>CM055116.1:563055463-564406718 GCA_029206835.1 Rana muscosa | reverse complement strand
ACCCTTATTGTTTCTTTCATTGTATACATTGAAAAAAATTATCTGTTGTCTCCACAAGATGGTGCTATTCCGTCACTCAGCGGCTTCTGGCTCTTGATTGGCTAACAAGCATTATTTAAAGTGAGCATTTATTCACCGCTGTTACATCCAGATGAAGTGACTGGTGTGTCACGAAACGTGTCATGTCCGACGATAAGCAGAGTCTAGACTAGCCCACCTCATTCCCCCATCCTTCCTGAAATCCCCTCCGTCAATACTTAGCATGTCTTTTGAGAGCTACCTAAAGGACTGTTTTTGCCCCCAGTGGCTGGATATCCACACTGCATTGATCCTGCTTCTGAATGGTGTTTATCCGTCTAAGCCTCCACAACAACATCGGTCATGCTTGATGACATCTGAACTCTCTGTAAAGAGAACACGTGACCGGACGACGGACGCTACCCACGCTGAACTGCCTGGGAACTTTACAGACACCTGCAGCAGGATGACGGTGCATGGAGAGGAGTTGATTCACCGGACCATCTCTCCTGGCAAATTACAGACACCGGCACTATTAAGTCGATTCAGTGTGACTCTGGCGGACGGACTTTTGAGTGCAAACTCTGGACGGGTAAGCCTAATCTGGGCCAATAGCTCACTTATCACGTCCATTCACCGCATCACATTGCATTTATCCCCATAGATGCCTCCAGCCCTGTTGGGCAAATCTCCTTTTGCAGCCCAACATAGAAACATTTTTCTTCTTCTGAAACAACAATTACATCTGAAAATTGTTAGTATTGCATCTGGTTCACACACTGTGGAAATAACTTCATCAATATCTGCAATTTAAGAACATTCTGCTGAAGCATTATCTACCTATACCTGGAATTGGGGCCTTCTATGCTGACCACTGACACCTAGGTGTCGTCTGGACTACTTCTGCAATGAAGCTGTCAGCATAGCATTTCATATCTTTCCACAATTTTTCATCCAGGGTTTAGTTATACTTTTAGTTTACTTCTAGATAAACGCTTCTTGACCTCTCACTGATGTTTTCTTTTGACATAATTATGTCCGGACATTAGGGGCCATTCATTTTAGGATCTTTGGGGTTTTGAGTGGGAGGGTTGCTAATCGACTTTGCTTTTTTAGCTTTTTCAACAGTGCATTGTGTGTGTTTTTTCATGTATTTTATTCTGTTATGTATATGTACTGGAGAAACCCTTCTCTCCTTTAGGACGTGTTGACTACCTTTGTGGCCCAATGACAATTGGATTTAGAAAATTTGGGGTTTTAAGAGAAACAAGGATTGGTGATAAAGCATCATTGGAGGAGACACCTTTTTCCCATATTAACTCTTACAGGAGAGATTTTCCCTTCCCAGAGGTAGATTTCCTCTCACTTCCTGTTGTCTCCATCCCTTTGTAAGTAGGAATCGTTTGTAAGTCGGATTTTTGAAAGTAGGGGACCGTCTGTCTATATATACTATACGGCCTGCCCTATATACTCTACATAAAATTGGGCCTTAGGTGTTGGTGGTACCAGAACACTGTAAGTCCTCACAGTTACTCTTGGTGGGCACTGGAACAGACCCTGCTGTGAACTATTATATCAAGAATTGTAATTACATGCCCCCTGTTGAACAGTGGCAGAAAAATTGGGCCTTTGGTGGTGGTGGTGCCACAACACTGTAAGTCCTCACAGTTACTCTTGGTGGGCGCTGGAACGGACCCTGCTGTGAAATATTATATCAAGAATTGTAATTACATGCCCCTGTTGAACAGGGGCAGAATAATTGGGCCTTTGATGGTGGTGGTGGCACAAAACTGCAAGCCCTCAGTTACTCTTGGTGGGCGCAGGAACGGGCCCTGCTGCGAAATATTACAGCAAAAATTTAAATTATACATGCCCCTGTTAAACAGGGGCAGAAAAATTGGGCCTCCAGGCACTGGTGCCACAACACTGCAACCCCTCACAGATACTCTATTTGAGCACAAGAATGAGCCCTGCTGCAAAATATTACAGCAAAAATGTAAATTATACACGCCCCTGTTAAACAGGGGCAGAAAAATTGGGATTCAGGCACTGGTGCTGGTGCCCAGGACCCAAAAATATCAACATGAACATTGAGGAGGAATAGGATAGTCACTCAGCATAACAGGATAGTCACTCAGCATCAGCATAGGCAGTCTTGAAGGGATCTCATTCATAAAAAAAATTAATCGGTTACATCAGCATCAGGTGCTTGGTAGCTGATGCTGATCCAAGACTGATTAATTTTACAAAGCCACCAGCAACACTGAATGTGCGATCCGAAAGAACGCTGGATGCAGGACAGGCCAATAGCTCAATTGCATACTGTGCAAGCTCTGGCCAGTGATCCATCCTCAAGACCTGGTAACTCAGAGGATTTTCGGTTGGAAACGTGTCCAAGTCTGATCTTGCCCCTAGGTATTCCTGCACGATGTAAATCAGACGCTGGCGATGGTTGCTGGAACCGATCAGACCTTGGGGCTGTGGACTAAAAAATTGTCTGAACGCATCGGTCAGATGGCCACCTTCTCCACTGCTCCTTCTGTGACTGACCAAAGCCTCAGCAACACGTTGTCCAGGACCAGGAAATTGTAACCTCCCAGGCTCTGGAAACGCATTGCACAAACCTTTCTGCAAGGCCTCCCGAAGATGTTTCATCCTCTGCTCCCTCTGCGATGGCTGGATGAGTTCTGCAACCTTACCCTTGTAACGTGGATCAAGGAGGGTTGCCAGCCAGTAATGATCCCTCTCCTTAATACCACAAATCTGAGGTTCCTTTCGCAGGCTTTGCAGGATCAGGGTGGCCATGCAGCGTAGGTGCTGAGGCATTCGGTCCGGAGTCCTCTGGGTCACTAAGGACGACATGATCCGCAGCCACCTCCTCCCAGCCACGTACAAGTCCATGGGTTTCTGGGGACTGTAAACGATCCCTTAAAGACTGCTGCTGATGCTGAGTGCTAGGCCCAACCTCCATGCTGACACAATCCTCCTCCTCCTCCTCGTCCTCTTCCTGTGTGATCAGCGGGCCCGCAGGAACACTGTCTGAATAAAGGGGGCCTTGAGAGGCAAGGAAGTCCTCCTCTTCCTCCCTCTGTTCTGCCTAAAGTGCCCTGTCCATTATTCCACGCAGCGTGTGCTCCAACAGATAGACAAGAGGGACAGTATCACTGATGCATGCACTGTCACTGCTCACCATCCTCGTGGCCTCCTCAAATGGTGACAGGACAGTGCATGCATCCCTGATCATGAGCCACTGGCGTGGCGAAAAAAAGCCAAGCTCCCCTGACCCTGTCCTGGGGCCATAGTCGCACAGGTACTCATTGATGGCCCTTTGCAGTCAATTACAGCCTGAAGTCTGGAACGCATAGACATCACCAGATGCTGGGTTTCATCCCTGGTGATGCTCTGCCAGGCCTCTACTGCAACTGTCTTCAGTTCCTGCTTGTTCTTGGGGCATTTTCCCTTCAGTTTTGTCTTCAGCAAGTGAAATGCACGCTCAATCGTATTCAGGTCAGGTGATTGACTTGGCCATTGCATAACATTCCACTTCTTTCCCTTAAAAAAACTCTTTGATTGCTTTCACAGTATGCTTTGGGTCATTGTCCATCTGCACTGTGAAGCGCTGTCCAATGAGTTCTGAAGCATTTGGCAGAATATGAGCAGATAATATTGCCCGAAACACTTCAGAATTCATCCTGCTGCTTTTGTCAGCAGTCACATCATCAATAAATACAAGAGAACCAGTTCCATTGGCAGCCATACATGCCCACGCTATTGTGATGGAGTTTATAAAATTATTATTTTATATGAATGATCTTTCTCTCTATTATCTACTGAAATATGGTTTTAGAAATTTAGTATAGGTTAAATAACTCTTGTATACAGCTGCACATATGGTTCACTGCCCCCACTCCCCCCAGGAATTTAGAGTATCCTTTTGAGAATGTGTCTGGAAGGAACAATAAAAGCACTCCTTTGAAATAAGATTTGATGTGCACACACACACACACACACACCAAGATATATGTATACAATAAGAAGCTTATTGATGTTCATATTGGGAACCAGAGTGTTTGTGTATGCTAGTTAAGGATATAGGTTAGATTATTATCATATGTGTGTGTTCTAGTATTCATGTAACAAGAAAACATTAGTAGTATTTTCCTTGATTGAAAGTGGTGACAGAGATATTGATCCCGGAGTGAAGATGAGGAACAGATTTCCTGTGTAGTCCTTTTAACTTTCTCCTTCCGGCCCAACCCACCGTGTAAAGCAAAAATGGCTGCGGAGCCCTGGAATGTGAAGACACGTGGAAGAATCAGACTTGAGAGGAAGACGGCCATATATGGAATCAGCCAATCATATGTACATGTTTGTGATGACGATTGCCATGTCACATTGTCTATATAAGCTGAGTTTTGAATAAAATAGTTTCCTGTTGAGCCACAGATGGGGAAAAGATTGCACTGTCCAGAGTGTGCAGTGTAATTCTTGAAGCATGCATGCCTCCATATTACCATACATTAGAAACAGCGTCAGAATAAGGGAATAATTTCTGGTATTGGGCCAGAACCAATTTATTACACTATGACACTACCACCACCATGCTGCACTGATGAGGTGGTATGCTTTGGATCATGAGCAGTTGCTTTCCTTCTCCATACTGAGAGTGGACTCAAATTTGAACCCTTTAAGGAAAGCCCAGAATTTGAAAAACTAAACGATATACTTAAGAGGGAAGTTGATAAGACCCAAAAAAATCTTAAGACAACCAAACATAGTAAGTTTAGACGTGATCTAGACGACTGGGCCAAAAGGGGAGATTTTTGATTTAACCACTAAGGGTCAGAGAGGTCGATCTCGTCAGAGAAGACCCTATTCCCAATCAGGCACTGAAACTAGTGCTCAGTCCTCAGGGAGCGAAGAAGACACTCCGCGCTCAGTTTCTTTTTTAGACAAGGAGTTACTAGAGCAGGAGGGCCCTCCGCTAACCAAAGGGATTCTAAAGGGAGACAGAACAGGGGGAACAGGAGGCGGAAGGAATCAAGGAAGGGGAAACAATCACAGAAACGACCAAACAATCAGGAGGAGTCAGAGATGACGTCGTTAGATATCTTAGACTCTGACAAGATTGATGACATGAAAGTGGTCAATTTATTCGATTTCATGTTAGAACAGCATCATATTGATCTTCTAAGTCGAGGCCTCTCCTTCTCCCCCTCAACAGACATGAATCACTTTGAGACCTTAAAAGATCTAAATTTATTTCTTAGAAGAGTTTTTTTCAAGTCACTTTATTCAGATAAAACCATACAAGAGACACCTGTGGAATTACTGAACACTGATGAACAGCTAGCACTTGGTCATTTGGAATCCTTACTGGAGGAGGGAGACCTCTCCGACAGTGACGAAGACAATGACGAATCAGACACTGACAAACGCAAGCAGAACTAAGGATCAGATCCACAAATATGCCCCAATTCAAGAAAAACAAAAGACTCGGTGTCTTCCTGGACCTTGTCCAGGAAGACTTACTGAAATTTAATTGGCATACGCAGGGGACGCAGGGGTTTGGAGGATCTGCGTAAAGCAGATACTGTAGTCATCAAGCCAAGTGACAAAGGGGGAAATGTAGTCCTCCTTTCTGCCACCATGTATGAAAAGGAGGTGCTGCGACTCCTCTCTGACCCCTTAACCTACAAAAAATTGGATCACAATCCCTTTAACCACTTGGTACAACTCATTAATGAGAAGTTAAAGTGGGCAGCAGATGAAGCCCTTTTGTCTAAAAGAGAGCACGACTATCTCAAGGTGGAGGATTATAATATCCCCACCTTTTATATCATCCCGAAGATCCACAAGAGTAGGGAGAACTTACTGGGTAGACCCATAGTGTCAGCTATAAGAGGTCCCCTTGAGAGAATTGGAAAGTATATTGACAGTCTTATCAAGGACTTGGTCAAACAGCTTCCTTCATATGTTCGAGACACGGGAGACGTGCTCAAACATATTAAAGACATGTCAATTCCAGATGGGGCCCTTCTCGTTAGTATAGACGTTGAGTCTCTGTATACGTCTATACCCCACGAGTGGGGAATTTTAGCAGTCCACCATTTTCTGGAGCTAAGATTCCCTCAAATGGCCACCCAAAATGAATTTATTTTGGAACTGCTGGAATTAGCGTTAAAAAATTTTTTTCCACCAAATTCTTCCAGCAGCTCCAGGGGACCTCGATGGGAGCCCCCTGGGCTCCATCGTATGCATGCCTTCACCTGGGATGGTGGGAGGAGGATACCGTGTTTGCCTCTTCATTGTACCTCAGCCATGCATGCGCCTGGCTGAGGTACATTGACAATGTATTCATGGTTTCGGACAGGTACATCTATGGAACTGATGCAATTTATGGAGGAGTTGAATTGCAACACCCGCAATTTACGTCTAACTTTTGCTTCAGATTTGCATGAAATCTCCTTTTTAGATCTCAAGATAACTATCCATGCGGGAATGCTAACTACCCAGACCTTTAGGAAACCCTCAGCTGCCAACACCCTTCTTAGGGCAGATAGCCACCATCCAGTCTCTCTTAATGTATTCTCTTAATGTATTCCGGTGGGGCAGTTTCTCTGGATCCGGAGAAACTGTTCCAGTGAAACAGATTACCAAAGGGAATCTGAGTACCTGTATTAACGCTTCAGGGAGCGTGTATATGGACATAGAGCTCTACGTAGTGCAAAACGCATTGCCAGCAAACGTTCACGTGGTGAGCTTTTACAGTCGAAACCTGACTCTCAGCCAAACACAGACGGACCAATTAGACTTATCACCCCTTTTGGCACACAGTGGCATCAGGTGAACTCTGTGCTGTGCTTGCTGAGCATTGGCACATAATCACAGGATGTGAACTGCTTAGAGGGATAGTTGGTGATAAACCTTTACTGACAGCTAAGAGAGCTAGGAACCTCAGAGATGAACTTGTGTGTAGTGAATATAAGCGTCCAGTTGATAAAAACTGGCTAACTGAGATGCCACGCACCACAGGCATGTTTGCGTGTGGACATTGTGGCACATGCAAACATGTTGAGAAAACTAAGACTTTTAGAGATTCATCCTCTAGAGAGATCTTTGAGATCAAGTAATTTATCAATTGCAGTACATCCCGTGTTCTCTATATTTTGGAGTGTCCGTGCTATCTCCTCTATGTTGGAAAGACTAAACGCCAACTTAGAGTCAGAATTGCAGAACATCTCAAAAGTATCCACCTTAAGGAAGACACCCCTGTAGCCCAGCATTTTCTGAAACACCATAATGGGAAGACATTAGGTCTCCGTGTTAAAGGGTTTTATGTACTTAACCTTTCGGAGAGACGGGGAGACTTTGACTCTGTCTTAATTAAGAATGAAAAATCCTGGATATTCGGGCTTCAGACACTTCAACCCAAGGGTCTAAACACCGAGCTGAGCCTGAAGGTGTTTCTAGAGCCCTGAACACCGATGCTCCCTTCCTGTCTCCTTCTCAGTCAACTTTGTATTGACTGAGTGCTTTGAACCAACTATCAATATTATTGATTTTCATGAATTTTTTTGAATTTTTTGTATTTTTTGAATTTCTGTTTGCTTTAACCTGCCTCCCCTCAGTCAGCCCTCTTTTCAATATTTCCTTCCCTGGTAGTTAGATTATCTACCACCGATGGACCATGGTTCAGTTCTCATTCGTATTTCTATGAGGACACTGAGATTTGGTCATTAAAGGGGCTGTGCAAATCAGAAAAAAATCAGTAAACTAGGTTAAATGAGCCTCTCTGTATATCTGTATATTAATCCACATAAGCTAGATGTGCCATGCTAGATTTTAAAGTTATCAATTCCCATATGATGTTATATCATAAACTGTATGCTTTGATATACCTAACCTTAGGGTGATTGAATATATTTAAACCTTTTTTTCTTTTCCACACTGCATTGATCCTGCTTCTGAATGGTGTTTATCCGTCTAAGCCTCCACAACAACATCGGTCATGCTTGATGACATCTGAACTCTCTGTAAAGAGAACACGTGACCGGACGACGGACGCTACCCACGCTGAACTGCCTGGGAACTTTACAGACACCTGCAGCAGGATGATGGTGCATGGAGAGGAGTTGATTCACCGGACCATCTCTCCTGGCAAATTACAGACACCGGCACTATTAAGTCGATTCAGTGTGACCCTGGCGGACGGACTTTTGAGTGCAAACTCTGGACGGGTAAGCCTAATCTGAGCCAATAGCTCACTTATCACGTCCATTCACCGCATCACATTGCATTTATCCCCATAGATGCCTCCAGCCCTGTTGGGCATATCTCCTTTTGCAGCCCAACTTAGAAACATTTTTCTTCTTCTGAAACAACCATTACATCTGAAAATTGTTCGTATTGCATCTGGTTCACACACTGTGGAAATAACTTCATCAATATCTGCAATTTAAGAACATTCTGCTGAAGCATTATCTACCTATACCTGGAATTGGGGCATTCTATGCTGACCACTGACACCTAGGTGTCGTCTGGACTACTTCTGCAATGAAGCTGTCAGCATAGCATTTCATATCTTTCCACAATTTTTCATCCAGGGTTTAGTTATACTTTTAGTTTATTTCTAGATAAAAGCTTCTTGACCTCTCACTGATGTTTTCTTTTGACATAATTATGTCCGGACATTAGGGGCCATTCATTTTAGGATCTTTGGGGTTTTGAGTGGGGGGGTTGCTAATCGACTTTGCTTTTTTAGCTTTTTCAACAGTGCATTGTGTGTGTTTTTTCATGTATTTTATTCTGTTATGTATATGTACTGGAGAAACCCTTCTCTCCTTTAGGACGTGTTGACTACCTTTGTGGCCCAATGACAATTGGATTTAGAAAATTTGGGGTTTTAAGAGAAACAAGGATTGGTGATAAAGCATCATTGGAGGAGACACCTTTTTCCCATATTAACTCTTACAGGAGAGAATTTCCCTTCCCAGGGGTAGATTTCCTCTCACTTCCTGTTGTCTCCATCCCTTTGTAAGTAGGAATCGTTTGTAAGTCGGATTTTTGAAAGTAGGGGACCGTCTGTCTATATATACTATACGGCCTGCCCTATATACTCTACATAAAATTGGGCCTTAGGTGTTGGTGGTACCAGAACACTGTAAGCCCTCACAGTTACTCTTGGTGGGCACTGGAACAGACCCTGCTGTGAACTATTATATCAAGAATTGTAATTACATACCCCTGTTGAACAGTGGCAGAAAAATTGGGCCTTTGGTGGTGGTGGTGCCACAACACTGTAAGTCCTCACAGTTACTCTTGGTGGGCGCTGGAACGGGCCCTGCTGTGAAATATTATATCAAGAATTGTAATTACATGCCCCTGTTGAACAGTGGCAGAATAATTGGGCCTTTGATGGTGGTGGTGGCACAACACTGCAAGCCCTCAGTTACTCTTGGTGGGCGCAGGAACGGGCCCTGCTGCGAAATATTACAGCAAAAATTTAAATTATACATGCCCCTGTTAAACAGGGGCAGAAAAATTGGGCCTCCAGGCACTGGTGCCACAACACTGCAACCCCTCACAGATACTCTATTTGAGCACAAGAATGAGCCCTGCTGCAAAATATTACAGCAAAAATGTAAATTATACACGCCCCTGTTAAACAGGAGCAGAAAAATTGGGATTCAGGCACTGGTGCTGGTGCCCAGGACCCAAAAATATCAACATGAACATTGAGGAGGAATAGGATAGTCACTCAGCATAACAGGATAGTCACTCAGCATCAGCATAGGCAGTCTTGAAGGGATCTCATTCATAAAAAAAATTAATCGGTTACATCAGCATCAGGTGCTTGGTAGCTGATGCTGATCCAAGACTGATTAATTTTACAAAGCCACCAGCAACACTGAATGTGCGATCCGAAAGAACGCTGGATGCAGGACAGGCCAATAGCTCAATTGCATACTGTGCAAGCTCTGGCCAGTGATCCATCCTCAAGACCTGGTAACCCAGAGGATTTTCGGTTGGAAACGTGTCCAAGTCTGATCTTGCCCCTAGGTATTCCTGCACGATGTAAATCAGACGCTGGCGATGGTTGCTGGAACCGATCAGACCTTGGGGCTGTGGACTAAAAAATTGTCTGAACGCATCGGTCAGATGGCCACCTTCTCCACCGCTCCTTCTGTGACTGACCAAAGCCTCAGCAACACGTTGTCCAGGACCAGGAAATTGTAACCTCCCAGGCTCTGGAAACGCATTGCACAAACCTTTCTGCAAGGCCTCCCGAAGATGTTTCATCCTCTGCTCCCTCTGCGATGGCTGGATGAGTTCTGCAACCTTACCCTTGTAACGTGGATCAAGGAGGGTTGCCAGCCAGTAATGATCCCTCTCCTTAATACCACAAATCTGAGGGTCCTTTCGCAGGCTTTGCAGGATCAGGGTGGCCATGCAGCGTAGGTGCTGAGGCATTCGGTCCGGAGTCCTCTGGGTCACTAAGGACGACATGATCCGCAGCCACCTCCTCCCAGCCACGTACAAGTCCATGGGTTTCTGGGGACTGTAAACGATCCCTTAAAGACTGCTGCTGATGCTGAGTGCTAGGCTCAACCTCCATGCTGACACAATCCTCCTCCTCCTCCTCATCCTCTTCCTGTGTGATCAGTGGGCCCGCAGGAACACTGTCTGAATAAAGGGGGCCTTGAGAGGCAAGGAAGTCCTCCTCTTCCTCCCTCTGTTCTGCCTAAAGTGCCCTGTCCATTATTCCACGCAGCGTGTGCTCCAACAGATAGACAAGAGGGACAGTATCACTGATGCATGCACTGTCACTGCTCACCATCCTCGTGGCCTCCTCAAATGGTGACAGGACAGTGCATGCATCCCTGATCATGAGCCACTGGCGTGGCGAAAAAAAGCCAAGCTCCCCTGACCTTGTCCTGGGGCCATAGTCGCACAGGTACTCATTGATGGCCCTTTGCAGTCAATTACAGCCTGAAGTCTGGAACGCATAGACATCACCAGATGCTGGGTTTCATCCCTGGTGATGCTCTGCCAGGCCTCTACTGCAACTGTCTTCAGTTCCTGCTTGTTCTTGGGGCATTTTCCCTTCAGTTTTGTCTTCAGCAAGTGAAATGCACGCTCAATCGGATTCAGGTCAGGTGATTGACTTGGCCATTGCATAACATTCCACTTCTTTCCCTTAAAAAAACTCTTTGATTGCTTTCACAGTATGCTTTGGGTCCTTGTCCATCTGCACTGTGAAGCGCTGTCCAATGAGTTCTGAAGCATTTGGCAGAATATGAGCAGATAATATTGCCCGAAACACTTCAGAATTCATCCTGCTGCTTTTGTCAGCAGTCACATCATCAATAAATACAAGAGAACCAGTTCCATTGGCAGCCATACATGCCCACGCTATTGTGATGGAGTTTATAAAATTATCATTTTATATGAATGATCTTTCTCTCTATTATCTACTGAAATATGGTTTTAGAAATTTAGTATAGGTTAAATAACTCTTGTATACAGCTGCACATATGGTTCACTGCCCCCACTCCCCCCAGGAATTTAGAGTATCATTTTGAGAATGTGTCTGGAAGGAACAATAAAAGCACTCCTTTGAAATAAGATTTGATGTGCACACACACACACACACCAAGATATATGTATACAATAAGAAGCTTATTGATGTTCATATTGGGAACCAGAGTGTTTGTGTATGCTAGTTAAGGATATAGGTTAGATTATTATCATATGTGTGTGTTCTAGTATTCATGTAACAAGAAAACATTAGTAGTATTTTCCTTGATTGAAAGTGGTGACAGAGATATTGATCCCGGAGTGAAGATGAGGAACAGATTTCCTGTGTAGTCCTTTTAACTTTCTCCTTCCGGCCCAACCCACCGTGTAAAGCAAAAATGGCTGCGGAGCCCTGGAATGTGAAGACACGTGGAAGAATCAGACTTGAGAGGAAGACGGCCATATATGGAATCAGCCAATCATATGTACATGTTTGTGATGACGATTGCCATGTCACATTGTCTATATAAGCTGAGTTTTGAATAAAATAGTTTCCTGTTGAGCCACAGATGGGGAAAAGATTGCACTGTCCAGAGTGTGCAGTGTAATTCTTGAAGCATGCATGCCTCCATATTACCATAGATTAGAAACAGCGGCAGAATAAGGGAATAATTTCTGGTATTGGGCCAGAACCAATTTATTACACTATGACACTACCACCACCATGCTGCACTGATGAGGTGGTATGCTTTGGATCATGAGCAGTTGCTTTCCTTCTCCATACTCTTCTCTTCCCATCACTCTGGTACAAGTTGATCTTGGTCTCATTTGTCCATAGGATGTTGTTCCAGAACTGTGAAGGCTTTTTTAGATGTTGTTTGGCAAACTCTAATCTGGCCTTCCTGTTTTTGAGGCTCACCAATGGTTTACATCTTGTGGTGAACCCTCTGTATTCACTCTGGTGAAGTCTTCTCTTGATTGTTGACTTTGACACACTTACACCTGGAGAGTGTTCTTGATCTGGCCAACTGTTGTGAAAGGTGTTTTCTTCACCAGGGAAGGAATTCTTCGGTCATCCACCACAGTTGTTTTCCGTGGTCTTCCGGGTCTTTTGGTGTTGCTGAGCTCACTGGTGCATTCTTTCTTTTTAAGGATGTTCCAAACAGTTGATTTGGCCACACCTAATATTTTTGCTATCTCTCTGATGGGTTTGTTTTGTTTTTTCAGCCTAATGATGGCTTGCTTCACTGATAGTGACAGCTCTTTGGATCTCATATTGAGAGTTGACAGCAACAGATTCCAAATGCAAATAGCACACTTGAAATTAACTCTGGACCTTTTATCTGCTCCTTGTAAATGGGATAATGAGGGAATAACACACACCTGGCCACAGAACAGCTGAGCAGCCAATTGTCCCATTAATTTTGGTCCCTTAAAAAGTGGGAGGCACACAGTTCACCTGATTTGGATGTAAATACCCTCAAATTAAAGCTGAAAGTCTGAAGTTAAAGCACATCTTGTTCATTTCATTTCATTTCAAATCCATTGTGGTGGTGTATAGAGCCAAAAAGAGGAGAATTGTGTCGAAGTCCCAATATTTATGGAACTGACTGTGTGTGTGTGTGTGTGAATATGTGTATGTATGTATATATGTGTATATATGTGTGTGTATGTGTGTGTATATATATTGTGAGGGGGCTAGCTCGGCAGCGGGTATGTGTGACCCCCGGGATGGGCTCCCCACCCAAAAACAGGCCCAGCAGACGGAGGTTGTGGTTTTCAAAATCAAAAAGGTGCGGTTTATTTTCTATTTACAGTGATAAAAACACAGCAAGGCAAAAAAAACAAACACAAAATAAATCCTGGTCAACTTGACCTCTGACTAAACTTACAGGTTTCCTAACTAACGACTGGGATCAGCCTAGTGCTGTCCTAGTCCCTGGTTTTAAATGTCCAAGCAAAATATAGCCACACAGGCTTTCTCTCACCGCACAGGGGTTCACTCTCCCTAGACAGTCCACACAGGTCTGCTTCCAGGCATGAGCATACATCTAATGAAGCTGGGATTTCTTATAGAGGCCTAAATGAGCTGACAAGGTTCAGCTGGACTCATCAACTCCCTGTCTGCACGACGCCCAGCCCTCTCCCTAGAGGTATGAGTCATCAATGAGCCCACTAGTCTCAGCTGGGCTTATACAACTCTCCACCTAGCTGTATAAATCGGCGTAAAGCCTGAATCTGGGCGAAATATATCTACCCCCCTGGATGCAACCAGGTGACTTTACCTTCCTGCTGTCACATACCCCCCCCTCTTGTTTTAACCTCGGGGTTGGAACACCAGCAATCAGGCATTCATGTACTCGAGACAAAGCATCCACATTCCCCATTTGAACGCCAGGGCGATGCTTTACTGTGAAGTTGAATTCCTGGAGGGCCAGGAACCACCTATTCACTCTTCTATTTGTTTCCTTGTTTTGAGCCATCCACTTTAACGGAGCGTGATCCGTAACCATGTCAAAGTGCCTACCTAGCAGGTAGTACCGAAGGGAATCTAGAGCCCACTTCACCGCTAAACACTCCTTTTCAACGGTGGCGTAATTTACCTCATGGGACTTCAACTTCCTGCTGAGGTAAATGACTGGGTGCTCTTCCCCGTTCCAGACCTGGGACAATACTGCTCCTAACCCCACATCTGACGCATCACTTTGTACGACAAAGTCTTTAGAGAAGTCGGGTGAGTACAACACTGGCTGGCTACATAAGGCTTGTTTCAAGAATTGGAATGCTGCCTCAGCCTCGGGGGTCCATTTAATCATGACCGACCCTTTCCCCTTCGTCAGGTTGGTTAGGGGCACAGCCTTAGAAGCAAAGTGGGGAATGAATCGCCGATAATACCCAGCGATTCCCAGAAAGGCTCGTACCTGCTTCTTGCTGTTGGGACGTGGCCAACTCTGGATGGCCTCGACTTTGTTGAGTTGGGGTTTTATTACTCCCCTCCCAATGGTGTACCCAAGATATTTGGCCTCCTCCTGCCCAATGGTACACTTCTTGGGGTTAGCCGTAAACCCTGCTTCCCGAACAGAGTCCAGGACTGCTTGCACTTTTGGCAGATGTGAGGCCCAATCTGTGCTATGGACAATTACGTCATCCAGGTAAGCCGCAGCATACTTCCGATGGGGCCTCAGCATCTGGTCCATTTTCCGCTGGAATGTGGCCGGCGCATTCTGTAACCCGAACGGCATTCTTTTATATTGGAACGCCCCGTCTGGGGTTACAAATGCGGTTTTCTCTTTGGCTGACTTGGCCAGGGGGATTTGCCAATACCCTTTTGTGAGGTCAAGAGTCGTCATGTATCGGGCTGTTCCCAGCCGGTCGATCAACTCATCTATACGTGGCATGGGGTAGGTGTCAAATTTTGTAACTTTGTTCAACTGACGAAAATCGTTACAAAATCGCCAGCTCCCATCCGGTTTAGGCACCAACACAATGGGACTAGACCAATCACTTTGGGACTCCTCTATCACCCCTAAGTTCAGCATTTTCTGTACTTCCTCCCGTATTGCCTCCCGTCGGGCCTCTGGGATCCGATAGGGTTTTAACTTCACCCTTTCACCGGGCGGGGTAATAATGTCATGCTCTACCCCAGATGTTTGTCCCGGCAGCTCAGAGAATACCTCCTTGTTGCGAAGCACAAACTCCTTAACCTCCTGTTGTTGGGGTTGTGACAAGGTGGCTGCGATTCCAACCTCAGGAATCACGCAACCAGTTTGAGCTGGTGACCAAGTGTCTGCGACTAGGGACTCTCTATCCCTCCAGGCTTTCAACAGATTAACGTGATAGATCTGTTCGGGCTTTCGCCTTCCTGGTTGTCTGACCTTGTAATTCACTTCGCTCACTTTTTCCATTATCTCGTAGGGGCCTTGCCATTTGGCAAGGAATTTACTTTCAACCGTAGGGACAAGTACCAATATCCTATCCCCCGGGGAAAAGGTACGGGTCTTGGCTCCACGGTTGTACACTCTCTGCTGTGCCAACTGCGCTTGGGCCAAATGTTCCTTCACGATGGGCATTACCTGTGCAATTCGATCTTGCATCAGGGCGACATGCTCAATCACACTCCTGTGGGGAGAACTCTCACTTTCCCAAGTTTCCTTGGCAATATCCAACAGCCCTCTTGGGTGTCTCCCATACAGTAACTCAAAGGGGGAGAATCCCGTAGAGGATTGGGGCACCTCCCTAATAGCAAACATCAAATAAGGAAGTAGACAGTCCCAATCCTTTCCATCCCTATCCACCACTTTCTTCAACATTTGTTTTAGGGTTTTGTTGAATCTTTCAACCAGCCCATCGGTTTGGGGGTGATACACAGATGTACGTAATTGCGTCACTTTGAACAATTTACACAGCTCCTTCATAACCCGGGACATAAAGGGTGTACCTTGGTCCGTAAGCAGTTCTTTACAAATACCCACCCGGCTAAAAACAAGAGATAGCTCTTTGGCTATGGTTTTGGCCGAGGTATTTCTGAGAGGGATCGCTTCTGGATAACGGGTGGCATAGTCCATTATAACCAATATGTACTGGTGCCCCCTAGCGGACTTGATTATAGGACCTACCAAATCCATTGCGATTCTCTCAAACGGGACCTCAATGATGGGTAGAGGGACCAGCGGGCTACGGAAGTGTGGCATCGGGGCCGACCTCTGACACACAGGGCAGGAGGAACAATAATTTTCTATGTCCTTCATCACCCCAGGCCAATAGAATCTCTGTAATACCCTCTCTCGGGTTTTCTCTGTCCCCAGATGACCTCCAAGAATGTGCCCATGGGCCAACTCCAACACCAACTTCCTGTAAGGTTTGGGCACCACCAGCTGCTCAACGGTTTCTTCTGCCCTTTTTGCCACCCGATACAGTAGGTCCTTCTCTACGCTGAAGTATGGGTAAGTGCAGGTATTATCTGGGTTCACTAACTCGCCATCTATTTTCACTACGTTTTCCCGTGCCTTTATTAGGGCGGGGTCTTTCAACTGTTCTGTGGCAAAGTTTTCCCTGTGAACCTCAAGATCAGAAAACTCCACAGACGGTAGGTTTTCGTCTGAGGAGGTGGGCTCCTCTCCAGTTTCTTGAGTCTCCCCTGCCAATACTGACAAGGGAAATTCGGGAGAGTCCTCACCACTCTCAGAGGAGTTCTGGCTATCATATTCCTGGTACATAGGGGCACCAGTGGGGGGCTCATGATCATCCCACAGTTCCCAGAACTTCGGAAAATCCCTTCCCACAATGGCGTCATGCGGTAACTGAGACACTAAGCCCACTGGATGAGAAAGGGTACCTTTGGGGGTCTCGAAACACACTGTAGTCACTGGATACTCTCGGGTGTCCCCATGCACACAAATAACGGCTACCTTGCTATTCCCAGAGACCTCTGTTTTAACTAACTCAGCCTTTATCAGGGTCACAAGGCTACCTGAATCCAGCAATACCACAACATTTCTACCATTAATACACATTTTGCATAAATGTTTCTCAGTTCCCCGAATGGCAGTGCATGCGACTGTCGCACACAGCGACTGACGTCTGCCCGTCAGAAAGTCACACTGCATGGGTTCCTCCAAAACCGGGCAATTTGCTGCAATATGTCCCGCTTGCCGGCAGCGGTAGCAAATGATCCTTCTTGCCGCCTCTTGAGCCGCTGATTTCCCAGGCTGTTCTCGCCAAACTTGGGGTAGAGCTCCCACCCTCTCACTCTCTCCACCCTTACCCCTTGGAATCATCTTATCCGCCCCTGGGGATGGTCTGGTCTTAGGGTGGAAAGTCCGAGTGTCTCTGGAAGAGGCCGTCAGGTTCTCTGTAGCCAAGTATTTCTCCACACGATCCACAAGACCATCGGCCGTCTCTGGGTCTCCATGGCTTACCCACTTTTGGATGGCAGTAGGAAGAGCTCTCAAAAACCGATCCATTACAACACGTTCCACAATCTTTGGTGCGGACAAAGTCTCTGGCTGTAGCCACTTTCTGCTCAGGTGAATGAGATCATACATTTGAGACCTGGGGGGTTTTCCAAGCTGGAAAGTCCAGTTATGCACACGCTGAGCCCGGACAGCCAGGGTGACACCCAGCCTTGCCAATATTTCAGCTTTTAGCATCACATAGTCTTTTGCTTGGTCAGGCTCTAGGTCATAGTAAGCTTTCTGCGATTCACCCGTTAATAGAGGAGCCACCAGTCCAGCCCACTGCTCCTCAGGCCACTTTTCTCTTTCAGCGGTCCTTTCAAATGTGGTCAAAAATACCTCTGGATCATCCTCTCCAGTCATTTTTGTCAATAAACGACTCACCCCAAAGGACGCGGTATTAGTGGGACGGCTTTCCTCACCGGTCTGCGGACGTTGCTGCATTACTGCTTCCATCTGTTGTTGTAGTCTCTGCTCTTGCTTCTGCAACAGGTCTATGAAGCGGGCCTCAGATTGCTGTTGGGCTTGTTGCTGAGCCTCCAGACTCTGTTGTAAAGTTGCAAGGCTCTGTTGATGAGCTTGCTGCTGGGCTGCAAGGCTCCTTTGCAAACCTGCATTTGTCTGCTGTTGATTGGCATTTGCTAGAGCCAGCTGTTTCAGTATCTCCTCCATGCTGGCTTAAAAAAAAACTGCCACTGGTTCTCCACCAACTGTGAGGGGGCTAGCTCGGCAGCGGGTATGTGTGACCCCCGGGATGGGCTCCCCACCCAAAAACAGGCCCAGCAGACGGAGGTTGTGGTTTTCAAAATCAAAAAGGTGCGGTTTATTTTCTATTTACAGTGATAAAAACACAGCAAGGCAAAAAAAACAAACACAAAATAAATCCTGGTCAACTTGACCTCTGACTAAACTTACAGGTTTCCTAACTAACGACTGGGATCAGCCTAGTGCTGTCCTAGTCCCTGGTTTTAAATGTCCAAGCAAAATATAGCCACACAGGCTTTCTCTCACCGCACAGGGGTTCACTCTCCCTAGACAGTCCACACAGGTCTGCTTCCAGGCATGAGCATACATCTAATGAAGCTGGGATTTCTTATAGAGGCCTAAATGAGCTGACAAGGTTCAGCTGGACTCATCAACTCCCTGTCTGCACGACGCCCAGCCCTCTCCCTAGAGGTATGAGTCATCAATGAGCCCACTAGTCTCAGCTGGGCTTATACAACTCTCCACCTAGCTGTATAAATCGGCGTAAAGCCTGAATCTGGGCGAAATATATCTACCCCCCTGGATGCAACCAGGTGACTTTACCTTCCTGCTGTCACAATATATATATATATATTGTGAGGGGGTTAGCTCGGCAGCGGGTGTGGGTGACCCCCGGGATGGGCTCCCCACACAAAAACAGGCCCAGCAAACGGAGGTTGTGGTTTTCTTTCTATTTACAGTGACAAAACACAGCAAAGCAAAAGAAACAAACAAAATAAATCCTGGTCAACTTGACCTCTAACTAAACATACAGGTTTCCTAACTAACAACTGGGATCAGCCTAGTGCTGTCCTAGTCCCTAAGTCCCTGGTTTAGTAAAAGTCCAAACAAATAGCCACACAGGCTTTGCCTCACCGCACAGGGGTTCACTCTCCCTAGACAGTCCACACAGGTCTGGTTCCAGGCATGAGCTAACATCTAATGAAGCTGGGAGTTCTTATAGAGGCCTAAATGAGCTGACAAGCTTCAGCTGGCCTCATCAACTCCCTGTCTGTACGACGCCCAGCCCTCTCCCTAGAGGTATGAGTCATCCATGAGCCCACTAGCCTTAGCTGGGCTTATACAACTCTCCGCCTAGTTGTATAAGTCGGCGTAAAGCCTGAATCTGGGCGAAATATATCTACCCCCCTGGATGCAACCAGGTGACTTTACCTTCCTGCTGTCACATACCCCCCCTCTTGTTTTAACCTCGGGGTTGGAACACCAGCAATCAGGCATTCATGTACTCGAGACAAAGCATCCACATTCCCCATTTGAACGCCAGGGCGATGCTTTACTGTGAAGTTGAATTCCTGGAGGGCCAGGAACCACCTATTCACTCTTCTATTTGTTTCCTTGTTTTGAGCCATCCACTTTAACGGAGCGTGATCCGTAACCAAGTCAAAGTGCCTACCTAGCAGGTAGTACCGAAGGGAATCTAGAGCCCACTTCACCGCTAAACACTCCTTTTCAACGGTGGCGTAATTTACCTCATGGGACTTCAACTTCCTGCTGAGGTAAATGACTGGGTGCTCTTCCCCGTTCCAGACCTGGGACAATACTGCTCCTAACCCCACATCTGACGCATCACTTTGTACGACAAAGTCTTTAGAGAAGTCGGGTGAGTACAACACTGGCTGGCTACATAAGGCTTGTTTCAAGAATTGGAATGCTGCCTCAGCCTCGGGGGTCCATTTAATCATGACCGACCCTTTCCCCTTCGTCAGGTTGGTTAGGGGCACAGCCTTAGAAGCAAAGTGGGGAATGAATCGCCGATAATACCCAGCGATTCCCAGAAAGGCTCGTACCTGCTTCTTGCTGTTGGGACGTGGCCAACTCTGGATGGCCTCGACTTTGTTGAGTTGGGGTTTTATTACTCCCCTCCCAATGGTGTACCCAAGATATTTGGCCTCTTCCTGCCCAATGGTACACTTCTTGGGGTTAGCCGTAAACCCCGCTTCCCGAACAGAGTCCAGGACTGCTTGCACTTTTGGCAGATGTGAGGCCCAATCTGTGCTATGGACAATTACGTCATCCAGGTAAGCCGCAGCATACTTCCGATGGGGCCTCAGCATCTGGTCCATTTTCCGCTGGAATGTGGCCGGCGCATTCTGTAACCCGAACGGCATTCTTTTATATTGGAACGCCCCGTCTGGGGTTACAAATGCGGTTTTCTCTTTGGCCGACTTGGCCAGGGGGATTTGCCAATACCCTTTTGTGAGGTCAAGAGTCGTCATGTATCGGGCTGTTCCCAGCCGGTCGATCAACTCATCTATACGTGGCATGGGGTAGGTGTCAAATTTTGTAACTTTGTTCAACTGACGAAAATCGTTACAAAATCGCCAGCTCCCATCCGGTTTAGGCACCAACACAATGGGACTAGACCAATCACTTTGGGACTCCTCTATCACCCCTAAGTTCAGCATTTTCTGTACTTCCTCCCGTATTGCCTCCCGTCGGGCCTCTGGGATCCGATAGGGTTTTAACTTCACCCTTTCACCGGGCGGGGTAATGATGTCATGCTCTACCCCAGATGTTTGTCCCGGCAGCTCAGAGAATACCTCCTTGTTGCGAAGCACAAACTCCTTAACCTCCTGTTGTTGGGGTTGTGACAAGGTGGCTGCTATTCCAACCTCAGGAATCACGCAACCAGTTTGAGCTGGTGACCAAGTGTCTGCGACTAGGGACTCTCTATCCCTCCAGGCTTTCAACAGATCAACGTGATAGATCTGTTCGGGCTTTCGCCTTCCTGGTTGTCTGACCTTGTAATTCACTTCGCTCACTTTTTCCATTATCTCGTAGGGGCCTTGCCATTTGGCAAGGAATTTACTTTCAACCGTAGGGACAAGTACCAGTATCCTATCCCCCGGGGAAAAGGTACGGGTCTTGGCTCCACGGTTGTACACTCTCTGCTGTGCTAACTGCGCTTGGGCCAAATGTTCCTTCACGATGGGCATTACCTGTGCAATTCGGTCTTGCATCAGGGCGACATGCTCAATCACACTCCTGTGGGGAGAACTCTCACTTTCCCAAGTTTCCTTGGCAATATCCAACAGCCCTCTTGGGTGTCTCCCATACAGTAACTCAAAGGGGGAGAATCCCGTAGAGGATTGGGGCACCTCCCTAATAGCAAACATCAGATAAGGAAGTAGACAGTCCCAATCCTTTCCATCTCTATCCACCACTTTCTTCAACATTTGTTTTAGGGTTTTGTTGAATCTTTCAACCAGCCCATCGGTTTGGGGGTGATACACAGATGTACGTAATTGCGTCACTTTGAACAATTTACACAGCTCCTTCATAACCCGGGACATAAAGGGTGTACCTTGGTCCGTAAGCAGTTCTTTACAAATACCCACCCGGCTAAACACAAGAGATAGCTCTTTGGCTATGGTTTTGGCCGAGGTATTTCGGAGAGGGATCGCTTCTGGATAACGGGTGGCATAGTCCATTATAACTAATATGTACTGGTGCCCCCTAGCGGACTTGATTATAGGACCTACCAAATCCATGGCGATCCTCTCAAACGGGACCTCAATGATGGGTAGAGGGACCAGCGGGCTACGGAAATGTGGCATCGGGGCCGACCTCTGACACACAGGGCAGGAGGAACAATAATTTTCTATGTCCTTCATCACCCCCGGCCAATAGAATCTCTGTAATACCCTCTCTCGGGTTTTCTCTGTCCCCAGATGACCTCCAAGAATGTGCCCATGAGCCAACTCCAACACCAACTTCCTGTAAGGTTTGGGCACCACAAGCTGCTCAACGGTTTCTTCTGCCCTTTTTGCCACCCGATACAGTAGGTCCTTCTCTACGCTGAAGTATGGGTAAGTGCAGGTATTATCTGGGTTCACTAACTCGCCATCTATTTTCACTACGTTTTCCCGTGCCTTTATTAGGGCGGGGTCTTTCAACTGTTCTGTGGCAAAGTTTTCCCTGTGAACCTCAAGATCAGAAAACTCCACAGACGGTAGGTTTTCGTCTGAGGAGGTGGGCTCCTCTCCAGTTTCTTGAGTCTCCCCTGCCAATACTGATAAGGGAAATTCCGGAGAGTCCTCACCACTCTCAGGGGAGTTCTGGCTATCACATTCCTGGTACATAGGGGCACCAGTGGGGGGCTCAGGATCATCCCACAGTTCCCAGAACTTCGGAAAATCCCTTCCCACAATGGCGTCATGCGGTAACTGAGATACTAAGCCCACTGGATGAAAGAGGGTACCTTTGGGGGTCTCGAAACACACTGTAGTCACTGGATACTCTCGGGTGTCCCCATGCACACAAATAACAGCTACCTTGCTATTCCCAGAGACCTCTGTTTTAACTAACTCAGCCTTTATCAGGGTCACAAGGCTACCTGAATCCAGCAATACCACAACATTTCTACCATTAACACACATTTTGCATAAATGTTTCTCAGTTCCTCGAATGGCAGTGCATGCGACTGTCGCACACAGCGACTGACGTCTGCCCGTCAGAAAGTCACACTGCATGGGTTCCTCCACAACCGGGCAATTGGCTGCAATATGTCCCGCTTGCCGGCAGCGGTAGCAAACGATCCTTCTTGCCGCCTCTTGAGCCGCTGATTTCCCAGGCTGTTCTCGCCAAACTTGGGGTAGAGCTCCCACCCTCTCACTCTCTCCACCCTCACCCCTTGGAATCCTCTTATCCGCCCCTGGGGATGGTCTGGTCTTAGGGTGGAAAGTCCGAGTGTCTCTGGAAGAGGCCGTCAGGTTCTCTGTAGCCAAGTATTTCTCCACACGATCCACAAGACCATCGGCCGTCTCTGGGTCTCCATGGCTTACCCACTTTTGGATGGCAGTAGGAAGAGCTCTCAAAAACCGATCCATTACAACACGTTCCACAATCTTTGGTGCGGACAAAGTCTCTGGCTGTAGCCACTTTCTGCTCAGGTGAATGAGATCATACATTTGAGACCTGGGGGGTTTTCCAAGCTGGAAAGTCCAGTTATGCACACGCTGAGCCCGGACAGCCAGGGTGACACCCAGCCTTGCCAATATTTCAGCTTTTAGCATCACATAGTCTTTTGCTTGGTTAGGCTCTAGGTCATAGTAAGCTTTCTGCGATTCACCAGTTAACAGAGGAGCCACCAGTCCAGCCCACTGCTCCTCAGGCCACTTTTCTCTTTCAGCGGTCCTTTCAAATGTGGTCAAAAATACCTCTGGATCATCCTCTCCAGTCATTTTTGTCAATAAACGACTGACCCCAAAGGACGCGGTATTAGTGGGATGGCTTTCCTCACTGGTCTGCGGACGTTGCTGCATTACTGCTTCCATCTGTTGTTGTAGTCTCTGCTCTTGCTTCTGCAACAGGTCTATGAAGCGGGCCTCAGATTGCTGCTGGGCTTGTTGCTGAGCCTCCAGACTCTGTTGCAAAGTTGCGTTTGTCTGCTGCTGGGCTGCAAGGCTCTGTTGATGAGCTTGCTGCTGGGCTGCAAGGCTCTGTTGATGAGCTTGCTGCTGGGCTGCAAGGCTCTTTTGCAAACCTGCATTTGTCTGCTGTTGATTGGCATTTGCTAGAGCCAGCTGTTTCAGTATCTCCTCCATGCTGGCTTAAAAAAAACTGCCACTGGTTCTCCACCAACTGTGAGGGGGTTAGCTCGGCAGCGGGTGTGGGTGACCCCCGGGATGGGCTCCCCACACAAAAACAGGCCCAGCAAACGGAGGTTGTGGTTTTCTTTCTATTTACAGTGACAAAACACAGCAAAGCAAAAGAAACAAACAAAATAAATCCTGGTCAACTTGACCTCTAACTAAACATACAGGTTTCCTAACTAACAACTGGGATCAGCCTAGTGCTGTCCTAGTCCCTAAGTCCCTGGTTTAGTAAAAGTCCAAACAAATAGCCACACAGGCTTTGCCTCACCGCACAGGGGTTCACTCTCCCTAGACAGTCCACACAGGTCTGGTTCCAGGCATGAGCTAACATCTAATGAAGCTGGGAGTTCTTATAGAGGCCTAAATGAGCTGACAAGCTTCAGCTGGCCTCATCAACTCCCTGTCTGTACGACGCCCAGCCCTCTCCCTAGAGGTATGAGTCATCCATGAGCCCACTAGCCTTAGCTGGGCTTATACAACTCTCCGCCTAGTTGTATAAGTCGGCGTAAAGCCTGAATCTGGGCGAAATATATCTACCCCCCTGGATGCAACCAGGTGACTTTACCTTCCTGCTGTCACAATATATATATATATATATATATATATTGTGAGGGGGTTAGCTCGGCAGCGGGTGTGTGTGACCCCCGGGATGGGCTCCCCACACAAAACAGGCCCAGCAAACGGAGGTTGTGGTTTTCAAAATCAAAAAAAGGTGCGGTTTATTTTCTATTTACAGTGACAAAACACAGCAAAGCAAAAGAAACATAACCAAAATAAATCCTGGTCAAGTTGACCTCTGACTAAACATACAGGTTTCCTAACTAACAACTGGGATCAGCCTAGTGCTGTCCTAGTCCCTAAGTCCCTGGTTTAGTAAAAGTCCAAACAAATAGCCACACAGGCTTTGCCTCACCGCACAGGGGTTCACTCTCCCTAGACAGTCCACACAGGTCTGGGTCCAGGCATGAGCTAACATCTAATGAAGCTGGGAGTTCTTATAGAGGCCTAAATGGGCTGACAAGGTTCAGCTGGTCTCCTCATCTCTGTCTGCACGACGCCCCACACTCTCCCTAGAGGTATGAGTCATCCATGAGCCCACTAGCCTTATACAACTCTCCACCTAGTTGTATAAGTCGGCGTAAAGCCTGAATCTGGGCGAAATATATCTACCCCCCTGGATGCAACCAGGTGACTTTACCTTCCTGCTGTCACATACCCCCCCCCTCTTGTTTTAACCTCGGGGTTGGAACACCAGCAATCAGGCATTCATGTACTCGAGACAAAGCATCCACATTCCCCATTTGAACGCCAGGGCGATGCTTTACTGTGAAGTTGAATTCCTGGAGGGCCAGGAACCACCTATTCACTCTTCTATTTGTTTCCTTGTTTTGAGCCATCCACTTTAACGGAGCGTGATCCGTAACCATGTCAAAGTGCCTACCTAGCAGGTAGTACCGAAGGGAATCTAGAGCCCACTTCACCGCTAAACACTCCTTTTCAACGGTGGCGTAATTTACCTCATGGGACTTCAACTTCCTGCTGAGGTAAATGACTGGGTGCTCTTCCCCGTTCCAGACCTGGGACAATACTGCTCCTAACCCCACATCTGACGCATCACTTTGTACGACAAAGTCTTTAGAGAAGTCGGGTGAGTACAACACTGGCTGGCTACATAAGGCTTGTTTCAAGAATTGGAATGCTGCCTCAGCCTCGGGGGTCCATTTAATCATGACCGACCCTTTCCCCTTCGTCAGGTTGGTTAGGGGCACAGCCTTAGAAGCAAAGTGGGGAATGAATCGCCGATAATACCCAGCGATTCCCAGAAAGGCTCGTACCTGCTTCTTGCTGTTGGGACGTGGCCAACTCTGGATGGCCTCGACTTTGTTGAGTTGGGGTTTTATTACTCCCCTCCCAATGGTGTACCCAAGATATTTGGCCTCCTCCTGCCCAATGGTACACTTCTTGGGGTTAGCCGTAAACCCCGCTTCCCGAACAGAGTCCAGGACTGCTTGCACTTTTGGCAGATGTGAGGCCCAATCTGTGCTATGGACAATTACATCATCCAGGTAAGCCGCAGCATACTTCCGATGGGGCCTCAGCATCTGGTCCATTTTCCGCTGGAATGTGGCCGGCGCATTCTGTAACCCGAACGGCATTCTTTTATATTGGAACGCCCCGTCTGGGGTTACAAATGCGGTTTTCTCTTTGGCCGACTTGGCCAGGGGGATTTGCCAATACCCTTTTGTGAGGTCAAGAGTCGTCATGTATCGGGCTGTTCCCAGCCGGTCGATCAACTCATCTATACGTGGCATGGGGTAGGTGTCAAATTTTGTAACTTTGTTCAACTGACGAAAATCGTTACAAAATCGCCAGCTCCCATCCGGTTTAGGCACCAACACGATGGGACTAGACCAATCACTTTGGGACTCCTCTATCACCCCTAAGTTCAGCATTTTCTGTACTTCCTCCCGTATTGCCTCCCGTCGAGCCTCTGGGATCCGATAGGGTTTTAACTTCACCCTTTCACCGGGCGGGGTAATGATGTCATGCTCTACCCCAGATGTTTGTCCCGGCAGCTCAGAGAATACCTCCTTGTTGCGAAGCACAAACTCCTTAACCTCCTGTTGTTGGGGTTGTGACAAGGTGGCTGCTATTCCAACCTCAGGAATCACGCAACCAGTTTGAGCTGGTGACCAAGTGTCTGCGACTAGGGACTCTCTATCCCTCCAGGCTTTCAACAGATTAACGTGATAGATCTGTTCGGGCTTTCGCCTTCCTGGTTGTCTGACCTTGTAATTCACTTCGCTCACTTTTTCCATTATCTCGTAGGGGCCTTGCCATTTGGCAAGGAATTTACTTTCAACCGTAGGGACAAGTACCAATATCCTATCCCCCGGGGAAAAGGTACGGGTCTTGGCTCCACGGTTGTACACTCTCTGCTGTGCCAACTGCGCTTGGGCCAAATGTTCCTTCACGATGGGCATTACCTGTGCAATTCGATCTTGCATCAGGGCGACATGCTCAATCACACTCCTGTGGGGAGAACTCTCACTTTCCCAAGTTTCCTTGGCAATATCCAACAGCCCTCTTGGGTGTCTCCCATACAGTAACTCAAAGGGGGAGAATCCCGTAGAGGATTGGGGCACCTCCCTAATAGCAAACATCAAATAAGGAAGTAAACAGTCCCAATCCTTTCCATCTCTATCCACCACTTTCTTCAACATTTGTTTTAGGGTTTTGTTGAATCTTTCAACCAGCCCATCGGTTTGGGGGTGATACACAGACGTACGCAATTGCGTCACTTTGAACAATTTACACAGCTCTTTCATAACCCGGGACATAAAGGGTGTACCTTGGTCCGTAAGCAGTTCTTTACAAATACCCACCCGGCTAAAAACAAGAGATAGCTCTTTGGCTATGGTTTTGGCCGAGGTATTTCGGAGAGGGATCGCTTCTGGATAACGGGTGGCATAGTCCATTATAACTAATATGTACTGGTGCCCCCTAGCGGACTTGATTATAGGACCTACCAAATCCATGGCGATCCTCTCAAACGGGACCTCAATGATGGGTAGAGGGACCAGCGGGCTACGGAAATGTGGCATCGGGGCCAACCTCTGACACACAGGGCAGGAGGAACAATAATTTTCTACGTCCTTCATCACCCCCGGCCAATAGAATCTCTGTAATACCCTCTCTCGGGTTTTCTCTGTCCCCAGATGACCTCCAAGAATGTGCCCATGGGCCAACTCCAACACCAACTTCCTGTAAGGTTTGGGCACCACAAGCTGCTCAACGGTTTCTTCTGCCCTTTTTGCCACCCGATACAGTAGGTCCTTCTCTACGCTGAAGTATGGGTAAGTGCAGGTATTATCTGGGTTCACTAACTCACCATCTATTTTCACTACGTTTTCCCGTGCCTTTATTAGGGCGGGGTCTTTCAACTGTTCTGTGGCAAAGTTTTCCCTGTGAACCTCAAGATCAGAAAACTCCACAGACGGTAGGTTTTCGTCTGAGGAGGTGGGCTCCTCTCCAGTTTCTTGAGTCTCCCCTGCCAATACTGATAAGGGAAATTCCGGAGAGTCCTCACCACTCTCAGGGGAGTCCTGGCTATCACATTCCTGGTACATAGGGGCACCAGTGAGGGGCTCAGGATCATCCCACAGTTCCCAGAACTTCGGAAAATCCCTTCCCACAATGGCGTCATGCGGTAACTGAGATACTAAGCCCACTGGATGAGAGAGGGTACCTTTGGGGGTCTCGAAACACACTGTAGTCACTGGATACTCTCGGGTGTCCCCATGCACACAAATAACAGCTACCTTGCTATTCCCAGAGACCTCTGTTTTAACTAACTCAGCCTTTATCAGGGTCACAAGGCTACCTGAATCCAGCAATACCACAACATTTCTACCATTAACACACATTTTGCATAAATGTTTCTCAGTTCCTCGAATGGCAGTGCATGCGACTGTCGCACACAGCGACTGACGTCTGCCCGTCAGAAAGTCACACTGCATGGGTTCCTCCACAACCGGGCAATTGGCTGCAATATGTTCCGCTTGCCGGCAGCGGTAGCAAACGATCCTTCTTGCGGCCTCTTGAGCCGCTGATTTCCCAGGCTGTTCTCGCCAAACTTGGGGTAGAGCTCCCACCCTCTCACTCTCTCCACCCTCACCCCTTGGAATCCTCTTATCCGCCCCTGGGGATGGTCTGGTCTTAGGGTGGAAAGTCCGAGTGTCTCTGGAAGAGGCCGTCAGGTTCTCTGTAGCCAAGTATTTCTCCACACGATCCACAAGACCATCGGCCGTCTCTGGGTCTCCATGGCTTACCCACTTTTGGATGGCAGTAGGAAGAGCTCTCAAAAACCGATCCATTACAACACGTTCCACAATCTTTGGTGCGGACAAAGTCTCTGGCTGTAGCCACTTTCTGCTCAGGTGAATGAGATCATACATTTGAGACCTGGGGGGTTTTCCAAGCTGGAAAGTCCAGTTATGCACACGCTGAGCCCGGACAGCCTGGGTGACACCCAGCCTTGCCAATATTTCAGCTTTTAGCATCACATAGTCTTTTGCTTGGTTAGGCTCTAGGTCATAGTAAGCTTTCTGTGATTCACCAGTTAACAGAGGAGCCACCAGTCCAGCCCACTGCTCCTCAGGCCACTTTTCTCTTTCAGCGGTCCTTTCAAATGTGGTCAAAAATACCTCTGGATCATCCTCTCCAGTCATTTTTGTCAATAAACGACTCACCCCAAAGGACGCGGTATTAGTGGGACGGCTTTCCTCACTGGTCTGCGGACGTTGCTGCATTACTGCTTCCATCTGTTGTTGTAGTCTCTGCTCTTGCTTCTGCAACAGGTCTATGAAGCGGGCCTCAGATTGCTGCTGGGCTCGTTGCTGAGCCTCCAGACTCTGTTGCAAAGTTGCGTTTGTCTGCTGCTGGGCTGCAAGGCTCCTTTGCAAACCTGCATTTGTCTGCTGTTGATTGGCATTTGCTAGAGCCAGCTGCTTCAGTATCTCCTCCATGCTGGCTTAAAAAAAACTGCCACTGGTTCTCCACCAACTGTGAGGGGGTTAGCTCGGCAGCGGGTGTGTGTGACCCCCGGGATGGGCTCCCCACACAAAACAGGCCCAGCAAACGGAGGTTGTGGTTTTCAAAATCAAAAAAAGGTGCGGTTTATTTTCTATTTACAGTGACAAAACACAGCAAAGCAAAAGAAACATAACCAAAATAAATCCTGGTCAAGTTGACCTCTGACTAAACATACAGGTTTCCTAACTAACAACTGGGATCAGCCTAGTGCTGTCCTAGTCCCTAAGTCCCTGGTTTAGTAAAAGTCCAAACAAATAGCCACACAGGCTTTGCCTCACCGCACAGGGGTTCACTCTCCCTAGACAGTCCACACAGGTCTGGGTCCAGGCATGAGCTAACATCTAATGAAGCTGGGAGTTCTTATAGAGGCCTAAATGGGCTGACAAGGTTCAGCTGGTCTCCTCATCTCTGTCTGCACGACGCCCCACACTCTCCCTAGAGGTATGAGTCATCCATGAGCCCACTAGCCTTATACAACTCTCCACCTAGTTGTATAAGTCGGCGTAAAGCCTGAATCTGGGCGAAATATATCTACCCCCCTGGATGCAACCAGGTGACTTTACCTTCCTGCTGTCACAATATATATATACAAAGCCTGGAATGCATATATATATACTAAATATACTGAATCAACTGCCTGCTCACTCTAGCTAACTGAATTGCCTGCCTGTTCAATGTATCTAAATGAAATGAAATGACTCTCTCTCTCTCAACGCCGCAACACACTACACAAAGCCGACGTGCAGGCTGGCTTATATAGTGTGGGGCGTGCACCCTGCCCTTGCCCAATTATGGCTCTCTGTGCTGATGGCGCAATGATTAGCCAAAGCATGCGGGTCATAGTGCATGCTTGGCCAATCATCAGCCAGCAATGCACTGCAATGACACAGTGCATTGTGGGCCGTGGCGTGCCGCTCAAATTTGGCGTGAACGGCCCATAATGTTCGATCTTCGTCGAAGGATCTAACGGCCGATGTTCGAGTCAAACTCATGTTCAACTCGAAGCTTATCCCTAATGTTGACCAAGGCAAAGGCACCGAAGATCTGATCCAGGGAGTTTATATAACCAGCAGGTCTAGCTGACGAGCAGGAAATGAAGACCAGGTGAGTCACTGTGGAAGGAAGAGACTTTGGCAATTAACCGACAGCTGAGCATAGAGCTCTGAGAAGGAAGCGCTGAGCCCAGCCCTGACAAAGTGTCACCAAAAATCCATAGAATTTTTGGATGTTTTATTTTTGTTAATGAGGAGCATAGCTGGGGTTCCATTCTGTTCAGGAAATCATCTTCTGGAAACACCATATTATATGCGGCCAGCTCGCATCCCACTCCATTGATAAATAGCATTCCCTATATCCAGTACTTGGGTATTAGCTGAAACAGCACAAACAGGAGGATTTTGAGAGGGAAGCAAAGGCCCTCCAGTACCGCTTTTTAGATCCTGGCTATAGCAGATCCTGCCTGAAAAAGGCACATAGCCCTGTTAAAATTCAGGACAGGGATAGGCTTATTCATAAAAACAAAAAGCATCAATCTACCACATCAACTACTAGGTTAATCACTTGGTATTCAGAACAAGATCAAAAAATCAGGCACATAATGGAGAGGTATTGGCCATGTCTCCTTCATTTACAAAAAGAAAATAGAAACTCCAATAAGCAGGCATATAGGATTGTACCATGGGTTCGACTTTTTCAACATCCACCTTTTTTGCACTGGATCATGTTCCTCACCAAGCGCAGGGGATGTGGATAAAAAACTCCTACAAAACAAGGCTAGGTGGAATCCAAGAGATATCACATCTTAGAGGAGCTTTATGCCTCTCTGTCTGCCACTATTTTCTCCGCCATGTTCAATATTAGTGGCCACAAAAGGTACATATTATGCGGCAAATTCAAAAAACTTGAAAGACTAATGCACTCTGCAAACACCCAATGTTGGGATAAATTCTTCCTTTCGAAATATATAGAAACCAAAACATCACCTAGAGGATTACGCATTATCCAGTCATGTCCATTCCTGGAACCTGCCCATATCAAGGAATGGCAAAACATCTCAGAATTTTGCACTTCTAAGTGGATAGAGATCCTTATCCAACATAGACAATCTAGATACAATCAAATTGTTCACCAGATAAAAATCCTTATACAAGAGATTATAGATGTCCACAGCCCAGTTCCTAACACCTGGTATGACAGATTAAAAAAGAATACCAAGAAGAAAGAATTTCTTATTTAAAAAAAACTAGGCAAATTTAGACGACATCTAAATGACTATAACAGTGATAATGTCTTCTGATGGAAGAAAAATGAACACCATCTGCCTTCTCTCCTCACTCTCGATTCACGGAGTGTTGCCATCTATAGTCCCAATCCTTCCTCCCCTTCTCCCTATGAAAAACATTCCAGATCATCTAACAATCTACCCACTATAGCCCATTGTGCCCTTCCTGCTGCATTTGCCAATCCTAATTGGGAGCCCACCTCTTCTGCAGCACCCGTACTTCCCCATTCACTGGACAACCCAGAATTCAGGTGGAAACAGTTGATTTTACGTCACTTGATTTTTATTCGCTGTTTTTCACTGAAGATTTCTATAGATATATTGTGGACCAAAGCAATTTGTATGCTGGTTAATTCATCGCCGCTAATCCCTAGCTGACCCTTGCCAGAGAATGGAAACCAATTACGGTTTCTGAATTTAAGACATTTCTGGGCCTATCCCTCCTCATGAGCATAACTAAAAAGAGTGAGTTGCGGTCATATTGGTCCACTGACCCAATTTACCATATGCCCCTGTTCTCTGCTTCCATGGCCAGAGCACGATACGAACATATCTTGCGGTTCATGCACTTCAATGATAATGAACTCTGTCGTCCTCGGGGTGACCCTGGATACGATCAGCTGTACAAATTTCGGCCCCTCGTAAACCACTTCAATGAACGTTTTGCAGCCTTGTTTACTCCCGATCAAGTTGTCTGCATCGAGTCCCTAACTAAGTTTTCTGGCAGCTTGTCTTTCAAACAGTTTCTTCACAGCAAGCGTGCCAGATATGGGGTCAAGATGTATAAGCTCTGTGACAGGGCAACAGGCTTCACATATAGTTTTTTGGTTTACAAGTAGGTTTGAGCGAACCCTAACTATAAAGTTCGGGTTCGTACCGGACTTTTCGGTTTTTGGGTCCCGGACCCGAACAATTGACTGTATGTTCGGGTTCGGGTCCGGTGTTCGGCGATGTAATGGCACATTTTTAAAAGCTGCAGGGCAGCCAATCAACTTTCATTTAACTGGTGTTCCCTTAGAAGCCATCACAGCCATGCCTACTAATGGCATGGCTGTGATTGGCCAGTGCAGCATGTGACCCAGCCTCTATATAAGCTAGAGGCACATAGCACAGCACGTCACTCTTTTTTAGACAGTGTAGGGAAAGGTTCCTGGCTGCTGTTGCTGTGAGGGAGAGAATTACATGTTAGGAGTTAGTCCTGATTCTGAAATATATTCTAATTAGTCAGTGATCTACATAGATTTAGTTGTGTGGGTGCAGTGAACAACCTTTTTACACTGCACTGAGAGAAAAGATAGACAGGTTCCTGTTGCTGCTTTTAGGAAGAGAGAATTATCTAGGAGTCCAGATTCAGAAATCTATTCTAATAACTCAGCGATCTACATAGATTTACCTGGTTGGGTTGCAGTGCACAGTCTTTTTACACTGCCATGAGCCCAGTGCCAGAGAAAATATAACTTTTATTGCAAGCTCAGTGCAACAGCACTGCATATGTTACTGTGAGATACACCCTGTACATACTGTGGGTGTATTCTGCTCTTCCAAAAACACCCATTTAGGGCAAAAAAAAAAAAATTTGCAGTGTTTTCTGCATATCTGGAGGTGTGAGATACACAATTTATATATTTTTCTTCTATTGTGCTATTCAAATAAAACATTTTTAGGGCAAAAACATTTTTTTTGAATAGCATTTTCTGCATTTCTGTAGGTGTGAGATACATACTCTGGGTGTATTCTGCTATTGCAAAAACACACATTTAGTGCAAAAAAACAAAAACAATTTGCAGTGTTTTCTGCATATCTGCAGGTGTGAAGATACACAATTTATATATTTTTCTTCTATTGTGCTACTCAAATAAGAAAATTTTAGGGCAAAAACATTTTTTTTGAATAGCATTTTCTGCATTTCTGTAGGTGTGAGATACATCGTTTACATACTCTGGGTGTATTCTGCTATTGCAAAAACACACATTTAGTGCAAAAAATTATAATTTTGCAGTGTTTTCTGCATATGTGCAGGTGTGAGATACACAATTTATATATTTTTCTTCTATTGTGCTATTCAAATAATTTTTTTTTACGGCAAAAACATTTTTTTGAATAGCATTTTCTGCATTTCTGTAGGTGTGAGATACACTGTTTACATACTGTGGGTGTATTCTGCTATTGCAAAAACACCCATTTAGGGCAAGATCCTAAATTTGGAAAATATGAGGAGAACGTCAAAGAAGGGATGTGGCCCCAGTCGTGGTGCTGCTGGTGGAGCTCCTGTTGCAGGGAGAGGACGTGAAACACCTTCCTCAGGTGCGAGTAGGCGACAGAGCCTGCAGCGGTGTTTGGTCTTGCCTAATGAGGCTGTACGAATGTTGAGGCCAGGACAAGTACATGCGATAGTAGATTGGGTTGCTGACAGTGCCTCCGGTTCCTTCACATTGTCTCCCACCCAGTCTCCTGATGAAAGATCAGAGTTGGCACTTGCAGCTGATGTCCATCAGTCTTTCACCTCACCCACTTGCAAATCAGCCAAGCAGTCTGAGCCCCAAATCATGCAGCAGTCTCTTCTGCTTTTCGATGACTCAGTTAGCAGGGTTTCCCAGGGCCATCCACCTAGCCCTGCCCCAGAAGTGGAAGAGATGGTGTGCACCGATGCTCAACTATTATGTTTCATGATGAGTACATGGGAGGACCCATCGCAGCACGTCTCGGATGATGACGAAACACAGGTGCCAACTGCTACTGCTTTCGCTTTTCGCAATTGTGCAGACCGACAAGAAGGGCAGGGGTGAAGACTGGGTGGAAGATGATGTGGAGGACGATGAGGTCCTCGACCCCACATGGAATCAACGTCATGCAGGTGACCAGTGTAGTTCGGAGGAAGAGGCGGTGGTCGCACAGAGTCACCAGCACAGCAGAAGAGGGAGCAGGGTGCAAAAGCGGAGTGTCCATCCCCTAGACAGTACGTCTGCTACTGCCCAACGCAGCAAGGGACCGAGCACACCAAAGCCAGGTCCAAGGAGTTCCCAAGCGTGGCAGTTCTTCAGACAATGTGCTGATGACAAGAAACGAGTGGTTTGCACGCTGTGCAATCAGAGCCTGAAGCAAGGCATAAACGTTCTCAACTTGAGCCCAACCTGCATGACCAGGCATCTAAGGGCAAAGCACGAGCTGCAGTGGAGTAGACACCTCAAAAACCAAGAAAGGTCTCTGGCTCCTCCTGCTTCCTCTTCTGCTGCAGTCTCGGCCTCTTCATCCACCTCTGTAGTGACAGTGGCACCTGCCAACTCGCAAACAGAGGATCTGCCAGCAACACTAGCACCTGGGTCACCAACCATCTCCACAATGTCCCATGGAAGCATTCAGCACTCTATCTCCCAAACACTGGAGCGGAAGAGGAAGTACCCCCTAGCCACCCGCGATCCCTGGCCCTGAATGCCAGCATTTCAAAATTCCTCGCCTTTGAAATGCTGTCATTCCATCTGGTGGAGACGCAGAGTTTTAAAAGCCTGGTGGCATTGGCTGTCCCACAGTACGTCGTGCCCAGCCACCACTACTTTTCCAGGTGAGCCATCCCTTCCCTGCACAACCAAGTGGGGGACAAAATCAGGTGTGCATTGTGCAATGCCATCTGTGGCAAAGTCCACCTAACTACGAATGCGTGGACCAGTAAGCACGGTCAGGGACGTTATATCTCCCTAACAGCACACTGGGTAAATGCAGTGGCGGCTGGTCCTGAGACAGATAGCAGTTTGGCGCATGTCCTTCCACCACCAAGGATTGCAGGGCGCTTCAGTTTGCCTCCTGTTGCTAACTCCTCCTACTCCGCTTCCTCATCCTCTACCGCCTCCTCATCCGGTCAGCGTAACACCTTCACCACCAACTTCAGCACAGCCAGGGGTAAACGACAGCAGGCAGTTTTTTAAAACTTTCCTGTTTGGGGGGAAAAACCCCACACCGCGCAGGAGTTGTGGAGTGACATGGAACAACAAACCGATGAGTGGTTGGTGGCAGTGAGCCTCAAGCCCGGCCTGGTGGTGTACGATAATGGGCGAAATCTCGTAGCAACTCTGGGCCTAGCCGGTTAGACGCACGTCCCTTGCCTGGCGCATGTGCTGAACTTGGTGGTCCAGAGGTTCCTAAAAAATTAACCCGATATGCCAGAGCTGCTGCAGAAAGTGTGGGCCGTCTGTGCGCACTTTCAGTGTTCTCACCCTGCTGTTGCTCGCCTGTCAGTGCTTCAGCATAACTTCGGCCTTCCCGCTCACCGCCTCATGTGAATTGCCCACAAGGTGTAACTCCACCTTGCACATGCTGGCCAGACTGTGCGAGCAGCAGCAGGCGATAGTGAAGTTTCAGCTGCAGTACGCATGCGTGAGTCACTCTGCGGAACAGCACCACTTCACCACCAATAACTGGGCCTCCATGCGAGACCTGTGTGCCTTGTTGCGCTGTTTTTAGTACTCCACAAACATGGCCAGTGCCAATGACGCCGTTCTCAGCGTTACTATCCTAGTTCTATGCCTCCTTGAAAAAACGCTTCGGGCGATGATGGAAGAGGATGTGGCACAGCAGGAGGAGGAAGAGGGATCATTTCAAAGGCTTTCAGGGCAGTCATTCACAAGTGGCTCTGAGGGTGGGTTCCTGCACCAACAAACGCCAGGTACACAATTGTCCAGCAAGGGCAAAGTTCTGGAGGATGACGAGGTGGAGGATGAGGAGGGGGAGATGGAGGAGGAGGAAGCATGTTCACAGCAGGGTGGCACCCAAACCAGCTCATGGCCATCACTGGTGCGTGGCTGGGGGGATACAGAGGACACAGACGATACACCTCCCACAGAGGACAGCTTTTCGTTGCCTCTGGGCATCCTGGCGCACACGAGCGATTACATGCTGCAGTGTCTCCGCAACGACCGCCGAGTTACACACATTCTAACTGGTGCTAATTACTGGGTGGCCACCCTGCTGGATCCCCGTTACAAGGACAACGTACCATCCTTAATTCCCTCACTGGAGCGTGATCGTAAGATGCGCGAGTACAAGCGTACACTGGTAGATGCGCTGCTGGTGGCATTCCCACCTGACAGCGGGGGTACAGTGGAAGCACAGGCGAAGGCAGAGGAGGAGGAAGAGGTCGCCAACGCAGCCGGTGCATCGCCAGCACCTCAGAAGGCAAGGTTAGCATGGCCGAAATGTGGAATAGCTTTGTCAGCATGCCACAACAACCAGCACCACCAGCTGAGATGGAACGTCTTAGCAGGAGGCAGCATTTCACCAACATGGTGGAGCAGTATGTGTGCACACGCCTACACGTACTGAATGACGGGTCTGCCCCCTTCAACTTCTGGGTCTCCAAATTGGGCACATGGCCTGAGCTTGCCCTTCACGCCTTGGAGGTGCTGGCCTGCCCTGCAGCCAGTGTATTATCTGAACGTGTATTTAGCACGGCAGCGGGCGTTATCACAGACAAGCGCAGCCGCCTGTCCAGAGCCAATGTGAACAAGCTCACGTTCATTAAAATGAACCAGGCATGGATCCCACAGGACTTGTCCATACCTTGTGCAGAATACACATGTATACCGGTGTTGTGACAAAAACTGTCCGGCCATCAGATAGTGTCCAGCCCGTACTGCGCAGGCGCAGCGCTTGCGCAGTACGGAGGACAAGCAGATTCACAAAATCTCCGAAGATGAACGGCGCCTGCGCAGTGAGTGCAGGTTCAAGCCCCACTATCCAAGTGGACATACGGCAGCACATAGTAACAGGGCCCTTCACGTGCTTGCTTCGCTCGCCACGCTTCGGGCCCGGCCTCGCTTGGCTCAGCTTGATCTTCGGATGGTGTGGCTTGAACCTGGACTCACCACGCAGGCGCCGTTCGTCTTTGGAGATTTTCTAAATCTCCTTGTCCTACATATTGAGCAAGCGCAGTACAGGGCGGACACTATCCGACGGGGGACAGAATTCGACACATCACCGGCCTTACCCAGCCATTGTTGTATTTTTGAACCAGTGTTGGCTACCTCGTCCTCCTCCACCGCAGCTTCCACCTACACATCCACATCCACCGCCACCTCAACCTCCTACTCCATATGGACCTCGTCCTCCTAGGTCATGATTATAATTTTTTCTTTTTTTTATTTCAAAGTATTTTATTTTCCCACTAGCTTATCCATTACTTTTAATAATTTTTTCCAGAAAGGGCGTATTCTGGGGCATTCCCACCATATGTGTGGCATCGTGCTGTTGAGTTTCTGAGGTTCTTAATGACTTCCTGTACCTCTGCTGAGAAGGGGGCCTCCAGCATATTATTGCACTTGCCATGCTCTTAACAACTTTTTGCTGCCATTTGCAGCCCTCTAGCCCTTTCCATTACTTTTTTAGAGCCATTTTAGTCCTCAAAAGTTCGGGTCCCAATTGACTTCAATGGGGTTCGGGTTCGGGGTCAAGTTCGGGTCAAGTTCGGTCCCGAACTCAAACTTTTTTCCGAAGTTTGGCCGAACCCATCGAACCCGAACATCCAGGTGTCCGCTCAACTCTATTTACAAGGGAAAAGATAGGAACGAAGAGCCAGAGAACTGCCCAGATTACATAGGGAGCGCTGGCAAGATTGTGTGGGACTTGGTGTCACCCTTATTCGGAAAGGGGTACCACTTTTATGTGGACAATTATTACACGAGCCTGACACTTTTTAGTCACTTGTTTGATCATGGAATTGGCGCATGTGGCACAGTGCGATCTAATCGCAGGGGCTTACCCCAGCGGCTTGTAGATTCCCGTCTTAGGCTGGGGGAGAGAGCCTGCTTGAAGTGTAATAATTTGCTCGCTGTGAAGTGGAGGGATAATAAGAATGTTTTTGTACTGTCCTCCCTTCACGCAGACATGACGGTCCAAATTCCTATGGCGACTGGTGTTGTGGAGAAACCCCTCTGTGTCCACGAATATAACCTTAATATGGGAGGGGTGGACCTCAATGACCAGTTGTTGGTGTCGTACCTAGTTGCCCGTATGGCTCTGCTCTACGCTTATGTGCTATACAAACGCAAATGCAGAAGTCGGCTGCATGGGAGGCATTTTCTGTATGTCCTCCCTGGTACCCCTACACAACGAGCCCCCCAAAGAAAATGTGTCTATAGAAAGCGCAGATATAGGCGTGACACCCGCTATTTTTGACCATCCTGGCCTTTGCATTGGTGAATGTTTTGAATGCTACCATACACTAGTGGAGTATTAGCGTAGGGTATAGCACTGCACAGACTAGGACACACTTACACAGGGTCTCCAAAGATGCCATTGCATTTTTAGAGACCCAAATCTGGAACTGTTACAACCGTTATAACAGTCACAACCGTTACAGTTAAAAATAAAAGTGTAAAAAAAATAATTTGAAAAACAAAAAAAATATAAAATAAAAAAGCCAAAAATAGTTGTTGTTTTATTCTTTCTCTGTTCTCTTTCTATTGTTCTCTCTATTCTGCTCTGTTTTACTGTATTTTTTAACTGAAATGTTTTATTGTTACTATGTTTTATCATGTTTGCTTTTCAGGTATGTATTTCTTTTATACTTTACTGTTTACTGTGTTTTATTGTTAACCATTTTTTTGTTTTCAGGCACGCCATTCAGCTGCAGCACTGATTTATTTATCTTGACAGCAACTGCGTTTTCTCCCACGATACGTAAATCAGGGACTCCAGCGCTGTAGAAGGTGATTTTACCATCAAAGTAAAAAAAAAAAAAAAAAGAGCATATATGCCAAAGCATGGGGGCAGGGGTGGAGGGGCGATTTTCACCTAACATTAGGGGCGGATTGCCCCCATGCTTCGGCATATATGTTTTAGGCATTTTTCATTTTTTTTTTACTATTTTTTATTGTATTTGCTTTGCAGGTATGGTATATCTTACTGTTATACTGTAATGTTACTTTGTTTTATTTTTAACCATCATTTGCTTAGCAGGTACATCATTCAGCTGCAGCACTAATTTATTTATCTTGACAGTAACAGCGTTTGCTCCCACGATACGTAAAGCAGTGCTTGGTTTTCGGGGCCCCGTACGCGGCTAGGCTCCTAAAAAATGTATTTTCTTTCTTCATTTTCAAAAACAAATGAGAGCTGTAAAATACTCACCATGCCTCTCAGAAATAGCTTGGGGTGTCTACTTTCCAAAATGGGGCCATTTGGGGGGGTTTGTGATATCTTGGCATTTTATGGCCTTCAAAACTGTGATGGGTAGTGAGGAGTGAAATCAAAAATTTGCGCCCTTAGAAATCCTGAAGGCGGTGCTTGGTTTTCGGGGCCCCGTGCGCGGCTAGGCTCCCAAAAAGTCGTGGTATTCCCGTACTCAGGAGAAACAGCAAAATGTATTTTGGGGTGTAATTCCACATATGCCCATGGCGTGTGTGAGCAATATCTAATTTAGTGACAACTTTTTGTAATTTTTTTTTTTTTTTGTCATTGTTCAATCACTTGGGACAAAAAAAAAATATTCAATGGGCTCAACATGCCTCTCAGCAGTTTCCTTGGGGTGTCTACTTTCCAAAATGAGATAGGCAGTCATAAATTAAAAGCTGTGTAAATTCCAGAAAATGTACCCTAGTTTGTAGACGCTATAACTTTTGCGCAAACCAATAAATATATGCTTATTGACATTTTTTTTACTAAAGACATGTGGCTGAATACATTTTGGCCTAAATGTATGACTAAAATTGAGTTTATTCGATTTTTCTTATAACAAAAAGTAGAAAATATCATTTTTTTTCAACATTTTCTGTCTTTTTCCATTTATATCGCAAAAAATAAAAATAGCAGAGACAATCAAATACCATTAAAAGAAAGCTCTATTTGTGGGAAGAAAAGGACGCAAATTTTGTTTGGGTACAACATTGCATGACCGCACAATTACCAGTTAAAGCAGCGCAGTGCCAAATTGTAAAAACACCAGAGTCTGGTCTTTATGCTGCGTATTGGTCCGGGGCTTAAGTGGTTAAACAATATATCATTTAGTGACAACTTTGTGCAATTTTTTTTTTTTTTTCCCGAAACTTGTGGCAAAATATAAAATATTCCATGGACTCAACATGCCTATCGCCAAATAGCTTGGGGAGTCAGCTTTCCAAAATGGGGTCATTGGGTGGGTTTTGAACTGTCCTGGCATTTTATGCACAACATTTAGACGCTTATGTCGCACATCACCCACGCTTCTAACCACTTGAAGACAAAGCCCTTTCTGACACTTTTTGTTTACATGAAAAAATATATTTTTTTGCAAGAAAATTACTTTGAACCCCCAAACATTATATATTTGTTTAAAGCAAAGGCCCTACAGAATAAAATGGTGGGTGTTGCAATTTTTTTTTCACACAGTATTTGCGCAGCGATTTTTCAAACGCAATTTTTTTGGAAAAAAAACACTTTTTTTAATTTTAATGCACTAAAACACTATATTGCCCAAATGTTTGATGAAATAACAAATATGATCTTATGCCGAGTACATGGATACCAAACACGACATGCTTTAAAATTGCACACAAATGTGCAGCGGCGACAAACTACATACAGGTTACTACTTTAGATTTACTACTAAAATTACTGCCCTCGATCTGACCTTCGCGGTGATACCTAACATACATGGTTCAATTGCTGTTTACATATGACACCAGACCGACGCTTGCGTTCGCCTTTGCGCTTGAGCACAGGGGGACAGGGGTGCTTTTTTTTTTTTATTATTATTTATTTTGCTATTTTATTTTTAAACTGTTCCTTTCATTTTTTTTATTTTTATCATTCTTATTGTTATCTCAGGGAATGTAAATATTCCCTAAGATAGCAATAGGTAGTGACAGGTACTCTTTTTTGAAGAAATTGGGGTCTATTAGACCCTAGATCTCACCTTTGCCCTCAAAGCATCTGACCACACCAAGATGGTGTGATAAAATGTTTTCCCAATTTCCCAATGGCGCTGTTTATATCTGGCGAAACCTAATGCCGCGTACACACGATCGTGATTCACGGCGGTGAAAACACCGCCGTGAATCACGACATGAAAAAAAAAGAAAAACGAGGGAACGGCATGTTCCCCCACACACGACCGTTTTTCCCGTCATTTTTTTCTTTGTCGAGAAAAACGACCGTGTGTGGGCTCCGTGGCAGTGATTCCCTATGGGAAAACTGCCGCGGAAAAAAATGCTGGAAAAAACGATGAGAAAAATTAGAACATGTTCTAATTTTTCTCATCGTGATTAATGCCGTTTTTCCCGTCGGGAAAAACGGCAAAAAGCCCACAGACGATCGTTTTTCTCGTCCAAAGGAAAAAATGTCATTTTTCCCGACGGGAAAAATGATCGTGTGTACGCGGCATAAGTCATGGAATGCACATAGCTTCTGGTTTCTTAGGCCATAGAGATGATTGGAGCAGTTTTGGTCTCTGATCAGCTCTATGGTCAGCTGGCGGAACCAATGGCTGCATTCTTGGGTTCTCTTTTGGGACAGGAGAGCCAGAGAAAACCATGGAAAATGGTGGGGGGGGGGACGTTCCCTCCCACTGCTTGTAAAAGCAGTCTAGAGGCTAATTAGCCACTAGGATTGCTTTTACATGAAAGCCGACCACTGGCTGAAAAGAATGATACCAAGATGATACCCAAAGGCATCATTCTGGAATAATCACTCAAAGTCCAGCAACATACCAGTGCATTGCTGGTCCTTGTTGGGCAAACATTGTGATGCTCTTTTTTTCATACAGCCTGTGGGCTGAACGAAACAAAGAGATTAATCGGTGGAAATGCCCACCATTAGAATCCCACCCTTCATCCACCCACTTCAAATAATGGGCATACATGCACCATTTTTTTTTTTAACTGTGGTGGTAAATTCACCACCTACATCGCTGGAGTCGCTGATTTACGTATCGTGGGAGCAAACGCTGTTACTGTCAAGATGAATAAATCAGTGCTGCAACTGAATGACATACCTGCTAAGCAAATGATGGTTAAAAATAAAACAAAGTAACATTACAGTATAACAGTAAGACATACCATACCTGCAAAGCAAATACAATAAAAAATTGTAAAAAGAAAAAAAAATGAACGCAATCTGTGCCTAAAAAATATATGCCGAAGCATGGAGGCAATCCGCCCCTATTGTTAGGGGCAAATCACCCCTCTACCCCTGCCCCCATGCTTTGGCATATATGCTCTTTTTTTTTTTAAACTTTGATGGTAAAGTCACCTTCTACAGCGCTGGAGTCGCTGATTTACGTATCGTGGGAGAAAACGCAGTTGCTGTCAAGATAAATAAATCAGTGCTGCAGCTGAATGGCGTACCTGAAAACAAAAAAAATGGTTAACAATAAAACACAGTAAACAGTAAAGTATAAAATAATTACATACCTGAAAAGCAAACATGATAAAACATAGTAACAATAAAACATTTCAGTTAAAAAATACAGTAAAACAGAGCAGAATAGAGAGAGAACAATAGAAAGAGAACAGAGAAAGAATAAAACAACAACTATTTTGGCTTTTTTATTTTATATATTTTTTTTTGTTTTTCAACATTTTTTTTTACACTTTTATTTTTAATTGTTGTAACGGTTGTGACTGTTATAACGGTTGTAACAGTTCCAGATTTGGGTCTCTAAAAATGCAATGGCATCTTTGGAGACCCTGTGTAAGTGTGTCCTAGTCTGTGCAGTGCTGTACCCCACGCTAATACTCCACTAGTGTATGGTAGCATTCAAAACATTCACCAATGCAAAGACCAGGATGGTCAAAAATAGCGGGTGTCGGAGTGCGCATGCGCGGCCGGACGGAGCAGATGACCATCTGACCTGCTCCGCTCACCCCCCGGCGACTTCGGCTTCAAACAGCGGCCCCACACCTCGCCCGCAGCCAGAAATAGCCTGACCCTCCTGCGGAAAGATCCGGGCACACGTCGGATGGTTAAAAAACCACGCTACAAGCCTAAAAACGGCTCCCGAAACTCGAGCCGCGCTACACAGCACGGATCCGAGATGGCGACCGGCTATCTCACACGAGGCACGCAGGCTGCAGGGAAGGGAAAACTACCACCTCCTAATCAGGCACAAGCCCCAAGGACCGAAGATGCTGATTACCCAGCACTATGCTCCTCAAGATCTCCCCCAGATAAAGGTGAGCTGACAACCATAGACTGCCTGTCACCTAGCCCCCCTGCACTGTCTCCCTCTCAGACTGCAGCTAAATCACCCAGCATGGACTCACACACATCTTCCCTCCTGGACAGGGAGATAGCAGAAGCCATATACAGCCAGCCCAGCAGCCAAGAATCTGCATCAAACTGCAATGCTGACTCTCCTGCTGTACCCCCTGCTCAGGGACAATACTCAGGAGACCCGATCCTAATAGCACGCTTTGCTGACCTGCTTCAAAGAGAGCTATCCAAGGCTAATGATAAACTAGGTTTGGACATAAAACAAGATTTCCAGGAAATGGGATATAGATTGGACAGTATTGAATCCAAGATGGACTACACAGTCCACAGAGTTTCCCAAAATTCAAACATGATTACTGATTTACAAGATCGACTTAAGGACGCTTACTCAAAGATTGAAAACAGGAATCGGAGAAGTAACATCAGAATAATAGGCATGCCCGAACGAAGTGAGGGTGCTGACCCCGTAACATTCCTGGAGGGTGGTTTAGAGAGACATTTGGGGCGACCTCTTTTTCATCTTTTTTTGGCATCGAACACGCCCATCGAGTCCCCTTTAAACCTCATCAGGGAAGTGAGCGCCCAAGACCTAGACCACTAATTCTAAAAATGATCAACTACAGGGATAAAGAGATCATACTCCGGAAGGCCAGAGAAATGGGGGAAGTCCAATACATGGGGACAAGAATCTCACTCTATCAAGACTTCTCCCCAGAACTTCAAAGGAAGCGGGCAGCCTTTATGCTGATTAAGCGTACATTGCGGGAAAACAATTTGGACTATGCACTTTTATACCCTGCCCGCTTGCGGGTATCGGCGCAGAATGGCATACATTTCTTTGACTCGCCAACGAGCGTTGAGAAGTGGCTGGAAGATAAAGGGAAATCCCCACAGAAGACGGCAGGACAAGAAATAAGAGACTAAAGGGACGCTGAGGGGGTTTTCATCCCTCTCATCCTCCCCTTTTTTTTTTCTCCTTTTTTTTTTTATTTATTATTGTTTTTCTGTTGTTTTTTTTTGTTTTTTTTTGGTACCCAGATAGGGAATATGAGAGGGGAGGGGGGAGAGTAAGGAAAAAAGGGGGGAAAGGAAAAGGCACTAGTAAAAGCACCAGTCAATGGGAGGGGGAGGAGAGGGGAAGGGAAAGAGAAGGGGGAATATTTATTAGGATGAAACGGGGTAGTTAACACAACAAAGGGCACAAACACTAAAACACTGGGAAAAATATAATAGAAATATATTTTAAAAAAAAGAGAGTAGTAGAGTAGGGGCATAGAGAGATGTATGAAAGAGGGGTGATGAGAGGGGACGAGTGTAGAGAAGAGGCCATAGGCAAAACCCCAGGGGTAGGCCCAGTAGGGCAGGAAGGGGGGGTGGGAAGCGAGGGTAGAGGGAGGGGAGGCTAAAGGGGGGGACAGGGAGGGGGGGTAAAGGGAAGAAGGGGAGGGGAGGGAGAGGGAGCTACATCATACAGGAATATGGGAAAATATCACAAAAAATAACACAAAAAAGACCACAAACACAATATCCACTATATAAACCTCACAAAGATAAGGGAATTTTTACAGAAGTACACTTTGCAGTATGCCCAGGCACTAGGTAGATTATTGGTATTTTATTAGGGAAAGACTAAAATTAGAGGGGTAGAATGAAGTGGGAATTATTATTATTATTTCCTTTTCTTTTATATATATATATATATATGTTTATCTTTTAACTATGTATACACAAAAGTTAATATGAACAAAAAGGGTATAGTTTTAATGACCTGGAATGTCAGGGGTCTAGGGGAAAAGACTAAAAGAAATGCAATGCTTAAATACTTTGATAGAATGAAACCCCAGATAGTTTGTTTGCAGGAAACGCACATGCGACCTGACTCTGTCCACCTTTTGCAGTCACGCAGATACCCGATACAATTTCACTCTATGTACACCTCATACTCCAGGGGAGCAAGTGTAATGGTCTCTGCGGATATCTCTTTTGAATGTATCCAGCAGAGGGTGGACAGAGAGGGTAGGTATGTTTTTCTGCTCTGTAAGCTTAATGGGTTAGTGTGTATCATTGCCTCGATCTACGTTCCTCCACCGTTCTCGGCGACTCCTCTTAGAAGCCTGGCGCAATTCATGGCTCTGTTTCCGGATGTCCCGGTACTAGCATTGGGGGACTTTAATAATACGCTGGATATATCCCTGGACAGAATGTCCTTGACCCCGAGAGGGGCGAGGCGGACGACTGGAAGGACGGCCTTTGCCTCGCTGCTCTCGGAGCTGGGACTCCGGGATGTCTGGCGAGAGAGGCATGTAGAGGACAGAAGCTATTCATGCTACTCAGCCACACATGACGGACTCTCACGTATTGATATGGGCCTAGGGAATGAGGCACTTATGCAGCGGGTAAGGGATTCAGCATACGAACCACGTGTACTATCGGACCACTCCCCATTCTGGGTACGATTGGACGATATGGTTATGTCGGACCGTTTGCCGTGGAAAGTGAACCCTTTTTGGCTAACTCTGATCCCTTCCCCGGATAAAGCTAAGAGGGCAATACGGGAATTTTTGGACTTTAATAGGGGGTCGGCTAGCGCAGCGATGGTATGAGATGCACTTAAGGCCTTTCTAAGGGGGTGCCTAATTGCAGAGATAACGGGAATTAAATCACGTGCGAGGGAATGGGAAAATAGGGTACGGGAAGAAATGCAAAGGAGAGAACGGGCCCTGATAGCGGACCCATCTCAGTCTAATCAGGATTCCTGGAAAGAGGCGCAATCTATGTATAACTCGGTCCTATTGACAGCGGCGGAGAAAAGGAGTTATTTTCAGCAACAGAGTTACTTTGAAGAGGGGGAAAAAACTGGTCGACTCCTAGCTCTTATAGCGAGGGAGCAGCGGGAGACCGCCGGTATTTTAGCGATAAAAACAGAAGCCGGGGAGATACATACTCTTAGTACCGATATCCTAGATAACTTCCAGAGGTTCTACAAGGACTTATACTCCTCTAAAACTAGCTATACCCCATCAGACTTGGCCATGTTTTTGCAAACATGCCCATTTCCACAGCTATCTGAGGCTGACAGGGAAATGTTAAACTCCCCAATAACATTGAAAGAACTCTCGGAGGTATTGCAGGGGGCACCACACCAGAAGTCACCAGGACCGGACGGGTTGCCGGCCGAGGTGTACCTACACTATGGGGAAGAACTTCTCCCTCCTCTGCTACAAGCGTTAGAGGAGGCGATGGAAGTGGGCTCCTTGCCTGACAGTATGCAGGAGGCAACAATAATAGTACTTCCAAAACCAGGGAAGGATAAGCTTTTGCTGGACTCATACCGTCCAATCTCTTTATTGAATGTAGTTGTGAAGCTTTTGGCCGGTATTTTGGCCAAGAGGCTATTCTTGGTAATTGACAAACTGGTACACCATGACCAGTCTGGCTTTATACCCACACGCTCCACCGCGGATAACATCAGGCGACTATACAGTATATGAATTTACAGGTGCCGGTGGACAACCCGGGGGGTAGGGCCATTCTGTCACTGGACGCCGCAAAGGCGTTTGACAGTGTGGAGTGGCCCTACCTCCTGGAGATCCTGGACAGATTTGGAGTGGGGGACGGGTTCATAAAATGGGTAAGGGTGTTATATTCCAGACCCAGGGCCAGAATCCGAATCAATAACAAAATATCCCCTCCATTTGAGTTAGATAGAGGTACTCGCCAGGGGTGCCCATTGTCCCCACTGCTGTTTGCCTTGGCGGTAGAACCTTTGGCTATATTGATCCGCAATGATCCGGAAGTGGTAGGATTCCGCAGGGGCCAGAGGGAAGAAAAAATATCCTTATATGTGGACGATACGCTTATATATTTAGGCGATTCTGCCGCCTCGTTGCGGGCAGCGATGCGGACAATCGAGGACTTTGGAGGTTTTTCAGGGTTTACCATTAACTGGTCAAAGTCAATTTTAATGCCTGTAGATCAGGGGGTGGAGCAGTTACCAGAGGGGGCGGAACAAATAGTCATAGCAAAAAGTTTTAAATACCTGGGAGTGGTAGTAACATCGGAACCAGCGGAGTATATTCAGTTAAATTTGGGCCCACTGTTGGAAAGACAGAAAGGAAAATGTAACAGTTGGTGTAAGCTTCCACTGTCAGTGGTGGGACGGGCAAACTTAATAAAAATGGTGTGGGCCCCGCAGTTATTGTATGTATTTCACAACTCTCCCGTGTGGATCACTAATAAGTGGTACAAAAAGATCGACACATTGATGAGGGAGCTAATATGGAAAAAAAAGACAGCCAGGATTAGCTTAGCTACCCTTCAATACGGGAAGGATAGAGGAGGATTGGCAATACCCCACTCCAAAATGTATTTCCTGGCCTTATGCCGCGTACACACGATCATTATTCACGGCAGTTAAAAAACCGCCGTGAATAATGTCATTTAAAACGGGGGAACAGCTTGTTCCCCACACACGGTCGTTTTTCACGTAATTTTTTCTCTTGACGAGAAAAACGACCGTCTGTGGGCTCCGCGGCAGTGTTTCCCTATGGGAAACACTGCCGCGGAAAACATGTCGAAAAAAACGACGAGAAAAATTAGAACATGTTCTAATTTTTCTCGTCGTTTTTAATGCCGTTTTTCTCGTCGAAAAAAACGACAGAAAGCCCACAGACTATCGTTTTTCTCGTAGAATGGGAAAAAATTTGTTTTTTTTCGATGAGAAAAACGTCCGTGTGTACGCGGCATCACAGCTCCAGCAGTGGACAGGATGGGGACGGGTGGGGAGGGAAGACCCGATTAGCAAAATGGTGACTGCCTCGGATCCAACACTGGTAGCGGCCTCCCATATGGAAATGGATTTGCCGAGTATACCGGACTCGGCACCTATATGTGTTCTCCTTAAAAGAGTGTGGGGGGAGACCCGAAAAGCCATGAAGATAAAGGGCGTGTTGCCCTTTACTCTGATTTGGCACAATCAAAGATACCCAGAGGTACAGAAACTGCAGGGATTCACCCCATGGAGAGAGAGAGGGATCCGGTTCTTCGCACAATTATATGAAGGGGGGGAGCTAAAGACTTATGAACAGCTGTGTCAGGAATTTCAGTTAAGCCCAAAGGGCTTTTATCAATACCTTACAGATACAACAAACAACACAATCTATGATAGTGGAAACATCACCTAGGCTGCGGGAAATCCTTGGGGCAGACACCCGGAAGGGACTAATCTCTAAAATATACTGGGAATTGCTGTCCTCTGTCCAAGACCACACTTCTTTGAGAAGCCGAAGTAAATGGGTGGAAGACATCAGGGACATAGATGGGAATCAGTGGGAAATGGCACTTAAATCCATCCCAGTGGTATCGGTATCGGCATCACAGAGACTATCACAATTATTTATCCTGCATAGAGCATACAGAACAACAGAGCAGTTATATAGATGGGGAGGAAGAGACTTCCCTCTGTGCCCGAAATGCAAAGTACATAGGGGGGATTTTATACATCTAATATGGAAATGCCCAAAACTCCATAGGTACTGGGAGGAAGTCTCCCAATGTATTACGAGAGCAGCCCAGGTACCTATTCCCCTAGATCCCCTAGTATATTTGCTGGGAGCCATTGATACAGAAATGTTCCAAAGAGGAACATACTGTATGCTGACCAGACTAATGTATATGGCTAGAAAACTCATTGCAAAATACTGGATGGCCCCAGAGGTGCCCTCGGGGAAGCAGTGGATCTCAGCTGTAAACTCAACGCTCTAAAGGGAGCGGTTGTCATTCAGTCGAAGGGGAGAGGTGGGTAAATTCGATGCTATATGGAAAACATGGCTGGGGGATGTCAATCTCGCGCCACCTCAACTGGTTGTGGAAAGACTCCAGATATAAGAACCAGAGGGGTGGTAAGGGAGGAGGGAGGGGAAGAGAGGGCAAGAGTGGTATTAGCAAGGGGGGAAAAGAAAGGGGGAAAGGAAGAAAGGGAAAAAGGGAGGAAAGAGGAAAGGAAAAGAATGGTGGCAACGGTGGAGGAAACTTGCTGAGAAGATCAGACATAAGGTGGTAAGGGGTAATGATGTAGCGGGGAGGGGGAGGGGATAAAGGGAAAAAGAGAACATAGTAAAGGGCTATTGTAGTATTTATATGTAGATAGGCACTTAAAGGAGCAAGGAAGGAAAACAAGGAGAGAAAGTAAAGAAAAATGTATAATGTCTCACTGGATAAAATGTAATAAGTGTTTGCACTGTAAAAAATGTATTTATTTTTTTCTTCTAAATAAAGAGAGGTGAATTAAAAAAAAAAAGATCGACGACCTTGAAAATCGCGCCAGGCGCTATAACTTTCGCATCCGTGGTATACCGGAAAATATAAAAGATATTACCTCTATCACACAATCTCTGATGCAAGCTGCTGTACCCGACATTGATGAGATCCATATGGAGATTGATCGAATACATAGAGCTTTGACTGCCCCTAAACCTGATGGCCCCCCCAGAGATGTGATTGTGAAGCCACATTTCTTCAAGATTAAAGAAGCAGTGATACTGCATGCCCGAGAAAACCCAGACCTGGAAATAGATGCCATCAAGATTCAAATATTTGCCGATATATCTCAGGCCACAATCCAAAAGAGACGATCGCTTAAACCTTTACTAGCACCACTGACCCAACGTAATATTCGATACAGATGGAACTACCCTTTTAGACTCCAATTTTCCTTCAACAGCAAATCCTACTCTTTCTCATCATTTACTGAAGGCAAATCGATCCTGCTGAAATTGGGATTTATATCCCACAACCCATCTTCACGGAATCAACATGGATCCAGAGACTCCCCTCCTCCTCCCCTCTCCCCCCTATGGTCATCAAAATCAACCAAGAAAACTACCCAGACATCCCGTGCTACCTGAAGAATGGGCTTTATGTTACTGAACTGGTCCAAGCCTGCAGTGGTGTCTTCTCAGCGGTCTCCTAAAGGGACATTAGACGCCACACAGGGCGGTTAAAATTCGTTGGAACAAGATGTTCTTGTTACTTTTGTTTGAAACGTTCAAGCCGACCTCTACGTTTTTACACTTTTTGAAGTTCTGCATTTTTGGTACTGAACTGGTCCCCCTCCCCCTCCCCCCTCCCTTTTTTTTATCCCCCTCCTCCCCCTCCCCCTTCTCCTTCCCCCCCCCTTTTTCCCTCTTCCCTCTCATCTTTATATAATCCACAATGTACACTAGGTTATATAACCCTACCAATATTTTAGGGCGAAACACTGGGACCAAAGAAGCTTTCTTACTATATATTTTTTGTTGCTGGGGGGTGGTCATGCGCACTCCTTATTTGAAGGACTCTTCCCATTACCTGTTTTTGGCGGAGACTCCTTCGTACCCGGGGCCTATCTCTGGGACACTTCAACTGTTTACTGTTTGTAATACTGTTTGGTTACATGCTTAAACTATGTCACTCGGTACCGGGAGTTCCCTGGTCCGACAGCTTGATTCTATTTTTCTCTACTAGTGTTACTTTCTTTGCTATCTCTGACTCTGCTCTTCTCTTCTTTCTCTCCTTTTTTCTTAACCCCAATTTTAATTTTTCCCAAAACTGTTCTTTCCTGAGCGTCACCTGGAAAGTTCCTTGGTACTTCTGGCCTCTGGATCCTACGGACTGGTGGGTGAGTCTGCTTATCACTGTTCATAACTGTATCCCATGTCTTCCATAAAACCAACGCCCCGAAATGTCCGCCTGCTCTCACATAATGTCCAGGGTTTTGGATCGCCTGCCAAGCGAATCAAGGCCCTCACGCATTACAGTTCGTTGGGGGCGGACATTGTGGCACTCCAGGAAACACATTTTATTCCCTCATTTACCCCCCGCTATCTCCATAGAGATTACCCTCTTTGTTTCTACGCGAACGCTTCAGAAAAGAAAAGGGGTGTAGCCCTCTGCTTTTCTAAACATATATCGTTCACAGAAACTAAAACCATTAAAGATAAAGAGGGCCGCTATCTTCTAGTGAAGGGCCACCTAGGTAAAACCTTAATCACCATACTTGTCTACTATGCCCCCAATACTAATCAAACCGCCTTTTTTTCACGCCCTTCTAACACTCTTAGAACCCGAATTTGAGGGTGTTGTAATCTTGGCAGGTGATTCTAACCTAGCTCTAGATCTAGCTAAAGATAAATCACACACCTCAGGACTTCGATCTCCCCCCAAGCAAAGTCATAAATTCGCACAACTGCTATATAAATATGATTTGGTGGATGCTTGGCGAGAGGCCAATCCTACCGCTAGGGACTACTCCCACTATTCAAGGGCACTACTCCCGCATAGACCACGTGTTTCTCCCCTCGGGGGTGATAACGAAATTGAGATCTGCAAAAATGTTGTCAACACCTTGGTCAGACCACGATCCTGTTATGATTCAACTAACTGATCTCACTAACAAAACTATGGGATTCCACTGGCGACTAAATGAATCTCTCCTCAGTGATGAATCTCACTGTATAGAGATTTCCAGCCATATACAAGCCTACTTTGAAAATAATATCCCAGGAGATACATCCCCTGCCATTAACTGGGCAGCGCACAAAGCCACTATCAGGGGCTCCTTTATTCAGCTAGCCTCCAGACTAAAAAAGGCTTGCGCCGAGTTGATTTCTGCCAAAACCAAGGAGTTTGAGTCTCTAACCAAACAACATAAACGCTCCCCTTCTCCCAACTTGTTTAAGAAGCTGGAACACTCCCGATTAGAATTAAACATCTGCCTCACTACAAGGGCCGAGAAACAATTGCGGTGGACGAATCATAAATTCTTCACTTGGCGGGACCGTCCAGGATCCCTACTGGCGCACAGACTCACCCCTAGACATTCCCATCGTACACTCCCTAAAATAAAGCTATCCGGGGGCCACCTCTCACAGGACCCCCATAAAATCCTCGATGAATTCCATGATTTCTACTCAGACCTATACAAGAAACCCCAAGATGTAGCTCCCCCGTCCATCAGGGAATTTCTGGGGGCTCTCCCCCTCCCAATCATCACTGATGATCATAGAGAATAGGTGGACCAACCACTCACAAATGAAGAGGTTACTGATGCTATCAAATCTCTCTCACTTCATAAATCTCCGGGCCCGGATGGGCTTCCTAACATCTACTATAAAAAATTTGCTACGCACCTCGTCCCACACCTGGCTCTTTATTTTAATTCCCTGAGGGACGGAGGAGTGGTCCCACCTGACGACAATAAAGCTTACATCAGCGTTATCCCCAAACCTGGCAGAGATTCCACTGATGTACGCAACTATCGCCCAATCTCCTTAATTAATTGCGACCTAAAGATTCTAACTAAAATTTTAGCCCTCCGACTCAATTCCTTTCTGGAACACTATATACACAAAGACCAATCGGGATTTATTGCAGGACGTGAGACCTTAGATCAAATTCGCAGATCTATCGCTCTGATCTCAGCGGTACACTCCAATTGGGATAACCTCCCAGCTCGGGAACTCTTGCTCTTATCATTAGACCTTAACAAAGCTTTTGATAGCCTGAACTGGGACTATCTTTTTATTACCCTTGAGACTATGGGATTCGGCTCTACATTTCTCTCACTGATGAAAACACTTTATAGCTCCCCGATAGCTCAAATTTCTATCAGAGGACATAAATCATCCATGTTCCCGGTCCAGCGAGGTACTAGACAGGAATGCCCGCTCTCTCCCCTACTATTTGCTCTAGCAATTGAACCCCTTGCAATGGCTATCCGCTCCCATCCCAACATCCATGGTGTTTACTGTGGTCAACAAGAACACAAATGTGCACTATTTGCTGATGATGGCCTTATGTACATCACCAAACCCCAAACCTCACTCCCAGAACTCTTGTCCTTGCTAGATCGTTTCTCGCTAATTTCGGGTTTGACCCTAAACTCACAAAAAACCCTGGCACTTAATATTTCACTACCTCCCACGGAAGTACAGCTCCTCCAAAACACATACAGCTTCAAGTGGGCTCCCTACTCCCTCCCATACTTGGGAGTCCATCTGACCCCTTCGATAGGTACATTGTATAAAGCAAATTATCCTCCTTTATTTAAAAAACTCAAAGAAGATCTTCGCTCCTGGGAGGAATACTCTCTCTCTTGGTTTGGCAGAATCAATTCGATAAAAATGACTTTTTTGCCCAGACTCCTATATTATTTCCGGACACTACCGATAGCAATTCCGAGGGGAGACATGCAACATATACAAACTGAAGTTTTACGCTTCATATGGGGTAATAAGAAGTCACAGATACAAAAAAAAATACATTTTACACACCTAAACCCAGGGGAGGACTTGGTCTTCCCAATCTACAGGCTTATTATCACTCGGCTCAGATAGCCCAACTAACTCACACGACGGCTGGGGGCTCGGTCCCTCTTTGGGTTTACATAGAAGCACTTGCGTGCCACCCACTGGCAATAGGAGCCTTGATGTGGCTTCCTAATCTCAAACGCCCATCTATTCTATGTCCTACTTTATCACATTTTCTAGCGGTATGGGACAGAACAAGACACCGAGCGTCCCTTATGTCACACCACACACCTCTAGCGCCCATCTTTTGCAATCCGGAGTTTCCTCCTGGCCTTGCTCCACAACAATTCCAATGGTGGCTCAATAAAGGATTAATGAGAATTGGGGACTTCCTTAATGGAAACCAAGTGCATACGATAACATACTTCAAAGACAACTTCTCAATGCCTCCCATTGAGGTATTCCGATATAACCAAATTTCCTCATTCATTAATTCCAAAATAAAACAGGTGGGAGGCCCCATGACACTTACCGCATTTGAACTAACTTGCCAAAACAGAGGCACACAGAGGGGCCGGATCTCTACCATATACTTTTCTATAACTGAACCAGATATTAAACTCACCTATATGACCCAATGGGAGAGGGACTTGAACCTCTCCCTTGAGCTGTCAGACTGGCAAGATATTGCCTACCAACTCTCAAAAATCTCTATTAACACTACCCTTATTGAAGCCAACTACAAAACGCTGCTACGCTGGTACTTAGTCCCCACGAGAATAGCTAAAATGCATCTTTCCTCCTCGCCTCATTGTTTCCGACAATGTGGACAGATGGGCACCATGCACCATATTTGGTGGCAATGTCCACTAGTAACCAGGTTTTGGATAAGGATCTTTAATCTGATTAATTCAGCGACATGTATCAACATCCGTCGGTCCCCAGAGAGCGCGCTTTTTCATAGACTACCCGACGGGATCCCCAAAAAATCAATACGCCTCATAACCTATATCTTGTTGGCAGCGAGAATAACAATTGCAAGGAACTGGAAACGCTCAAGAATACCCCTAGAACAAGTTAAGGATAAACTCAACTGGATTATGATTAATGATAAACTCACTTACACTCTTCACAATAAAGCAGAGATGTTCAACAAGATCTGGGATCCATGGATCGAGTATATCTCCACTTAATGAGGAAATCCGGGTGACCCTCTCTCTCTCTCTCTCTCTCCTCTCTCCTCTCTCCTCTCTCTCTCCCTTCCTTCCTTTCTCTTTCTCTTCTCTGCTCCTTTCCTCTCTCCTTTGTTCTCTCTTTCTTTCTATTCTTGGTGGTATACCTTTTTGTATACCTTGGTTATCGATATACCGTGATAGAACGTTACTGATGAGGCAGGAAACCTTATCATAGTAGGGATCCACGGCTAACCCCAAATTTTTTAATCAGGGTCCACTGAAGCCCTGGACCCTCCCTATCCCTCCCCCTAGTACTGGTATATTCTAACGCTACTGGTCTGGGTACTTGCACACATACTATGCCCTACCTGAGGGCTTAAATAGCTCTTATGATGATATTATGCATATGCCTCCTACCTCCTGACAGGTTCTAGGTGGGGTAAAAATACATTGTCAAAACGTTTAAATGTTTGGCCGAAGTCTGAAAGAAGTACATATTGAGAAAATACAGCAGGACGGTGTTGAGTCGAATACACCCATCTGTTCCGGAGTCAAGTAGTTCTCCTGACCCACATCTATATACTAGGTATTTTAGATCTCTAAGAGATTTTCCCCCTCATCTGAATGTACAAACGTATTCCAGCTATCCCATGTCGCTTTATAAATCCCATGTCTATCCTGTGCAGTCATTATTAGATCCTCCATTTTATTTATGTTTTCCACCTTTTGTAACCACATCGCCACTGACGGTGGGTTCTGGGTAGGGATGAGCTTGGAGTTCGAGTCGAACTCATGTTCGACTCGAACATTGCCTGTTCGCCCGTTCGCCGAACAGCGAACAAATCGGGGTGTTCGCGGCAAATTCGAAAAATCTATGGGAGAAATCTAAAGTGCTAATTATAAAGGCTAATATGCAAGTTATTGTCCTAAAAAGTGTTTGGGGACCCGGGTCCTGCCCCAGGGGACATGTATCAATGCAAAAAGAAGTTTTAAAAACGGCCGTTTTTTCGGGAGCAGTGATTTTAATAATGCTTAAAATGAAAAAATAAAAGTGAAATATTCCTTTAAATTTCGTACCTGGGGGGTGTGTATGATATGCATGTGAAGTGGCGCATGTTTCCCGTGCTTAGAACTGTCCCTGCAAAAAATGTCATTTTTGAAAGAAAAAAAGTCTTTTAAAACTGACTCGCGGCTATTAATGAATTGTCGGCTCCCGGCAATACATACAAAAGTCATTGATAAAAAAAAAAAAAAAGCGTGGGGGTTCCCCAGAATTCAATTACCAGGCCCTTCAGGTCTGGAATGGATATTAAGGGGAACCCCGCCGCATATTAAAAAAAAATTGACGTGGGGTTCCCCCAAATATCCATTCCAGGCCCTTCAGATCTGGCATGGATTTTAAGGGGAACTCCACCCCAAATTAAAAAAAAAATGGCGTGGAGTCCCCCTAAAAATCCATACCAGACCCCTTATCCGAACACGCAACCTGGCCGGCCGCAGGGGAAAAGGGGGGGACGAGAGAGCGGCCCCCCCTCCCTCCTGAACCGTACCAAGCCACATGCCCTCAACATGGGGAGGATGTCCCCATGTTGATGGGGACAAGGGCCTCATCCCCACAACCCTTTCCCGGTGGTTGTGAGGGTCTGCGGGCGGGGGGCTTATCGGAATCTGGAAGACCCCTTTAACAAAGGGGACCCCCAGATCCCGGCCCCCCCCTATGTGAATTGGTAAGGGGTACATTGTACCCCTACCATTTCACAAAGAAAGCGTAAAAAAATGTTTAAAAAAACACACAAACACCTTGAAAAAGTCCTTTATTAAAAAAAAACAAAAACATTCCAGCGGTGAAATCCAGTGTCCCGCGGCGATCCCGATGTCCAGCGCTGTCCTTCATTGGTTGTGCCTGAGCGGACCTGATGGGGAACTCCCTCTCAGTATTTTAAATGTATAGACCCGCCCCTTCTAAAGTTCCCCATCAGGTCCGCTCCCTCGGTATGTCGGACCCGCCTACGTCATTGGCTTGAGCGGGGAACTTCCTTCACTGTGTAATTTAAATTTACAAAGTGAAGGAAGTTCCCCGCTCAAGCCAATGACGTAGGCGGGTCCGACATACCGAGGGGGCGGACCTGATGTGGACCTGCTCTTACTTTGGTAATACATGTATAGACCCGCCCCTTCTCATGTTCCACATCTGGTCCGCTGAGCGGACCTGATGGGGAACTTTAGAAGGGGCGGGTCTATACATTTAAAATACTGAGAGGGAGTTCCCCATCAGGTCCGCTCAGGCACAACCAATGAAGGACAGCGCTGGACATCGGGATCGCCGCAGGACACTGGATTTCACCGCTGGAATGTTTTTGTTTTTTTTTTAAATAAAGGACTTTTTCAAGGTGTTTGTGTGTTTTTTTAAACATTTTTTTACGCTTTCTTCGTGAAATGGTAGGGGTACAATGTACCCCTTACCAATTCACATAGGGGGGGCCGGGATCTGGGGGTCCCCTTTGTTAAAGGGGTCTTCCAGATTCCGATAAGCCCCCCGCCCGCAGACCCCCACAACCACCGGGCAAGGGTTGTGGGGATGAGGCCCTTGTCCCCATCAACATGGGGACATCCTCCCCATGTTGAGGGCATGTGGCCTGGTACGGTTCAGGAGGGAGGGGGGGCCGCTCTCTCGTCCCCCCCTTTTCCCCTGCGGCCGGCCAGGTTGCGTGCTCGGATAAGGGGTCTGGTATGGATTTTTAGGGGGACTCCACGCCATTTTTTTTAAAATTTGGGGTGGAGTTCCCCTTAAAATCCATGCCAGATCTGAAGGGCCTGGAATGGATATTTGGGGGAACCCCACGTCAATTTTTTTTTTAAATTTGCGGCAGGGTTCCCCTTAATATCCATTCCAGACCTGAAGGGCCTGGTAATTGAATTCTGGGGAACACCCACGCTTTTTTTTTTTTTTTATCAATGACTTTTGTATGTATTGCCGGGAGCCAACAATTCATTAATAGCCGCGAGTCAGTTTTAAATGCATTTTTTTCTTTCAAAAATGACATTTTTTGCAGGGACAGTTCTAAGCACGGGAAACATGCGCCACTTCACATGCATATCATACACACCCCCCAGGTACGAAATTTAAAGGAATATTTCACTTTTATTTTTTCATTTTAAGCATTATTAAAATCACTGCTCCCAAAAAAACGGCCGTTTTTAAAACTTCTTTTTGCATTGATACATGTCCCCTGGGGCAGGACCCGGGTCCCCAAACACTTTTTAGGACAATAACTTGCATATTAGCCTTTATAATTAACACTTTAGATTTCGAACGTTCGAGTCCATTGTATTTAATAGGGTTCTAAAGTTTACACGAACATTTTGTCTGTTCGCAGGTTCTGGTGCGAACCGAACAGGGGGGTGTTCGGCTCATCCCTGGTTCTGGGTTTTCCACATCATGGGGATGCAAGCTTTAGCAGCATTGATTAGATGCCTCAATAAAGATTTTTTATATACCCGGGGGGCTAGAGTTGACACGTGAAGTAAAAAAAACGCTGGGTCGTTTGGGATCGAGAAATCAGTGAATCGTTGCGATATATTGCGCACCGTCGTCCAAAAGTCAATCAATTTAGGGCAAAACCAGAATATGTGTAGCATCGTACCTTTGTCTTCGCCACAACGCCAGCAATGTTCTGATATTTCTGGACACATCACATGCAGGCGGGCAGGTGTCAAGTACCACCTTGTCAGAACTTTATAGTTGGTTTCCTGTATTTTTGTACATATCGTGGACTTAAGGGAGAGGCTAATCATATTCTCTTTTTGGGTCAAGGAGAATGTGCGGTCTAGTTCAGTTTCCCACTTCGCAATACAAGGCAGATCAGTTTGTTGTTCTGGCGTATTTAGAAGAGCATACATTTTAGATAAAGTCTGTGATAACGGTTCTGTGCTCGAGCAATATTCCTCAAACTTATTCAGGGGTCTAGTGTAGCTCCGGGGATTCGGGATAGTCAGGAAAAAATGCTGCAACTGTGCCGCATTCCAGAACTCCAATCTATAGAGGCCTGCTGTATCCATCAATTCCGAAATATTGGGCCATCTATCATTTATTACAAATTGAGAGGCTGTCATAAGGCCAGAAGTCCTTAGTTGCTTAAATTGTGTATTTGAGAGTCCCGGAGGGAAACTAGGGTTACCCAGTATCGGGGTCAAAGGCGATGTCGTAGCTGTTGAGGAGTGTTTTAGGATAACACGGGCGCTCTGTCGCAGTGTATTGCCTATCAATGGATGTGCTTTTAATTCAGTGGGTAGAGAATCTCCACACCACAGCGCGGTCCGTAAGGGAATCTCTGTCTGATATTGTTCTATTTGTATCCATAGTTTGGACTCATAATGTCGCCACCAATCGATCACCCTACCCAAATGAACCGCCTGATAGTATCTCTTAACATCTGGTAGTGCAAGACCTCCGTGTTGTTTTGGCCTCGTAAGCTGAATATGGGAGATTCAAGGTTTTTTATGGGCCCAAACAAAACGTGTGAAGAGAGCTTGGACTTGTTTAAAATATGCAAAAGGTATCCTAACCGGGAGGGCTTGGAAAAGATATAAAAATGTAGGCAGAACATTCATCTTTAACAAGTTACACCTCCCAAACCATGAATGTAATCCCTTATTCCATGTCTCTAACTGCAATCTAGTTTGAACAAGTAAGGGAGGAAAGTTAATCTCATATAGATGAGAAAGGTCCGGTGGAATACTAATCCCCAAATAACTCAATGCAGATGATGTCCATTTAAAATGGAAATTTGTGCACATGTTTGGTAAAGCCTGTGATGTCAATGCCACTCCCATTGCTTCGGACTTCGAGAGATTAATTTTAAAATTAGACAGTGCTCCGTATCTCTCAAACTCCTTCAGAAGATTTGGCAAGGAGACTATCGGGTTGGTCAAGGAGAATAATAGATCGTCAGCATATGCTGAGATCTTACATTGTATCCGGCCTATCCTTATCCCTTGTATATCTGGATTCATTCTAATTGTCGCTAAAAAAGGTTCTAGGGAGAGGGCGAACAAAAGAGGGGACAGCGGACATCCCTGTCTTGTACCGTTTTGTATTGGAAAGGGGTCTGATAGGACCCCATTCACCTTCACCCGAGCTGTCGGGTTAGAATATATTCCAGCTATTCGATTAAGCATCACCTCCCCTAAACCAATGTGTCTGAGCACAGCGAACATAAATGACCATTCAACACGATCAAAAGCCTTTTCGGCGTCTGTGTTTAAAAATACACATGGGGTATTTGTTGAGCGTGCGACATGAAGTAGATTTAATACCTTAGTAGTACTATCTCGCGCCTCTCTAGATGGTATAAAACCCACTTGGTCTAGATGAATGAGTTGCTGAAGATGGTACGCCAGTCGAGCAGCCAGGACCGTGGTATACAGCTTAAGGTCCACATTCAGAAGCGATATGGGCCGATAGCTGCCACAGTCCGCCGGATCTTTTCCTTCCTTATGGATCATCGAAATGTGGGCTCCCAAGGTCTCTTTAGCAAACATTCCCCCTGCGCCTACCGTATTATACAATGTAAGCATTCGATTGCCCAGTATTGGTAACAATGTCCTGTAATATTGTAATGTCAAACCATCTGGGCCTGGTGCCTTCCCTAGTTTCATATGTCTAACTGTGTGTTCAACTTCCATTAAGGTAATGGGGGAATCTAAATCTATTTGTATCTCCTGTGATAGAGATGGCATCTGAGAAGATGTGATATAATCCTCTAACTCTACTTGGTTCTTCGTTACTCCCGGCAAGTTATATAAGCAGGAATAAAAATCCTTAAACGCTTGAGTAACTTGTGCCGGTAGGACTGCCTTTTGACCATTTCTCCTATTAATATGAGGAACATATGTAGAGAGTTTATGATCTCTAACCGCTTTCGCTAACATTTTCCCACACTTATCTCCTGACTCATAGCTCACTCTGCGACAGAACTGCAAAGCCGCCTTAGCAAGTCTGTAATCTGTGTCCTAATTGACTTCAATTCGGCCTCTGAGGATTGCGTAGGGATATGTTTGTGCCTAGCTTCAGTCTCTGACAATTTCTGTAGCCAACCAAGAAGTTGTTCGTTCCGTTCACGTTTAATTCGTGCCCCGTGCTTAATCAAGATTCCCCTAATAACCGGTTTATGGGCTTCCCATAAAATGCCCGGGTCACAGTCTGATTGATCATTCTCCTGGAAGTATAATTTCAATGTTTCATTTACCTCAGTCAATACCTCCGGTACTTGTAAAAGGCTCTCATTAAGACGCCAGAAACGGTGTCGAGGCATAGAGGTGTCATTAAGTTTGTAAGTTAGGAATATCGGCGCATGGTCCGACCATGTCCTGTCTCCAATCGATGTCTCGCTCACCGCATGCAACTGTGTGTGGGGAACAAGGAAATAGTCTATTCGAGTATATACCCGATGCATGGGGGAGTAAAACGAATAGTCACGTTCCCCTGAATGTTGCTGGCGCCAGGCATCTATTAATTGTGCTTTATGAAGCGTCTTTGCTATTCTTTTTAGTTGGCTCGGCGGAGTAGATGATTTACCAGTTGAAGTATCTACCGAGGGAATTAGCGGAACATTAAAGTCTCCGCCGAGAATCAATTGTCCCTCTCTAAATTCCTGCAGTTTCTCCAGTGTGTCTCTCATAAAGGTAGCTTGTAATTCATTGGGGGTGTATATTGTAGCTAATGTCACCTGTTTATCCCAAATCAACCCCTTAAGAAAAGAAAAATATAGCGCCCTGCCTGGTCTATAATAGAGCTCTGGTATTTCCAGGGTATTTTACTAGATAGTAATACCGATACCCCTTTTGATTTACTTATCGGGTTAGTAGAATGATAAGCGATAGGGGAGCTTGTCATTTTTAAAATGTGTTTCCTGAATAAAGGCGATATTGGCATTATATCTTTTCATATCATTAAAGAGCATATGTCTCTTCTCAGGAATATTTAGGCCCCTCACATTAAGTGACATCACTCGAACACCGTCCATCTTTACAAAAAAAAAAAAAAAAGGGGGGGAAGAAACCCCCCTCCTATCTACTATGTTTAGCTATATGCTAAAAAAAAGAACGCTCACCGACTATCGGTATCTGAGCGTCTGCCTAATTAGGTGCGTGTGCCTGGATTGGCCGACTAAGATGACAATAGATAAAAAATGAAGAAAAAAAACAAAAAATGCAAGCTCCAGAGACCTCCCCACTCCTTAGATTATTTAGAAACTGATAGCCTTATTAGGAGGATCGGGGGGAAAAAAAAGAAATAAAAAAGGAAAGAGAGAGAGAGAGGAAAAAAAAAAAAAACATTCCTTCTCTCTCCCTCTCTCTCCCTCCCCCTTCTCCCCTCCCTCTCAGGGGGGGAGAAGAATACATTGGGGAGCAGTTAAATTTATATAGCACCGGGTTTCGGGGGGTAGGGGCTTATAGGGCAGGCCCAAGCCCGCGGATATTTATAGCTTCCTGTCCAGTTCGTTAGTTATCTCATAGCCTGAGGTTATTTATATCTCTTTACACAAATACTATTCCATTATACATTAATATACCTTTATATGCATTGTATTCTATATACCTCTCTATACATTATATTCTATATCATATATATCCCTCCTCACTTTTCTCTTAAAGAGGGAGTATAAACATAATACACATAATACCCAACCCAATTCACAACCCAATACACATAGTACACAGCCCAATATGTAACTCATTATCTATTAAATTAATATGTAACTCATTGTCTATTGAATTAATATAAACCCAAGACTTGTCTTCTTTAGCCCACTATTTGGTTCTTGGTTCTTGTCTGTGAGACTTCCCCCTTCTTTCTTAGTCCTCTCTTTTAATCTACCATTCTTATATCCCTCTTCCCACCTCTTCCCCTCTTCCCCGAAGACAAATCCTTGTAGAAAAGCACAAACAAAAAAAATTAAAAAAAAAGCCAAGGGGAGAAAGCATATAGCCTATATCATATGATATTTCACCCTCATATCATATCCTATCTCTATGTAATTCTACTTGTTCTACTCCTCCTCTTCCCTTCCCTTCCCTTCTCCTTGCTCTACCCCTCTCCATTCTATGCTCCCTCTTCCTCTCCTCTTCTCTCCGTCCCTCGTCCCCCTCCTGAACTATCTCTAACATTTCTATTCCTATTCCATCACCAATGAGATCGCAGGGGGGTATAGAAGGTTCTCGGAACACCCCTAATATCTAATTCCTCCTAGGTATCAATATCCCTATTAACTCATTTTATTATATTTACTGTACTTTTTCTTTTTTCTTTCTCTTCCCACCTTTTTTTTTTTTTTTGCTAGGAGAATAACAGGAGATAATAGGAACTCCAAGATATATATGGTTCAATATGTAATGTACTGACATTTCTGTGTTATATGATCAGGAGGCTGTGTCCTCCACTGATATGAGCTATTTATGTATTTTGGGCTGAGTCCAGATCTTATTTTCTTTTTTTTTTTTTTATATTTTATTTGGAAAAACTAATAAAAAAGCTATATTTGGAAAAAAATAAATGTTTGTCCGAATGTAACCTGGCTATTTGTTCATTTTTTTCCTTTTTTTTTTTTTCTTCTTTTTTTCTCCTCTCCTGTTCTGTATTTACCTCAATAAAAATATTGCAATATAAAAAATAGCGGGTGTCACGCCTATATCCGCGCTTTCTATAGACACAACATTTTCTTTGGGGGGCTCGTTGTGTAGGGGTACCAGGGAGGACATACAGAAAATGCCTCCCATGCAGCCGGCTTACTGCATTTGCGTTGGGAAGTTGGGCCACAGCACCGTCTGGAAACAGAAGGGCTGTGATGATCTCTTCCTGGAATTTAAGGAAGGATCCAGTTCGTCCTGAAGCTTTGTATAGCACATAAGCGTAGAGCAGAGCCAATTGGAATAAGTATACAGACACTTTTTTGTACCAGAGCCTGGCCTCACGGGCAACTAGGTACGGCGCCAACAACTGGTCATTGAGGTCCACCCCTCCCATATTAAGGTTATATTCATGGCGACGGTATGAGCGTGTGAACGTGTGACGTTGTGTGTGGGCGGGCTCTGCTTTCTGCTCTCGAGATGCCTCCAGCGTGAGCCATCAGCTACACCATCAGCTACACCGCTGACCCGCCGATCCGCTGAATGGCTTCCAGCGTGGGACATCAGTCATATCGCCGATCCGCTGACCTGCGGATCCGCTGAACCGCTCTCTCCATCCATCCATCCATCTCCATCTCTCCATCCATCGAACAGACACCTCTCCCCAGCGCTCGGAGGTCTGTGGTTCGTGACCCGCGGCATACAGCAAGGGGGAAAAGAGGGAGAGGGGGAGAGACGGAGCAGCGTCAGGAGGAGGAGGAGAAGGATGAAAGCCAGCAGCAGATCCCCTAATGTGTAAGGAACACGGTGCGGTACTAAAAACGACTCTGAACGAGTTCCAGCAGCACCAGCATTCCGGAGGGTGGCTCCCTCCCCCCTGTGACTGATTTATCTCAGTTCTCAGTTTTCCAGACTGCTCCTTCAGCAGAGTGGTTAGACACTAGATAAAATATATTCATACTTAGCTGGCCTAACATGTTTGTTCTTTTTTTTTGTCTCTCAGTAATGGGCTATATAAATATTTCTATAGAGGACCATTAAGAAGATCCTTAAGATAACACAGAGGGATTTTCTCTCATATATATGCTTTTTATCTTAAGGACATTAATAGACACTGAATATGGTTAGACTAAATAGATGGACTTTTCTCCCCAGATTGTCTTTTTTTTTTAGTATTTTTTTTTTTTTAGTATTCTCTCTTTTGCCTCTTATAATGAGCTATGTTGAATGGAGAAATGGGGCGAAGAGCAGGAAGTTATCAGTTCCTTGCCTTCTTCCCCTTTCTTTTTCCTTTTTTTTCCTCCTTTTTCCCCTTTTACTCATTTTTTTTTGGGGGGGGGGGATTGGGAGGAGGAGGGTATTAAATTAAAGAGGGATGAAGGCACTAAGAACACAATAGAGAACAAGGGGGTAGATTAACACGTACAATAAAATAAAAGAAAAGAGGGGGGGGGAGGTAGGAAAGGGGGAAAAGAGGGAAAAGAGGCGGGGGGAAGAAGGGAGAAGGAGAGAGAGGAGGAGACCCCCGTTCTAGTTATTTTATATCAAATTAATCGTTTATATATATATAATAAATAAATTAGCGCCATGTAGGCGCCGGAATCACTATTACCGCTATTCACTATTCACCATTCACCAAGAGGGGTGTGAGAAGGGATGAGGGGATTAGGTGGACAAAGGGAGATGGGAGGAGGGGAAAAAGGAGGGGATGGGGGGAAGGAGAGAAAGAAATTAGTTTTCTTTTTTTTTCTCAACATTTGTCTCTGCAAACCTCTTTATATATAGAGACCTGCGAAAAAGCGAAAGTTGTAATGATATTACCTTATAATAATAATAATAGTCCTTATATTGACATTGATAATGGAGAATAATAATTTTTTTTTTATTCCTTTGTTTTTGTTTTGTTTTTCTCTCCCTTGCTGGGGGGAAAATGGGAAAAGGTTAACACGACAAATATAATCTGAATAGGAATGTTTTAATGAAAGTGTCTCATGTCAATAATACTTTCTTCTTTGTCTTTATGATGATCTGCAGAAGGGAGAGGAGAGAAAGCTTTGTTATGGATAGTAATGATAGCACATTATTTGGAGAATAGATCTTTTTTTTTTTTTTTAGGCTAAGAAATTAAATCTGCAAATTAGAGCAGAGCCCGCCACACGCTTGAATGAAGGGAAACTGTATTTTGTTGTGTTGGGAGGGTTGAGTTTGAGATATGTTGGGTATTGACTATGGAATGGATACCATGGTCAGTAAAAAAGGGATTAGTCGAAATGTCTCTCCACTCTCGTCCGGGTATGGATGGAGTTTTGGAACAAAGGAAGAGGTGGAGAGGGATAGGGTGGGAAGGGAGGAGGGAGGGAAAGTTGTGGTAAGAATGAAGTGTATAAATGTCCAGAGGTGTAGTTTAGGATCCCAGAAGAGGCCCCCCCCCCCAAATGAAAGGAGAAGGAGGTAGCTACATGGGCTTTAAATATAATGTCAGGTAAAAATAATAGTTACTCAATAATATCTTGGAATGTCAGAGGATTGAACTCTAAATTTAAGCGAGCTCTGATGTTTCAGTACATAAGAAAATATAGCCCGCAACTAATTATATTGCAAGAGACACATTTAATAGGAAATAAAACAACAACGTTAAAAAAAAACCTGGATACAAAAAGAATATCATGCCACCTATTCATCCTATGCTAGAGGGGTATCAGTGTTAGTGAATAAATCCTTCCCTGGAAAGGTGGAAAAAGCGCATATAGACCCACAAGGGAAATATGTGATTTTACTATATAAGATCGGACAACAAAGATGTATTATAGTGGCAATATATATTCCACCTCCATTGGCAGTTGGAATCTTGAATGAGATAATGGAAAAGATCATTCAATATTTTCCAGCAAAACTGATGCTCATTGGAGATTTCAATTCAGTGATGTCCGCAGAGTTGGATAGACCGAAACCTTCCAAGAATCACTCAGCCAATCTATATAACTGGGCACAAGCGACGGGAGTAACAGAGATATGGAGATATAAAAATCCAGAAAAAATGATGTATTCCTGCTATTCCACATCTTATAAAACAGCGTCTAGGATAGACTTGGCATTTGCGGATTCCGCAATGTTAATGGATATTGTAGACGCTGAGTACTTACCGAGCAGTCTGTCAGATCACGCTCCCCTACGGGTGTCAATACGCATCCCAACTCTCAGAGATACAGCATTGTGGAGGTTATCTCCACAATGGGTGATATACCCAGAAATATCAGAAAAGATGACAACCGCAATAAAGGAATATTGGGAAAATAATGAAGGATCGTCCTCAGGGGAAATAGTTTGGGATGCGTTTAAGGCATATGTGCGAGGACTATACATTTCAAATATTGCAGCAGTAAATAAAAAACTGAAGGGTAAGATACAACAGTTACAAATACAGGTAGAATACAGTAAGGAAAAATAAAGTCAAGACTCAAGTAATCCCAATTTTGATTTAATGATGGCCGCACAAAGAGAACTACAATTACATATAGAGGAAATAACAAGGTTAGAATTACATAAAAAGAAACAAAATATCTTTGAACTAGGGCAGAGATGGCGAACCTCGGCACCCCAGATGTTCGTAACTACATTTCCCATGATGCTCAACTACACTGCAGAGTGGATGAGCATCATGGGAAATGTAGTTCAAAAACATCTGGGGTGCCAAGGTTCGCCATCACTGAACTAGGGGATAAAAGTGGGAGGTTCTTGGCGAGATTGGCACAACAAGAATATCAAGCTACAACTATAGCAGAAATATAAATATCAGAAGGAATGAGAGCAAAAGAACCAGATGAGATTTTGAAAGCCTTTAGTGATTACTATGCTGGGCTATATGCCTCCTCTCTCCCCTCCGGCTTCCGCCCGGGGGCCATGTCGGACCTATTGGACCGGGTGGCCCTCGGGTGGTTGTCGGACAGGGAGAGGGAGGCATTGGTGGGCCCAATTACAAATGAGGAAATAATAAAGGTCATAAGTACACTTCTAGGAGAAAAAACACCAGGTCCAGATGGAATCCCTGCCGAATTTTATAAAAAATATAAAGATCTATTGGCTCCAAAATTGGTAAAAGTATTTACAGAGGGATTACTGAAGGGGATATTGCCAGACTCAATGAGACAGGCACACATAACCCTAATATATAAAGAAGGGAAGGATCCAAAACTATGCCCTTCATATTGGCAGATAGCATTTTTTAATATAGACTTTAAAATATTAACTAAAATATTAACATCCAGACTACAACCTTTATTAAAATCTATTATAGACTCCGATCAGACGGGATTTATGCCACAGAGAACGTCAGATGTTAATCTGCGTAGATTATTTACAAATATACATGCATGTCATGACGGTGGCTTCCCTAGATATTGAAAAGGCCTTCGATACAATAGAATGGCCCTTTCTATGGGAAGTACTCAGAAGGATGGGGTTCCCTTTAAAGTTTATCAACTGGGTTCAAACAATATATAGGAAACCTATGTCGGCGGTTAAACTAGCAGGAAAATTGTCACTTTTTTTGAGTGATATAGAGGTACGAGACAGGGCTGCCCTCTCTCTCCGACACTCTTTGCGGTAGCAATAGAGCCAGTGGCAGAGGCTTTGAGGACTTCACAGGAGATTCGGGGACTCCAAATAGGAGGGCTGGAGGAGAGGGTAGCCCTGTACGCAGACGATATGTTGTTATTTTTGAGAGATGCGGGACCGTCATTGAACGGAGCGTTAGAGTTATTGAATACTTTCTCATTATTCACAGGACTTAAAGTAAATTGGGGAAAATCATTATTATTTGCTATTGATCAAGGAGCACAGGATACGGCAAGCCCAAATCTGCCATTAAAATGGGTAACAGAATTCAAATATCTGGGCATAATAATATCGCGACAGGCTGAGAAATTTAAAGTACTGAACTTAGATCCACTGCTCCAGGAATATAAGAAAAAATTAAAGGTGTGGGAGATGCTCCCCCTGTCTCTGCTAGGGCGTATAAACCTAATAAAAATTAAGATTCTCCCCCAGCTGTTATATCTGTTTAGAAATTCACCATAATGGTTACCAAAAAGTTTCTTTACACAGCTACATGGTATATTATCCTCATTTATATCGCAAAATAAATTGGCTAGAATAAAATTAAAAACACTCATGCGCCCGGGGGCACAGGGGGGGTTAGCCTTCCCAGATCTCCATAGGTATTACCTAGCAGCACAGCTGGTGACAGTAGGGAGGTGGCTGGATCCTGATATGATCCCGCTACAATGGTGGAGGCTGCAGTAGTCCAGTCTCTGGAGGCGCTGCAGGCACTACCATTCCACAGGTTAAAAAATAGTCGAGACTTAACTCCATCAATGGTAACAACAATAAAAGCATGGAAAGCTGGCATCACAAGAGAGGGTAATCCAAAAACAGACATATCTCCAAATACTCCACTATGGAGAAATCCTGAGCTCATACATTTAGATTCTATCCCGGATCCTAGAGCATGGACAAAATTTGGAGTTAAAAAAATATCACAAGTAATACATGAGGAAAAAATATCTTCATTTGCAGATATGAGAAAAAACTGGAACGTGCCCGACAGCTATTTTTTTAGATATACCCAGTTACTACATGCGCTATCAGCCCAGTTTGCAGAGGGTATCCCTCGATTAATAGAAACAGGCTTAGAAAAAATGATGAGAAAGAGAAGAGAAAGGGGGATGATTTCAATCATATATAACTACCTATTAACCACTTAACGACCGCCCACTGTAAATATACGTCGGCAGAATGGCACCGACAGGCAGAATCACGTACATATACGTGATTGCCTTTGTATAGTTGGGGGGTCCGATCGGACCCCCCTTCTTTACAGTGGGTGGTCGTTTTACCTTCGGGAGCGATCCGGCATGAAGGGACGGCCGTTCGATTCCGGCCACCCCCTCTCGATCGCTCCCGGCGAATGAGAGCTTCCCCTGCCTGTGTACTGTTTACACAGGCTGGAGGAAGTGATGTCATCTCTCCTGCGGCGCTCACATATACCGAGCGCCGTACAGGAGAAGATGCAGGTTAGTGCACACAACACTACACTGACACCAGGACACATAGGCACATAAATCGCCCCCCAGGCCCCCCCAGACATCCCCCAGATCACCCCCCGGATCACCCCCCAGCCCCCAGTCACAGTGTCACTGATTGCAGTGACCATTTATTTAGTGATCACTGCAATCAGTGACATTTGTGACTGTAAAAGTGTCAGTACATTCAGTTTTAGGTCCAGTGTAGCCCCCTAACCCCCCCTAATAAAGGTTTAACCCCCTGATCACCCCCCAGATAACCCTTTCACCCCCTAGCACCGCCGTCGCTAAGCGATCATTTTTCTGATCGATGTCTTAGCGTCGGTGATGCTGATCGGTAGCCAGTAATTTTTTTTAGGTTCGCCGCAGGTTTTTATAGCGTCGGGTACCCCCATATATTACCTAATAAAGGTTTAACCCCCTTGATCGCCCCCCAGGTAACCCTTTCACCCCCTATCACCACTGTCACTAAGCGATAATTTTTCTGATCGCTGTCTTAGCGTCGGTGATGCAGATCGGTAGCCAGTAATTTTTTTTAGGTTCGCCGCAGGTTTTTATAGCGTCAGGTACCCCAATATATTACCTAATAAAGGTTTAACCCCCTTGATCGCCCCCCAGGTAACCCTTTCACCCCCTATCACCACTGTCGCTAAGCGATCATTTTTCTGATCGCTGTCTTAGCGTCGGTGATGCAGATCGGTAGCCAGTAATTTTTTTTAGGTTCGCCGCAGGTTTTTATAGCGTCAGGTACCCCCATATATTATCTAATAAAGGTTTAACCCCCTGATCGCCCCCAGGTAACCCTTTAACCCCCTATCATTACTGTCGCTAAGCGATCGTTTTTATGATCGTTGTCTTAGTGTCGGTGATGCAGATCAGTAGCCAGTAATTTTTTTTTTTAGGTTCGCCGTCAAGTTTTTATATAGCGTCAGGTACCCCCATATATTACCTAATAAAGGTTTTAACCCCCTAATTGCCCCTAGTTAACCCTTTCACCAGTGATCATCATATAAGTGTTACGGGTGACGCTGGTTAGTTAGTTTGCTTTTTATAGTGTCAGGGCACCCGCCGTATATAACCCAATAAAGGTTTAACCCCCTGATCGCCCGGCGGGTGATATCAATTAGGTTTTAGCATCAGAGAGGGTCTGCGTCACACCCCAGGCAGCGTCAGGTTAGTGCCAGTAACGCTAACACCCACGCGTGAAGCATACACCCCCCTTAGTGGTATAGTATCTGAACAGATCAATATCTGATCTGATCAGATCTATACTAGCGTCCCCAGCAGTTTAGGGTTCCCAAAAACGCAGTGTTAGCGGGATCAGCCCAGATACCTGCTAGCACCTGCGTTTTGCCCCTCCGTCCAGCCCAGGCCACCCAAGTGCAGTATCGATCGATCACTGTCACTTGCAAAACACAACACACATAACTGCAGCATTCGCAGAGACAGGCCTGATCCCTGCGACTCCAGTGCTGTAGGAGGTGATTTCGCCACCACAGTTAAAAAAAAAAAAGCATATATGCCGAAGCATTGGGGCAGCAGGGGCGGAGGAGCGATTTTGCTCCTAATGCCGCATACATACGGTCGAAATTCCGACGGAGGCTTGCCCGTGGAAAAGTCTGACCATGTGTACGCGGCATAACTTTTGCGGGAAGATGCCCCCATGCTTCGGCATATATAAATGGTGCATGTATGCCCATCATTAGAAGTGGGTGGATGAAGGGCGGTATTCTAATGGTGGGCATACCCACCGATCAATCTTTTTTTTTCGTTCAGCCAACAGGCTGCATGAAAAAAAGATTACAATACATGTCCAACAAGGACCAGCAACGTACTGGTATGTTGCTGGACTTTGAATGTTTATACCAGAATGATGCCTGCGGGTTTAGGTATCATCTTGGTATCATTCTTTTCAGCCAGCGGCCGGCTTTCATGTAAAAGCAATCCTAGTGGCTAATTAGCCTCTGGACTGCTTTTACAAGCAGTGGGAGGGAATGTTCCCCCCCCCCGGATATAAAAAGCGCCATTGGGAAATTGGGAAAGCATTTTATCACACCGATCTTGGTGTGGTCAGATGCTTTGAGGGCAGAGGAAAGATCTAGGATCCAATAGACCCCAGTTTTTTCAAAAAAGAGTACCTGTCATTACCTATAGCTATCATAGGGGATATTTACATTCCCTGAGATAACAATAAAAATGATAAAAAAAAACAAAAACATATGGAAGCAACAGTTTAAAAATAAAAAAAAAGCAAAATTAATAATAAAAAAAAAAAAAAAAAGCACCCCTGTCCTGCCCTGCTCTTGCCCAATGGCGAACGCAAGCTTCGGTCTGGCGTCATATGTAAACAGCAATTGCACCATGCATGTGAGGTATCACCGCGAAGGTCAGATCGAGGGCAGTAATTTTAGCAGTAGACCTCCTCTGTAAATTTAACGGGGTAACCTGTAAAGGCTTTTAAAGGCTTTTAAAAATGTATGTAGTTTGTCGCCAATGCGTGTGCGAAATTTTAAAGCATGTCGTGTTTGGTATCTATGTACTTGGCCTAAGATCATCTTTTTTATTTAATCAAACATTTGGGCAATATAGTGTGTTTTAGTGCATTAAAATTAAAAAAAGTGTAATTTTTCCCCAAAAAATGCGTTTGAAAAATCGCTGCGCAAATACTGTGTAGAAAAAAAAATGCAACACCCACCATTTTATTCTGTAGGGCCTTTGCTTTAAAAATATATATAATGTTTGGGGGTTCAACATAATTTTCTTGCAAAAAAAAATATGTTTTCATGTAAACAAAAAGTGTCAAAAAGGGCTTTGTCTTCAAGTGGTTAGAAGAGTGGATGTAAGCTTCCTAATGTTGTGTATAAAATGCCAGAACAGTTCAAAACCCCCCCAAATGACCCCATTTTGGAAAGTAGACACCCCAAGCTATATACTGAGAGGCATGTCGAGTCCATGGAATATTTTATATGTTGACACAAGTTGCGGAAAAAATACAATTTTTTTTTTTTTTTTGCACAAAGTTGTCACTAAATGATATATTGCTCAAACATGCCATGGGCATATGTGGAATTACACCCCAAAATACATTCTGTTGCTTCTCCTGAGTACGGAGATACCACATGTGTGAGACTTTTTGGGAGCCTAGCCGCGTATGGGACCCCAAAAACCAATCACCGCCTTCAGGCTTTCTATGGGTGTAAATTTTTGATTTCACTTCTCACTGCCTATCACAGTTTCGGAGGCCATGGAATGCCCAGATGGCACAAAACCCCCCCAAATGACCCCATTTTGGAAAGTAGACACCCCAAGCTATTTGCTGAGAGGTATTGTGAGTATTTTGCAGATCTCGCTTTTTGTCACAAAGTTTTGAAAATTGAAAAAAAAATGAAAAAAAAAAAAAATGTTCTTTCTTCATTTTCAAAAACAAATGAGAGCTGTAAAATACTCACCATGCCTCTCAGCAAACAGCTTGGGGTGTCTACTTTCCAAAATGGGGTCATTTGGGGGGGTTTTGTGCTATTTTGGCATTTTATGGCCTTTGAAACTGTGATAGGTAGTGAGGAGTCAAATCAAAAATTTGTGCCTAGAAATCCTGAAGGCGGTGATTGGTTTTCGGGGTCCCGTACGCGGCTAGGCTCCTAAAAAGTCCCACACATGTGGTATCCCCGTACTCAGGAGAAGCAGCAAAATTTATTTTGGGGTGCAATTCCACATATAACCATGGCATGTGTGAGCAATATATCATTTAGTGACAACTTTTTGTAATTTTTTTTTTTTGTCATTATTCAATCACTTGGGACAAAAAAAAAATATTCAATGGGCTCAACATGCCTCTCAGCAATTTCCTTGGGGTGTCTACTTTCTAAAATGGGGTCATTTGGGGGGGTTTTGTACTGCCCTGCCATTTTAGCACCTCAAGAAATGGCAGTCATAAATTTAAAGCTGTGTAAATTCCAGAAAATGTACCCTAGTTTGTAAACGCTATAACTTTTGCGCAAACCAATAAATATACGCTTATTGACATTTTTTTTACTAAAGACATGTGGCTGAATACATTTTGGCCTAAATGTATGACTAAAATTGAGTTTATTCGATTCTTCTTATAACAAAAAGTAGAAAATATCATTTTTTTTCAAAATTTTCGGTCTTTTTCCGTTTATATCGCAAAAAATAAAAATCGCAGAGGCAATCAAATACCATTAAAAGAAAGCTCTATTTGTGGGAAGAAAAGGACGCAAATTTCGTTTGGGTACAACATTGCATGTCCGCACAATTTACAGTTAAAGCAGCGCAGTGCAAAATTCTGAATTCACCTCTGGTCCTTTAGCTACCAAATGTTCCGGGGCTTAGGTGGTTAAAGACAGAATCATCAGATATGAATAAACTATGTGAGTACTGGGTAAGAGATGTTCCAAAATTATCAGCAGAAAACTGGAGAATGATATATAAATTTCCATTTCAGATTTTAGTTTCACTTAGAGACAAATTAATTCAATTTAAAATAACACACAGAGGGGCGTGGCCTGGACGTGATGAGAGAAGGTCGCAGCTAGCGGGAGCTCCGACGATCGAGGAGACTAACCGCCTTCCCACGGGGCCATATTGCACCCCTTTATTGCTACTTTTACCCTGCACCCCTGTGGGAACATCAGGTGCATGCCTTCACGCAAAAAAACGCCAAAATCCAAGCCGCAAGGGTCCCTAACTACTTACCTTCTCCGTGCCACTGAGAAGTCCGGTATGGCTAAAGATGGCGCTCATGCACAACGTGGCTCCCCGTCACAGCCGGCGTCTCCGGAGGCTTCAGTTTCAACCTTCGGGGACGGTGAGTGTCCTGCCCAGCTCACCAAGGCTGATCTGGAGGACAGCCTGGCCTCCATGTATGAAAAATTGGCTGAGAAGTTCCAAAAGGAATTACACAAGGCTACCAGTACACTTTCGCTAGAGATCACTGCCCTGGGTGGCCGCACTGATCTTTTGGAGACGAAGCACGACGAGTTAGCCCTGGCACACGTCGATCTCCGTAAGGATTATGAGGCCCTGGCTAAAAATTTCCAACTAGTGCAGTCGCAGGTCGAGGACCTCGACAATCGAAACAGAAGAAACAACCTCAGGCTACGGGGTGTTCCTGAGTCGGTTGTGGACCCCCTGCCGCAGCTACCAAGTTATTCCTCAATCTCCTTCCCTCGGCGCCCACCACGGCGTTTGTGTGTGATCGGATCCACAGGGCCTTGCGCCCCAAACCCCCAGCAGAGAAACCACCGCGTGATATAATCCTCTGTCTGAAAGATTACTTAATAAAAGAAGACATTCTCCGTGCTGCTAGGAACGCGGCGGCCATTGATCTAGACGGGGTGAGGATTCAAATTTTCCCGGATATCTCGCAGGCAACCCTTGACCGCAGACGTCAGATGAAGGAAGTTACATCGGTCCTTCAGTCTGCTCGCATTCGCTATAGATGGGGCTTTCCGTTTAAACTCTCCATTCCCCATAATGGAACCACTTACACTGCCTATAATGTTGCAGACGGAAAGGAGATATTGATCAAATTGGGCCTTTTGGAGCCAAAAGCCGTGAACCGCAGACCTCCCACTCCAGGGCCTAACCCGTTATGGAACACTCCATCGTCGCGCAGGAACCAGGGCAGATGGCGCCAGCCATTCCGGGATCAGCCTGCTTAACTGTCCAGACTCGGAGACTCTTCGGTTGTCCCTACCACGCCAGTTTCCCGTGAGTAATGACTTCTCCCTGATTAAGTTTGGGGCCTGAGCCAGGCTGGAGACTTTGCTGACAATACCGCATTAACCCCTATTTTAGGCTGTTTGAGCCCAGGCCCGTTCGGGAGAAGCCTTACACCCTATATCCAGACAGTCCTGTTTGTTTTTCCTTGTTTTTTTTTTTTTTCGTTCCTGATGATCCTGCAGGAACACTTGTCTGCTTTTCTTTCCTGGTGGAGGACGTGCACCAGTACTACTTCATTGATCTGACAGTCCTCGAGGCGGTACGTCTCCTCTCGCTCAAATGTCCCCCCCTGCTAGCTCTCGGACCCAGGCCGTTGTGAGGTTCAGGGTGATGTGCATTTTATGGTCACCCTGTTCGTCGCTGCGACCCCATCGGGGTCCTCCGGTTAGTATAGGACGGTATAGTCCATTGGAAGTATTTTTTTGGTCATTAGGAAAGTTTTCCTCTGACCCCCATGCTCTTATGTGGTTTTTGAGCTTTTTTGTGTTAAGATATTTTTGTTTTTTTCATACCTTTGCATTGAACCTTGAAATGTCAGTTTTATTGATTATACTGTATCTCTTACTAGTATTCAGACATTTATTTCCACTATCCAGAGACATGTGTGTTATGTTAGATTCAAGAATGTGGCTAAAATGGCTATTCCACGGGAAACCCTTACCTGCATAATCTCCTCCCATCTCCATGCCCCCTCCCTGTTACTTTATGATGGCTCTTAAAGTCATTTCTCACAATGTCCAGGGCTTTAACTTGCCTCAAAAGCGGAGGAAAGCCTTTAGGCACTATAAAAGTCTGGGAGCAGACATACTCCTGCTGCAGGAGACTCACTTCTCTAACTCAAACCACCCACAATATTTTGATAGATCTTTTAAGCAATTTTATTGTACCTCCCACCCCAATAAAACCCGTGGAGTGGCCATATTTGTTAGGAACTCGGTTGTTTTTGAAGTTAGACACATATATAAAGATCCGGGTAGCAGGTTTATAATCTTGCAAGGCAAGATCCAGGGCCGGGCTGTTACTATTGCCTCTATATATGCCCCTAATGAAGCACATGCCTCCTTCTTCTTTAGACAATTTTTTCAAATATTAGAATATCTATCGTCACACTTGATAATTGGAGGGGATTTTAATCTCACAGCTAACCCAGGCCTAGATAGGAGCAAGAGCACCCCCGCTACTAAAGCATTTCCCAAAACCCTGACAGGTAGCCTAAACTCCCTGCAGCTTATTTATAAATAGAAATGTGAACATCAAATTGGACCTGAATGGTTGCCAACATCCCTAATTTTGAAATCAAGAGAGGAAAACCCCCCACATAGGATGGGACTTTAGCGGCAACAGATTTATAAAAGTAAAGAATACATTTTAAATTTTATTGTACAAAAAATATATATATGTATCAAAACATAACAATTCATTACAGTATTAAAAACATAAAGTGTGAATATTGCTTAAATGATTTCAATAACCAAGTCCGCTTGTCTCCCAACGCGTTTCGGGATGTATCATATCCCTTCGTCAGGGGCTGTAATGCGGGCAAAATCACACTGTATAAAAAACAACAAAAAATGAATTTAAGCACAGAATCTAAAATGGTGTGTATACATCAACATCTGCTGGACAAAGCAACTAAACCCAAGGACCCTATATTGCCAAGCATGATATCACATACCTACTACCGAGAGCAAACTCATGAGACCAGCAGGTTGGACCCCCCGATGGCAGTGCAGCAGCGTCTCCAGCGCAGAAAACGCCAAAATTGGGTCGATGCCCACACCTCCCCACGAATCCCAGAGAGCACCACTGACACACGCCCAAGGGTCTGAAAATACAGTAGTATTTTATTTGACACATTCAATTCGGAACATGTCAATACATGCACCAATCCCATATCTACACATTTTAAGGAACAACGTATCTATCTTAGAGAACTGGGCCATACCTGGTGACAGCCACCAACGAAAAGCACCCAGATCTTCTTTGCACATAGAGAATTTAATCATCCCAAGTTGCCCTGATTATTCCTTACAACAGGGGAGAAAAGAATAACTCCAACATCTGTTGATGGGGAAGAAAAAACCTTCCGTTAGAGACACAGGCGTGATTATGAGACTACTATGCACACAACCATAACCATATGGGTAATGTGCATGAGAAGAGAAGAGACATATATAAAAGCTACAATAACCTACCTCATGCAAAAAATGCTAAACTTGCATAGGTAGGTGACCAAGGGGCTTCACCATTGACTTCCACAAATGGCTGCACAAGGTGGAATGTGCAGAGCGTGGAGACAAACGGGAAACCCAGTCTGAAAGGACAAGACAACAATGGCATTCAAAATCACATCATGCCAACTTATTCTGCTCAGAAGGATGTGCACAGCTTTACCTTTGTTGTTTGCGCCGCGTGTGTCCCTACACCTGCCGCTCAGTATGTCAACATTGAGACACTGAGTTGACTGCTTTATAGAGGGGGAACTATGGGCGGTATCGCCTGACATCATGACGCTATTGCGTCTGATGCCGTGCGTCTCCGCCCATGTCCCATTCCTCAAATTAAATGCGGCATCACATGACGCCATGACGCAAGCACGTCCAGCGTCAAGCGCTCCAGCGTGCCCCCACATGACTACAGCCGGAACGCAGGAAACAGGATCAAACGCGAGGCGTGCAAATACATCAAGGAGCTTGCAGAAGGTACAAAGGTCCTGGCAGGGAAGAAAAACAAACCCACACCACACTAAACCAAATCCTTCATTGTATAATCATGGCACATAGCAGAACGAGGGCATGGAATTGAAACCAAAATACCCCATATCTGCAAGCCACAAAACATACTATGCAGCAGTGCAACACCACCACATAAGAACAGCAAAATAATATATAATAAAATAGTGTCCAAAAAAGGAAAAAGAAAAGAAAAGTTTGTTTCTTTCTTTGCACAAAGAACCAAATAGATAAGCCGCATATATATATCTCGATTCACTATATAATACTTAGCAATAAATTTGTTTGCTTTTCGTTTTGTTTGCTCATTCCTGGGCATTGGTGCATATAATAGGTAAAATATATATCAGACCCCTGATATCAAGTGCCAGCATGGCCCAGGATCCCGGGTGAAGGGCGCGAGGGTACCAAGACAAACCCTGACAACCGAATGCCTAGGGGGTCAGAGGCATCCCGCGTCACAACACCCACAGGCGCATATGTAGCCCCCCCATCTCCGGCAGAAGCCAGGTGGGGGGGCCCAGTGGCCACCTAGGTGGCCCGGGTGCGCCAGATGGGGGGTGAGAGCAGCACACCCAAAAGGAAACGCAGCCGCCCACCACCCGAGGGTCCACACCCAACAAGTCAAGTAAGACCAGCTCAAACTCAGACAGATATATACATGTAAACAAGGAAAGATGAAACAAAGAATGCAGAGAACACAGAGAGAGCAGGAAGGCAAGACCATGATGAAAGGAAATCTCACTCTAGAAGGGAGAACTCTATTCTTTCTCACATCCACCGGATGCGAATCCTTCCAAAAATGGTCTAAAACTTAACTGCTCATTGAGCCCAGGAGGCATGGTTGCCCCGAGGACCGCTATCCATCGAGTTTCCCTTTGAAGTAACAGTTTATTCCAATCTCCTCCCCTTGGGTTGGAGTGAACACGATCCAATATTAAAAATTGGATCTTTGGGAATTTCCCGTTATGTTCTAAAATAACATGTCTCCCAAGAGGTAGGTCTGGATTTGCCATTTTCATTGAACTTATGTGTCTGGAGGCTCTCTTATAGAATTGGAGCTTTGTTTTGCCTATATAAAAACGGGAGCACTGGCATGTTAGGAGATATATCACACCCTCCGTCTTACAATTAAAGAAATGGTGAGGCTTATATGGGCGGCCGTCAGGTAAGACGTTGCCTTGTTTGGTGTTCATATATTGGCATATCTGGCATCCTCCACAAGTAAAGGTGCCAAATCTCTTACATGGATCCTTCCTGAATTCACCTCGGAATTCACTTTGGACTAAGTGGTCTCGAAGTGATGGTGCTCGTCGGTAGGTAATGAGCGGCACATCAGAGACAAACGGACTTAAGGTGGGGTCTATACGAAGCAAATGCCAAAACTTATTAATAATTTTTTTCACTGTGAGATGTTGTTTATGGTATCTTGTGATTATTCTTACGTTTTGGGAATCATCACTGATACCCTTCCTGGCAAATAGGAGCTTGTGTCTGTCCTGCCCATTCGCACGTCTGAAAGCTTTTTTCAGGCATGTGTGGGAATAGCCCCTCAACAAGAGTCTATCTCTCAGTGAGTTGGCTTCCTTGATGAAGATCTCGTATCTAGAGCAATTTCGTTTAAGCCGTAAGTACTGGCTGTATGGAATAGAATTAACCAAAGCAGGGGGGTGAGAGCTGGTTGCATGTAAAATTGTATTCCCAGCCGTGGCTTTACGAAATAGCTCACTGGATATACTCCCATCAGCGTTTTTCTTGATGGTTACATCAAGGAAGGGTATGCTAACAGAACTGGAAGTCATTGTGAATCTCAAATTGAAGTCATTAGAGTTCATGATGGACACAAATTCATCCAATTCTATTATAGACCCTTTCCAAATCATAAAGATGTCATCAATGTAGCGGAACCAAGCCGCTACATTGTGACGATACATTGGTATAGTGGTCCAAAGAGATTCTTCCCATTCCCCCAGGTACAGGTTGGCATACGATGGGGCACACGATGTCCCCATCGCCACCCCCTGTACCTGGAGGAAGTAGGATCCATCAAAGGAAAAGATATGCAGCTTATTGACACGTGGCGAGCACACAACATTGGATGTAGATCTTATACATTCTACTCGAATCCTCACGACAGCTATGCCCGCTTGGACTATATCTTTAGCTCCCCAACAGTCTTAGCCAACTCCTCCGGGGCAGAAATTCATGTTTGCCCCTGGTCTGACCACCACATGGTTGAGTTTGCGATCAACGGGATGGGCCTCAAGCCCACAACCTATTCCTGGAGACTGAATGATTCGCTGCTCACTGACCCCTCCACGGTCGAGGTGCTCAACACCAAGCTCCAGGAATACTTTGTGGATAATCACCTCCCAAACACCTCACCGTGCACTTTGTGGACTGCCCATAAGGCTGTCATGAGGGGTAACCTTATTGATATAGCCTCCAAAAAAAACAGAGCCAAACTATCTGAACTTCATTCTCTCACAAGGGCCCTTGATAGACTATATTATCGCTACAATCAGGATCCCTCCCCGGTCCTTCTTCAACAAATCCGTAGCAAAAATCAAGCGTTAGACCTCCTGCTCTCTGAGGGTACGGAAAAGGCCTTGAGATGGGCTAAAGCAAAATTTTTACTGCGTAGTAATGCATCTTCTACTATGTTCACACGAAAATTAAACCACGCTACGAGACCCTCGCATAACTATAGACTTCGTAATTCTGCTGGTGTTCTGGTCTCTCACCCTAATGACGTCATGGATATTTTTGTAGATTATTATAAGAACCTGTTTAAAATGACTGGCCCAACCTCTGACCCCTCAAGGCAATCCTGGTTCTCGGACCTAACTCTACCCACTCTAACTGACCAGCAATTAGAGGCCCTGAATGCTCCATGCACCGAATTGGAAATACAGACAATCATCAAATCTCTCAAATCTTCGACTGCCCCTGGCCCAGATGGCTATTCCACTTCCTACTACAAGAAATTTTCCCACATCTTATCCCCTCATTTGACCTCCCTTTATAACCATATCTTGAATGGAAACGACTTTCCGGCCGAGATGCTTCTAGCCAACATGTCCCTCATCCCCAAACCCCACAAAGATCATTCATTACCCCAAAACTTCCGCCCGATCTCGGTAATCAACAATGATCTGAAAATCTTTGGTAGACTACTAGCTGATAGATTAGCCTCCGTGATCACCAGTTTGATCTCTCCTGCCCAGACGGGATTCATTCCCAGTTGGCAGATCACTGATAACATACGCCTGGTCACCAATATAATACAAGACGCCAACTTACATTCTAAACAAACTCTCCTTCTCAGCCTGGATATACACAAGGCATTCGACAGCATTAGCTGGTCCTACCTTGATTGCTTGTTGCCCAAATTTGGCATCTGTGGAGAATTCATACAGGGATTTCATGCCTTGTATGGAAACCCACAAACGCGCATTAAATTGCCAGGCACCAATTCTCCATTTTTCCCCCTTCAAAGGGGCACTAGGCAGGGGTGCCCGTTATCCCCTCTCCTTTTTGCTCTAGCTATTGAACCCCTATCCCGTGCCATAACTGACAATGTTAATATAAAAGGATATTGTAAGGGCCCAGATGAATATAAACTCAGCTTATATGCGGATGATGTGCTCCTGTTTCTGACCAACCCACTTATAGCACTACCGAATCTCACCTCCCTATTAGATTCATTCCATCAAATTTCAGGATTGGGAGTTAATTTAGCTAAATGCTCGGCCATGCCAATCAATATGAATAAAAAAGAAAATCTCGCGCCTAATATAACAACATAAATAAATTAAAGCTGTTCTCCAAATATTCCAAAAAATGGAACAAAATATTGGTTGGGATAAATATATAAATATTATATACTAGTGGAGGCGCTAAGTGTAATTACTCGTGATAAATAGACAAATTACCAAGTGTAAAAACAATACGAATTATAATACCAAAACACCAGCCTGCCTAGCGTACTAAATTAAACTGTGTATAACCAAAGTGAAATTTATACAAGATTTCCCAGATCTTGCATAGGTATGTGTAAAGTGAGCTCCTGTAAATCAATACAGAAAAAAATATTTTCATACCTTAATACAAATTTACATTTGTGAGAAAAATATATAAATGGTGAGTTCATATATCAAGTGTCAATCAAGTCCTTGTAATCAATGAATGGAAGATAAATCAAGTGAAAAATCTGAAGAGCTGCAAACAGAAAATCCATAGATTGTGACAACTGTCAGAAATTCACCTTCACCGACTAAGAAAACGAATCACCCAAATGTGCTCAAATAAGGATGGCAGCTTACCAAATGAAGTTGACCCTTTTACTTAAAAAAGAAGTCAAATGTGCTTGCAGCAAAAAACTTTGCTTAGGTTAAATGGAGATGATGTCGGACCAGAACCGCTGCCTCATGGAGGCTCAGATAAGGATATGAAATGAAAATAAGGCAGTAATAGCGTAATTCCGTTTATTAGGCCAGATCAATGTAAAAGTTAAAAAGCCAAATGCCTGCTTACTTGTATAAGTGCCACAAACCCGGCACTGAGGCTGGATAGCGTAACAGGGAGATGGAAAGGTTGTCCCGTCTGTGGATATCTGGCGTGCGTTCCACCTACGATATTGGAGGAGCCAGAGGGACCGGAAGTAGCGTCTGTACGTGACCTAGTACCGCCTCGACGTACGTTTCGTATCACACGTCATCAGGAAGCGTACTAGGTCACTGGTAAGGGAAGACTTTTATATGAATGCCAATCAGCCGCCCCAGGGAGGAGTTTAAATTTGCATCCAGCGTCCATCCCGGGTTTCTAGGCTACATAATGCTAACGTAACCAGCATGTCACGTGTAATAACAAAACCAAACCATAACAACGATCGGTGTAAGGTTTACACAATATACATATAGCAAGACATGGTACCACAGTAATATGCAATATATATATTTTAAATCTGGCTTAGCAAACCATCTCAAATTTATAAAATTGAGCACTTTAAAGTTTATTAAAAATAATTAAAAAATTAATATAAAAATAATATAAAAATAAATATAGAAATTTTAAAAACCTAATACATATACTCTCTTTACTCAAGGGAGGACTGAACCATTAGCATCGGTAGGTACCCTAATGGAGATTATTACAAAAATAAAATAAATGTATTCATTAGTTAAAAAACAATTGAGGTCCAGGTCTATATTTAACCCTTGTGGCTGCATCGTCCCCAACCGGTACAGCCACTGGGTCTCATTCTGTGAGATGGCCTTTTTAAGATCCGTTCCTCGCCAGTTGTAAATAGCTCTGTCTATCCCATAAAACTTGAGTTGACGGGGATCTTTATCATGAAAATGTAGAAAATGTCTTGATACACTGTGGTTGGGGAAACCCTTCGCTATGTTTGCCACATGCTCATTTATTCTTATTCTAAGTTCTCGTGTGGTGCGCCCCACATACTGAAGCGAACATGGGCACTCTAAGACATATGTGACATTTTTTGAATAGCATGTTATCAAAGGTTTGATTTTGAATTCTTGCTTGGTTACAAAAGATTGAAATTTGGTGATCTTTTTTGTGTGTCTAATAGTGGTAAAAGAGGTAGAAGAGGGGGAGCCAGAAAGAAAAAGGCCAAGGGACCATTAAAGTCAGGTATTTTTAACTTAGCTGGAACTTCTTTTACAGAGGAAGAGTTTGAGGTTTTAGAGAAAGGTCTCAAATTTGCGCCGGATAAAAATATTAACAAATTTGAATTATTCATTGATGTAGAAAAGTATGTCAGGAAACTCAATATTAAAAAATTCTTTGCTTCACATGATTTTGCCCACCCTTCCCAAGAGGTGGTATCGGGGTATCAACACAGTGGTTTGAGAAATAACTCTGTATTCAACCCACAAAAAGGAACCCATCATCATATAGAGGTATTTAAACATATGGTACAGGATGAAATCAAATCACTAAATGTCAAACAAACTAGAATAAATCGATCTTTGGTAAATGGAATCAAGAAACTTGAAGAAAATAAAAATATAGTAATCCACCCGGCGGATAAGGGTGGTGGTGTAGTGATACTCACCAAAGAAAGTTACTATAATGAGATTCAACGCTTACTAGGGGATACCAGTACCTATAAACCACTTTTATCAGACCCCCTGACCAGATTGAAAACCGAATTGTCCACTTGGGTTACCCATGGAGTTACCCAAAATATTTTGGATAGTAAGGAGGCTCAATACCTCATACCACGGGTGCCACGCACCCCGGTGCTATACATAGTACCCAAAATCCATAAAAATAAAGATCAACCTCCAGGCAGACCTATCATCAGTGAAATAGGATCATTATACTCAAGAGTGGGGGAATATCTCGATACCTATTTACAACCCTTGGTAATTCAGGGGAAATCATATTTGAAAGATAGTCGAGAACTCATAAAATCCCTATCAACCATTGTAGTGACAGATGATACTCTTTTGGTTACCATTGATATCGAATCATTGTATACCAACATTAACCAGAAAGATGCTATAGTAGCAGTCAGAATGGCATTAATGGATCAATCTGGGCTAAGGAAGGCCCAGATTAATTTCCTGATTGATGGACTGCAACAAGCAATGGGAAATAATTACTTTTGGGCACAAGATAGGTTTTACAATCAAACCAAGGGGGTAGCCATGGGGGCCCGTTATGCCCCAAGCGTAGCCAACCTGGTATTGAACAAATGGGAAGGGGAAACCATTTACCGAGATAATCATAAAGCCTTAATATATTATAAAAGATATATTGATGATGTGATTGTGTTGTGGGAGGGATCGCAGAATTCGTTGGAACTATTTCTTCAGCGACTCAACCACAATCACTATGGCCTGAGATTCACAGCTGTATTTGATTTGATTACTATCAACTACTTGGATCTTACTTTGATCAAAAAGGACAACCGAGTTGGCACAAGAACGTTCTTTAAACCGACTGATCGGAACGCCTTTGTGCCAACTAATAGCTGCCATCACCCCAGTTGGTTAGGGGCCATACCAAAAGGCCAGTATATGCGTATTCGGAGGAATTGCGATAGCATAACAGAGTTTGACACACAGGCCGCAATCCTTACCGAAAAGTTTAATGCTAAGGGCTATTCTCAGCATATGCTCCTTAAAGCCAAAAATGAAGTTTTTGCTATGAATAGGGACTCTTTGTTAACCTCTAAAAAGAAAAAAACAGTCACAGGAGAATTGGCGTTTATCTCAGGTTTCCATAGGCAATATAAAAATGTTGAACAGGTCTTTAAGAAATGTTGGCCTATATTACTAAAAGATAAAGATTTAGAGAATGTGTTGCCAAATAGACCCAAATTCATTTATAGGAGGGCACCGGGTCTGAGGAACATGATCGCACCAAATGTCCCGGACCCCCCTGCAAAACCACCAACTTTCCTTGATGGGTCAGGGTTCCATTATTGTACCAGGTGCAAATCCTGTCGTACCACTATTAGACACACAAAAAAGATCACCAAATTTCAATCTTTTGTGACCAAGCAAGAATTCAAAATCAAACCTTTGATAACATGCTATTCAAAAAATGTCACATATGTCTTAGAGTGCCCATGTTCGCTTCAGTATGTGGGGCGCACCACACGAGAACTTAGAATAAGAATAAATGAGCATGTGGCAAACATAGCGAAGGGTTTCCCCAACCACAGTGTATCAAGACATTTTCTACATTTTCATGATAAAGATCCCCGTCAACTCAAGTTTTATGGGATAGACAGAGCTATTTACAACTGGCGAGGAACGGATCTTAAAAAGGCCATCTCACAGAATGAGACCCAGTGGCTGTACCGGTTGGGGACGATGCAGCCACAAGGGTTAAATATAGACCTGGTGTCACGTACCTGATGGTAGTGAGCCCGAATTGCAGGGGACGGCCTCCCTTACGGCTCCCACTCCCGGCCCCCTGGTAAGGTAACAGTTGGCACAGGAGTAAGGAGTGGCACGGGTGCCTGGCAGGATCAACTGTGGTGAGGTGGTGATTCAAACACCCGGAAGCTTCCTTGCAGAATACCGGAACTGGAACGGCTAGCAGGCTGGATCGGAAGTAGCACAGCAGACTGGATCGGTCTCGCAGACTGGATCGGAAGAAGCACAGCAGACAGGATCAGCTAGCAGGCAGGTTCAGCTTAGCAGGCTGGATCTGGGACAGCTCAGCAGACTGGATCGGTCTCGCAGACTGGATCGGAAGAAGCACAGCAGACAGGATCAGCTAGCAGGCAGGTTCAGCTTAGCAGGCTGGATCTGGGACAGCTCAGCAGACTGGATCGGTTTAGCAAACTGGATCGGAACCAGGAACAGGGTAGTAAACAGGCCAGGTCAGATATCAGGCGGGCAGCAGAAGTACAGGATGCAGGCAAAGGGTAGTCACAACAAGCCGGGGTCGGGTGCAGGCAGATAACAGGTTGGTCAAGGTAAGCCGGGTCTTTTAGCACAGGTATGGTCTCAGATCAGGGTTTAGCACACAACGCTGTAGAGCAGACAGCAGGGACTGTCTGTAAATGACAGGTTTAAATAGTCTCTCTGGCGCCACCCGCTGGACGCACGCGCGAACGGAGACCAGGAAGTCCGGGGCGCCTGTTTCTGGCAGGATCTCCATGACACCTGGACCTCAATTGTTTTTTAACTAATGAATAAATTTATTTTATTTTTGTAATAATCTCCATTAGGGTACCTACCGATGCTAATGGTTCAGTCCTCCCTTGAGTAAAGAGAGTATATGTATTGGGTTTTTAAAATTTCTATATTTATTTTTATATTATTTTTATATTAATTTTTTAATTATTTTTAATAAACTTTAAAGTGCTCAATTTTATAAATTTGAGATGGTTTGCTAAGCCAGATTTAAAATATATATATTGCATATTACTGTGGTACCATGTCTTGCTATATGTATATTGTGTAAACCTTACACCGATCGTTGTTATGGTTTGGTTTTGTTATTACACGTGACATGCTGGTTACGTTAGCATTATGTAGCCTAGAAACCCGGGATGGACGCTGGATGCAAATTTAAACTCCTCCCTGGGGCGGCTGATTGGCATTCATATAAAAGTCTTCCCTTACCAGTGACCTAGTACGCTTCCTGATGACGTGTGATACGAAACGTACGTCGAGGCGGTACTAGGTCACGTACAGACGCTACTTCCGGTCCCTCTGGCTCCTCCAATATCGTAGGTGGAACGCACGCCAGATATCCACAGACGGGACAACCTTTCCATCTCCCTGTTACGCTATCCAGCCTCAGTGCCGGGTTTGTGGCACTTATACAAGTAAGCAGGCATTTGGCTTTTTAACTTTTACATTGATCTGGCCTAATAAACGGAATTACGCTATTACTGCCTTATTTTAATTTCATATCCTTATCTGAGCCTCCATGAGGCAGCGGTTCTGGTCCGACATCATCTCCATTTAACCTAAGCAAAGTTTTTTGCTGCAAGCACATTTGACTTCTTTTTTAAGTAAAAGGGTCAACTTCATTTGGTAAGCTGCCATCCTTATTTGAGCACATTTGGGTGATTCATTTTCTTAGTCGGTGAAGGTGGATTTCTGACAGTTGTCACAATCTATGGATTTTCTGTTTGCAGCTCTTCAGATTTTTCACTTGATTTATCTTCCATTCATTGATTACAAGGACTTGATTGACACTTGATATATGAACTCACCATTTATATATTTTTCTCACAAATGTAAATTTGTATTAAGGTATGAAAATATTTTTTTCTGTATTGATTTACAGGAGCTCACTTTACACATACCTATGCAAGATCTGGGAAATCTTGTATAAATTTCACTTTGGTTATACACAGTTTAATTTAGTACGCTAGGCAGGCTGGTGTTTTGGTATTATAATTCGTATTGTTTTTACACTTGGTAATTTGTCTATTTATCCCATGCCAATCAATATACCAAATGATCTTGCAACCTCGCTGAGGCAACACTTTGATTTCGCTTGGTGTACAGACTCCTTTCGCTACTTAGGGATACAGCTGACTCCTACCTTTCAATCCTTGTTCCATGTAAACTATCATCCCATAGTCTCTCATGTCAGATCCCTGCTTAAAACTTGGGATAAATTTCACATCTCATTCCTGGGCAGAGTCACAGCTATAAAAATGGCCATTTTGCCTAAGTTGCTATTTTTCTTTAGGGCCCTCCCTATATACGACTCTAAGTCCTACATTGAATCAATCCAGAAAGAAGTCAATAAATTTGTGTGGCATAATAAGAATCCAAGATTTCACAAATCCCTACTGTATAGACCTCAGCCCCTGGGAGGTTTTGGCCTTCCAGACCTTTGGCGCTATTATTTAGCTTCCAGGTTTGCTCAATCCGCTCAATGGCACGCCTCCACAGACGGTGTTCCGTGGTTAACTTTTGAGACTCAGTCTATCCTTCCCTTCCACCTGCCAGGGTTATTGTGGTCCAGATCCATCAAGTCAGGCCACCTTGCTCCACTGAACTCGGTTGTAAGCCAATCGGTACACCTTTGGTTGCTATACGGCCATAAATTCCGCTTATCCTCTCCCCTATCCCCGTTGTATTCCTTTATAGGAGACCCTGATTTCCCCCCAGCCTTTCGGGATAGGGCTACATTCTCCCGGTGGTTAACTTCAGCTGTTATAACGTTCCAATCCTTGAAGGACGGCCGTCATTTTAAACACTTCCAACAACTACAAGCAGGGTGGGAATTCCCCCCTACAGAGTTGTACAGATATATACAGGTCAGGCATTTCTACCAGAATAGGGGCCCCCTAGAATCTCAAACCCAGAATACCCCATATGAATGCATATGTACCCACTCTTCCAGGGATAGTGGGGTTATATCTAGAATATACACTATCCTTAACGAATTTGCCATGCCGGCAAAAACCAAACCTATGATGAAATGGGAGGGGGAGTTAGGCATGTCTTTCGACCCGTCAGACTGGGAGGAGATGCTGACGAATATGTATAAAAACACCAGAGCCTACTCCATTCGGGAAACGGCTCTCAAACTGCATCTAAGGTGGTACATGACCCCCGCACACCTACACTCCATCTACTCTGCGGTTTCCCCGCTCTGTTTTCAGGGCTGCTCTGAGGTAGGCACGTTATTACACATTTTCTGGAGTTGTAGGTACCTTAGGCCTATTTGGCAAACAGCGGCCTCAAAAGTATCGGCCATCGCTGGCCACAATATTACACTCACTGCCCAAATGTGCCTATGTTTTACGTCCATACCTGACGTCCCTTTGCCCTGTGCAAAGCTATTCCACTCACTTTTCTTGGCCATCCATTGGGTAACTGCGCTCAACTGGCGTTCTTCTTCCCTTCCGTGGTCACAAGTATTGGCACGTATGGATGCCATCAAATTGGCGGAACGCATTCACCACACTTTATATGATACAATGCTAGTATTTGAAAATAAATGGAAACATTGGTCGAATGTGCTTTTATAAAAGTTGTATAACTCTCTCTGCTTTCACCTTATATAACCTCTCTACTCCTCATGTATTGATTTCCATTATATATGCCATTATCTTCTACCCATGTCCTGAGCTTATGTATCATTATTTGTTTCGAATATGATGTCTGACATTTTCTTTGTATGATGTTGATCCTTGAATAAAATCATTTGTAAACAATAAAATAACACACAGAAGTTATTTCACACCATATAAACTGTCCAAAATATCACCATCTAATCCTCAAAACTGCTGGAGATGTGCAGGCATTCCAGGAAATGTTATTCATATTTTTTGGACCTGCCCAAAGATAATGGTATTTTGGAGAGAGATCTTGAGAATAATCGACAAAGTAACGTCACTCCAGCTGGACCCAGAGGCAGAGATCTGCCTACTGGGACTGGTGGAGGAAAATACGGCCTCTATAGAAAGAAGAACACAGGTTGGCCTGCTGTTATTCTACGCAAGAAAGGCAATAGTGCTAAACTGGAAGAAGGCTGAAGCACCCTCATTGACACAATGGAAAAACCTGGTAAACAGTAATCTGTCATTATACAAGGAGACATATTGTAATAGAGGAAAGGAAGAGAAATATAAAAAAATCTGGGCAAATTGGATAGAGAATGCTATAATGGCTTCGGGGGAGAGAGATACGGAAGTGGGATAGAATTACACCAAGGGAAGAAAGGGTCAAGGAACATACAAACCTAAATTGGAATGTGAGGAAATGGGCTATACCGATGGGAATTTTTTTTTTTTTTTTTCCCTGCTGGGTGGACAACTGTAAGATGTGAAATGTACGATGTAAACTGTATATGAGATGATAGGATGTTAGATGTAAAATGTGTGATGTAAAATGTATAATTTAATATGAGGAAATAGGAAGTAAGATATGAAATGTATGATGTAAAATGTATAATTTAATATGAGAGAAAAAGGAAAATTCAATAAAGAGACTTGGAAAAAAAAAGGTTATATTCGTGGACAGAGGGGTTTCTCCACAACACCAGTCGTCATAGGAATTTGGGCAGTCATGTCTGCGTGAAGGGAGGACAGAACAAAAACATTCTTATTATCCCTCCACTTCACAGCGAGCAAATTATTACACTTCAAGCAGGCTCTCTCCCCCAGCCTAAGACGGGAATCTACAAGCTGCTGGGGTAAGCCCCTGCGATTAGATCGCACGGTGCCACATGCACCAATTCCATGATCAGACAAGTGGCTAAAAAGTGTCAGGCTCATGTATAAATTGTCCACTTAAAAGTGGTACCCCTTTCCGAATAAGGGTGACACCAAGTCCCACACAATCTTGCCAGCGCTCCCTATGTAATCTGGGCAGTTCTCTGGCTCTACGTACCTATCTCTTCCCTTGTAAACTAAAAAACTATATGTGAAGCCTGTTGCCCTGTCACAGAGCTTATACATCTTGACCCCATATCTGGCACGCTTGCTGGGAAGAAACTGTTTGAAAGACAAGCTGCCAGAAAACTTAATCAGGGACTCAATCGACGCAGACAACTTGATCGGGAGTAAACAAGGCTGCAAAACGTTCATTGAAGTGGTTTACGAGGGGCCGAATTTTGTACAGCTGATCGTATCCAGGGTCACCTTGAGGATGACAGAGTTCATTATCATTGAAGTGCATGAACCGCAAGATATGCTCGTATCATGCCCTGGCCATGGAAGCAGAGAACAGGGGCATATGGTAAATTGGGTCAGTGGACCAATATGACCGCAACTCACTCTTTTTAGTTATGCCCACGAGGAGGGATAGGCCCAGAAAGGTCTTACCGTATATACTCGAGTATAAGCCAACCCGAATATAAGCCGAGGCACCTAATTTTACCACAAAAAACTGGGAAAACGTATTGACTTGAGTATAAGCCTAGGGTGTCAATCTGCATGCCTCACTGTGCCTCACTTTGCCTCACTGTGTCCATGTGCATGCCTCACTGTGTCCATGCCTCACTGTGCCCATGCCTCACTGTGCCCATGCCTCACTGTGTCCATGCCTCACTGTGTCCATGACTAGACTGACATTTAACATGGTAGTCTATGGAAGGGGTGCCCAGGTTTGAAAAATCTGTGCTCTCCGGCCGTAGGTCCCCAAGACAAAAAACGTTACACACTTATAGAGAAGAAATTGGGCTACATGTGTGCCATGTTTCGGGTCCAGGGGACCTATGAGTGGCCGGTACCATGTCCCCAAAGTCACCAGAGAAATTACCGTTTAACATTGGAGTCTATGGAAGGGGTGCCCGAGTTTGAAAAATCGGTGCTCCCCGGCCGTAGGTCCCCTGGACAAAAAACTTTGCACACTTGTAGAGGAAGAGTGTGGCTACATGTGTGCCAAGTGTGGGGGCCAGGGGACCTACGGAAGGCTGGAACCGTGTCCCCAAAATTTGGGAGATTAGGCGCAAAAAGGTGACTCAAGTATAAGCCGAGGGGAGCATTTTCAGCACAAAAAAATGTACTGAAAAACTCGGCTTATACTCGAGTATATACGGTAAATTCAGAAACCGTAACTGGTTTCCACTCTTTGGCAAGAGTCAGCTGGGGATTAGCGGCGATGAATTGACCAGCATACAAATTGTTTAGTCCGAAATATATCTATAGAGATCTTCCGTGAAAAACAGTGAATAAAAATCAAGTGACGTAAAATCCACTGTTTCCACCTGAATTCTGGGTTGGCCAGTGAATGGGGGAAGTATGGGTGCTGCAGAAGTGGTGGGCTCCCAATTAGGATTGGCAAATGCAGCAGGAAGGGCACTATGGGCTATAGTGGGTAGATTGTTAGATGATCTGGAATGTTTTTCATAGGGAGAAGGGGAGGAAGGATTGGGACTATAGATGGCAACACTCCGTGGATCGAGAGTGAGGAGAGAAGGCAGATGGTGTTCATTTTTCTTCCATGAGAAGACATTATCACTGTTATAGTCATTTAGATCTCGTCAAAATTTGCCTAGTTTTATTTTTTATAAGAAAGTCTTCTTTCTTTTTGGTATTCTTTTTTAATCTGTCATAAGAGGTGTTATGAACTGGGCTGTGGACATCTATAATCTTGTATAAGGATTTTTATCTGGTGAACAATTTGATTGTATCTAGATTGTCTATGTTGGATAAGGATCTCTATCCACTTAGAAGTGCAAAATTCTGAGATGATTTGCCATTCCTTGGAATGGGCAGGTTCCAGGAATGGATATGACTGGATAATGCGAAATCTTCTAGGTGAAATTTTGGTTTCTATATATTTCGAAAGGAAGAATTTATCTCTCCATTGGGTGTTTGCAGAGTGCATTAGTCTTTCAAGTTTTTTGAATTTGCCGCATAATATGTACCTTTTGTGGCCACTAAGATGGATCATGGCGGAGAAAATAGTGGCAGACAGAGAGGCATAAAGCTCCTCTAAGATGTGATATCTCTTGGATTCCACCTAGCCTTGCTCTGTAGGAGTTTTTTATCCACATCCCCTGCCCTTTCATTGTGAGGAACATGATCCAGTGCAAAAAAGGTGGACGTTGAAAAAGTCAAACCCATGGTACAATCCTATATGCCTGATTATTGGAGTTTCCATTTTCTTTTTGTAAATGAAGTAGACATGGCCAATACCTCTCCATTATGTGCCTGGTTTTTTGATCTTGTTCTGAATACCTAGTGATTAACCTAGTAGTTGATGTGGTAGATTGATGCTTTTTGTTTTTATGAATAAGCCTATCCCTGTCCTGAATTTCAGGGCTATGTGCCTTTTTCAGGCAGGATCTGCTATAGCCAGGATCTAAAAAGCGGTACTGGAGGGCCTTTGCTTCCCTCTCAAAATCCTCCTGTTTTGTGCAGTTTCTTCTAATACCCAAGTACTGGATATAGGGAATGCTATTTATCAATGGAGTGGGATGCGAGCTGGCCGCATGTAATATGGTGTTTCCAGAAGATGATTTCCTGAACAGAGTGGAACCCAAGCTATGCTCCTCATTAACAAAAATAAAACATCCAAAAATTCTATGGATTTTTGGTGACACTTTGTCAGGGCAGGGCTCAGCGCTTCCTTCTCAGAGCTCTATGCTCAGCTGTCGGTTAATTGCCAAAGTCTCTTCCTTCCACAGTGACTCACTTGGTCTTCATTTCCTGCTCGTCAGCTAGACCTGCTGGTTATATAAACTCCTTGGATCAGATCTTCGGTGCCTTTGCCTTGGTCAACATTAGGGATAAGCTTTGAGTTTGAGTCGAACATGAGTTCGACTCGAACATCGGCCGTACGATCCTTCGAAGATCGAACATTATTGGCCGTTCGCGCCAAATTCGAGCGGCATGTCACGGCCCACAATGCACTGCGTCATCGCAGTGCATTGCTGGCTAATGATTGGCCAAGCATGCACTATGACCCGCATGCTTTTGCCAATCATTGCGCCGTCAGCACAGAGAGCCATAATTGGGCAAAGGCAGGGTGCACGCCCCACACTATATAAGCCAGCCTGCACGTCAGCTTTGTGTAGTGTGTTGCGGCGTTGAGAGAGAGAGAGAGAGAGTGTCATTTCATTTCATTTAGATAGATTGAACAGGCAGGCGATTCAGTTAGCTAGATATATATATGCATTCCAGGCTATATATATATATATATATATATATATATGTGTGTGTGTGTGTGTGTGTGTGTGTGTGTATATATATATATATATATATATATATATATATATGTATATATAGTCAGGTCCATAAATATTGGGACATCGACACAATTCTCATATTTTTGGCTCTATACACCACCACAATGGATTTGAAATGAAACGAACAAGATGTGCTTTAACTGCAGACTTTCAGCTTTAATTTGAGGGTATTTACATCCAAATCAGGTGAACGGTGTGCCTCCCACTTTTTAGGGGCCAAAATTAATGGGACAATTGGCTGCTCAGCTGTTCTGTGGCCAGGTGTGTGTTATTCCCTCATTATCCCATTTACAAGGAGCAGATAAAAGGTCCAGAGTTAATTTCAAGTGTGCTATTTGCATTTGGAATCTGTTGCTGTCAACTCTCAATATGAGATCCAAAGAGCTGTCACTATCAGTGAAGCAAGCCATCATTAGGCTGAAAAAAACAAAACAAACCCATCAGAGAGATAGCAAAAACATTAGGTGTGGCCAAATCAACTGTTTGGAACATCCTTTAAAAGAAAGAATGCACCAGGGAGCTCAGCAACACCAAAAGACCAGGAAGACCACGGAAAACAACTGTGGTGGATGACCGAAGAATTCTTTCCCTGGTGAAGAAAACACCTTTCCCAAAAGTTGACCAGATCAAGAACACTCTCCAGGAGGTAGGTGTAAGTGTGTCAAAGTCAACAATCAAGAGAAGACTTCACCAGAGTGAATACAGAGGGTTCACCACAAGATGTAAACCATTAGTGAGCCTCAAAAACAGGAAGGCCAGATTAGAGTTTGCCAAACAACATCTAAAAAAGCCTTCACAGTTCTGGAACAACAACCTTTAGACCAATGAGACCAAGATCAACTTGTACCAGAGTGATGGGAAGAGAAGAGTATGGAGAAGGAAAGCAACTGCTCATGATCCAAAGCATACCACCTCATCAGTGCAGCATGGTGGTGGTAGTGTCATAGTGTGGGCATGTATGGCTGCCAATGGAACTGGTTCTCTTGTATTTATTGATGATGTGACTGCTGACAAAGGCAGCAGTAGAGGCGCATGGCAGAGCATCACCAGGGATGAAACCCAGCGTCTGCTGATGTCTATGCGTTCCAGACTTCAGGCTGTAATTGCCTGCAAAGTGCCATCAATGAGTACCTGTGCGACTATGGCCCCAGGACAGGGTCAGAGGAGCTTGGCTTTTTTCGCCACGCCAGTGGCTCATGATCAGGGATGCATGCACTGTCCTGTCACCATTTGAGGAAGCCACGAGGATGGTGAGCAGTGACAGTGCATGCATCAGTGATACTGTCCCTCTTATCTATCTGTTGTCATGTCTACACGCTGCGTGGAAGAATGGACAGGACACTTGAGGCAGAACAGAGGGAGGAAGAGGAGGACTTCCTTACCTCTCAAGGCCCCCTTTATCCAGACAGTGTTCCTGCGGGCCCGCCGATCACACAGGAAGAGGACGAAGAGGAGGAGGAGGAGGAGGATTGTGTCAGCATGGAGGTTGAGCCTAGCACTCAGCATAAGCAGCAGTCTTTAAGGGATCGTTTACAGTCCCCAGAAACCCATGGACTTGTACGTGGCTGGGAGGAGGTGGCTGCAGATCATGTCATCCTTAGTGACCCAGAGGACTCCGGACCGAATGCCTCAGCACCTACGCTGCATGGCCACCCTGATCCTGCAAAGCCTGCGAAAGGACCCTCGGATTCGTGGTATCAAGGAGAGGGATCATTACTGGCTGGCAACCCTCCGTGATCCACGTTACAAGGGTAAGGTTGCAAAACTCATCCAGCCGTCGCAGAGGGAGCAGAGGATGAAACATCTTCGGGAGGCCTTGCAGAAAGGTTTGTGCAACGCGTTTCCAGAGCCTGGGAGGTTACAATTTCCTGGTCCTGGACAACGTGTTGCTGAGGCTTCGGTCAGTCACAGAAGGAGCGGTGGAGAAGGTGGCAATCTGACCGATGCGTTCAGACAATTTTTTAGTCCACAGCCCCAAGGTCTGATCGGTTCCAGCAACTATCGCCAGCGTCTGATTTACATCGTGCAGGAATACCTAGGGGCAAGATCAGACCTGGACACGTTTCCAACCGAAAATCCACTGGGTTACCGGGTCTTGAGGATGGATCACTGGCCAGAGCTTGCACAGTATGCAATTGAGCTATTGGCCTGTCCTGCATCCAGCGTTCTTTCGGAACGCATATTCAGTGCTGCTGGTGGCTTTGTAACTGATCACAGAGTGCGGCTGTCCACTGACTCGGTTGATCGTCTCACCTTCATAAAAATGAATCATTCTTGGATCAGCATCAGCATGAGCTACTGTCAGGAAAGGCATTTACATAATCTGCCCGGCAACAGCAGCATCAAAAGAATGCCTGCTTTTGGAGGAACTGTTCGGCGCATGCGCGTGCGCAACAGCGCAACGGGTGCGCGCGCACGCCCGCGGGAGCGCGCACGCACGCACGGTGACGGCGCTTGGCGCCAGAATCGGGTATTTAAACTCCCCTGTCATGCTGCCCAGTGCTGTCTGGTCTACAGCGTTTCCTGAGACCCCTGCTGATTGATACCCCGCTGCTAAACTTCCTACCTGATCCGGCTTCCCTCTGTGTATCCTGTTTGCTGCCTGCCCTTCTGATCCCGGCTTGCCTTGACGACTCTTTTGCTTATCCCTCTAACCTGATTTCTGCCTGCCCAACGAACTGACCCGGCCTGGACTCTGACTCCCGTTTTGGATCCCGCTTTTGTACCTGAACCAGCCTGCCAGTGTTTGACCCGGTCTGTCCTCACCTGCTCTGCTGCTCTGCCACGAGTGTTCCACTACTGCACCCTGCCGTGGACTACAGCTTCTGCTCAAGGCCCCTACTCAGCTTACCAGTCAGGCACTTGTGCCCTCTGCCCTCGCGAGCCCCTGTTCCCACTACCAGGGCCTCGTGAATCAGAGGCTACGAGAAGCCGCTCCCTGCACATTGGGCTCGTCTACCAGGTACGTGACAGTACCAGACAGCCATGTCCGAGCCCACGCAGGGAGCCTCTCCAATGGAGGACTTGTGCCGCCACCTGGACGGACTTACCTCGGCCGTCAGAAGTTTGCAAGAGGGGTACACCCGTCTGGAGGAACAAGTCCGGACCTTATCCACCCCGGCCTCTGGAACTTCTCCTGCGCCATCTGTGGTAATGCTGCCACCAGAACCTAGGGTCCCCACTCCGGAAAGATTCTCGGGGGACCGCAGCAAATACAGGGCCTTCCGTAACGCCTGCGAACTGTTCTTTGCGTTACAGCCCCGGACATTCTCGCTTGAATCCACCAAGGTGGGTTTTGTCATTTCCCTACTTTCAGGAGAACCCCAGACATGGGCCCATCGTCTCTTGGAACACAAGGACGTCTGCCTGGACCTGCTAAGTTCCTTCCTTCAAGCAATGGACCTCCTCTATGAGGACCCCCTTCAGGCGGCCACTGCAGAAGCCGCATTATGCTCCCTACAACAAGGCCGCAGGGCCGTGGAAGATTACGTGTCCGAATTCCGGCGTTGGAGCGCGGATACTAACTGGAATGACGCTGCCCTGCGTCACCAGTTCCGCCTAGGCCTCTCGGAACCTCTTAAGGATGAACTGGCCCGGGTGGGCATCCCCGCAACGCTTGACGCTCTGATTCTGCAGGCTACCCAAATCGACAGACGGCTAAGGGAACGAAGGGCAGAACGCACCACGGGCCCTTCTCGCCCTGTCTGGATGCTTCCCCGTGTGTTTAACCCAAACCTTCCTCACTCCGCTCCTCCGGCGTTCGCTCATACGCCCACCGACGTTCCAGAGCCCATGCAGCTTGGTTTGCTTCGACCCTCGCTTACTCCCGAGGAGCGTCAACGCCGGCGGAACAACAACCTCTGCCTGTACTGTGGCGAACCGGGACACTACGTGAGGTCCTGTCCCGCCAAGTCCCGTAAGTCTTCCTCTGTTTGTTCTACCTGCTCACCTGTTTCATTTGATAACGCAACTCATCTGGCTGTTTCAATTTCCCTACAGCTTCCAGGAGGGAATATCCAAGCTACCGCCCTAATTGACTCCGGAGCGTGTAGCGGCTTTATGGATGCATCTTTCGCCAGCAAGTTCCGAATCCCCCTACAACCCAGAGCTAAGGGCCTATCCATCCACCTGGCCGACGGATCGGCCATCAAATCCGGGCCTGTTACCCAGGAGACGGCCCCTCTGGACACAATCATCTCCAAAAGCCACCGGGAATGGCTTTGCCTGGACATTATTGAGTCCCCCTTGTTTCCCATTATACTGGGTATGCCATGGCTGAGGGCTCACAACCCCAAGATTGACTGGACTACTGGAAAGATCAGCTTCCGCTCTCCTTATTGCCGCCAGCATTGCCTATCGAAAAACACTGATACGCCTTCTTCGCTACTGTGTCTCGATGCTGATACCGAGACCCGCCAATCCGTCCCCAAAGCATACCACACCTTTCTGGATGTATTCAGCAAGAAAGGTGCAGAGACATTACCCCCACACAGGCCCTACGACTGCCCGATTGAACTCCTCCCTGGGGCAGAGGTACCGTTCGGGAGGATCTTCCCTCTGACCGAATTGGAGCTGGGGACTCTCAAAACTTACATTGATGATAATCTGAAAAAAGGGTTCATCCGCCCTTCCACCTCACCGGCAGGAGCGGGGATATTCTTTGTCGAGAAGAAGGACCACTCAATACGCCCTTGCGTAGACTACCGTGAGCTTAACAAGATTACGATCAAGAATCGTTACCCCCTTCCTCTGGTGCCTGAACTCTTCCAGAGACTCGGAACCGCTTCTATATTCACCAAATTAGACCTACGTGGGGCCTACAACCTAGTCCGGATTCGAAGCGGGGATGAATGGAAGACCGCCTTCCGTACCCGATTCAGGCATTTTGAATACCGTGTGATGCCCTTCGGTCTATGCAACGCCCCAGCTACATTTCAACATTTTGTGAATGAGGCCTTCAGAGACTATCTTGACCTGTTCGTTATCGTCTATCTAGACGACATCCTAATTTTCTCTCCCTCTCTGTCCATCCATCGGGAACATGTTGGGAAGGTACTAACCCGACTCCGTCAACACGGTCTGTATGCGAAGCCTGAAAAATGTGTCTTCGAGCAGCAAAGCATCCAATTCTTAGGGCTGATTATCTCCGTGGAAGGCATCAAGATGGACCCACAAAAGGTCTCCGCCATCCTGGATTGGCCAGCCCCTACGGACAAGAAAGGGATCCAGCGGTTTGTGGGGTTCGCAAATTTCTATCGCAAATTTATCCGGGGTTTTTCCACCATCATCGCCCCCATCACCAGCCTGACAAAACAAGGCACGCGCTTCAACTGGACCCCTGAGGCCCAGGCTGCCTTTTCTACCCTCAAGGGTCAGTTCATCTCAGCCGCTGTCCAAAGACACCCAGACCCAGCCCTGCCCTATACCCTAGAAGTAGACGCCTCAGAGATTGCCGTGGGAGCAGTACTCTCCCAGAGGCAGGGTCCCAAGGCCCTGTTACACCCTTTAGCTTTCTTTTCTCGTAAGTTGTCCGAAGCAGAAAGAAACTACGATGTCGGGGACAGAGAATTACTCGCAATTAAGGCAGCACTGGAGGAATGGCGCTACTTGCTGGAGGGGGCAGCACACCCCATTTTGGTCTACACAGACCACAAGAACCTGGAGTACTTGAAAACCGCCAAGAGACTGAGACCACGTCAGGCTAGGTGGGCACTTTTTTTTACCAGGTTCTCATTTCACATTACTTACAGGCCCGGGTCAAAGAACACAAAACCTGATGCACTTTCCCGGATGTTCAGTGAACCTCAAACCTCGTCACTCCCGGACACCATCCTGACGCCTGGAAACTTTCTTTTATTACAAGAAGACGTACTATCTCAGATCAAACGAGCTTACACAAGTGAATTACACCTACCGGACGTTACCTTACAGCGGAGAAATGACCTGCTGTGGTTCCAGGACAGGATTTTCGTACCTCAACAAGCACGAGTCAGGGTCCTTAAGTCTTGCCACGACCATGAACTGGCTGGCCATTTCGGTATCCGCAAGACATCTGAACTTCTTCAGCGCATGTTTTGGTGGCCTCGCCTATTGAAGGACTGTAGAGACTACGTGGATTCATGCGCCGTTTGCACCCGAAACAAGGGCAGCAAGGCCAAAGCATGGGGACTATTAAAACCCCTACCCATTCCAGAAAGACCCTGGAGAATGATTTCCATGGATTTTATTGTTGAGTTACCTCCATCCGAAGACTGCACTACCATTTTTGTGGTAGTAGACAGACTATCCAAAATGGCCCATTTTTTGCCTATGAGAGGCACACCTTCCGCTCCTGAAACCGCAAAACTGTTCATCAAGGAAATAGTAAGGCTGCACGGTATCCCTTCAAACATCGTATCCGATCAAGGAGTGCAGTTTACGTCCAGATTTTGGAGAGCACTTTGTGGATCCTTAAAGATTGACCTGTGCCTTTCTTCGGCTTATCACCCGCAGACCAATGGGCAGACTGAACGAACCAATCAGACGCTCAAACAATATCTACGCTGTTTCTCAGGCTTTTCTCAGGACGATTGGGTACCCTTACTACCTCTTGCCGAGTTTGCGTACAACAACTCTGTCCACTCAGCTACCAAACAGTCCCCCTTTTTCGCAAACTACGGTTTCCACCCCTTGTTCCTATCCAATAATATACCGGAATATGCAGTTCCAGCCGCCCAAGAGACTCTGAACTTCTTTAACGATAACAACAAACTACTACAAGAAACAATGGCAAGGACCCAGAAATATAACAAAGAGATATTCGACAGGAGGAGGAGTTCGAGGTCGAATCCATCCTAGACTGCAGGAGGAGGCGCAACCAAACCCAGTACTTGGTAAAATGGAAGGGCTATGGCCCAGAAGAAAATTCCTGGGAACCAGAGACTAACATCCACGCAGAGAGACTAATTCTGGCCTTCAAAAGATCCCACCCAGTTAAGATGGCCCAGTTGGGCATCCGGAGGCTGCCCGTTGGAGGGGGCAATGTCAGGAAAGGCATTTACATAATCTGCCCGGCAACAGCAGCATCAAAAGAATGCCTGCTTTTGGAGGAACTGTTCGGCGCATGCGCGTGCGCAATAGCGCAACGGATGCGCGCGTGCGCAATAGCGCAACGGGTGCGCGCGCACGCGCGCACACCCGCGGGAGCGCGCACGCACGCACAGTGACGGCGCTTGGCGCCAGAATCGGGTATTTAAACTCCCCTGTCATGCTGCCCAGTGCTGTCTGGTCTACAGCTTTCCTGAGACCCCTGCTGATTGATACCCCGCTGCTGAACTTCCTACCTGATCCGGCTTCCCTCTGTGTATCCTGTTTGCTGCCTGCCCTTCTGATCCCGGCTTGCCTTGACGACTCTTTTGCTTATCCCTCTAACCTGATTTCTGCCTGCCCAACGAACTGACCCGGCCTGGACTCTGACTCCCGTTTTGGATCCCACTTTTGTACCTGAACCAGCCTGCCAGTGTTTGACCCGGTCTGTCCTCACCTGCTCTGCTGCTCTGCCACGAGTGTTCCACTACTGCACCCTGCCGTGGACTACAGCTTCTGCTCAAGGCCCCTACTCAGCTTACCAGTCAGGCACTTGTGCCCTCTGCCCTCGCGAGCCCCAGTTCCCACTACCAGGGCCTCGTGAATCAGAGGCTACGAGAAGCCGCTCCCTGCACATTGGGCTCGTCTACCAGGTACGTGACAGCTACCAAGCACCTGATGCTGATATAACCGATTAATTTTTTTATGAATGAGATCCCTTCAAGACTGCCTATGCTGATGCTGATTGCTGAGTGACTATCCTGTTATGCTGAGTGACTATTCTATTCCTCCTCAATGTTCATGTTGATATTTTTGGGTCCTGAGTACCAGCACCAGTGCCTGAATCCCAATTTTTCTGCCCCTGTTTAACAGGGGCGTGTATAATTTACATTTTTGCTGTAATATTTTGCAGCAGGGCTCATTCCTGCGCTCAAATAGAGTATCTGTGAGGGGTTGCAGTGTTGTGGCACGAGCACCAGTGCCTAAGGCCCAATTTTTCTGCCCCTGTTTAACAGGGGCGTGTATAATTTTAATTTTTGCTGTAATATTTTGCAGCAGGGCTCATTCCTGCGCTCAAATAGAGTATCTGTGAGGGGTTGCAGTGTTGTGGCACCAGCACCAGTGCCTACGGCCCAATTTTTCTGCCCCTGTTTAACAGGGGCGTGTATAATTTAAATTTTTGCTGTAATATTTTGCAGCAGGGCTCATTCCTGTTCTCAAATAGAGTATTTGTGAGGGGTTGCAGTGTTGTGGCACCAACACCAGTGCCTAAGGCCCAATTTTTCTGCCCCTGTTTAACAGGGGCGTGTATAATTAAAATTTTTGCTGTAATATTTTGCATCAGGGCTCATTCCTGTACTCAAATAGAGTATTTGTGAGGGGTTGCAGTGTTGTGGCACCAACACCAGTGCCTAAGGCCCAATTTTTCTGCCCGTTTACCAGGGGCATGTATAATTAAAATTTTTGCTGTAATATTTTGCAGCAGGGCCCGTTCCTGCACCCACCAAGAGTAACTGTGAGGGCTTACAGTGTTGTGCCACCACCACCATCAAAGACCCAAATATTCTGCCCCTGTTCAACAGGGGCATGTAATTACAATTCTTGATATAATATTTTACAGCAGGGCCCGTTCCAGCGCCCGCCAAGAGTAACTGTGAGGACTTACAGTGTTGTGGCACCACCACCACCTAAGGCCCAATTTTATGCAGAGTATATAGGGCAGGCCGTATAGTATATATAGACAGGCGGTCCCCTACTTTCAAAAATCCGACTTACAAACGATTCCTACTTACAAAGGGAGGGAGACAACAGGAAGTGAGAGGAAATCTACCCCTGGGAAGGGAAATTCTCTCCTATAAGAGTTAATATGGGAAAAAGGTGTCTCCTCCAATGATACTTTATCACCAATCCTTGTTTCCCTAAAAACCCCAAATTTTCTAAATCCAATTAACATTGGGCCAGGAAGTGAGGTGAAATCTTCTCAACAGGGGCAGAGACAGCAAAACAAATGTTACAGGGGTGAAGATAACCCTTCCCTAGGATACCCAAAAAGCTTAAAAATGTATTTTTTGTCTGGAGCTACACTTACAAAATGTTTTACAAAACACACAAACACCTTGAAAAAGTCCTTTATTGAAAAAAAAAAAAAAAACATTCCAGCGGTGAAATCCAGTGTCCCGCGGCGATCCCGATGTCCAGCGCTGTCCTTCATTGGTTGTGCCTGAGCGGACCTGATGGGGAACTCCCTCTCAGTATTTTAAATGTATAGACCCGCCCCTTCTAAAGTTCCCCATCAGGTCCGCTCCCTCGGTATGTCGGACCCGCCTACGTCATTGGCTTGAGCGGGGAACTTCCTTCACTGTGTAATTTAAATTTACATAGTGAAGGAAGTTCCCCGCTCAAGCCAATGACGTAGGCGGGTCCGACATACCGAGGGAGCGGACCTGATGGGGAACTTTAGAAGGGGCGGGTCTATACATTTAAAATACTGAGAGGGAGTTCCCCATCAGGTCCGCTCAGGCACAACCAATGAAGGACAGCGCTGGACATCGGGATCGCCGCGGGACACTGGATTTCACCGCTGGAATGTTTTTTTTTTTTAAATAAAGGACTTTTTCAAGGTGTTTGTGTGTTTTTTTAAACATTTTTTTACGCTTTCTTCGTGAAATGGTAGGGGTACAATGTACCCCTTACCAATTCACATAGGGGGGGGCCGGGATCTGGGGGTCCCCTTTGTTAAAGGGGTCTTCCAGATTCCGATAAGCCCCCCGCCCGCAGACCCCCACAACCACCGGGCAAGGGTTGTGGGGATGAGGCCCTTGTCCCCATCAACATGGGGACATCCTCCCCATGTTGAGGGCATGTGGCCTGGTACGGTTCAGGAGGGAGGGGGGCCGCTCTCTCGTCCCCCCCTTTTCCCCTGCGGCCGGCCAGGTTGCGTGCTCGGATAAGGGGTCTGGTATGGATTTTTAGGGGGACTCCACGCCATTTTTTTAAAAAATTTGGGGTGGAGTTCCCCTTAAAATCCATGCCAGATCTGAAGGGCCTGGAATGGATATTTGGGGGAACCCCACGTCAATTTTTTTTTTTAATTTGCGGCAGGGTTCCCCTTAATATCCATTCCAGACCTGAAGGGCCTGGTAATTGAATTCTGGGGAACACCCACGCTTTTTTTTTTTTTTTTATCAATGACTTTTGTATGTATTGCCGGGAGCCGACAATTCATTAATAGCCAGATTCAGTTTTAAATGCATTTTTTTCTTTCAAAAATGACATTTTTTGCAGGGACAGTTCTAAGCACGGGAAACATGCGCCACTTTACATGCATATTATACACACACCCCAGGTACGAAATTTAAAGGAATATTTCACTTTTATTTTTTCATTTTAAGCATTATTAAAATCACTGCTCCCGAAAAAACGGCCGTTTTTAAAACTTCTTTTTGCATTGATACATGTCCCCTGGGGCAGGACCCGGGTCCCCAAACACTTTTTAGGACAATAACTTGCATATAAGCCTTTATAATTAGCACTTTAGATTTCGAACGTTCGAGTCCATTGTATTTAATAGGGTTCTAAAGTTTACACAAACATTTTGTCTGTTCGCAGGTTCTGGTGCGAACCGAACAGGGGGGTGTTCGGCTCATCCCTGATCACCAGAGACCCAGCTGATTATATCCCGCATAACATTGTCCCACTGTACGACATGCTCAAACATAAGATCCAGATCTGGGCGCGGCTCCCCCCTGGGAGTGATGGGTCGGATAAACCTGGTAAAGATTGTATTATTACCTAAAATCCTGTATGTGCTTTGGCATGCACCTGTTTATTTGATACTCAGACACTTTAAACTGATAGAGACATTACTGAAGCCGTTTATCTGGGGCAGCAGTAGACACAAGCTACCCTGGCAGAAGCTTAAAAACCCCACTGACCTTGCTGGTACGGCCCTACCTGACTTTAATCTATATTATCTAGCGGCCCAACTGTCACAACTTTTCCATGTAGATAAGACAGATAGGGAAAGATTCCTTTGCTTCCTGTGCCCGAATTTGGCTCAGATCCCAGGTGATCCCTTTGTGATAATTGCAGGCAAGGGGGGGGGGAAATGAGCGGGTCTACCGAGCGTAAATTCCTGATACATCATTACAGAAGGGTATGGGATATAGCCTCCGCTAGACTTAATATACATACAACACATGAATACATACCCCTGTGGCATAATGCGGCCTTATCGGAATTCCTTTCCATCCCTGACTGTGACCTCTGGAGCTCTAGAGGGATATTTTATTTGAAACATATAGTTTATAATGAAACACTTAAAACCTTCGATAGACTTAAAACTGAGTTTGAACTTCCAAATTACATGTTCTTTAGGTACCTACAGCTCCGCCACGCCTTTCGTGCACAATTTGCATCGGATAGTGTCTCCATGGCTGGCAACCCTCTGCTGGAAGCAGTAAAGTGCCCTGACCCCAAAAAACTGATCTCACAGTTCTACTGTATGCTCTCACTCCCACAGGCGACTGTCTCCGCCTACGCACTAAAGACCAGATGGGAGGGTGACCTGGGACCTATAGAAGATGACGAGTGGAGTGATGCTTTAGATACCTGTAAGTTAGTCTCCCCTAAACTGTCTGATCGCCTCACTATAATCTTTATAGTACACAGATCTTATCTCACTTCACTCAAAATCTCCAAATATAAGCCGGAACAACCAACAGTTTGCCCCATGTGTAGCCAGGCTCCGGGCACCTTCTATCATCTCCTATGGCAATGCCCTAAAATGCAGGCATACTGGACCCAGGTTGTAAGGTTTCTGCATGATACCATGGGCTCTCCTGTCACATTGCAGCCCAAACTATGCTTGTTGGGAATTTTTCCTGATCCAGAGATGAATAAGTTTACAAAAATATTTCTGCACGAAACCTTGTTCTCTGCAAGGAAGGTTGTTGCTAGGGTTTGGATGAGGACGAAGCCAACGGGGCTGTCACACTGGATAGCGGAGGTAAATGCTACTCTACCTTATAAGAAAATTGTTTACTCTCATAGGGGGTGTCCCTCAAAATACGACAAGATTTGGGATAGATGGCTCGGGGCCTCTGAGACCATTATGTGACCCAGGAATTGTGCAACAATACTTTTTAAATGACCACAGTACTGATCGCATTTCTCTTTCTCAGTTTTAACGTGCCTGTTAGCAACTGAAATGTCTCATGTTTTCATGTACATTATCTAGGAAAGTCATGTCAAGATAACTTCATTATCAGCGATTGTAAATCCAAGACCTGTCATGTACAGTTTGAACATGTCACCATGCTTTATACTTCAATAAACACTATGTTTAAAGTGGTTGTAAACCCGGTCATTTTTTTTTTTTTTCTTAACCACCTGCAAGTCAAAGGCATAATGAGCTAATATGACTAGCATAATAGCTCATTATGCATCACTTACCTTAGAACGGGGCCCCCGAAGCCGTCCTCGTCTCCCTCTTCAGCCGCATCCATCGCTGCGGCGATAGCCGGAAGGTTACTTCCGGGTATCGCCGCACCAGCCAATCACAGCGCCGCTCCGGCGCTGTGATTGGCCGGAGCGGCGGAGACGTCACTCTGCGCATGTGCGCGAGAGCCGTCACAATCGGCTACGCCCAGCGATTGCTGGGAAGTAGCCGATTTTGTGAATGGGATTAACCCCATGAATGCGCCGTTGTCTACGGTGCGCATGCGCCGTAGACAGCGGCGCCTGTCATTTTTTGTAAATATCTCCTAAACCGTGTAGGTTTAGGAGATATTTCTTGCACTACAGGTAAGCCTTAATCTAGGCTTACCTGTAGGTGCAAGTTGAAAAAGTGGGTTTTTCAACCACTTTAATGCAAAAAAAATACATTCTGCTGCTTCTCGTGAGTACGGGGATACCACATGTGTGGGACTTTTTGGCAGTCTAACCGCGTACAGGACCCCGAAATCCAATCACCGCCTTCAGGCTTTCTAAGGGAGTACATTTTTGATTTCACTCCTCACTGCCTATCTCAGTTTCGGAGGCCATGAAATGCCCAGATAGCACAACCCCCCCAAATGACCACATTTTGGAAAGTAGACACCCCAAGCTATTTGCTGAGAGGCATGTATTAAGTATTTTGCAGATCTTGCTTTTTGTCACAAAGTTTTCAAAATTGAAAGCGATCGCTCCCGGCGAATGAGATGCTTCCCCTGCCTGTGTAATGCAAACACAGGCAGGAGGAAGTGATGTCATCTCTCCATGCGGCGCTCTATTCGTCCAGAGCGCCGAGGAGAGAAGACATTAGGTTAGTGCACCAACAGCCCAGCCCCCATTCACAGTGTCACTGATTGCAGTGATCATTTATATACTGATCACTGCAATCAGTGACATTTGTGAAAGTAAAAGTGTCAGGGCAGTTAGTGTTAGGTCCCTTTAGGCCCCCTAACCCCCCCTGATAAAGGTTCAACCCCTTAATCACCCCCCAGGTAACCCTTTCACCCCCTATCGCCAGTGTCACTAAGCGATCGTTTTTCTGATCGCTGTATTAGTGTCGCTGGTGCCGCAAGGTAGCCAGTTATTTTTTTAGGTTCGCCGCCAGGTTTTTATAGCGTCGGGTACCCCCATATATTATCTAATAAAGGTTTTAACCCCTTGATTGCCCCTAGAGTTAACCCTTTCACCAGTGATCACCGTATAAGTGTCACTGGTGACACTGGTTAGCCAGTTAGTTATTTAGGTTCCCTGTCAGGTTTTTATATAGCGCCAGGTACCCCCATATATTACCTAATAAAGGTTTCAACCCCCTGATCGCCCCTAGTTAACTCTTTCACCAGTGATCACCATATAAGTGTTACGGGTGACGCTGGTTAGTTAATTTGCTTTCTATAGCATCAGGGCACCCGCCGTATATAACCCAATAAAGGTTTAACCCCCTGATTGCCCGGCGGGTGATATCAATTAGGTTTTAGGGTCTGCATCGCCCCAGGCAGCGTCAGGTTAGTGCCAGTAGCGCTCACACCCACGCACGAAGCATACACCCTTAGTGGTATAGTATCTGAACAGATCAATATCGGATCAGATCTATACTAGCGTCCCCAGCAGTTTAGGGTTCCCAAAAACGCAGTGTTAGCGGGATCAGCCCAGATACCTGCTAGCACCTGCGTTTTGCCCTTCCGTCCAGTCCAGCCCACCCAAGTGCAGTATCGATCGATCACTGTCACTTACAAAACACAACACACATAACTGCAGCATTCGCAGAGACAGGCCTGATCCCTGCGACTCCAGTGCTGTAGGAGGTGATTTCACCACCACAGTTAAAAAAAGAGCATATATGCCAAAGCATGGGGGCAGCAGGGGCGGAGGTGCGATTTTGCTCCTAATGCCGCGTACATACGGTCGAAATTCCGACGGAGGCTTGCCCGTGGAAAAGTCTGACTGTGTGTACGCAGCATAACTTTTGCGGGAGGATGCCCCCATGCTTTGGCATATATAAATGGTGCATGTATGCCCATCATTAGAAGTGGGTGGATGAAGGGAGATATTCTAATGGTGGGCATACCCACCGATCAATCACTTTTTTCGTTCAGCCAACAGGCTGCATGAAAAAAAAGATTACAATACATGTCCAACAAGAACTAGCAACGTACTGGTATGTTGCTGGACTTTGAATGGTTATACCAGAATGATGCCTGCGGGTTTAGGTATCATCTTGGTATCATTCTTTTCAGCCAGCGGCCGGCTTTCATGTAAAAGCAATCCTAGTGGCTAATTAGCCTCTGGACTGCTTTTACAAGCAGTGGGATGGAATGTCCCCCCCGGATATAAAAAGCGCCATTGGGAAATTGGGAAAACATTTTATCACACGGATCTTGGCGTGGTCAGATGCTTTGAGGGCAAAGGAAAGATCTAGGGCCTAATAGACCCCAATTTTTTCAAAAAAAGAGTACCTGTCACTACCTATTGCTATAAAAAAAAAAAAAAAAACACCCCTGTCCCGCCCTGCTCTTGTGCAAAGGCGAACACAAGCGTCGGTCTGGCGTCATAGGTAAACAGCAATTGCACCATGCATGTGAGGTATCACCGCGAAGGTCAGATCGAGGGCAGTAATTTTAGCAGTAGACCTCCTCTGTAAATCTAATGTGGTAACCTGTAAAGGCTTTTAAAGGCTTTTAAAAATGTATGTAGTTTGTCGCCACTGCGCGTTTGTGCGAAATTTTAAAGCATGTCGTGTTTGGTATCCATGTACTCGGCCTAAGATCATCTTTTTTATTTCATCAAACATTTGGGCAATATAGTGTGTTTTAGTGCATTAAAATTAAAAAAGGTGTATTTTTTCCCCAAAAAATGCGTTTGAAAAATTGCTGCGCAAATACTGTGTGGAAAAAAAAAATGCAACACCCACCATTTTAATCTGTAGGGCCTTTGCGTAAAAAAAATATAGTGTTTGGGGGTTCAACGTAATTTCCTTGCAAAAAAATATGTTTTCATGTAAACAAAAAGTGTCAGAAAGGGCTTTGTCTTCAATTGGTTAGAAGAGTGGATGATGTGTGACATAATCTTCCTAATGTTGTGCATAAAATGGCAGGACAGTTCAAAACCCCCCCCAAATGACCCCATTTTGGAAAGTAGACACCCCAAGATATTTTCTGAGAGGCATTTCGAGTCCATGGAATATTTCATATTTTGACACAAGTTGCGGGAAAAAGTAATTTTTTTTTTTGCACAAAGTTGTCACTAAATGATATATTTCTCAAACATGCCATGGGCGTATGTGGAATTACACCCCAAAATACATTCTGTTGCTTTTCCTGAGTACGGGGATATCACATGTGTGAGACTTTTTGGGATTCTAGCCGCGTACAGGACCCCAAAACCCAAGCACCGCCTTCAGGCTTTCTAAGGGTGTAAATTTTTGATTTCACTCTTCACTGCCTATCACAGTTTCGTAGGCCATGGAATGCCCAGATGGCACAATCCCCCCCCAAATGACCCCATTTTGGAAAGTAGACACCCCAAGATATTTGCTGAGAGGTATGGTGAGTATTTTGCAGATCTCGCTTTTTGTCACAAAGTTTTGAAAATTGAAAAAAGAAAAAACAAATGTTTTATTTTCTTTCTTCATTTTCAAAAACAAATGAGAGCTGTAAAATACTCACCATGCCTCTCAGAAAATAGCTTGGGGTGTCTACTTTCCAAAATTGGGTCATTTGGGGGGGGTTTGTGATATCTTGCCATTTTATGGCCTTCAAAACTGTGATGGGTAGTGAGGAGTGAAATCAAAAATTTGCGCCCTTAGAAATCCTGAAGGCGGTGCTTGGTTTTCGGGGCCCCGTGCGCGGCTAGGCTCCCAAAAAGTCCCACACATGTGGTATCCCTGTACTCAGGAGAAGCAGCAAAATGTATTTTGGGGTGTAATTCCACATATGCCCATGGCATGTGTGAGCAATATATAATTTAGTGACAACTTTTTGTAATTTTAATTTTTTTTTTGTCATTATTCAATCACTTGGGACAAAAAAAAAAATATTCAATGGGCTCAACATGCCTCTCGGCAATTTCCTTGGGGTGTCTACTTTCCAAAATGGGGTCATTTGGGGGGGGGGTTAAATTCCAGAAAATTTACCCTAGTTTGTAGACGCTATAACTTTTGCGCAAACCAATAAATATACGCTTATTGACATTTTTTTTTACTAAAGACATGTGGCCGAATACATTTTCGCCTAAATTCCAAGCTCATCCCTACTGGTGATCCGTATTCCTAAGTATTTGATAGTATCGACTCTCTGAAGGGGGAGCATAGCTCTGTCTTCAGGCGGTGGGAAGCTGTCTAAGGGTAAAATCTGGGATTTATCCCAGTTGATGCGGAGTCCAGAAAAGATTCCAAACCTTTCTATCAAGCTCAATACTGTCGGGAGGGAACTGGTTGAGTCATCTAAATATAACAGAGTATCATCTGCATAAGTACTGATGGTTTCCGTCACGCCTCCTTTGCTGAGCCCCACTACCCCAGGATGTGCGCGTATAGCTATCGCCAATGGTTCTTCCGCCAGTGCGTAAAGCAGTGGCGACAGGGGGCATCCTTGCCGGGTACCCCTAAAGAGCGGTAAGGGCTCTGAAGGCCATCCATTAGCCACCACCCACGCCACCTGGGGCCTGGTACAGAAGCTGTACCCATTTTATGAAGTTCGGGCCCAAGCCAAACTTGTCCAAGCAGGTCCATAAATACCCCCACTCGACGGAGTCGAAGGCTTTGGCGGTGTCCAAGGCTACCACTATTCTAGAGCCCGAGACCTCATGCGTAGTCTGTAAATTAATAAAAAGGCGTCTCAAATTAAAGGACGTATTTCTGCCTGGCATGAATCCTATCTGGTCTCCATGTATTAGAGACAGTATGACTCTGTTAAGGCGGATTGCAAGCACCTTCGCAAGGATCTTGACATCCACCTGTAGCAGGGAAATGGGACTGTACGATTCAGGGAGATGTGGGCCCTTACCCGGTTTGAGGATTAGTACTATGGTGGCTACCCGCATAGAAGCTGGGAGCTCAGAGGTTTCAAAGATGGAGTTGTATAGCGACAACAATCTAGGGACCAGCAGTTCCGAATATGTGGAGTAGAGTTCCGCCGGCAGGCCATCCGAGCTCGGGGCCTTGGAGCCTGGGAGCTCCGCTATGGCTCCAGAGATCTCATCTGCCGTCAGCGGTGCTTCTAACTGCTCGACTTGTTCCTCAGTCAGTCTAGGAATAGGTAGGTCTGAGAGGAACAGATCCATCACGGATGTGTCCTCCGGGGGCCCTTGTGGCGTATAGAGAGGCAAAAAAGTCTTGAAATTGTGACGTCACGCATCTAGGGTCTGTTACCAGCACACCTCCAGGAGAGCGTAGTGAAATCACCACAGGTGGTCTCTCCTCACAATGTACCATATAAGCTAAAAGTTTTCCAGCCCGCTCCCCATGCTCAAATGAGTTTTGTTTATGAAAGAACATTTTGCGTTTAGATTTCTCATAGTGTAGGAGGTCAACTGTCCTGGATTTGAGCTTGATGGCAGTGGCCCTATCAACAGTAGGATCCCTTATAAACTCCCTCTCCGCTTCAAGTAAGTCATCCAACGCCTTGTCCATGGCCAAAGCCGAAGTACGTTTGATCTGATTGATACGTTTGGTAAGTGTCATACGAACGTGGAGCTTAAATGTGTCCCAGACTATCTGTGGCGTGGATGTGCCCTCATTCCTGTCCAAGTGTTGTTCCCATTCTGTGGCAATGTCATCATCTTCCGGAAACAGGGTAAGCCAGAACGGGTTTAACCGCCACGTGGCTGGCGGTTTGTCATCTGGCAGGGACAGCGTGACCCAATAGGGACAGTGATCAGATAGTGACCTAGGGGAGAAACCCACCCCAACCAACCATGGGAGCAAGGAGTGGGACAAAAGGATGAGATCTATACGAGACATGGAGTGATGGGAAGGAGAGAAACAGGAGTATGCCCTCTCGGTGGGGTGCATGGACCTCCAGGTGTCCACGAGGTTAAAGTCAGTCAGTAATCTAGCAAACCTAGTAGAATGGGTAGGTGGTGAGGCGGTCGTGGATTTACATAGCCTGTCCAGACTGGGATCAAGGACGTTGTTAAAGTCTCCCAGCCGCACTGCCGGAATGGAGGGGTGTATTGCCATAAAGTCAAACCCGGCTGACAGTACAGTCAAGCTAAACGGAGGTGGTACATAAAAAGCCAATAATAAAAGCACCTCCCCCTGCAGTTTAACCCTCAAGAACACATATCTACCTGCTGGGTCGGTCTCTAGGTCCAGGAGCTCAAAATGAGTGGATTTCGATACCAAAACAGACACCCCTCTAGAGTGGGAGGTGTGCACTGAATGGTAAACCCATCCAATCCATGGGCGTTTAAGTGCCTGTCCCTCTGCATGCGTCTCCACTAGGACAATTACGGTACATTAGCATGCTGTTTTTTCACAAATGAAAATACTGCGAACCGTTTAAGTGGGTCCCCCATGCCCCTAACATTCCACAGAAGGAACTTCAAGTCGGCCATGTGGGGAGAGAGAAATCAACGTGTGGAGCTCCTGACCTCAGGGACCCCCCAGCAGCCAGTGCACATATGAAAAAAAGAGTAACTTTGACGGCACAGTAAAGTGATCATAGCAACATGTACAGAAAACATTGGTATAGAACATGAACATGTCTCTCATTAATGCAAAACTTCCATCCCCCCACCCCGCCCTGCACTGACCCAAACTTGTGCTGGCATGAACCCTCAACTGCCAACGTGGCATCAACATTGTCCACCCTGTAAGGGAAAAGCAAAACACCAACAATGCATTTCCTAAATTCTTCAACGTATGAGTGAGGAGAACAGCTGCAAGCAGACATGCTCGGAGTAGCCCTGCATGATGCAGACTGTTCCCTCCCAGGGTGCACACGTAGTGAAAGGGGGCAAAACTACGCTGTGTAACGTTACACAATAAAGGACGGTGCTCACTGTAAACAGTGAGATCAGTAGGGCAATGTCTTCTTCCGCCGGACAAAAACTGGTGAAAAATAAAAACTTTTTTGGTCCATAATGTATATTGAACAAAGGAGAGTGTCTGACCCGTGGGTAGGTCTAAGGGCCGGAGGACTGCTCAGCAGACTATCATTCAGGGAAGGATGTAGAAGGAAGGCAGTTAGTATGGGCCTGAATGTCATCTGCAATAAGGGGGGGGGAAGGAGAGCTGGGGTGTTGCAGATGGGGCAATCGTTCAGAGCAGAACTTAAGTCACAGGGGTAGTGTACAAAGGGAAGCAGAAGGAACATTTGGCAGTCCTCCAGCGTGGGAGAAAACTGGCGGTAGAACTGTGTCAAAGACAAAGCATGGGGCTCAAAGCAGCAAAACTCACGGTTCTTCAGCGACGCGGCTCTCTTTGCTCCAGCCATGTTATGGCTGCTTCAGGATCCTCAAAGAAGTGAACTCGGTCCTCCCCCTCAACACGCAGGCAAGCAGGAAACAGCATAGCATATTTAATGAAAAAATGTAAAGAGAAGAATGGAAGGGACTATAACGGTGCTAATCTTAGTGTCTATACAACAGTGGAAGACTCTCAGTTATCATTTAGTAATTTTTTTTTAATTTATTTAAACAATTAGTACAAAAATTGTAAAAGAATTATGTATATAAAAAATATCAGTTATACAGAGGAGCATTATACATGGTGGTTGTATTGGTGTTTAATTGAGGAGATCATACATGGTCCCAACATGTTTCGCCCTTCGGGGCTTCGTCAGGGGAAGTATGTCTCGGATATCAAATTTTTGATGAAAATAACTATTAAGATAAACAAATGAAAAAGACATATTAATATGTTCTTAATGAAACCATAAACTTTTTGAAGATCAACCTGTAAACAAGTCCACAGTTGACACAATAATGGCGACTTACAACCAAAAACAGCCCTAGATGGAAAAAGTTGGCGGCAAAGCCAAAAATGACCCCACACACTATAGAGGAGGAGAGAATATCTCTTCCTAGGTGATGAACAGAGACAGAGCCCCGAGCAAACAAGCTCTCACAGTGATTCCTCATATGACCTGGCCAAAATGAGATAAGTGAGAAAAAATATATATATATGTAATAAACACCCAATAGACTTTGCTCAAAAAAGAAACATACTAACTAAAATCATCATAGTTGTATGTGCATATATCGCGACTTATAGATCATAGCCTAAAATTGGATTGATGATCTAATTGGCCTAATTAAATATATAATTGTTTAGATAATAGTTAGATTAATTATTTAGGAATATACTCACTTAAAACCAACAGTTGAAAAGAAACAAGGGGAAAAATCAACTTTTCAGAAAGCAAATAGCAAGTAGGGAGGCGCCTGGTGATGTTTGATCCACAAATTAGAATATACCCAATTAGGGGAAATCCAAGGAGTATGTACCATCAGGGATTTCAGTCCAGTGGTGGAAGGAGTCGCAAAGATTGGATTATATTCTAAATAAACAGAGTGTAAATATACTAATTAATAGTTGAAGAAATCAAGGGAAATTAGAAAATAGCAAAGGGTTGTCTATTTGAATATAGGTTACGGCGAACTGAAATAAATTTTGATAGCCACTAATTAATTTGGTGAATAGCAAGGAACAGTCTATTGAACTCGGTAGGAGAGGACGAGACATCAAGTTTCTAGATAAACAGCAAATTATTACCTTAGATTGAGATGTGGACACACGTCAGGATGCCTCACCGGCTGGCTCTGTTGATCTAAAGCCGGAGCTGCCGGCTTATATAGGATCACCACTCAGCCGGCGTCTGACGTCACTGCTGAGTGCGGACGTAACGACGTCCATGCGCATGCGCCCAGAGTCCCAAAGCGATGTCCAAACTACAAGATCCAGAAGGCCAAGCACCTCCGATGAGCCGAGAAAAATGAAGTTTAATGCTTCTGAGCATGCGTCGACTTGATTCTGAGCATGCGTGGGTTTTTTAACCGATGGACTTGCCCATAGATGATTGGAAATTCCCATCGGTTTTTTATCCATCGGAAAATTTTAAACAAGTTCTATTTTTTACAACCGATGGAAAAAAGACCGATGGGTACCATACACGATCGGTTGGTCTGATGAAAACCATCCATCGGACGGTTTTCATCAGTCAAACCGATCGTGTGTACGGGGCTTTAGATTTGCACTGTTATAGTCCCTTCCATTCTTCTGTTTACATTTTTTCCAAAATTGGGATGAGGTGCGTAAAATTGGGAGTCTACCCTTAATCAGACCACAAAACCATTTCTTCTATCTACAGTGTTTTAATACACATTTTCTACTGGTCTGCTTTTGGTAACACATAAATTAGACTATATGTAATTTAAAAAAAATCTGATTTAATGATATACTATACACAGTGGTACGCTCTATTCTAATTTTGTATATGTCGCTACTTTTGTTTAAATATTAAATATTTTTCTTCTTGTATATAGGAATTATACACTTCTTATTTCTCCTTTAGCCCGGGGTGAGGTACTATCCTGGAGTTCCTGCTGCCCTGGGTATGGAGGCCTAGGTGCGGGAGTAAAGCCTGGAGTCCAGAGCCTTTGTCTGGAGTCCGCTAAGGGTCGAGGAGTCTTAGGGTGCCGCCTCGTGTAGGGGACCATGTTCCAGGGAAGGGAGGATCACTCTGATGGACCGATGCGGGAGTCACGGTGAAGGAAGGGTCTGTTGACTCCCTGGAGAGATGTCTTCCCCTTGATATGGGCTAGGTTCGTAGAAGGAAAAGCTCAAGGTCATCTTGACTGTATCAGAGGCCTTATTCACCCGGCCCGTGGCAGGGGCCTTATACACCCTGGTCTGTGGCAGAGACCAAAGTTCTCCAGGTCCGTGGCAGGGGCCTTGTACACCCTGTCTGTGGCAGAGACCAACCTCAAGGTCTGTGGCAGAGACCATGCACCTAAAACTGTTTGAGAAACCTAAGCAGTGAAGTGAATATGCTACGTTTGTGCCTGGACCTCCTCCACACCTTAAGCTGTCCTGTTTCTTTGCTCTAACCTTTTCTATCCGAGTAGAGTTTATTTTGCCATGAGAGAATAAGAGTTGTAATTTCAGCTGGTGTGGACATTGACTTTACTGGGAATTAAAGGACTTGCCTCTACCTATAGTAGAGGTGAGAATCACCCTCTGGAGGACTTTTGACTCCGGCGGTGGACACGGCCCGTCAAGTACACTGCTCAACCTATTTATATAGGAGGGTACGGGCTGATAGTGCGGTGTGCCTTTCTCCCTCCTGCGAGGAGCCAACAACATAAAGGCAGGTAAGGGGGAAAGGATCTGTGCGCTACAAAAAAATAAAATAAAAATTATAATCTTGACCTAGGAGGACGAGGTCCATATGGAGTAGGAGGTTGAGGTGGCGGTGGATGTGGCTGTGTAGGTGGAAGCCGCGGTGGAGGAGGACGAGGTAGCCAACACTGGTTCAAAAATACAACAATGGCTGGGTAAGGCCGGTGATGTGTCGAATTCTGTCCCCCGTCAAATAGTGTCCACCCTGTACTGCGCTTGCTCAGTATGTAGGACAAGGGGATTTCGAAAATCTCCCAAGACGAACGGCGCCTGCGTGGTGAGTTCAGGTGAAGGCCACACCATCCGTGGTTCAAGCCGAGCCAAGTGAGGCCGTGCCTGAAGCGTGGCGATCGAACCGAGCCCGTGAGGGGCCCTGTTACTATGTGCTACCGTATGTCCACTTGGATGGTGGGGCTTGAACCTGCACTCACGGCGCAGGCGCCGTTCATCTTCGGAGATTTTGTGAATCTCCTTGTCCTCTGTACTGCGCAAGCGCTGCGCCTTTGCGGTATGGGCCGGACACAATCCGATGGCTGGACAGTTTTTGTCACAACACCGGTATACATGTCTATTCTGCAGAAGGTACGGACAAGTCCTGTGGGATCCATGCCTGGTTCATTTTAATGAACGTGAGCTTGTCCACATTGGCTCTGGACAGGCGGCTGCGCTTGTCTGTGATAACGCCCCCTGCCATGCTAAATACACGTTTAGATAATACACTGGCTGCAGGGCAGGCCAGCACCTCCAAGGCATAAAGGGCAGGCTCAGGCCATGTGCCCAATTTGGAGACCCAGAAGTTAAAGGGGGCAGACCCGTCATCCAGTACGTGTAGGCCTGTGGACACATACTGCTCAACCATGTTGTTTTTTTAGTATAGCACAGTAGAAGAAAACTATATAGAAATTGTTTATATCACACACCTCCACATATGTATAACACACTGCAAAATATTTTTTGTGGCCCTAAATGGCGTTTTTTGGAAGACCACAACACACCCACAGTACGTAACCGCTGAATCGCACAGCTACAGAACTGCAGAAAATGCTATTCAAAATATTTTTTGTGGCCCTAAATGGGTCTTTTTGCAAGCGTACATTAAAGTGCAAATTTTTTATTTATTTTTTTTGCCCTAAACGGGTCTTTTTTTGCACGAGCAAAATAAAATGCAAATTTTTTATTTTTTTTGCCCTTAATGGGTCTTTTGGAAAAGAGCACAATAAAGTGCCTTTTTTTTTTTTGCCCTAAATGGATCTTTTTCCAAGAGCAGAATACACCCACAGTATGGAAACGGTGTATCTCTCAACGTAATATATGCAGTGCTGGTGCACTGAGCTTGCAGATAAAAGGTAGATTTTCTCTGACACTGGGCTCATGGCAGTGTAAAAAGACTGCACTGCAACACAAACAGGTAAACCTATGCAGATCGCTGAGTTATATCTCTGAATCTGGACTCCTATTCCTATATAATATATCTCTCTCCCTGAAAGCACCAACAGGAACCTGGCCCTACACTACACTGTCTCTCTATCTTTTCCCTCAGATTCCAGAATCAGGACTAACTCATGTATTTTTCAATCTCTCCCTAAAAGCAGCAGCAGCAGACAAGATCCTCTCCCTATCTATTCTGAAGCAGAGTGACGTGTGTGCTGTGTGCCTCTAGCTTATATAGAAGCTGGGTCACATGTTGCACTGACCAATCACAGCCATGCCATTAGTAGGCATGGCTATGATGGCTTCTAAGGGCACACCAGCTAATCAAAAGGTGATTGGCTGGCCCCTGAAGCATTTTTAACTGCGCCATTAGATTGCCGAACCCGAACCCGAACCCGGACTTTCGCGCAAAGTCCGGGTTCGGGTTTGGGAAAAAGCTAAAGTTCGGTACGGACCCGAACTTTACAGTTCGGGTTCGCTCAACCCTAGATATCTTTGCTTTCTGAGAGAGCCTTGGCCTGGGCAAACCCTCTATGGGAGACCCAAAAAAAACTGTGGTCCTGAGTTACCCAGAATTTGTGGCTTCCTTCAAAGGGGTATTTGACATTCCTGCATGCTCCACTTCTGCTGCCAAGAGCCTCATGTCCATCAAACAGAGTACGAGAACTGTTGCCGATTACGCCATTGAATTCCATACTCTGGCAGAAGAGGTTGCTTGGAACAATGAGGCCCTCGTGGCTGCTTTTTCTCATGGTCTCTCGGATAACATCAAGGATGAGATAGCAGCCTTAGAATGATGAAAGACTATATATATACAACTGAAGTTTGACTTAGGACTGAATGCATGCAAATTAAATGTGATTTTTGGGTTTTTGCACAAGGGGGAAAGTCACTATTGGTTTTGGCACAACTAGATTAACTAATTTTTCTTGTATGTGAATGGGGGGAAGGGGGGATGGGTGGGAATAATTAAAAAGGGGGAACAGAAAGAGGGGGTGGAGGGGGGGTTATAGCACTATTACATGTTATTAATTATTCACTGACACATAAAATATAACACTAAATAACATATTAGTACAGCACATTAGTCAATACAATTTTATGGAGAAAAGAGGGTGGGAGGGGGGGGATAAGGAGGAAGAGGGGGAAGGGACTATATGGATTAGAATAAAAATAATAATACACAAAGGGAGGAGGGGGACACATTAGAGGTGCAGGGGATACAGAGAAGGCATGTATTCAGAAATTTAAATCCAGAAATTTAAGTTAAATAATAAAACAGAAGGATGTAAAAGAAATGCCTCTGGAGGGGACCGGAGATGCAAGAAGGGAGGAGGGCAGGGAGTAGGGGGGTGGGGGGGCGAATGGGTAGGAATCTGTTTTTCTTTTTTTTTCTTTTTTATTACATTTAATCAATCAAATTGATCTAGACAAACTACTGGGTCGATTTGATCAAACTGAACCTCCACCTCCACCCACTTTCAAGAAAAAATCGGACAAATTCCCTACACTAAACAATAATCTTAATGTCTTAGCCTTCGTGAAACTGGTGGGTGGTGACATATGTAAACTAAAGGGGTCAAAAAGTGGCAAAGATAATCTGTCAGAACCAGAAAGACAAGCTCTCAAAACCCTTAAAGACAACCTAGAAATAACAATCAAACCTTCGGACAAGGGTGGTAACATCGTCAATATGGACAATTCCTTCTATGTGGAGATGTGTGAAAAGATTCTACACAATGTTTCTTGGTATTGTAAAATCAATTCCAATAAAATTGATAAATTTAACCAGTAATTTTACTCTGTGGTAGATGCTGCCCACACCCAGAACATTTTGAACAAAATCGAATGGGAATTCATCAGGACTAAAATGCCTAGAATTCCCACCTTCTATGCACTTCCTAAGTTGCACAAATGTACTAAAAATCCTACTGGAAGGCCTATAGTATCTGGAAATGGCTGCATCACCGAAAACCTGAGCAATTTTGTTGATGCTCCCCTACGCCCATACGTAATTGAAATACCAAGTTACATTCGGGACACCCTTCATCTTTTGCAGATCATTGATGGCCTATGCATTGCCCCAACGTCATTTTTGGTTGCCATCGACGTCGAGGCACTATACAGCTCCATCCCTCATGACAAAGGGATGGCATGCGTAAGCCATATCCTATCCCAGAATAGCCGCTTTGAGCGGAAAACTAACCAGTTTTTGCTCAGCGCGCTAGAATTCATTCTCCATCACAATCACTTCATGTTCAACGGCTCCCACTACCTCCAGGTACAGGGTGTTACGATGGGGACTTTGTGTGCCCCATCGTACGCAAAACCTGTACCTGGGGGAGTGGGAACGTATGATCAGACAATCAAGTGATATGGCCCCCTTCATGTGTCACATCAACCTTTGGTACAGATTCATCGACGACGTCCTGCTGGTGTGGGATGGATCGCTGGACCTTCTAAACCAATTCCTCACTATGCTTAATGTAAACAACTTTAACCTTAGCTTTACGATGACCTCGAATGAATCATCAATCAATTTTCTGGATGTGACAATTCACAAAGATACCACTGGTCATTTAAGTAGTAGCCTCTACAGGAAGCAAACTGCTGGAAATTCGATCCTGCATGCCAGCAGCTTCCATCCTAAAAACTTGATTGCATCCATTCCCTACAGCCAGTACCTGCGGATACGCAGGAACTGTACGGAAGAAGAAAACTTAAAAAAAGAAGCAGATAACCTGAGAGAGAGATTGTCCTTGCGAGGCTTACAAAAGAGCAGTCTCGAAGACAAGGAACGACACACTCTATAACCCTGCATCCAGAATAACTAAAGCAAACCCTATTTCTATCATTACTAATTTTTAAAATCAAAACGAGGCCATCAAGAACATAACTAAGAGATATTGGCACGTCCTCACCATGGACCCGGTCATTGGTCCCTATGTGACAAAAAATCCTGCATTCACTTTTAAGAGGGCCAGATCCCTAAGAGATCTGCTGGTCTCTAGTGAATTCAGACCAACTGGCAAAAAATGTCCCTGCAAATATCCGGGGATCTTCACATGTGGAGGTTGTAATTATTGCCGGTACATGAATACCACCCGAAACATCAAACTACCCAATGGAGAGTGCTATATCCCAAAACACTATGCAAACTGTCAGACTGCAGCAGTGGTATATCTCTTATTATGCGAATGCCACTGCTTCTATATTGGTAAGACCATCCAACAGTTCTGGCAGAGGGCATACCGGCACATCTTATCTATGAAGGCCTGCAACCCAGATCTACCTCTGGGTAGACATGTCAGGGACTTCCACAATGGACGTTTCCCCAAAATTTCATTTCTAATCTTAGACAGACTTCATTCTGGTCTAAGAGGAGGGGACTTAAACAAAATGTTACTGCAGTCCGAACAACGGTGGATATTCCACCAAAACACCACCAAACCAGCAGGCCTGAATGGGTCAATTTCTTATAGACCATTCTTGGAGGGCTTCTCATCGGGGGGCTCCGAATGGGAACCTCCTGATTAGAGACCGCCTCAATGCAACCATGAACCCGGAATGTTTATTCAGCATTGGTGTTGGAGCATCTCATAAATGCCCACAACAGGTGTTCATGGATGGATGGCTTCATATGCATCCCTACAATCCTTATATTAAGGATTTATAGCTATCATGACAAATTCATTTTGTCTTGATTTACAATATGCTTTTAGGTTTATTTATTTATTTAGTGACTACATGTATGTGCATATGGGGAGCGATCTCTTCTCCCCATTCCATACTTACCGATAGTTTACAGTTTTCTTAATATGTGCTTGTGTTTGTTGCTTTTCTGTGTGTTTTGAGTTTTTCTCCTTTTGTCATTTTTTGTTCTTTCATATTCTATTGAGCAGATGCCTGATGGTGAGAAGGGTCAGGTATCCATTGGTTTTATGTGCACATATACCTTGTATTTATGGGGTATACAATGCTCTAGGTGCTTCTGTATGCATCACTATTGTGCTTATACTACATATTCCAACTTATGCCCCTGATCTAGTGAGCGCACAGTGTTTCCTATATATGCAATTTTGCTGAGGGAACATTTAAGTACAATATGGATGTCCAGATTAGCTTTTGTTTTCCGGTTCCCATGGGTCGGGTTGTGGTGTGACAATGATAGTGGTACTCCCCTTTGAAAGCCCCCCTCCCTCTGGTTGATTTGAGCCTACTCGGCGCAGGTAGGACCGATATGTGCGGTGCACATTTCTGGTCCTTTTTTTGGCTGGGAGGTGCAGGAATGGTTTCCATGACTGCCCTCCATCGCCACTACCGCGTCGCGAGCCTCTGACGCGTGACGTCACTTCTCCGAGGCAGCGCCGCAGTCAGCTGCGCTTGTGCGACGGGACGCTCTCACCAGTGAGAGTCTCCGTTGCTATAACAACTCCCCGTCCTTGGGGAGGTGGCGTGGCGCGTCATCGAGCTCGGGGGCGTAACCCCAGCCCGCCGCTCGGCTTCCCCTCTCACACAGCTGCAATCAACCAACTATCTGCAGAGCAAATAAAAGCTGACGCCCACATGGGCTCAGTCTTCTCACACGGAAGCCGCACCAGGACAAATCATTAGGACCAAGACAAGGTAAAGAATCTTCCCTTCACACACAGGTCACTTTCCTTAGGGCTTGTACAGCATGACTTATATCTGGGTCCTGTCTGTTCTTTTTCCCCCCTATAGATTGTCAGGCACTACTTTATATTGCCGACACCTGGAAAGCAGGAACCAGTTTCTTTCTGGTGGACATATTTTTATATCAGCTTTTGGACCAGGTAAATATTTATTAGTATATCCAAACCTGCCACCCCTTTGGAAGAGTAGCTGATATGCAGACATTTACCCAATGACTCTCTCTCCCAGGTACCTGCTATATTATTGGACGGGTACTACGCCTTCTGGGTCCTCTCTGTGCCTCCTGGTACGGCCTATGCTAGGCAACACTACCATTTTGGGTAGGTTGTTTTCAGTTCATTCATGCTGTGAGAGCTTTCCTGTCTCCCTTCGGTATTTAATGAGCCTTACTTTTATTCACATTTAGGTTAACCCTATTGTTTAGGGTCTAGTCTCAGCCCTCAGGTGCGGCTTATGCGAGGCAGTACTACCATTTCAGGTAGGTTGCCCCTAAGGCACATGTCATTAGAGAGCCCTGTATTTCCTTTTTACATGTATTTTTGGAAATACTTCAATACTTATCATCTATTTATACTTAGGCACGTTCTGAACCTTGGGAAGTCACCCCCACTGTACAGACAGCAGCTCCACTGCGCCTGTGCTGTGGGGTTAGTGTTAGACACTTTCTACGCCCTTTGTGGGCCAAGACGTCCATCGGGACAACACCATCGGGGCTGAGGGTCCGCCTCTGTCAACCGCTGGTCTGACCTACCAGGGAATAACAGCATCAATCATCAAATCAGAATCACAGTGTTTTTTTATCTTTTGCTACTACCAACACGCATGCACCCAACACATAGGGTTAGTATTCAAAAAGCTTTTGAGAATGTATTGTATATTTGCATACAATTTGGACTTTAGCATGTGTCCCCGCAATCAACAGCCCTAAAACCCCCATCGATGTTTTCTGCTTATCTATTATATTTTTCTGTTCTGTATCTTGATTTTGTACTATTACTTGAATACAGATATCATTCACCACTAAAAGGTGCAGCACCCCACCCCTGAAGAAGAGGCTGTACAATCAAAAGGCCTTGAAACGTTGGGTATCTGTCCCACCCCTGAGACAGAGCCGGGTCCTGTACTACATTCTTTCTCCCTTTCTTGTGTAATTTATGATATCTGTCTATATGTGTTGTGATTGTTCTTTTTCGTTATGTATACAGTAGTAGGGATGAGCTCGGTGTTCGAGTCGAACATACGTTCGACTCGAACATCGGCTGTTCGATCGTTCGACGAAGATCGAACTATTTGGGCCGTTCGCGCCAAATTCGAGTGACGCGAACGGCCCACAATACACTGCGCCATCGCAGTGCAATCCCGGCGCTGTGATTGGCCAAGCATGCACTGTGACCCCGCATGCTTGGCCAATCACAGCGCCGGCAGCTAGGAGAGCCATAATTGTTGCCTGTGGCCAATTATAGCTCAGGGGGTTTAGCACACGCCCCACACTATAAAAGGCCGCCAGCGCGGCGGCCTTGTGTAGTGCGTTCCAGCGCAGGGAAAGAGAAGGATAGGCAGGGACAGTGTCATTGTGCTATTCTTTGTGCTATTCGTGTGTGTAGGGAGAGAGAAGGATAGGCAGGGAGAGTGTCAGTGTCATATTCTTTGCTAAACCTTGTGTGCAGGGAGAGAGAAGGATAGGCAGGGTACAGTGTCAGTGTCATATTCTTTGCTAAACCTTGTGTGCAGGGAGAGAGAAGGATAGGCAGGGAGAGTGTCAGTGTCATATTCTTTGCTAAACCTTGTGTGCAGGGAGAGAGAAGGATAGGCAGGGAGAGTGTCAGTGTCATATCCTTTGATAAACCTTGTGTGCAGGGAGAGAGAAGGATAGGCAGGGGACAGTGTCAGTGTCATTGTTGCTAAGCCTCGTGCACAGTATACACCTGAAGCTAGCCCGTATTGCTGTGTTTTCCTGGTGTGTTACACTAACAGGCATTTGCAGCACTTACAGTGGGCGGAGTGTGCTTCCTGCTAAATATACACCTGAAGCTAGCCCGTATTGCTGTGTTTTCCTGGTGTGTTACACTAACAGGCATTTGCAGCACTTACAGCGGGCGGAGTGTGCCTCCTGCACATTATACACCTAAAGCTAGCCCGTATTGCTGTGTTTTCCTGGTGTGTTACACTAACAGGCATTTGCAGCACTTACAGCGGGCGGAGTGTGCTTTCTGCTAAATATACACCTGAAGCTAGCCCGTATTGCTGTGTTTTCCTGGTGTGTTACACTAACAGGCATTTGCAGCACTTACAGCGGGCGGAGTGTGCCTCCTGCACATTATACACCTGAAGCTAGCCCGTATTGCTGTGTTTTCCTGGTGTGTTACACTAACAGGCATTTGCAGCACTTACAGCGGGCGGAGTGTGCTTCCTGCTAAATATACACCTGAAGCTAGCCCATATTGCTGTGTTTTCCTGTTGTGTTACACTAACAGGCATTTGCAGCACTTACAGCGGGCGGAGTGTGCTTCCTGCTAAATATACACCTGAAGCTAGCCCGTATTGCTGTGTTTTCCTGGTGTGTTACACTAACAGGCATTTGCAGCACTTACAGCGGGCGGAGTGTGCCTCCTGCACATTATACACCTGAAGCTAGCCCGTATTGCTGTGTTTTCCTGGTGTGTTACACTAACAGGCATTTGCAGCACTTACAGCGGGCGGAGTGTGCTTCCTGCTAAATATACACCTGAAGCTAGCCCGTATTGCTGTGTTTTCCTGTTGTGTTACACTAACAGGCATTTGCAGCACTTACAGCGGGTGGAGTGTGCTTCCTGCACATTATACACCTGAAGCTAGCCCGTATTGCTGTGTTTTCCTGGTGTGTTACACTAACAGGCATTTGCAGCACTTACAGCTGGCGGAGTGTGCTTCCTGCTAAATATACACCTGAAGCTAGCCCGTATTGCTGTGTTTTCCTGGTGTGTTACACTAACAGGCATTTGCAGCACTTACAGCGGGCGGAGTGTGCCTCCTGCACATTATACACCTGAAGCTAGCCCTTATTGCTATGTTTTCCTGGTGTGTTATGCCGCGTACACACGATCGATTTTCTTGCCATTTTTTTTCTTGCCGTTTTTCACGTCGTTTTTTTTCATGTTTCCTCTCAAGCCTGTCTTGCGTACACACGATCATTTAAAAAAACGATGAAGCAAAGCGCAGTGACGTACAACACGTACGACGGCACTATAAAGGGGAAGTTCCGTTCTAATGACGCCACCCTTTGGGACGCTTTTGCTAATTCCGTGTTACCGCGTGTTAGTAAAAGTTTGGTGAGAGACGATTCGCGCTTTTCAGTCTTCGTGCTTTGAAGATCGTTTTGTGGAGTTCAGTTTGTGCCTGTGGGTTCGTATCTGTTTGGCAGTGCGTGTAGTCAGTTTGTATCTGTTTATTCAGTGCGGTCTGCTCTGCTCGTTCCTGTTTTTCAGCTTGTTTTTCATTGGCCTTGCTGTTCTTCCGTGCGTTCTTCTAGTTCGTTCTGTTCAGCCGACCGTTATCTAGCCATGTTGCGGCTACGTACTCGTCGTAGAGTTCGTGCTGTAGTTGGTGCAGGGGTTCATGCTGTATCCCGACTCCATGCCATGAGCAGGGTCAGGAGGAGTTCATGGACCAAGAATTGGTTGCTCCAGCGGCACCAATTCTGTCACATGCCTTTGTTGCGGGAGATCAGGGAGAATAATCCTGATGATTTCAGGAATTTTCTCAGGATGTCTGACCCCGTATTTCAGCATCTGTTGGCTTTGGTGTCCCCCTATATTACCAGGCAGGACACCGTTATGCGGGAAGCCATCAGTTCTCCACAGGCATATCCCCCCAGGCTCTGGGGATCAATATACCAGAGACTTGTTCTGCCATCCTTCAAGTTTTGCAGGAGGACTATATTAAGGTAAGTGTTCTTCTAAAATAACTTCACATTGTATGTTTTTTTGTTTTGGATACTTTTTATTTTGCTTTATTAGCAGTCCCTAATTCACATGATTCTTAGCTGCAGGGAATGTCCCCTTTCTCCCCATGTTTTAATATTAAAATTTTTGGGTTTGAGGCCTACCTGTAAATTTGGCTTACCTAACCTCTCCAGCATGCTATCCTGGGGCCATACCTACCTTGCCTAGTCATTTCCATGTATTTTATTCTATGTTCCATCGTAGTGCTTTTCCCAAAACGCACCCTAAAGATTGCCTAGGAATGTTTCATTTTTTTTAACTTCATACAGAGTGCTACAGCCTTCATTTGTGATATTCCCAACTCATCTTCAACCCCCCCCCCCCCCCCAAATTTTTATTTTATTTTTTAGGTTTGTTGTTGCTTACTAATCTTTTTTTTTATTACAGTTTCTACCAATGTTGGCCATGAATGTTGGTATGAAATCAGCTTTCAATGTTTCTGGCTCAAAGTATTAATTTTTTATTTCTTTATTTTATTTTCTTCCAGCGATGGAACTTTCCGAACTGTGGAGGAGCCATCGACGGCAAACATGTTCGGGTCATCCCACCACCCCATTCGGGATCCTTTTATTATAACTATAAGGGGTTCCACAGCGTCGTGATGATGGCAGTGGTGTCGGCCACCTACGAGTTCCTCTATGTGGACGTTGGCAAGAATGGCAGGATGTCTGATGGAGGAGTATTTGGCCAGACGGAGTTTGGGGAACGGCTCCTTTTGGATCTGCTGGCCTTGCCACCAGTGGAGCAGAATGTGGAGGGACTACCTTTTGTCTTTGTGGCGGATGAGGCGTTTGGCCTGGGACCCCATTTGATGAGGCCATTCCCGCAACGCACCCTCACCCCTGAGAGGAGGGTGTTCATTTATCGGCTGGCCAGAGCCAGAAGGGTGGTGGAAAATGCCTTTGGCATCATGGCCAGCCGATTTTGCCTCTTCCTGACCTCCATCCACCTTGCCCCATACAAATGGAACCATGTGGTAATGACTTGCTGTGTGCTTCATAATTTCCTACGGGTGCATTCCAACAGTTATATAGCTTTGAGTGGGCCTGAGGCCTCTTTACTCAATACAGAAACTTTAGTGGCCCTGGAACCTGGCCGTCCTGGCCCCCCCAACCGGACGTGAGGTCCGTAACCAATATGTTGAAAATTTTATGGGTAGGGGGGCCATTGAAATGCCAGAAAATCTTTAAAAATTGTATTAAAAAAAAAAATATTATTTTATGGAGTAAAGATTGGTTTGGTGTTTTAATTGTATAATGTTTTATGTTTCATGTAGGTTTACCTAGTGCACTTGTATTGCCATGTGTATTTAACATTCTTAATTAGCCTTCATTGTCAGTGTAAACACAAAACATTGATTAGTTCACTCAGCACCACATTTACATAATGAAGCCACAATTATTTTGAATGTAAAAATACCTTTATTTCTTTTTTAGGTGGGAAACTTCCTTTGAAATGTGGATGTTCCCTTAATTTTTGGGGTATTAAAACGCATGACCAGCCATGCATAAACAAACTATATTCATAAAAATTGTGAAAAAGCTAAACATGTGCTAGTCATTAAAGGGTAAAACAACAAAAAAACCTTATAAAACTCAGCAATTTAAACGTTCTTTGGTGTAAAAACATTAGACACGCCCAAGCACAGCCATGATATTTTGGAGCCTTTCCTCCACCCGCTTGGTATTTGCCCTGATCTCTAGCAAGTCTCCCTTAATTTTTTCGAGGTCACGACAGCAGACCATGAGGTATTGGATCAGGATCTGGGCACTGTGATGTGTCAACTTTTTGGGGTCTTCGGCCAGAACTGCACCTAAATGTAAAAAGAAATATGTAGGATAGAATATGTAGGCCTACATCTATTTAACATGCATGTGTCTGGTTTCTCTCTGACCTGTGGTGGTGCCACTTTCCACTTCCACAACATCACGTTCCTCTCCATCCTGGGGTTCTGGGGGTATTGTTGTAGGTGTTGCAATTATCGGCTCATCTGAGGTAGCTTTTCGAATCCCTAGGGAGATTGAAATAAAAGGAATAGTTTCATTAGTAGCGACTCAATTTTTCAATTAAACTAAACATGATAAAATACTTTGTAATCATTCTTTTGAAGCCTGCTCTATTTTAAAATGTACCCCCTGTGCCAACCGGGACAAATGATTGGATACATAGCCAAAACCATAGCATATACTTTTAAAACACAAATTTGACACATTGTAACACCCCAAAGTATCTACACAGGATCACCTGTGTGTGACACCCTCAAGCTTTTTGGCTTTAGGCCCACACTTGTACTACTGCGTTCAGATGTTTCATCAGCTGCTGAGCATTCACTCCCTTAACATTACCATGCATATCCTTTTTTCAAACAAACAAATGTCCTTTGGATTAGCACCGAAAAAATAAGTGATGCCAAAATTTACTCCCCCAAATAAAATAAAATACATGGGTGTTCACACTGGATGATCCTAAAACATCGTTTGAGGAACTGTACGGAGAAAGAGGTTTAATACGTCCGTTTACTGTGCGGACGAACCTGAAAGATGGTGTCTTTCACTGTACTATATGAAAGTAAAAAATACACAATAGAATACAAGTAAATAATATGTACCATGGAAAATATTCAAAAATAACTTACTTTTTCCTAAAACTTTCTTGATTCTTTTGGATTGGTCGGGCTCCCGCAACTTCAGATCGGACCATCGTTCTGAGCTGTTCCTTCGTTCTGCACACCCCAAATTTTTTGTGAAGACTTTTGACCACTTTGCCCATAATTTTTGACTTGACCAGATTAGGCCTTTTATATGGCCCATGCTTGGCATCATAATCCTCCTTATTTAAAATGGCGACCATCTCCACCATTTCCTCGAATTACATGTTGGATGCCTTATATCTCCTGGATCTGGATTTGGGCTCCTCTGGAATTTCCTCCTCTGTAGAGGTAATCTCAGCCACCTGTGTCTCCGCCATGTTTTGTTAAGCACTACGAGCGAGAAGGGGCGGGGAAAGTACAATATCGAACGTCAGGGGCGGGGAAAGCGTGCAGAGTTTCACGCATGCGCAGTGTATATCAAGTGAAGATCCATGTCTCGAAAATACGTTCATTTGGCGGGAGAGTGAGTTAGCAACGAACGTCTTGACGAAGGTACCTAACAATTTAAGTATTTGAGGTTCATCAGACGAGGAGATTTGTGCGCTAAAAATATGTAGAAAATGCACATTTGAGGAATGTTGCCTGAAATATATATATTTTTTTGTTTCTCGCTTTTACAGATATCATGAATACTTTTAAAAACCCGGAATTCATGGGGGAGTTCATAGACAAATGGCAAGAGCTACCTATACTATGGCAAACCAAAAGTGGCGCAAATAAAAATAAAGACGCCAGGAAAGCAGCACTGGAGAGCCTGCTTGCATTTGTGCAAACCAAGATACCCACAACAACTCTCCAAGATGTGAAAACCAAAATAGCGACCATCAGAGGGACATACAGGACCCAGAGGACTATGGTCCTGAGGTCCCAGAGGTCAGGTGCTCCAGCAGATAAGGTTTATAAACCCAGTCTGTGGTACTACAGTACGCTTTCTTTTCTGGATGACCAGCTGGAAGTGCGGGAATCTCTCTCCACCCTTCCCCCAGAGGTCAATCCAGCCTTCCTTGTAGCCAACCCTCGCCTTCCCTGCAGCCAGTCCTCCAGCCTTCCTGGCAACCCTGCTCTGGCTTCCTCTGAGGATCAAGATCAGGTCCTTGAGGAGATAGATTTGGATATATGGAGCCAGGTAAAGTATTGATATCTATATTTATATCTTACAAAATTGTAGAATTTAAATAGATGTTAGTATTGTTAGGTATGTAAACTTCTACCAATAAAGTTTTTTAAGAGCAAGATACAGTAGTGGCCTAATTTTATGTGGACAAGGCAACAAAACCAGGATGCGGAATCAATGAAAATGACATAACTTTTGGCATTGATTTCAACAATGTCTAGAGGTGAACAATGTCTGTGAATGATGGTGGGCCAAAATAAATAATGTCCCTTTCTTTTTTTACAGCCAGAGCAGAGCCAGGAAGAGGGTGATGTTGGGGATCAGGAGGAGGCAGGGCCCAGTGGCACCCAGGAGGAGGCTGGGCCCAGCACAAGAGCCCAGATGCCTCCCCTGGTAGTTAAACCACGAAGGCCAAGGAGAGGTAGGCAGGTGGAGGAGGAAACCAGGGCCTTCATCAGAGAGGCAACAGTGGCCCTCAGAGAGGCACCCTCTGTTGATGAGGGATTTGCCGCTGTCCTCGCCCACAAACTAGGGCAAATGGACTTGCGGCAAAAGATATATAGTGAGACCCTGCTTTTAAAAGTCATCAATAAGGGCGTGCTGGGTGAACTCACCATGTACACCGATATAACGGAGGTTGTTCCTACTCCTCCACCTCCTCCTCCTCCTCCTACTACTCCTCCTGCCACAACCTCTCCTCCTGATCCCCAGCCTCCAAGGAAGAAACCAACCAAGGCTGCAGAGAAGGCTGGAGAGAAGGCTACAAGGAAGAGGAGAAAATAATGCCTGCTGTAGTACCACATACTGGGAAAATATAGGACTTATCTGCTGTGGCTCCTGACCTCTGGGACCTCAAGACAAGATTGGGCTCCTTTTTTTGGGGGATCTAATCTCTATTTTGGTTTTCACATCTTGGATGGTTGTTGTGGGGTCAAAGGGATGCACAAATGCAAGCAGGCTCTCCAGTGCTGCCTTCCCCTTTTAATTTGTTAATGTTCCGAAATAAAGTTTTTTTTTTTTGGCCTTAAAAAACTTGACTATGTGATTTGTATTTCAAAAGAGAGCTTGCTAGGGAGCAGGCAGGGACATCTCAAATAATATTATTGTTATTATCAAGGGACACAAACCTCCCTGAGGCCAAATGAGACATATTTTGAAGTTTGGTGTGGTAACTTTACACAAGAATAATTTAAGCCCAAAAATAAAAAACAAGGCCCCAAAAATTAAAAAGACAATAGTAAAATAGAATAAAAAAAAAAAAAAGGATATTTACATTATTTTATGAGTATTAGTATTATTTAGGAGGGAGGTGCGGCTTAGAAATAATATTTTACAATCATTAGAGCAATTTGGAATTACTTTAGAAACAAGTTTGGCATAACTCTCAATGTCATTATCAAAAGAAGGTAATTTTTAAGCATTATCAAAAGAAGAACGGAATGCGCAGCATTAAAATGATGCTATTAATTCCACCGTGATGAATGTGCCATCTCCATTTCCAACATTAGCTTTACCAAAACGAGCGCTCCCGTCTCATAGTTGCTTCTGAGCATGCGCATTTTTTTTCACGTCGTGAAAGCATACACACTATCGTTTTTCACGTCGGTAAAAAAAACGACATGAAAAACGACGTGAAAAAAGAGAGCATGTCCGAAATTTTTAATGGCCGTTTTTCAAGTCGTTAAAAATGCTCTGGAGCATACACACGATAATTTTTCAGGGCCATTTTTAAAAATGGCAGTTTTAACGGCATGAAAAACGATCGTGTGTATGGGGCATAACACTAACAGGCATTTGCAGCACTTACAGCGGGCGGAGTGTGCTTCCTGCTAAATATACACCTGAAGCTAGCCCGTATTGCTGTGTTTTCCTGGTGTGTTACACTAACAGGCATTTGCAGCACTTACAGCGGGCGGAGTGCGCTTCCTGCTAAATATACACCTGAAGCTAGCCCGTATTGTGTTTTCCTGGTGTGTTACACTAACAGGCATTTGCAGCACTTACAGCGGGCGGAGTGTGCCTCCTGCACATTATACACCTGCAGCTAGCCCTTATTGCTGGAGCTTTTTTTCTTTTGTGTTACACTAACAGGCATTTGCAGCACTTACAGCGGGCGGAGTGTGCTTCTTGCAAAATAAACACCTGAAGCTAGCCCTTATTGCTGTTTTTTCCTGTTGTGTAACACAGGCAGTCATCTGCAGCACTTACAGCGGGCGTTGTGTGCTTCCTGCAAAATATACACCTGAAGCTACCCCTTATTGCTAGTTTTCCCATCTCCCTGCAGGCCATTGCTATGTCTGGAAGGCCAACAAAGAGAGGCAGACAGTCACGAGCCAATAAAAGAGGGCAAGCAGGCTCTGTGTCTGGGGGCAACAGTGCTGGTCGTGGACGCAGTGCATTGTCATCAGCACATGGCCATGGGACACGCTTGTCCTTCTTTTCGGCAGCTGGACGTGTTGAGCCGCATCATGCCGAAGACTTGGTAGAGTGGATGACCAAGCCCTCCTCATCCTCCTCATCCTCTCTCACCCAGGCTCAGGGTACTGGCAAAGCAGTTGCCAAAGCATCCTCTTCCCTGGTATCAATGTAATCATCAGTCACTCCTTCCCTAGACCCACCATGTCCTCCTGAGGAGTCCCCCGAACTGTTTGAGCACAGTGTTGGGTACATGCTCCAGGAGGATGCCCAGCGTTTCGAAGGGTCAGATGATGATACCCAGCTAGAGGAAGGCAGTAGCGTGAGAGCAGAGAGAGGGGATGCTCAAGAAGGACACCAATCTGGCAGTCATGTTCCAGCAGCTGCAGCATACTGCCAGATTGGCTCCAGTGATGAGGAGGGAGGGGATGATGAGGTCACTGACTCCACGTGGGTGCCTAATAGGAGAGAGAGGAGGAGGAGGATGAGGAGGAGGCACATCTCCAACGAGGCAGGATTCCCTCGGGGGCCAGCGTAAGGGCAGCACACCTACTGAATCACACCGCAGAGCTCCACCTGTGCAGGGCGCTGCCTCTGCCCGTTATTCAAAAAGTTCTTTGGCGTGGGCCTTTTTTGAGTCGAGTGCATCAGATCGCACAGCTGCTGTTTGCAACATATGTCTCAAGCGTATATCGCGTGGCCAAAACATCAGCCGCTTGGGCACCACATGCTTGACCAGACATATGTTGATGCAGCTCGTTGGCAAGCCTACCTTAAAGACCCACACCAAAGAACAAAGCGGACCTCTCCTTACACCGCATCAGCTGGGATCTCCAACCCCACTATACCTTCAGTCCTCTCTGAAACCTGCTCTGAGAGGAATGAAGGTGTAGAATTAGGTGTGTCACAGCCAAGTACTTGCGGGCACTCTGCTAGCAGTACACCGACGTCCGATTCTAGCAGGCAAATTTCCCTGCCCCAGCTGCTAGACCGTCGAAAGAAGTTCACTCCCAGCCATCCACATGCCCAGCGGTTGAATGCTAGCTTGGCTAAATTGCTAGCACTTCAACTGCTGCCTTTTCAGTTGGTAGACTCGGCACCCTTTCGTGAGTTTGTGCAATGTGCGGTTCCTCAGTGGCAGGTTCCCAAACGGCACTTTTTCTCACGGAAGGGGATTCCGGCTCTCTACCGGCATGTGGAAGGCAATGTCTTGGCCTCGCTGGACAGGGCGGTCAGCGGTAAGGTGCATATTACCGCTGACTCATGGTCCAGCAGGCATGGACAAGGATGTTACCTTTCTTTCACGGCCCATTGGGTCACTCTTTTGGCAGCTGGGAAGGATGCAGAACAAGGTGCAGTAGTGTTGGAGGTTGTTCCGCCGCCACACCTCCAAAATGCTACTACTGGTTGTGATACACCTCTCTCCTCCACCCCTTCCTCTTCTTCTTCCTCCATGGCCTCTTCCTGTGCTTTGTCCTTGGAACCAGCGGTGCTCCGTAGGCGTTCAAGGGGCTACGCAAGTAGGCAGGCAAAAAGATGCCATGCCGTGCTTGCGCTGGTGTGTTTGGGGGACAGTAGCCACACTGGGGCAGAGGTTCTGTCAGCTCTGCAGGGACAGGCCGAGAGGTGGTTGACGCCACGCCAGCTTAAGCCAGGAATGGTGGTTTGCGACAATGGCACCAACCTCCTCTCCGCCCTCCGACAGGGACAACTGACCCATGTGCCCTGTGTGGCTCACGTCCTTAACCTGGTGGTGCAGCGGTTCTTGGGCAGGTACCCGGGCTTACAGGATGTCCTGAGGCAGGCCAGGAAAGTCTGTGTGCATTTCCGCAGATCTTATAATGCCAGTGCTCGCCTGGCTGAGCTGCAAAAGGAGTTGAACCTGCCCAAGAACCGCCTTATATGTGACATGCCCACCAGGTGGAACTCAACGTTGGCCATGCTGCAGCGGCTGCACACGCAGCAGAGGGCCATCAATGAGTACCTGTGCGACTACGGCACCAGGACAGGGTCAGGGGAGCTCGGTTTTTTTTCACCACACCAGTGGGGCATGATCAGGGATGCATGCACTGTCCTGGCACCATTTGAGGAGGCCACGAGGATGGTGAGCAGTGACAGTGCATGCATCCGTGACACTTTACCTCTTGTCCACCTGTTGAAACATACGCTGTGTGGAATAATGGACAGGGCACTTGAGGCAGAACAGAGGCAGGAAGAGGAGGACTTCCTTGCCTCTCAAGGCCCCCTTTACCCAGACAGTGCAGACAGAGTTCCTTCTGTCCCACCCATCACACAGGAAGAGGAGGAGGAGGAGGATTGTGTCAGCATGGAGGTGGAGCCTGGCACTCAGCATCATAAGCAGCAGTCTTTTAGGGATGATTTACAGTCCCAAGAAACCCGTGGGCTTGTACGTGGCTGGGAGGAAGTGGCTGCGGATCATGTCGTCCTTAGTGACCCAGAGGACTCCGGACCGAATGCCTCAGCTAACCTACGCTGCATGGCCTCCCTGATCCTGCAAAGTCTGCGGAAGGATCCTCGTATTCTTCGGATCAAGGAGAGGGACCATTACTGGCTGGCCACTCTCCTTGATCCACGGTACAAGGGTAAGGTTGCGGACCTTATCTTACCGTCGCAGAGGGAGCAGAGGATGAGACAACTCCGGCAGGCCTTGCAGAAAGGTCTGTGCAACGCGTTCCCAGAGACTGGGAAGTTACAAACTCCTGGTCCTGGACAACGAGTTGCTGAGGCTTCGGTCAGTCAAAGAAGGAGCGGTGGGGAAGGTGGCCGTCTGACCAATGCGTTCAGACAATTCTTTAGTCCGCAGCCCCAAGGTATGATCGGTTCCAGCAACCATCGCCAGCGTCTGATATACATGGTGCAGGAATACCTAGGGGCAAGGTCAGACTTGGACACCTTCCCCACCAAAAATCCTCTGGCTTACTGGGTCTTGAGGATGGATCACTGGCCAGAGCTTGCACAGTATGCAATTGAGCTACTGGCCTGTCCTGCATCCAGCGTTCTTTCAGAACGCACATTCAGTGCTGCTGGAGGATTTGTCACGGATCACAGGGTGCGCCTGTCCACCGACTTGGTTGATCGACTGACCTTCATAAAGATGAACCAGTCTTGGATCACCACCAGCTACCAAACACCTGATGCTGATATAACAGACTAATTTATTTTCAAATGTCACATCCCTTCAAGACTGATGCTGATGCTGAGTGACTGTCCTGTTATGTTGACTGACTATCCTCCTCCTCCTCAATGATCCGATTGATGATGATAGCTTGGAAGAACATTTTTGTTTCTGGGTGCCGCCACCAGTGGCTAAGGCCCAATTTTTCAGCCCCTGTCTAACAGGGGCATGTAATTACAATTTTTGATGCAATACTTTGCAACAGGGCTCATTGCTGTGCTCCAAGTACAGTATCTGTGAGGGGTTGCAGTGTTGTGGCACCAGTGCCTATGGCCCAATTTTTCTGCCCCTGTTTAACAGGGAAATGTAATTACAATTCTTGATCTAATAATTCACAGCAGGGCCCATTCCTGCGCCCACCAAGAGTAATTGTGAGGCCTTACAGTGTTGTGTCAACACCACCACCACCACCACCAAAGGCCCAATTTTTCAGCCCCTGTTCAACAGGGGCATGCAATTACAATTCTTGATCTAATAATTCACAGCAGGGCCCATTCATACGCCCACCAAGAGTAACTGTATATACGGTAGGCCCCTACTTTCAAACATCCAACTTACAAACGACTCCTACTTGCAAACGAAAGGAGACAACAGGAAGTGAGAGGAAATCTACTCCTAGGAAGGGAAATTCTCTCCTGTGATGCCGTGTACACACGACCGTTTTTCTCGTCGAGAAAAACGAAATTTTTTCCTTTTGACGAGAAAAATGATCGTCTGTGGGCATTTTATCGTTTTTCTCGAGGAGAAAAACGGCATTAAAAATGACGAGAAAAATTAGAACATGTTCTAATTTTTCTCGTCGTTTTTTCCGAAATTTTTTCCGCTGCAGTTTTCCCATACGGAGCCCACAGACGGTCGTTTTTCTCGACAAGAGAAAAAATGACGGGAAAAACTACCGTGTGTGGGGAACAAGCCGTTCCCTCGTTTTTAATGTCATTATTCACTGCGTTTTTTTAACCGCCGTGAATAATGATCGTGTGTACGCGGCATAAGAGTTAATATGGGAAAAAGGTGTCTCCTCTCTACTGATGCTTTATCACCAATTCTTGTTTCAATAAAAAACCCACTTTTCAAAAACATTTGTCATTGGGACGGAAAGTGAGGTGAAATGTTCTGAACAGGGGCACAGACAGCAAAACAAATGTTACAGGGGTGATAACCCTTCCCTATGTTTTCTAAAAAGCTTAAAAATAGATTTTTTGGCTGGAGCTACACTTAAACAATGTACCTGTTCAGAATTACAGATTCTACATAAGAACAAACCTACAGTCCCTGTCTTGTATGCACCGCCTGTATACGGCTGTTCAGAGTATATAGGGCCTTTTTTTATTTTGTGTGCGGGGTTCCCCTTAATATCCATACAAGACCCAAAGGGGCTGGTAATGGGCTGGGGTAGGGGGGGGGGGGTGATGGGGTAGCTATGCCATTTTTCTCAAAGATTTTCATCCATATTACCGGGACCAGACATTACATTACATTACAAATGTCATTTTGTGCAGGGACAGTTCTAAACACGGTAAACACGTGGCACTTCGCAGGCATACTTTAGACACCCCCCAGGTACGATATTTAAAGGAATATTTGACTTTTTTTTCACTTTATGCATCATTAAAATGACTGCTCCCGAAAAACGGCCGGTTTTAAAACTTCTTTTTGCATTGATACATGTCCCCTGGTGCAGAACCCAGGTTCCCAAACCCTTTTTAGGACAATAACATGCATATTAGTCGTTATAATTAGCACTTTAGATTTCGAACGTTCGCATCCATTGTATTTAATAGGGTTCTAACGTTCGTGCGAACTTTCGGTCCGTTCGCGGGTTCTGGTGCGAACCGAACTCGGGGGTGTTCGGCTCATCCCTATACACTAGTCACATGGATATGTGTTGTGCATATAGAGTAGCATCCCTTCATATTATATTTTTGTAAAAATAAACAAGTCTTTATGACAAACACTTTTGTACTCTATTACTTTGTATAGAGGTTTTCAACAGTCACCCTAAAAAGTCCCACTGAGGAACCGCTCTCTTCGGAGTGCACTTTTTTGCTGTATGTATTCGGGGATGTGGGTAGACTGACCTCTTATATTCGTGCATCTGAGACACCGCTCTTTGCAAATTAGATGGAGAAGGGGAGGGGAAGGGAATGGAATGAAGAGAGATTATAAGAGGTATCTCCCTTTATTAAGGTGAGATGTGGAATATGGAAGGGGGGTATTATTTGGAAAAATAAAGTAATAATTGGTCATATGATATATAATATGAATGTTTACATGAGACAGGATGGATATAATGTGTATAGATAATATATGAAGATAATATATTATATATATAAATAATGATGCGCTATAAATCAACCCTGTGAAGACTACAAATAAACCAATACATGCATAAATATAGACCAAAGATAATGTGCAAACTGAAAAACCATATGCAATAGCAACCATATACATATAAAAATCAGTGCAAATAAACCACAGTGCTGTATAGAAAACCTTACATATATATATGTGCGGTCCTGTGATATACAAGCAGCATATGGACAAACACTAACAAAGTCAATGTTTCTTAGTAGCTATGTGAGAAACACCTACACATAGTACTCAGTATCAAATGAATGTCAGCTTGATATTCCCCCGACTTGTCCCTCACATCCAAATGATCAAAGCTTGGGACGGGTGTCAGCTGTCTCTCACAGATACTCTGAGCGGTGAGCTTAGTTCAGGTAGGTGAAGTGTAAAAAGAAAGGAAAAAAATCATTGCGCAACTCTGTGTATCCTACAGGCAATGATAATTCATTTAAGCTTGCACTCACGTGACCGCGATAGGGGGCAGTGAGGAAGATTGCTCAACTGAGCTGAATTGTGGCGGCCTATGCTTTTACTATTATCGCGGTCACGTGAGTGTAAGCTTAAATGAATTATCATCATCATAGGACTAGAGTGTTTAATGAAGTTGGACAAACAGTGGTGCTACCATCGGAGACTGTAACAGCACATATCACAGTTATTCCAAAAGGATCCTTCGAGCTGTAGTAGCTATAGACCAATATCCCTGGTAAATGTGGATTTAAAAATCCTGACAAAGATTTTAGCATCCCGTATACAATCACATCTTTCAGATATAGTACATCTTGTCCAGGTAGGATTTATTCCGACAAGAGAGGTAAGAGACAGCACTATAAAAGTATTAAATCTGATCCATAGGGTAAATCATAAGAAGATGTGTTTTTTTAAATACAGATGCAGAAAAAGCATTTGACAGAGTAAATTGGAAATTTATGTTGGAGGTCTTAAAACAGATGGGTTTAGGGGAGCGAATGATTCAATGGATAGCAGGAGTATATACAGGTCCTCACGCACTGGTAAAAGTAAATGGGATCTACTCCAGGCCCCTTGCTATCACAAATGGAACTTGGCAGGTCTTCCCCCTGTCACCTCTTTTGTTTGCCTTAACTTCAGAACCACTCTTAAATAGGATCCGACAGAACCCAGATATTGTGGGGATTGATATGGGGGTTAAGGAATATAAAGTATCGGCATATGCGGATGATATGCTCTTCTCACTAGCAAGACCACAAATTTCGTTACCCAATTTAATGAAAGAAGTAGAATTATATGGGACTATGTCAAACTTAAAAATAAACTATGGTAAGTCAGAGGCGATGGTGGTGGCACTTCCAGACCCCATTAAAAGTGGATTAAAATATAGCTTCAAGTTTAGATGGACAAGTAAAGCATTGAATTACTTAGGACCAAGAATGCCCTCAAATTTAGCAGATACTTTTGAGCTAAACTTTGTACCATTACTTAGTACAGTTAGAAGATTATTGGAAGGCTGGAGTAAAGGCACACACTCTTGGTTTGGGAGATGTAATATTTAAAAAATGAGTGTGATGCCAAAATTCCTTTATCTCTTTCAAGCACTGCCGGTCAGAATCCCCATGTCTTACTTCAATCAAGTCCGTAGTGTGTTTACTAAATTCATTTGGGCCAGTAAATGGCCAAGAATAAGTAGAACATTGCTGACTTCCCCTAAAAGGGCTGGAGGAATATCGGCACCGGACATGTATAAATACTATCAGGCGGTCCACCTCAGCAGGATAGTAGATTGGAGTAGACATGGGGATTATAAGCTATGGGTTAATATGGAGCAGCAGGTGTGTCCAGTTCCTCTAAATAGGGCCTTATGGTGCTATACAACTTTACCATCATTAGTAAAAAAACACCCTATGATAGGCGAAACTTTAAGCATAGGGAATAAAGTAAACCATAATTCTAAACTCTCCACCAAAAATTCCCCCTTGTTTCCGATCTTAAGAAACCCAGAGTTCCCACCAGGTATGGATTTACAAATATTTAGGAAACTGAGGGAAAAGGGAACCTTTCAAGCCTCACACTTTTTAGGAAACAGGGGATGGGTATCAATTGGGGAGTTAACACAACGAGGAGGGCAATATGAAATTCCCATATGGCAAGCTTGACAGGTTAGACATTATATAGAGACACTGGGACCGGCAGGAAAATACAGGCGAACACGAACTAAGTTTGAGGAGTATTGCGAGGCAGGGGAGCCCCTATCTCACGTAATATCTAAAATATATATAATCCTGACTGCACCCTTAGAGGACTCTAAAATGGAGTGCTTTGCCAAATGGGAGCGTGATTTAGGCCAAACTTTCTCTCCAGCACAATGCCAGAATACTATAGACCTATCTTTAAAATCCTCAAGGTGTAAGAAAATGCAGGAATCAAATTATAACATTTTAACACGTTGGTATTATACGCCATCGGCTTTGAACAAATTTTTTCCAGAAATATCTGACAGGTGCTGGAGAGGATGTGGTGGAAAAGGGACAATGTTACACATTTTCTGGGCATGCCCAGTAGTTAGACAATTCTGGCAAACTGTACAGAGAATCACTCAAATATTTACAGAACACCAGATTGTAGAAGACCCAGCCCTTTTTCTGTTACACCACACACAAATTCCATTGAATTTTTTTTACAAATTCAGTCTTGTGCAACCTAATAAATGCGGCAAAAAGCTGTATTGCGATGAAATGGAAAGACCCTTGTCCCCCTACGATCTCAATGTGGCTAAACAAAGTGAGAAAGGTAGGAATAATGGAGAAACTCCTAACTATAACGTTGGAAGGAAAAAAACAAAGGCCTCGTACACACGACCGAGTTTCTCGGCAAGAACCAGCAAGAAACTTGCCGAGTAAATCGGTCGTGTGTACGCGGCTATCGGGTTTCTCGTCGAGAAAACCGACAAGTAACCTTGACGAGAAAATAGAGAACCTGCTCTCTATTTTCTCGTCCAGATTCTCGTCAGCCTGTTTCTCGACGAGAAAAGTGAGTGTGTGTACACTTACCTGTCCGCCGGGAAGCCCGCGCATGTTCGAAATGAATTCGACGCATGCGCGGTAGCTTCCTAGGCATAGATAGGGTATATCAAGATGGCGGCGACGGCATCGAATGTGACGAGCGCATGCTCGTCATAGTCGATGACGTCACCGCGTATGCTCCATTCAAAGAACCGCGGGTTCTTTGAATCGAGCGTGTGTACACTCGGCCGGGACAATTTTCTTGTCCAAGAATCTCGTCGAAAAAAACGACATGTTTTTTTCGACGAGAATCTCGGCCGTGTGTACGAGGCCAAACACAAGAAATATGGGCATTAGACTTGTGCACAACGGAAAAATTCGTTCCGTTTCGGTTAGTTTCTTTCCGGTCCTGTTGATTCGTAATCATTCGTAATTTTGCTAGACGGGATTTTTCGTGTTCGGACTCATTCGTATTTTTGCAAGCGACATTTTTCGTTGAATTTTTTGTTGCTTTATAATTCGTACTTTCGGTAGAGTACGTTGTTTTTCGTTGATTCTGGACACAACTCCTACTTTCGTAACTTTTTTTGGGTTCGTTGATTCGTAATTTTCCGTGTCTCTCTCACAACGACGCTGCCTATTATGCCTAATGTGCTTCGAATGGATTTGTACTTTTCTAAATACATAGCGGTTATTTGTAACGATTCGAAATCTCGTATTTTACTTTCGTTTTTTACATGCGGCTATAGGCTCCGCCCCTGTACACCATTTTGAGAGGGTTCAGCACGGTGAGGGAGAAGCAGAGAGCAGAGCAGAGTGAGTGTTATTGTGCTTCGAATGGATTCGAAATCTCGTATTTTACTTTCGTTTTTTACATGCGGCTATAACCTCCGCCCCTGTACACCATTTTGAGAGGGAGTTCAGCACGGTGTGGGAGAAGCAGAGAGCAGAGCAGAGTGAGTGTTATTGTGCTTCGTATGGATTCGTACATTCGTAACTTTTTCATAACGAATTATGCCAAAGACATTCGGGCATTCGCTATTTGCGGTATAATTTATTTCGGATTCGGTCTTATTCGTAATTGCTTTGTTCGGAAATTTGAATGCTTCCGAATGTCCGAAAGTTGCTAAATTCGGACGAATTTCAATTCGTTACGAAACGAATTGCACAAGCCTAATGGGCATCATGGGAGCAATTTGTAAAACAGAAGAAGGGAAGAAGTTATAAGAAGAGTAAAGATAAAAACTAGGTTGACAGGTAAAAAGAATAAAAAGGGGCTCTACGAGTGGATACTGGCCCAGAATAGGGAAGAGGAAATGACAGAGAGGAAGAGATAGAGGAAGGGAAAAGGAAAGAAGAAAAGAGAAGGAGAAGGAAAGAGAAGGAAAAAATTATTATTATTATTTTTTTTTGTGTTTGTTTGTGGGTCATGATGTTTGTTTAATGTTCTCCAGCGTAAAGCAGGGGTTAAGAAGGGAGGAAATTAGGGTCGAGGGCAGGGGTGGGGGGGGGGAGGATAGGGAAAATAGGAAAGGGCAACAGGGATAAGGGAAGAAGGAGATGTTGAGGGAGAGAAGGGGAATAAAGAAGAGGAGTAGTAGGAAGAAGAGGCCAGAAGACGATAGTAAAATAATGAAAGTGAGAAGAAAGGGGAAGAAGGAAGGAAAAGAAAAAAAAAAAAGAAAAACATGGTCTAAATAAGGTTTTCTTTATACGTTTTCTCTAAATGACAATGTTATCATTGTATACCCTGTCTCAAGAAAATAAACAATAAAAAAAAAAAAAAAGAGATAGCAGCCCGAGATATACCCACTGAGCTGGAGAAGTTGATCACATTTGCCTTCCTCATTGACTCCAGACTCAGAGAAAGACCCTCTGTTAAGGAGCGCTTGCGGAAGCCTCCTGTACGTTTGTCTCCGAGCTTTGCATTCCCACCCTCCCTCACCTCCCATGCCTCCTGGTACAGAGTCGGTCTGTGAAGATGAACCCATGCACTTGGGCAACACGCGTCTCTCTGTGGATGAGAGAGCCCTTAGGAGGAGGGAGAGATTGTGCCTTTTTTGTGGCCAGGCCAGTCATTTTTTGAAGTCTTGTCCTACCCGTCCAGGGAACGCCCGAACCTTGAGGTCCTGTCACAGACAGACCTTAGGTGGCATTGTTTCGTCTCCAGTTGCCCAGAAGGATAAGACCCTGGTTTAGGTTACCCTGTATTCGGCTGAGTCATCCATCGAGATACAGACTGTAATCAACTCCGGGGCTGCAGGCCTGTTCATTGATTCCGCCTTTGTGTCTAAGCACTCGATTCCGCTGCAGCTGCGTGACACTCCACTTGCCATTGAGGCTCTTGATGGGAGACCTCTACAGCCTGCCCATGTGACTCACGAGACTGTTCCGTTGTCCATGGCCGAAGGGGCTCTTCACCATGAGATAATCCAATTCCAAGTTATTTCCTCACCTATGTTTCCGCTGGTTATTGGTTATCCTTGGTTACAGAGGCACAACCCGTCTTTTGATTGGCTCCATGCTGATATTCTGTCCTGGTCGCCACAGTGCAGTGAGAGATGCTTCCAGAAGGTAGCCAAGGTCCTGTGCACCTCTTCACTCTCCTCCCTGCCGAAGGAGTAACGTGATTTTATCGATGTTTTTGACAAAGGTCAAGCCGGTACGTTGCCTCCACACCGGTCGTATGATTGCGCAATTGACCTTCAACCTGGTGCCATACCCCCTCGTGGCCGGGTTTACCCTTTGTCGGTCTTGGAGGATAAGGCCATGGAGGAGTATGTTGCAGACGCTCTTTCTCAAGGTTTCATCCGCAAATCCTCGTCTCCTGCTGGTGCTGGTTTCTTTTTTGTGAAGAAAAGGAGTGGTGAACTGAGACCTTGTATCGATTATGGCGGTCTCAATAGTTTCACTATTAAGAATGCCTATTCGATCCTGTTGATTACGGAGTTATTTGACCGCCTCAAGGGAGCAACAGTCTTCACGAAGCTTGATTTGAGAGGGGCATACAATCTCGTCAGGATTAAGGAGGGCGACAAGTGGAAAACTAATACCAGAACAGGTCATTATGAGTATCTTGTAATGCCTTTTGGCCTCTGTAATGCTCCGGCATTTTTCCAGGAGTTTATTAACGATGTCCTCCGAGACTTGTTATGTGTGGTGGTTTATCTCGACGATATCCTCATATTTTTCAAGTCCCTGGAGAGCCACCACACAGATGTCTGTCGAGTGCTTCAGAAACTAAGAGAGAATAATCTCTATTGTAAACTGGAGAAGTGCAAATTCCATCGTGAACAGGTTAAATTCCTGGGTTATGTAATTTCCACTGTTGGTTTTTCGATGGACCCCGAGAAACTTTCTGCAGTGCTACAGTGGCCTAGACCCGTGGGTTTACATCTTCTGCATCACTTTCTTGGCTTTGCCAACTATTACCGGAAGTTTATTCGTAACTTCTCGTCTCTGGTCAGGCCCCTGACTGATATGACCAGAAAGGACGGTAACCCACAGAGTTGGTCTCCAGAGTCCATTAAGGCTTTTGAGAGTCTTAAGACTACCTTTTGTTTTTGCTCCTGTGTTGGCACATCCTGATCCCACGTTGCCTTTTATCCTTGAAGTCGATGCTTCTGAGACTGGAGTTGGCACTCTTCTGTCTCAAGGTCCTAGCTCTGACAACGCTATGCATCCGTGTGGGTATTTTTCCAAGAAATTTTCACCTGCGGAGTGCAATTACGAGATTGGTGACAGAGAGCTTTTGGCGATCATTTTAGCCCTGAAAGAATGGAGACATCTCCTCGAAGGTACCACTGTGCCGGTTCTCATTCTTACTGACCATAAGAATCTCACATTCTTGTCTGAGGCTAAGCGCCTCTCTCCCAGAAGGGCACAATGGGTTCTTTTCTTGTCGAATTGTAATTACATTGTCTCATTCTTACCCGGTACTAAGAATGTAAGGGCTGACGCCTTGTCATGATGACAATTTTCCTCCACTTCCAAGATGGAGTCGGTTCCGGTTCATGTGATTCCTCCTGATCGTATTCTGGCTACGGTTCGCACCAGTCTCACTTCTCCTTTGGGTGACAGAATCCTGGCTGCTCAGGTCGATGCCCCTCCTGAGAAACATTGTGACCGCTGCTTTGTTCCCGAGAGACTCCGTACTGCCATGCTCCAGACTTACCATTCTCCCAAGGCTGCTGGCCACCCTGGGAAGAATCAACTTTTTTGGGCCATTTCCCAACAATTCTGGTGGTCTAGTCTACGTGCTGATGTAGCCGCTTTCGTAGCTGCCTGTTCCGTGAGTGCTCAGAGTAAGACTCCACGACTCCTTCCAGTGGGCCTTCTACAACCCATACCCAATGGAGGAGAGAGGCCCTGGACCCACCTGTCTATGGATTTCATTGTGGAGTTACCCAACTCCCAGGGCAACACAGTTATCCTTATGGTGGTAGACCGGTTCTCGAAAATGTCTCACTGTATTCCACTCAAGAAGTTGCCTACGTTTAAGGAACTGGCTTCCATTTTTGCTTGGGAGATCTTTCGCTTACATGGCCTACCCAAGGTCATTGTCTCAGACAGGGGAAGTCTGTTTGTGTCCCGGTTCTGGCGAGCCTTTTGTGCACAGTTGGGAATTGAGCTTGCTTTCTCCTCTGCGTATCCCCCACAGTCTAATGGGGCCGCAGAACGAACCAATCAGTCATTGGAGCAATTCCTGCGTTGCTATATTTCTGACCATCACAACAACTGGTCAGACCTCTTACCATGGGCGGAGTTTGCTCACAATAGCGCTCTGAATTCTGCTTCCCGTTTGTCCCTGTATATGGCGAATTATGGTTTCCAACCTTCCATGTTGCCTGACTCGTTTGTTCCTCAGAGTATTCCTGCATTAGAGGAACATCTCAGTAGTCTTCGTTCCACTTGGGTACAAGTCCAGGAGGCTTTGCGACAGGCTAACGAGAGGTACAGACTACATGCTGACCGCAGACGCCTGCCTGCACCTCCTACCAGGTCGGGGACAGGGTCTGGCTGTCATATCGCAATCTTCGACTTTGTGTTCCTTCTCTGAAGTTCGCACCTCAGTTTATTGGGCCTTTCCGTATCCTTTGCAGGATAAACCCAGTGGCTTACGCGTTGGACCTTCCTTCCAGTATACGTATCTCTAATGTGTTTCATGTCTCCTTATTGAAACCTTTGGTCTGCAACCATTTTACCACCTTGGTGCCACGTCCTCATCCTATACAGGTTGAGAACCATGAGGAGTATGAAGTACAGTCCATTGTTGACTCCCGTAGGTTCCGTGGGCGCATTCAGTACCTGGTGCATTGGAAGGGGTACGGTCCAGAGGAACGCTCTTGGGTCCCATCCTCGGACGTACATGCCCCTGTCCTCCTCCATGATTTCTATAGACATTTTCCCCTCAAGCCCTGTGGTCCTCCGAGGGGGAGGGGTCATTGAGGAGGGGGTACTGTCAGGGCTGGGATCAGCCCTTCCTTCTCTGTGCTGGCAGCTAAGCTGTTAGCTAATTGCCAGCTTCCATCTCTCCACAGTGATCCACCTGTTTATGATCCGCTCGTCAGCTCTGCCTACTTAAGGACTTCCAGTTCATTTGCTCTTCGCCTTCGCCTGTGTTAACATCACAAGAGACTTTCTCCTGCATTCCAGTTGAAGACCTGCTTGACTGACAGATCCTGCTACCTTTATCGCTGGCTCTTGGACTTTGGCTTGGCTTGGCCGACTACCCGATCCGGTTACTGAACTCTGGCTATGTTTTGACTACGCTTACTCTGTTTACCTTTTTATAATTATTAAACAAGTGTGATTTAACTGTACTCGGTTTGATTCATGGTTTCTGACATTACCACATGTTAGCTCTCCATAGGATTGCTTATGAAGCTTATAACAATTTTATACTTTCACATAAATATATAAAAATCTATATATTTCACTTTTTCAATATCTAGAAAATATAATGATATATTGTTTTGCTTGCGTCTATCTATCAAGGTTACTCTGTGGTATAACAAGGAAGCTGAGACTTCTGCAGTGTGTAAATGCGCTTTTACTATACAAGTTGCTGTACATACAAAACTATTACAATATTAGGACTACAATACAAGTCTGACAGATCACTATAACAAGCAAAATGCCTAGCAAATGAACAGCCTATGGTCTATAACAGTACAAATACATTTAAAGGTTACTTAACTTTGATTATGCTATGTTCATGATCTCCATTGCTGGTGACCAGGCATCTTCTTCTTATGATGAGTGGCTTCTTCTGATCTTACAGCAACATGATGTGTGTGTGTGTGTGTGTGTCCTAGCTTATGCCTGCTTTTATGTGTCAGGCTGAGTTACCAAACAACAGAAAACATACCTGTTTACTGTAGCTGTTGAATACAACAATGCTATCTACCTATTATCTACTCAAACCAAATCTGTCAGTAATCTAACAGTCATTCTTTCAGTTTGAGAGCTGAAAGAAATCTCAAACAAGTAATGTCTTACTTGTTTACTGTAGCTATAATACAACAATGGTATCTAAACCCCATTGTATGAAAACAGCATTTGTTTGAGAAATCTACTCAAACCAAAAAAGACTGACAGTAATCTGACCAACTCACTATTGTAAAATTGTCCCATGTATCCTATGTCTGAGTAATATAATAAAAAATCATATTTTTAACAAACGCAACACATTCCACCCTATGATTTTTATTTTTTTTCTCTCAGACTACACAGAAAATCTCTTCATTACTAACAACTCATTCTACACATGAATTTTCCTTAAATGCAACCCCTCCCATATTTCTGTCACTGTGAAGGTGTTTCAGTCTTTGGATAAAAGTTGAAAGTCTGTTCTAGAGTTCTTTAGAAATAAGTCCAGGCTTGAAATACATCAAAGGCCTTGTTCTCCACAGCTCTTACGATCTTCCGTCATTCTTTCCATCATGTAACCACTTTTCTCTGGTCTTCCTATGGATCAAATCGGAGACAGCCTGTGGAGTGGAAAACAAAGCGGATTATCTGTTCCTTCTAACAATACATAAACAGTAGATCCTGGCCCTTCAGCTACAATCTCTCCTCTAAATGGCTTCTTGCTTGGATATCTGACCAATACTTTGCCACCTGCCTGTATGCACCTCTGACCCTCCCAAAGATCATTAATAGGGAGGAGAGGAAATATACTGATATTTCCCAGAAGATCACTGCTGTTTATTTTGGAAGGTTTGATGTTATGTAGCCTCACTTTCCACTCTTGCTGAGAAGTATCCACTAACCAGTCAGAGTCCCAGCCACTGTCTTGAAGCTCATCTGTCAATGCAAATATAACTTCAAACCTTCCTGCCAGATTCCCTCTCATTCCTAGATAGGCTTCAGCTTCAGATACGTCACTCTTGGTTTCTATGTCATGGGAAGCAGTAACATGGTATCTGTTAAACCCTGTTCTTTCAGGAACCTTACATAAATACTGAACTCTGCACTCCAGCTGTGTAATCTGTGCCTCAGCCCCTACCATCCTCTCATATGGTGTGCTTTTGGCTATTGGCCTAGAATTTAACAACATGACTGCCTGTGTGAGGACCCGATCCCACCCCCTTAGTGAATGTGTGGGTGTAAGTTTGCATATCTGGTCTTTCAATAGCCCGTTGTATATTTCAATCAAACCAGCTGCCTGTGGATGGTATGGGATGTGGCACAACCAGTACACTCCAGAATCTTTGGCCCACTGCTGTACTGTTGATCCGGTGAAGTGTGAGCCATTATCACTTTGGACTTGTTTGGGACAACCATAAGCAATGACAAGTTTCTGAAGCAGTTGAAGCGTTGCGGCTTGATCTGCACGTTTGCAAGGATGAACAAGCATAAGTCCTGAATAGGTGTCCACTGCAGTGCAACAATATCTCAGTCCATTGTTTCCCCGGGGCAGGGGACCGATTAAGTCAATCTGCCAGATCTCTGCAGGCCTCTCACCCCTTTTAATCGACCCGGTGGAGTACTTTTGCAATGGCCATTGTTGCACTTCTCCACACACTGTACAGTTCCCTATTACAGTCTTTATCATGTCCATGGATATAGGCAATCCTCTCTGCTGTGCCCATTCATATGTTGCTTTCTGCCCCAAATGTCCAGATTGCTTGTGGGCCCAGTTGGCCAAGTTCATCAAAACAGGATCAATTGGCACAACTGCCTTCACTTTGGCGATTTTATCTGCAACTCTGTTATAGTTCTCAAAGTCTGGTACTAGGGGCACATGTGCATCAACATGCCCCACTTTTATGGTGTGGGAGTGAGCTTCCTTCCAGATGTAGTCCCAGACTTCCTTGCCTCCCCACACCACCTTTCCATGAATCATCCATTCATTGGACTTCCACGTGGGCATCCAAGTTGTCAGTCCTTTAAAAACCACCCAGCTGTCAGTGTAGATAGTGACATGGGAAGAAGGATCCTCCTGAAGAGTCATCACTACAGCTTTCAACTCTGCATACTGACTGGACCCTCCAATTCCGGACTCCTGCAGGACTGTGTCTGTACTTGGGTTGTAGGCTGCTGCTGTCCATTTACGCCCAGACGAGGCGACTATGGCTGAACCATCAGTGAACCACGCTGACTCCTTCATGTCTTCTGACAGAGACTCAAAGGGTGGAGCCTCTTGAATGGGGGATGACTGCAGCACAGGAATTTCTTCTTCTGGCCGGGTGCTGGTAAAAGTAACAAGCCCTGCCAACTGTTTTGAAACATCTCTAATATCCCCAGCTGCACTACCCCCTCTTTCTTGAAGGTACTACTTCCGTTTCATCAGTGTCTGGTTCTGGGCTACAGCTGCCCTAGTGGTCAGTCCATTATCTCTCACCCATCCTGCTATTGGCAATGCAGTATGGATGGTGACTGTGTCCTTTTCTGTAATGGTCTATACATGTTGAAGTGCTGTGTAGGCCCCAAACAGGTACTTCTCTAGGGACGTGTATCTCGTCTGTGCCCCTGTCAGTTGTTTGGACCAAAATCCAATAGGTATTGCTCTCAGTTCTTTCTTTTCATTTGGCTGCCACAGACTCCAAGATATGGTACCATTCTGCTCCACTACATCCAGCTGAAATGGTACTCCTTGTCTCACGGGTCCCAATCCCTGATGCTGCAAAATAGCTTCTTTAGCAGCCAGAAATGCAGTCCGCTGTTCTGAACCCCATGAGAACTCAGTCTTTTTTCTGGTAACATTGTATATAGGCCTCAATATCAGTCCAAAATGTGGGATGAACGATCTCCAGAATCCTACAACTCCAATGAACTTCTGTGCCTCCTTTTTGGTAGTAGGGGGCGACCGCGCCTGTATAGTTTGCACAACTGTCTCTGGAATCTTCCTCTGTGGCCCAGTCCACATCATTCCTAGGAATTTCACCTCTGTGGCAGGTCCTTGGACTTTGTCTCTGTTGATAGCTCACCCTCTGTTCTCCAAGTGCTGTATCAGCAGGTGCAGTGCTTCAGTTACATCTTCTTTTGTCCCAGAGATCATGATGTCATCAAATTAGTGAAACACAGCGACTTTCAAATTCAGGGTACTTATATCTCTGGCAATCAGTCCATGAAAAATCATTGGAGAATGAAGATAGCCTTCCGGAAGGACAGTGAAAGTGTACTGGCGGCCGTCCCACACCATAGCAAACTGGTCTTGACACTCTGGGTCTATCAAAATTGAAAAGAAAGCATTAGCCAGGTCTATCACAGCATGATATTCTCCTGCATCTTTAGCAATTTTCTCAACAATTGAGATCATATCTGCTACAGCTGACTTCAATGGAGGTGCCACTTTGTTTAGACCTCTGTAATCCACAGTCATTCTATATGTCCCATCAGGTTTCTTTACTGGGGACACCGGAGACGAGAAAGGACTTACAGCAGGTCTAAGGATCCCTACTCTCAACAGTTCTTGAATAGCCTCCCCAATTTCTTTGTGGCCTCCAGGAAGTCTGTACTGCTTGAGACAGACTGGCTTCTCTGGTGGAGGAATGTGGACAGGGGTCCATTTCTCATGACCTCTGACCACAGCCTTCACCGCCCTTACCAGATACACTTTATCAGGATACCCGAATGTGAATGTACCTCTTTCAGTCTGAATTGACTGACCTTGAAGTACATCCATCCCAAGAATATTTTCAGGTAACTCTGATATCAAAACATTTGTCATAAATCCTGATCCCTTGCCAATAGCCAATTTCACCCGTATCCTAACTGCTGGTGTAGTTTGCCCTCCCAAACCTTCTACATACATCAATTCTCCTTTGTGATGGGAAGGATTTCCTTGCAAAAGTGTAACTTCAGCTCCGCTATCAACTAAAGCCATTACATGTGTAGGAGAAGATGACTTCCCCCACCATACAGTGACAGGTGCATATGGGCGTCTGTCTCCTGCTGTCACTGCCCTTGCTGCTATTACAGGAGACTCACCTTCCCTTCATAAAGGATATTGAACCTCCCAATCCCCTTTTCTGATTCTCTCTAACTCCTCCCCAGGATAAAGGGATTTGGGTTTGGGTTCATGTTCAGTTTTGGGAATTGTTTTGGGGCTAACAGGAGGGGTCTGTTCTGTTTCCTCTAAGTCTAGGCTGATGTTATCTTCACTAGGAGTAGTGTTTCTAACCCTGACAGTTTTCCCTACTAAATGTTTCCACCTCTTCAGCATTTCTGCAGTAGAAATGCCATCTATCTCATCTTTAGGTACTCCTGGCTTTAATAGATCCACCCACATTTCTTTCCTAGAAATAACTAGCCTGGTTTTCTCTTCACCTTCTGTCTTCTCTACCCCATTCCGTTTCTTCTCTGTTCTTTTCTGCTTGTATTCTTTCTATCTGGCCTTGACCTTATCTACTGCCCTGACAGGTTTTGTTTTAGTCTCCTCTATCTCCCCCAACTGGCTTAAAAGGGTTGTGGCTTCATGAATCTTGCTGTTTAATCCCATGCCTCCCAACAAAGACAATAATGGAGCCCTGAGATTAAATGGCGCAGACTTCATCAGCTTAGAGCGCAGAGCAGACGTAAAGGGTTCCATATCTGGACCTATCCATTCTGGAAATGTATTTAATCCGGTTATACAACCCATCTCACGTAACCTGGAAATACCCTCTCCTATTGATCTCCAGGAGTAGGTATTTTCCAGGTCAGTAGGACTAGCGTATACTCGGACTATTCCATCTCTCACAAGGTCTAACAGTGAAAAATTCACGCTAAACTCTCAGGCTTTTCGCATTGCCTGACGCAATTGTGGATCATGGGTTAACACTCCCATAGCCACTGCTTCCTTACCTGACAAAACAACACTGTCTGCCCCTTCATCCCATAAGCGTAGGAGCCAACTCAATAGGGGCTCCCCAGACCTTTGTTTGTATCGTTTTGCCAGCTCATGGAGTTCAGTTTGTGTAAAATCCCGTACTTCTTCAATTTCAACATCTCTTGGGTTGCGATAATGCACCTCCCCATCTGCCATATCCTCTCTATCATGTTGCCGTTTCCTATGCTTAGTAATGAGAGGTCTGGCATACTTTTTCTTTCCCACCCACTAGCAGATCATCATCTGAAATATCAAACTCTATCTCCTCATTCCCAGTTTTGGGATGTGACAATGGCACGTACCCTGGCTTTACTAACGGGTTTACGCCCCTTCCTTTTCCTTAAGGCATTAATTGATTTGGTCATGAGGGCTGCACACCGCTCTTGCAAATCATCAGCCCGACTAGCGGTTGAACGTACACACTCTGAAGCAACTGCTAGCTGGTCTTTTAATACCTTAACTTCTGCCTCTGCCTTCTCCCTTCTATGTGATTCAGTATAGAGAGCATGGAGGAAGTACCACCCCACTGTGGACACTGTCCTCTTCTCTTTCTTACTTAAATCCAAACCCTTAAGGCTAAAATCTACAAAATTATCTGAGACTTTATCACCCCAAGTCAGCTTCAAGGGAGAAGCATACTTCACAAATTCTTTAGCAAGAGGCTCCCACTCATTATTTCTGGCCCAGATAGGTAAGCTGCACACTTTCTTCTGGTCACCAGAACCCTCTGCAGCCTTGCTTTTCCTAAACAGCTTACGCAGAATTTTACCTAGCACATGCTACACAACACACTACAGATGAACAAGTCTGCTTCAATTGAATTATAGCACAGATAGCGGCCGAGCCCCCAAATGTTTTGCTTGCGTCTATCTATCAAGGCTACTCTGTGGTATAACAAGGAAGCTGAGACTTTTGCAGTGTGTAAATGTGCTTTTACTATACAAGATGCTGTACATACAAAACTATTACAATATTAGGACTACAATACAAGACTGACAGATCTCTATAACAAGCAAAATGCCAGGCAAATGAACAGCCTATGGTCTATAACAGTACGAATACATTTGAAGGTTACTTAACTTCGATTACGCTATGTTCATGATCTCCATTGCTGGTGACCAGGCATCTTCTTCTTATGATGAGTGGCTTCTTCTGATCTTACAGCAACATGATGTGTGTGTGTGTGTCCTAGCTTATGCCTGCTTTTATGTGTCAGGCTGAGTTACCAAACAACAGAAAACATACCTGTTTACTGTAGCTGTTGAATACAACAATGCTATCTACCTATTATCTACTCAAACCAAATCTGTCAGTAATCTAACAGTCATTCTTTCAGTTTGAGAGCTGAAAGAAATCTCAAACAAGTAATGTCTTACTTGTTTACTGTAGCTATAATACAACAATGGTATCTAAACCCCATTGTATGAAAACAGCATTTGTTTGAGAAATCTACTCAAACCAAAAAAGACTGACAGTAATCTGACCAACTCACTATTGTAAAATTGTCCCATGTATCCTATGTCTGAGTAATATAATAAAAATCATATTTTTAACAAACGCAACACATATATACAAGTCAATTATTCTAAAGATCCAATCCATTCATTTGTTAATAGATGTATATTAGATATTAAATTAAAGAAACTTTCTAACACTTAGACAAAACTGTACCAACACCACAGACTATATAGAACAAAGTCACCTTCTTAAAATAAAACTACTCGATAAGAGTTATCCAGAGTCCCTTGTTGAGCAGGCACACAATTTCTACCTTGACGGCAAACCAGCACGTACCGACAAGGAGACGTTTGACAATTCCACCAGATTCATCACCAAATTTCGTCATCAATATAAACACATGGAGAATATCCTGGGTAAGCACTGGAACATTCTGGCTGAGGATCCACACCTAAAAACCATCCTACCAGAAAAACCTAGGGTCACATACCAAAAAGCGCCCAACCTTAGGAATAAAATTGCTCCAAGTAAACTAAAACCGGATAAACCCATACACTCCACATAATTATGTCTCTGCCCTCTCAAAACCATGTTCCGTTGTAAAAAGGCACTGTGCAAAATGTGTGCTTTCGTAAAACACGGTAAAAAAGAATACACTGTCAAAGGAAAATCATATAAATTTGATGAATTTTATAATTGTTCATCAGATTTCGTCATTTACTGTTTGACATGCCCATGTAACTTGTTGTACATTGGCCGTACCATTCGCCCACTCCGAAAACGTTTTGGAGAACACCGTCGCCTATTAGAGGAAGGAAAGGACAAAAAAAGTGTCCCTCTCCACTTTGCAACCTGCCATAAAAAATCCACCACAGGCCTCGAAGTTTGGGTGCTGGAACAAATACCCAGGGGTCTCCCAGAGGCAGAGAGATTCCACCAGCTTTGCGAAAGGGAGACCTATTGGATATACTCTATGGATACCCTCTCGCCAGGAGGGTTGAATGAGGAATTAGAGGTGGCAACCATCATATAACATCATACACCAGTTCACACACACATTACCCCGTTCCTTTTTTCTTCCCCCTTCCCTTCTAGGCCCAACTAAAGCTCTCCCCCCCCCCATCCATTTTTCCCACCCCCCATCTGTTTTTTTTTCGCCCATATTTTAATCTATGTACTATTTTTGTTACAGATTCTTTTTCTACTACTTCAACCTGGAAGATGGGTGGTCCCTAATCTAAAGGAAGTTGGGTACAATTGTCACTCCTCTTCCTTTTCCCTATTCCCCCCCTCTTTCAATCACTCAGTTCAGTAAGTATATAGTGGTATAAGGTTAACCTAGTTGCCCATATTACTACTATGTGGTCTGGCTTACATTGTGCATGACGTGCTGCCCCGCCTCTCAGTGGTGTCGAGCCAGGTTTACGGCTGGCATAGCTGGGGATAGGGTACCTTGTCGCCCACATTGGTATTATCACATACCACGATACCTCACTATTGCATCCCCCACCCTTCCCATCATGCTGAGCATGACTGTAAATTACCCGTACCCTATTCCAACTAGTCATTTACTCTATACGATATACATGGATAATTCTGTGTATATTGCACATCATCTCCATTACATAGTTGAGGTGATTAGCAATAGATTCTAGACAATAGTCTACTACGTATAATATCCGGTCATATCTCGTTATACAGAACTGCCTAAATGACCAGACGTTGTGTCCACATTATAGGTGCTCTGACCGACATATGGATATACTCACCAATGGATTCCCATTGCATATTACACATGCCTATCTCCATGATACCCAGTAACCTAGTTTTTATAGGTGCAAAATTCTGACACGTTTGTTTTTGTACATATATTTACAATGAAACATGTGTCATCCATTCCAGCATTCATCTACTTTTATACATCATCTTGTTATAATGCATATGATTTATCCAACTGTGGTCTCCCCCATGCACACATAGAGAGCTATTTTAACCACTTCAGCCCCGGAAGAATTGGCTGCCCAATGACCGGGCCATTTTTTGCGATACGGCACTGCATCAATTTTTTTTTTTTAAATACTTTTTTTTTTATTGTTTCTCAAGTAAAAAAAAAAGATTGTGAAATATTATATGGTATCTTACAGTACAGTACATAAAACTATTGTTACTTTACCTTCTCTCTCCCTCCCTCCCACACACCACCCAATCATTAATTGTGCGTGTACTTCCATTAGTTGCAAAGCCTCAGGGGGTAAAGGGAGAAAGACACCCCTAGGGGCAAAAAGCAGTACAAAAATGAAAAACGTCTATGGTCCCATAAGTGAGAGGAGTAGAAGCGGGGGGATGGCGGAGAGAGAGGGAGAAGGTCTCATCCGCTCACCACCATCCCCTTATGGGGGACACCCCATCTCGTCCAACCAAGGCCTCCACATTCTCTCAAATTTCCTGCAATTACCACGCCTGATAAGTGCCACTCTCTCACTCCAAACCATTGAGTTGATCGTCTCAACACAGTTCTTCACAGTCAGGGGGGTCTGTGCCTGCCATTTCTGTGCGATTAATTTTCTCGCCTGAAATAGGCATCTCAGCACTACTTTTTCGGTAGTGCCGATCGGGACTCTACATTCCTCCATGCTTCCTAGTAGGCATGTCTTGGCCGCCGGTTCTAGTGTGGTCCTGAAGATTTTATTTATCCTATTTATTATCTCCACCCAATATCTAAATAGCTTCAGGCACTTCCACACCATGTGGATAAAATCTCCTGTCGCCTTGCACCTGGGGCACTCGTCGTTTTGTCTCCACCCAAGTTTAAACATTTTTTTAGGGGTATAGTAGACTCTGTGTATCAAGAACAAGTGGGATACTTTCTGTGAGGGGGAAATCGAGACCAATACTCCTCTTTCTAAGATCTTGTCCTATTGTTCCTTAGTCATTGCCCCCACGTCTCTCTCCCATCTGGGTCCAATCAGTTATTTGTGACCTGAACTGCACTTGAATGGTGTGTCTATTCTGGAGGTATTATAGAACAAATTATTTTATATATTAATTCCAGTCTTAAATCTAGGAATGTTTTCATAAGGTTGCCCTCATATAGTTGGATTAGTCGGTTAATGCGCTGTCTCTCCCATTCCCTTACTTCCGCCAAGTTTTCATTGTTCCATAGGGGGGTGTATTCTGTTACCCCATTGTACCCCATTAGTGCCTTCGTTACCTGCCATACTTTACTAACTAGGTTTATAGTTGGGCATCTGTGGATAAATTAGTCTTCCTCTAATGCTAGCTCCACAGCCCGCTAGATGTTGCAGCTCGGATGACTGCGTCGCTTTAACTGACAATTGCGCGGTTGTGCGACGCTGTACCCAAACAAAATTTACGTCTTTTTTTTTTTCCTCAAATAGTGCTTTCTTTTGGTGGTAGTTGATTATCTCTGCGATTTTAATTTTTTGCGCTATAGACAAACAAAAGAGCGTAAATTTTGAAAAAAAACACAATATTTTGTATATTTTGTATTTAGGCTGATATGTATTCTTCTGCATATTTTTGGTAATAAAAATCGCAATAAGCATATATTGATTGGTTTGCAGAAAAGTTATAGCGTCTACAAAATAGGGGATAGATTTATGGCATTTTTTTATTTATTTTTAATTTTACTAGTAATGGCGGCGATCTGCGATTTTGTATCGGGACTGCGACATTATGGCAGACACATCGGACACTTATGACAAATTTTTGGGACCATTGGCATTTATACAGCGATCAGTGCTATAAAAATGCACCGATTACTGTAAAAATGTCACTGGCAGGGAAGGGGTTAACACTAGGGGGCGATCAAGGTGTTAATTGTGTTCCCTAATGTGTGTTCTAACTGAAGGGGGATGGGACTGACCTAGAGGAAATTACAGATCGTGGTTCCTAGCTATTAGGAACTCACGATCTGCATTTCCTCACTGAACAGAACAGGGATGTGTGTATTTACACACACGCATCCCTGTTCTGCCTCTCGTGCCCGGAGATCGCCTGCTAGCCCGCTTAAAAGCGACCAATGTACAGCTACCAAGGTTCGCCCAACAGAACCAGCCTGCCGCAGTATAACTGCGGCGGCTGGTCCGTAAATGGTTAATATATACTTATTATGTGAATATGTAATGGTCCTCACATAAAACACACCACATTAGCAGAGTCTACTTTATTACAATGTTCAATTTTATGCGGGTTCTCCCTTAGGATCTATAGATATAATTTAATACATTTTTATTACTTAACATCGTGTTATTTACACTTATTTCTTATTGGTTTGTTTAAGATGCATGTTGCCTTCTTTTGTTTTAATGTTTTTTTAATTTTGCACCATTTGTTGTCCTGCCAGTAACCTTGCACTAAGCACTGGTAAACTTACCATGTTCTATTCATGGGTAGCTTTAGTTTTAAGCCACAAGATGGTGCCAATCTTGGCCACTAGAGGGCCTTTCGAACTGTCCATTCATGTGAGTGATAATTGATGCACCACATTCACCAATCAACAACCCTTATATAAATGGACTCACACTCCTGCACAAGTCAGCTTGAAAAAGGAGCGCACCTGTCATCACCATCAGCAGTGCGCACTCTCGGAAACGTGTTGCATCATATCTGGTGACGTCGGACGCCGCTGCGGTCCATGTGCATTTGAGCCCCTCTTCCTGTTCCAGCCTAATACATTGAGCTGACGATCGGAGATAAGGCTATCGAACCACCACTGCAACCCAGCCAGCGCAGAGACTCACCTCACAGGACTCCACAATGTGCTTCACTACACTTACCTAGATGTAAGTGCTTTTATGCCTTGCTTATATTAAATGTCTTACAGTTTACTTCAGCGGCGCTTCTATCTTTGTTTTACATGTTCCTGGAGTTTTGCTTCAGCTTCCCCCAAGAGGCTTGCCCAGAACTGTCCACCATTTTCCACATTGGACCATCATGCATTGCCTATACATAGACTTATTCCCCCTATCTACATTGTCCACAGGCCCCACTCAGACTGCTGACCCCAGATTGAGCATTTTTACTCCCTCATCCCCTGTCAGATTAAGCATTATTGTTTAACAGCTTGCGCCAGTATCACCTTATTGTAGGTGGATTTACAAACTATCAGCCGCCAAATACCCTGGCCTGAACGAAGCTATAAGCTTTAAGCCTTATTTATAGAATATCGATTTCTCTTTATACATCCTTCCCCTTGGGATGTTCTCTTTGCTAAGCCATTACTATTGAAATGTGTTTAATCTGTTATGCATGTAATTTTTCTTTCAATGACTGTTTGAACGCTTACTCGAGGGGTACTCACCCAGGAAACAAAATATTTTTCATATTTGGATTGATGTGGGTAGGATCCCTCCTTTGTCTGTTTGACAATTTGGTTATCTCTCACTATAGGACCTGCCATTTGGCCATTTTTATTTTCATTTGTATATTTATTTTATTTTTGCCATTTGATTGTTGGAGCTACCGGTTTCTGGGGGGATTGGTGACAGTACGGACACGTGGGGTGTTTCCCCTTATGGGGTGGATATGGCACCTTTGTGGTGCGCTCCTATCCTTGCTAGAGGTGGGCACCAGTGCTGCGAGTCCCTCCAGGGTGCTGGTGGTGGTCTTGGGGGATTTGTTTTGGGTCTGGACTGAGTTCCCACCTTTTTCATTTCCCTTTGTGCCTATCTTGGGAACTACTGGCATTCCCCATCTGAGAGATATCCATCCTGATGGATAGACTTTCAAAGATCGCTGAAATGGGTCCGCTGCGCATGCGTGTGATGCTCGCACATGTGTGGAGGCTACAGCATGTCCGCAATCCGTAGGTGACTTCAGACGCCGGCTGATCGTCGGGGGGGAGCATATAACGCAGGACTGTGGGCCATTGCCACAGTGCCTGCACTGAGCCGGGGACGCCTGTGAGCATTTATTGGGATACTATTGGTGAAAAATTTAGGGAATTGAATACCTTGCTGGGGAAACTTCCATATAGTATGTGAGACTATTTTCTAATCCCAAGTCTTTTGATGTTTGCTTGCTACCAGATGGGACACTGTGGCCATTGTGACAGGAAGGACCTCAGTGATGTACTCATTCTTGTTAACTTTCTATATATGATGACAACGTAGCTCATCCATTCTGGGCGGACTTCCTTGGAGTGTGTTACCTTTTCTTATGTGTCTTTTTGGATCTGGACAGCAATCTAAGGTACTTGATGTTTTATCTTGTGTTTATTGGTAGTATTATCTTTTTAGAGGTCTGGGGCCTTATTCCAGATGTATTTAGGCTCATTCTTCATATTTTCACAGACATACTGGTTCAATGTGTTCTCCCTGTGGTCTATTACCGCCCTTGGAGGTGGCTCCCCTTTATTCCAACTAGATTGATCTTTAGCAATGCCCATGCAAGTGATTTAGGTTAATACAGATGGTGAGTGTTCCTTGGCCTTGTGCAGTGCGGTGACTCTCTCATTGAGATTCATTTAATTCATTAATTGTTGTTGTTTTTTTTGTGTATAATTTATATCATATACAATTTCTACGTAGATATTTTTGCATATATGAATATTGGCAAACTGACAACCACATAGATGTGGTTGTCAGTTTGGCAATTTTCATATATGCAAATATATCTACATAGAAATTGTTTTGATAATGGTGTTGATTGTATTTATTGTTTTATAGTTATATAGTTCAGCCCCTGAAGAAGCAGAAAAGCAAAACATGTCGAGCAACAAGCATTGTTGTGAACAACATAATATCTGTATATGTGTGTTATATATGTTCTATTTGGCAGCAACTGCATGCCCCAATGTTTAATCATTTTGAATTAAATAAAGAATATTTTTATATAATTTGTGTAATGGCACCACAAAAATCCCTTCTCTTTGTGATCCCTAAAAATAATACTTTTCTGGGATGAAGGTGCCCTTGATCTGTAGGTGGCTTGTTCAAAGGCACAGGTTTGAACCATGTCTAAAGCAGCAGTTATAGTATAGTTATGTATCTTTATTTGATATTTAAGGCCAATTTCCTTGCCTAGGGAGGGAAATTTCAAATAACCAGCCTGAATATTTAGCAAAACCTGACCAATCCCTATGGGGGTGTACCCAGATGGTGGTTAGGAATGCTGTTAAATAGTCTGAAGCCCAGAGGAGATGTCCCCCCGCCCCCTGTCTAATCTTCAGTGGCCCTTTGATTATCTCTTGGGGGGAATCTTTGTACACGTCGACTCCCAACCAATAGTGAATGTCGGCAGTTGTGCCTGGTAGTTGCACCTGCAGGACCAAATAGGAATTTAGGGAGAACCTCACACTTTTTTTTCTTTTTAAACACTTTGGGCAGGGCAGGGATGAGTCACTGGTTGTAAGTACTTACCAGCTCCCTGACAACCAGCTTCTCTGAGCTGGAATTGTCAGATTTAGCAGTGGTTGTAATACTGCAGCAAAATGTTTCAACACTTAAAGCGTTTGTTAAACCAAATTTATTTTTTCGATTCTGGTCCCTTAAAGCAGATTACACAGGACAGCGCTTGTGCTATGTAATCTGCCCCCCTCTAAACCTACCACTTCCTGTATGGCCTCTCTAAACAGACCACGATAACCAGGGCAGCTCTGCCCTGATCACCGTGGTCAAAGTGCCTCCCTCTGTGATAGACTGCCTGCCCTGTGCTCTCCTCTCTCCCCACTTCCCCCTCCTTCCTCCTTGTCAGTGCCCTCCCTGTCTGTCTCCGGGCTGGCCCGCCCCCCCCCCCGCCGCTATTATTTTAATATTAAAATTAAAATTTTGTCACTGCCAGCCTCTCTATTAGAGGCTGGCATAGCACACTGTGTATGTTTTATTTAAAAACGAGCACTGTAAATACTGTATATCAGCTGTCTTTAGGCCGGTCACGTGACTCGCAGCCTCTTTCCAGCTCTGATGGATGTCTTCTGCGGAGGAGACGAGCGGCCATGTGATCTCCCTCTGTCGTCAGAGGGAGATCACCGCCCCTCCCACAGAAAACATCTATCAGAGCTGGAAAGCATCCGCGAGTGATGAGACCCGCCTGAAATCAGCTGATATTCAGTATTTACACTGCTCGTTTTTAAATACAACATACACAGTGTGCTATGCCAGCCTCTAATAGAGGGGCTGGCCTAGACTTACAGTATCTCACAAAAGTGAGTACACCCCTCACATTTTTGTAAATATTTTATTATATCTTTTCATGTGACAACACTGAAGAAATGACACTTTGCTACAATGTAAGATAGTGATTGTACAGCTTTTATAACAGTGTCAATTTGCTGTCCCCTCAGAATAACTCAACACACAGCCATTAATGTCTAAAGCCCTGTACACACGATCGGATATCCTATGGATTCTAATCCGATGGTTTTTTCCATCGGAAATCCGATGAAACTGTCTTCCAACAGTCTTGGCCACACACCATCAGTCAAAAAACCGACGGCAACAAAACGACGGGATGTACAACACGTACGACGGCGCTATAAAAGGGAAGTTCAAATCTAATGGCGCCACCCCTTGGCCTGCTTTTGCTGATTTCGTGTTACCGCATGTTAGTAAAAGTTTGGTGAGGGCCGATTCGCGCTTTTCAGTCTCCGTGCTTTTCAGATCATTTCCTGGTGTTCAGTTTGTGCTTGTGGGTTCGTATTTGTTATTCAGTGCGTGCAGTCAGGTCGTTACTGCTTTGCAGTGCCTTCTTGGCCGTTCGTTTACTGTTTTTCAGGTCGTTCTTCTCAGGCCTTGCTGTTCCACGGTGCGTTCTGTTTGAGTTTGTTCTGACCAGCCGACCGGTTTAAGACCATGTTTGAAGTGTGTTCTCGTTCTCGAGCTCGTGTTGGCTATGGACTTGGTGTTGCGGTTAACACTGTAACCTGAGTTCAGTCCGTGAACAGAGCGAGGAGGAGTTCATGGACCAAGAATTGGTTGCTCCAGCGTGACCGATTCTCTCATATGTCTCTGCTGCGGGAAATCCATGAGATTAATCCTGATGATTTCAGGAATTATCTCAGGATGACGGACCCCGTTTTTCACCGTCTGTTTGATTAGCTGTCCCCCTATATCACGAGGCAGGACACTGTGATGCACCAGGCCATCACTGCCGAGCAGAAGCTTATTGCCACGTTGAGATACCTGGCGACTGGGAGAAGTTTGCAGGACCTCAAGTTCACAACAGGCATCTCCCCCCAGGCTCTCTGGATCATTATCCCTGAAACGTGTTCTGCCATTATTCAGGTCCTGCAGAAGGACTATATGAAGGTAAGTTTGCTCCTTTAACATCACATTATATGTTTGGATTGTTTGCTAATGTTTTTTATTTCTTTCCTCCTTCCCAAATTTGCCTGTTTGTAATATCCTGGGAATGTCCCCATTTTCCCCATGCATGTTTTTTCCTAATGCCCTTTTTTGGGGCCTACATGCCTATTTCCCTTCACTAACCTCTCCAGCATGCTATCCTGGGCCCAAACAGAGCTAGCCTAGTTTTTTACACCTGTTTTTTTGGGGTCAGTGCCATTGTAGTTTTGCACCCCCCCCCCCCCTAAAATGTGTACAACTGTTTTATTTCTCCTTAAAGTTCAGCAGAGTGGTAGAGCCTTTATTTTGTGCCCCCCAAACCATCTCAAACCCCCCCCATAGAATATTTTCTAATGTCCCCTCAGCGGGGTTGAATCACCTGCTAAGTGGGCCTTCTTTTTTGGGCATGAAATACTCCCTTAAATAATAATGTTAGCCTGATGTTGGTCAACAATGTCTTTGTGTAATCTGTTTGCACTGTAAACTGAAAACGTACTAATGTCTTCTTTTTGTTTGACTCCACAGTTTCCTTGCACACCACAGGAATGGCAGACTGTGGCTGATCAATTTACCCAGCGGTAGGACTTCCCCAACTGTGGAGGGGCAATTGATGGCAAGCACGTCCACATAGTGCTGCCAGCCCGTTCGGGGTCATTCTATTATAACTATAATGCCGCATACACACGATCATTATTCACGGCGGTTAAAAAACCGCCGTGACTAATGACATTAAAAACGAGGGAACGGCTTGTTCCCCACACACGGTCGTTTTTCACGTCATTTTTTCTCTTGTCGAGAAAAACGACCGTCTGTGGGCTCCGCGGCAGTGTTTCCCTATGGGAAAACAGCCGCGGAAAAAAATGACGGGAAAAACGAAGAGAAAAATTAGAGCATGTTCTAATTTTTCTCGTTGTTTTTAATGCCGTTTTTCACGTCAGGAAAAATGACAAAAAGACCACACACGGTCGTTTTTCTTGTTGAAAAAAAAAATGTAATTTTTTACGACGTGAAAAATGATCGTGTGTACGTGGCATAAAGGTTTTAATAGTATTGTGTTAATGGCGTTGGTGTCGGCACGGTATGAGTTTCTGTATGTGGACGTGGGGAAGAACGGCTGGATGTCCGATGGCGGAGTATTCGCCCAGACGGAGTTTGCTCACCGTCTGCACTCTGGGGGTCTTGCACTGCCTCCAGATGCAGACAACGTGGAAGGACTACCGTTTGTTTTCATCGTGGATGAAGCCTTTGGACTGGGACCACACCTGATGCGGCCGTTTCCCCAACGCACCCTCACCCCGGAGAGGAGGGTTTTTAATTACCGGCTGGCCAGAGCCCGGATAGTTGTGGAAAATGCCTTTGAGATAATGGCCAGCCTGTTCCGCCTGTTTCAAACAGCAATCCATATGGCGGAATACAAGCTGAACCACATTGTTTTCTGTTGCTGCATCTTGCATAACTTTCTCAGACATTTTTCGGCGACATATGTCTCAACAGTTGGGCCTGAGGCCGGTCCATCCGAGATGACCATTATGACCGGCCTGCACTCTGCCCGTACTGGCTTGGCCCCCCAAAGTGCCCGTGAAGTACGTGAGAAATACGATGAGTACTTCACGGGTAGGGGGGCCATCGCAATGCCAGACCATATCTGACCTTTTGGTTTTTTAAATAAAATCTTATTATATTTTAAAAAATCTTGTTTTGTCATTCTTGCTTTTTGGGTTGATGTGTCTCCCAGGTTCTTGTAGCGCCAAGTGTATTTGTCCTTAGTAAATAGCCACAATTGTCACTATAAAAAGCATTGATTTAGCTTTTTCAGAACTGCTATTGAGCATAGAAAGAACAAGCCACACCTTTTTGAGTGTTCCAGAAACTTTTTACTCTGTGCACCTCATTTTTTTTTAGGTTTTATAGAAATACAATGTAGAAAGTTTTACCTCCCCAAAATGTTTGGTTTTATTTGGAGGTTTGTTTTGCAGAAACATGCATGGGTCAAAATAGTAAACATTTGTCCAAAAAAGGAAATATAAAAATTCAACGTGAAAAGGAGAAACAGGAGGTGGGGTGATGTCACCCCTGATCCATCCCAAATGTGAAGAACCCCACTTTATTTTTGTGTCTGAAATGGGGATTTTCCACATGATCCCATGGCTAAGGTAAACATGTGCTATCTGCCATCATGGGGGATCAATGGACGTGCTTTGGGTGTGCAAACCCTTCCTCTCACCTACTTGAGTAGGGAGGAAGAGGTTGCACCCCCAAAACAGGGATATAGATATCCTGTGATGGCAGATAGCACCTGTTGAGTCACTGTGTGCATCTTCACATTTGGGCTGGTGGGAATACCAGTGCAAAATTTTAAGGGCAAAAAAAACCACAAAAACAGGGGGGGGGGGGGTCAGACTTTTCGCCCCAAAATATCTATAATGTTTTTATATTTTTGCTCAATCACATTAATTCTATTTCTCATAATGTCCATTTCGCTACTACATTCCATTATTTCTTGAATAATTATTTGGGCACTAGCACTCGAGAATGGAGGATTTGGAGTTCCTGACACACCACCACGTTCATCCCCTAAAAAAAAAAAAAAAATTAGAAATATGCAGGCCTACATCCGTATTTACCTTGAAGTTGTGGTGACAGACACTGACCTGTTGAGGTGATAAGCTCCACCTCTCCTTCCTCCACCTCTCCTTCCTCCAACTCTGCTTCCTCAACATGCTGATCTTGGGGTGCTTTGGGATCTTGGGGGTGTTTATGTGGTCTGTGCTTCCTCGTCTCCTCAGATTGGTGTCCTCCCAGTCTCCTCTCCCCTATGGGAATGGAAAAAAACAGGTATCCTTTAGCACACAGAGATTTGAGGGCAGAAATTGTATACATTGATTGGAAGTGGGGTGCAATTGATATTTGGGCCTGAGTTCCAAGATGAACACATGAGATCTTGAGAACTCTACTAAGTTGCATGCTTTTTTTTAGGGGCCTAAAAAACACACTTGGAGAACCACCAAGGTATCCACTGGAGCTCCTGTGTGTGACACCCTTAAAAATTTGGTCATGTGGCCCACACTATAGTATATTGCTCCTGAGTGTCATCTCCTTTACCCAGAATCCAGTTTAGTCTTTCATTCACGTTCTACTTTACTTACAACACATCATCTAGCCAAATATGTGTAGAAACATTGTTTTATTAAAATGAGGCATGACCACATGTGGTTTACGTGGATATGTGACAAACATGTTTTGGGGAAGACGATCAAGTGTTTACTACGAAACATTACCAAATAAGTGGTCCCTCAACTTAACATAAAAGTTGCCATTTGCAAATGTGAAACCAGTAAAGCCAAGCACATGGAGCAAAACATGCAAGAATACATATTACAATATGAAAGAACACAGTAAAAATAAAAGCTAACTTTTTTCAATGCTTTTTTTTAAGCTTCCTATACTGCTCCGGCTCCCTCAGCTTCAAGTCAGGCCACCTTTTACGGAGCTGCTCCTTGGATCTCCTGACCCCATATTTCTGATAGAGAGTCCTCACCACTTTGTCCATTATTTGCGACTTCCTGAGATTAGGGTGTCGTATGGCCCATGCTTCCCATCATAATCTTTCCTCCGCAGGATGTCCACCATCTCCGCCATCTCAGCAATTACATATTAGTCGCCTTGTATCTTTTATTCCTGGATCGGGACGTTCCCACCTCCGGGCTTTCCTCGTCTGTACTTTCTAATAAAGAAGCCACCTGTGTCACCGACATGTCGTCGTATCCCATTGTGCGCCGAACGTGAAGGGGTGGGGAAATGCAGGAAAAGACCGTCATGGGCGGGCAACGCGGGCGGAGTTACACGCATGCGCAGGGTATAAAATGGTAAGGAAGTTATTAGGGTTGTGCGGAGTAAGGACGAGCGGAAGTCCAGAAAATACCACAACTATAAGGTAAGAAGGGAACTTGGGCCTGCAGTGGCCTATAATGGTTCATGATTGTAAATGCCAATATTGGGATAAGTTGAGGAGAATTGAATCTGACTGTTTTTTTATGTGTTTTGAACTTGCAGACAGTCTACAATGCATAAACTACGTAAGCCGGATATCATGTTGGTTTTTATTGAAAAATATAAAGAACTCCGCAACCTCTGGGAACTAAAACATCCAGATTACCACAAGAGTGGTGTACGTCGGGCAACAATTCAAAAATTAGCGGATTATATGAAGCCCTGGGTCCCCGAGGCAGACTACAGTATGATGAACAATAAGATAAACAATATGCGGAATGCATATGAAAAAAAAATACACTGAATACCGCGCTTCCATGAGATCAGGAGCAGCAGCAGACGATGTAGTACAGCCCAAGCTGTGGTACTACAAGCACCTGCAATTTCTGGAAGACCAGATTGAGGCCAGGGAATCAATTTCCAGCCTTCCCTCAACCCTTCCTTCCACCCTTCCCTCCAGTGTTCCTTCCACCCTTTCACTCCAGCTTTCCTTCCACCCTTACCTTCACCCCTGCAGAGGTGGAGGTGGAAGCCACCTGTGCTTGAAGAGCCGGATCTTCGCATCTTCAGCCAGGTATAGTATTTTAGAACATAATTATTGGCCTCAAAGTACTATTGTGATGAACTTGATTTATTCTCCCAAAATGATAACACCCCCCCCCCCAAAAAAAACGAAAAAAAAAAACGGGACATAAATGATTGTTAAAGTATCTAAAAAGAACGGGGACAGAATGAAACTCTTTGCTAGTTTTCAAAGTAGCAGACTGCACCAGTTATGAGATCAAAATTGTGTGTGATTGATTCCCCAAAATATCTAACTATGTGCCTTTTTTCTACACAGGATGAGGCCAGCCAGGAGGAAGAGGCTCAGGAATGTGGCAGGCAGGAGGAGGCAGGGGTGAGTGTCAGCCAGGAGGAGGCAGGGCCAAGTGGCATGCAGCAGGTCCCCAGGCCTAGTGGCAGCACAGTGTCACAAGTGGCTCCCCTCCATATCAGACCTAAAAAAAATCATAGGATGACACAGGTGGAGGAGGAGTCTCTCAAAATGATCCGTGACACTGCTGCCATCATGAGGGCCCCCCTCAACCCTGTGGAGGGCTTTAGTACGTACCTCGCGGACAAATTAGTCCAAATGGAGGCGGGACAACGTGCCCTCTGCGAGCACATTATCTATACAGCCGTACACATGGGGGGGAGGGGACAACTGACTGAGGCCACCCATCTCTCACATCAGGCCAATCCTTCTCCTCCTTCTCCTCCTCCTTCTGCCCCATTACCACCCACAGTGGCACGGCCTGCAAGGGTGCGTGGACGGGCCGTGGAGGGAACGCTGCAGAGAGGCGTGGAGGGAACACTGCAGGGAAGCGTGGAGGGATGTGTACAGGGAAGAGCAGGAGGTGATTCCCTGGCTTTGAGCTGCTCTTCCAGAAGTTGCAGTTTGATGGAGTACCACAGCTTGGGATGATGTATGTCTTTGGCTGCTGCTCCTGATTTCATTATGTTGTTTATCTTATTGTTTTCATCATACTCATGTCTGCCGTTGGGGTCCAATGACTTCATATTTTCCGCAAATTTTTGAATTGTTGCCCTTCGTTTTTTATTTTATATTTTGCCAGAATAAATGGAGATTTAATTTCAGCCAAAATACTTGACTAATGTGTTTTTATTGTGAGTAGCAATAACATTTCCTAAATACAATGTGGAATTAATAACAAGGGACACCAACCTCCATGAGGGAAAAATAAAAGAAACATATGTTGTTGACACGCAAAACAAAAGCAAAAAAAAAAAGGATTCTACATTTTTTTTTTACTTTGTGAGGTCTGCCTTTAAGAATAAATCATAATTATTGAGGAGATTACAAGAAACAAGAAAGGCATACGTTTGTCAGAACTCGTGATAAAGATCTGCATCTAAAACGACGTTTTAAACATCATTCTAAAGCTAAAAACAATGCGCTGCATTAAACGAGGCAATAACTTGCAGAATGACGAATGTGCTCTCTCCATTAGGAATGATAGTTTTACCAGAACGAGCGCTCCCGTCTCCTAATTCAGTCTGAGCATGCGTGGGTTTTTTATCCGATGGACTTGCCCATAGACGATCGGTAGTTTCTATCGGTTTTTGATCCATCGGAAAATTTTAGAACATGTTCTATTTTTTAAAACCGATGGAAAAAAGACCGATGGGTCCCATACACGATCGGTTTGTCCGATGAAAAAAAAACATCGGACGGTTTTCATTGGTAAAACCGATCGTGTGTACAGGGCTTTAGCCGCTGTCAACAAAAGTGAGTACACCCCTAAGTGAAAATGTGCAAATTGGGCCCAATTAGCCATTTTCCCTCCCCGGTGTCATGTGTTACAAGGTCTCGGGTGTGAATGGGGAGCAGGTGTGTTAAATTTGGTGTTATCGCTCTCACTCTCTCATACTGGTGACTGGAAGCTCAACATAGCACCTCATGGCAAAGAACTCTGAGGATCTGAACAAAAGAATTGTTGGTCTGCATAAAGATGGCCTAGGCCATTACAAAGATCCTGAAACTGAGCTGCAGCATGGTGGACAAGACAATACAGTGGTTTAACAGGACAGGTTCCACTCCGAGCAGGCCTCGCCATGGTCAACCAAAGAAGTTGAATGCACGTGCTCAGCGTCATATCCAGAGGCTGTCTTTGGAAAATAGACATATGAGTGCTGCCAGCATTGCTGCAGAGGTTGAAGGGGTGGGGGGTCAGCCTGTCAGTGATCAGACCATACACCGCACACTGCATCAAATTGGCCTGCATGGTTGTCATCCCAGAAAGAAGCCTCTTCTAAAGATGATGCACAAGAAAGCCCGCAAACAGTTTGCTGAAGACAAGCAGACTAAGGACATGGATTGCTGGAACCATGTCCTGTTGTCTGATGAGACCAAGATAAACTTATTTGGTTCAGATGGTGTCAAGCATGTGTAGGGCGGCAACCAGGTGAGGAGTATAAAGACAATGGTGTCTTGCCTACAGACAAGCATGGTGGTGGGAGTGTCAAGGTCTGGGGCTGCATGAGTGCTGTCGGTACTGTAGAGCTACAGTTCATCAAGGGAACCATGAATGCCAACATGTACTGTGACATACTAAAGCAGAGCATGATCCCATCCCTTCAGAGACTGGGCCACAGGGCAGTATTCCAACATGATAACGACCCCGAACACACCTCCAAGACAATCACTGCCTTGCTAAAGAAGCTGAGGGTAAAGGTGATGGACTGGCCAAGCATGTCTCCAGACCTAAACCCTATTGCGCATCTGTGGGGTATCCTTAAATGGAAGGTCGAGGAGCGCAAGGTCTCTAAAATCCACCAGCTCCGTGATGTCATCGTGGAGGAGTGGAAGGGGACTCCAGTGGAAACCTGTGAAGCTCTGGTGAACTCCATGCCGAAGAGAGTTAAGGCAGTGCTGGAAAATAATGGTATCCACAAAAAATATTGACACTTTGGGCCCAATTTGGACATTTTCACTTAGGGGTGTACTCACTTTTGTTGCAGGGGTTTAGACATTAATGGCTGTGTGTTGAGTTATTTTGAGGGGGGAGCAAATTTACAATATACAAGCTGTACAGTCACTACTTTACATTGTGGCAACGTGTCATTTCTTCAGTGTTGTCACATGAAAAGATATAATAATATATTTACAAAAATGTGAGGGTTGTACTCACTTTTGTGAGATACTGTATATATATGCTGTGAAGGACTAGCATCAAGTGTAGAGCTTGAAGGACACTCGCTGGTTCTTCTTTTTAAGGGCTTTGTTTGCCCATTTTTATTAAAAGAAGTTCAAAACAAAATCAAAGGTTTCCCTCGCAGGGGTTTCAGCACTCCTTTTCATCAACAAAATTACATTCAGCCTCCTGGCTTATACATACAGCAGTGCTGCTCAGGCCTTCCACTTCAGGCATTCGTCTGTCTCCTACAGACTATTCCCTTGGCAACACCGTCCATTTAGATAGCAGCCCCTCACTGCTCTGATCCTCAGACTTGGGTCTCTGGCTTCCCCAGTGCACACCTGCACTCGTCGGGAGGGTGGAGCCCAGAACCCTGATCTTGACTCTACTGTCAGGCCCACACACACCTGAACAATCAGTGTGCCGATCAGTCTCCAAACCCGAACCCAGGACCGGGGATTTCATCCCACCTAGATCTCTAACAAATCCCCGGGCTCCAGGTCCCAAAGTGGACTTTAGTAAATAATGAGGAAACTGAAAAGCCAGTTTCCTCCCAAACAAGTGTAGCGGACCCCTAAATTTAGGGGTTCGCTATGCCCAAATTTAAGGGACAGCCTGGGCCATAGTTTGGCCCAGGCTTTCTAATTTAATGCTGGACTCTGCTCTGCTGTGGTGTTATCTGGTGTACAGTTCCCCATTTGGCCTGTGGGTGGCACTGTTGCCCAGGCCTAGGGTCGAACCTCAGGTGACACAGTGGCGTGATTAGATGTCCTCTCTCGGCTGCCGTGCAGTGGGAGGGGCCTGGCATGCTGTGCATGCCGGGAGAGGGTATATAAGGGGCAGACGCCATGTTTGGAGTGGAGTGCCCAGAAAGAGGAGTACCCGGAGGAGTACCCAGGGGGGGGTGCGCCCCATAGGGGTGCGTGGACTGACCGAAGAGTCTCGGGCACCTTTAGCCCGAGGCTACAATGTTCCAGGTAGGCTCAGTACCATTGACTGGGTCTACAATCAGCACATTGGAGTCCCAGGGTGCCCAGGTGAGGGTACCTGCTCTGACTGATAGGAAGCCAGGGGAAGATCGGTCCCACAGAGGAGACGAGTGATAGTAGGTTGCTGTCTCGGGAAAGGCCTGGTGACCTGTCAGAGGGAAGGATTCCTTGCTCAACAAAGTTAACCCTGTAGAGTGCCCATTGGCATCGTCTGTTCTCTGAATTCTACAGAAGGTTAAGGGAAGTTCTGGATTAAGGATTAACAGGATTCTGCTGCTATAGAGGATCTCCTGAACCAGTCCCTGGAGGGGACAAAGTGATAGTACTGTTCGAGCTCCACTCCGCCTGCTGGACTGTGGGAGGGGTCTATCCGGGTGAGCTAGGCCCACTCGGGATCGAGTGGCGACGAGTGAGTCAGGTGTTGTGTGCCTGAATCTACCTCCCATCTTCGCTAACTCCTTTCTCTCTTCAATTTCCCGTTAACTGAAGGACCCAAATCTGTGAACACCGCCTGACCTCTGAGGACACGGGCTTATGGCATGGTGTGTCCTACCCCTGCAGAGGAAGGTAAGCGGGGGCAAAAAGGATTGGTGTGCTACACAAGTGTAGCGGGTATTTAAATTTGGGGGGGAGCGTCTGGATTATTTAACCCAGATGTACTAATTGTTAGGGAATCTGAGAATCCCTTTTGTGGTTCTTGGAGGACTCTGGTGGTGCAAGGTTCCCTGTGGCCTGCAGGTGGAGTTGTCGCCCCGGGTCGGAGTTGAACCTGCACCGCAAGACTGTACCTTTTTGTCCTTTCCTGGTGCTGGTACAGCGGGGCGGGCAACCCGCTGTGACGCAAAGGGAGAGGAGATAAAAGGGGCGGATGCCCTGACCTTGGGGTTCAGAGTTGGAGGACGCGGCCGCACCCAGGCACCTTCGGCCTGGGTGCTGGCATTCCGGAGTTCCGGGCCCAGGTGCCCTTGACCTGGCCGGAGCGAGGGATGGAGTCCATCCCAGGAACCTTAAGCCTGGGGTGAGGTACTGCCGCCAGGGCCTGGAGCCCAGTGCTTCGACTGGGTTCCGCGAGGGTGGAGGAGTCCGAGGGGCCCTAAGGTGTTGGGACCCGTATCTGAGGCGAGGAGGCTGGGGAGTGTAACCCTTCCGAATAGCCCGGTACAGCATTAATCCGGTGACGGCGGGGCCTCTGGTAACTCCCTTGGAGGGATGTCTTCCCCCTGACAGGGGCTGCAACGTAGCGAAGGTAACTCCAGTTCCTGTTCTCTAGAGTCGCTGGAAGAGACTCTGCAACTAAAAAGTCCATTTAACAGCCACTGTGCTTAGCAACCGTTGGTGAAACCTCAACGGTTTAGTTTCTTTGAGGATTGTGCCTTGACCTACTCCCCACCAATACTGAACTGTTCTATGGGTCTCAAACTGTCTGCTCGCAAAGGACTATCTGTTTGCCGTTATGGAATAAATACGTGTTGGACCTTTTTTCAGTGTGTGGTACTCCAATTACTGGGAGCAAAGGGGGTTATCAGCAGAACAGACTTGGCTCTTAGCCCTGCGTATACACAGCCCGGGTGTAATTTTATGCTGGCCTTCACCTCTAGATGCTGTAATCTAGAGGACATGGGCCGTGGCGCACCTCGCTCTCCCCTTCAAAGTACCCCTAGACCGAAGCCAAAGTAACCGTTAAAGAAAAGAGAGAGGGTGAGGCCGCTACACAAGCAAATACACTGGAGCCCCTCAACCTGCCTGGTTGAGAATCCTGTATTCGTACACTGGTGGGGTACCACGCTACCACAATGCCTTAACAAACACTTTAAATTTGGTAAATATGGAGGTGGAGGGGAAGCTACAAAAGAATTTAATGTGAACACCAGAATTCTGTGAACTCCTGAGCTGCCAAATAATGCAATGTGGAAGAGAGAGAGCTAAAGCAAAAGGTAATGTGGATACTAAGAAAAGATGTGGGTGACATGGAAGAGTGTGAAGCAAAGAACATTGTGGTAAAGGAACAATGTGAAAGAGTGTTGTGACTATTAAGAATGGGGACATTCCTGTGTAAACTGATTTCAGAAGTGGCACATAGAGTTTCCTGATACATTAACTTGTGATGGTGAAATCATTCAGCATTTAAATTAGACATTATAAGTTCTGTTTTATATACTGAGCACTTATAGAAAAAAGGATGTACCCTAATAGGCTTGCATAATCCTCCACAATTCTACCAATTATAATAGGTTAGGACTGCATTGCATTGCACAACAAAAGTCATTCAGGAGCATAAAGTGAACTGAGACATCTGTGGGGTGTTTGCAGAACTATTTGCAATTTTAGGAGCGTTTTCAGAGTTAGAGTTACCAATTCTTCAACAGTGGCCATGCCCTTATTTCGCAGGCGTAGAGTCTCTCTCCCACTGGACACCTTTCCTTCGGTGGGACATTTGCTTGGTCTGACTCTCTGTCCAATCATATCTGAGAAAACACAAAAATATCAAGCTTTTTAGATATTCTTCAGCTTATTTTAGACGCAGTCACTCATTAAAAGACAATTTGGTACAAAGCCACTTTGGCAGAAAAAAGGGTCACATACCTCCAAACGGTCCCAGATTCCACGGGACCGCCCCACGGTCTGGGCTGGAGTCCCCTAGCCCAGGGCTGGAACAAGTTCCAGCGATGGGCCCCACTCAGTAGTGGTTGTAAACCCTTACAGACCACTTTTTACTACAGGTAAGCCTATAATAAGGTTTACCTGTAGCTACCCTGGATATCTCCTAAACCTGCAGGGTTTAGGAGATATCCCCCGTATCAGCATGTGCCGACGTCATCGGCACATGCGTACTGAAGCAATGGCACGTGCCGTTGCTTCAGCTAGTGTGCTATTACCGGCGGCTCCCATGCGCATGTGCGGAGTGACGTCATCGTGGCTCCAGCCAATCACAGCGCCGGAGTCCAGCGATACCCGGAAGTAACTCCGGGAGCGATGTTGCTGGCCGGAGTTGTGTACGGAGACTGCTATGGGGGGCTTTGATCTAAGGTGAGTACTTCATAATGGGCTAGTATGCTATGCATACTAGCTCATTATGCCTTTGTCTTGCAGGTTTTTTTGTGAGTTTACAACCACTTTAACTGTGACACCATAGCGATAATGTATGTATTAACATGTCTATGTAATGCGTTTATGTCTGCAAGACACGTAGAAAACTGTGGGAACGCACTAAAAAGATCACGTGGAAGACATAAGAGGGGTCAACTTAGAAAACCCAATAAGTAGTCATTTAGCTGACAATCACGCATACAACCTAGATTCCCTGCAGTTCTGAGCCTTGGCCAGAATACACCCCCACCCTTGTGGGGGTGATTTTGACCAACAAATTCTGTAAACAGAGTCCAAGTGGATAAATAGGCTATGGGCCACTGGCTTGAATGATACTTTGGGGTTGATTTACTAAAGGCAAATCCACTTTGCAATACAAGTGCACTGCAAGTGCACTTGGAAATGCACTTGGAAGTGCAGTCGCTTTAGATCTGAGGGGAAGATCTGAAATGAGGGGAAGCTCTACTGATTTTATCATCCAATCATGTACAAGCAAAAATGCTGTTTTTTTATATTCCTTGCATGTCCCCCTCAGATCTACAGCGACTGTACTTCCAAGTGCACTTGTAGTGCAAAGTGGATTTGCCTTTAGTAAATAAACCCCTTTGAGTTTTGCATCTTTTCTGACAAAGACATGATAACGTTTACATCTTCATATTTATGCAGTGTGAGGTGATATCTTTAAATAGAGTTTACACCAATATATGACCAATATTCTCAGCACTAAGATATGTCATTAAGACCCTTTGAGAATGTAAGCCCCTTCCCTTTCCACTTACGGCGCCATCTTGTGATCAAATGGGTATACTGCAGGGGGTGTGGTGGCGGTGTGACATCACATCTATAATAAGGCTTACCTGTGTCTACCCTGGATATCTCCTAAACCTGCACAGTTTAGGAGATATCCCCTGTATCAGCATGTGCCGACGTCATCGGCACATGCGCACTGAAGCAATGGCACGTGCCGTTGCTTCAGCTAGTGTGTTATTACCGGCGGCTCCCATGCGCATGTGCGGAGTGATGTCATCGTGGCTCCAGCCAATCACAGCGCCGGAGCCCAGGGATACCCGGAAGTAACTCCAGGTGGATAAATAGGCTACAAGTCACTGTTCCCCCTGGCTTGAATGATACTTTGAGTTTTGCACCTTTTCTGACAAAGACATAATGACGTTCACATCTTTATATTTATGCAGTGTGAGATGTGCAAAGAAAAGTTTTTAAAACTACATTTTTTTCAGAAGCAGTGATTTTAATAATGCTTAAAGTAAAACAATAACAAATAAAGATTCCTTTAAATATTGTGCCTGGGGGGTCCCCTTAGTCTGTGCAGAACAGTGCCACAGCAAAATTACATTTCTAAAGGAAAAAATGTAATTTAAACTTGCTCGTGGCTTTAATGTATTGCCGGCTCCCAGCATTATAGATAACAAATCAAGGAAAAAAAACAGTGTGCCCAGTCCTTACCAGGCCCATTCAGGTCTAGTATGAATTTCAAGAGGAACGCCAGACCAAAATTAAAAGCAAAATTGGCGTGGGGGTCCCCCCCAAAATCCATACCAGACCCTTATCTGAGCATGCAGCCTGGAGGTCAGGATAGGGGGGCGAGTGCCCCCCCTACTGAACCATACCAGGCCACATGCCCTCAACATGGGGAAGGTGCTTTGGGGTCTCCCCAAAGCACCTTGTCCCTATGTTGATGGGGACAAGAGCCTCTTCCCGACATCCCTGGTCATTGGTTGCCGGGGTCTGAGGGCGGGGGGCTTATCGGAATCTGGAAGCCCCCTTTAGCAAGGGGACCCCCATATACCGCCCCCCCATGTGAATGGGTAGGGGTACATTGTACCCCTACCCATTCACCCAAAAAAGTGTCAAAAAGTAAAAATCACAATAGACAGTTTTTGACAATTCCTTTATTAAAAAAAGTGTTCCCGCAATGTACATCTATCATCAATCATGCCGCTGATGGACCCGTAAAATAGAAAAAAAATAAACAAAAAAACTCAGCCTCCATGGGAGGGCTCCCGCCGACTACTATCTTTTCCCTTTGACAGTTCTTATATAGGCAAGGGCGGGGCTTAAGCGGATGACCCCACCCCCGTCTGATGTCACATGATGTCAGAGGGGGCGGGCCACACGGTCATGTCACCGGGTGGCCCCTTGCCTATATAACAGCTGTCACAGCCAAGAGACAGCAGTTGCCGGGAAGCCTCCCATCGAGGCGGAGCTTTTTATTTTTTTTTACATTTTTTGGGTGCATCAAGCAGTGTAATTGAAGATGGATGGACATCGCGGGACACTTTTTTTTTCTTTCTTTATAAAGGAATTGTCAAAAACTGTCTGTTATGGTTTTAACTTTTTGACAATTTTTTGGGGTGAATGGGGTTGTCGGGAAGAGGCTCTTGTCCCCATCAGCCCAAAGCACCCTCCCCATGTTGAGGACAAGCGGCCTGGTATGGTTCAGGAAGGGGGGGTGCTCGCTCGTCCCCCCCTTTTCTGGCCTGCCAGGCTTCTTGCTCAGATAAGGGTCTGGTATGGATTTTGGGGGGAAATCTACGCCAATATTTTTGAAAATTTTAGAATGGTGTTTCCCTGAAAATCTATGCCTGGTATAGATTTTGGGGGGGACCCCACGCTGTTTTTTTTTTTACATTTTGGCATGGAGTTCCCCTTAAAATCTATACCAGACCCAAAGGGCCTGTTCGGGATTTTGGGGGGACCCCATGCTGTTTTTTTTCTTAATTCTGTCATAGGGTTCCCCTTCAATACACGGTAGTATATACTCTGCACTTCACTATATTCACCGACTGCACTGTATTATATACTGGACACTGACTACAATATATTATATACTGTTCACTGACTGCAATGTATTATATACTGTACACTGCCTGCACTGTGATCTGACAGTCTTATCAGACTAAAGTTAAAAAAAAAAAAATATTGGTGTAGCGCTACCCCCAGTTAAGAGAGCCACTGGATTTTGTTTTCGGGCCCTGTGTACAGCACCACCAACCCCCGGCAATCTGCTCGACCCACTCTGGCACAGCTAGTCTAGGGGTTATATTTTTATCATAATCAATGGATATGGTAAAGGCACCCTCCTTACAGTAAGACAACACACCAATGTTGAAGATTAAGTATAACAGTTTACTTTGGTTGTAAAAGAAAAGGGTTTAAACAGGATATAGTACACACAACTGACTTGCAGAGCCCTGCAGCAATCAATATAGCACACAATAATGGCGCTGCGCGGTAATCCACCACGCGTAGCTATTATGGTATACACGCCCCGTGGCGCACTAAACAATATCCTATATCCCCACCCTGGCCAGGCCTGACCCAGATTAAATCTCAGTCCTTCCTATAGGGATTTCTTCGCATGCAAACTTTCGGTGGTGCACTTGATGAATGGTATTTGTAATCCACAAACTGGCAATCACTAAGAACACTATGATGGGGGGGGGGACACTTCAACTCTGTCCTGCTACCGGTCCCCCAGTGGAACAACAAGCAATCGGTGAGCCACGATAGGCCTAGAATCTGTAAAGTCTATTTGATTGAGCAAGTGCTCGCTCACCACTCCGGGCGCGATCCCAGCCCGGGACTTCCACCTGCTGTGTCTCCGCAACACAGCGTCTGCAATGATCGGGTCCCTGATCCAACTGATGTCCTCACTCGACAAGTCAGATGCCACCCAGGCTCTGCAGTGGGGTGGAAGGCTCTTTGGAAGTTGCGCAAGGCCCAGGCTTCAGGCCTTGCACTGCAGCAGAACCGCACAGGAAGAAGCTCTTGCTTGCAGCGCGGTGTCCAAAGACGCCTCCTCCTTAAATAACCCCTCCCATGAGTCTCTGCGGTGGCTAACTGCACTCTGGGTGCCGAACGGGGTTCTGGGTAACGTAGTCCCGGGGCCTTAAAGGAGACCCCGCTACATTGGTAAAGTAAGTGATAATGGTGGACAATAATTCTTCCATTTCTGGAGATGAATGATACACCTTCACCAGCTAAAGATATTCACCCAAAATTGCAGAACTTCAAGAGAAAGTTGGACAATTAAATATGGGAATTAACTTTGCCGGCACCATTTTTTCGGATGAAGAACGAAGTATTGGCACAAGGTTTAAAATTTGCACTGGATAAAAATGCAGATAAGTTTGAGTTATTTCTTGACATCGAAAAGTACGTTAACTAAATATTAAAAAAAAACTTTTTGCCTCACAATCGTATGTTTTTCCGTCACAAATGGAAGACACTATGGGGCTGATTTACTAAGAACAATGCGTTGCACCGGTTCATACCTTAATTGGTGCGCCGGATAAATCATTGATTGGGTGTGCGAATCGGCGCACGCAGACGTGCAACACGATAATAAATATGTAAACGGCAACTGGTGCCAGGGTAACTGCTGTTTTCTCATTGATAATAGCACAGGCCCATCTCATTGGATGTGTCTTGTTAGACAATTAGTAGGTGTTCTCACTTAATTAACCCTTAATTAACCCTTTTGATGCTAATCTCATTCCTATTACTTTGAAATGTTTTTTTTTTCTATTTTCACACAATCTACATTATAAAGAACAGAAAAGTGTTTCTAAACCCAATAAATTAATATTTTCAGATCTTGATCTTTAAAGGTGACCATACACTGCAATCTTATTTTTTTTTTAAAAATGATAAAAATTAGATTAGGCAAGAGCCTGTTTGATTTCCAAAAATTTTAATTAATTGTTCAAGTGCGTATTCCTATTACCTATTTTGCCGAAATCTCGAGTTGTACAGAGATTAGACAATCAGATTGCATAGTGCATGACCATCTTAAGTGTCAAATTTGGAATGTAGATGTGCCACGACCCACTTGTATTTTCACAAGTGGACACAAAAACCTACATCTCTAGATACATATTTATGCAGAACAGTGGTGTAGTGGTTAGCATTTTTACCTAGCAGCAAAAAGGGTTGCTGGTCCGAATCCCGGCCGTGACACCATCTGCCTGGAGTTTGCATGTTCACGCTGTGCCTGCGTGGGTTTCCTCCAGGTACTCCGGTTTCCTCCCACAATCTAAAAACATGCTGGTAGGTAAATCGGATCCTGTCTAAATTGGCCCTAATATGTTAATGACGCCAGGTAGGATCACGCCATAGTGAAATCCAGGACTCCAAATCCCCTTTGAAATGCGTTTGAATTGATCCTTTCTATATTCCCGCCTGGCTGAAATCCCTTCCCAAGGTCCCCGCATCCCAGTACTAGTGCCGTGCTGGGGAACAGCTGGTCCGGGTGAGCTCCTCCGCGAGTACAGCGGGTGTAGACGGTTGCTGGAGAGTTGCTGGAAAGTGAGCGGAGGTATCCAGGTTTTTTTGTTTGTCTCTAAATGAAACCGTTGGCTAATCGGCTAAGGTCGGTAGCAAACTGTATTTTTTTTGGAGACTTTTACAATAATATTGAGTCTGCATGGTATTTTGAATTGTACGTATCTGAAGTACGTATTTATGATGACTTGAGATTGTTTCCTTTCCCTCATTCCATTGGTAATATTTATTTTCGACACAAAGCCTGACAATATACTTGATCGGAGGGGCATTGAAAGACATCTTCTATCACACTCTGAAGCGGACGACCAGGGGAGATAGGAAAAGGGGGATTACATCTGCCCAGGACTGGCCGGTGTTAGTTTGCTTGTCTGCCCTGTTGTTTTTTCCCCTTTAAATCTGAGTTAATCATACTGGAATAAATACAGTGATACCGATCGTTGAGATATTGAGTTACTGAGAGACTGTACCGTGTGGAGTAAAATAACAAAGGAACTTTTAAGAAACTATAGGAAACAGTTACACAAAACTTGACACGCAAAGGGAACAGTGCAAATACTTTTACCCACATTTTTTGGAGAACATAATAAAACTCCGGAATATATTGTAGTACCATTGATATATACGTAGATTACATCCCGGAGGGCTCTTGGCTCTCCCTGCGGTATTTTTTATTTTATTTTTTTTCCTCCTTCCCTTTCTTTTCTGGGGGGGCTGCAAATATAGAGGGCATGAGAGGTAGATCTGGAAGGGGGGGCAGTGGCAAAGTCACCCCGCTCAAGCTTAAGCCCTGGTTCTATGACCAAATATGTGACACTAGGAGGAAGTGGCGAGAACCAGGCAACAGAAAAGCAGCAGTATACCAAGGGACGTCAAACAGAAGCAAAGGAGAAAAAGGAAAAAAAAAAGCCCAGAACAAAAACGAGTTTAGAAATAAGTACACTAAAGCTCTGTACACACGATATCCTATGGATTCTAATCCGATGGTTTTTTCCATCGGAAATCCGATGAAACTGTCTTCCATCAGTCTTGCCCACACACCATCAGTCAAAAAACCGACCGTTTCAAACGCGGTGACGTAAAACACTCCGATGAGCCGAGAAAAATGAAGTTCAATGCTTCTGAGTATGCGTCGACTTGATTCTGAGCATACGTGGGTTTTTTATCCAATGGATTTCCACACAGACGATCGGATTTTGCTATCGTTTTTTTTCCCATCGGATAAATTTAAAACATGTTCTATTTTTTCACACCGATGGAAAAAAGACAGATGGGGCCCATACACCATCGGTTCGTCCGATGAAAACAGTCTATCGGACTGTTTTCATCTGTAAAACCGATCGTGTGTACACGGCTTCATAGATCCTCAGATTGAAATTGATGCTGAAATGGAAACAGAAACAGGGAGAGACGAGGAGCAACAGAGAAAAGACCAACTTCCAACTAAATCGGATATGGAAAATATGTTTGCGGCACTTGAGAATTTTCTGAAAAATGTGGAGAGCTCTCTGAAAACAGAGATAGCTACAATCCATAAGGATGTGGGCCACCTACTCACAAGAGTGGAAGAAGTGGAAAAAAAAGCAGTTAATCATACAACTACAATACAAGAGCTAAAAGGAGAAATAAAAACTTTGAGGATCGAACAACGAGAGCACTCATATAGACTGGGAAGAACAGGTAAATAAGAACAGAAGAAAGAACCCGAGAATAAGAGGACTCCCTGAAAACACTCAAAGAGAAGATCTGATAGAAATAATAGGGAAAATATTCAACCCATTACTGGGAAAGGAAGAAGCAAACTCAATAAAAATTGGGGGACCCTATAGATTAAGGAGACCGACGGGAATCCCGATGGCAAGCCCAAGGGACATAGTGGTCAGATTTGAGAAACTGGAGGAAAAAATCAAATATGGGGAAGTATGAAGGGAAAGCCCCCAATAAAATATGAAGAGAAAATACTACAAATTTTCACAGACTTATCCCAAGAGACCCTAAGGAGAAGGCGGATGTTAAAACCCCTGCTGAAAACCCTACAAGAACATGAAATCCAATATAACTGGAGCTTCCCTGCATGTTTGATAGGCAGGAAAAACGGACGTACTGCAAGACTTAGGCCTCGTACACACGACCGATTTTCTCGGCAAGAACCAGCAAGAAACTTGCTGGCAGAGAGGTCTTGCCGAGTAAATCGGTCGTGTGTACGCTGCTAGCGTGTTTCTCGTCGAGAAAACCGACAAGAAACCTCGACGAGAAAATAGAGAACCTGCTCTCTATTTTCTCGTCGAGATTCTCCTCGGCATGTTTCTCGACGAGAAAAGTGAGTGTGTGTACACTTACCTGTCCGCCCGGAAGCCCGCGCATGTTCGAAATGAATTCGACACATGCGCGGTAGCTTCCTAGGCATACGTAGGGTATACCAAGATGGCGGCGACGGCATCGAATGTGACGAGCGCATGCTCGACGTAGTCGATGACGTCACCGCGTACACTCCTTTCAAAGAACCGCGGGTTCTTTGAAACGAGCGTGTGTACACTCGGCCGGGACAAGTTTCTTGTCCAAGAATCTCGTCGAAAAAAACGACATGTTTTTTTCAACGAGAATCTCGGCCGTGTGTACGAGGCCTTAGGTTTTTGGACGAAACAAAATAAGTTTTGTGATGAATTGGAAATCCCTATGCCAGATATGCTAAGCGGGAAAAACCCCAGGCAAGACAGAGATACACAAGAAGAAGAGCACTGGCAGCTGATCCCTAAAAGAAAAGCATAATAAAAGTAAAGTAAATAAAGTAAAGAAGAAGGGAGAGTAAGGGCGGGTGGGAAGGGGGCGGGAGGAAAGGAGAAGAAGATAATGGAAATGGAAATGAAAGAATGGGGGTAGGAGACCTGAACTTGCAGAGAGGTTCTGAGCCATCTCCCCAGACACAAGGGAAGTAGGCTATAGCGCCAGACAGTACACCACCTCAGAGTAAGACAGCAGGGAGGCCAAGGGTGGGCCTAAAAGGGACAGAAACCTGTTGGAAGACCATGAGGTCAAAAACATGTCGAGAGGGAGGGATAGGGCAGGTTACAGGGAAGAAACTGGTTTGTGAAAAAAAATGAAAAAGACTCTCCGGGGGACCTGCTGTTCTGTCAGGGCTAAGTTCAGCCCTTCAGCTGTCAGATAATTGCCAGCTTCCATCTCTCCACAGTGATCCACCTGTTGTTGATCCGCTCGTCAGCTCTGCCTACTTAAGGACTTCCAGTTCATTTGCTCTTCGCCTTCGCCTGTGTTAACATCACAAGAGACTTTCTCCTGATTCCAGTTGAAGACCTGCTTGACAGACGTCCCCTCTGGCTACGGATCCTGCTTGCTGTACTACTACCTTTATCGCTGGCTCTTGGACTTTGGCTTGGCCAACTACCCGATCCGGTTACTGAACTCTGGCTATGTTTTGACTACGCTTACTCTGTTTACCTTTTTATTATTATTATTAAACTAGTGTGATTTAACTGTACTTATGTCTCGGTCTGATTCATGGTTTCTGACAGTAGGCGAAGGCCATGAATTCAGAAGATGCAGCCAATCCACTTGTTAATAATATTTTTCCAGATTGGATGACCTGGATCACCGCATGGATCAGTTTTCCACGGCGATACAGACGCTCCTGAGTCGCACGGCTCGTCTAGAGTCTCCTACTGTGGCCGCTCCGGTAGTCCCTGTGCAGGCACCTGCCTCGAGTGTTACCTCTATAAGAGGTATATCTGGTTCTGCCCTGCTTCCCCAGTGATTTGGGGGCAATCCAATCCAATGCAGAGGTTTTCTCAACCAGGTTGAGATATATTTTGAGATGCTGCTCCAGGCTTTTCCCACGGACAGAAGCAAAGTAGGTTTCGTGATATCTTTGCTTTCTAAAAGAGCCTTGGCCTGGGCAAACCCTCTATGGGAGACGCAAAAACCCGTGGTCCTAAGTTACCCAGAATTTGTGGCTTCCTTCAAAAGGGTATTTGACATTCCTGCACGCTCCGCTTCTGCTGCCAAGAGCCTCATGTCCATCAAACAGAGTACGAGAACTGTTGCCGATTACGCCATTGAATTCCGTACTCTGGCAGCAGAGGTTGCTTGGATCAATGAGGCCCTCGTGGCTGCTTTTTCTCATGGTCTCTCTGATAACATCAAGGATGATATAGCAGCCCGAGATATACCCACTGAGCTGGAGAAGTTGATCACATTTGCCATCATCATTGACTCCAGACTCAGAGAAAGACCCTCTGTCAAGGAGCGCTTGCGGAAGCCTCCTGTACGTTTGTCTCTGAGCTTTGCAGTCCCACCCTTGCCTCCCTCACCTCCCATGCCTCCTGGTACAGAGTTGGTCTGTGAAGATGAACCCATGCACTTGGGCTTCACGTGTCTCTCTGCGGATGAGAGAGCCCTTAGGAGGAGGGAGAGATTGTGCCTTTATTGTGGCCAGGCCGGTCACTTTTTGAAGTCTTGTCCTACCCGTCCAGGGAACGCCCGAAACTTGAGGTCCTGTCACGGACAGACCTTAGGTGGCGTTGTTTTGTCTCCAGTTGCCCAGAAGGATAACCCCTTAGTTTTGGTTACCCTGTCTTGGGCTGAGTCGTCCATCGAGATACAGGCTCTAATCGACTACGGGGCTGCAGGCCTGTTCATTGATGCTGCCTTTGTGTCTAAGCACTCGATTCCGCTGCAGCTGCGTGACACTCCACTTGCTATTGAGGCTCTTGACGGGAGACCTCTACAGCCTGCCCATGTGACGCATGAGACTGTTCCATTGTTCATGGCCGTAGGGGCTCTTCCCCATGATATAATCCAATTCCAAGTTATTTCCTCACCTAAGTTTCCGCTGGTTATTAGTTATCCTTGGTTACAGAGGCACAACCCGTCTTTTGATTGGCTCCATGCTGAGGTTCTGTCCTGGTCTCCACAGTGCAGTGAGAGATGCTTCCAGAAGGTAGCCAAGGTCCTGTGCACCTCTTCACTCTCCTCCCTGCAGGAGGAGTACCGCGATTTTAGCAATGTCTTTGACAAATGTCAAGCCGGTACATTGCCTCCACACCGGTCGTATGATTGCGCAATAGACCTTCAACCTTCAGCCATTCCCCCTCGTGGCCGGGTTTACCCTTTGTCGGTCTTGGAGGATAAGGCCATGGAGGAGTATGTTGCAGACGCATTTTCTCGAGGTTTCATCTGCAAATCCTCGTCTCCTGCTGGTGCTGGTTTCTTTTTTGTGAAGAAGAAGAGTGGTGAACTGAGACCTTGTATCGATTAAAGGGGTCTCAATCGTTTCACCATTAAGAATGCCTATCCGATCCCATTGATTACGGAGTTTTTTGACCGCATCAAAGGAGCAACGGTCTTCACAAAGCTTGATTTGAGAGGGGCATACAATCTCGTCAGGATTAAGGAGGGCGACGAGTGGAAAACTGCGTTTAATACCAGAACAGGTCAATGCTTTTTGGCCTCTGTAACGCTCCGGCAGTTTTCCAGGAGTTTATTAACAATGTCCTCCGAGACTTGTTGCAGTTATGTGTGGTGGTTTATCTCGACAATATCCTCATATTTTCCAAGTCCTTGGAGAGCCACCACACAGATGTCTGTCGAGTGCTTCAGAAACTAAGAGAGAACAATCTCTATTGTAAACTGGAGAAGTGCGAATTCCATCGTGAACAGGTTAAATTCCTGGGTTATGTCATTTCCACTGCTGGTTTTTCGATGGACCCAGAGAAACTTTCTGCCGTCCTACAGTGGCCTCGACCCGTGGGTTTACGTCCTCTGCAGCGCTTTCTTGGCTTCGCCAACTATTATCGGAAGTTTATTCGTAACTTCTCGTCTCTGGTCAAGCCCCTGACTGATATGACCAGAAAGGATGGTAACCCACAGAGTTGGTCTCCAGAGTCCATTAAGGCTTTTGAGATTCTTAAGACTACCTTTGTTTCTGCTCCTGTGTTGGCACATCCTGATCCCACGTTGCCTTTTATCCTTGAAGTCAATGCTTCTGAGACTGGAGTTGGTGCCCTTCTGTCTCAACGTCCTAGCTCTGACAGTGCTATGCATCCGTGTGGCTACTTTTCCAAGAAATTGTCACCTGCGGAGTGCAATTACGAGATTGGTGGCAGAGAGCTTTTGGCGATCATTTTAGCCCTGAAAGAATGGAGATATCTCCTCGAAGGTACCACTTTGCAGGTTCTCATTCTTACTGACCATAAGAATCTCACATTCTTGTCTGAGGCTAAGCGCCTCTCTCTCAGAAGGGCACGATGGGCTTTTTTCTTGTTGAGTTTCAATTACACTGTTTCATTCTTACCCGGTACTAAGAATGTAAGGGCTGACGCCTTGTCACAACAATTTTCCTCCACTTCCAAGATGGAGTCGGTTCCGGTTCCTGTGATTCCTTCTGATCGTATTCTGGCTACGGTTCGCACCAGTCTCACTTCTCCTTTGGGTGACAGAATTCTGGCTGCTCAGGTCGATGCCCCTCCTGAGAAACCTTGTGACCGCTGCTTTGTTCCCGAGAGTCTCCGTACTGCCGTGCTCCAGACTTACCATTCTCCCAAGGCTGCTGGCCACCTTGGGAAGAATCAACTCTTTTGGGCTATTTCCCAACAATTCTGGTGGTCTAGTCTACGTGCTGATGTAGCCGCCTGTATAGCTGCCTGTTCCGTGTGTGCTCAGAGTAAGACTCCACGACACCTTCCAGTGGGCCTCCTACATCCCATATAATATACGACAATCCAGCGCTCAATAGGACCAGTGGCAAATGTTTTGATAAAAAATGAATTCTTTTAATTGGATGCACGCTATAAAATCAATATAGGTCAATGTAAAAATCAATATAAATCAAACAAATGAGAATGGTACTATAGAGATAGTATCAGAAAAAACTCATAGTCATTGCGATGAAGCATGAAAAACGCATAAAATACAATACCGCCCAATTCCAGAACCAAGGGGTTAATGTCAACAAGTGTGTTCCGTAACCCGATGTTGTGAGGTTGGTTCGGTTTTGAGATGTGATGTACTGGCCGCCAGGGAAGTGGAGGGATAGACCACTCTCACAATGAAGCCTATGGCTGGGTTGCGGAACCCGGAGCTGTGAAATCCAAGAAAGATGTAACGTGCCACTCAAAGCCCTGTGTCACGATCAGACCCGCTGATCGGACGGGCTAGATGATGATGAGTCAGACGACGCTCTGGATGACGCGCCCTGTGTCTGACGGCCGGAAATAGGAACCGATGCTGGAGCGGAGGGGGTACACTTGCCGGGCGGTACGTACGCTCTATGTTGCCGTGGAAACCCTTTTGCTTACATGTTTCGCGCACATGCGCTTTGTCAAAGCCAAGGGATCCACCGGCAACAAGCGGCTATTTGGAGCATGAGAATAGGAAGGGGAGTAACTAAACAGCTCTTGTAAGTTTAACCCCTTGTGTACAAATACACATATAGAAACCTGTATCATAATTGGCATAGAAACAAATGGATGTCAGTGAGATAAAGTCTGCAGTATGGAATCAATTAAATAAATAAAATGTATGTGTGTAATATAAAAAAACAACGTATAACAAAGAAGATAATGTTGAAATACTTCAATGTTAACTAAATAAATAGTGTAAAAAATGGAAAAATTTAATAAAAATTTAATAAAAATAAAAATAGAAATAAAAATAAAAACAATAATGATATAATGATAAAACAATATGATAGAAAGAACATGATAGAAATTTTTAATTTCCATACATGTATATCTGACGAATACACATATGCATTATGGTTGTAAATTATTTTTTATATATTAATATAAATGTAAATATGTGTGAGGAAAAAATTATTATCATATTTGAGAAAAAAGAAGAATACACCTGAAATCACTTATTGTGTACATAATGAAAATGAATTGACATATGTACCTTGTTTTATGACAAGGGGAGAGGAAGACTCGTCTAGGAGGCCTACGTCTAACTCCCACTGCTTATGTAGATGTATATGACACCACTATGATGGCATGCTACATCCCATTACATACTGATGCTGATCTAAAAAGGATCTATCTAAAGAAATGACACAGAGAACCACCTAGTAACTAAATAAATGAATGGATAGGTCCTCATTATCATCTGTATATAAAATAAAAATAAATTCAGACAAAAATGGGCATATAATGCAAGGGTAATGCGCATAGATTGCCACATCTATGAGTGTGCACGTCAACTTGTAAAAACGCACATACCCATGTAAAGAGACCACAAAAAGGCTAACGAATCACACTAAGGACATCAATTTCCTCATTCAGACCCTTAGGCGTAAGGGAACCTAACAGATATATCCAAAAGGTCTCCCTTCGGCAAAGGAGGGAGAACCTTTCGTTATCGGTCAGGGTACCCTTTGAAATGGCCTCAATCGCAAAGACCTGCATCTGTCCAAAATCCTTGTTATGCGTATGGCGAAAATGACATGGAACACTATGTTTAATACAACCCTTCTTAGTCAATCTGCGATGCTCGCCTACTCTAACACGTAGAGCACATATGGTGCGGCCCACATAAAGAAGGCCGCAAGAGCAACGAAGAACATAAACCACGAATTCCGTAGAACAAGTGATGAATTGTTTGATTTTAAAGGTCTTCCCTTTATTAGTGACTATCTCTGAGCAGCCATTGGGAATGGAGTGACAAGTGAGGCAACCTCTTTTTCGGCATTGAAATATTCCGGTCCTATTATCAAAATAGGTTCTGATGTCAATTGGAGGTCTACTGTTTGGTTTAGTGAGTTTGCTAGGGGCAATAATATTCTTCACTGTTCGTGAACGTCTAAACATGACCTGTGGTTTGGAGGGAAGGGTGGGAGCTAAAATGTGATCCAGTTTCAAAATATTGTAATGTTTGTATATTATTTCAGAGATGGCTTTATGTTTTGTATTAAATGTTGATACGAATCTGGCCGTATTCACCATATCTACAGATTTATCATTATTTTTATTTTTATTTTTGGTTGAGTGTGTTTGATTGGACAAAAAGGCGTGTATCACCAAATCTTTCGGGTATCCCTTTTCTTTAAATTTCTTTTGCATATTTTTGCCCTGTGCCACATAATCCTCTGTTTTAGTACAGTTCCTATGTAATCTGTGGAATTGACCATTCGGGATGTTATTCTTCCACGTTGGATGGTGGCAAATGTTGTAATGAAGATATGAGTTCCCTGATGTGGGCTTGATGTGATTATTAGTGATGATGGTATGTTCATCATGGGACAGAACCAGATCGAGAAATACTAATTGAGTCTGGTCTATCTCATGTGTGAAAGACAATCCCAATTGATTATCATTGCAATAGGCAACAAATGTAACAAAGAGGTCAGGACCACCACTCCAAATCAACAACACATCGTCAATGTAACGACCATAAAAGACAATATGTTGAATAAAAGGATTATCCATCCATATTTTAAGTTCTTCCCAATACCCCATGGTCAAGTTAGCATACCCTGGAACAAAATTTGCTCCCATTGCCATACCCTTGCATTGTAAATAAAATGAATCTAAAAATGTAAAATAATTGTGACGTAAAAAAAAATCGATACTGGCAAGCAAAAATCTAGATTGTTTTGAATTCATGTCACCTTTTTTCGACAAGAAATGTTGTACTGCGGTAATCCCAACCTCGTGTGGTATTGACGTGTATAGTGAGGCCACGTCTAGTGACGCCCACATATATTCTTCATGCCAAGAATATTCCTTAAGGGTGTCAATAACATAGCTAGAGTCTTTAATATAAGAAGCTAGTTGACACACCATGGGCTGTAAAAGGTGGTCTATGTAAACAGACAGACCACTAGTAAAGCTATTTGTACTGGCCACAATGGGTCTCCCTGGCGGATCGACCAGGGACTTGTGCACCTTAGGGAGATGGTAAAAATAGGGAGTGCTGCATACTTTAGGAAGCAAAAAGCATTTTCTTTGATGTTTAACCACTTCCCGCCCAGTCAATAGTGAATTGACGTCCGGGAAGTGGTTGCAATATCGATACTGGACGTCATATGACGTCCTGCAGGATATTGCCTTGCGCGCGCCCGCGGGGGCGCGCAGCGCGGTGATCGGGGACGGCATGTGTCCATCGGACACAGCGCTTCCCCGATCACGGTAAACAGCCAATTTCATTGGCTGTTTACCATGTGATCGGCTGTGTCAAAGTCACAGCCGATCACCTGTCAAAACAAACTCGGCGGCGCGCTCCGTGCGCGCCGCCACAGGCTTGCAGAGCGGGGATCGGGGAAGGCGAGTGTCCCTTGGACACAGCGCGTCCCCGATCAGAGTAAACAGCCAATGAATTGGCTGTTTACCACGTGACCGGCTGTGTCCAATCACAGCCGGTCACAAATGTAAACAAACTCCACAGGAGTTACTACCTGATCCCTGCTCTCTCCTCACACACCGATCTGTGAGGAGAGAGAAGAGATCAGTAAGTTAGCTCAGTGTAGTTTGTCTACATAAGTTTACAGTGCACAACATGCCCCCCCCATAAAGAGGACCTGTCACACAGCCCAGCACATCAATCAGCCCAGCCAATCAGCCCATCTGTCAATCAGCCCATCTGTCAATCAGCCCATCTGTCAATTAGCCCATCTGTCAATCAGCCCATCTGTCAATCAATCAGCCCATCTGTCATTCAATCAGCCCATCTGTCAATCAATCACCCCACCTGTCAATCAATCACCCCATCTGTCAATCAATCAATCAGCCCATCTGTCAATCAATCAGCCCATCTGTCAATCATCTGTCACAGGCCCACCTCCATCGGTACCGCCATTGGCACCGCCACACAGGCTACCAGTACCGCCATCGGTACCAGTACCACCACCAGTACCGCCACCAGGCCCAGCATCTATACTGCCACACAGGCCCGCTACCAGTATCACCACTAGTGCCGCCATCGGTACCACCACCAGTACCACCACCCGTACCACCGTCGGTAGTGCCACCACCACCTGTACCACCACCTGTACCGCCATCGGTACCATCACCACCCGTACCGCCATCGGTACCACCACCACCTGTACCGCCATCGGTACCACCACCACCCATACCGCCATCGCTACCACCACCACCCGTACCGCCACCTGTACCGCCATCGGTACCGCCGCCACCACCACCACCCGTACCGCCATTGGTACCACCACCACCCATACCGCCATCGGTACCACCACACAGGCCCACCACTAATACCTCCATCGGTACTACCACACAGACCGCCACCACTACCACCAGCAGTACCATTACACAGGCCCACCAATAAGCACTGCCATAATGTCCCAAAGGGTTTACACACCTGAGGAGGCATATGCCATTCTTGCCATGTCGGATGATGAGAGCAGCGGGGAGCTCCCATTATCCGATTCTGGTTCGGAATACTAGCCAGTGGAGGATAGTGGCTCAGAGTCCGAGTCCCCGGAGGAAATCGTCCCTCCCAAAAGAATGCGATCGGCACCAAGATCAGCACCAAGATCAGGAGAACTGCCCACCACCAGCAGCGCCATACCCCAGGAAGAGGAGCCCAGTACAAGCAATGGAAATGCACGCCCAACCCGAAGAATCCAGCCCCAATCCTACCTTCCCGATGCCCTGGCAAACCCCTTATGGTTTATGGATCCGCTATCATCCCCCCTTTCACCGCACAGCCAGGTGTGCAGCCCGACACTACAAATTTTTCTAAATTTGATTATTTTTGTTTATTTTTCCCACAAGATTTGCTGCAGAATATAGTGGATCAAACGAATCTGTATGCATCCCAATTTATTGCTGCCAACCCCGATTCTTCCTACGCCCGCATGTTCCAGTGGCGGCGTCTAACATTGGAGGAATTTAAATTATTTTTGGGCCTTATGTTCAATATGGGGCTTACAAAAAAGAACGAAGTCCATTCATATTGGTCCAAACGCCCCATCCAACACATGCCCATATATTCCGCTGTCATGTCCAGGAAAAGATACAACATGATTATGCGCTTTCTCCACTTCAATGACAATTCACAGTGCCCTCCCCGAGATCATCCCAACTACGACAAATTGTACAAGATACGCCCCCTAATCAATGCCTTTTCCCAGCGATTTGAAGAAGTTTTCATCCCAGACCAAAAAATTTGTGTGGACGAGTCCCTCATACATTTCACCGGCCGACTGCAGTTCAAGCAGTACATACCAAGCAAGAGAGCCAGGTATGGGTTAAAATTAAATAAATTATGTGATCGAGCCACTGGATACGTCTGCAAATTCAGGATCTACGAAGGCAAAGACTCCCAGCTCCAGGCCCGTGATTGCCCCACATATATTGGAACCAGTGGGAAAATTGTCTGGGAGTTGGCATACCCCCTGTTCGGAAAAGGTTACCATTTATATTGTTGATAATTATTACACCAGCCTGCCCCTTTTTCGCCACCTTTACAGTAAACAAACCCTGCGGTACCTTCAAAAAAAACCGGAAGGGATTCCCACAAAATTTATTGACAAAAAAATTGCGACCTGGAGAATCGGCATCCATGAGGAACGAGGAGGTGTTGGCCATGAAGTGGAGGGACAAGAAAGATGTCCACATCCTCTCTACGATCCACAATGGCACCATGGTGGAGATCCCAAGAAGACGCGGCTCCATTGTAAAGCCTGAATGTGTCCACGACTACAATTTGTACATGGGGGGGGGTGGATTTAAATGACCAGATGCTACAGCCCTACTTATCAACCAGAAAGTCACATTATTGGCACGAAAAAGTTGCGTTTCACCTGTTTCACATGGCCCTTTTTAATTTGTTTGTCTGCTACCAAAAAGCAACTCAAAATCACCGACTCCACTACCTCCAATATATCGAAGATATCATCGATGCCCTCATTTACCAACAAGATCCCGCCCCAGGAAGCATTCGCTCTGATAGTGTGAGTCGGCTTCACGAGCGACACTATCCCTTTAGCATCCCCCCCACAGAATCTGGAAGAAGACGCCAAAAGAAATGCCGTGTATGCAGCAGAGGAGGAGTAAGAAGAGACACCAGCTATTATTGTCCCGATTGTCCCTCCCAACCTGGCCTGTGCATCGGAAATTGCTTCAAAAATTATCATACATCCATTAGTTCCCCTTATTATTAACAGACTGCCACTTCCCTATTTGCCTGCTACCATGTTACTAACTACCTTCCATGTTAATTAACTGACCCTGGCCTGTTTACCGACGATGCCTCTGCCTGCCGATTTAAACCACGTTTTTGACTTCCACGTGTACCGACCTTGGCCTGTTAATCGACCATGTTTTTGCCTGCCACTTGGACTGATCTTTTGGCCATCTACTTTTAGTACACAGGGGTCTCACATATGTGAGGGGCTTCAGAATAGCGTTCTGAGTAGAGAAAACCAGTTTTTCGTTTTCTGTGCTCCAAGAACAGGGTCTGGTTGCCCGGAGGCTTCAAAGCGATTTGGGTGGGAGAAGCCTCTACCCCTGTCCCCCTGGCCCTAAGCTTGATGGTCCTTCCTGCTGCCTGGACCAATAATTTGGCTGTGCTGACCATATTACTGCCTGTAATGACCCATGACATTATGGACCATGTTTCTTCCTGCTGCTTGGACCAATACTTTGGCTGTGTTGACCATATATCTGCCTGCTGCCTCTACTGACTTTGGACAGCATTTCTGCCGGGACACCTCTGCCTGCTACCTGGACCTGTGCTTTGGCTGTGCTCTGGCTGTGCTGACAGTATCTCTGCCTGTGCGAACTATGGACAGTATTCCTGCCTGCTGCCTGGATGATTGCTTTTGCTGTCGCTGACCTCATCCCTGCCTGCTGCCTGGACCGATGCTCTCCTCTGTGGACCACTGCACTTCTAAAACCACAGGTAATCTTTTGTTATTTGGTATGTACCTGCTATGTGTTAGATATATGAAGGGCCTTCAAAAATGTGATCGGTAGTCAGAAAATGATATGTGCAATTAATGCTGCTAGAATGCCTGGAGGTGCTACTTGGATGTTGGGCCTCTGTATGTGGCCAGGCTGTGTAAAAGTCTCAAACATGTGGTATCGCCATACTCAGGAGGAGTAGCAGAATGCATTTTGGGGTGTAATTTTTGCTATGTACATATTATGTGTTAGAAATATCTTATAAATTGACAACTTTGTGTAAAAAAAATGCATTTTCATTTTTTCTCCACATTTTCCAAAACCTTCTGGAAAAAAATGAACCGTTCAAAAGACTCATAATGCTTCATAGATTATACGTTGGGGTGTGTGCTTTCCAAAATGGGGTCATTTTGTGGAAAATTCTATTGTCCTGGTGCTCCAGGGCCTTCAAAATTGTAATAGGTGGTTGAGAAAGGATATGTGCGATTTATGCTTGTAGAACGCCTGAAAGTGCTACTTCAATGTTGGGCCTCTGTATATGGCCAGGCTGTGTAAAAGTCTCACACATGTGGTATCGCTATACTCAGGAGGAGTAGCAGAATGCATTTTGGGGTGTTATTTTTGCTATGTATATGCTATGCGTTAGAAATATCTTATAAATGGACAACTTTGTGTAAAAAAAATGCATTTTCATTTTTTCTCCACATTTTCCAAAACCTTCTGGAAAAAAATGAACCGTTCAAAAGACTCATAATGCTTCATAGATTATACGTTGGGGTGTGTGCTTTCCAAAATGGGGTCATTTTGTGGAAAATTCCATTGTCCTGGTGCTCCAGGGCCTTCAAAAGTGTAATAGGTGGTTGAGAAAGGATATGTGCGATTTATGCTTGTAGAACGCCTGAAAGTGCTACTTCAATGTTGGGCCTCTGTATATGGCCAGGCTGTGTAAAAGTCTCACACATGTGGTATCGCTATACTCAGGAGGAGTAGCAGAATGCATTTTGGGGTGTTATTTTTGCTATGTATATGCTATGCGTTAGAAATATCTTATAAATGGACAACTTTGTGTAAAAAAAATGCATTTTCATTTTTTCTCCACATTTTCCAAAACCTTCTGGAAAAAAATGAACCGTTCAAAAGACTCATAATGCTTCATAGATTATACGTTGGGGTGTGTGCTTTCCAAAATGGGGTCATTTTGTGGAAAATTCCATTGTCCTGGTGCTCCAGGGCCTTCAAAAGTGTAATAGGTGGTTGAGAAAGGATATGTGCGATTTATGCTTGTAGAACGCCTGAAAGTGCTACTTCAATGTTGGGCCTCTGTATATGGCCAGGCTGTGTAAAAGTCTCACACATGTGGTATCGCTATACTCAGGAGGAGTAGCAGAATGCATTTTGGGGTGTTATTTTTGCTATGTATATGCTATGCGTTAGAAATATCTTATAAATGGACAACTTTGTGTAAAAAAAATGCATTTTCATTTTTTCTCCACATTTTCCAAAACCTTCTGGAAAAAAATGAACCGTTCAAAAGACTCATAATGCTTCATAGATTATACGTTGGGGTGTGTGCTTTCCAAAATGGGGTCATTTTGTGGAAAATTCCATTGTCCTGGTGCTCCAGGGCCTTCAAAAGTGTAATAGGTGGTTGAGAAAGGATATGTGCGATTTATGCTTGTAGAACGCCTGAAAGTGCTACTTCAATGTTGGGCCTCTGTATATGGCCAGGCTGTGTAAAAGTCTCACACATGTGGTATCGCTATACTCAGGAGGAGTAGCAGAATGCATTTTGGGGTGTTATTTTTGCTATGTATATGCTATGCGTTAGAAATATCTTATAAATGGACAACTTTGTGTAAAAAAAATGCATTTTCATTTTTTCTCCACATTTTCCAAAACCTTCTGGAAAAAAATGAACCGTTCAAAAGACTCATAATGCTTCATAGATTATACGTTGGGGTGTGTGCTTTCCAAAATGGGGTCATTTTGTGGAAAATTCCATTGTCCTGGTGCTCCAGGGCCTTCAAAAGTGTAATAGGTGGTTGAGAAAGGATATGTGCGATTTATGCTTGTAGAACGCCTGAAAGTGCTACTTCAATGTTGGGCCTCTGTATATGGCCAGGCTGTGTAAAAGTCTCACACATGTGGTATCGCTATACTCAGGAGGAGTAGCAGAATGCATTTTGGGGTGTTATTTTTGCTATGTATATGCTATGCGTTAGAAATATCTTATAAATGGACAACTTTGTGTAAAAAAAATGCATTTTCATTTTTTCTCCACATTTTCCAAAACCTTCTGGAAAAAAATGAACCGTTCAAAAGACTCATAATGCTTCATAGATTATACGTTGGGGTGTGTGCTTTCCAAAATGGGGTCATTTTGTGGAAAATTCCATTGTCCTGGTGCTCCAGGGCCTTCAAAAGTGTAATAGGTGGTTGAGAAAGGATATGTGCGATTTATGCTTGTAGAACGCCTGAAAGTGCTACTTCAATGTTGGGCCTCTGTATATGGCCAGGCTGTGTAAAAGTCTCACACATGTGGTATCGCTATACTCAGGAGGAGTAGCAGAATGCATTTTGGGGTGTCATTTTTGCTATGTATATGCTATGCGTTAGAAATATCTTATAAATGGACAACTTTGTGTAAAAAAAATGCATTTTCATTTTTTCTCCACATTTTCCAAAACCTTCTGGAAAAAAATGAACCGTTCAAAAGACTCATAATGCTTCATAGATTATACGTTGGGGTGTGTGCTTTCCAAAATGGGGTCATTTTGTGGAAAATTCCATTGTCCTGGTGCTCCAGGGCCTTCAAAAGTGTAATAGGTGGTTGAGAAAGGATATGTTTGATTTATGCTTGTAGAACGCCTGAAAGTGCTACTTCAATGTTGGGCCTCTGTATGTGGCCAGGCTGTGTAAAAGTCTCACACATGTGGTATCACTACACTCAGGAGGAGTAGCAGAATGTATTTTGGGGTGTAGTTGCAATTATGCATATGCTGTGTGAGAGAAAAAAAACTGTTAATATGACCAGTTTGTGTAAAAAACAAAAATTACATTTTCCCAAAAATTGTGGGAAAAAAATACAACTTCAAAAAACTCACCACGCCTCTTAGTAAATACCTTGGACTGTCTACTTTCCAAAAAGGGGTAATTTTGGGGTATTTGTACTTTCCTCGCTTGTTAGTGTCTCAAGAAATGAGATATCCCTTCAGTACATCAGGCGTGATCAGATGTGATAAATTTTCAGTGATTGCCACCATAGTTTGTAGACTCTATAACTTTCACAAAGACCAAATAATATACACTAATTTGGGTTCATTTTACCAAAGATATGTAGCAGTATACATTTTGGCACAAATTTATGAAGAAAAATTACTTATTTGCAAAATTTTACAATAGAAACTAAAAAAAAGTGTTTTTTTTTAAAAAAAATTGCTGTTTTTTTGCTTATATCGCAAAAAATAAAAAACCCAGTGGTGATTAAATACCACCAAAAGAAAGCTCTATTTGTGAGAAGAAAATGATAAAAATTTTGTTTGGATACAGTGTAGCATGACTAAGTAATTGTCATTCAAAGTGTGAGAGTACTGAAAGCTGAAAATTGGTCTGGGCGGGAAGGTGCATAAGTGCATGGTATTGAAGTGGTTAATATACATCTCTATGGGCTGCCCCTACCAAACTAACCAATTCCTGTTGGTACTGTGGAAGGGGATCGGAAGGAAGTCTTAGATAGTCTATTATCTGATAGGCATACCTATTTGCCTCCCGGAGGTAATCTAATCTATTTTGTACCCCCAGACTTCCGCCTTTATCGGCCTGTTTCACTATAATATCTTTGTTGGTGGTTAAATCTTTAAGGGCTTGCCGTTGAGCTATGCTCAGGTTACAGGGTTTGTTACTTCGTGGAGTGTCGCATAGTTCTATAAAGTCCTTATAGACCGCTTGGTAAAATGTCTCAATATGCGGACCCTTGGAATTTGTTGGGTTAAAGATAGATGGGGGTTTGAAGCTGGTGTGTACAATTTCTGGGTCCTGAAAGTTGACGCACCAATTTCTGGGTCCTGAAAGGGACCCAGAAATTGTACACACCAGCTTCAAACCCTTATCTATCTTTAACCCAACAAATTCCAAGGGTCCGCATATTGAGACATTTTACCAAGCGGTCTATAAGGACTTTATAGAACTATGCGACACTCCACGAAGTAACAAACCCTGTAACCTGAGCATAGCTCAACGGCAATCCCTTAAAGATTTAACCACCAACAAAGATATTATAGTGAAACAGGCCGATAAAGGCGGAAGTCTGGGGGTACAAAATAGATTAGATTACCTCCGGGAGGCAAATAGTCTATTATCTGATAGGCATACCTATCTAAGACTTCCTTCCGATCCCCTTCCACAGTACCAACAGGAATTGGTTAGTTTGATAGAGGCAGCCCATAGAGATGGTATATTAAACATCAAAGAAAAATGCTTTTTGCTTCCTAAAGTATGCAGCACTCCCTATTTTAACCATCTCCCTAAGGTGCACAAGTCCCTGGTCGATCCGCCAGGGAGACCCATTGTGGCCAGTACAAATAGCTTTACTAGTGGTCTGTCTGTTTACATAGACCACCTTTTACAGCCCATGGTGTGTCAACTAGCTTCTTATATTAAAAACTCTAGCTATGTTATTGACACCCTTAAGGAATATTCTTGGCATGAAGAATATATGTGGGCGTCACTAGACGTGGCCTCACTATACACGTCAATACCACACGAGGTTGGGATTACCGCAGTACAACATTTCTTGTCGAAAAAAGGTGACATGAATTCAAAACAATCTAGATTTTTGCTTGCCAGTATCGATTTTTGTTTACGTCACAATTATTTTACATTTTTAGATCAATTTTATTTACAATGCAAGGGTACGGCAATGGGAGCAACTTTTGCTCCAGGGTATGCTAACTTGACCATGGGGTATTGGGAAGAACTTAAAATATGGATGGATAAACCTTTTATCCAACATATTGTCTTTTATGGTCGTTACATTGACGATGTGTTGTTGATTTGGAGTGGTGGTCCTGACCTCTTTGTTACATTTGTTGCCTATTGCAATGATAATCAATTGGGATTGTCTTTCACACATGAGTTAGACCAGACTCTATTATTTCTCGATCTGGTTCTGTCCCATGATGAACATACCATCATCACTAATAATCACATCAAGCCCACATCAGGGAACTCATATCTTCATTACAACAGTTGCCACCATCCAACGTGCAAGAATAACATCCCGAATGGTCAATTCCACAGATTACATAGGAACTGTACTAAAACAGAGGATTATGTGGCACAGGGCAAAAATATGCAAAAGAAATTTGAAGAAAAGGGATACCCGAAAGATTTGGTGGTACACGCCTTTGTCCAATCAAACACACTCAACCAAAAATAAAAATAAAAATAATGATAAATCTGTAGATATGGTGAATACGGCCAGATTCGTATCAACATTAATACAAAACATAAAGCCATCTCTGAAATAATATACAAACATTACAATATTTTGAAACTGGATCACATTTTAGCTCCCACCCTTCCCTCCAAACCACAGGTCACGTTTAGACGTTCACGAACAGTGAAGAATATTATTGCCCCTAGCAAACTCACTAAACCAAACAGTAGACATTCAATTGACATCAGAACCTATTTTGATAATAGGACCGGAATATTTCAATGCCGAAAAAGAGGTTGCCTCACTTGTCACTCCATTCCCAATGCCTGCTCAGAGATAGTCACTAATAAAGGGAAGACCTTTAAAATCAAACAATTCATCACTTGTTCTACGGAATTAGTGGTTTATGTTCTGCGTTGCTCTTGCAGCCTTCTTTATGTGGGCCGCACCATACGTGCTCTACGTGTTAGAGTAGGCGAGCATCGCAGATTGACTAAGAAGGGTTGTATTAAACATAGTGTTCCATGTCATTTTCGCCATACGCATAACAAGGATTTTGGACAGATGCAGGTCTTTGCGATTGAGGCCATTTCAAAGGGTACCCTGACCGATAACGAAAGGTTCTCCCTCCTTTGCCAAAGGGAGACCTTTTGGATATATCTGTTAGGTTCCCTTACGCCTGAGGGCCTGAATGAGGAAATTGATGTCCTTAGTGCGATTCATTAGCCTTTTTGTGGTCTCTTTACATGGGTATGTGCGTTTTTACAAGTTGGCGTGCACACTCATAGATGTGGCAATCTATGTGCATTACCCTTGCATTACATGCCCATTTCTGTCTGAATTTATTTTTATTTTATATACAGATGATAATGAGGACCTATCCATTTATTTATTTAGTTACTAGGTGGTTCTCTGTGTCATTTCTTTAGATCCTTTTTAGATCAGCATCAGTATGTAATGGGATGTAGCATGCCATCATAGTGGTGTCATATACATCTACATAAGCAGTGGGAGTTAGACGTAGGTCTCCTAGACGAGTCTTCCTCTCCCCTTGTCATAAAACAAGGTACATATGTCAATTCATTTTCATTAGGTACACAATAAGTGATTTCAGGTGTATTCTTCTTTTTTCTCAAATATGATAATAATTTTTTCCTCACACATATCTACATTTATAATAATATAAAAAAAATATATATAACCATAATGCATATGTGTATTCGTCAGATATATATGTATGGAAATTTACAATTTCTATCATGTTCTTTCTATCATATTGTTTTATCATTATATCATTATTGTTTTTATTTTTATTTCTATTTTTATTTTTATTTTTATTTAATTTTTATTTAATTTTTCCATTTTTTACACTATTTATTTAGTTAACATTGAAGTATTTCAACATTATCTTCTTTGTTATACGTTGGTTTTTTATATTACACACATACATTTTATTTATTTAATTGATTCCATACTGCAGACTTTATCTCACTGACATCCATTTGTTTCTATGCCAATTATGATACAGGTTTCTATATGTACAGCGTTATTTGTACACAAGGGGTTAAACTCACAAGAGCGGTTTAGTTACTCCCCTTCCTATTCTCATGCTCCAAATAGCCGCTTGTTGCCGGTGGATCCCTTGGCTTTGACAAAGCGCATGCGCGCGAAACATGTAAGCAAAAGTGTTTCCACGGCAACATAGAGCGTACGTACCGCCCGGCAAGTGTACCCCCTCCGCTCCAGCATCGGTTCCTGTTTCTGGCCGTCAGACACAGGGCGCTTCATCCAGAGCGTCGTCTGACTCATCATCATCTAGCCCGTTCGATCAGCGGGTCTGATCGTGACACAGGGCTTTGAGCGGCACCTTACATCTTTCTTGGATTTCACAGCTCCGGGTTCCGCAACCCAGCCATAGGCTTCATTGTGAGAGTGGTCTATCCCTCCACTTCCCTGGCGGCCAGTACATCACATCTCAGAACCGAACCAATCTCACAACATCAGGTTACGGAGCACACTTGTTGACATTAACCCCTTCGTTCTGGAATTGTGCGGTATTGTATTTTATGCGTTTTTCATGCTGCATCGCAATGACTATGAGTTTTTTCTGATACTATCTCTATAGTACCATTCTCATTTGTTTGATTTATATTGATTGTATATTGACCTATATTGATTTTATAGCGTGCATCCAATTAAAAGAATACATTTTTTATCAAAACATTTGCCACTGGTCCTATTGAGCGCTGGATTGTCGTATATTGTTTAGTGTTTACTTTTTCCGGAAGTTGCCAGCTGCACTAGGAGCCAGATTTTTAAGAAGATTTGCCATATGACATTATGTTTTAACACTTCTGCCAGTTTTTAGCGCCAAAATACTTTTTTTGTTTCCTCCTACAACCCATACCCAATGGAGAGAGGCTCTGGACCCACCTGTCTATGGATTTCATTGCGGAGTTACCCAACTCCCAGGGCAACACAGTTATCCTCATGGTGGTAGACCGGTTCTCGAAAATGTCTCACTGTATTCTGATGGGGAATTATTAGATAGTCTAGGCGTGAGTTTGAATCTTGATAATATTTCTGATAAGATGTGACTTACAATCCCCCCAGGCCTGTGAGATTAGCCCATTGAGACAATGACACGAAACAGCAAGGTCTCTCCGAGCAAATCTAATCTTTTATTCCATGGTGTGAATATTTAAAGGGACTTTCAGAAAGTACCGCCCTTTGACAAATTATACAATCATATACAGAGACATTTAATGACAAAAATGAAACTAATTATTTCTAAGAAATCACGTGCTAAATAGGAAACGAAACTCAAGAGAAGATAACAAGAACATGAGAAACGAAACTAGTTTACCAGTACGCACCTAGTAATATGTGAAATACAGTACAAATAGAAACACAAAATGGAAACTGATTATAACAACAAAGGAAGTGGTTACGCTAAATATCCCTTCAATCCCCTCTTAGATCATATAAAATGATCTCTACATTCTATGTTATGTTTTAATACTTCTTTGGGATTGTGGCATAGATTGCCTGATGATTCTTCATGTGTGTCATGTAGGATAGAACCTTATCAGGAGATTGAAGGCGTGCAATTATGCAAGTACAACACTTAAAACAGAGGTAAAGAATCAGAGCAAGGATAAATACCATAACAATAACAAGGACAATGTCTTTTAACCATGAAAATATACCTCCAAGCCCAAATCCTGCATTGGCAAATGGGCTCCATGTTTTAGCAATGTCCCTAGCTTCCTGCTGGAGCTGGCCTACCTCTTTTCGGTGTTGTGCAATAATATCATAGTAGTCAGGCACCTTGGCACTTGTATTATGAATCCAAGTACAACACTCATAGTCCTCAGTTACTTCACACAGGCCTGTGAGCGCTGCACTCATACTTTCTATGGCAAGATCATGTAACTCTAACTGTTTTCTAATTGCTCTAGTTTCTATGTTTAACATGGCAATGTCATCTGAATTCCTCTCCATTATCTCATCCAATATACTTGAATAATTATTCAACCTTTTCATTGTATCTATACCCCATCCTGTCCAAGAAGGGAACCATGCCCAACCCATATCTTGTTTATAGAACAATTGCCTTTTGTCTCTGTGTTTAAGGGGGTATCTTGGGTGTATACTGGCCTCTAGGGGATGTCGCCTTTTATCATCCCCTACCACTCCCATGACAGGTACCAAGGATGCAAGGTAACACCATCCCTTAACATGGAGGGGCACCCAGGGATAACACACTTCCCCACAACATACATAGATACTTTTTCCCAATGCAAAAGGTCTCTTAGCGACAATCTCATGAGTGTACTTGTCCTGTGTTGCGATTATAAATTGGTGCAATATTTCACCTACATTATCAGAGAAAGAGGAAAAGTTATGCAAAGTGCGGTTTAGCCCTGGGTCAGATACTTGAAACAGTGAGCAGGCAGGGGCAGTCTCTGGATTCGCACATGGAGATGTTAAATATTGACCTGCTGCTGAAAAAAAGGTTAATCTGTGTCTCATTCCCTAAATTAAAACACCAATCAGGGGAATGACTCCTACCTACTATTGGAAAGGTAACAATGTTGTTTATGTACAGATTGGATATGTTAATCAAGAATACAGGAGGAGACATTTAAAGGTACAGCCAAAAGGGGAATTCGGGCAGTGCTAGGATGTAATTTACTACATATCCAACATTCTTCATACCCTGATTTTTTTTTTTTAGCATAAGCATACTTAAATTTTAGCAAAAGCATCTTATCAGTAAAACTATCTCCAATCTCTCTCTTGGTTCTAGCTTTTGTCATTGTAATGTTCTCTTGTGTGTGTGTGTTCCCACAGATACTTTTAATTGTGCCCAAATCTTCAGGGTGGTGGATACAGTTAGTGATGATCCAGGTGGGTAGAAACACTGTCAGAGAGATCAGGATCAGTAGGCAGAATGCCTTCCCAGAAGTCTGTGGTGAAATAAGCGAGGTCATCTTCTCTGGCCAGACCTGCTTTCCCAGGAACTCCTCCTCCGTCTGCTTGGACTTCTGCTTGAGGGCCTCCTGTATCCAAGATCTCCTTCCTGCTCTTGGGGCTTTGGGCGACCTTTTTCACTCTGTTGGCATGGATCCAGGACTGGCAATTTTCCACTAAGATGGCTGTTCTGGTCACTGCAACCACTGTGGTAGGAGGTCCAAAGGGATACCCTTGCGTCTTATTTCTGTTCAGCTGTTGGACTACCACGGTGTCTCCCACCTTCAAGGGGTGAGTAGCTTCCTGTGAAGAAAAGGAGAGGTGTGAGCAACATTTCTCTCAACTGTATCCAATGTTTCAACCAATTTCCTTATATATTCTTCCTGTATTAAGTCTAAATCTCCCTTTTCTATCATTAAAGGTGTTCTGGCCCATGGGGTGGGGAAAGGTCTACCCATCAAGACTTCAAAAGGTGAATACCCTGTTGTCTTGGAAGGGGTCATTTTTATTTCTGCCAGGACTGCTGGGAGGACCTTTTTCCAGTTGGCAAAGTTTCCTCTTGTGGCCTTTCTTATTTTGTCTTTTATTGTTCTGTTCATTCTTTCTACTATCCCTGAACTTTGAGGGTGGTATGGAATGTGAAATTTCCATTCTATCTTGAGAGTTTTTTACCAGGTCCTGGCAGACCCTGGCCATGAAAGCGGGACCATTGTCTGAGTTTATTTGAAGTAGGCATCCCCATCGAGGAATGATTTCCTGAATGAGGATCCTCACCACTGTTTGTGCATCTTCCTCTGTGGTCACGAAAAGTTCAACTCATCTTGAGAACATGTCCACAATTACCAAAAGATATTCCTGTCTTTTGCCTAGTTTGGGCATGTGTGTGAAGTCAATCTGCAAATGTGTAAAGGGAGTTGCTGGATATATCAGGTGTTCATGTTTGGCCTTGTGTGGGTTGTTTGGATTGTTCCTGATACATGTGATGCATCTTGATACATAATCTTTAATCAGCCAGGAAAGTTCTGAAATGTAAAAGTCTTTCTCCAATAGTTCACAAGTGGCTTTCCAGCCTCTGTGGCCTATTCCATGGTACTAGGAAATAAAAAGTGATGCACTAGCTACTGGTATACATGGCTTCCCCTCTTTGCAGAGAAGTCCAGTCATTGGATCTTTCTGCACACCTATTTTGTCCCAATCTCTGAGATCAGCTTCTTCTGCACATCCCTGCAAATCTGAAAGAACCTAATCAAAAAAGGGCAATCCTGGTGCTAGCATGGGCATTTGGATCTGTGCATTTTGTGAAGTAGCAGCTTGTTTAGCAGCTAAATCAGCAAGAGCATTTCCCTTGGCTATCTCTGTTTGTTGGCCTGTGTGTGCTCTGCAGTGTTGTGGAAGATAAATCAGACCTGGGTGATGTGTCTTGGTGAATGAGGTTTATGCAATCATGTTGTGGCACAACCTCATCCTGCTCTCCTTTTAATCCCAAAAGGGCATTTGGATTGCTGCTGGTCCTGCAGTGGGAGAAGCATATGTGATGTGCAATTTTGGGTTAGATAGCAAGATCACCTCATAGCCGCTCAACCTCTGAGCAGACATGTGCTGTGTATGTAAATTTTTTGTTAACAGGATTGATACATTGTGGGTGGTTCGAAGTGTAGTGTCGTGCCCCAGAGTGAAAGAAGTGGCCATCTCAACCATCATCACACAGGATGCTAAAGCTCTGAGAAACTCAGGCATGCCTTGAACCTGCACCGGAACCATCTTTGAAAAAAAATAGGGCGCAACTTGCCTCCATGCTCTTGAGCGAGGACACCTGACAAAGTTTTACAATTTTCCCTTGCAAACAAATGAAACATCTTTCCATAGTTAGGGAGGCCGAGCCCTGGAGCCGTTACCATAGCATTTTTCAAATACACAAAAGCATTGCACATTTCATCTGACCATTTTGTACAGTCTGGCATGTCTGAACCTGTGGCTTGTCTCAGGAGATTGTAATAGTGGGAACAGTCAGGTATCTGATTGGCGGCAGTAACCAATCGTACCAAGAAGGGTGAGCATGTCCTTCTTAGTAAGTGGGCGGGGCAGACCCACAAGAGCCACAGCTCTTTTGTGACTGACTTTCCTTTCTCCTTTTGAGAGTACAAACCCAAGATATTCAACCGTTTCCTGACACCATTGCAGTTTTTTCTTTGACACTTTGTGACCACTTTCAAAAAGACATTGCAAAAGATCCCTCCCATCCTCCAGGGCGGCCACCCGAGTAGAACTGCAGAGGTGGAGATCATCCGCATACTGCAGCAGGGATGAACAGTGTCCTGGTATCCAAGCTCTGAGAGTAGTTTGGAGGAAATTGGAATAGACTGCAAAGGAGTCTATATAGCCCTGGGGCATTCTACACCATGTTAGTTGGCGTTTTTTTTTTTTTAAAAGCAAAAAGCAAAGATTGGCTGTGTCTCCTCATCCACAGGGACGGAAATAAAAAATGCATTCAATAAATCAATCACAGTAAAATACTCTGCAACGGATGGTATTGCGGTAAATATTGATGGCACATCAGGCACTATTGGGGCAATCGGTACCACTAGGCTATTGATGGCCCTTAGGTCTTGTACGAACCTATAGTCACCATTTGCCTTCTTTACTGGGTTAATGGGAGTATTGTAGGGAGAGACAATTTCCCTTAAGATTCTTTTCTTTAGGAAATCCTCGACTATTGGTTGTAAGCCATCCTCTTTTTTTCTTTAGCTATGGGGTATTGCTTGTGGTATACAGGTTGGGCCCCTGGTTTTAAGGTGGCTTTGTAAGGTGTACAAGGGATAAATCCCACATCCAGTGAATTTTCTGCCCAAACTGCTTCCTCTATTCCTCCTTCAATCACATCTTCTGTCAAGGAGATGGATGGAAAAAGGGTGAGGATGTTAATCCTGTCAGATTCCACGTGTAATCCTCCTTGCTTTGTGACTTTCATTGTAATTCCAAGTTTTCCTAGTAAATCTCTGCCCAAGAGATTCACCGGACAGCCAGGTATTATTCTGAAACAGTGTTGAATCACTGATCCCATTCCAGTTGGGTCAATGATTGTGAGGGGTGGTGTTTTAAAAATTTTTGGTCAGTACCCTATTTATTCCCATTGAAGGCTCAGCATTTGTGACCTCTCCTCTTTGTCCTTGTCCCCTCCCTCTATGTCCTCTTCCTCTCTTTTTATAAAAGGTTCCCCTCTGATTTCCTGAGAAATCAATTTGATAATGTGTCTGCTCTGGTGTTTGCTTAGGAATGTCAAAACATCCTGCAGCATCCTTCGCTGTAAAGCCTCTTGCAGAAATAACTTATTCTCGGGTTATGGAATGTAAGGGGGAGGAGGCGGGGCGCATGGTACAAGCATAGAGAAGGCTGACTTAACCCCTAAATTTACCATCCCATGACTCTGTTAAACCCATCGTGGATAATGTTTGGGCTAGGATGCTATAGGGAGCCTCGGTCCAGCCGGGGATCTCCACAGCATTTTTTATTTTCATCTTTCTTAACATTCTAATTAAGTTCTTGTAGCTTATTTTTATAAAAAAAATTATTGGCAAAATGCCAATAAGCACTCCTTATGGCCAGAGGTTCCCCTGATCACAAGCAAGCTTTGTACATTATTACTTTTCTTATTTTTATAACCAAACAATTTTTATTTATATTTCAAATTTCTTGGCAGAGTGCCAACAGGTTCAAACAGTACTTTCAATTGCTGTAGTACTAATGCCGCAAACAATTCCCCAGTATCTATTACGGTCAGTGAGATATTAACACTTGAACCCTGTTGGCAAAAAGCCAAATGTCCAAATTTCGCACCTGACTTCCCCTGCGCAAGAGATGTCAGTAGCAAAAAGAATTATTCAAATAGCATGTTTTGATCAAAAGTTATCCTCAGAGTATCCTACTGACTATACCAATTTATGTATTACCTTAAGAAAGTGTTATTAACACTGCTACTATGCACACTATCTTATACTTTAGAGTCAAAGCATTCATATATAAATCATTAAAAATAAACATCAATACATCACCGGATACTGTAGCATCACTGTACGTTTCGATTGGGGAACTTCCATCAATCACTAAAAGGAGCCGAGAGTTCAATTATAACAGTGCAGTGGAAAGTGTCATCTTACCTCACAACACTCCCACACACACACAGACAGATTACAAATTATCTTACGACTTCTACGAGCAAGCGATAGAAAGATAAGCAAAGAGATCGGGTTTTGTCCGGCACACCTTATCAGACTTGTTCTTATAATTACAGTACTGTATAAATAATTTTCCTGTGGACTTCACAGAGTCCTCCAATAGCTCTCCCAGAGCTTTCTGCTACACGGAGCAGTGTCATAAGCCTCCCGGGGCTTATCTCGCTGTTAACACGGAACAGCGTTCCTTGCTGCTTCTCGGAGCAGTCTTTTTTTTGTTCACCCAGAACAAATGCTGCTTCTCGGAGCATTCTTTTCTTTGTTCACCCAGAACAAATGCTGCTTCTCGGAGCAGTCTTACAAGCCCTCCCAAGGCTTATCTCGCTGTTAACACGGAACAGCGCTTCTTACTGCTTCTTGGAGCAGTTAACTTATTATCAAGGTTTAAAAACAGCTTCGACATAAATCACAGGTCCCTTTAAAGGAAACGATTTCTAAATAGACGTCACGGTGAGAGAAGATAAATATATATTCTACTCACCGGACATATTATAATCGATCCCGGACGAGCTCCCAACTGATGGGGAATTATTAGATAGTCTAGGGGTGAGTTTGAATCTTGATAATATTTCTGATAAGATGTGACTTACAATCCCCCCAGGCCTGTGAGATTAGCCCATTGAGACAATGACACGAAACAGCAAGGTCTCTCCGAGCAAATCTAATCTTTTATTCCTTGGTGTGAATATTTAAAGGGGCTTTCAGAAAGTACCGCCCTTTGACAAATTATCCAATCATATACAGAGACATTTAATGACAAAAATGAAACTAATTATTTCTAAGAAATCACGTGCTAAATAGGAAACGAAACTCAAGAGAAGATAACAAGAACATGAGAAACAAAACTAGTTTACCAGTACGCATCTAGTAATATGTGAAATACAGTACAAATAGAAACACAAAATGGAAACTGGTTATAACAACAAAGGAAGTGGTTAAGCTAAATATCCCTTCATATTCCACTTAAGAAGTTGCCTACGTCTAAGGAACTGGCTTCCATTTTTGCTCGGGAGATCTTTCGCTTACATGGCCTACCCAAGGTCATTGTCTCAGACAGGGGAAGTCAGTTTGTGTCCTGGCAAACCTTTTGTGCACAGTTGGGAATTCAGCTTGCTTTCTCCTCTGAGTATCACCCACAGTCTAATGGGGCAGCAGAACGAGCCAATCAGTCCTTGGAGCAATTCCTGCATTGCTATATTTCTGACCATCACAACAACTGGTCAGACCTCTTACCATGGGCGGAGTTTTCTTACAATAGTTCTCTGAATTCTGCTTCCCGTTTGTCCCTGTTTATGGCGAAATATGGTTTCCAACCTTCCATGTTGCCTGACTCATTTGTTCCTCAGAGTATTCCTGCATTAGAGGAACATCTCCGTGGTCTTCGTTCCACTTGGGTACAAGTCCAGGAGGCTTTGCAACAGGCTAACGAGAGGTACAGACTCCATGCTGACCGCAGACCGCAGACACCTGCCTGCGCCTTCCTACCAGGTTGGGGACAGGTTCTGGCTGTCATATCGCAACCTCCGACTTCGTGTTCCTTCTGAATTTCGCACCTCGGTTTATTGGGCCTTTCCGTATCCTTCGCAGGATAAACCCAGTGGCTTACACGTTGGGCCTTCCCTTCAGTATGCGTATCTCTAATGTGTTTTATGTCTCCTTATTGAAAACCTTTGGTCTGCAACCATTTTACCACCTCAGTGCCACGTCCTCACCCTACACAGGTTGAGAACCATGAGGCGTATAAAGTACAGTCCATTGTTGACTCCCGTAGTTTCCGTGGGTGCATTCAGTACCTGGTGCATTAGAAGGGGTACGGTCGGGAGGAACGCTCTTGGGTCCCATCCTCGGACATACATGCCCTTGTCCTCCTCCGTGATTTCCATAGACGTTTTCCCCTCAAGCCTGGACGTCCTCCGAGGGGGAGGGGTCATTGAGGAGGGGGTACTGTCAGGGCTGGGTTCAGCCCTTCCTTCTCTGTGCTGGCAGCTCAGCTGTCAGCTAATTGCCAGCTTCCATCTCTCCACAGTGATCCACCTGTTGATGATCCGCTCATCAGCTCGGGTGGGAAGGGGGCGGGAGAAAAGGAGAAGAAGATAATGGAAATGGAAATGAAAGAATGGGGGTAGGAGACCTGAACTTGCAGAGAGGTTCTGAGTCATCTCCCCAGACACAAGGGAAGTAGGCTATAGCGCCAGACAGTACACCACCTCCGAGTAAGACAGTAGGGAGGCCAAGGGTGGGCCTAAAAAGGACAGAAACATGTTGGAAGACCATTAGGTCAAAAACATGTTGAGAGGGAGGGATAGGACAGGTTACAGGGAAGAAACTGGTTTGTGGGAAGAAACTGGTTTGTGAAAAAAAATGAAAAAAATGAAAAAGACTCTCCGGGGGACCTGTTGTCCTGTCAGGGCTAAGTTCAGCCCTTCAGCTGTCAGATAATTGCCAGCTTCCATCTCTCCACAGTGATCCACCTGTTGATCCGCTCGTCAGCTCTGCCTACTTAAGGACTTCCAGTTCATTTGCTCTTCGCCTTCGCCTGTGTTAACATCACAAGAGACTTTCTCCTGCGTTCCAGTTGAAGACCTGCTTGACGGACGTCCCCTCTGGCTACGGATCCTGCTTGCTGTACTACTAGCTTTATCGCTGGCTCTTGGACTTTGGCTTGGCCGACTACCCGATCCGGTTACTGAACTCTGGCTATGTTTTGACTACGCTTACTCTGTTTACCTTGTTATTATTATTATTAAACTAGTGTGATTTAACTGTACTTCTGTCTCGGTCTGATTCATGGTTTCTGACATGTTCTCAGGATCAAAAGGAGGGAAAGGTCTCTCAAGCCTCCCAGGATCTGGGGTTCTCTCATTTCTACCAGAGAAGCAGGAGGTGGGTAAGACACCAGCCAGGAACTGGAATGGAGAGGAGGAAAAACAGGAATCAACAAAATGAATATAAATTGTATAACCTATAATGTTGGAGGCCTAAACTCCCCGGAGAAGAGACATATGGTACTACGGGAATTAGAAAGAAATGGTGCAGAAGTAATATTTCTACAAAAGACACACTTTCATTCGATTCTAACATTAAGATATACTCCAGGAAGATTCCAACATGGTATTATGGAGATTTTCCTACTAAAAGGGCAAAAGGTGTGGCAATAGGTTTCGGGAATAAGGTTGGCTTTGAAATTGACGAGAGGAAGGTGGACCCAGAAGGTAGATTTTTGTTTCTGAGAGGAACCATACAATGCATGAAATATACCCATGCGAATGTATATTGCCCCAACAAGCACCCCAAAAAATATCTAAGAGGTATATTAAAGGAACTGGCGGAATTTAAGCAAGGTTATTTAATACTGGCTGGAGATTTTAACTTTGCCATGGATAATAAGCTAGACAGTACTTCCGGTGCTTTAGATAAGGAAAAGAAGGAATTAAGATGGATAAAAAAAATAATAATATACAAACATCAATTAGTAGATATCTGGAGGATCCAACATCCTAGTATAAAAAGACTTCACATATCACTCGGCAATGCACGATACGTACTCTAGACTGGACTATAAACTGATCGAACACAGAGCACTGGAGAGAGTAATAGAAACATCAATTGGAACAACAACGATATCAGACCACGCCCCAGTGATAATGAAGTTGAAATTAAAAGGGGAAGCACCGGGGAGAGGATCATAGAGAATAAATGAAGATATAATTGAAGATAAAGAAACAGAGAAGATCATAAGAACAGAAATTGACCAATATTTTTTGACCAATGAAACAACAGAACTACCCAAAGCAACAATCTGGGAAGCACATAAAGTGGTTATAAGGGGTCAACTGATAGCTATAGGGGCTAGGAAAAAGAAAGAAACAGAAACCACCATGAGAAAAATTCTACAGGAGATACATGATCTGGAACAAAAACACAAAAAGCATGCGGAAATGGAAACTCAAAGAGCCTTAATAATAAAAGAGAACTACTGAAAGACCTAATGGAACAAGAAACAAGGAAGGAGTATAACAGACTGAGAAAGGAAAGATGCAAATGGGGAAACAAGCCCGGAAAATACTGTGCAAAAATGCTCAGGCATAATAAGTCCTTAAACTATATAGAGAAGATAAAGAATGAAAGAGGAGAAATGGTGAATAAAACATCTGATATCGCTACAGCATTTCAAACATACTATAGTGCACTATATGCGATTAGAAACGAAGATATACAAAAGGATAGAGATCCGGGAAAGAAAAACACAAGAATATCTAAAGGACGCGAAGATGCCAAAAAATCAAGAAGAACAGCTAACAGCTTTAGAAGCATTAATAACGCAGGAAGAAATTAAAAAAGCACTGAAAGTAACACCTACAGGGAAAAGCCCCGGACCGGATGGGTTCACCATCAAATATTATAAAAAGTTTCAAAGCCAACTGATACTGAAACTATGTGACTACCTGAACAGAATAGGGGAAGATGAGGAAATTAGACGCAAGTCATTATCGGCCCACAGCACAATAATACCAAAAACAGGAAAAGATAAAACGTTATGCTACAGCTACAGGCCTATAGCGCTATTAAATGCTGATACAAAGATATACGCAAAAATTATTGCTACCAGATTAAAAAATCGAATGTCAGAGTGGGTAGACCCAGATCAGACAGTGTTTATACCCGGAAGAGAGGGCAGAGACAATAGCTTAAAAAACATATTAATGCTGCATAAGGGGAAAAGCGGAGGATCCCCAGCACTACTCCTCTCAATAGACGCTGAGAAAGCGTTTGACAGGGTAGACTGGGGATTCATGATGGACACGCTTCACTATCTGGGACTGGGACCCAAAATCAGGCACTGGATACAAAACCTATATTGTAGACCTACGGCGCTGGTTAAGGTCAATGGTAGGATGTCACTGCCCTTTGAAATGCACAACGGGACAAGGCAGGGCTGCCCCCTCTCACCACTCCTATATGTACTATCGCTGGAACCCTTCCTTGCAACGCTGCGGAATAACCAGAATATAGGAGGTGTGGGAGAGGAAGAACATAAAGTGGTGGCATACGCCGACGATATCTTAATGTACATAAATAATCCAAGGGTGACTCTGCCAAATGTAATAATAGAAATAAAAAAGTACGGAGAACTCTCGAATTTTAACCACTTAAGCCCCGCACAATTTTGTAGATAAAGGACCAGAGGTGTTTTCAGAATTTTGCACTGCGCTGCTTTAACTGTAAATTGTGAGGACATGCAATGTTGTACCCAAACGAAATTTGCGTCCTTTTCTTCCCACAAATAGAGCTTTCTTTTAATGGTATTTGATTGCCTCTGCGATTTTTATTTTTTGCGATATAAACGGAAAAAAAAACTAAAATTTTGAAAAAAAATGATATTTTCTACTTTTTGTTATAAGAAAAATCGAATAAACTCAATTTTAGTCATACATTTAGGCCAAAATGTATTCAGCCACATGTCTTTAGTAAAAAAAAATGTCAATAAGCGTATATTTATTGGTTTGCGCAAAAGTTATAGCGTTTGCAAACTAGGGTACATTTTCTGGAATTTTCACAGCTTTAAATTTATGACTGCTTATCTCATTTCTTGAGGTGCTAAAATGGCAGGGAAGTACAAAACCCCCCCAAATGACCCTATTTTGTAAAGTAGACACCCCAAGGAAATTGCTGAGAGGCATGTTGAGCCCATTGAATATTTTTTTTTTGTTCCAAGTGACTGAATAATGACAAAAAAAATAAAAAATTACAAAAGGTTGTTACTAAATGATATATTGCTCACACATGCCATAGTTATATGTGGAATTGCACCCCAAAATACATTCTGCTGCTTCTCCTGAGTACGGGGATACCACATGTGTGGGACTTTTTAGGAGCCTAGCCACGTACGGGACCCCGGAAACCAAGCACCGCCTTCAGGATTTCTAAGGGCGCAAATTTTTGATTTCACTCCTCACTACCTATCACAGTTTCGAAGGCCATAAAATGCCAAAATAGCACAAAAACCCCCCAAATGACCCCATTTTGGAAAGTAGACACCCCAAGCTATTTACTGAGAGGCAGGTTGAGTCCATGGAATATTTTATATTTTGACACAAGTTGCGGGAATATGACAAACTTTTTTTTTTTTGCACAAACTTGTCACTAAATGATATATTGCTCACACATGCCATGGGCATATGTTAAATTACACCCCAAAGCACATTCTGCTGCTTCTCCTGAGTATGGGGATACCACGTGTGGGACTTTTTGGGAGCCTAGCCGCGTACGGGACCCCAAAAACCAAGCACCGCCTTCAAGGTTTCTAAGGGCATACATTTTTGATTTCACTCCTCACTACCTATCACAGTTTTGAAGGCCATAAAATGCCAAGATAGCACAAAACCCCCCCAAAATGACCCCATTTTGGAAAGTAGACACCCCAAGGAAATTGCTGAGAGGCATTTTGAGCCTATTGAATTTTTTTTTTGTCCCAAGTGATTGAATAATGACAAAAAGAAAAAAAAATGTACAAAAAGTTGTCACTAAATGATATATTGCTCAAACATGCCATGGTTATATGTGGAATTACACCCCAAAATACATTTTGCTGCTTCTCCTGAGTACGGGGATACCACATGTGTGGGACTTTTTGAGAGCCTAGCCGCGTACGGGGCCCCGAAAACCAAGCACCGCCTTCAGGATTTCTAAGGGCACAAATTTTTGATTTCACTCCTCACTACCTATCACAGTTTTGAAGGCCATAAAATGCCAAGATAGCACAAAACCCCAACAAATGACCCCATTTTGGAAAGTAGACACCCCAAGCTATTTGCTGAGAGGCATGGTGAGTATTTTACAGCTCTCATTTGTTTTTGAAAATGAAGAAAGACATTTATTTTTTATTTTTTCAATTTTCAAAACTTTGTGACAAAAAGAGAGATCTGCAAAATACTCAACATACCTCTCAGCAAATAGCTTGGGGTGTCTACTTTCCAAAATGGGGTCATTTGGGGGGGGGTTTGTGCCATCTGGGCATTCCATGGCCTCCGAAACTGATAGGCAGTGAGGAGTGAAATCAAAAATTTACACCCATAGAAATCCTGAAGGCGGTGCTTGGTTTTCGGGGTCCTGTACGCGGCTAGGCTCCCAAAATGTCTCACACATGTGGTATCCCCGTACTCAGGAGAAGCAACAGAATGTATTTTGGAGTGCAATTCCACATATAACCATGGCATGTTTGAGCAATATATCATTTAGTGACAACTTTTTGTAAAAATTTTTTTCTTTTTGTCATTCAATCACTTGGGACAAAAAAATAAAAATATTCAATGGGCTCAACATGCCTCTCAGCAAATAGCTTGAGGTGTCTACTTTCCAAAATGGGGTCATTTGGGGGGGTTTTGAACTGTCCTGGCATTTTATGCACAACATTAGGAAGCTTATGTCACAACATCATCCACTCTTCTAACCACGTGAAGACAAAGCCCTTTCTGACACTTTTTGTTTACATGAAAACATATTTTTTTTGCAAGAAAATTATGTTGAACCCCCAAACATTATATATTTTTTTAAAGCAAAGGCCCTACAGATTAAAATAGTGGGTTTTGCATTTTTTTTCCACACAGTATTTGCGCAGCGATTTTTCAAACGCATTTTTTGGGGAAAAAAACACACTTTTTTTATTTTTAATGCACTAAAACACACTATATTGCCCAAATGTTTGATGAAATAAAAAAGATGATCTTAGGCCAAGTACATGGATTCCAAACACGACATGCTTTAAAATTGCGCACAGAGGAGGTCTACTGCTAAAATTACTGCCCTCGATCTGACCTTCGCGGTGATACCTCACATGCATGGTGCAATTGCTGTTTACATATGACGCTAGACCGATGCTTGCGTTCGCCTTTGCGCAAGAGCAGGGGGGGACAGCGGTGCTTTTTTTTTTTAATTATTTATTTTGCTTTTTTATTTTATTTTTAAACTATTCCTTCCATATTTTTTTATTTTATTTTTTGCCATTTTTATTGTTATCTCAGGGAATGTAAATATCCCCTATGATAGCAATAGGTAGTGACAGGTACTCTTTTTTTGAAAAAAATTGGTTTCCTCTGCCCTCAAAGCATCTGACCACACCAAGATCGGTGTGATAAAATGCTTTCCCAATTTCCCAATGGCACTGTTTATATCCGGGGGGGGGGGGGACGGACATCTGCTAGAATTGCTTTTACATGAAGGCCGGCCACTGGCTGAAAAGAATGATACCAAGATGATACCTAAACCTGCAGGCATCATTCTGGTATAAACATTCAAAGTCCAGCAACATACCAATACATTGCTGGTCCTTGTTGGACATGTATTGTAATCTTTTTTTTCATGCATCCTGTTGGCTGAACGAAAAAAAGAGATTGATCGGTGGGTATGCACACCATTAGAATACCTCCCTTCATCCACCCACTTCTAATGATGGGCATACATGCACCATTTATATATGCCGAAGCATGGGGGCATCCTCCCGCAAAAAAGTTATGCCGCGTACACACGGTCGGACTTTTCCATGGGCAAGCCTCCGTTGGAATTTCGACCGTATGTACGCGGCATAAAAGGTTATGCCGCGTACACACGGTCTGACTTTTCCACGGGCAAGCCTCCGTCGGAATTTCGACCGTATGTACGCGCCATTAGGAGCAAAATCGCACCTCCGCCCCTGCTGCCCCCATGCTTCGGCATATATGCTCTTTTTTTTAAACTGTGGTGGTGAAATCACCTCCTACAGCGTTGGAGTCGCGGCTTTATGTATCGTGGGAGCAAACGCTGTTGCTGTCAAGATAAATAAATCCGCGCTGCAACTGAATGGCATACCTGCTAAGCAAATGATGGTTAACATTAAAACAAAGTAACATTACAGTACAACAGTAAGACCTTACCATACCATACCATACCTGCAAAGCAAATACCAAAACAAAACCTAGTAAAAAATATAACATTTTTTTAACGCAACCTGTGCCTAAAATATATATATGCCGAAGCATGGGGGCATCCTCCCGCAAAAAAGTTATGCCGCGTACACACGGTCGGACTTTTCCACGGGCAAGCCTCCGTTGGAATTTCGACCGTATGTACGCGGCATTAGGAGCAAAATCGCTCCTCCGCCCCTGCTGCCCCCATGCTTCGGCATATATGTTTTTTTTTTTTTTTAACTGTGGTGGTGAAATCACCTCCTACAGCACTGGAGTCACGGCTTTATGTATCGTGGGAGCAAACGCTGTTGCTGTCAAGATAAATAATTCCGCGCTGCAGTTGAATGGCGCACCTGCAAACAAAAAATTACATACCTGAAAAGCAAGCATGATAAAACATTGCAGAATAGAATACAGTAAAAAAAGAGCAGAACAATAGAGAGAAAATAGAGAGAGAGAGAGAGAAAACAATAAAACGACAACTATTTTTGGTTTTTTTATTTTATATTTTTTTGTGTTTTGTTTTTTACGTTTTTTTTTTTCTTTTTTATACTTTTTTTTGTAACTTTAACAACTGTAATGGTTCGGGTCTCTCAAAATGCGATGGCATCTTGGGAGACCCTGTGTAAGTGTATCCTGAAATGCTGTACCCTACGCTAAAACTTCACTTTTGAGTGGAAGCGTTCAAAACATTCATCAATGCAAAGACCAGGATTGTCAGGACAGAGTGGACAAAAAACACGGGTGTCAGGCCTAAATCCGCGCTTGCTACAGACACGACATCTTTTTTGGGGGGCTCGTTGGGTAGGGGTACTCTGGAGGACATACGGATAATGCCTCTCATGCAGCCGGCTTACTGCATTTGGTAGGGGATGGTGAGGTGCAGAACCGCCTGGATACAGGAGTTCTGTGACTATCTGTCAGGGAAATTCCCCACCTAATGACACCAATCTGCGCCCAGCGCGCATGTACGGCGGAACGACGCTTCGGCGCATGCGCGATGGAACGTCGCACCGGCGTTCACGGGTGCGCGCAACGGTGCAATGGCGCGCGCCATGCGCGTGCGCAATGGCGCGCCAATAGGATGACAGGCGGGCCTATTTAAACAAGCTCAGTGACAGTCTGGTTGCTGGTTTGTCAGCGTTCCTGTGTTCCTAGTACCAGAAAAGTATACGTTTGATCTCCTGCTGTGACCCGGACCGGATTGACTACTCTACTACCTCTCCTGCACCTGACCCCCTGGCTTGCTCTACGGACTTCTACCTCTCTCCCAGTGTTTGATCCTCGGCCTGTGACTTGGATCTGCTGTTGTCTCCAGCCCTTGACCCCCTGCCTGTACCTGGGACTTCTTTGCTCAGCCTGCTTCTAGTCTCTGCCTGGACTTGTTTACCCACTGCTAGTTCTTGCCTGGACTTTGTTCACTTGCTGCTGGTTCCTGCCTGAACTTGTCTACTCCTGGTGTTTGACCCTCGGCCTGCTCTCAGTCTACCCATCACCACTAGACCTTCCAGCAAGACACCTCTACCTGCTGATAGCCAGTGCTCCCTTGTGCCGTCCTCTCCCTGTCTCACCTCCAGGGGGCGGAGTGCGCTTGGGTGCAAGGGTGAACCACTCTCGGCATCTCGGCCTCGGTGAGTACTCGCCTGATACTATCTCATTCTGGAATTTTAGAAGAGATAACGTCCCGCCTGAAGCGCTGTATAGCACATGAGCGTTCAGCAAAGCCAATTGGAATAAGGATAGAGACACTTTTTTGTACCAGCGTCTCGCCTTACGGTCAATTAGATACGGCGCCAACAACTGGTCGTTGAGGTCCACCCCTCCCATATTTTTGTTATATTCGTGGACACAGAGGGGTTTCTCCACAACACCAGTCGCCGTACGAATTTGGACTGTCGTGTCTGCATGAAGGGAGGTAAGAAGGAAAACATTCTTATTGTCCCTCCACTTCATAGCGAGCAAGTTATTACACTTCAAGCAGGCTCTCTCCCCCAGCCTAAGACGGGCATCTACAAGCCGTTGGGGAAAGCCCCGGCGATTAGGTCGCACGGTGCCACATGCTCCAATCTGATGATCAAACAAGTGACTAAACAGTGTCACGCTCGTGTAATAATTGTCCACATACAAGTGGTACCCCTTTCCGAATAAGGGTGACACCAATTTCCACACGATCTTGCCAGTGCTCCCTATGTAATCCGGGCAGTTGACCGGCTCAACCTGACTATCTTTTCCCTCATAAACCGTAAAGCTCCATACATAGCCTGTTGCCCTGTCACAGAACTTATAGAGCTTGACCCCGTATCTGGCACGCTTGCTGGGAAGGTTCTGCTTGAAAGACAAGCGGGCAGAAAATTTAATCAGGGACTCATCAACGCAGACAACTTGATCGGGAGTAAACAAGGCTGCAAAACGTTCGTTGAAGTGGTTTATGAGGGGCCGAATTTTGTAGAGCCGGTCGTATTCTGGGTCTCCACGTGGACGACAAAGTTCATTGTCGTTGAAGTGCATGAACCGCAAAATCTGCTCGTATCGTGTCCTGGGCATGGAGGCAGAGAACACGGGCATGTGGTCAATTGGGTGTGTGGACCAATAAACACGCAATGACGGGAATTTATGTGTGCCCATGTTGAGGGAAAGGCCCAGAAAGGTTTTAAATTCGGAAACCGTAATTGGTTTCCAATCTTTGGCAATGGAAGGCAACTGGGGGTTAGCGGCGATGAATTGACCAGCATATAAATTACTCTGGTCCACAATAGATCTATAGAGATCTTCCGTGAAAAACAGCGAATAAAAATCAATTGGCTTAAAATCAGCTGTTTCCACCTGAATACTGGGTTGGGCAGTGAATGGGGGAAGTACGGGTTCTGCAGAAGTGGTGGGGACCCAATCAGGATAGGCGAATTCTGCAGGAAGGGCACTATGGGCATGACGGGCCTGCCTTTGTCTTCTTCTTGGTGGCAGCGGGACACTACTTGTGCTTGCCACCTCGCCAGCTTGAACTGCACTTATGGGACTCGCCACGTCACCAAGTGATACTGCAGTGCTGGATGTACGCCCAGGCTGTACTAGGCCGCTGGTGCTTGCCAATTCACCAGAAGGAATAGCGGCACTAGTACTACTCTGCTCCATGATACGAGAGCCCTGCGGTTCTTGCTCCTCAACAACAGCAGAATATCGGGATCGGGTACGCCTGACCTTAGCAGGGACCTCACCTTCGTCGTCAGAGCTATCTGGCGTGGAGCCGCTGACTTCACTGTCTTCTACGGGAAGATATTCTGAGCCTGAATCTGACAGATCCGTGACCTCCTCTTCACTATCTGTCATGCTCAGAATCTCGTAGGCCTCTTTACTAGTGTACCTTCGATTTGCCATTTTGGGCTCTAAATTTAGGGGTACACTAGTAAGATTCACAGGTAAAAAATCACCTGACTGTCAGCAAATGTATCAAACGCTTAAAAAAAAACTGTTAGCGATCGCAGGGATCAGGACTGTCTCTGTGAACGCTGCAGTTATGTGTTTTCTGTTTGGTAAGTGACAGTGATCGATCGATACTGCACTTGGGTGGGCTGGGCTGGGCGGAGGGGCTAAACGCAGGTGCTAGCCGGTATCTGGGCTGATCCCGCTAACACTGCGTTTTTGGGAACCCTAAACCGCTGGGGACGCTAGTATAGATCTGATCAGATCAGATATTGATCTGTTCAGATACTATACCACTAAGGGAGGTGTATGCTTTACGCGTGGGTGTTAGCGTTACTGGCACAAACCTAACGCTGCCTGGGGCGACGCAGACCCTCTCTGGCACTAAAACCTAATTGATATCACCCGCCGGGCGATCAGTGGGTTAAACCTTTATTGGGTTATATACGGCGGGTGCCCTGATGCTATAAAAAGCAAACTAACCAACCAGCGTCACCCGTAACCTTTATATGGTGATCACTGGCGAAAGGGTTAACTAGGGGCAATCAGGGGGTTAAAACCTTTATTAGGTTAAATATGGGGGTACCTGACGCTATATAAAAACCTGACGGGTAACCTAAATAACTAAATAACTAACTGGCTAACCAGTGTCACCAGTGACGCTTATACGGTGATCACTGGTGAAAGGGTTAACTCTAGGGGCAATCAGGGGGTTAAAATAATATATGGGGTACCTGACACTATAAAAACCTGCGGCGAACCTAAAAAATAAATAACTGGCTATCTAGGGCACCAGCGACACGAATACAGCAATCAGTAAAATAAATGATCACTGCAATCAGTGACACTGTGCCTGGGGGCTGGGGGGTGACCTGGGGGGGTGATCTGGGGGTGACTGGGGGGTGAAATGTGTGACTATGTGTGCCTACGTGTCAGTGGGCTGTTGGTGCACCAACCTGATGTCTTCTCTCCTCGGCGCTGCGGACTAAAAGACCGCCACCAGGGGAGATGACATCACTTCCTCTGCCTGTGTTTACATTTACACAGCAGAGGAAGATTCTCATTCGCCGGGAGCGATCGCGAGGGGGTGGTCGGAATCGAACGGCCATCCCCTCATCACGAATCGCTCCCGAACAACTAACGACCGCTCACTGTATAGAAGGGGGGTCCCACTGGACCCCCCCAACTAAAGGCAGTCACGTACAGGTACGTGACTTTGCCTGTCGGTGCCATTCTGCCGACGTATATATACAGTGAGCGGTCGTTAAGTGGTTAAGATAAACCCTATAAAAACAGAAATCTTAACTATAGGAGTCGAAAAAAAAGAAGAACTCGCATTACAAAAGGAATTCCCATTCACGTGGGTGAAAGGAGAACTGCCCTACTTACGAATTAAATTGACATCTACAGTAGAGAGACTATACCAGGCAAACTACATTCCTCTATTGAATGAGATCAAAACAGAACTAAAGAAGAGTGCAACGAGACCGTTATGGTTGGGAAGGATAAATATGTTTAAGATGGCTATACTTCCAAAAATAACATATACATTTCAAATGTTACCCATAGACATACCACAGAGTTTTTTTAGGACTATAAGAACAATGTTAATAAAATATATATGGCAAAATAAAAAGCCAAGACTAAAATATGCAATATGCAAGGGAAAAAAAGTTTTATCTGCACCAGATATAAATAGATATTTTAAGGCTGTGATTATTGCACAAATAGTTGAATGGGGAAGTAAAGAAAAAGAGAAAAAATAGGTCCGGATTGAAAACACTACAAGTAAAATAGCCCTGCACAAAAACACATGGATACCACGAAAATATAGAATACTGGACTCAAACTCTCAAAATGACTAAAAATGTATTTAAAATATGGGACGTAATTCACAGACAGAACAAATGGATTTATAATTCACCTTTAATTGCACTCACTGATACAAATTTATTTATCCCAGGGAAAGGGAGTTTGTTTGGAAGTAAAATGGGGACAGCACAAATAAAAGACATCACGGAACAGGGAAAGATAAAAACGCTACAGGATATAAGGAGACAAAACGGTAGTTAAAACATCTGATAAATACACTACCCCAACCCATTGGAGAAGTAAAGAAATTAAGTCCATTGGAAAAGTTATGTAGCGCACAAACTCCATTAAGTCACATGATCTCAAAAGTATATAGAATCCTGACAGACCTAGAAGCACAAGAAAAAATAGGATTTTTTTGTACTCACCTTAAAATCCTTTTCTCTGACGTCCATGGACTGACACAGCATCTTCAATCTTGACAAAGTGGGTTATGTTCCTGCTCATAGGAGAAGACTAGGCAGATGTTTTAACATACATTCCATTACCAGAGCTGAACAGCCCCGCCCAGGGGGCGGTCCCTCTGGACATAATAATCCTCCCTGCAGCCAGCTGCCTCAGTTCGTAACAAAGCAGTACAACCTAAAAATAGGAGGGGTGGGTGCTGTGTCAGTCCATGGACGTCAGAGAAAAGGATTTTACGGTGAGTACAAAAAAATCCTTTTTTCTCTTACCGTCCATGGACTGACATAGCATCTTCAATCTTGACAAAGTGGGACGTCCCAAAGCAGTGTCAAAGAACGAGGGGTGGGAACAGTATCAAGGAAAAAACCAAACTTCACCCCAAACAAGCAGAGCTCCTCACCGGAGGAGTTGCAACTTAAAACAGCCACCTGCAAAACATTGCGGCCGAAGGAAGCATCAGAAGATGCCCCTACATCAACCATATAAAAGTTTGAAAAGGCATGTGCGGACGATCAGGTCCGCACACGTGTGAAACAGACGTTTGATGTCGGAAAGCCCAGGAAGCACCAAGTGCCCTGGAATGGGTGGCGCCCACCCCTTAAGGGCATAGGCCTGTATGACGGTCTGACAGACGAAACCGCTTGGCCCTGTTTTGGACCAGATACAGACACAAACAGCGAGTCAGACTTCCGAAAGAAGCTGTAGCAGACACGTACACCCGCAAAGCACGTACCACATCTGAAGAGTGAAGCGCAAACTCTGGAATGCGATGGACGAGGACATAAAGACGGAAGTACATGTCCTCATTAAGGTGGAAGGCCGAGACCACTTTTGGGAGAAAAGAAGGCTGTGGGCGTAGCACCGCCTTTTCCGCAAGGTGGACCAAGTATGGCGGTGTGCGAGACAAAGCCGCCAATTCGGAACCCTCCTGACAGAAGTAATGGCTACTAGAAAAGCCACCTTCTGAGTTTTCAAAAGGAGGTTCTTGAAGAACCGAGAGCCCCAAATTAAAATCCCAATGAGGAAGAGGTGGTTTAATAGGGGGGAGCACATGGCGGACCCCAGTATAAAGGTACTAATCAAAGGGCGGCCCGCTAGCGGCCGCAGAAAGAAAACAGCTAAAGCTGAAATCTGACCCTTAATGGTGCTTAAAGCAAGCTTTTGGTCCATACCACGCTGTAAAAACAGCAGGATCCTGGAAATGGAATACGTCCATGGACGCCATCCAGCACCTCACACATAGCGATGTAGGCCTTCCAGGTACAGTAGTATAACTTCCTGGAGGAAGATTTCCGTGCCCTCACCATGATCGAGATGACCGAATCCGAGAGACCTCGGTCCCTCAGCACCTGGCTTCAATAGCCATGCCGTCAAAGCCAGCGACTGTAAAACAGGATGAAGAATGGGACCTTGAGACAGAAGGTCCTCCCACAGCGGTAGTCGCCATGGAACGTCCGCCACCAGGCACACAAGATCGGCGTACCAAGGACGCAGAGACCAACCTGGAGCGATGAGGATCACCGGGATCCCCTCGGCCTCCACCCTGCGAAGTAGTCAAGGAATTCAGTGGAGGAAAGGCATAAATCAGCCGATACCAACCCCACGGGGCCACTAACACGTCTGATGCGTCTGCCCAGGGATCCCTGGACCTGGCAACGAATCTCGACACCTTGCGATTGAGTCGAGAGGCCAGTAAGTCCACATCCGGCGTGCCCCACCTCCGGAAAAGGAGTTGAAACACCTCCGGATGTAAGGACCAATTACCCTGGTCCAACAGCTGGCGGCTCAGATAGTCCGCCTGCCAGATGTGTACACCTGGAATGTAAACGACCGAGCCAGCACGCTTCTTTTCGCCCATTACAGGATGTATGCGGCCTTGGACGCTGCAGCCGAGCTCCGCGTTCCCCCCTGATGGGTGACATAAGCCACAGCCGTGGCGTTGTCCGACTGGATCCTAACTGAGCACCCCTGTAGTCTCCGTGACAACGATAAGAGACACAGTCTGATCGCCCGGAGTTCCAGGACATTGATCGGCAGACGGGATTCCAAAAAAGGAAAAGGAAGGCAGAGATCCCTCCTGAAAAAGGATTCTTCAATGAGAAACTATGGGTTGTAGAAAAATTGTTTATTATTTATATATTAAATAATCCACCTAGTACATTTATATAAAATAGTATGATACCTTCACCATATTAGTTTAAGGATTGATAACGTTATCAATATCACAGACAGTGTAGCAATTGGATCCACATTCGCATCATTCATCCAGTCTAAACTACACAATTTATAACAAGAAATCACTTGAATCGTTAATTATTCAAGTATTTTCTGCAGAGCTAGGAAGATTATAAATAAATCACATGTGTTGCTGCAGGAAGAATTGATTGGATTCCTGTAATTATGGAGCCTGGAATTATAGGCACTATTCAATATAAATTGACCTAGTTAGTTATCCTTATGGATCTGAGTAGGTGTCAGTCTTTTAGTTCCATATGAACTGGTCAGTTATAGTATCTCCTTTGTGTGTAGAGATCCAGACCTGTGATGTGGAGGTGCAGGGAGCCGGGAGATGTTCAGTTCATTCCGCTCCGTGGGAAGATTTTTCCAATGTCTGTTTAGTGGTCGGCCAGTGTATGCTGGTACGGAGACTTACTTTTAACAGAGTTTTTCACTCATGCACCTCTGAGGGATTATTAGTCCTTGCCTCAAACAGCTTGTATGGCGTTCCCTCAGGTGCAATAAATCTGTTTTGACACTGCTAAATGAATTTCATGTATAGGCTGAAGAGATAAGGGGAACAGAGATTTGTATCGCCGCTGTTCACATCCCAGTAGATCTGAATGTGTTCTGCTGTAAGAGTGCAGTCTAGCGGATCCTTCAGGCGTTCACTCTCCAGCTATGTAGAAACAGTGTTAGCTCCGTGTCTCCAAAAGCAATACAGTATACAATGCTTTAAAAAATTCCAATGCAGTCCATGATGTTATAAGGAGAAAGTTGTGCCAGGATTGTGGAGGTCGTTAGGGGAATGAATCCCCAGATAGGATACAGTGTCCGTGATATGAAATAAGTTGGATGCGACTATTGTAGAGGCATCAAGCTGGCTGACGCATTTCCTTCGTCCAATGGGACGAGTTCTTCAGAGGCAGACGGGATTCATCCGGAGTCCAAAGCCCTTGGGCTGATAAAACTCCCCAGACTCCACCCCAGCCCGTAAGATTGGCGTCCGACGTGACCACAGTCTACTGGACAGGAAGGAACGACTTCCCCGACCAAAGGGCCGGGGATCTCACCCACCATGTCAGGGATGCCCTGACCAGGTGACTCACCTGAATCTGACGATCCAGTGATAATGGAGACCTGTTCCAGCTGGATAGGATCTCCTTCTATAAGGCTCGAGTGTGGAATTGGGCACACAGTACAGTCTCGAAGGAAGCCATCAGGACCCTCATGCAAAAATGGAGTGACGACCATTTGCGGCACGTCAGCACCCTTACCACAAATTGAAGAGTCTGTCATTTTTCCAAGGATAGAAAGACCCTTGCCTCCGAGGACTCCAGGATCAATCCTAGGTACTCCACACCATGTCGGAACCAGGACCGACTTCTGAATGTTCAGCAGCCAACCAAATTCTCGGAGGACCTGACTGGCTATCAACACATTTACCTCTAATTCCGAGTCAGAGTCTGCTCTCAGAAGATCGTCCAGATAGCAATGCCTCGCTGACACAGCAAATCCAGAATCGGGGGAAGCACCTTGGTGAAAACCCGCGGTGCTGACGCCAAACCGAAGGGAAAAGTTGATAGTGGACTTCGCCTATTGCAAAGCGCATAAACTTCTGGTGACCCGCGCAGATTGGGACATGCAAGTAGGCGTCCTTGATGTCCAAGGACGCCAGAAAATCCCCCGGGTGGAGCGCAGCAATCACCAAGCGAATGGATTCCATACGGAATTTTTGAACCTTTACAAAGGCAATTAGGGCCTTGAGGTCCAGAATTGGACGGACTCCGTCCTCCTTTGGGACCACAAAAAGATTTGAATAAAATCCCTGAAACCTCTCCTTTGAAAGTACTGGCAAAAGCACCCCGTACCCCCAGCAAGTCCTACACTGCCCCCAATAGGGCAGCCCGACGTGCTGGAAGGAGAGAGGGATTCGAGGGAAAGAATCCGTCTGGTGGCCAGGAAAGAAACTCTATCCTGTACCCCGAGGTGAACACCTCGCATACCCACCGATTGGAGAACCGGAAGGTCCACCGATCCGTGAACCTGCGAAGTTGTCCCCCCACCCCAGAGTCGGGCGGGGACAAGACTCCATGCGATGGGGGGCTTGTGTGCCAGCTTACGCACCCAGGGACGTTTCTGTCCTCCAGCCGCACTCTTGTCAGTCTGGGAGAATTTACTGGGCTCTGACTGACGAAAAAAAACTATCCTGTGTGGGAAAAGAAGGACCCGGTTTACAGCGTGGCTCCTTTCCCTTAGTAGGCTGAGGAAAAAGGGTGCCCCTACCTCCCGTGACAGTATTAAAAATGTCATCCAGGGAAGCACCAAACAGACTTCCGCCCTTAAAAGGTAAATCCGTCAGGAGCCAGATAAGGCGACGCAATACCACCGCAGACACCGAAGCCTTAGAAATTAAGGGGGCTGCGTCCATAGTGGCATCACAAACATATACCAGGCCTGCACCATTAGGTCGGCCAGTTTGATACAATCCAGAGGAAGGTTATGCTCCTGCACAGTCTGGTGCAAAATTGTTCGCCCATTCTGTGAATGTCTGAGACACCAGGGTCGCTGTTACATTAGGCTGCAGCGCGGACCCCAGCATGGTGAACCTGGCCCTGCTTACCACTTTGGACCTCCTATCAGGAGGATCCTTAAAAGCAGGAGTCCCCTTGACCGGGAGAGTTGTTGCCTTGTTCAACCGAGCGACCGGGGGGGGTCGACCACCGAAGGAGAGGCCCATTTTTTAATCAGGCTCTCCTCAAAAGGGTACTTAATCTCCAGACGCTGATAGACCGCAAAGTTCTTATGCAGTGTTTCCCATACCTGGTCAATGAACCTGTCAAAGAAAGGCGTATAGGGAAAATCTTCTTAGACGGGTTAGCCCTGAAAGAACCAAAGGAGACTGACTCCACCATGGGCTCCTCAGCAGCAGCATCCAGCTTGAGAGTGTCCCTCACAGCATCAATGAGTTCACTAACAAGTGTCCTGTCATTATACTGAACCATAAGGAGTCTTCCTTACAAGGAATGTCCTGGTCAAAAAACAAACAAAAGCTCAGAGCTAGGGTAATGTGCCGCAGCAAGGCCCATATCTGAATCAGAGCACTCTCTAGGAGATGCAGGGGAAGGGGGCGCTTTTAACCCCCCCTTGCACTCGCACGCCGCTTCCATCTTGGTATCCAGGACTGCCTCCATGGAGACCGCAGGTGCATGGGCACCGCCAGTTGCCTCAGACATGGTAGCAGAAGCAGGTGATACTGACTCCATAGAAAAACACACCCCCTCTGTGACTTAGTCAAGAAAGAAAAAGTCCACCCTCCTGCTGCACTGACCGTGGGGGGGGGGGTTTACCCAGGGGACTTACCGACCCAGCTCAGAACCACTCAGCGCTGCTGCCTGTCTGTCAGTCTGTCCACGGAAGTGATACAGTGAAGGAAAACTGAGGAGAATCGCCGCTATAGTCAGCACTAGAGGCCGAATCACACCTCCAGTACAGCACAGGTACAAAAGAGCGCGTGACTACAGTAAAATGGCCGCCGCTAATAACTGCGCCATAGTGTGGCCACGGCAAGATGGCCACCAATGGGAATTTCAATACATAAGAAAAATACCCAAAAAAATGGCGCTCGACAGCGCGATGTGGATAAATCTAGCACAGGCTGACAAAATAAACAGGCCACCTCACATAGTGACAAAAAAACAGGCCCCAACACCTCACAGTCTCCCAGGACAGCGCGACCCCCAGACACCCCCCGGTCAGCATGATTAGACAGAGCAAGGTGACAGAGAGTAGGAAAAAAGGGGGGGCAGGGAAACCCCCCTAGCATAGGAACACACAGCATGTACTCACCTGCTGAGGCAGGAGGAACAGTACTTACCCGTCCAGCAAGGACCCACTAGTGTGTTCCTGACAGACCTATCACAGTGCAGTACTGAGTAGCTGTTGGCCCGGTCTACTGTGAAAGATACAGCAGAACTGTTCAGTCATATGTGAACCCTGGAGCAAAAGCACACCGGCCAGCCCTGGAGCCGTGGGCTATGTCGTGGACTGATCTCACGCAGAGCGAGGATCAGCACGCTCGATGGTCGGACTGGGAAGACTACGAGGATAGCAACTACCCAACCTGTTGCCCAGCCGACTGTTGATAGAAGAATCTCAAAAATAAAATAATAAAATTCAAAAAGAATAAAAAAATATTCTTCAGGAGACTGGCTCCGAAGAGAGCCACGTCCTCTGCTAGGCACAAAAAACTGAGGCAGCTGGCTGCAGGGAGGAGGGTTATGTCTGGAGGGACCACCCCCTGGGCGGGGCTGTTCAGCTCTGGTAATGGAATGTATGTTAAAACATCTAACATTCTGCCTAGTTTTCTCCTATGAGCAGGAACATAACCCACTTTGTCAAGATTGAAGATGCTGTCAGTCCATGGACAGTAAGAGAAATTTTATTTAATAGAGAAATGGGAAAAAGAAATAAACACAAATTTTGACAAACAACAAGTAGAGAGAATGATAGCAGCCGTACACAACAATCAAAATTAACTACAAATGTATATCAAGATGGCATAAGACATCAGAAATGATCCACAAATATAGGAAAGACAAATCCCCCCAGTGTTGGAGGGAGTGTGGACTGACCGGAACAATGCATATATGCTGGGACTGCCCAAAGATAAAAGACTACTGGCAGGAAATCCAGGAATACATAGAAGCAATAACAGGAGAAATGGCACCTAACAGTATACAGGTGTGTCTATTCCATGAACCAAAAGACGCAAACAAAATGTATAGAAAAACACTAATTCCAACATTGATAAATGCCGCAAAAGGACTGATACCAAAAAATTGGTTAAGCATAAGAAAACCGGACATAAAGGAATGGTTTGATAGAGTTGAAAATTACAACAAAATGGAATAGTTATGTAGATGCGACTTGGGGCAAATTGACGAATACAACAGAATATGGGGGCAGTGGAGAGACTTTAAAACTTTGGAGAAATATTTGGATAAAATGACAGAAGACAATTAATGAAATAAGAGAGAAAAGAGAGCACAAACCAATAGGGGGAGGGGAGGGAAGGAGGAAGGGGGAGGGTTACGGACTAAAACTAAAACCAGAAGGAAAGGACATTTAATCAAAGTTTTTAATAATAAATGCAGTAAAATCTATAAGTAGTAGTAAAGAAATATTCGGAAAACCACAATGATGAGAAACTGAAGTAGAGACGATATTAATGAATAAAATCATGAGTCAGTCTCTTGATATGGTTCTTTCTGAAGAGGTTAAAAGAAAAAAAAAATATGTATGAATGTGTGTAAGGGACCCACACAAACACCACCCCATGTTAAAAAAAAAATAATGTTTCTTAATTTGTAAAAAAGGATCATCTCTCCCTCAGAGAACTTAGCAGAAGTACAAGCAACTTCCTGTAGGGGCGTGATGTCATTCCTGTGTGCTGGCCACCGCTTTCCAAGAACCACATATGCGCATACCTGTGCGCACACAGCAGTTGCGCATCTCATATACAGGGCGGTCGCGCATCTACATGCATTTGGCGCATCTAGCTGCAGGAACTCAATCTCCTTCAAATTTATTCACTTCCTGTCACATAGCCAACCAGGAAGTGAGGGTAAAACCCTACCAATGTCTTTCCTTGGGGACACACAGGGCGATCTAAATAGTTTCCCATTAGGTAAATTGCACTCCAGCATTTTACTGTGTACACTCCAAATTATTAGGTATCTTGGATTTTGGGGTTTATTTACTAAAGGCAAATCCACTTTGCACTACAAGTGCACTTGCTGGAGATCCGAGGGGGACATGCAAGGAAAAGAAAAAACACAATCTTTGCTTCTACATGATTGGATGTTAAAATCACCAGTGCTTCCCCTCAGATTTTCAGTGACTACACTTGTGCTGTAGAGTAAGGTGACCAGATTTTTAAAATGAAATCCGGGGACATATTTTTTTTTACTAGTAATGGCGGCAATCAGCGACTCTCTGCCCGTCGTCGCCGCCGCCCGCCTCACAGCCTCTCAAGTCTCACTCTCCAGGCCTCGGCTACTACTGGGTGGGGAGCGGAAGAAGATCACTCCGCCAGGGAAGGCAAGGAGATAAGCAGGCAGGCGGCTGGCCGGGACTTGAGCCAAGGCAGAACAACATGCGAGTGGAGCTGAATAGGCATGCACCCGAAACTGAAGAAATATTCCCTCTGCTCCGACCACCAGCACATGATCATCAGAAAGGGGCACAGATAATGAATAAAAATACACCCCCCCCTTAAGCTAGTAGTAGCGGCAGAGCAGGGGGGTGTAATTCAGATTATTACCGTATTTTTCGCTCCATAAGACGCACCTGACCATAAGACGCACCTAGATTTTAGAGGAGGAAAATATAAAAAAAAAAAAACTTTAACCAAATGGTGTACTAAAATATTTAATAAAGTATAACAGAATAATATTTCTACACTAACAACTAATGTAAGGGGGCACCCTACACTGATCCCCAATTTAACTGGGACATTTACATGACCTCAATACAACAGGAGTATTTGCATAGACATTTACACTTACCAGTAATGTAAATGGTGTATTTACAGTAACCCCCTCCCCCATCTCTCTACTAATCTCTGCATTCTTATCTCCCTCTCAGTACAACTCTGCCCCTCTAACTCATCTGCTAACCTCTGTCCCCCAAACCCCTCATCTTCTAACATCTGCACTGCAACCCTTCCTTCCCATTCAACTCTGCAGCCTCTGCACCTCAAACCCCCCTCTTTGATCCCCTCTACATGCCCCCTATATTCACCTGTATGCTGTTCACACCTTCTAGGTAGGCGGCATGCAGAGGTGCGGGCGTAATTAGCATATGAATCGCGGCGGCCGACCTCATTAACATAACAATGCCCGCGCGATTTACATATCAATGCCGATCCTGTGGGGGTTAAATACAGAACAATACCCTTTTGTTTCTCTCCCAGTAGCAGCTGAAAGCATTAGAGAAACAGGATTTAGCTGGGGCAGAGTGATGCATAGGGCATCGTTCTGCCGTCGAAACGATCCCCCTATCAGCGGCTCTCCTGATTAGTAGTCGCTCCATAAGACACACACACACACATTTCCCCCCGTTTTTTGGGGGATAAAAAGTGCGTCTTATGGAGCGAAAAATACGGCATTTTTTATAATTCTGCACTGACTGTCTTTAAAACTGCCCCAGCCCCTGTTCAAATCCAATCCAGGGACAAAACCGGGGACAGACTTGGTCCGGGGACAGTGTCCTCAATCCGGGGACTGTCCCCGGAAACCAGGGATGTCTGGTCACCCTACTGTAGAGTGGATTTGCCTTTACTAAACCCCAAACTACCTAATGATTTGGGGTGTACACAAAAAAGTGCTAGAGTGCAATATGCTTAATGGGACACTAGTTATATTGATCTGTGTGTCCCCAAGAAAAGACATTGGTAGGGCTTTACCCTCACTTCCTGTTTGGCTGTGTGATAGGAAGTGAAGTCAATTTTAAGAAAAGCGACACAAAGCCCAACCTAAAAAAGACATGCAGGGGTTCTAACACTCACTTGGTTTCCCTCAAATGCCCACAATTAGAATAGGATTGCCTTGAGCTAGATTTTAGCGCTGTGCTCTAAATCAGTGCTTCTCAAGCCTGTCCTCAAGTACCCCCAACAGGCCATGTTTGCAGGTTTTCCTTCATCTTGCACATGTGATTTAAATCAGTCAATGGCTTGGTATTTTGGACAGCTATTCTAGATAAGATAAATTCACAAAACAAAATTCACTTGAAAAAGAGCAAGGAAAACAAAAAAAACATGTATGTTAATTTGAGGCACTAACAGAATATGTTTTTTGAGGTCTGACCATTTAGCATTGTAAATTAACCAGAGTTAAAAGGACTGTGCACACAAATGGACATATATTAAGGATTGAAACATTAGTCACAACCTTGGCTTTTTTTCTCAGAGAATAGGTGCAGGAACTCAACCATGCCCACCACACACACATCTGCCAAAAAAGCTTCACCATTTGCCACGTGTCTTACCTTTGTTGCAATATTAATCTGAAGCACCCATCCGGCTGTAGTACCTCCTAGCTTACTAGACTATACTATAGACACTTACAAGGGAGATCATGCAGTAGGACCATCAACAACTGGTCACCAGGGAAAAAAAATGGAGACCACAGAGGGTGCAGCTTACCATGTGCCCCCTACCGTCCATGACTGCACTGAACCCTGGGCACCTGTTCTGTATCTCCCTTGTCCCTGTCCTGCACTCAGTGGGATCTGCTCAGGAGATCTGACCTGTGGGAGCTACTGGGAGATAAGCTATCACTTGTAAACGCAGAAGCTGGACTTCTGTGTTACCAAGTGATAGTGGTGAGCAGGGAGCAGAAGACTGAGCCAGAAGTGGTGGAACTGAGTTCCCCCTAGTTCCTGCTGAAAAAAATCCCTGGTCACAACATATTGAGAAAGATTTTGCAAAATAATGCAGCACAGACAATTAAATCAAAGTGAACAACCTACAAACGACACACATTAAAAACATCAAAAATCTTTCAGGGGAAAATATACCCCAAAATAAAAAAATAAATAAACCAAAGTAAAAAAAAAACATCTGTTTTGCAAAGACATAACAAACAAAATACAAAGCGAAAATACATGTGTTACAAACTCGATAAGGACACCAAAATGTACTCTCTTGCCGGCCGGCCACACACAAAATCTTGCCTCCTTTCAGGGCAAGGTAAAGAATGCTATCTGCAAGCTTTATATAACCTAGGTTTGTGTTCTAATGAGGCAATTGAAAACACATGCACAGTCCATAAAACACACAAAACGCAAGTTCACCCAATGTAGAGAATGAACTTCAAGGTGGGTACACCTGTTAAGGATGTCTTTAAATTACTAACCCAAAAAACACGCTCTATGAGCATGCCCAGAATCATCCAAGTGCTGTTCACACACAAAAAGCACCAAAAAAAGCAAAGTCCCTGAGCATGCTCAGACCAACCCAAATGCATTTCACACACCAAAAGGCACATGAAAAAAGAAAAGTCCCTGAGCATGCCCAGACCAACCCAAATGCAGCTAGCACAAAATAAGCCACCCCCTGTCCAAAATTAGGCACATCATCCAGCATGCTACTAAATTAGAGATGGGACAAACACCGCCTGGTCCAGGGGGGCAAACAAAGAGCCTAACATGGGCAAAAGTTAGACAACAAATACCATTGCAGTATATGGGAACTGATTTGGTAATTTTGCTAGTCCCCACTTGGCTGGCTTATCTTCTAGTTATTGGCCTTAAAATGGGTATGGGGGCCCAGGTCCCACCCTAAGGGACATATATCAATGTCACCAATTTGGAGAACCCCAAAAACGAAGTGCCTTTAAATATGCCAAATTGCGTAAGGGCCAGTTCACACCGCATGCAGTCCAGTGCGTTTTTTTATGCCTCAAAAACGCATAGAAAGTAGGTTATATGTTTTTCAATGGCATAGTTCACACCATTGCTTGCAGTTTCAGTGCGTCCCAGTTCCAGAAAATAAAGTAGAACATGCTGCATTTTTCCTGCACTGGACTGTACTGGAACGCTGTAAAGCGCTAAAAAATGCATCATAAATGCACAGGAACGCATCCAAAACGCACATGCAGAAAAGCATCTGGACTGCGTTTCTATAGAGTGAACTTACCCTAAAGCTATTAACTTGGGGGGTTACTCTGCCTGTAAAGTGGTGCATCTGTAGCATGTATCCAAAATGCTGCTTCAAAGATTTACGGCTTTAGAGAAAACTTACAAATCGACATTGCAGCTGCAAGATTTTAAGTAAAAAAAAAAGCCCTCCCCCCCCAATACATACAAGGCCATTTGGGTCTGGAAAGGCGTAAAATGAGAACCCCCACATAAAAAATACCACCCCCTCCCATGCACTAACAAACCCCTAGCCAAACACAGCAAGCCAGTTAATAAAAGGGGGTGGATGCTTGGGGGCAGAAGGGGCTCGGGCACCCCAAAAGTGGTTTGGTTTGGTGAAGGCAGCTCACAGCCTTTTGAGAATGGAGTGGAGTGTAGAGTTCCCCTTTAAAAGCAAAAACTAGGCCAAAGAAAACATATGCATTAGAAGGGGAGACAAGCGCATTGGAGTGTAGAGTTCCCTTTTAAAAGCAAAAACTAGCCCCAAAGATTGCATACGCATTAGAAGGGGGAGACAAGAGCATTGGAGTGTAGAGTTCCCCTTTAAAAGCAAAAACTACCCCCAAAGATAACATATGCATTAGAAGGGGGAGACAAGAGCATTGGAGAATGGAGTGTAGAGTTCCCCTTTAAAAGCAAAAACTAGCCCAAAGAAAACATATGCATTAGAGGGGGAAGGTTAAATGCTCTTTTATGAGGAGCTAGAGTAGCAAGAGTCTTTTTACATAATTTGAACAAGGTACATGTAACATGTTAACAACGTAACACGCTAACATGACCTGTGTGCAAATATCCTTAAAAAAAGACATAAGAGTGAACCAGCGTTAAAAAAAAAAATGTCAAGTTTAGAGGTGCGCCTGTAACCCACGCAAATGTATTTACGTTACTTGACGTTTACTAAGATTTTGCCCGCGCAGTGAACCAACGCATTTGAGCGTGCGCAAATGCCGCTTGCGCATGCGCAGTGCACAAATAGACCTCATGCAGTTCTAAACGTACTTGCAGGCGCAGCAGGCTTGTTCTGAAAAAGTTACTTTCTCATTCTATTTTGGGCATATTTGTTACTATACTTCCTCACATCACCCCATAATATTGGCACTTTCAGCTTCTTTTCATTTTGATTTGAAGATGCCGTGCGCCAGGTCCAGAGTGGTGCACTGATCGCCTCCTCCCGTGCGCCGAGAACACTTTAGTAAATGGGGAATAGCGCTGTGTTACCGGCGCAAAGGTTTGGTAAATACCAAAACGTACATTGCGCCTCGGCGTGCACCTCAACTCAAGGCGCAAACGGTTCGTAAATCAGCCCCTATGTACCAGCATAGTGGACTAAAAAACAATTTAGTATTTAATCCCAAAAAGGGCAGCCATCAACTTATAGAGGTTTTTGAAAACATGGTCCCAGATGAAGTCAAACTATTACAGGTAAAAAAAAATTAAAACCAATCAAACAATATGGGAAGGAATCAAAAAATTGGAAAAAAATAAGCAAATAGTTGTCCATCCAGCAGACAAAGGGGGAGGATTGGTGGTACTATCGAAAGAAAGTATCAGGCTTGCACGTACCTGATCGATGAGCCCAATGGAGCAGAGGAAAGTCCCCCATAAAAATCCGACTCGCGGCCCCTGGTAGTGCAGACAGGAAGCACAGGAGTGTAGAAGGGTAAGAGAGCCTGGTGAGTAGTTGCTGGAAGAAGGCTCAGGATCGGGATGCAGAAGGGAAGATGAGTCACACAAGCTGCAGGCAGGTAGGCAGGTATACTGGAGAGTGAAGCTGAGCAGGTACAGGGAAGAATGGTCAAGTAACAGGCAAGGTTGGCAACGGTCAGACAACGTGGTACAGATGAGCAGGCGGGTTCAGGGTCAAAGGCAAGCCGTGGTCAGATGCAGGCAGAAGGCAGGAGAAGTCCAAGTAACAAGGTGGTCAGAAGGTCAAGGTTCAGGCAAATAGCAGGGGCAGGGTACACAAGGAGCTGCAGATCAGACAGCACCGTTCTGAAGTATTTCAGGGGTTTAAATGGACTGTTTGGCGCGCATCGGCGTGCACGCACAGGCACACCATCACGCACAGGTGCGCGCCCACAGTCCGGGACGTGAACCAGCGCGCACAGGAGCATGCACAACAGCGTGCACCGGAATGCACGCATCGGAGTGCGCGGGCGCGCACCAAGGCGACAAACAACACGTCCGGCAAGGTGAGTTCTCTAACAGAAAGCTACAATAAAGAGATCCAAAGATTATTAGAAGATACAACCACTTACAAACAACTCCTATCAGATCCCACAGCTACATTAAAAATGGAGTTGACCCTTGTCATGGATATGCATTAATGTCTGTCTGCCATCTTACCTTCCTCCTCATGTGTTCATCTAGAGACCAGACCTCCTTCACCTGGCTTCCTTTATAATCTCCTCCCAGCCTGACTCCACCCCAGGCCCTATCACAGAACACTATATTAACCTGTGCACTGCAAGCCTGCTTTGCTGATCAACGTGTTTGTTAGGCATTGTGTGTTTGGGTTCCTGCCTGCCGTGTGCTATGTCTGTCTCTCTGTTACGTTATTGGCTTGTCCCCGACTATCCCTGTCTGCTCGTGACCCTTGACCTTCGGCTCGTTCTTCGTTATCCTTGTCTGCTTGTGGCCCCTGACCTTCAGCTTGTTATTCGGTTCTCTCTTATCGTGTGCTGCTGCTTCCCCTCTTTTCCCCTTATCCTACGGGGCGTAAGCTAGGAAACTCCAGGGGCCGCGACCTGGTCCCAGCCTGCAGCATAACATCCTCACCACTAGAGGCCCTGGAGAAGACCAGCTGGGTCTTAGACTCCGCGCCCTGGGGAATCTTGGCTCTAGCTTCCATTAGGATCCCGGTTGTGCTCCTCTGGTCCCGCTTTCCACAACCACCCAGTTTCCTATCCGCAGAAGCCAGCCATAGGGTTCACTACCTCACGGTGCACTCCTGTCCCCCTACGGTGTGCATCTGTCACCTGGCCACAGGTGACCCTGACAGTTTGATCAGCCATGAACCCGGCTGACATCCCGCTTCCCACGGATGATCCATTGCAGGGCATAGTTCGCAGACTTGAGACCCAGGAATCAAATCAGACTCAGGTGATGCGATTCCTCCAGGATCTGGCTTCTCGATTCGAGCAGCTTCAGGTCTCCTTGGGAACCCCGAATCCGCAACCCCAAGTACAACCAGCGGCTGTACCTATCGCACCAGTCGCAGCCTCACACTCACTAAGATTCCCAGCTCCGTTCCGTTTCTCTGGGGACTCCAAGGCCTGCAGGGGGTTTCTCAGCCAATGCACAATTCATTTTGAGCTTCAGCCTCAAAGCTTCCTGTCTGACCGGGCTAAGGTAGCCTATATCATTTCCCTCCTCTCCGGTGAAGCTTTGGCCTGGGCTGCCCCCCTGTGGGAGAGGAACGATCCGGTGGTTTCCAGTCTGTCTGATTTCTTGAAGCTCTTTCGTAATATCTTCGAAGAGCCGGCTCGGGCTTCTTCAGCGGCTAGTGCTGTCTTACGTCTTCGCCAAGAATCTAGTTCAGTGGGGCAATATGCTCTTCAGTTCCGTATCCACACAGCTGAATTGAGCTGGAATAATGAGGCCCTGGTCGCTACCTTTTTACATGGCCTCTCTGACCGAGTGAAAGACGAATTAGCGGGAAGAGCCATTCCCGTCGGTCTGGACGATGTAATTTCATTATGCAACCAGATCGACATTCGTTTTCAAGAGAGGTCCTTAGAAAAAAGACGCCAGCACTCTCTGGGTCCTAGCCAGTCTGAGCTCCCCTCCCTTCATTCCGTGGAGCATCCTCTACCTGCTGAAGAACCTATGCAGCTGGGCCGGACCAGACTAACCCCCGAAGAACGTGCTAGGCGCAGAACTCTGGGCTTGTGCCTCTATTGTGGGGGCAAGGGTCATTTTCGTGACTCCTGCTCACTTCGTCCGGGAAACGCTCGGGTCTAATACATTTGGAAGGTGGAGTATTGGACCCAGAAACATCACCTTCTCGCCTGCTCTTGCCGGTGTTCCTTCATGTAGGCACTTCTCCTCAGTCAACCCTTGCATACCTGGATTCCGGGGCTGCCGGCAATTTTATGGATTGGAGAACTGCTTCTTCTATGAAGCTTACCCTTTCACCTCTCACTACCCCATTGGTAGTCTCGGCAATTGATGGCACTGTTCTCCCAGGGGGCCCTATTCGCTTCCAGACGCTACCCATTAGGATGTCGGTAGGGATTCTCCACCAGGAGTGGATATCCTTTCTTATTCTACCCAAGGCCTCTACCCCAGTTGTATTGGGCCTCCCTTGGCTACAGCTCCACTCTCCACATGTGGACTGGGTCTCTGGGCAGATCCTGGCCTGGGGTTCCTCATGTTTCTCGTCGTGTCTTCTCAAGGTGACCCCCAAGGAGAGTCTACCGGTTGCTGCCACTTCTGTTTCTTCTGATCTTCCTGCTGCATACAGCGATTACCGGGATGTGTTCTGTAAAAAATCAGCTGAGGTGCTTCCTCCCCACAGGTCTTTTGACTGTGCTATTGATCTTGTCCCCGGAGCAACTCTACCCAGGGGTCGTACCTACCCCCTGTCCATCCCAGAGACCCAGGCCATGTCGGAGTATGTCGCAGAGAATCTGGAGAGAGGTTTCATCCGGAAATCCTCATCGCCTGCAGGGGCAGGGTTCTTTTTTGTTGCCAAAAAGGATGGTACCTTAAGACCCTGCATCGATTATCGGGGTTTAAATGCGGTTACTATTAAAAATCGATACCCCTTACCCTTAATATCTGAGCTATTCGATAGGTTGAAGGGTGCCTCCATTTTCACCAAGTTGGATCTCAGAGGCGCGTACAATCTCATTCGAATACGGGAGGGTGACGAATGGAAGACTGCATTCAACACTAGAGACGGGCATTACGAATATCTGGTGATGCCTTTTGGTCTGTGTAATGCTCCAGCCGTGTTTCAAAACTTTGTCAATGAAATCTTCAGAGATCTGCTGTACCAGTTTGTTGTCATCTATCTGGATGACATTCTGATCTTTTCTGAAAATCTGCTCGTCCACAGAAACCATATCCGCACTGTACTTCAACGTCTTAGAGAGAACAATCTCTATGCCAAGCTGGAGAAATGTTCCTTTGAATGTTCTGAGGTCCTGTTTTTGGGGTGCTTCGTCTCATGTTCGGGGCTTCGTATGGACCCTGGGAAGGTCTTGGCTATCACCAACTGGCCTCTTCCTGCTAGCCTCAAGGCCACACAGCGCTTTCTTGGCTTCACTAATTATTATAGGCAGTTCATAAGGAATTACTCTTCCATTGCCGTGCCTATTATCGCTTTGACCAAGAAGGGTGTGAATGCCAGAGACTGGCCTCCCGAAGCTGTCTCTGCATTTCACAACCTGAAACAGGCCTTTGTTTCTGGCCCCCTCTTGAGGAGACCAAATCCTGGGAATGCATTTTTTATTGAAGTGGACGCTTCCTCAATGGGGGTGGGAGCTGTGCTTCTTCAAATCTTTGAGAAGAGACGCCAACCATGTGCGTTCTTCTCCAAAAAAAATTCTCAGGCAGAGAGGAATTATGCCATCGGTGATCGGGAACTTCTCGCAATTAAATTGGCGTTAGAGGAGTGGCGTCATCTCTTGGAGGGTTCCCCTCACTCCATAACGATCTTTACCGATCACAAGAATTTACAGTATCTACAGAATGCTAAACGTCTGAATCCTAGACAGGCCAGGTGGAGTCTCTTCTTTGCCCGTTTTAATTTCACGATTACCTACAAACCTGGTTCCTGCAACAGTCGGGCTGATGCGCTCTCTAGGTCATTTGACACTTTGGACGAGGAGTCCGCCCCTGAACCTGAGCCGATCATTCCCAGCTCATGCATTGTTGCCCACTCTACCACCCTGAAGTCTAAAATTCCGCCTGGTAAGACCTTTGTCCCCACTGAGCTAAGAGCTAAGATCCTTCGTTGGGGACATGATTCCAAGGTGGCAGGGCATTCTGGATTCCTCCGATCCTTCCTACTCATCAGTCGTCACTACTGGTGGCCTAATCTCCGCTCAGACGTCAAAGACTACGTTAAAGCTTGTCATGTCTGTGCTCAGTCCAAATCCTCCACACAAGCTCCTGCTGGTCTCCTCATGCCCTTGCCCATTCCTAAGGAACCCTGGGCCCATATTGCCATGGATTTTATCACCGATCTCCCACTGTCTGAGAATAATACAGTCATTTGGGTGGTAATCGATCGATTCTCCAAGATGGCTCATTTTGTTCCTCTTCCTGGTCTTCCTTCTGCCCCTGCCTTGGTTCCCATTTTCATTCGGGAAATTCTCCGCCTACATGGGGTCCCTTCTCATATTGTTTCCGACAGGGGAGTCCAATTCACGTCTCGTTTTTGGAGAGCCTTTTGCAAATCCCTCAATATTGTCTTGGATCTTTCTTCTTCTTACCATCCCCAATCCAATGGACAGACTGAGAGGGTTAATCAGGAGTTAGAGGTCTTTCTTCGCACCTTTGTGTCTTCTCACCATGACGATTGGTCCTCTCTACTCCAGTGGGCAGAATTCTCCCATAACAATCATGTGAATACCAGTTCGCAGAAGACACCCTTTTTCACAGTTTATGGAAAACACCCTCAACTTCCTCTTCCCATGATCTGTTCTCCAGACATTCCAGCTTTGGCTTCGGTTCAGGAGTCTCTCAATTCCGTTTGGGGTCACGTTCATGATTCCCTCCGGGCAGCTGCTGAAAAATTCAAAGGCTTTGCCGACCGCCGCAGGCGTAAACCGCCTTCTCTTCAGCCAGGGGACAAAGTCTGGCTCTCTACCAGGAACATCATGCTCCGAGTTCCTTCTCTGAAGTTTGCTCCACGATTCATCGGTCCATACACGGTAACTGCTAAACTGAATCCGGTTTGTTTCAAACTCCAGATTCCTAAGAGCCTTAAAATCACTAACTCCTTTCATGTTGCTCTTCTAAAGCCTTTAGTCCTCAATAAATTCTCTCGTCCTCTCCCTACCGTGGCGCCTGTCTCTGAGGATAATCAGGAGTACGAGATCAGTCAAATTCTGGACTCCCGACTCTGTAAAGGCGTTCTTCAGTACCTCGTTCATTGGAAAGGGTTTGGTCCTGAGCAGAGGTCTTGGATCACTGCATCTGAGGTCTTTGCACCTCGTCTGTTAAAGGAGTTTCATCTGAAGTTTCCCTCTAAACCTGGGCCCAGGCGGGGAAGGGGGAGGCCTCGTAAGAGGGAGGGTACTGTCATGGATATGCATTAATGTCTGTCTTCCATCTTACCTTCCTCCTCATGTGTTCATCTAGAGACCAGACCTCCTTCACCTGGCTTCCTTTATAATCTCCTCCCAGCCTGACTCCACCCCAGGCCCTATCACAGAACACTATATTAACCTGTGCACTGCAAGCCTGCTTTGCTGATCAACGTGTTTGTTAGGCATTGTGTGTTTGGGTTCCTGCCTGCCGTGTGCTACGTCTGTCTCTCTGTTACGTTATTGGCTTGTCCCCGACTATCCCTGTCTGCTCGTGACCCTTGACCTTCGGCTCGTTCTTCGTTATCCTTGTCTGCTTGTGGCCCCTGACCTTCAGCTTGTTATTCGGTTCTCTCTTATCGTGTGCTGCTGCTTCCCCTCTTTTCCCCTTATCCTACGGGGCGTGAGCTAGGAAACTCCAGGGGCCGCGACCTGGTCCCAGCCTGCAGCATAACATCCTCACCACTAGAGGCCCTGGAGAAGACCAGCTGGGTCTTAGACTCCGCGCCCTGGGGAATCTTGGCTCTAGCTTCCGTTAGGATCCCGGTTGTGCTCCTCTGGTCCCGCTTTCCACAACCACCCAGTTTCCTATCCGCAGAAGCCAGCCATAGGGTTCACTACCTCGTGGTGCACTCCTGTCCCCCTACGGTGTGCATCTGTCACCTGGCCACAGGTGACCCTGACAACCCTTTGGGTCACCAAAGGAATCAACAGTAAAATTTTAGATAACAAAGAAGCCAATTATCTCATCCCATGTGTTCCCCGTATTCCGGTTCTATACATAGTGCCCAAAATACACAAATGTAGAGAAAATCCCCAGGGTCGGCCCATAGTAAGTGGGATTGGCTCCCTCTACTCCCGGGTGGGTGAATACCTAGATATCTACCTTCAGCCCCTGGTCATCCAGGGCAGATCGTATTTGAAAGACAGTCCTGAACTTATTAAATCACTTGAAACCATTGAAGTTTCGGAAAATACTTTATTGGTTACTGTTGACATCGAGTCACTCTATACCAATATAAAGCAACAAGATGCCCTCGTTGCGGTCAAATTAGCCCTGATGGAGGGATCCAAATTGAAAAAAGCCCAAATTAATTTCCTTGTAGAAGGACTTAATCAAGCTATGGGGAACAACTACTTTTGGGCTCAAAACCATTTTTATAATCAAACTAATGGGGTAGTGATGGGGGCTCGCTATGCCCTGAGTGTAGCAAATATAGTATTGAACAAGTGGGAACAGGAAACTATTTACAAGAAACCTATAAAGGCACTTTCCTGACGCATCATGGCAGCACACACACTGGGTTGTGACTCCGCCCCCACAACCTGATAGGACTGTTTAGCTATAAGTGTTGAAGAGGAGCCCCCCGCAACATTCTCCTTTTTTTTCCTCATCCGTTAGGACTGACAATTAAGTAGCAGACCACTTACTGCTTTTTGTCCCAGCTAGGTTCAGCCTCTCCTAGTTTGGAAGACCTGACTGTACAGTCTCTAAACAAGCTTTATGCAGGGACCCTACTCTGATGGTCTCAGAGGAACTGTGAGTATATCTTACTTTATCACAAGCCTTAAACAGGCTTTAAACCACTCGGTACGGCCTCCCCTTTACCTTTTTTCCATGTTCCTTTGTTCTTTCTGTCACTCCCAGCGCTCTTGCTGGGCTCTCTAGTCCTACAGGCTCTCTGACCCATTCCATCATGCCGGCGGACGCTTCGGCATCGCACCGGAAGTGACATCATAGCTCTTCTCACCTCGCCAGTTCCAAAGATGGCGTTCGGTGCAGCAAACCGCTAGTGCACATGCGCAGGGCCGCGTTAGTCCAACAGCGACGACGGCTTATTTAAAAACACTGAAATGTCAGTATTCTGGCCACACATAGGACCACACACACCGTGCTTTGCAGATACGCTGCTGCCACTTCCTAAACAAGCTTCTTTAACCTGGTAAGTGAGGCTTAAGCTGCCCATACCTTGTGCGAAGATACTCCTTAAAAAAAACTTCCTTTACTGGAATCTCTCCGCTCCTCCTTCTTTAGGTACACTCTCTCTATCTCCAATGGAGGCCGCTGCCCCAGCAGACCATCCACAGCCAGTAAGGTAAGAGGTAACAAAGTGGTAAGTAGTGAAGAGGAGACAAAAAAGAGAAGCTAAGCCATTAATATCACTTTTCTGGCAGATCTTCAAGATCATCTCATTCCAGATGCAGGGAACGTCAAGACACTCGCATTCCAGAAGAAGCAGGTCAAGAACCTCCTCTCACCACCATAGTAAAAGATCGTCCACCCACAAAGCAAGGGATAGCCATCAAACCCGTCCTGCGGCTAATGCCTGCTGGGTATGTGGAGCACAGGCTCTTCCTAATAAATTGGCTTGCCAATCTTGTGCTGACGATGCCACCAGAGACAAGGAGTCGGGTGCAATGGAGGTATCAAATATTATCAGAGATTGCGTTAAAGAGTCGATTTTAGAAGCCTCTGTCACAGAACCAGGGAAATTGGCCCAGGCAACACCAGCATCAACCTCTTACATTCCGCAAGGATCAGACGAGTCCGTAGCTGAAGAAGAGTCTCCAGTAGATTGGTTTGCCCTAATAGATCCTTTTACAAGATCAGTAAAGGAAGCTATTGGCTGGGAGGAATCTAAAGAAACACCTATCAAGCTGAGGAAATATTTCCCTAACCTAAAGAGTGACCCTGAAACTTTCCCCTTCATTGACAAACTCGAGGAATTAATTAAGGATGAGTGGGAAAAACCTGACAAAAAAACAAGCCTCAACAATAGGATAGCAAAGCTATATCCTTTAAAAGAGCCAGCAATAAATCCCCTCATCTCCGCTCCTATAGTAGACTCTTCTCTAATGAGATTGGCTAGACACGTGACCCTGCCAATAGAGGATGCGGTAAATTTCAGAGATGTTCTGGACAGGAAAATTGACCTTGAACTGAAAAAAGCCTATTCATCGGCAGGAGGTGCCTGCAGGCCAGCTATCGCCCTAGCTGCGGTAGGCAGAGCAATTACCAACTGGACATCAAACATCGAGAGACTACTATTGGAAGCAGAGGATCAGGACAGAATAATTTCTGCACTACAAGAGCTTAGTCTGGCGGGGGACTTTGTAGCCGAGGCATCGTGGACATTATAAGAGCATCAGCAAGAGCAATGCTAGCATCAGTTACGTCCAGAAGAGCTCTTTGGCTAAAACCGTGGGTCGCAGACGCAACATCCAAATCAAACTGGTGTAAGATCCCTTACGATGGAACCAACTTATTCAGTCCCAAATTAGACCTAGCTATATCAAAGGTCACAGGTGGGAAATCGGGCCTGATTCCGTCAGATAGAAGGCTGAAACAGCAAAGGCCTCCTCCTTTTAGAAAAAATCTCCCGGAAAGATACAGGGAAGCAAGGTCATATAGACCGGGCAAAGAGTTCAAACAAAATTTGGCGAAATACCCAATCATCCTATTTGGGAACACAGAAACCCAAGCTTCCCATTACAGGAGAGCAACAGAAGTCGTTTTGATGGATCGGTCTCCCAACCCGTACCAGTGGGAGTCAGGCTCAAACTATTTACACGGGTATGGGCAGACCATATAAAGGACACATGGACAATATCCACGATCAGAGAAGGCCACAGATGGGGTTTCAAAAGCAGAACCCCCAAAGACCATTTTCAAGTTACCCGGATTCCATCATCCCTACTAAAAAGAAAACTTCTAATCAAATACGTATTGGAGTTAACTCAGAAGCAAGCAGTGGTGGAGGTACCCCAACACCAAAAAACCAAAGGCTTTTATTCCCCTCTCTTTCTCGTAAAGAAAAAGACAGGGATCTGAGACCGGTTCTAGATCTAAAGAACCTCAACAAATCAATACGAGTAGAATCCTTCAAAATGGAGAGTCTCCAATCCATACTACTGGCGGTCAATATAAAAGATTGGATGTTATCAATAGATTTATCTGACGCCTATCTCCATATTCCTAAACACCAAGACTTTCAAAAGTACCTACGCTTTGCAATAGGACATCAACACTTCCAATTTCTGAGCCTTTTATTTGGAATATCGACGGCCCCCAGGACGTTTACGAAGATTTTGCTTCCGATGATAGCATATCTGAGAGAGAAGGGACTCAGAATCCACCACTATCTCGACGATATCCTCCTCCTGGCCGGCAGCCAGCAGCTATTGCTCCAGCATCAAAAGATACTAATATCCACCTTACAACACTTCGGCTGGATAATAAATTGGAAGAAAAGCAGTCTGGAACCAGCCCAGTCAATGATCTTCTTGTTCGCTGAAATCAATACCAATGCCAACACTGTGGGTCTACCTCAAGAAAAAATAGGACCGCTGATACAGAAAATAAAAAAACTAATGGCAGCGACGCACCTGCAAGCCAGAACATGCCTAAGCATTCTAGGTTCCATGTCCTCCACCTTCCCGATGGTCCAGTGGGCCCAGTGGCATACAAGGACATTCCAGGTTTAGATTCTGAGGCAATGGAATGGGACATCATTAACCCAACGAATCCTCATCAGCAAATCGGTGAAACGGTCGGCATCGTGGTGGACACGAGTCAACAACTTAAAGCGCCATCGATACATCGTACCCCCTCGGGCGGAAATAATCACATCAGATGCCAGCCTCCAGGGCTGGAGTGCACATTACCAGGATCTGGCAGTATAGGGTCGCGGGTCCTTACGTCCCCAGGGAGTAGCCTCGAACATCCTGGAACTCAGGGCCACTTTTCAAGCGCTACTAGCGTTCAGACCATATCTCACAGGAAAGTGTGTTATATTACGCATGGACAATACTGTAGCAGTGAACTACATCTGCAGAAAGGGCGGAATGCGAAGCAACTCTTATACAGGAGCTGTGCCCTATTCTCGAGTGGACCCAAGCCCACCTGGAAGATTTGAAGGCGGTATACGTTCCAGCGGCACAGAACCAACTTGCGGACGATCTAAGCAGGATATATATCTCAAAAAACTAATGGTCGCTGAGTCACCAAGCATTCTCCCTTATAACACAGAAGTGGGGATTTCCCGACATCGATTTGGCAGCAACTCTGATGAACAACAAATGTCCCAGATTTTTAGCGCAAACCGCTTATCCAATGGCAGCGGGGGTCGACTGTCTCCTTCACCCTTGGAGGTTTCGTCTGCGTTATATATTTCCTCCCAATTCCCTTGATAGCCAGGTTCCTGGCCAGACTGAGGAACTCAACGTCTACAGGGATAGCGGTGATACCTTTTTGGCCGAGGAGGCCGTGGTTCGCGACCATCCTACAGCTGAGTATAGAAGATCCACTGAATCTTCCAGTGACACTGGACCTGCTTTTACAAGGCCAATTCCTACACCCAGCACCATAAAGGCTCCACCTAATGGCTTGGAAATTGAGAGGGGGGGGGCTATTAGATCAAGGCTGTTCCCTAAGTGTAGTGGCTACATTGCAACAGGCCAGAAAAAAATCAACTAACAGCGTTTATAGCAAAATTTGGGAAAGATTTGCTGCGTTAGCGCAACAGCAGTCATGTAATCCACTTTCTCCTACGGTGGCACAAGTTCTTGAATTCCTTCAGCTAGGCCTGGATAGAGGCCTAAGTTCAAGCACCTTAAAAGTTCAAACATCTATTTTGTCAGCCATGACAGGAATCAAATGGGCATTTAATCCCCTCATAATTCAGTTTCAAGGGGCATGTTTAAAGATAAGACCACCAAGAAAGCCGACCTTTCCAACATGGGACTTGTCAATAGTGCTAGAAGCCTTATCAAAACAACCCTTTTTTCCTTTAGAGTCGATATCCTTAGGGGACCTAACATTTAAATTAGCCTTTTTGGTCGCAATAACCTCCGCAAAGAGAGTATCCAAATTGCAAGCATTATCCATGAAAGAGTCTCATTTAATTTTCTATCCCGACAGCGTCATTCTAAGACCGTCCGAACAATTTATACCGAAGGTAACATCTGCCTTCCATTTCAATCCAGAGATCAGTCTACCAGCCTTTCTCACTAGCCAGGGGGATCCGCATCCATTGGATATCAAGTCCATTATCTCTTCATATCTGGAGGTTACTAACCCATTTAGGAAATCGGAGAGTCTGTTTGTCATACCAAACGGCCCTAAAAAAGGCCAAGCAGCCTCTTCCAGGACAATAGCATCTTGGCTGATTAAAGTCATCAAAAGAGCATATGCAATTCAACTCCTTCCAATACCCAACGACTTAAAGGCTCACTCGACTAGGGCAGTGGCCACATCTTGGTTAGCATATTGTAGAGTGTCACCAGAGACGATATTTAAGGCAGCGACATGGTCTTTTAGAACCACGTTTATGTTCCACTACAGAATAGACCCGGCGCGGTTAACGACGGTGGAATTTGGAAGAGCGGTCATTGAAGCTAATTCTTCTATATCTTGTGGATGAATAAAAAAATAATAATATACGCGTTTGAAAGCACCCACCCTTGTTGTGAGTTATTTCCCAGTGTGTGCGCTGCCATGATGCGTCAGGAAAACTGAAAATTGTATACTCACCTTTCAGTAATTTTTCTCATGGCAGCACACAGATGAGGTAATATATACTGAGAATGTGGCGGGGGCTCCTCTTCAACACTTATAGCTAATCAGTCCTATCAGGTTGTGGGGGCGGAGTCACAACCCAGTGTATGCTGCCGTGAGATGCGTCAGGAAAGGAAAATTAAGGAAAGGAAAATTACGGAAAGGTGAGTATACAATTTTCCGTTTTCTTACTATAAAAGATATATAGATGATGTCATCCTACTGTGGGAGGACTCCCAGGCAGAGTTGGAGACCTTCTTGATGCAGTTGAATAATAATAACTATGGTGGGTAAGGCACCCAGGAAATAGAGATTATACTTTCTACTCCCCATTTTCAAGGACTGATTACATCTTCATAGAACATCAATTATTACTCTCTCTTAAAAGTGCAGAGATTAAAGCAATTACTTTATCTGACCATGCTCCAGTAGTGATTAAGTTAGAAATACTAAATACCAGGACAGGAAGGAACTGGAGACTAAATAACTCCCTTATTTAGGACCCGGGGATAGCTAAAGTGGTTGTAAGCCCGGAAAAAAAAAACACCTGCAAGACAAAGCTATAATGAGCTAGTATGACTAGCATACTAGCTCATTATGCATTACTTACCTTAGATCGAAGCCCCCAAAGCAATCCTCGTCTCCCCCTCCAGCCGCAGACATCTCTCCGCAGATACCGGAAGGTTACTTCCGGGTATCGCCGCTCCAGCGATGTGATTGGCCGGAGCGGCAAAGACGTCACTCCGTGCATGCGCGCGGGAGCCGTCAAATACGGCAACGCCGGATTTGTGAATGGGATTTACAGTGTGCCTGCGCTGTTGTCTGTGGCGCGCATGCGCTGTAGACAATGTGTAATCCCATTCACAAATATCTCCTAAACTGTGCAGGTTTAGGAGATATTGAAAACACCTACAGGTAAGCCTTAATCTAGGCTTACCTGTAGGTGAAACTTGCAAAGGAGGGTTTACAACCACTTTAATAGGATCGAGCAGGAACTTGAAAATGTATTTGCGACAAATGATACACCAGAAATTTCCCATTCAGCCCTGTGGGAATCCCATAAGGCTGTTATAAGGGGGATACTGATAGGGGCGGGCGCGGGGAAAAAGAGGGAAAGGGGAGAGAAACTTTGTACCCTATATAGAGAGATATAGGATTTAGAACAAATGACAAGACCCCAAGGTATCCCGGAGAAACAGGAATTAGTAGCAAAAAGGGAGTAACTAGCGGACCTTTTAGAACAGGAGAAAAAGTGCACAATTCATATGGTAAACAAGGAGAGGTATCAATGGGGAAATAAGTCTGGGAATTGGTTGGCCAGAGTAATAAGGGAAAAAAAAATTGCTCCTTCATCCCTAAAATTAAGAACGACCAGGGAGAGATGGTTCATTCGTCCCCTGAAATTGCGGAGGTTTTCCATAAATACTACAGCTCATTATATAATGTCAGTCAGAGAGAGGGATGTAGGGAGAGAGAAATTTATGAGTACCCGAGGGGTCTTGACCTCCCCATGTTGCCTAAGGAGGAACTCCAACAACTCGAAGCTCCAATCACTCCAGAAGAAGTAAGAAGACGAGCAATAAAAAGCATGGCCTTGGGAAAGAGTCCGGGGCCTGATGGGTACTCTATTTTATATTATAGGAGATTTCAAAGGTTCCTGATCCCTAAATTATGCGTATACCTTAATGCTCTGGCCGAAGGAGAGACCTTGCGGGAGGAATTATTATTGGCCTATATAAGAATAGGAAGTTTTCCCCAAGGGGCTTTTGACAGCAACATTCCGAAAGTAATTTACAATAATGCATATTAAAAATTTATTGTGTATAAACATTAAGTACAGTCCCAACATATATATACTCCGGTAAAAACATGTATAAATAACCACACAGAATTAAGACACAACCTTGCCATACAGTTTTAACATTTCACATGCATCTGTATAAATATGCTGACGCGTTTCGATCCCAATGGATCTCTTCAGAGGATGGGTGGTTTGCTGTGGGAAATATATGTATTAAATTTCAATTCTCTACATGGGTATATGCCCAATAGTAAAAAATATAGAGTATATGATTACCAGTCAACTGTGTGTTAGAACCATGGTTTCTAACCGGAGTTCCATCACTAGCATCTCAAGGGAAATCAGCAGACTCCCGGACATCTGACACCCAAAGGTAGGGCGCCACCAAGGCGTGTGCGATCTGCAAGGAGTCATATGGAGAGGGAGAGACCCGAGAGGGGGCGCGCACGGATGGACAGCCGGCACCTGTAATAGAACACCATGGGCATAAATGTAGGATGCATCCGTGATGCATCCATATACACTATGTGGTTGCTGAGTATAGAGTATTAAGTGGACAGACTAGAGGACAGCAGTGGTGTGTCCTTGAACATATATTTGTATATTATCAATGTGCTTCTGTAGTAGTATTTGGCTAATAAAATATATTTGCCATATTCTAAGCATAATGAATGGAATATGATCGATGTGCTTCTATGGTGGTATTTAACCACTTAAGCCCCGGACCATTTGGTAGCTAGAGGACCAGAGGTGATTTCAGAATTTTGCACTGTGCTGCTTTAACTGTAAATTGTGCGGACATGCAATGTTGTACCAAAACGAAATTTGCGTCCTTTTCTTCCCACAAATAGAGCTTTCTTTTAATGGTATTTGATTGCCTCTGCAATTTTTATTTTTTGCGATATAAACGAAAAAAGACCGAAAATTTGGAAAAATAATGATATTTTCTACTTTTTGTTATAAGAAAAATCGAATAAACTCAATTTTAGTCATACATTTAGGCCAAAATGTATTCAGCCACATGTCTTTAGTAAAAAAAATGTCAATAAGCGTATATTTATTGGTTTGCGCAAAAGTTATAGCGTTTACAAACTAGGGTACATTTTCTGGAATTTACACAGCTTTAAATTTATGACTGCCTATCTCATTTCTTGAGGTGCTAAAATGGCAGGGCAGTACAAAACCCCCCCCCAAATGACCCCATTTTGGAAAGTAGACACCCCAAGGAAATTGCTGAAAGGCATGTTGAGCCCATTGAATATTTTTTTTTTTGTCCCAAGTGATTGAATAATGACAAAAAAAATAAAAAAAATTACAAAAAGTTGTCACTAAATGATATATTGCTCACACATGCCATGGTTATATGTGGAATTAGACCCCAAAATACATTCTGCTGCTTCTCCTGAGTACGGGGATACCACATGTGTGGGACTTTTTAGGAGCCTAGCCACGTACGGGACCCCGGAAACCAAGCACCGCCTTCAGGATTTCTAAGGGCGCAAATTTTTGATTTCACTCCTCACTACCTATCACAGTTTCGAAGGCCATAAAATGCCAAAATAGCACAAACCCCCCCCAAATGACCCCATTTTGGAAAGTAGACACCCCAAGCTATTTACTGAGAGGCATGTTCAGTCCATGGAATATTTTATATTTTGCCACAAGTTGCGGGAATATGACAAACTTTTTTTTTATTGCACAAAGTTGTCACTAAATGATATATTGCTCACACATGCCATGGGCATATGTGAAATTACACCCCAAAATACATTCTGCTGCTTCTCCTGAGTACGGGGATACCACATGTGTGGGACTTTTTGGGACCCTAGTCGCGTACGGGACCCCAAAAACCAAGCACCGCCTTCAAGGTTTCTAAGGGCATACATTTTTGATTTCACTCCTCACTACCTATCACAGTTTTGAAGGCCATAAAATGCCAAGATGGCACAAAACCCCCCCAAATGACCCCATTTTGGAAAGTAGACACCCCAAGCTATTTGCTGAGAGGCATGTTGAGCCCATTGATTATTTGTTTTTGTCCCAAATGATTGAATAATGACAAAAAGAAAAAAAAATGTACAAAAAGTTGTTACTAAATTATATATTGCTCACACATGCCATGGTTATATGTGGAATTGCACCCTAAAATACATTCTGCTGCTTCTCCTGAGTACGGGGATACCACATGTGTGGGACTTTTTGGGAGCCTAGCCGCGTACAGGGCCCCAAAAACCAAGCACCGCCTTCAGGATTTCTAAGGGCGTAAATTTTTGATTTCACTCCTCACTACATATCACAGTTTTGAAGGCCATAAAATGCCAAAATAGCACAAAACCCCCCAAATGACCCCATTTTGGAAAGTAGACACCCCAAGGAAATTGCTGAGAGGCATGTTGAGCCCATTGAATATTTTTTTTTTGTCCCAAGTGATTGAATAATGACAAAAAGAAAAAAAAATGTACAAAAAGTTGTCACTAAATGATATTTTGCTCAAACATGCCATGGTTATATGCGGAATTGCACCCCAAAATACATTTGGCTGCTTCTCCTGAGTACGGGGATACCACATGTGTGGGACTTTTTGAGAGCCTAGCCGCGTACGGGCCCCCGAAAACCAAGCACCGCCTTCAGGATTTCTAAGGGCACAAATTTTTGATTTCACTCCTCACTACCTATCACAGTTTTGAAGGCCATAAAGTGCCAAGATAGCCCAAAACCCCCACAAATGACCCCATTTTGGAAAGTAGACACCCCAAGCTATTTGCTGAGAGGCCTGGTGAGTTTTTTACAGCTCTCATTTGTTTTTGAAAATGAAGAAAGACATATTTATTTTATTTTTTTATTTTTTCAATTTTCAAAACTTCGTGACAAAAAGTGAGATCTGCAAAATACTCAACATACCTCTCAGCAAATAGCTTGGGGTGTCTACTTTCCAAAATGGGGTCATTTGGGGGGGTTTTGTGCCATCTGGGCATTCCATGGCCTCCGAAACTGTGATAGGCAGTGAGGAGTGAAATCAAAAATTTACACCCATAGAAATCCTGAAGGCTTGGTTTTCGGGGTCCTGTACGCGGCTAGACTCCCAAAATGATTCACACATGTGGTATCCCCGTACTCAGGAGAAGCAGCAGAATGTATTTTGGGGTGCAATTCCACATATAACCATGGCATGTTTGAGCAATATATAATTTAGTGACAACTTTTTGTACATTTTTTTTTTCTTTTTGTCATTATTCAATCACTTGGGACAAAAAAAAAAAAATATTCAATGGGCTCAACATGCCTCTCAGCAAATAGCTTGAGGTGTCTACTTTCCAAAATGGGGTCATTTGGGGGGGTTTTGAACTGTCCTGGCATTTTATGCACAACATTAGGAAGCTTATGTCACACATCATCCACTCTTCTAACCACTTGAAGACAAAGCCCTTTCTGATGCCGCGTACACACGACCGTTTTTCTCGACGTGAAAAACTTCATTTTTTCCTTTCGACGAGAAAAACGATCGTCTGTGGGCTTTATGTCGTTTTTCTCGACGAGAAAAACGACATTAAAAACGACGAGAAAAATTAGAACATGCTCTATTTTTTCTCGCCGTTTTGCACTTCGTCGTTTTTCTCGTCATGAAAAATGGTCGTGTGTAGGCTTTAACGATGTGAAAAAAGCGCGCATGATCAGAAGCAAGTGATGAGAAGGGAGCGCTCGTTCTGGTAAAACTACTGTTCAGAATGGAGATGGCACATTCGTCATGCAGGAAATTATTGCATCGTTTAATGCAGCGCATTCTTTTCTTCGTTCTAATGCTGCAATAATCCAATTCTCTTGCTGCTGATATTCTCACGGAGTTATGAAAAAGTTTGGTCTTTAGTATTTATTGTCTTCTCATGATTAATCTATATTTATTGTAAGCCAGATCTCCCTAAACACCCAATATTTTAGAGTTTCCATCTTGTTTTGAAGATGTTTTTTTTTTTTTTTTTTATATATTTTAGACTGGTTTTCCATATTATTTGATATTTTTGAGTGTGTCAAGTTACCCCAACAACATTATTATTTCTTTGAATTTACCCTCAAGGAGGTTAGTGTCCCTTGTTAATTTCCCAATTTTTTATCCACTGTCCCTGCCTACTCACTACCAAACTGTCTATTTAGAAGAAAAACACATGTTCATTTTGTAACATCAAACAAAAATTCCATTTATTCTGGCCTAAAAACAAATTAAAGGGTAAGCCAAAACAAAACCAGATGTAAAGTAAATCTAAAGAAGCCAGGAAGACAGCACTGGAGACCCTGCTGAAATTAGTGCAGACCCAGATCACCACAGCAAACACCAAAGGATGAGAAGACGAAAATTGGGACCATCTGAGGGACATATCCTGGGCTCATTTGCTGCTTTTCTTTTTTGCCTTCGCTGCAGGCTTCCCTGCAGCCTTCCTTGGAGGCTGTGTCCGTGGAGGAGGGACTGGAGCAGGAGCAGGGACAGGAGCAGGGACTGGGACAGGAGCAGGGACTGGGACAGGAGCATGGAGTGGGGCAGGAACTTGAGCAAGGACATAAGAAACGTCCACAACGTCCGTAAAATCATTCAGTTTCCCCAACATGCCCATATTTACAATCTTCAATATCAGGCTCTCGCTTTTTAGACGCTGGGCCATTTCCATTTCTGGAAGTTTGTGCCCAATAAGGGCAGCAAATCCCTCTGCAGCGGTGGGGGGCTCTCTGAGGGCCGCAGTAGCCTCCCTAATTAGGGCCTGGGACTCCTCCTCCATTTGAAGAAGCCTCCTTGCCCTTTTTCGTGGAATCCGCAGCGGAGGTATCTGGGGCCTGGTGTTGCGCTGTGTCCCACTGGGGCCTGCCTCCTCCTGTGTCCCACTGGGGCCTGCCTCCTCCTGTGTCCCACTGGGGCCTGCCTCCTCCTGGCTTCCACTGGCACCTGCCTCCTCGTGGGTCACACTGGGGCCTGCCTCCTCATCCTGTTAAAAAAAGTTACATATAGTTATTTTAGCCTTCATCTTTCACACACATTTGTCACCTCATGACATTTGCTAATTGAATGCTAATAAATATTATAGTTAATCATTCTGACACCAGCATTTTTCATTCATGTCCCCATAATTTTTGGGCACTGATGTCTATTGATATGTCAGACACTTTGGTTTATCTGGTAACATTTTTCACACAATTTTTTCAACTTTGACAACATTAGACTTTTATTAATATAAATATTTAGCTAAATATTATACCTGGCTCCAAATATTCAAATCCGGCTCCTCCAGGAGTTGAGCTTGTTCCTCCAAAGAGACCTCAACTTGGCTGGAGGGAAGGCTGGAGGGTTGGCTGCAGGGAATGCTGGAGGGAAGGCTGGAGGGTTGGCTGCAGGGAAGGCTGGAGCTCGTTCTGGGTGGAAGGGTGGAAAGGGATTCCCTGGATTCCAAGTGGTCATCGAGGAAACTGAGATGCTGGTAGTACCAGAGATTTGGAATATATCTGTCCTCTGCAGCTGCTCCTGACCGCATTGATGTTCGGACTTTGTTTCTTTGAGTCCGGTATGTGCCCCTAATGGTCCCAATTTTCGTCTTCACATCCTGTAGTGTTGCTGTGGGGATCTGAGATTGCACAAATTCCAGCAAGGTCTCCAGTGCTCTCTTCCTGGCTTCTTTATTTTTATTTTGTTTGTTTTTGGTCTCCCATAAAACAGGAAGATTCTTCCATCCTTGCAGGAATTCCATCATGAAATCGGGGTCCTTAAATACCTGCATTTTTGCTGCAAGTCAAAAAACACACCAAAAATCGAATGTCAGTCAAGACTACTCCAAATCTTTCTCACCATATATAGGCCACTAACGTAGCAATTGATCAGTCATCATAGAGTTGAGTGGACACCTGGATGTTTGTGTTGAACTCTTTTTTGTAAACTTGGTAAAAAGCTAGAGTTCGTGACGTGACTTGACCCGAACTTGACCCCGAACCCAAACCCCATTGAAGTCAATGTTGCCCCGTAAATCTGTGGACTAAAAGGACTCCAAAAAAGTAAAGGAGTACCTAGAACTGTCCCTGCACAAAGTGTCATTTGTGCTTTTCCAAAATTAACACAAAATTCACTCCTGGGTATAATGAATTGTTGTCTCCCGTCAAATGCAATACATAGAAAAGTCATTGATACAAACATTGAGAAAGCATTGTGGTTCCCACAAATTCTCTCACCAGGCCCTTCATGTCTGGAATGGATATTAAGGGGAACCCCGCCGCCAATGTTTTTCAAAAGGCGTGTGGTCCCCCCAAATATCCATACCAGGCCCTTCAGGTCTGGCAAGGACTTTAAGGGGAACTCCACCCCAAATTCTGGCAAAAAATGGCGTGGAGTCCCCCCAAATATCCATACCAGGCCCTTCAGGTCTGGCAAGGATTTTAAGGGGAATTCCACCCCAAATTCTGGAAAAAAATGGCGTGGAGTCCCCCCAAATATCCATACCAGACCCTTATCCGAGCACGCAACCTGGCCGGCCGCAGGGGAAGAGGGGGGACGAGAGAGTGGCCCCCCCTCCCTCCTGAACCGTGCCAGGCCACATGCCCTCAACATGGGGAGGATGTCCCCATGTTGATGGGGACAAGGGCCTCATCCCCACAACCCTTGCCCGGTGGTTGTGGGGGTCTGCGGGTGGGGGGCTTATCGGGATCTGGAAGACCCCTTTAACAAAGGGGACCCCCAGATCCCGGCCCCCCTATGTGAAATGGTAATGGGGTACATTGTACCCCTACCATTTCACCCCAAAACTTGACAAAATTAAAAAAATTACAATAGACGTTTTTGGACAATTCCTTTATTATTGTTTTTGTTTTTCTTCCATCTTCTCCCTTCTTCTTTTCTGCATTCAAGTTTCTTCCTCCATCTTCCTCTTCCTCTTCATCTTCATCTCCATCTCCATCTCCATCTCCATCTCCATCTCCATCTTCATCTCCATCTTCATCTTCATCTTCATCTTCCTTCTTCCTTCTTGCTTCGGGCTTCTCGTCCGCATCTTGCTCCGGCTTCTTCTTTCTTCTCCCGCCGCTCCGTTTGAATTTGAGTTTGCCGCTGTGTGACGCTTAAGTTATGCAGTTCTCCTCTAGGTCCACTGCGAGCCGGTGGCCCCGCCCCCCTCTGACAGCACGGGGAAAGTACCCGTGAAATCCATGTGCGTCAGAGGGGGGCGGGGTCCCCGGACCAAGAGGAGAACTGATGAACTGAAGCGTCACACAGCGGGAACCTCCAATTCAAACGGAGCGGCCGGAGAAAGAAGAAGCCGGAGCAAGATGCCAGAGCAAGATGCGGACGAGAACACCGAAGGAAGAAGGAAGATGAAGAGGAAGAGGAAGAGGAAGATGGATAAAGAAACACGAATCGAGAAAAGAAGAAGGAAGAAGATGGAAGAAGAAGATGGAAGAAAGCCAAATCAACAAATAAAGGAATGGTCAAAAACCGTCTATTGTCATTTTTTACATTTTGTACACTTTCTTCGTGAAATGGTAGAGGTACAATGTACCCCTTACCAATTCACATAGGGGGGGGGCGGGATCTGGGGGTCCCCTTTGTTAAAGGGGTCTTCCAGATTCTGATAAGCCCCCCGCCCGCAGACCCCCACAACCACCGGGCAAGGGTTGTGGGGATGAGGCCCTTGTCCCCATCAACATGGGGACATCCTCCCCATGTTGAGGGCATGTGGCCTGGTACGGTTCAGGAGGGAGGGGGGGCCGCTCTCTCGTCCCCCCCTCTTTCCCTGCGGCCGGCCAGGTTGCGTGCTCGGATAAGGGTCTGGTATGGATTTTTGGGGGGACTCCACGCCATTTTTTTCCAGAATTTGGGGTGGAGTTCCCCTTAAAATCCTTGCCAGACCTGAAGGGCCTGCAAATAGAATTTGGGGGGACCCCCACGTTTTTTTGGGTCTCGAAAACTGAGTTTGCTATGTATTGCCATTTGCCAGGAGCCGAGAATACATTCTAGCCGCGATTGAGTTTTAAATGATTATTCAAACTTCCAAAATGACACTTTGTGCAGGGCCAGTACTAACAGCATGGGAAGCAAGCGCGAAGTTACATGCATATTGCCCAACACCAGCCCCGAACATGCAGTGAATGTTTAGGTTTCTGCTCCGGGACCCAGCCCAAAAAAAAGGTCTGTACGGTCACTAAATTTTCTGTTCGGGGCCGCTCAACCCTCGACATATCAAGTATGAAAAATGTTACGTACCCGCGATCTACACGTTCGTTGCTTCCGACCTTCTCCCACTCACTGAACGTCGCTTTCAACAATGTTTTTTTAACGTTATATACAGTGCGCATGCGTGACGCTCCGCACGCTTTCCCGCCCCTGACGTTCGTTAGACTACTTTCCCCGCCCCTTCTCGCTCGTCCTTAATGACGGAGACTGACAACATGGCGGAGAATGACCGAGATGAAGTGGAAAGTGTGGAAGGAGGTAGGGCCAGACACAGAAGATATAAAGCCACTAACATGTCGTTTGAGGAGATGGTGGATATGGTCACCATATTGCTGAGGGAGGATTATGACGCCAAACATGGGCCCTACAGAAATCCAAATAAGGTGAAGGCCCAGATCATGGATAAAGTGGTCAAAACGCTGTTCCGGAATTTTGGGGTTCGCAGGTCGAAGGAACAGATCCGCAAACGATGGTCGGACATTAAATTGCGTGAGCCGGAGCAATATAAAAAAATAAAAAAAGTGATCCGAAAAAGTAAGTATATTTACATTTACTGTGATTTTTATTAATAGCGTAGTGCTGCATGTGCTTTTTCGTTAATGTATGTAGTACAGTTCAAGATGTCCGGGTTCATGTTCTTGGGCACACGAATCGATCGTAGAAATCCGCGTTCAAACGTTCACTAAATGACGATCTTTTGGTCCGATTCAGTGTGAACTACATTTGATCATTCCGAATAATAGGCATGTTCAAATTTAGTTATCACTGTATTCCCCCAAAACATCGTTTGGGTGGTATTGAACGAGGATTTCGACGTTTGATTCTTGTGCCCAAGAACATGAAACAGGACATCTTGAACAGTAAAAGATGTCCTGTTTCATGTTCTTGGGCACAAGAATCAAACGTCGAAATCCTCGTTCAATAACACCAAAACGATGTTTTGGGGGAATACAGTGATAACTAAATTTGAACATGCCTATTATTAGGAATGATCAAATGTAGTTAACACTGAATCGGACCAAAAGATCGTCATTTAGTGAACGTTTGAACGCGGATTTCTACGACTGATGATTCTTGTGCCCAAGAACATGAAACAGGACATCTTGAACTGTTTATGTGATAATTAATTAGAAACATGGTTGTGTAGGTGTTGGTAACTATATTTAACTAATGTAACTGGATTCAGTGTACGGTTACGAGAGTATGCTCAGCAGCTGCTTACACATCTGGACTCATTAGCACAAGTGTGGGCCACAAGAACAACCTTTTGATGGTGTCACACATAGGTGATCCAGTGGATACTTGGTGTGTTTCCATGTGTGAAACATGACCAAAATAGATTAATCTACCAGCTTTGGAAATGGATACAATCATGTGTTCATCTTCTAAAGTATTTCCAAAAATAGAATTGTAACACACTTCCAAAGAATGATTAATATTACTGTTTCAGGCCTAAATATATTTAGTTACACAAGTCTACCTTTGGGTTCTATCTCCTAGGGCTTCAAAGAGCTAAGAGACAGGAGGCTGCAAACCCCGCACCACCAACCCAAGACCCACAACCGCAGGATGTGGCTGAAGAGGGAAATTACAACTCAACAGGTCAGTGTCATACACCACAGCCTCAAGTAATAGATGTAGGCCTGTATATTTAGTAAGACCTTTTTATTTTTCTAATTTAAGGTACTTTAATGCCTGCGGCCCCAGCAACCTTCACCCGACACACTGCCCAGATGTTGGTGAAAGAACTGAGGGTCTGCTCTCGTGAGCTGGAAACAATGAAAGAGAACTTGTTCCAGATGAGGCAAAACACTAAGCAGATGGAGCAAAGAATTAAAAAAATAGAACAGGTTCTTGGGAGGGTTTAAAAATGTTATATGTTTTCAAATTCTGTTTTCTTCTTTTTTTTGTAATTGTAGATTTGCACTTTTTTGGGGGAATCTTTTAATTTAGAAAATTAATATTGTACATGTTGTACATTTTTGTCAAGAGTTTTATCCAAAAAATGATCTTTAAAAACCCCCAAAAAAAATATTTAATTTTTATACAAATAAGAAAAAATTTATGCTCCTATAATAAATATTTTAAACTAAACAATGTGTGATTTCTTATATCAATGTTGCCCCCCCCCCCCCATAAAAAATGTGTGTGTTTACACTCAAAATGATGGTAATTTACTTGTTACAAAAACACATGGCACTACAACTCTACTAGTATAACCTAGGACAGTGATGGTGAACCTTGGCACCCCAGATGGTTTGGAACTACATTTCCCATGTTGCTAAGGCACTCTGCAGTGGAGTTGAGCATCATGGGCAATGTAGTAGCAAAACATCTGGAGTGCCAAGGTTCACCATCACTGACCTAGGAGAAAGAACAAATCCAACAAAATAAAAGCAAACAAGATGTTTTCAGTATAATTTTTTTTATTATTCCAACAATTATTTTAAATATGATCAGGCATTGCAATGACCCCCCTACCCATAAAATATTCCACATAGCGTTGCCGCACATCAAGGCCGCTTTGGGGGGCCAAGCCTGTAGGGCCAGCTACCTGGGCTGGCAATGGTCCATCCAAGAACTGTGTGCCCTGAAGGGCAACTGAAGAGAGATAATTGTAAAGCCCCATACACACTATCAGTTTTCTTGCAGGTTTTTCTCTTCAGGTTTACCAAAACCATGTAGTGCAAGGGCCTGCCTGATTGCATACGAATTGAAACTCTTAAGGTTTGACCTCATATTAGATGGTTTTGGTAAACCTGAAGAGAAAAACCTGCAAGAAAACTGATAGTGTGTATGGGGCTTTAGAATTTTTTTTTAAATAATTGTGAAGTATGCAACAGCACATGATTAAATGGTTCCATTTGTACTCCACCATGTTGAGAGCAGTCTGAAAAATGCGAAAACGACTGGCCATGATGCCAAAGGCATTTTCGACCACCCTTCTCGCTCTGGCCAGCCTATAATTAAAGACCCTCCTCTCAGGGGTGAGGGTCCTTTGTGGAAAAGGCCTCATCAAATGGGGTCCAAGCGCAAACGCCTCATCTGCCAGGAAAACAAAGGGGAGGCCATGTTCATTTTCTTCAGCAGGTGGCAATGCCAGGTCCTTGGAAAGAAGCCGGTCGGCTAAATCGGTCTGGGCAAAAACACCACCGTCAGACATCCGCCCATTTTTCCCAACATCAAGATAGAGAAATTCATAGTTGGCAGACACCACCGCCATCAGCACAATACTGTGGAACCCTTTATAATTATAAAAAAAGGATCCCGATTGGGGTGGTGGCACGATGCGGACGTGCTTGCCATCAATGGCTCCTCCACAGTTGGGAAAGTTCCACCGCTGAGAAAACTCAGATGCCACATTCTGCCATTCCTGTGGCGTCGATGGTAACTGTGGAGTCAAACCAAAAATAAAAATTAATATACTTTGCTACCTAAACATTGCAAGCATGTTAGCACTAAACACTCTGGGCAAAACATCAGTATAGCATTAATTTGGAAGGAGGATTTTAGAGCGGAGCTCCGCAGCCAAAATAATACCAAATTACCCAGCAGCTCCAGCTACAGCAGCTGCAGAGTTTTTATAATTGGACACTTACCGCAGCTGCAGAGTTTTTAAAATTGGACACTTACCTGTCCTGGAGTCCAGCAACGTCCGCAGCAGAGGACGAACAATCGCTCGTCACTCTGCTGCCCCCTCCGCCATCCTCGGTGAGGGAACCAGGAAGAGAAGCCTTGCGGCTTCACTGCCCGGTTCCCTACCGCACATGCACGAGAAGCGCTGCGCAGTTCTGACTGGTCCTCCTGTGTTCTGGGAGCCAAGTGTCTCCAAGAACACTATGGGTATTCTGCAGGAAGTGACTTGTCTCCGGCAGATTGGCCGCAGAGATGACTCCTGGATGTGGGTGAAAATACCTGTCTTAAACAGGTATCTTCACCCCCCTCCCCCCTGAAAGGTGTCAATTTTGACACCGGAGGGGGGGAGGGTTACGATGAGCGGAAAATAAACTTTAGGGTGGAGCTCCGCTTTAATAAGAGCTAAAAATGAGCACAAAAAACATGACCCACTCTGATGGACCTGTGAAATTCTTTTAGGGTAGGGGGGTTGAGATGAGTTGGGGACATCATAAATAAAAGCTCTAGTACTATGTAATTTATTTTGTTAGATTAGACAAAAGCAAATAATTAGGGGGGGGGGGTCAGGCAATCTAAGCACTACAATGGAGCGGCCAAAAAACATTGGGGAGTGACTAGGCTAGGTGTGTTTGGGCCCAGGATATAATTCTGGAGAGGTTGGTTTTTGAAAATATGCATGTAGGCCCAAAAAAAGGAACATTCAAATTTTACAACATGCATGGGGACAAAGGGGACATTCACAGCATATTCGAATCATGGTAATTAGAGACAGTTCAAAAAATACTATACATTAGCAAGCATAAAAAAACATAGATTGGGATGTTTATAAAGGAGAAAACTTACCTTAATATAGTCCTCCTGAAGGACCTGGATAATGGCAGAGCAGGTTTCTGGGATAATGACGCCTAGAGCCTGGGGGGAGATGTCTGTCGAGAACTTGAGGTCCTGCAAGCTTCTCCCAGTCGCAAGGTATCACAACGTGGCGATGAGCCTCTGCTCAGCAGTAATGGCTTCCCGCATAACGGTGTCCTGCCTGGTGATATAGGGGGACACCAAAGCCAAGAGCTGCTGAAAAACGGGGTCAGACATCCTAAGAAAATTCCTGAAGTCATCAGGGTTATTCTCCTGGATCTCCCGCAGCAGAGGCATATGACATAATTGGTCCCGCTTGAGCAACCAATTCTTGGTCCAAGAACTCCTCCTCACCCTGTTCATGGACCGGATCTGGGACATAGCAACAAGCCCAGAAGCAAGCACAGCACGATCTCGGCGACAAGAACGTACCCGCAACATGGCTTCAAAACGGTCGTCTAATCAGAACGAACTAAAAGAACGCACTGAAGAACAGCAAGGCCTCTGAAGAACGAGCTGAAAAACAGTAACGAGCGGACAAGAACGCACTGCAAAAACAGATACGAACTCACTACAAGCACTGAAAGCCAGATACGAACCCACAAGCACAAACTGAACTCCCGAAAACGATCTTTAAAGCACGAAGACTGAAAAGCGCGAATCGTCTCTTCCCAAACTTTTACTAACACGCGGTAACACGAAATCAGCAAAAGCAGCCAAAAGGGTGGCGCGAACATAATTAAACTTCCCCTTTATAGTGCCGTCGTACGTGTTGGACGTCACCGCGCTTTGCTAGATAATTTTTTTTCACGATAGTGTGTAGCCAAGGCAGGCTTGAGAGGAAACACGAAAAATAACGTCGAGAAAAACTACGTTTTTTTTCATGACATGAAAAACGGTCGTGTGTACGCGGCATGACACTTTTTGTTTACATGAAAAACATTTTTTTTTTGCAAGAAAATTATGTTGAACCCCCAAACATTATATATTTTTTTTAAAGCAAAGGCCTACAGATTAAAATAGTGGGTGTTGCGTTAGTATTTGCGCAGCGATTTTTCAAACGCATTTTTTGGGGCAAAACACACTTTTTTTATTTTGAATGCACTAAAAAACACTATATTGCCCAAATGTTTGATGAAATAAAAAAGATGATCTTAGGTCGAGTACATGGATACCAAACACGGCATGCTTTAAAATTGCGCACAAACGCGCAGCGGCGACAAACTACATTCATTTTTAAAAGCCTTTAAAAGCCTTTACAGGTTACCACGTTAGATTTACAGAGGAGGTCTACTGCTAAAATTACTGCCCTCGATCTGACCGATCTGACCTTCGCGGTGATACCTCACATGCATGGTGCAATTGCTGTTTACATATGACGCTAGACCGATGCTTGCGTTCGCCTTTGCGCAAGAGCAGGGGGGGACAGCGGTGCTTTTTTTTTTTATTATTTATTTTGCTTTTTTATTTTATTTTTAAACTGTTCCCTCCATTTTTATTTTATTTTTACCATTTTTATTGTTATCTCAGGGAATGTAAATATCCCCTATGATAGCAATAAGTAGTGACAGGTACTCTTTTTTTGAAAAAAATTGGGGGGTTAGACCCTAGATCTTTCCTCTGCCCTCAAAGCATCTGACCACACCAAGATCAGCCTGTTGGCTGAACGAAAAAAAGAGATTGATCGGTGGGTATGCCCACCATTAGAATACCTCCCTTCATCCACCCACTTCTAATGATGGGCATATATGGGGGGCATCCTCCCGCAAAAAAGTTATGCCGCGTACACACGGTCGGACTTTTCCACGGGCAAGCCTTCATCGGAATTTCGACCGTATGTACGTGGCATAAAAGGTTATGCCGCGTACACACGATCGGACTTTTCCACGGGCAATCCTCCGTCGGAATTTCGACCGTATATACGCGGCATTAGGAGCAAAATCGCTCCTCCGCCCCTGCTGCCCCCATGCTTCGGCATATATGCTCTTTTTTTTAACTGTGGTGGTGAAATCACCTCCTACAGCGTTGGAGTCACGGCTTTATGTATCGTGGGAGCAAACGCTGTTGCTGTCAAGATAAATAAATCCGCGATGCAACTGAATGGCGTACCTGCTAAGGAAATGATGGTTAACATTAAAACAAAGTAACATTACAGTACAACAGTAAGACCTTACCATACCATACCTGCAAAGCAAATACCAAAACAAAACCTAGTAAAAAATAAAAAAATTTTTTAACGCAACCTGTGACTAAAATATATATATGCCGAAGCATGGGGGCATCCTCCCGCAAAAAAGTTATGCCGCGTACACACGGTCAGACTTTTCCACGGGCAAGCCTCCGTCGGAATTTAGACCGTATGTACGCGGCATAAAAGGTTATGCCGCGTACACACGGTCTGACTTTTCCACGGGTAAGCCTCCGTCGGAATTTCGACCGTATATACGCGGCATTAGGAGCAAAATCGCTCCTCCTCCCCTGCTGCCCCCATGCTTCGGCATATATGCTCTTTTTTTTAACTGTGGTGGTGAAATCACCTCCTACAGCGTTGGAGTCACGGCTTTATGTATCGTGGGAGCAAACGCTGTTGCTGTCAAGATAAATAGATCCGCGCTGCAACTGAATGGCGTACCTGAAAACAAAAAATTACATACCTGAAAAGCAAGCATGATAAAACATTGCAGAATAGAATACAGTAAAAAAGAGCAGAACAATAGAGAGAAAATAGAGAGAGAGAGAGAGAACAATAAAACGACAACTTTATTGTTCATACATCACGGGACACAGAGCGGCATAGTCATTACTATGTGGGTTATATAGAATTACCTTCAGGTGCTGGCACTGGCAACTTCCAAAACAGGAAGTACCCTCCCCTATATAAGCCCCTCCCATCCGGGAGCACCTCAGTTTTTTGCCAGTGTCTAAGGTGTTGGCCAAGGTTAACATGTATTCATCTGGGCTTGTGTACAGGTTCTCTGGGCCTTAGCAAGCTATTCCGGATCCGACCAAAAAAGCTTCATAGCTAAACGGTCGGTACCCGGGCCTTGCAGAGAAGAGCAGGGTTTTGCCTGTAATGCCTCTCTTAGGAGGGCTGGACCCTGGGATCCAGAGCTCTGGTCATACCCAAAACCAAGAGGCTATCTGTGCAGGGTGCTATACAGGTCCAGGGGAGTGGAATCCTTGGGAACCCGGTCCCTGAAGGTCTAGTACAATGCCTGCCGTGAGAGGTGAAGTTTGGGCTTCTGTGGACCAAACAAAGTCCTGCGGCGGGGAAAAGGTAAGTGGGGGCCCCTCAGGAACTTGGTTCTATTGAGGGGACCCCCAAGCCTAATATGTCTTTCTGCCTGTTACCTAAAGGTATTCCCGCTAATAGCTGTATATGCCTAAGAAATCCTAGAAATGTCTTTTCATAAAGGAAGTTTTAAAAACTGTAAACCTAGAAATGTTTTTCATAAAGGAGGTTTTAAAAAAAAAAAGACAAAAGTGCGGTACCTGTGTTTGTCCACTAGAGGCCGCTGTGGAACGTCTTTTTTTCTTGGGACTATTCCTTCCATGGTGAAAGTCCAGGCAGATGAGTGAGCTCTCTATCAGGGAAGCTGCATTCCTCTGTCATGCTGCCAAGTAGTTTCCTTCCATCCCCGAGTCCTGGTGAAACAGGGACCCTGGCTCCTCTCCCTACATGGCGCCAAGAGCGCACACGTGCACGCGCGCACACACGCTTTCTTTTTATAAGATTTAGCTTCAAAAAAGGGGCGGAGCCTGGCGGATGACGCGCTCTGTGCGCCCAGCGCTTCTGCGCATGTGCGGGCGTCCCAGCAAGATAAAAGGACTCAGTCCACGCTGCTTGCTATGGACACAGAGCATGAAAAGGAGCTGGTAGTATGGTATAGGGGCTTACAGCGGGCGGTTGATACAGGCATCCCCAGAAAGACGCATTAGTAGACACCCACTGATGTACATAGCAGCAAATTGCATTAGACTATTTCAGTAAAGGGGTGTATTGCGGCTGGAATACCTCAGCTTTGAACTAAGGAATATGCCGCCTAAAAAACTCCGAGATATACCTCTCAGGAAGTGTAGGGGGTCTCCATCGGGCTCTGAGGATCTGGAGCAGTCATCTGCACCTTCCTCCCCTGAGAAATCAGAGGTTAATACCCATAAGGAACCCCCGGGAGTGCCAGGTACTGCGGCTGTCCTCAGTCCACCTGCTCCTGCATATATAACAGAGGAGGTTTTTGCCTCAACTCTGGAGGGATTGGAGCAGAGATTGGCAGCATTGATCGCTTCTTCTCTACAGGAAAGAAAGTGCGCCAGATCTCCATCCCCTCCATTAGAGTGCCTGTTGGCAGAGCAACAGTCCCAGGAAGGGACTGACCTACCTGAAGGGGATCAGGAGGAGGTTAACTCTGTTTTTGAGGAATCGACAGTAGATGAACCATTTTCAGCATCACAGACTGAAAGATTGTGGGTCCAGACCCTAACTGACATGGTTCGATCTGCATTTAAAATGCCTCTTGTTGAACCATCAACTACTGCTGTCTCCTCGTTGGGGTCGCTAAAAGCTCCCCAGATTAATTGCTCCTTTCCAATTCATCCATTATTGGAAGGACTTATATACCAGGACTGGGAACATCCTGATAAACTATTTGTTCCACCTAAGAAATTTCAGGTGATCTATCCCATGGAGGAAAAATTCACCCAGAGATGGAATGTTCCTACGGTGGACGCAGCCATTTCTTCTGTGAACAAATCACTGACATGTCCAGTAGATAATGTTCAAATGTTCAAAGATCCAGTAGATAAAAAATTGGAATCTTTATTAAAATCTGCTTTTTCCACAGCAGGGGCTGTTACACAGCCAGCAGTGGCAGCTATTGGGGGTCTGCCAAGCTTTAAGGGATCAAATGAAAATGGTCCTGAGGGATTTGCCAGACCAGCACGCCCAGGCTCTGGCTGATCTGCCTAGAGCATTATGCTTTGCGGTTGACGCCATCAAGGATTCTATCCATCAGGCCTCCCGCCTCACGCTGTCTTTGGTACATATGCGTAGGCTTCTGTGGCTCAAGAACTGGTCTGCTGAGGCTCCCTGTAAGAAGCTCTTAGTTAGCTTCCCATTTCATGGAGAACGCCTTTTTGGCGAAGACCTGGATAAATATATCCAGAAGATTTCCAGTGGTAAAAGTACTCTCTTACCAATTAAAAATAGGTCTAGAGGTCCGTCTTTTAAGAGGACTACCTCTCCTATCCCTGGGACGTCTGCTACTAAGCAGTTCCGACGGCCTCCTCGGTCAAACTCAGGAGGTAAAAATCAGGGACAGTCACAGGGTAATAAAAAGCCCTGGATCCGAAGAGGTACTAAACCAGCCTCCAAGTCAAGCCTATGAAGGGCTGCCCCCACTCAAACGGGTGGGGGGAAGACTTCAGTTTTTCACAGAGACCTGGCGGGAGACGATCAAAGACGGATGGGTGCTCTCCGCAGTAACTCGGGGATACAAGTTGGAGTTAAAAGAGTCTCCTCCTTCCCATTTTATGTGGTCAGGCATGCCAAAAGACCCTCTGAAAAGAAGGTGTCTCCTAGTGGCGTCAGAACAACTATTGCTCCAAGGAGTAATTATGGAGGTTCCTATGGAAGAGTGGGGGTTGAGTTTCTACTCAAACCTTTTCACAGTCCCGAAACCAAACGGGGACATAAGACCCATATTGGACCTAAAGAGTCTAAACAAATTTCTAAACGTCCGGTCCTTCCGGATGGAGTCGATCCGATCGGTCACCGCTGCCCTACAGGGGGAGGAATGGTTAGCCTCGATCGACATCAAAGATGCTTACTTGCATGTTCCCATCTTTCCAGGTCATCAAAAATTTCTACGCTTTGCAGTAGAAGGGCGCCATTTTCAGTTCAGAGCCTTACCATTCGGTCTGGCCACAGCACCACGAGTGTTCACAAAAATTCTGGCCCCACTGTTGGCCGATCTAAGAACACGAGGTGTAACGATAATGGCATACCTACACGACCTGTTGTTGATGGACCACTCAGTTGAACAAGCTAGAAGTGGTAATTGTCGATACAATCAAGTATCTAGAATCTCACGGTTGGGTCATCAACCTGGACAAGTCAGCCCTACAGCCAGTGAAAAACCTGGTATATCTAGGGCTACGGCTGGATTCAGACCAGAGGAAGATTTTCTTACCTCTAGACAAGGTATCCTCTTTGAGGGGCTTGGTCCGTCTGCTTTGTGCAAAAAGACAGCCGTCCATACGCCTGTGCATGAGGCTGCTAGGAAAGATGGTAGCATCATTTGAAGCTGTGCCATACGCCCAATTCCACTCAAGGAATTTACAGAGGGCCATATTGTCAGCCTGGAACGGAAAAATTCAGGCTCTAGACTTCCCGATGGCTTTGTCCCCTTCCGTTCGGAAGAGTCTCTGCTGGTGGTTGATCCCCCAGAATCTCCAGAAGGGAAAACCCTTCAGTCCGATATCCTGGAAGGTGGTCACTACAGATGCCAGCCTTATAGGCTGGGGGGCAGTACTGGAGCAATGGTCTCTCCAGGGCAGATGGTCAAATGTAGTAAAAACCCTGCCCATCAATCTCTTAGAGATACGAGCAGCCCGGTATGCCTTAGTAGCCTGGGCATCCAGACTCCAAGGGTCCCCTGTCAGAATTCAATCAGACAATGCCACAGCAGTGGCATATATCAATCATCAGGGAGGCACCAGGAGTCGTGCAGTCCAGAGGGAAGTAAGTCACAGCCTGGAATGGGCAGAAAAGCATGTCCCATGTATATCAGCTGTCTTCATTCCAGGGGTGGAGAATTGGAAGGCGGACTTTCTAAGTCGCCAACAGTTATGCCCAGGGGAATGGTCCCTTCATCCCGAGGTCTTCCGAGCAATATGTCAGCGGTGGGGAACACCGGATGTAGATCTGCTAGCATCCAGATTCAACGCAAAGGTGGACAGATTTGTCTCCCGGACAAGGGATCCCCTCGCTTGCGGCTCGGATGCTCTGGTGTTCCCTTGGAATCAGTTCAGACTGATATATGCATTCCCTCCGCTACAATTGTTGCCTCGACTCCTTCGCAGAGTCAGGTTGGAAAAGAAGCCGGTGATCTTGGTGGCTCCAGCGTGGCCCCGAAGGGCCTGGTACGCGGAGATCATCAAAATGTCTGTGGGGAGTACTTGGACCCTTCCACGTCGTCCGGACCTGCTTTCGCAAGGGCCGATATACCACCCTTCCTTACTAACTCTAAGTTTAACGGCCTGGCTATTGGATCCCACATCCTAAAGAAGAGAGGTCTCTCTAACTCTGTGGTATCAACTATAATCAATGCCAGGAAGCCTGTATCCAGGCAGATCTACTATAGAGTTTGGAAGGCGTACATCACTTGGTGCGAGGCCAGAAAGTGGCATCCACGTAAGTACGTTATAGGCTGAATTCTGGACTTCCTACAGTGGGCTGTAGACAGGAAGTTTGCCTTAAGTACTATCAGGGGTCAGGTTTCGGCCTTATCAATACTATTTCAAAGGCCCCTGGCTATGCATTCACTTGTCAAATCCTTTATGCAAGGGGTGACTCGTATTATTCCACCGATTAAAGCTCCCATATGCCCATGGGATCTAAATTTGGTTCTGTCGGTTCTGCAGAAGCAGCCATTTGAACCTTTGCGGCACATTTCCTTGGTTCTACTCACCAGAAAATTGATATTTTTAGTAGCCATATGCTCGGCTAGAAGAGTGTCGGAATTAGCCGCCATGTCCTGTAAGGAGCCATATCTGGTTATTCATGAGGACAGAGTAGTATTACGTCCTCACCCAGCCTTTCTTCCTAAGGTGGTATTGAGGTTTCACTTGAACCAGGATGTGGTTCTTCCTTCTTTTTCCCCAAACCGAGCTCGGTAGAGGAAAAGTTATTGCATTCTTTGAATGTAGTAAGAGCAGTTAAAGCTTATCTAAAAGCCACTGCTCAGATTCGTAGAACGGATTCTTTGTTTGTTCTGCCGGAAGGCCCCAGAAAGGGTCAGGCAGCATCAAAATCTACTTTAGCCAAGTGGATTCGACAGGTCATAATACAAGCCTATGGCTTGAGAAGTAGACCGCCTCCGTTCAAAGTAAGGGCGCACTCCACGAGAGCAGTTGGAACTTCATGGGCAGTGCATCACCAGGCCTCCCTGGCTCAAATTTGTAAGGCCGCAACATGGTCTTCAGTACACACGTTTAGTAGATTCTACCAGGTGGACGTTAGAAGTCAGGAGGTTGTCGCCTTTGGGCGCAGTGTGTTGCAGGCCGCAAAAGATCCTCATGCCTGATGGCGCCCAGCTTATGTATGGTATATCCCCCCCTCATTTGGCATTGCTTTGGGACGTCCCACATAGTAATGACTATGCCGCTCTGTGTCCCGTGATGTATGAACAAGAAAGTAGGATTTTTAAAACAGCTTACCTGTAAAATCCTTTTCTTGGAGTACATCACGGGACACAGAGCTCCCACCCCTCTTTTGGGGACACGTATTGCTTTGCTACAAAACTGAGGTGCTCCCGGATGGGAGGGGCTTATATAGGGGAGGGTACTTCCTGTTTTGGAAGTTGCCAGTGCCAGCACCTGAAGGTAATTCTATATAACCCACATAGTAATGACTATGCCGCTCTGTGTCCCGTGATGTACTCCAAGAAAAGGATTTTACAGGTAAGCTGTTTTAAAAATCCTACTATTTTTGTTTTTTTTTATTTTATATTTTTTTTGTGTTTTGTTTTTTACGTTTTTTTTTCTTTTTTACACTTTTTTTTGTAACTTTAACAACTGTAATGGTTCGGGTCTCTCAAAATGTAATGGCATCTTGGGAGACCCTGTGTAAGTGTGTCCTAGTCTGTGAAATGCTGTACCCCATGCTAAAACTTCACTTTTGAGTGGTAGCGTTCAAAACATTCACCAAGGCAAAGATCAGGTTTGTCAGGACAGAGTGGACAAAAAACACGGGTGTCACGCCTAAATCCGCGCTTGCTACAGACACGACATCTTTTTGGGGGGGTTCGTTGGGTAGGGGTACTCGGGAGGGCATACGGATAATGCCTCTCATGCAGCCGGCTTACTGCATTTGGTTGGGAATGGTGAGGTGCAGAACCGCCTGGATACAGGAGTTCTGTGACTATCTCATTCTGGAATTTTAGAAGCGATAACGTCCCGCCTGAAGCTCTGTATAGCACATGAGCGTTCAGCAAAGCCAATTGGAATAAGGATAGAGACACTTTTTTGTACCAGCGTCTCGCCTTATGGTCAATTAGATACGGCGCCAACAACTGGTCGTTGAGGTCCACCCCTCCCATATTTTGGTTATATTCGTGGACACAGAGGGGTTTCTCCACAACACCAGTCGCCGTACGAATTTGAACTGTCGTGTCTGCATGAAGGGAGGTAAGAATGAAAACATTCTTATTATCCCTCCACTTCATAGCGAGCAAGTTATTACACTTCAAGCAGGCTCTCTCCCTCAACCTAAGACGGGAATCTACAAGCCTCTGGGGAAAGCCCTGGCAATTAGGTCGCACGGTGCCACATGCTCCAATCTGATGATCAAACAAGTGACTAAACAGTGCCACGCTCGTGTAATAATTGTCCACATACAAGTGGTACCCCTTTCCGAATAAGGGTGACACCAAGTTCCACACTATCTTGCCAGCGCTCCCTATGTAATCCGGGCAGTTGACCGGCTCAACCTGTCTATCTGTTGCCCTGTCACAGAACTTATAGAGCTTGACCCCGTATCTGGCACGCTTGCTGGGAAGGTACTGCTTGAAAGCCAAGCGGCCAGAAAATTTAATCAGGGACTCATCAACGCAGACAACTTGATCGGGAATAAACAAGGCTGCAAAACATTCATTGAAGTGGTTTATGAGGGGCCGAATTTTATAGAGCCAGTCGTATTCAGGGTCCCCACGTGGACGACAAAGTTCATTGTCGTTGAAGTGCATGAACCGCAAAATCTGCTCGTATCGTGTCCTGGGCATGGAGGCAGAGAACACGGGCATGTGGTCAATTGGGTGCGTGGACCAATAAGCACGCAATGTCGGGAATTTATGTGTGCCCATGTTGAGGGAAAGGCCCAGAAAGGTCTTAAAATCGGAAACCGTAATTGGTTTACAATCTTTGGCAATTTTAGGCAACTGGGGGTTAGGGGCGATGAATTGACCAGCATATAAATTACTCTGGTCCACAATAGATCTATAGAGATCTTCCGTGAAAAACAGCGAATAAAAATCAATTGGCTTAAAATCAGCTGTTTCCACCTGAATACCGGGTTGGGCAGTGAATGGGGGAAGTACGGGTTCTGCAGAAGTGGTGGGGACCCAATCAGGATAGGCGAATTCTGCAGGAAGGGCACTATGGGCAGGACGGGCCTGCCTTTGTCTTCTTGGTGGCAGCGGGACACTACTTGTGCTTGCCACCTCGCCAGCTTGAACTGCACTTATGGGACTCGCCACGTCACCACGTGATACTGCAGTGCTGGATGTACGCCCAGGCTGTACTAGGCCGCTGGTGCTTGCCAATTCACCAGAAGGAATAGCGGCGCTAGTACTACTCTGCTCCATGATACGAGAGACCTGCGGTTCTTGCTCCTCAACAACCTCAGAAGATCGGAATCAGGTACGCCTGACCTTAGCAGGGACCTCAACTTTGTCGTCAGAGAGCTATCTGACGTGAAGCCGCTGATGTCACTGTCCTCTACGGGAAGATATTCTGAGCCTGAATCTGACAGATGCGTGACCTCCTCTTCACTATCTGTCATGCTCAGAATCTCGTAGGCCTCTTTACTAGTGTACCTTCGTCTTGCCATTTTGGGCTCTAAATTTAGGGGTACACTAGTAAGATTCACAGGTAAAAAAAGCACCTGACTGTCAGCAAATGTATCAAACGCTACCAAAAAAACTGTTAGCGATCGCAGGGATCAGGACTGTCTCTGCGAACGCTGCAGTTATGTGTGTTGTGTTTGGTAAGTGACAGTGATCGATCGATACTGCACTTGGGTGGGGTGGGCTGCGCTGGGCGGAGGGGCTAAACGCAGGTGCTAGCAGGTATCTGGGCTGATCCCGCTAACACTGCGTTTTTGGGAACCCTAAACCGCTGGGGACGCTAGTATAGATCTGATCAGATACTATACCACTAAGGGAGGTGTATGCTTTGCGCGTGGGTGTTAGCGTTACTGGCACTAACCTGATGCTGCCTGGGGCGACGCAGACCCTCTCTGGCGCTAAAACCTAATTGATCTCACCCGCCGGGCGATCAGGGGGTTAAACCTTTATTGGGTTATATACGGCGGGTGCCCTGATGCTATAAAAAGCAAACTAACCAACCAGCGTCACCCGTAACCTTTATATGGTGATCACTGGTGAAAGGGTTAACTAGGGGCAATCAGGGGGTTAAAACCTTTATTAGGTTATATATGGGGGTATCTGACGCTATACAAAAACCTGACGGGTAACCTAAATAACTAAATAACGAACTGGCTAACCAGTGTCACCAGTAAAACTTATACGGTGATCACTGGTGAAAGGGTTAACTCTAGGGGCAATCAGGGGGTTAAAATAATATATGGGGGTACCTGACGCTATAAGAACCTGTGACGAAACTAAAAATAAATAATTGGCTATCTAGGGCACCACCGGCACTAAATACAGCGATCGGAAATACGATCGCTTAGTGACGCTGGCGTTAGGGGGTGAAAGGGTTACCTGGGGGGCGATCAAGGGGTAAAACCTTTATTAGGGGGGGTTAGGGGGCTACCCTGGACCTAAAGGGGCCTAAACCTAACTGCCCTGCAACTTTTTACAGTCACAAATTACACTGATTGCAGTGATCAGTAAAAAAAATGACCACTGCAAACGGTGCACTGTGACTGGGGGTACTGGGGGTGATCTGGGGGGTGATCTGGGGGTGACTGGGGGGTGTAAGTGTGCCTACGTGTACTGGTGTCAGTGGGCTGATGGTGCACTTACTATGTGATGTCTTCTCTCCTCGCGCCGGATCGAATCGACTGACACGAGGAGAGATGACATCACTTCCTCTGCCTGTGTTTACATTTACACAGAAGAGGAAGCTTTTCATTCGCCGTGAGCGATCGCGAGAGGGTGGACGGAATCGAACGGCCGTCCCCTCATCCCTGATCGCTCCCAAACGTATAACGGCCGCTCACTGTAAAGAAGGGGGGTCCGATCGGACCCCCCAACTATACAAAGGCGATCACGTAGATCTACGTGATTCTGCCTGTCGGTGCCATTCTGCCGACGTATAATTACAGTGGGCGGTCGTTAAGTGGTTAACTAATAGGGTATGTTGGTCATATTCTAAGTAAAATAAATGGAATATAAAGGTTGTGAAAAAATTATTATGATGAAGGTGATGTGCATTATGAATGAATTTTTTACTATTGGGCATATACCCATGTAGAGAATTGAAATTTAATACATATATTTCCCACAGCAAACCACCCATCCTCTGAAGGGATCCATTGGGATCAAAACGCGTCAGCATATTTATACAGATGCATGTGAAATGTTAAAACTGTATGGCAATGTTGTGTCTTAATTCTGTGTGGTTATTTATACATGTTTTTACCGGAGTATATATATGTTGGGACTGTACTTAATGTTTATACACAATACATTTTTAATATGCATTATTGTAAATTACTTTCGGAATGTTGCTGTCAAAAGCCCCTTGGGGAAAACTTCCTATTCTTCTGTAAATTTTCGGGGTACGCAGCGCCTTTCACTCCCAGTATATGTGTCCTTCCCATTTTTTCATATTCGTTTTGGGTGGTTAAACACCCCTTCCCCCCTTTGGACACATGCGAGTGAAGACTTGAGCTATATAGTATTGTTAGTTCCTTTGCTATGCCAATATAGGTATCACATTATGGTCCAAATTCCTTGAGTAACTTCAAGGTGACCATTTTGATGAGACAGTTTTATTTATTTGTTTCAGGGGGACTGGATCCTAACTCAATCCCCTCCCCCGTTGGAAACTAAGCACTGTCTCAGTGCAGAAAACTGCTGAGAGACATCTATATGTCCCCCAACACAACACTGACTGTTTTCACAGCCAATGGCTAAGCGCTGGACTACAATTACCAATATTCAGCTCTAGTTTATATATATATCAGATATTACCAATATACCATTTACTCAATACCGATTATAAACGCATGTAATTTTTTGTTCACACTGTGGTGTTATGCAATATGCATTTGCATGCACCAAGTGTCAACTTAATATAATTTCCCATCATGGGCCATTCCATCTGTGCATCTCAGGGCTTCATTGCTTCCTCCTTGACCTGCGTCATCCCTAGTGTGGGCGGCGCATGCGTGTGCATCCTCCCGACAAGGGGGGAGGAGGAGCATTGTGCTCCCACCATGCTCATTGGGCGGCGGACCTGGTTGTTCCGCCTGCCCATTTTGGGCGTTCCTTCCTTGTCGGCGGCGTCCCTGATCCCCTCTGGACGTCCTTGCCATCCGCGCGTGCGTGGGATACTAGGACGTCACGCTCTTGCGGCGGAGGAGACGGCAGCTGTCGGAGACCTTGAGTCCTTCCGGAACGCCGAGGGAGCCACTCAGGGAGGACCGCTCCCTGGAGGATGATGCATGGACAAAGGCGGGGCGCCTGCTGATTACATCAGGGCCTCCCTAATTAAGGGCAGTACTAATATAACCTGAGAGCTGTGTGGCTCACACTCTGATCCCCAGCTCCTCTATGTGGATGACTAGACACAGCCTGGAAAATGTAAGTACACCAGCCCTACACAGGCTGGCTGACAAATTTCTTTCAGACCCATTCAAGCACCATGCACCAGGCCTGACTAGCATTACTTTTATTAATTTACAACTAATTACAGCTTCATCTGTGGTGTTGGTTAGTCTCCTTGGCTCATAAAATGAGCCTGGGACTCTCTAAGACCAATGGAACCCACATATTTCTTTACACAACACTGTGGCCAGCACATGCTATGCAACAGTACATATCCAGTACATCTGATTTGAATGACCTTCATCACATCTTTGTTTAATCTCATCACTACTTTCACCATTGTCATCCTATTAACACACACTTTCATTCCACACACAATCATTTCAATCCATTTTCACTTTTTACACGCATCACATTATATCACTTTTTCATACACATAACACATCACACCACCATTATCAATTTTCACATTGCTGACGTTTCATTTTACCTTTTTTCACTTCTATATTTATTTTTATTTTTGTGACATTCGTTTTTGTCCTCCACTATCCCATTCATAATGCACATCACCTTCATCATAATAATTTTTTCACAACCTTTATATTCCATTTATTTTACTTAGAATATGACCAACATACCCTATTAGTTAAATACCACCATAGAAGCACATCGATCATATTCCATTCATTATGCTTAGAATATGGCAAATATATTTTATTAGCCAAATACTACTACAGAAGCACATTGATAATATACAAATATATGTTCAAGGACACACCACTGCTGTCCTCTAGTCTGTCCACTTAATACTCTATACTCAGCAACCACATAGTGTATATGGATGCATCACGGATGCATCCTACATTTATGCCCATGGTGTTCTATTACAGGTGCCGGCTGTCCGTCCGTGCGCGCCCCCTCTCGGGTCTCTCCCTCTCCATATGACTCCTTGCAGATCGCACACGCCTTGGTGGCGCCCTACCTTTGGGTGTCAGATGTCCGGGAGGCTGCTGATTTCCCTTGAGATGCTAGTGATGGAACTCCGTTTAGAAACCATGGTTCTAACACACAGTTGACTGGTAATCATATACTCTATATTTTTTACTATTGGGCATATACCCATGTAGAGAATTGAAATTTAATACATATATTTCCCACAGCAAACCACCCATCCTCTGAAGAGATCCATTGGGCTCGAAACGCGTCAGCATATTTATACAGATGCATGTGAAATGTTAAAACTGTATGGCAATGTTGTGTCTTAATTCTGTGTGGTTATTTATACATGTTTTTACCGGAATATATATATGTTGGGACTGTACTTAATGTTTATACACAATAAATTTTTAATATGCATTATTGTAAATTACTTTCGGAATGTTGCTGTCAAAAGCCCCTTGGGGAAAACTTCCTATTCTTCTGTAAATTTTTGGGGTACGCAGCGCCTTTCACTCCCAGTATATGTGTCCTTCCCATTTTTTCATTATTGGCCTATATAACCTTCATCCTAAAAGAAGGGAAGGACCCAACTGCCCCAGCGAGCTTCCGCCCAATATCCGTGTTAAATACAGATATAAAGATCTTTGCTAAAGTAAAATAGCGGAAAGACTAAAACCCCTACTACCAAGCTGGGTAAACAGTGATCAGGTAGGGTTTGTAACAGGGAGAGAGGGAAAAGATAACGGCTTGAAGTCACTGTGCTTGATTCACAAAGTAGGAGGGAAGACCCCAGTCGCATTCCTGACGATTGATGCTGAAAGGCCTTCGACAGGGTGGACTGGGGCTTCATGTTTGGAACATTAAGACATCTGGGTATTGGGGTAAAGATGTGGATATTGGCCGTTTATCATCATCCAACGGCCAAGATTAGAATAAATGGGTATTTATCCCCTCCCCTAGACTTTTTAAATGGGACAAGGCAGAGGTGCCCCTTGTCGCCAATGCTGTTTGTAATAGCACTGGAACCCCTGTTAACGGCTATACGTAAAAACCCAGATATCGGAGGGGTAAAAGAAGGGGAAAGTTTAAGGTAGCTGCATACACCGACGACCTGCTATTTTATGTGTCAAACTCTAGAATAACAATCCCAGTTATATTGGAAGAGCTAACCAGATACGGAAAATTGTCTAACTTCAAAATAAATATGTCTTAAATCAGAGATTTTGAATATTACTATTCCAAGGGAGGAACAGCGAGTGATTCAACCTAAATTTCACTTTGTTTGGCGTAAAGAGGGATTGGGGTATCTGGGAATAAAACTAACTGCATCCGTAGGGACTATGTTTAAGGCCAATTATATACCAGCGCTCAATAAGATCAAAGAACACTTGGAGAACCTGAGACATAAGCTCCTCTCATGGATAGGAAGAATTAATGCTCTAAAAATGAATATCCTACCAAGGCTGACCTACATTTTCCCAATGATCCCAATAAGAGTACCCCAGGAGTATTTTAATAAACTAAGATCAATGACATTAAAATATATCTGGGCACATAAACGGTCCAGAACCGCATATGCAACATTGGTGAAAATTAAAAGCTCAGGAGAATTAGCAGCCCCAGATTTTGAGAAATACTATCCGGCGATTTGTATTTCTCGGATGGTAGTTTGGATCTATAACAAAGATGGGAGAAGCTGGATAAACATGGAGATTTCACAAAGTAAGGTAGATTTAGGTAAGATGGATTGGATACCACAAAAGCACCGAGACTTAGCTAACAGCACAAATCCATTAACTAGGAACACCTTTAAAATTTGGGATGGTTTAGGAAGATTACACCACTGGGATTATAATTCACCATTATTATCGATATTGGGCACAAATTACTTCAAGCCAGGGAAAGAGGAACATATATATTTCACTAGGTGGGCAAAAAAAGAGGACACACTATTACAAGATATAATGAAGGGAACTAGGATATGCACTTATGCGGAAATCACACAAAAATGGGGAAATATGCCACTAGATAAATGAAGGTACACACAACTACAGCACTTTGCACAATCACTGCCACAACCATTACGGGGAAAAGGTCACATGAGGACAATAGAGAAACTTTTCTGCTCTCCCCTAAGCTTAAATCAAAGTATATCAAAAACTATAGAATTTAATCTAAAGAAATAGAACCTGAATCCCCTCCATATTTGGGGAAATGGGAAGAGGAGTTAGGCCCACTCAGAGATGAGGAACATAGAAGGAAAATTCTCAGATTGGCTTGCTATTCCTCAGGAGATACAAAGACAGTTGAAATGTGTTATAAACTCCTGGCGAAATGGTATGTGACCCCCCAGAGGGTGCACAGGATCGGGGCAGAGGGTACTCCAGCTTGCTGGAGGGGCTGCGATGCCCCGGGGACCTTTGCGCGCCTTTGGCGGGATTGTACAAAGATTCCAGCTTATTGGGAGGGTATCTTAGCAGTAACCTACCAAATCACAGGAGAACAGATTCAGAAGAAGCCTTGGGAGTGTTTATTTCATGACACAAAAAAAAATGGCCCCTCAATATAAGAATACCATAGTCCCATTCCTTTTAAACGCGGCTAAAATCCTGATCCCGAATCTCTGGAGGTCCCAAGAAGTCCCGAGCATGAAGGATTGGGTTGAAAGGGTGGAAATGATAAGAGCCATAGAGGAAACCATTCACATAGAAGAGGACTCAATGGAGAGATTCTGGAACTTATGGGGGAAATGGCGGGAGTTCAGGGACGCGGGAACCTGGAGGAACTAATGAAGGTGTAGGGAATTGAGGAGAGGAGGGGGAGGGGGGGGTAAGGGCTGGGGGGGTTTCTTTTTTTTCGGGGGATTTTTTTTTTTTTGGGGGGGGGAGGGTTATTTGGGTAGGGGGAGTAATTGTTTAGATTATAGATTAAGGAGGAAGACCTCCTTGATGTGAATGTGTTTATATTTGTTTGTACAATTAAAGAGATAAAAGATAAAAAGTGAATATTCAAAAAATATATATAATAACTATGGTCTTAAGTTTACAGCAGAATGAAGTCTGGTGACAATTAATTATTTGGATCTTACCCTGGTAAAAAATCAGAATAGGATTTGCACAAAGACCTTTTTCTTTTTTATCATCAAAAGTTTATTGAAACAGAGATATAGCAGTACAGAACAATCCATACGTGTAACAGATAATGAAGCATTTTAGAAGATCTAACAATTAGATTGGTCGACAGAAGATAACAGTCTCGCGTTGATAAAAACATCAAACGTGGTAGGCGTAGATGTTACTTCATGCACTAGCTAGAGCTAAGCTGTGAAAGGTTGTAAAAGTAATTCAAACAGACATCAGTATTTTCGTATTGTATTATCTGTATGTAAAATTCGGCATATAATCAATAAAAATAGAGACATAACAATTTGAGAAAAAAGGGGGAGAAAATAAGAAGATAGGGAATGAGAAAGTAAGGGGATGAGTGGGTAATGGGTGGGGTAAGGTGTCTCGTATTAGTAGGAATCAGAGTCAAAGTCACATGGGAACAGGTTGACTCATTGTCTGAGTCATGGAAGGGAGATGAGTCAATGTGGTGGCATCTTATGAGGTCATTATTGCTTCATACGCCTGAGAAGCCTTATAAGCGAACCACGGAGACCATGTTTCTTGATATTTTTCGACCTTATCTGTGTGTTGGGCTGATGTATCTTCCATGTAGCAAGTATCAGCTACCTTTTTTAGCCAGTTTCGAGTAGACGGAGGTCTGGGGTTTTGTGGAGTATTGGGATTAGAGATTTGGCTGCGTTCAGCAGGTGTTTAGTCAGTGAATGTTTATACCATGTTAGAGAAAAATGTGTTATGTGGAGCAGGCAAGCAAGCCGCGTTTAATTCAATTCTGGTCTACGTGATCTGCTTTGTGATCTCCTTGACCTTAGTCCAGAAATCGTTCAGAGCCGGGCAATCCCACCAAATATGTTTGAGACTGCCCGTATCCATCCCACATCTCCAGCATCTGTTCGGGGTATGTGGGTACCATTTTTTTAAATTGTCTGGTGTTGCATACCAATGTGTCAGGAGTTTGAAAGACGTCTCTTGAGTTTTGGTACTCATGGAGCATTTATGTGCGAGGATGCAAGCTGTTTTCCATTGGTTGTCAGTGATGTCCATTTTTAAGGCTGTAGACCATGCTATTCTAAATCTATCGTCTGATGTAGTGAGTGTGTTTTGTAGTCAAGCGTAGGTAATGAAGGTTACTCTGTCACACTTTGAGCCCTTAGCACGACTCTCTCAAATTCAGTCAATTCCCTGGAAAGATAAGGCTTCCGCGACCCAGAGTTAGCGTAAGAACGCATTTTGAAAGTACGTCTACCAGGAAAGTCTTGGAAGATCATTATCTTTTTGGAGTGCTGTTAGGTTTTTAAATAAGCCCTTGTTAAAGCAGTCTTTCATTGTGAGTGGTGGTTTGGAGTCAGGGGTTTGTAAAGTAGCATTGCCAATTCCCGGTGGGAAGTCTGGGTTATCTCTCAACGGGGACAATGGGCTGAGAACAGTAGTCAGGTCTGTTTTGGTGGCCACAACCAGAAACAGGGATAATGTAGTGCCTGTCAATGGACGTTTCTTAATGGTGTCAGTTTGGCTCTGCCACGGAATCCATGGTGAGTCCTCCAGTTTTACCCAGTCTTTGGACTTGCCATGGCAGTGCCAATCGATCACCCTTGTAAGGTGTGACGCCAGATAGTAATTGTAGAAATTTGGCAGACCCATCCCACCTTTGTCTTTGGGCCTAGTGAGGAGTGAGAACTTTATTCTGGGTTTTTTATGCCGCCACAGGAATTGTATGAGGGTAGACTGCAGGGTTCTGAAAAATGACTGTGATATTTTGATTGGGAGGGTTCTGAGGAGATACAGTAGCCTTGGGAGGATAACCATCTTTAAGATCGCTGCTCTTCCAAACCAGGAGAAATATTTAGAGTTCCAGGTCTGTAAGACTTTTCTTATGTCTTGTAATAGCGTAGGGAAGTTATGTTCATAAATGGATGTCAATTTAGGTGTTAACCACACTCCCAATTATTTGAGTGCCTTAGTCACTCATTTAAAGGGGCAGTTGGTTTGTGTTTTAGTTAGCGATTCTTTCGTCAAGGAGATGTTCATGGACTCAGATTTGGTGAAATTAATTTTAAGGTTTGATATGTATACGTAGATTGAAAACTGTTTCATCAGGTTAGGGACAGTGATGTGGGGATTATTTTAGGAAAAACAGAAGATCATCAGCGTAGGCCGTGATCTTGTATTCTACTCCTGCTACCATAAAACCTGTTATCGATTTGTCTCCATTGACCATTCTGATGAACGGTTCTAGGGAAAAAATTAACAGGATTGGGGATAGAGGGCACCCCTGCCTGGTTCCGTTCAAGATCAGGACCTCTTCCAACAGTGAGCCATTTAAATTTAGCCTGGCTGTAGGTTTAGCATAGAGGGCTGCAATCCACTATATCATTCGTGGACCGAGACTGACATGTTTGCAAGTGGCCATCATATAATCCCAGGCAACTCTGTCGAAAGCCTTCTCCGCATCCGTGTCTCTGGCCTCTCTATCGGGCATGAAACCCACCTGATCGGGGCCGATCAAGGAGGCAAGTAATGGTCTCAGTCTGTTGGCAATGATTTTTGCTAGTATCTAAAGCCTTGTACACACGATCGGTTTGACTGATGAAAACCGTCTGATGGATGGTTTTCATCAGACCAACCGATCGTGTATGGTACCCATCGGTCTTTTTTCCATCGGTTTTAAAAAATAGAACTTGTTTTAAAATTTTCCGATGGATCAAAAACCGATGGTAATTTCCAATCGTCTATGGGCAAGTCCATCGGTTAAAAAACCCACGCATGCTCAGACTGAATTAGGAGACGGGAGCGCTCGTTCTGGTAAAACTAGCGTTCCTAATGGAGAGAGCACATTCGTCATTCTGCAAGTTATTGCTTCGTTTAATGCAGCGCATGTTTTTTTTGCTTTAGAACAGTGTTTAAAATGTCATTTTTGCTGCAGATCTTTATCACGAGTTCTGACAAACTTATGTTTTTCTTCTTTCTTGTGATCTTAGGAATAATTAGTTTAATTCTTAAAGGCCGACCTCACAAATTACACCAAACTTTTTTTTTTTGGTATTTAAATTTGTTGTGCATTTTTTTGGTGTGTCAATTTCTCATAACAACATTTTTTATTTTATCGTTTCCTCATGGAGGTTGGTGTCCCTTGTTATTAATTACACATTGTATTCATGAAATGTTATTGCTACTCCAAAAAAAAAACACATCAGGCATGTATGTTGGCTGAAATCAAATTTCCATTTATTTAGGAAAAAAAGCAAACAAAAAACGAAGGGCAACTATGACTATCATGAATAATAAAATCAACAACAGCATGAAATCAGGAGCAGCAGCCAAAGACATACATCATCCCAAGCTGTGGTACTCCATCACCCTGCAACTTCTGGAAGAGCAGCTCGAGGCCAGAGAATCACCTCCTGCTCTTCGCTGTAGCCTTCCTTCCACGCTTCCCTGCAGCGTTCTCTCCACGGCCCCGTCCACGCACCCTTGCAGGCTGGGCCACTGTGGGTGGTGAAGTGGCAGGAGGAGGAGGAGAAGGAGGAGAGGGATTGGCCTGATGTGACAGATGGGTGGCCTCAGTCAGCTGCCCCCTCGCCGCCATGTACATAAGGTGCTCACAGAGGGCCCGTTGTCCCGCCTCCATTTGGAGCAACTTATCTGCCAGGTAACTACTGAAACCCTCCGTAGGGTTGAGGGGGGCTCTCATGATGGCAGCAGCCTCACGAGTCATCTTTAGTGACTCCTCCTCCACTTGTGTCATCCGCCGATGTTTTGGCAGTCTGACGTGGAGGGGAGCCACTAGGGAGACTGTACTGCCGCTAGGCCTGGGGACCTGCTGAGTCCCACTTGGCCCTGCCTCCTCCTGCCTGCCACACTCCTGAGCCTCTTCCTCCTGGCTTGCCTCATCCTGTTTATAAAAAATAAAATAAAAATTGTATTATTTGGGGAATCTATCACACACAATTTGGATATCATGACTGGTGCATATTTTTTTTGGGGGGGGATGTTATCATTTTGGGCTAATCCAACCATTTCATCACAATATTACTTAGTGAACAATAATTATGTGCTAAAATACTATACCTGGCTGAAGATGCAAAGATCTGGCTCTTCAAGTTCAGGTGGCTCCTCCTCCGCCTCTGCAGGGGTGGAGGGAAGGGTGGAAGTAACGCTGGAGGGAAGGGTGGAAGGAAGGATTGATGGAAGGCTGGAAATAGATTCCCTGGCCTCGATCTGGTCATCCAGAAATTGAAGATGTTTGTAGTACCACAGCTTGGGCTGTACTACATCGTCGGCTGCTGCTCCTGATCTCTTCGACTTGCGCACTTTCTTGTATTTTTTTTTTATAGGAATTACGCAGGTTGTTGATTTTATTATTGATCATAGTGTAGTCTGCATCTGGGATCCATGGCTTCATATCCTCTGCTAATTTGCAAATAGTTGCCCGACGTACATCACTCTTGTGGTACGCTGGGTGTTTCAGTCCCCACAGGTTGCGCTGTTCCTTATATTTGTCTATAAAAATCAGCATCACCTCCGGCTCACGTAGTTTATGCATCTTTTGTGATCAGCAAGTAAAAAAACAAGGAAAAAAAAAAAACAGATCAGATTTGATTCTCCTCAACTTATCACAATATTGGCCTTTACAATCATGAACCATTATAGGCCACTGCAGACCCGAGTTCCCTTCTTACCTTAGTTGAGTTCGTTTGTTCACTTCCGGTCGTCCTTACTCCGCGCATCCCTAATAACTTCTTTCCCCTTTTTATACCCTGCGCATGCGTGTAACTCCGCCCTCGTCGCCCGCCCATGACGGACTTTTTCTGCATTTCCCCGCCCCTTAACGATCGGCGCACAGTGTGAGACGGCGACATGTCGCAGACACAGGTGGCTTCTTTAGTAGAAATTACCGACGACTGGCAGGGAAGGGGTTAACACTAGGGGGCGGGGAAGGGGTTAACTATGTTCCCTATTTGTGATTCTTACTGTGGGGGGAGGGGACTGACTGGGGGAGGAGACCGATCTGTGTCCCTATGTACAAGGGACACCGCATCGGTCTCCTCTCTCCCTGACAGGACATGGATCTCTGTGTTTACACACAGAGATCCACGTCCTGCTTCTGTAACTGCCGATCGAATGTACCTGGCGGACATCGCGGCCGCCAGGCACGCTCCTCGGCATCACGTGATGCGCGCCGCACAGCTGTTCCCCGCCGCGCGCCCTCGGCGGCGTGCGGCGGGATGTAAACAGAGAAGGACGTCCTGGGGACGTCCTCTCGGCACTTGAGAGCCGCGCTGCAGCCGTCTTTCGGCTATAGCGCGGGTCTCAAGTGGTTAAACAATGTTTATCTACACATTGTTGGCTAGATGATGTGTTTGTAAATAAAACTAGAATGTGAATGAAAGGCTAAACTGTATTCTGGGTAAAGGAGATGACACTCCAGCAGTTGTGTACTCAGCTTTTTTTTCTGGATCAAGATACTATAGTCTGGGCCACATGACCAAATTTATAAACGGTGTCACACACAGGTGGTCCAGTGGATACCTTGGTGGTTATCCAAGTGTATTTGTGAGTGTCCTCAAAAATAACATGTTGCTTTGTAGAGTTCGCAAGATCTCATATGTTCATCTTGGAACTCAGGGCCAAATATCAATTGTACCCCACTTCAAAACAATGAATCCATTTTCAGGCCTAAAATGTCTGTGTGCTAAAGGATACATTATTTTTGACATTCCCATTGGGGAGAGGAGACTGGGAGGACACCATGCTCTGGAGACGAGGAACCAAACACCACAGAAACTCCCCGAAGATCACAAAGCAGACCAAGATCAGCATGTTCAGGAAGCGGAGGTGGAGGAAGCGGAGGTGGAGGAAGGGGAGGTGGAGGAAGGAGAGGTGGAGCTTATCAGCACAACAGGTCAGTGTCTGTCACCACAACTTCAAGGTAATTACAGATGTAGGCCTGCATAGTTCAATTTTTTTTTTTTTTTTTTTTAGGGACTGAACGTGGGGGTGTGTCAGGAAGTCCAAATCCTCCATTCTCGAGTGCCAGCGCCAAAATAATCATTCAGGAAATCATGGAATGCAGTAGCGAAATGGACATTATGAGAAAGAGAATGAATGTGATTGAGCAAAAATATAAAAACATTATAGATATTTTGGGGAGAATAGTGTTTTTGTGTTTTGTTATGCGTCACAAATTTGCAATGTGATTTCCACCAGCCCAAATGTGAAGATGCACACAGTGACTCAACATGTGCTATCTGCCGTCACAGGATATCTATGTCCCTGTTTTGGGGGTGCAACCTCTTCCTCCCTATTCAAGTAGGTGAGAGGAAGGGTTTTCACCCCCAAAGCACGTCCATTGATCCCCCATGATGGCAGATAGCACATGTTTACCTTAGCCATGGGATCATGTTGAAGATACCCATTTGAGCCCCAAAAAGAAATGGTTCTTCACATTTGGGATGGATCAGGGGTGACATTACCCCATCTCATGTTTGTCTTTTTCACTGTGTTATTTTTTTACTTTTTCCCCAAAAAAATTTGGGATTTTGACCCATGCAGGTTTCTGCAAAAAAAGCAGGCCAAAAAAAAAAAAGGCTTAATATCGAAAACCGGTGTGGCTTGTTCTTTCTATGCTTAATAGCAGTTCTGAAGATGCAAAAACAAGGTTTTTACCTGTGAGAATTGAGGCTATTTACTAAGGACAAATACACTTGGCACTACTAGAACCTGGGAGACACATAAACCCAAAATACAAGAATGACAACACAAGTTTGTAGTAAATATAATTTTATTTTTATTTTAAAAATGGTATAAAAGGTCAGATGTGGTCTGGCATTGCTGACGTACTTCACGGGCACTTTGGGGGGCCAAGCCAGTACGGGCAGTGTTGAGGCCGGTCAGAATGGTCATTTCGGATGGACCGACCTCAGGCCCAACTGATGACACATAGGTAGAAGAGAATTGTCTTAGAAAGTTGTGCAATATGCAGTAGCAGTACACAATGTTGTTCAGTTTATATTCCGCCAAATGTATAGCTGTCTGAAACAGGCGGAACCGGCTGGCCATTATCCCAAAGGCATTCTCCACAACTCTCCGGGCTCTGGCCAGCCGGTAATTAAAACCCCTCCTCTCCGTGGTGAGGGTGCGTTGATGAAACGGCCGCATGAGGCGTGGTCCAAGTCCAAAAGCTTCATCCGCGATGAAAACGAACGGTAGTCCTTCCACGTTGTCTGCATCTGGAGGCAGTGCAAGACCCCCAGCCTGCAGACGGTGAGCGAACTCCGTCTCTGCGAATACTCCGCCATCGGACAACCGGCCGTTCTTCCCCACGTCCACATACAGGAACTCGTATCGTGCCGACACCACCGCCATTAACACTATGCTATTAAAACCTTTATAGTTGAAATAGTATGACCCGAACGGGGTGGCGGCACTATGAGGACGTGCTTCCCATCAATTGCCCCTCCGCAGTTGGGGAAGTCCCACCGCTGGGCAAATTGATCTGCCACAGTCAGCCATTCCTGTGGTGTGCTAGGGAACTGTGGAGTCAAACAAAAAGAAGACATTAGTACGGTTTATGTTTACAGTGCAAGCAGATTACACACAAAGACATTGTTGACCAACATCATTCTAACATTATTATTTAAGGGAGTATTTCCTACCAATAAACAAAGGCCCACTTAGCAGATGCCTCACCCCCGCTGAGTGGACATTCTAAAATAATCTATGGGGGGGGGCTTGAGGTGATTGTGGGGGATCCAAATAAAGGCTCTACCACTCTGCTGATCTTGATTGAGAACTAAAACTATTTTTAAATTTTTAGGGGGGGGAGGGAGGGTTGTCAAACTACGAGAGCACTGACCCCAAAAATTTTAAAAGGAAAATAGAAGGCTAGCTGGGTTTGGGCCCAGGATAGCATGCTGGAGAGGTTAGTGAAGGGAAATATGCATGTAGGGCCCAAAAAAGGCCTTTACAGGTAAAAACATGCATGGTGAAAATGGGGACATTACCAGGATATTACAAACAGGCAAATTTGGGAAGGAGGATAAAAATTTAGAACATTATTAAACAATCCAAACATATAATGTGATGTTAAAGGAGCAAACTTACCTTCATATAGTCTTTCTGCAGGACCTGAATAATGGCCGAACACGTCTCAGGGATAATGATCCCGAGAGCCTGGGGGGAGATGCCTGTTGTGAACTTGAGGTCCTGCAAGCTTCTCCCAGTCGCCAGGTATCTCAACGTGGCAATAAGCCTCTGCTCGGCAATGATGGCCTGGCGCATCACAGTGTCCTGCCTCGTTATATAGGGGGACAGCAAATCCAACAGACGGTGAAAAACGGGGTCCGTCATCCTAAGATAATTCCTGAAATCATCAGGATTATTCTCATGGATTTCCCGCAGCAGAGGCATATGAGAGAATTGGTCCCGCTGGAGCAACCAATTCTTAGTCCATGAACTCCTCCTCACCCTGTTCACAGACTGAACTCGGGTTACAGTGTTAACTGCAACACCAAGTCCAAAGCCAGCACGAGAACGAGAACGCACTTCAAACATGGTCTTAAACCGGTCGGCTGGTCAGAACGAACTCAAACAGAACGCACCGTGGAACAGCAAGGCCTGAGAAGAACGACCTGAAAAACAGAAAACGAACGGCCAAGAAGGCACTGCAAGGCAGTAACGACCTGACTGCACGCACTGAAGAACAAATATGAACCCACAAGCACAAACTGAACACCAGGAAACGATCTGCAAAGCACGGAGACTGAAAAGCGCAAATCGGCTCTCACCAAACTTTTACTAACACGCGGTAACACGAAATCAGCAAAAGCAGCCCAAGGGGTGGCGCCATTAGATTTGTTCGGCCCTTTTATAGCGCCGTCGTACGTGTTGTGCGTGCCCTCGTTTTCTTGCCGTCGGTTTTTTGACTGATGGTGTGTGGCCAAGACTGATGAAAAACAGTTTCATCAGATTTCCGATGGAGAAATCCATCGGACGAAAATCCATAGGTTATCCGATTGTGTGTACAGGGCTTTAAGGTCGAGATTTAGTAAGGAAATGGGCTTGTAGCTGGAGCATTCGGTATGGTCTTTCCCAGGTTTCGGGATAAGTGTGATATGGGCAGATAGAAAATCAGTCGGCACCGATCTGGGAGAGGATAGTGAATTCAAAGCCTTTGTCAGGGGTATCGATAATATATCACTGAATGTTTTATAATAGACTGAGGGAAACCCGTCAGGTCCTGGACTTTTCCCTGATTTAAGATCCTGAATTGCCGACTGAGTCTCCTCTACCGTGATTTGCTCTTCAAGGGGGTCTAACATTGAGTCCTCCAATTTGGGGAGGCCACTTTTATTTAGATAGTCTAGTATAACAGTATCTCTATCTCCCTCCATGGTTCGGGGTTTATGTTGCTGTGGGAGGTTGTACAGTTTTGTATAGAATTGGTGAAATTGTGCGGCTATGGCTTCTGTGGATACCTCTAGGGTCCCCTTATGTGATCTGATTTTTGGTATGTGATTGATGGCGTTGGCTTCTTTTAAGGCTCTCGCTAGGAATCTACCTGTCTTGTCACCTGTCTCATAGTAAAGTTTCTTTTTGAATAACAGCATTCTTTTGGTTTTGGACTCAAACAATTCCTGCAGGGCTTTACGAGTTTCAAGTAGTTCCGTCGCAGACTGTATTTACAGGGATTGTTTGTGGTGACTTTCAAGTCTATATATTTTATTTGTCAGTCCTCTGATTACCTGGTCTTGTTGCTTTTTCTTCTGTGAGCCCAGTCTGATCAGGTCTCCCCTTATTGAACACTTATGAGCCTGCCAGATCGTCATAGGGTCCATACCTGGGGTGACATTAAGACGGAAGTATTCCGATAGTGAGGAGGTGATTTTGGGGAGCAAGTCTGGGTCTGTCAGAAGTGAGGCGTTCAGTCTCCAGGAGTTTGGCTTAGGAGTGGACAGTCCGGGGTCAATCAGTAGAGAGATTGGTGCATGGTCAGATAATGATTGGATACCAATATGGGCTCCTGTCACAGAGTGCAAGTCTCTTTGGGTAATGAATAGGTAGTCAATTCGGGAGTAGCGGTTGTGGGGAATCGAGTGGAATGTAAAGTCTCTGGAGTCAGGGTGGAGAAATCTCCAAGTGTCTATTAACTGTAGGGAGTTGAGCATTGTTTTCAGTCGTTTGAGTGCACGGTACGTAATGCAAGACGACCCTGATAAGGAATATACTGTCGGATCCCAGGGTATATTAAAGTCACCCCCTAAAATAAGGAGTCCTGACGCGAAACCCCTTAATTCCCGTGTTATCTTCTGGCAGAAAGTTACATGCGCCGAGTTGGGAAAATAAATGTTTGCTAAGGTGATGGGTTTGCCATTTTAAGTGCCCTTTAGGAAGACGTATCGCCCCTCTGGATCGACTAGGTGATCCAGCAGGGCGAATGGCACGTCTTTACTTATCAGGGTCGTTACCCCTTTAGTTTTAGCATTATCATTGGTCGCATGGTGTGCTGCAGTAAAGTAGGTGTTAGTGAGCTTTTGTATTTGACCTGTTCTGAAATGGGTTTCCTGTAAGAAAACAAAGTGAGGCTTACCCTTCTTCAACTCTCTAAGGAGCCCTTTTTCCCGGGATATTCAGCCCCTTTGTGTTGTGCGATATGATAAATGGGATTCCTCCCCAGGGATGAGTAAGCCATCGGTAATGTCGCTAATGCTGATTCTGAAATATACTTTTAGTATTTTGTTAGTGGTCTGCCTCCACTGGGAGGTGTGTCAGAATCAATGGTTAAGACGAGAGCGTAGTACATGCTGTTTTCCTGTGGATGTGACCACCAAGGCAAAGAGAAAGCGCCATGTGTATTTTATGTCCTTCTCTCTGAGCCGTTCCAGGAGGGGGTGCATGGCCCTGCGGATTTTCAGATCCTGATATAGCATGATATGCGTGCCATTAAAGACAATGCGGTCGTTTCTGTGTGCCTTCCTCATAATGTCCTCCTTAAGTTCTGTAGACAACAGATAATGTCTCTCGGGGGAGCATCCTCAGGTCCCCTAGCTCTGAGAGTTCGGTGTGCTCGAACAAAGTCTATCTCTGTGTCTTCCAACCTTTCCAATAGGCTATTGAACACCCTTTGTAGCGTGGGGACAATTTGGTCATTTTCCACTGATTCAGGTATCCCCCTCACCCTTATATTGCATCTACGCCCACGGTTATCTAAATCTTCCAAATGGCGATTTATTTCAATAAAATGTGAAGCATGAGTGTCCGCCACCTTTTCTAACCTGTGTATGGCTCTGTCTCTCTGTCTCCCCTTCACTTCCACTGCCTCCATTTTGTCAGAGAAGACTAGCAGGTTGGATTATAGATCCGTGATTGCTGCAGAGAATGTAGCTTTGATATCCGCAGCTATGACAGACATGTCTACAAAGGTGAGGGGTTTGCCGGAGCGTGTGCGGCTCCTACCTGGGGTTTCTGCTGTGTACTGCGAATCCTCGCTGAAGTCTTCTTCTTCATGCTGGGACCGCGCCATCTTGTGACTCGCCACAATGCCACGAGGGGCCGGAGCAGCTTTGAAGAGATCCGAGATGCTTCTGAATGAGGAGGCGGCTGATCCTCAGTGGGTTCTCGAGTGTGAAGCCTGGTAAGTCAATCTGCCCATTTCCAGGACCCAAGAAGCAGTTTAGAGAGCTGTCGGCTGTGTGTTATCACGGAGCTCCTTCAGTGTGCTTCTATTCCAGTCGCTTGCTAGGCTACCACAATGACCTTTTTCAAGGCAACTGACAGAAATGGGTTTGTGCCAATCACTACCTGTCACCATCCCCAGTGGCTGGGAGCGGTCCCCAAAGGCCAATATATGCGTATCAGGAGGAATTGTGAAAGCCTAACCGACTTTCACACACAAGCAGAAGTACTCACAAATAGATTCCATGAAAAAGGATATTCCCAAAAAATGCTCACTGAAACAAAAAATCAAGTTTTGGCCATGGATAGGAAAACATTATTCAAAAGGCAAAGAAAAAGGGTGCCACTTAGTTTAAAACTGTAACACTTTAATGACAAATTGCATCAAATAACTCACTTCTTAAATTGCGGTGTAAGGCATAGATCAGGTCCATGAAACGATCAAACTCCGCTGGTAGGTGGTCTCAAATGCCAGACATCTAGTTGTGTGAAGCGGAATCAGGTAATACGTCCGTGTAGGATGATTTCCGGATAGTCACCATGTGGAGCCAGGGAGAGGGCTGGAACACAAGCTCAGAGTCCAGCTGGGACGCAACGTTCGGCGGAGTGACCTCAGGACCAGCATCCTACACGGACGTATTACCGGATTCCGCTCCACACAACCAGATGTCTGGCATTTGAGACCACCTACCAGCGGAGTTTGATCGTTTCATGGACCTGATCTATGCCTTACACCGCAATTTAAGAAGTGAGTTATTTGATGCAATTTGTCATTAAAGTGTTACAGTTTTAAACTAAGTGGCGCCCTTTTTCTTTGCCTTTTGTTACATATTTGGAGTTTGGCTTCAGCTCCCACCGCGAGGATGCCCAGTTTATCATAAGACTGTCAACCCACAAAAAGCTCATTGCAGCTTAAAGGACTTCATGGTAAAACTAGTTGTATGTCCCTATATTGCAATATGCGGCATTTTTGTATTTAATTTTGCAGGAAAACATTATTGACTACAAAGAAAAAAAACTATTTTCAATGAGATTTAGCATTTGTCTCAGGCTTTCACAGACAGTACAAAAATGTAGAAACAAATCTTAAACAAATTTTGGCCTATCCTCCTAAAGGATAAGGATCTACAAACTACCTTACCCCCAAAACCTAAATTTATTTATAGGCAAGCCCCCGGATTAAGGAACATTATTGCACTATTGCATTGTATTCCTACAAGTAATTATATTGTAACTGGGAAATGAGTGCTAGCAGGGTTGAAGGTTTTGCTCTGTGCACAGTGTGCCACATGTATGCAAAATTGGTGCAACAGCTCCAGGATGGATACCGCTGTGACAGATGTGAGCAGGTTGCCCTTCTGGAAGCTCGCATTACAGATCTGGAGGAGCAAGTTGCAACACTGGGCAGAAAGGACAACCTTGAAAGGGGTCCTCTGCTCGCTGAGCAGGTGGTCAGTAGGGCTGATGTGGAGGGTGGAGGGGCAAGTCAGGATTATCAGATAGGAATGTAGTTAGAGGGAGTGGAAGGGGGTTGCAGAAAAGGAAGGCCAGTCCTGTATTTGTGCATCAAAACAAATTTTCCAAGTTGGGTGAAGATGTGGAGGTGGCAAACACAGAGGTGGCAGCCCTAGATGTCACTGCTACCCCTAACAGCCGGGAGAGCAACCCATCTAGTAGAGGTGGTGAGGGGAGTGCAGTTAGGCCTAGACAGTTGGTGGTTATAGGGGATTCTATAATCAGAAGGACTGATAGAATAATTTGTCGCCAGGATCGCCTCAACCGAATGGTTTGCTGTCTCCCTGGTGCCAGGGTTCGGCATGTGGTGGACCGGGTGGATAAATTACTCGGAGGGGCTGGGCATGACCCAGCTGTCTTGGTCCACGTTGGAACCAATGACAGTATACATGGAAGGTGGAGGCTCCTTAAAAATCAATTTAAAGAACTAGGCTGCAAGATGAAGGCAAGGACCTCCAAGGTGATATTCTCTGAAATATTGCCTGTGCCATGCGCAACACAGGAAAGGCAGGGGGAGATTAGAGAGCTGAATGCATGGCTAAAGACCTGGTATAGGGAGGAGGGATTTGAGTTCCTAGAGCACTGGGCTGACTTTTCATTGAGGTGCAACCTATATGCTAAAGACGGTTTGCACTTGAATGGAAGGGGGTCTGCTGTGCTGGGGGAGAGGTTCATGGGAAGGCTGGAGGAGTATTTAAACTAGGATTGATGGGGGAGGGTGAACTAGAATAACATCGGGCACACAGGTCAGTTAGGGGTCAGACATTAATGGAGAGTGGAATGGGGATAGATGGGGGGAGGGTTATGGCAGGTGACAAGAAAGTTCCCATGTTGCAAACAGCCATTGGAAACTATAGTGCCATTTGTACTACTAAAAATGTATATGAAAAACACCAGAGAAAAATGTAATACATTAAAGTGTTTGTTCACCAATGCCAGAAGTCTGCCAAGCAAAATAGGTGAGTTGGAAGCTCTGGTGCATGAGGAGAGCTATGATGTAATTGGTATTGCTGAAACTTGGCTTCAATCCTCACATGACTGGGCTATTAATATTCCTGCCTATGCACTCTTTTGGAGAGACAGGGTAAAAAGGAAAGGTGGCGGGGTCTGTCTCTATGTGAGAAGTGATCTCAAAGCAAGCGTGAAAGAGGACCTGGTTGATGGAGAGTGTGATGAGGCTGAAACATTATGGGTGGAACTGCATACAGATGTGCGTAGTTCAAATTTAATCATTGGAGTTTGTTATAGACCACCCAATGTTAATGAGGAGGTGGAGACTCAGCTCCTTGCACAGATGGAAAGGGCTGCAAGGGCTGGGACGGTGATAATAATGGGGGATTTTAACTACCCAGAAATTGACTGGAGTAATGGCACTGCTGGGACAGTTAAAGGGCAAAAATTTATAAACCTATTGCAGGACAATTTTATGGTCCAGTTTATTGAGGCCCCAACTAGGAATGATGCTCTGTTGGACCTGGTCATCTCAAACCATGCAGAGCGTATTACTAATGTAATGTTCAGATAAAGGAACACCTGGGTAGCAGTGACCATAACATGATTTCATTTGATGTTAGCTGTAAGCAAGAAATACATACAGGAAAGATAAAAACACTTAATTTCAAGAAAGCAAATTTTCCAAGGATGAGGGCTGCTCTCCAGGACTTATGCCGCGTACACACGATCATTTTTCCCGTCGGGAAAAATTACATTTTTTTTTTTCGCCGAGAAAAACGATCGTCTGTGGGATTTATGCCGTTTTTCTCGTTGAGAAAAACGGCAGGAAAAACGACGAGAAAAATTAGAACATGTTCTAAATTTTCTCATCGTTTTTTCCATCATTTTTTTCCGCGGCAGTTTTCCCATAGGGAGACACTGCCGCGGAGCCCACAGACGGTCGTTTTTCTCGACAAAGAAAAAAATGACGGGAAAAACGGTCGTGTGTGGGGGAAAATGCCGTTCCCTCGTTTTTCATTTAATTTCATGTCGTGATTCACGGCGGTGTTTTCACCGCCGTGAATCACGATCGTGTGTACGCAGCATTAGACTGGGAGGGAATATTGGCATCAATAAACACAGAACAGAAATGGGAATTCTTCAAAAAGACTGTTTGGGACCTCACTGCAAAGTATATTCCCATGGGCAATAAGTTTAAAAGGCTAAAAATAAAACCTATGTGGCTTACGGTTAGAGTTAAAAAAGCTATAAACCATAAGAAAAGAAAAATATAAAAATGAAGGAACAGTAGTGTCGTTTAAATGTTACAAAGAATATAACAGGATATGTAAAAAGGAAATCAAGGATGCAAAAATTCAAAACGAACGACAGATTGCAAAAGATAGTAGGACAAACCCCAAAAAATTCTTCAAATATATTAATAGTAAAAAGGTCAGGACTGAGCATGTAGGCCCTTTACAAAATAATCTAGAGTGGGTGACTGGGGACAAAGAGAAGGCTAATTTATTAAATACTTTCTTCAGCTCTGTGTATACAATGGAGCATGGGGGAGATCATGTCCATAATGGGTGTGGTAGTGACCCAAATCCACAATGGCTCAAAAGTGATATGGTCCAGAAATATTTAGATGGAATAAAGGTGGATAAAGCACCTGGACCAGATGGCATACACCCACGGATCCAAAAAGAATTGAGCTCTGTAATTTCAAAGCCATTGTATCTAATTTTTAGGGACTCATTAATGACAGGAATAGTACCACTGGATGGGCGCAGGGCCAATGTGGTGCCTATATTTAAAAACGGAACAAAGTCTTTAACAAGTAACTATAGACCTGTTAGTTTAACTTCTATAGTTGGGAAGATACTGGAGAGATTAATAAAAGACCACATAGATGAGTTCTTGCTGGAAAAAACTATTTAAGCAGCAGACAGCATGGATTCATGAAAGACAGAAGTTGTCAGACAAACCTGATTTCTTTTTATGAAGAGGTAAGTAAAACCTTCGAAAGAGGGATGGCGGTGGACGTGGTATACTTGGATTTTGCAAAAACGTTCGATACAGTTCCGCACACACGGCTCATGTGTAAGGTAAAGTCTACAGGATTGGAAATATCAGTTTGTAAATGGATAGAAAACTGGCTAAAAGACAGAATTCAGAGTAGTGGTTAATGATTCTTACTCTGAATGGTCTAAGGTTATCAGTGGTGTACCCCAAGGTTCAGTGCTGGGACCCTTACTTTTTAATATCTTTATAAATGATATTGGGTCTGGGATCAAAAGTAACATTTCTGTCTTTGCAGATGACACTAAGCTATGCAGTGGAATAACGTCCTTACAGGATGTCGCCAATTTACAAACCGACCTCAATGCTCTGTCTAATTGGGCGACTATGTGGCAGATGAGGTTTAATGTTGTTAAATGTAAAGTTATGCACTTGGGGGCTAAGAATATGAATGCATCATACATACTAGGGGGAGTACAACTGGGGGGATCCATAGTGAAGAAGGATCTGGGGGTTTTGGTAGATCATAAGCTCAATAATGGCATGCAATGCCAAGCTGCGGTTTCCAAAGCGAGCAAAGTCCTTTCTTGTATTAAGAGAGGTATGGACTCCAGAGAGAGAGATATCATTTTGCCCCTGTTCAAATCATTAGTAAGACCTCATCTGGAATATGCAGTTCAGTTTTTGGGCACCAGTTCTCAAAAAGGATATCGGGGAACTGGAGAATGTGCAGAGAAGGGAAACCAAACTGATAAGAGGCATGGAGGAGCTCAGCTATGAGGAAAGATTAGAGGAACTGAATTTATTCACTCTTGAGAAGAGTAGAATAAGGGGGGATGTGATTAACATGTACAAATATATAAGGGGTCCATATACAAGGGGTCCCCGAGTTACGAACTTCCGAGTTGCAAACGACTCCTACTTACGAACGGGGTCCTGCACTCCATCCTTAGCCATCCGTGCACATAAACACTTAAAAAGAACCTAATTACATGCCTACCTGTTCCTCTCCATACCCTTCTGTGTCTTGTGCCTGTATTGCAGCCACGGCCTGGTCCGGCCTAGTGCGGCCTAGTGAAGCCTGCAGATCCCCAGTCTTTCCTGCGCTGCTGCCCCGCGGAGGTGCACCGCGGCCGGCCTGGCCTGGACTCCATACCTCCCAACTTTTAAAAGTCCCACCACGGGACATTGATGAGCTCCCCTCTCCCCTTCAAAAAAATTCGACTTTAAAACGAAAGTTGTTGAGCGGGGGGGCGGGGGGTGCATGCGGTGGCTGTGCAGTGGGAGACTTGAAAAAAAATTTGACATTAAAATGAAAGTTGTTGAGGGGGGGGGGTTTGTGCAGTGGGGAGAATTGGAAAAAAAATTCGACTTTAAAACGAAAGTTGTTGAGTGGGGGGGGGGGTGCAGTGGGGAGAATTGGAAAAAAAATTTGACTTTAAAACGAAAGTTGTTGAGTGGGGGGGGGGGGGGGTGCAGTGGGGAGAGTTGGAAAAAAAAATTGACTTTAAAACGAATGTTGTTGAGCAGGGGGGTTCAGCGGGAGAATTGAAAAAAATTCGTTCCTCCACTTCCTGCTGTGCCTGCTCTGCGGGAATTATACAACTATCGCGGGAATGCGGGAAGGAGGTGCCTATGCGGGAGAAACCCGCAGAATCCGTGCCTGTTGGGAGGTATGCTGGACTCGGATGTGCGGACACTGCTGCTCTCACCTGCCTCACCAGCCATCCATCTCCCTGCTGTGATCTGGTGAGCTGCCTAGCTGAGACTGCCTGTGTGGGCTGGTTGAGGTGTCCTGGAGCCCAGTATCTTTACATCCTTCTGCCTGTCTTGCAGCGCTCTGGGCCTTCCCTGCCTGGTACTCCCAGCCAGCCACCCTCACTGGACTGCAGATGTTCTCCACATACAGTACAGGACTGCATCAGAAGTACATCAGAAGTACTCTGAAAGCTGGTGAGATTACATACTGTACAGTTCTGTGCCCACTACTACAGTACAGTATATGCCCTGTACAGTACTGTACTTGTACCACACAAGATTGAATGAGAGCTCCACATAGGCAGATGATATGAGCTCATGCTGGAACACAGGGATAGAGTGTACAGTACATTCTATCCCTGTGTCCCAGCATGAGCTCATCATGTCATCTGCCTATGTGGAGCACTTAAAAAAGGTATTGTCCCGACTTACAAACCAATTTGACTTAAGAACAAACCTCTTGTTCGTAACCCGGGGACCCCCTGTAGTGAACTTGGTGTTGTTATTCACTTTACGGTCAACACAAAAGACAAGGGGGCACTCTTTACGTCTAGAGGAAAAAAGATTTCATCTCCAAATATGGAAAGGTTTCTTCACAGTAAGAGCTGTGAAAATGTGGAACAGACTCCCTCCAGAGGTGGTTCTGGCCAGCTTAGTAGATTGCTTTAAGAAAGGCCTGGATACTTTCCTAAATGTACATAATATAACTGAGTACTAACATTTATAGGTAAAGTTGATCCAGGGTAAATCCGATTGCCTCTCGGGGGATCAGGAAGGAATTTTTTCCCCTGCTGCAGCAAATTGGATCATGCTCTGCTGGTTTTTTTTGCCTTCCTCTGGATCAACTGTGGGTATAGAATTGGGTATATGGGATTGTATTTTTTATTTTATTTATTTAGTTATTTTTGGTTGAACTGGATGGACTTTGTGTCTTTTTTCAACCTGACTAACTATGTAACTAGGCACCAAATGTCCCAGACCCCCCTAAAAAACCCTCCTTTTTAGATGGATCAGGGTTTCATTACTGTACTAGGTATAAGGCATGTCGCAATACTAAAAGATCAGGCAAGAAAATTTGTAAATTTCAATCTTTGGTCACAAAATAAGAATATATTATAAGACCTCTAATCACTTGCAATTCTGACCATGCAACATATGTATTGGAGTGCCCATGCTCTCTTGTAGGCAGAACCACACGCCAACTAAGAGTGCGAACAAATGAACATGTCGCAAATGTAGCGGCCTCACCTCTCTTTCTTTATTGGTTATATGGCTCTTGTCTAGGGGTACCTGGGAGAGAGAGAGAAAACACACCACGGCCCATGTCCTCCGTACGCGGTGGGTGAAGGCCAGAGATTGGGCTTTTGTGTAGGTGTCCTAGAGTCAAGTCCAGTCCTTCGTCCCTGACTCCTTTGCTTGAGTAACCCAAGTTCCACACAGTGAATAGGTACAACTCAGTTTTATTCTTCTTGCCAAGCAATAAAACAATCTTTCTCCTTTGGAAAATGAGGGGGACAGATCGAGGCACAATCCTTTCCCTTTTTGCTGCTGCCCACTGTGCTATCACCAGTGGTGAATAGTCACTGCCATTGACTAGGTAATAGAACGTGAATTTACCTTCACTCACTTTGCCCCTGTCAGAGGAAGAAATCCGTCCAAGGGAGAAATGGAGGCCTCTCCGTCACCAGCGATGCTGCGCCGGGCCCTTCAGAGAAGTTACTGCGCACCAGTCCTCACGAACTCAGACACGGGCACCCAAGGAGTTAGGGCCCCCTCGGATTCCTCCACCCTCGCGGAACTCAGTCGAAGGTACTGAGCCCCAGGCATCTGCCATAGTACCTCACCCCAGGCTAAAGGTGCCTGAGATGGACTCCATCCCTGCTCCAGCTAGGCCAAGGGCGCCTAGCCCTGAAACACCGGAACGCCAGTACCCAAGCTGAAGGTGCCTGGGTGCGTCCTCTGACTCTCTCCAAAACAGGGCATCCGCCCCTTTTATGACCTCTCCCTTTGCGTCCCAGCGGGTTCCCCGCCCCGCTGTACCAGCTCCAGGGGAGGACAAAAAGGCACGGTTCGCAGTGTGAGTTCAACTCCGGCCCCAGGCAACAGCGCCACACAGGGGCCCCAAGGAACCTCACACCACCAGAGTCCTTACATAATTCAAGTACCCGCTACACTCTCCCCCTGGTGATTTGACACTGGTCCCCAGTGTCTGGTACAAACTCACATCCCACAAGGGTGATGACATAAGCTCAGCCCAGAAACCAAACTACACAATTTAGCCCCGAATTGTGCCAAGACCTGTATGTGGAAGGGAAAACATAAAACAATATAACTATAAAACTTTTCAATAAAACCACTTTAAATATCTCACACATTTACATTCCTCCCCCTGGCTATCTAAGAACCACCCACTCTCAGTAGTCTTGACAGACGAGTCTCCTGCAGAGGGAAAGAAAAGACACATACATCCTACCACATGTGTGTTTGCTTAGAATGAATAGGTCTATCCTAGAAGAAACCCATTCACTCCAATAAGTGCTGCATAATGTAAGAAAAAAAAAAAAAACAATCGTTGCGCAACACTGCCACCTGGTGACAGTGCCACGGTCAAGACACTCATCACTTCCAGATGAACTTTCCTCTTGAACATTTTCTCTGTGATCCTACACTATCTAAAACCCAAAGTCACTGATTTCTTCTGAGCGCACGGAGAAGGAGGGAGAACAAACAAGAACACAGCTCCCATATCTCCAACGAGTAGAACTGCCCAAATACAAAAAAAACTAGGGCACAGTCCCTGTGTTCAAGAAAAGGCACTCCGGAAAGTTCAGTCAGGAATAAAAAAGAAAAGCACACGGGAGTCTCTTTTTTCCCTTACAGGTAAAACCTTGGATGAATCAATGATATAGGCTTCAGACGGTCATCAAAAGCCTCCACATGGTACTCAATACTTTTTCCTTCTTTGTGGCAGATCACCACTTTGTCCGCATGAATGTGTCTTCCCAGCATCCATTTAGCTTTACAGTCCTGAAACTTCTTGGTGACTGTTGGTGAACAAGAAAGGTACCGCCGTGCTTGCTGTACTTTCAATTTGTCCCATACAAAGGTATCATACCACCTTTGCTGAAAGACCTCCACCTCATAGAGCAGTTCCCGATTCAGATACGGGTATTCCCACCCATATTCCTGAGCAACCTTCTGGCCAAAGAGACGCTGCAGCCTTGACAAAGGTGGCATAGTAGCTCGGTCTCCTTCTCCAGGTGGAACAATCACTTCTGGGTGGTGAGGTGCGTTCACCACCTCGGTGGACCTGGGCCTAAGAGCCCGCAGTGACTGACGTTGCACTCCCGCAACAGGAGCAGGTGAAATGGATGTTGAATCCACAAGGGGAACTTCAGACAAAGGACCAGCTTCATCCCCTGGCGCCGGGGCCTCTACCCGGGGTGTACTTTCTCCAGTAGACATGGGTAGGTCCCTCGTGACACGGGCCGAGGGTAGCTTCATCTTGTCCCATCCCTTCTGTTGGAAGATTTCGTCTATCTCCCCATCATCGCCATTGTCAGACAATGAATCCAGGTCAGAGGTGTCGTAGCACTCAGCAGGCAAATAATTCCCAGTCACGGAACTATCCCCCTTGACGGCCTCTACCGACTGTGGGCTACCACCACTTGTAACCACGCAGACGGTCCCAACCCCTGGCTCACCTGGACCTTTAATCGAGCAGGGATGTCCAGGACGTTGTCTACCAAATCCATCCAGGTCAGGCAAGCAGTGGGGCGAAGCTCTTCCACGGCCACACGAGGCCATCACCAGGCCGACTTTTCTCTTCGGTGGCCGGAGCAGGGAGCTGCTGGTGACCGAGGCAGCATCCTCAAATTTTTCTCTTTTCATCTCCGCTTGGGCAGTCACTTCGCCCGGATCAGTGCACACGGGGAACGCACCAGCATCGATCTCTCCCTCCGAAATGTGGCAGTCCCTGTGACGTAGTTGAGGTGGAAAGCACGAGGCTTTTCTGTGGATGGTTCCACCTCGAAGAGGAATTCTTTGCAGACCTCACAGCGCCCGAACGGCTTCAGCTGGACCACCAGTCCCGAACAGCCGGGACAGATCACACCGAGGGCCTCCATGTCTCTGCAGGTGTACAGAGCCAATCGCCCCCGGGGCCTTAGTCTTATCCCCGTATCCATAATCGGAGCAGCCAGAGAAGACATATCCGCGAAGAAAAGAACAGAAATCCACGGAGCACTTGAAGCCATCCTCTCTCTTTGCTGCTCCATTGCACACTGACCCACCTGCGCCGGAATCTCCACGTGCGTACCTCCATGTGGCCAGACTCCTCCCACCTTCTGCACTTGTTCGCTGGCTTTTCCCTTGTCCCGCCCACGAACTAGACAGTTATGGGTTGCCTCGTGGCGCGTTGGCCAATATGGCCGACCTACTCTGAACTCTTCTGGGCAGCAAAGTTCAATTTCAGACACCATACACATATCCCGGATATGATGCCCCCACGTGTAGCGGCCTCACCTCTCTCTCTTTCTTTATCGGTTATATGACTCTTGTCTAGGGGTACCTGAGAGAGAGAGAGAGAAAACACACCACGGCCCATGTCCTCCGTAACTGGTGGGTGAAGGCCAGAGATTGGGCTTTTGTGTAGGTGTCCTAGAGTCAAGTCCAGTCCTTCGTCCCTGACTCCTTTGCTTGAGTAACCCAAGTTCCACACAGTGAATAGGTACAACTCAGTTTTATTCTTCTTGCCAAGCAATAAAACAATCTTTCTCCTTTGGAAAATGAGGGGGACAGATCGAGGCACAATCCTTTCCCTTTTTGCTGCTGCCCACTGTGCTGTCACCAGTGGTGAATAGTCACTGCCACTGACTAGGTAATAGAACGTGAATTTACCTTCGCTCACTTTGCCCTTGTCAGAGGAAGAAATCCGTCCAAGGGAGAAATGGAGGCCTCTCCATCACCAGCGATGCTGCGCCGGGCTCTTCAGAGAAGTTAAGCCCCGTACACACGATCGGATAACCTATGGATTTTCGTCCGATGGATTTGTCCATCGGATATCCGATGGATTTGTCCATCGGATATCCGATGAAACTGTTTTCCATCAGTCTTGCCCACACACCATCAGTCAAAAAACCGACCGTTCCAAACGCGGTGACGTAAAACACTCCGATGAGCCGAGAGCATGCGTCGACTTGATTCTGAGCATGCGTGGGTTTTTGATCCGATGGACTTGCCCATAGACGATCGGAAATTCCCATCGGTTTTTTATCCATCGGAAAATTTTAAAACAAGTTCTATTTTTTACAACCGATGGAAAAAAGACCGATGGGTACCATACACAAGCGGTTGGTCTGATGAAAACCATCCATCGGACAGTTTTCATCAGTCAAACCGATCGTGTGTACGGGGCTTTACTGCGCACCAGTCCTCACAAACTCAGACACGGGCACCCAAGGAGTTAGGGCCCCCTCGGATTCCTCCACCCTCGCGGAACTCAGTCGAAGATACTGAGCCCCAGGCATCCGCCATAGTACCTCACCCCAGGCTAAAGGTGCCTGAGATGGACTCCATCCCTGCTCCAGCTAGGCCAAGGGCGCCTAGGCCTGAAACACCGGAACGCCAGCACCCAAGCTGAAGGTGCCTGGGTGCGGCCGCGTCCTCCGACTCTCTCCAAAACAGGGCGTCCGCCCCTTTTATGACCTCTCCCTTTGCGTCCCAGCGGGTTCCCCACCCCGCTGTAACAGCTCCAGGGGGGGACAAAAAGGCATGGTTCGCGGTGTGAGTTCAACTCCGGCCCAGGCAACAGCGCCACCCAGGGGCCCCAAGGAACCTCACACCACCAGAGTGCTTACATAATTCAAGTACCCGCTACACAAACATTACCAAGGGATTTTTAAACCATAGTGTTTCACTGAATTTTCGTCTGTATCACAATAGGGATCCACGTTTACTTACCTTTTATGGGACTGATAGAATAACCAAACATTGGAGGGGTACTGACTTAACCAAAGCTATTTCCCAGAATGAGACCCAGTGGTTGTACCGCTTACGTACCATGCAACCGCTTGGTATGAATATTGAGCTAGACTTAAATAGTTTCTCGACTAATGAGTGATGGGTTGGATGGACATCCAATATTTTACTCTTAGCCCCTTTTCTCTACTTACCACTTGGAGCGATTTTTATTTCTCCTATTAATTAGACAATTTTTTAATTGATTATCCGATTTTGGGATTTTTATTATGAAATTTGTTTTATTATTTTTCCACCTGTGTGTGGAAATGTATTAATTGTATTAATGTATGGATATTTGTTTTAATAGTATTTTTTTTTAAATACCAATGCAACATTTGGTTTTTAAAACAAACATTTGGTTTGTCTTCTCGAACCGGCATTGAGGCTGTTAATAATACAATCCCCTCCCCTGATGTAGATTCGTCTACACTATTTAAGACATACGCCCCTAGTGACCAGTACGCTTCCTGAAGACGTGAAACACGCAAAACGTACGTTGAGGCGGTACTTGGTCACGCTACCTTTCGTCACTTCCGGTCCCTCTGGTTGTCCTCCATCGTCCGTGAAACGCACGCCAGTTACGAGTGCCAGCCGCGGAGCATCACTCGGTTCTCTGACATGCACCACAGCCTCGGTGCCGGACAAAGGTGCCAGCAATTGTAAGCAGCCATTTGTCATTTGTATTTTATCTTTTTATTATTAAACGGGTTTACACTATTTTGGTTCCCTTTAAGTTTTTTACATATCCTATCTGTGACTCCTATCGTTATGAGGGATTGACCAGCTATACAGTCTCCAGCATTGCAGCAAGCAATATCTTGCTAAAGCGCATCTGACCTTTTTTTAACTAATAAGGTCAATATTATCTGGTAAGCAGAACCCCTTCTACTGAGCACTTTGGGTGAATATCTTTAGTCGGTGTAGGTGTATCATTCATCTCCAGGAACGGAAGAATTATTGTCCACCATTATCACTTATTCACATTGGACTTTCACAATTTTTTTTGTGGTTTTTATGTTTACCAATATTTTTTACATTTTTTCACTTTAGTCTGATAAGACTGTCAGTCTTTACCAGTGTTACCACGCTCCAAGTCATACTGTTTTGTGGGTGTTTATTCTTATTTCCATATCAGTGTTATTTTGTTGCTTTATTGCCAATTACATATTTTTGTCACCAGTATAGTTTATTGGTAATCACATCACTAATCAAAACTCAAGATTTTTTTGCACCTCACTAGGTGTAGTGTATTATCCACCTAGGGATCCTAGGTCTTTACGTTTATTTATGTTGCACATTATATCTGTTCACCAATAGCGCCCCCTATTTTCTGTTTTCAACGTGGTTTATGCGCGTTTCACAATACAAGCTGTTTTTAAAAAAAAATCCTGACTCGATTTGCGAGCTTTGTCTCGCAAGACGAGCAGGATTCAAGCCTCTGGGGTGTGCAGTACCACATGTGGCCAGAGGTGGGAGGGCGCCGGAGATGCTCGGAGACCACTCGGAGACGCTTGGAGACACTCTGAGACACTCGGTTCCCCTCTGAATGTTTCCGAGTGTCTCCGGCACCCCCTCACCTCTGGCCACATGCAGTACTCCATACACTAGCAGTGACGCTGGAACAAATTTTCTGAGTTTCCATTGATTTCTATGGGCGTCCACAGGTAGTGGCAAGGGGGGCAATTGCCCCCCTGGAATCGTAAAGAAGGTGTTGTAGTTGCCAGCTGCAGTGTCCGCCGTGGCAGCCAGCTGCTCTCTGTCCTGACACATCTGATGTCCCTCCCTCACCCCCGGCCCGATAATCGGATGAGATGGCTCGGCAGCTCAGCCACTCCTCTTCAGTGATTGGCTGCCTGCCTGTGTACAGATTGTGTAGTTTCGGCCGGCGTTGGCGCCGCCTACTCAGTGCAGTCAGTAGCCGAGCCGCTGAGTGATACGCTGCCAGTGCCTACTCATCATCACATCACAGGAAATCCTGACCTGAAGTGAGTGGCATATACAATTGCAAGCAACAGAAGAAGAACCACAGGTTCAGTTAGGAGGAGCATTTTGATTTATATATTGCTGGAAAGTTGGACAGCTATTACTGGAAAGATATGTCTGTGTATTGTGACAGCAGGAAGGTAAAGTCACCTGGTTGCATCCAGGGGGGTAGATATATTTCTCCCAGATTCAGGCTTTATGCCGACTTATACAACTAGGGAGGGAGTTGATGAAGCCCAGCTGAGGCTAGTGGGCTCATTGGTGACTCATACCTCTAGGGAGAGTGCTGGGCGTCGTGCAGGCAGGGAGTTGATGAGACCAGCTGAAGCTTGTCAGCTCGTTTAAGGCCTCTATAAAAACTCCCAGATTCATTAGGTGTTTGCTCATGCCTGGACCCAGACCTGTGTGGACTGTCTAGGGAGAGTGAACCCCTGTGCGGTGAGACAAAGCCTGTGTGGCTATTTGTTTGGACATTTACTAAACCAGGGACTTAGGGACTAGGACAGCACCAGGCTGATCCCAGTTGTTAGTTAGGGAAACCTGCATGTTTAGTCAGAGGTCAAGCTGACCAGGATTTATTTTGTTTATGTTTCTTTTTGCTTTGCTGTGTTTTTGTCACTGTAAATAGAGAAATAAACCGCACCTTTTGATCTTGAAAACCACAACCTCCGTCTGCTGGGCCTGTTTTTGTGTGGGGAGCCCATCCAGGGGGTCACACACACCCTCTACCGAGCTAACCCCCTCACAGTTGGTGGAGAACCAGTGGCAGTTTTTTTTAGGCCAGCATGGAGGAGATACTGAAACAGCTGGCTCTAGCAAATGCCAATCAACAGCAGACAAATGCAGGTTTGCAAAAGAGCCTTGCAGCTCAACAACAGAGCCTTGCAGCCCAGCAGCAAGCTCATCAACAGAGCCTTGCAGCCCAGCAGCAAGCTCATCAACAGAGCCTTGCAACTTTGCAACAGAGTCTGGAGGCTCAGCAACAAGCCCAGCAGCAATCTGAGGCCCGCTTCATAGACCTATTGCAGAAGCAAGAGCAGAGACTACAACAACAGATGGAAGCAGTAATGCAGCAACGTCCACAGACCAGTGAGGAAAGCCGTCCCACTAATACCGCGTCCTTTGGGGTGAGTCGTTTATTGACAAAAATGACTGGAGAGGATGATCCAGAGGTATTTTTGACCACATTTGAAAGGACTGCTGAAAGGGAAAAGTGGCCTGAGGAGCAGTGGGCTGGACTGGTGGCTCCTCTGTTAACTGGTGAATCGCAGAAAGCTTACTATGACCTAGAGTCTGACCAAGCAAAAGACTATGTGATGCTAAAAGCTGAAATATTGGCAAGGCTGGGTGTCACCCTGGCTGTCCGGGCTCAGCGTGTGCATAACTGGACTTTCCAGCTTGGAAAACCCCCCAGGTCTCAAATGTATGATCTCATTCACCTGAGCAGGAAGTGGCTACAGCCAGAGACTTTGTCCGCACCAGAGATTGTGGAACGTGTTGTAATGGATCGGTTTTTGAGAGCTCTTCCTACTGCCATCCAAAAGTGGGTAAGCCATGGAGACCCAGAGACGGCCGATGGTCTTGTGGATCGTGTAGAGAAATACTTGGCTACAGAGAACCTGACGGCCTCTTCCAGAGACTCTCGGACTTTCCACCCTAAGACCAGACCATCCCCAGGGGCGGATAAGAGGATTCCAAGGGGTGAGGGTGGAGAGAGTGAGAGGGTGGGAGCTCTACCCAAAGTTTGGCGAGAACAGCCTGGGAAGTCAGGGGCTCAAGAGGCAGCCAAAAGGATTGTTTGCTACCGCTGCCGGCAAGCGGGACATATTGCAGCAAATTGCCCGGTTGTGGAGGAACCCATGCAATGTGACTTTCTGACGGACAGACGTCAGTCGCTGTGTGCGACAGTCGCATGCACTGCCATTCGGGGAACTGAGAAACATTTATGCAAAATGTGTATTAATGGTAGAAATGTTGTGGTATTGCTGGATTCAGGTAGCCTTGTGACCCTGATAAAGGCTGAATTAGTTAAAACAGAGGTCTCTGGGAATAGCAAGGTAGCTGTTATTTGTGTGCATGGGGACACCCGAGAGTATCCAGTGACTACAGTGTGTTTCGAGACCCCCAAAGGTACCCTCTCTCATCCAGTGGGGTTAGTATCTCAATTACCGCATGATGCCATTGTGGGAAGGGATTTTCCGAAGTTCTGGGAACTGTGGGATGATCCTGAGCCCCCCACTGGTGTCCCTATGTACCAGGAATGTGATAGCCAGAACTCCTCTGAGAGTGGTGAGGACTCTCCCGAATTTCCCTTGTCAGTATTGGCAGGGGAGACTCAAGAAACTGGAGAGGAGCCCACCTCCTCAGACGAAAACCTACCGTCTGTGGAGTTTTCTGATCTTGAGGTTCACAGGGAAAATTTTGCCACAGAACAGTTAAAAGACCCCGCCCTAATAAAGGCACGGGAAAACGTAGTGGAAATAGATGGCGAGTTAGTGAACCCAGATAATACCTGCACTTACCCATACTTCAGCGTAGAGAAGGACCTACTGTATCGGGTGGCAAAAAGGGCAGAAGAAATCGTTGAGCAGCTTGTGGTGCCCAAACCTTACAGGAAGTTGGTGTTGGAGTTGGCCCATGGGCACATTCTTGGAGGTCATCTGGGGACAGAGAAAACCCGAGAGAGGGTATTACAGAGATTCTATTTGCCTGGGGTGATGAAGGACATAGAAAATTATTGTTCCTCCTGCCCTGTGTGTCAGAGGTCGGCCCCGATGCCACATTTCCGTAGCCCGCTGGTCCCTCTACCCATCATTGAGGTCCCGTTTGAGAGGATCGCAATGGATTTGGTAGGTCCCATAATCAAGTCCGCTAGGGGGCACCAGTACATATTAGTTATAATGGACTATGCCACCCGTTATCCAGAAGCGATCCCTCTCCGAAATACCTCGGCCAAAACCATAGCCAAAGAGCTATCTCTTGTTTTTAGCCGGGTGGGTATTTGTAAAGAACTGCTTACGGACCAAGGTACACCCTTTATGTCCCGGGTTATGAAAGAGCTGTGTAAATTGTTCAAAGTGACGCAATTGCGTACATCTGTGTATTACCCCCAAACCGATGGGCTGGTTGAAAGATTCAACAAAACCCTAAAACAAATGTTGAAGAAAGTGGTGGATAGAGATGGAAAGGATTGGGACTGTCTACTTCCTTATTTGATGTTTGCTATTAGGGAGGTGCCCCAATCCTCTACGGGATTCTCCCCCTTTGAGTTACTGTATGGGAGACACCCAAGAGGGCTGTTGGATATTGCCAAGGAAACTTGGGAAAGTGAGAGTTCTCCCCACAGGAGTGTGATTGAGCATGTCGCCCTGATGCAAGATCGAATTGCACAGGTAATGCCCATCGTGAAGGAACATTTGGCCCAAGCGCAGTTGGCACAGCAGAGAGTGTACAACCGTGGAGCCAAGACCCGTACCTTTTCCCCGGGGGATAGGATATTGGTACTTGTCCCTACGGTTGAAAGTAAATTCCTTGCCAAATGGCAAGGCCCCTACGAGATAATGGAAAAAGTGAGCGAAGTGAATTACAAGGTCAGACAACCAGGAAGGCGAAAGCCCGAACAGATCTATCACGTTAATCTGTTGAAAGCCTGGAGGGATAGAGAGTCCCTAGTCGCAGAAACTTGGTCACCAGCTCAAACTGGTTGCGTGATTCCGGAGGTTGGAATAGCAGCCACCTTGTCACAACCCCAACAACAGGAGGTTAAGGAGTTTGTGCTTCGCAACAAGGAGGTGTTCTCTGAGCTGCCGGGACAAACATCTGGGGTAGAGCATGATATTATTACCCCGCCCGGTGAAAGGGTGAAGTTAAAACCCTATCGGATCCCAGAGGCCCGACGGGAGGCAATACGGGAGGAAGTACAGAAAATGCTGAACTTAGGGGTGATAGAGGAGTCCCAAAGTGATTGGTCTAGTCCCATTGTGTTGGTGCCTAAACCGGATGGGAGCTGGCGATTTTGTAACGATTTTCATCAGTTGAACAAAGTTACAAAATTTGACACCTACCCCATGCCACGTATAGATGAGTTGATCGACCGGCTGGGAACAGCCCGATACATGACGACTCTTGACCTCACAAAAGGGTATTGGCAAATTCCCCTGGCCAAGTCGGCCAAAGAGAAAACCGCATTTGTAACCCCAGACGGGGCGTTCCAATATAGGAGAATGCCGTTCGGGTTACAGAATGTGCCAGTCACATTCCAGCGGAAAATGGACCAGATACTGAGGCCCCATCGGAAGTATGCTGCGGCTTACCTGGATGACGTAATTGTCCATAGCACAGATTGGGCCTCACATCTGCCAAAGGTGCAAGCAGTCCTAAACTCTATCCGGGAAGCGGGGTTTACGGCTAACCCCAAGAAGTGTACCATTGGGCAGGAGGAGGCCAAATATCTTGGGTACACCATTGGGAGGGGAGTAATAAAACCCCAACTCAACAAAGTCGAGGCCATCCAGAGTTGGCCACGTCCCAACAGCAAGAAGCAGGTACGAGCCTTTCTGGGAATCGTGGGGTATTATCGGCGCTTCATTCCCCACTTTGCTTCTAAGGCTGTGCCCCTAACCAACCTGACGAAAGGGAAAGGGTCGGTCATGATTAAATGGACCCCCGAGGCTGAGGCAGCATTCCAATTCTTGAAACAAGCCTTATGTAGCCAGCCAGTGTTGTACTCACCCGACTTCTCTAAAGACTTTGTCGTACAAAGTGATGCGTCAGATGTGGGGTTAGGAGCAGTATTGTCCCAGGTCTGGAACGGGGAAGAGCACCCAGTCATTTACCTCAGCAGGAAGTTGAAGTCCCATGAGGTAAATTACGCCATGGTTGAAAAGGAGTGTTTAGCGGTGAAGTGGGCTCTAGATTCCCTTCGGTACTATCTGCTAGGTAGGCACTTTGACATGGTTACGGATCACGCTCCGTTAAAGTGGATGGCTCAAAACAAGGAGACAAATAGAAGAGTGAATAGGTGGTTCCTGGCCCTACAGGAATTCAACTTCACAGTAAAGCATCGCCCTGGCGTTCAAATGGGGAATGTGGATGCTTTGTCTCGAGTACATGAATGCCTGATTGCTGGTGTTCCAACCCCAAGGTTAAAACAAGAGGGGGGGTATGTGACAGCAGGAAGGTAAAGTCACCTGGTTGCATCCAGGGGGGTAGATATATTTCTCCCAGATTCAGGCTTTATGCCGACTTATACAACTAGGGAGGGAGTTGATGAAGCCCAGCTGAGGCTAGTGGGCTCATTGGTGACTCATACCTCTAGGGAGAGTGCTGGGCGTCGTGCAGGCAGGGAGTTGATGAGACCAGCTGAAGCTTGTCAGCTCGTTTAAGGCCTCTATAAAAACTCCCAGATTCATTAGGTGTTTGCTCATGCCTGGACCCAGACCTGTGTGGACTGTCTAGGGAGAGTGAACCCCTGTGCGGTGAGACAAAGCCTGTGTGGCTATTTGTTTGGACATTTACTAAACCAGGGACTTAGGGACTAGGTCAGCACCAGGCTGATCCCAGTTGTTAGTTAGGGAAACCTGCATGTTTAGTCAGAGGTCAAGCTGACCAGGATTTATTTTGTTTATGTTTCTTTTTGCTTTGCTGTGTTTTTGTCACTGTAAATAGAGAAATAAACCGCACCTTTTGATCTTGAAAACCACAACCTCCGTCTGCTGGGCCTGTTTTTGTGTGGGGAGCCCATCCAGGGGGTCACACACACCCGCTACCGAGCTAACCCCCTCACAGTATGTTTAGAGATAATTCACCTTCTTCACTTTGTATGGGCTGTTTTCATCAAGATCAAAACATGGCCACAACAGATGTATTGCAATACATTACAATATAAAAAGATGTACATTCTCTAGGCTATATTTATATGGGCATGGTACGCCTGGCCTGAGTAACTTCCAATACAAAGTGAAGCTGAATTATTAAATTATCACAAAGCCTGTTTGACCCTTAGAACGTATGTTCTCTCGGGTTCAAACGTTCTGGTAAGCCTTCTACCTATCGGTGGTGGTTTTCTTCACTTCATCATCCCTTCAGCTTCATCACTTTGTATTTGTTTGAAGCCATCACCAAGTTTTGAACTTTTGCAAACATTGAAGTTTTGCCACTATATAGAAATACAGTTATATATAGTGTATTTGTGCACTAGTATTGCGTTTTCTATATATATAGTGAGGCCCGGAGTGACAAAACAAAGTGACAGAATAACGTAGGGCCGGGCATGACTGTGTGTATAGTAAGCCAACAAGGGGTTAAAAAGTAAATGGAATGATGAAGGGGAGGGACTGAGGTAAAATGGTGAGGAGGGGAGGAGCAGTATAAATTAAGGGGGCGGGTGGATCCCGGGAGTCAGTCAGCAAGAAAGAACAGGAGGAGGCAGTTTTTTACTCTGCTCCTCCATACTCTGACCTCATGACGGACATTGATCTGATTTTTGCGCGCTTGCGGGCGGCGGTGGCGACCAGGGGGGTGGAATGGCTGGAGGAACAAGTGGGGGGGCTGCTACAGGACCAGGCAGGGGGGTCACAGGGCGGGGGGAACTGTCACCATGCGCTCGGCGGTCTAGGAGCCCCCACGCGGACCCGTTGTCCCCCCCGGCCAAGCGGGGCCCTGCTTCGACCGCCGGTGTGGACAGACGGTCGCCTAGTCAGTGGCGTAGTTCGGCGGCGGGGCTACGGGCCGCAATGGCGCCCGGTCACCCACGTCTCGGCAGGGTCAAGCAGTGTCCACGGTCCCCTCCTCCTCTCTGGGAACAGCGAGGGAGGAGACTCAGCGTGGGAGGTGCAGGGATGCGGCCGTTGGGCCGTCCAGGAACGCGGCAGGAGGTCAGACGGGCTGTGGGACCGGCCAGGGGTCCAGCTTGAGGTGGCCCAGGAGTGGCAGCAGCGACGGCCGGGTCACAATCGAGAGGTTGATCCGCCACAGGGCTGGGATCCACGGCCACCAGGCCAACTTCGCCTGGGGGGTTGCAGTCACCATTGACGCCGGCCGATGAAGATCGATCGGAGGGTGAAGTGTCTGTATCGGATGGGGAAGATGGCCACGAGGACTCGCCGTCGGTGGAGGTGCCCGTGATGGCTGTGGGGACCGGGCCCAGTCAGCTTGGTAACTCTATGCTAATTTCTTCTCAGGATTTGTCTGCCGCATTGTGTAAATTGTTGGGGGTGGGGGGTGGGGGTCTGGGGGTCTCTGTGTCTCAGACAGTTTTGCCCCCCGGTTTTCCCTTGGTGCACCGGGTGGCATTCAGGATTTGTTGGGGGGGTTGAGGGATCTGTTACAACGTTTTGCGGGGGGGTCCTAGTGTGCCCCCTCAGGCTGGGCCATGGGTGGGGGGGTCTACGGGGGGATCCGGGGTGGCACGTACCCCCTCAGTGGTAGTGGTCGACCCCCCTCGCTGCCGGGGCAGGTGTTAGCGGAACGTTGGGGGACAAAGGGGTGGAGCCATCGGCTTCCACTAGAGCAGATATTGTCCGAATTGCTGATGCGGCCAGGTGTGGGGTTTATGTGTGCTATGAGGGGCCGTTAGGGGCGCATTTGAAACAGGAGGTGAGAGAGAAGATCGGTAAGGGTGAGTATGTGGAAATTTCTTCCTTGCTTCCGTTAGAAAAATTCAATTTGTATAGGGTTAAGCCCGACGATTCAAAGAAGGAGGAGGAGGAGAAGAGGAGGTACAGACTTATTCCACAGACGTTTAGCAACTGGCTGCAGGCCTTTGCTATAATGGCCAGTGTCATTGGTGAGAAGAGCCCGGAACACTGTTCTGCGCTGTTCTGCTACATGGATGCTATTAGGAAGGCTTATAGAGTGTATGGGGGGAGGACGGGTTGGCTACGGTACGACAAACAGTTCCGTCAACGGTGGGCGTTCCATCCTGCTCTTAGGTGGGACCACAAGGACATCAGTCTTTGGATGCGTCTTATGTCGTCTCCACAGGCACAGAGTCGGTTTCTTCAGGGGGGGGGGGGGCGGGGGGACATCCACCTCTGGACTGCCGGCCGTAAAGAAATTGGGGGTGTGCTGGCAATTTAACAAGGGCACATGCAAATTTGGGGGAGCCTGTCGTTTCAAGCATGAGTGCTCCGGGTGCGGGGGTGATCACCCCTTGTCCCGTTGCTTTAAGAAAGGGAAGCGTGCCGAGGAGCCTTCAAACAAGAGGGAGGACCCCGGTGAGGGGGGAAAGGATGCAGCCTTTCTTAAATAGGTACCCAGACAGGGTGGCAGCTAGGTTGCTGGCCTCTGGGTTTTCCGATGGTTTTGTTATACCGTGTTCTTTGATGGAGGTGCCTCCTCTGGCGAGGAATTTACGGTCGGCATTGGAACACCCGGAGGTGGTTACTGACAAATTGGCCAAGGAAGGGGAACTGGGGCGCATGGGGGGACCATTTAAGGACAAGCCACTACAGGAGTTGGTGGTCTCTCCTCTGGGGGTGGTGCCCAAGAAGGAACCCGGGAAATTCCGCCTCATTCACCACCTTTCCTTGCCTAAGGGGGGGGTCGGTGAATGATGCGATAGATCCTAAAGCATGTACAGTGTCTTACGCATCATTTGACAACGCGGTGCGTTGGATCAGGCGTATGGTCGGGGGGCGCTTATGGCAAAGTCTGACATTGAATCTGCATTCCGCCTGTTACCAGTACACCCAGACAGCTTTCGGCTGTTGGGATGCTGTTGGCAGAAAGAATTTTACGTGGATAAGTGTTTGCCCATGGGTTGCTCTATTTCGCGTGCCTTGTTTGAGGCATTCAGTTCCTTTTTGGAATGGGTGGTACGGGACGTGTCAGGTTTGGATTCGGTCATCCATTACTTGGATGATTTTCTGTGTGTGGGCCCTCCTTCCTCTAATGTGTGTGCGATTCTGCTGGGTACATTGCAGCACATTGCAGGGCGGTTCGGAGTGCCTTTGGCAGCTGACAATACTGAGGGCCCATCCACAGAGCTTAGTTTCTTGGGGATAGTGATTGATTCCATGGCGATGGAATGTAGGTTGCCCGGGGACAAGGTAGTGAATCTTCGGGAGGACATTAGGGGGATGTTGGGTCGCAACAAGGTCCAGCTTAGGGCCTTACAATCTCTCTTGGGTAAGTTGAACTTTGCTTGTAGAATCATTCCAATGGGCAGGGTGTTCTGCCAACGGCTGTCGGCGGCTACGTCGGGGGTGAGTGTTCCGACCCATTTCATTAGACTATCTAGGGCAGTGTTTCTCAACTCCAGTCCTCAAGGCGCCCCAACAGGTCATGTTTTCAGGATTTCCCTCAGATGAAACTGCTGTGGTAATTACTAAGGCAGTGAAACTGATCAAATCACATGTGCAAAATAATGGAAAACTTGAGGACTGGAGTTGAGAAACACTGATCTAGGGCACTGAAGGAGGACTTGCAGGTGTGGCACACTTTTTTGGAAGAATACAATGGACGTTCGCTTTGGATGGAGGGCCCGGTGAGTAACTTTGATTTGGACTTGGTCACTGATGCGGCTGGGTCCAGGGGTTTTGGGGCTTTCTTTCAAGGTAGTTGGTGCGCCGGAGCATGGCCCAGCTCCTGGATTGAGGCTGGTTTTGGTAAGAACCTGGTATTGCTGGAACTTTTTCCGGTGGTACTGGCAATGGAGCTGTGGGGGGAATCCTGTCGGAATTTGAAGATCAGGCTGAATTGTGATAACATGGGGGTGGTTCAAGTCATTAACCGCATCTCCGCGTCTTCTATGCCGGTGGTTCGGTTGCTGCGCCACCTGGTTTTACGCTGTTTATAGTTTAACATCTTTTTGTATGCAGTGCACATTCCGGGGGTTGACAACAGACTCGCTGATGCCTTGTCTCGGTTTCAGTGGGACAAGTTCAGAGAGCTGGCGCCACAGGCAGACAGTGTCGGGGTTCCTTGCCCGGGGTGGATGAGGGAAATTGCTTTGGAGTCGCCGCAGGGTGGATCAGGAAGTCGGTGAGTGGACCGACATGGGCGGCGTACGCCAAGGTCTGGGAAGAATGGTCTGAGTTTGTACGGCTGGCGGATGCTGAGCTGGGGGAGGCCGAGACAGGTTGGTTGGTGCTGTATTTCGTTGCCAGGCATATGGAAGGGGGTGGGTCGGTATCGGCCATTGATAAAAAGTTGGCGGGTTTAGCATTTTTGTTTAAACTGCAGGGCGGGGTGTATCACACGAAGGGTTTTGGGTGAAGCAGGCGGTGAATGGTTACCGCAAGTGCCACTTTGCAGGATATTTGTGGGACTTTGGAGCTAGTGTGTTTCTCGGGGTATGAAGTTTTTTTGTTTCGGACAGCTTTTGTAATGGCGTTTTTTGGGGCATTTCGGGTGGGGGAACTGGTAAGCCCAGCTAGGAATAGGGCGGGGGGTATGATGCTGGGGGATGTTAATATCGAGGGGGAGAAGGTAGTGTTTCGGTTGCGCCGGTCAAAAACGGACCAGCAAGGGAAAGGGGTTAGTGTGGTGCTGTATTCCTTGCCGGGTTCGGGGCTTTGCCCGGTGGGGGTGGTGAGGGATTTCTTGGGGGTACGCCTGTCGGGGGGGGGTTACTGGTACATGAAGATGGGTCTTTTGTGTCAAGGTTCCAATTCATAGCGATTTTCAGGAAATGTTTGCGGGCGGCTGGGTTTGATGACAAACGTTTTGCCTCGCACTCCTTCCGCATCGGGGAGGCTACTGAGGCAGCTCGGTGCGGGTTGGATGAGGCGGCGGTTCGTAGGATTGGGCATTGGGAATCAAGGAGATTCCGTTCTTATGTCCGTCCACACCTTTTGGGAGATTAATGTTGGTGGGGTATGCAAGGTGTGGGGGGGGTGAAAAAGGACAGGTTGCTGCTTGGATTGTCCTGATGTTATGTGGGGTAATAATGCTTGATAACACTGTGTTTTTATCATATCAGATGGAGGTCAATCACGCCTTGTCTGGATTTTGGGACATTCCTATGTTTTTTGGGGGGCCAGAAGAGCAGATATGAGGCCGGATGGTAGGCAGCTGGGCATCCCTCGGGGGGAGGCTCGGATTAGGTGGATGGGCATACCAGGTATGGGGTGGAGCAAGGTGCTGCCTGAAGTGCAGCATTATGCTCGACTTGATAGGCCTCTGGACATTTTGGTGCTTCATGTGGGAGGGAATGATTTAGGTGTCAGACCTATTGGGGAACTGATTGCGGCCGTTAAGGCGGATTTCTTGACACTCCGCTCGGCTTTTCCGGCCATGTTGCTGGTATGGTCCGACATCATTGCACGGACGACTTGGCGCATGGCAAGGTCGGTGGACAGGCTCAATAAGGCTAGGGTAAAAGTGAACAAGGTGGTGGGTAGATTTGTGGTGAGGAACGGGGGTTTGGACATTAGGCACACAGATTTGGAAGTTAATGTGGGTATGTACCTCCGAGGAGATGGTGTTCACCTATCCGATGTGGGTATAGATCTTTGGGCGTTGGGTCTCCAGGACGGGATTCAGCGGGCCCTGCGGGTGTGGAGGGGCCCTTAAGGGTAAGGTATTATTATCCTTGCGGGCTGTGGCGGTGTCCTTGGTCTTTGATGGTAGCAGGGTTGCCGTCAAAGACCAACAGGTTGGTTTAAAGAAGTTGTTTGGTTAAAATGTTAAGTTAAAAGTATTGGAAAATTATTATTTAATAAATTAATTATTGGAATTATTTAATAAATAGGCTGTTATGGCCATTTATACTCCAAAACCTGTGTGTCTCGTCATTAATAGAGGTTTAAGGGGAATAAGTAATGGTAAAGGTCATAGGAAAAAGGTGGGGTTAAAAGTACTACACTAATCAAGACATTTAATTGTGTACTTATGAGTGCATCAACATTTTTATATTGTTAATATTCACTATTTGAGCACTTTGTTTACCTATGTTCATAGGCATTTATTTATTCATTTTGGATTAGCGCTACACTTTTTTGTTTCTATCTCTTATATAACACATATATCTTTCCACTGTAAAAGATATATGTGTTATATAAGAGATAATTCAGCGTCACTTCGTTTCGGAAATTATTCAGGCCAGGCGTACCATGCCCATATAAATACAGCCTAGAGAATGTACATCTTTTTATATTGCATGGGTGACCTTAAAATGATGCCCCCCCTGAGAAAAGTTCTGCGGACGCCCATGCCTTTGGGGAAACTCGCTTTGATAAACAAGTGCTTTGGATTACAAGCATGCTTCTGGAACTAATTATGCTTGTAATCCAAGGTACTACTGTATAAAGAAAAATTAAACCAAAAGTAAAATAGCCCCCAGAGCCACTGCTATATTGGTTCCAAGTACGTAACTCCGCAATAGTGAGTACCTTACTTGGAACCAATATAGCCTGTGGTTTGGGTATACAGTGGAACCTTGGATTGCGAGTAATGCGGTTAACGAGCGTTTTGTAATACGAGCACTGTGTTTTAAAAAATCCTAACTTGGTTTGCGAGTGTTTTCTCGCAAAACGAGCAGGATTCAAGCCAAAGCGGTGTGCAGTACCGCATTTGGCCTGAGGTGGGGGGGTGCCGGAGCCGAGGGGAGCCAAACGGCGCCGTTCGGAAATGCTCAGAAGGACTCGGAAATACTTCCTTCCCGAGCCTTTCCGAGGTCAGCCGAGCTGTCCTCGGGCCTTTCCGTGTGTTTCCGAGGCTCTCCGGCGCCCCCCCACCTCTGACCACATGCGGTATTGCATGCCATTGAAGTCAATGCGGAACAAATTATTTTCGTTTCCATTGACTTCAATGGGAAACTCGCTTTGATATGCGAGTACTTTGGATTACGAGCATTCTGCTGGAACGGATTATTCTTGTAATCCGAGGTTCCACTGTATTTAAACATTTGAAGCCTTTTATGCTTTATCATTATTGTTGTTTGATTCATATAGAGCTGCTAAGATAGCCTCTCTTCATTTGTTTCTTTGATTGCTTTTGGAAGTATATATATTTTTTTTTAATTGTAATATATATATATATATATATATATATATATATATATACATTTTTATTTATTTTTTCTTGTAAGGGGAGAGTTGCTCCCTTTTTTTTTCAAACGTTGTACAATGTATTTCCTATGCATTAGATGTATATTGATATACCGTATATGTTATATTTTTTTAGATTTATGAATTTTGTATTTTGCTGTCACAAGCATATCTGGGAATCTGGCGAAACGTGTAATTGAACCATTGCACTGGACAGTAATTATTTTTCCTGTATGGTTTTATTTGTGGATTAAATTATATGTTTTTAAGAGTTTAATTTGCTGTATAATAAAAGTTATGTATTTTTATATATAAGGTTTTTTGTGTGTGTGTGTGGACAATCATTTAAATGCCAGCAGGCCACCCTTAGAACACTTTTTTTTATCTTCATATTACTTTTCACTATGTACTTGGGTTGGTGACCTTCTGGTATATCATCTTCATGACTCCCAGTGTGTGCCAAGGCACCCCCACGATTTACTTAATATATCTATCATAATAGTATTTAATAGGGATGAGCCAAACACCCCCCGGTTCGCACCAGAACCTGCGAACGGACCGACAGTTCACGCGAACGTTAGAACCCTATTAAATACAATGGACGCGAACGTTCGAAATCTAAAGTGGTAATTATAACGGCTAATATGCATGTTATTGTCCTAAAAAGGGTTTGGGGACCCGGGTTCTGCCCCAGGGGACATGTATCAATGCAAAAAGAAGTTTTAAAAACGGCAGTTTTTTCGGGAGCAGTCATTTTAATGATGCATAAAGTGAAAAAAAAAGTGAAATATTCCTTTAAATATCGTACCTGGGGGGTGTGTAAAGTATGCCTGTGAAGTGGCATGTGTTTCTCATGTTTAGAACTGTCCCTGCACAAAATGACATTTCTAATGGAAAAAAAGCCATTTAAAACTGCTTGCGACTTTAATGTCATGTCTTGTCCTGGCAATATGGATGAAAATCTTTAAAGAAAAATGGCATGGCTACCCCCCTACCCCAGCCCATTACCAGCCCCTTTGGGTCTTGTATGGATATTAGGGGAACCCTGCACCCAAAATAAAAAAAGGCCCTATATACTCTGAACAGCAGTATACAGGCGGTGCAAACAAGACAGGGACTGTAGGTTTGTTCTTAAGTACAATCTGTTTGTAATTTTGAACAGGTACATTGTTTAAGTGTAGCTCCAGCCCAAAAATATATTTTTCTTGTTTAATATTTTTATTAGATTTTACAAGTAAATAGCAAGTATAATGAACATTACATTCTGATCAAGTATAGAATTGTAAATAAATACAGCAATCACTAAAAATACATATTGAAAGAAAAGTAGTAGAGGATAAACCTCATTAACAATTATATCAATACAAATAGAGGTATAAAAGATTAGAGCAATGAAAATAAGCAATATTCAGGATAGAATATCTTGCCTCCAGACCATCCGCTCACCCCAAAAGGGAGCAAGCTGTGAGCAGATGGGGGCACGATTAAGTATGAGAGAGTATGCTGGATTATACAGAAGGATACACCAGATGAATGTTGTCGTACCTCAATAGTTTAGTTAAAGACCATCCTAACAAATCTTTAACACACAAAGATATTAGTGATTGATAAAGTTAAACTTAAAAGGTATATATATAAGTCATGTAATGGACATCGCATGTGTATAAAATCCGTATTACACAAGTAACAAAACTAACCAGAGCAGAAAGACAGAAGAAGTACAGAGAGAAGAAGAAATATGGGAGAAAAGTAAAATATATAGAAAAGAAGGTATGGGTATAGAAAAATAGAGATAAAGGTAAAGGTTGTCTCCCTGGGTGGCGGTCCAGTCAGATCAAGGCCCCGTTTAAATATTATATTAATAGATAAATATTAAAGTATTTCAACAAGGCATCAACAATAATTGATCAAAATCTGGGGGTAAGAAGTGTTTAATCCATGGTTTCCATATTTTATTGTATGTAGTAATGTTGTTATCTTCAATAGCAGACATTTTGGAAAAGAGCAGGGCTCTGTTAATTCTATGTTTAGTTTCAGCCACAACTAAAGTTTGGATTTTCCAGGCCTTAGCTATAGATTGTTTAGCCGCCGTGGTGAGATGTAGTAGTAATTTGAATTGTGATTTATTCAATTCAGGAGGTTTGAGGTTGAGGAGAGCCAGTGCTGGGTCTGGCGAGATTGGTATTTCCAAGGCCGTAGAGGCCATGTTAAATATTTTACTCCAGAAGGATTGAACGATTGGACATTGCCACCAAATATGGAAATGCGTGCCCGGTTCAGAACAGCCTCTGAAACATAAATTTGGGTACATGGGGGCAAATTTGGCAATCCTGGCTGGAACCAGGTACCATCGAGAAAGGACCTTATAATTTGTTTCCAACGCAAAACAGTTTGGCGAGGAATGCTTAGTAGCTGACCATATATTATCCCATTCACTTTTACTGAATGTTCTATCCATGTCATGTGCCCATTTAGTCGTATAGGATGGTAAAGTATCGTCAGATGTGGAATTGATGCGTTTATACAAAAGTGATATTAATCCTCTAGTATGGGGTTCACTGTTACAGATACGTTCAAATTGAGTCATTTGGGTAAGAGGGGATCCCGTATCAACGAGGGGTGTATAAAAGTTCTTAATTTGTAGATAGCGGAAGAGCTCCTTCATGGGGAGTTTGTATCTATCACATAAAGTTGGGAACGTAAGAATATCATTGGAGGAAACTAGATTGTGAAATTGAAGTAGGTTTCTTTTGGACCAAGCTGCAAATGATAGGGGGAATTTCCAGGCGGGGTAAAATGAGGGATTTCGAAGAAAAGAGAGTAGAGGGTTATGAGTGGATTGTAGGCTTTTTGTGGATCTATATTTGTCCCAGATAGCTATAGAATGTTTGGTTACGGGGTTAGATAAGTTTAGTCTATCTTTAGGAGCTAACCAGAGCAAATTATTCACTGAAATGGGGTCAATATCCACTGATTCAATCGCTACCCATAGAGGGGATTCTGTTGTAGAATGGTATTTGGGGAGTTGTGCTAGCTGAGCAGCAAAGTAATATGAGGAAAAGTTAGGAATTCCCAAACCACCTTTCAATTTATCAAGATAAAGAGTCGATCTGGGTATACAGGGTTTTGTAGAGCCCCATATAAAAGACATCACTCTCTTTTGAGTAGTGATGAGCCGAACACCCCCGGGTTCGGTTCGCACCAGAACCCGCGAACGGACCGAAAGTTCGTACGAACATTAGAACCCTATTAAATACAATGGATGCGAACGTTCGAATTCTAAAGTGCTAATTATAACGACTATTATGCATGTTATTGTCCTAAAAAGGGTTTGGGAACCCGGGTTCTGCACCAGGGGACATGTATCAATGCAAAAAGAAGTTTTAAAAACGGTCGTTTTTCGGGAGCAGTCATTTTAATGATGCATAAAGTGAAAAAAAAAAAAAAGTCAAATATTCCTTTAAATATCGTACCTGGGGGGTGTCTAAAGTATGCCTGTGAAGTGCCACGTGTTTCCCGTGTTTAGAACTGTCCCTGCACAAAATGACACTTCTAAAGGAAAAAAAAGCCATTTAAAACTGCTTGCGGCTTTAATGTAATGTCTGGTCCCGGTAATATGGATGAAAATCTTTAAGAAAAATGGCATAGCTACCCCATGACCCCCCCCCCTACCCCAGCCCATTACCAGCCCCTTTGGGTCTTGTATGGATATTAAGGAGAACACCGCACACAAAATAAAAAAGGCCCTATATACTCTGAACAGCCGTATACAGGCGGTGCATACAAGACAGGGACTGTAGGTTTGTTCTTATGTAGAATGTGTTTGTAATTTTGAACAGGTACATTGTTTAAGTGTAGCTCCAGCCCAAAAATCTATTTTTAAACTTTTTGGAAAACATAGGTAAGGGTTATCACCCCTGTAACATTTGTTTTGCTGTCTGTGCCCCTGTTCAGAACATTTCACCTCACTTTCCGTCCCAATGACAACTGTTTTTGAAATGTGGTGTTTTTCTTGAAACAAGGATTGGTGATAAAGCATCAGTACAGAGGAGACACCTTTCTCCCATATTAATTCTTACAGGAGAGAATTTTCCTTCCTAGGGGTAGATTTCCTCTCACTTCCTGTTGTCTTCTTGCGTTTGCAAGTAGGAGTCGTTTGTAAGTTGGATGTTTGAAAGTAGGGACCTGCCGTATATACTCTGCAGAAATAGGCCCCTTAGTTGTTGGTGTTGGCACAACACTGTAAGCACTCACAGTTACTCTTGGTTGGTGCTGGAACGCCCTGCTGTCAACTATTATATCAGGAATTGTAATTACATATAATTGTTAAACAGTGGTAGTAAAAATTGGGCCTTTGATGGTGGTGCTGGTGCCACAACACTGTAAGCCCTGACAGTTACTCTTGGTGGGTGCAGCAATGGGCCCTGCTGTGAATTATTAGATCAAGAATTGTAATTGCATGCCCCTGTTGAACAGGGGCTGAAAAATTGGGCCTTTCGTGGTGGTGGTGGTGGTGGTGGTGTTGCCACAACACTGTAAGCCCTCAGAGTTACTCTTGGTGGGTGCAGGAATGGGCCCTGCTGTGAATTATTAGATCAAGAATTGTAATTACATGCCCCTTTTGAACAGGGGCTGAAAAATTGGGCCTTTCGTGGTGGTGGTGGTGGTGGTGGCGTTGCCACAACACTGTAAGCCCTCAGAGTTACTCTTGGTGGGTGCAGCAATGGGCCCTGCTGTGAATTATTAGATCAAGAATTGTAATTACATGCCCCTGTTGAACAGGGGCTGAAAAATTGGGCCTTAGGCACTGGTGGCACAACACTGCAACCCCTCACAGATACTGTACTTGGAGCACAGCAATGAGCCCTGTTGCAAAGTATTGCTTCAAAAATTGTAATGACACGCCCCTGTTAAACAGGGGCTGAAAAATTGGGCCTTAGGCACTGGTGGCACAACACTCCAACCCCTCACAGATACTGTACTTGGAGCACAGCAATGAGCCCTGTTGCAAAGTATTGCTTCAAAAATTGTAATTACACGCCCCTGTTAAACAGGGGCTGAAAAATTGGGCCTTAGCCACTGGTGGCGGCACCCATAAACAAAAATGATCTTCCAAGCTATCATCATCAATCGTATCATTGAGGACTCGGAGGAGGAGGATAGCCAGTCAACATAACAGCACAGGCACTCAGCATCAGTCTTGAAGGGATGTGACATGTTAAAATCAATTAGTCTGTTATATCAGCATCAGGTGTGTGGTAGCTGGTGGTGATCCAAGACTGGTTCATCTTGATGAAAGTCAGTCGATCAACCGAGTCGGTGGACAGGCGCACCCTGTGATCCGTGACAAATCCTCCAGCAGCACTGAATGTGCGTTCCGAAAGAACGCTGGATGCAGGACAGGCCAGTAGCTCAATTGCATACTGTGCAAGCTCTGGCCAGTGATCCATCCTCAAGACCCAGTAAGCCAGAGGATTTTCGGTGGGGAAGGTGTCCAAGTCTGACCTTGCCCCTAGATATTCCTGCACCATGTTTATCAGACGCTGGCGATGGTTGCTGGAACCGATCATACTTTGGGGCTGCGGACTAAAGAATTGTCTGAACGCATCGGTCAGACGGCCACCTTCCCCACCGCTCCTTCTTTGACTGGCCGAAGCCTCAGCAACTCGTTGTCCAGGACCAGGAGTTTGTAACCTCCCAGTCTCTGGGAACGCGTTGCACAGACCTTTCTGCAAGGCCTCCCGGAGTTGTCTCATCCTCTGCTCCCTCTGTGACGATAACATAAGGTCCGCAACCTTACCCTTGTACCGTGGATCAAGGAGAGTGGCCAGCCAGTAATGGTCCCTCTCCTTGATCCGAAGAATACGAGGATCCTTCCGCAGACTTTGCAGGATCAGGGAGGCCATGCAGCGTAGGTTTGCTGAGGCATTCGGTCCGGAGTCCTCTGGGTCACTAAGGACGACATGATCCGCAGCCACCTCCTCCCAGCCACGTACAAGTCCACTGGTTTCTTGGGACTGTAAATCATCCCTAAAAGACTGCTGCTGATGATGCTGAGTGCCAGCCTCCACCTCCATGCTGACACAATCCTCCTCCTCCTCCTCCTCCTCTTCCTGTGCGATGGGTGGGACAGAAGGAACACTGTCTGGGTAAAGGGGGCCTTGAGAGGCAAGGAAGTCCTCCTCTTCCTGCCTCTGTTCTGCCTCAAGTGCCCTGTCCATTATTCCACGCAGCGTGTGCTCCAACAGGTGGACAAGAGGTACAGTGTCACTGATGCATGCACTGTCACTGCTCACCATCCTCGTGGCCTCCTCAAATGGTGCCAGGACAGTGCATGCATCCCTGATCATGCCCCACTGGCGTGGAGAAAAAAAACCAAGCTCCCCTGACCCTGTCCTGGTGCCGTAGTCGCACAGGTACTCATTGATGGCCCTCTGCTGCGTGTGCAGCCGCTGCAGCATGGCCAACGTTGAGTTCCACCAGGTGGGCATGTCACATATAAGGCGGTTCTTGGGCAGGTTCAACTCCTTTTGCAGCTCAGCCAGGCGAGCACTGGCATTATAAGATCTGCGGAAATGCACACAGACTTTCCTGGCCTGCCTCAGGACATCCTGTAAGCCCGGGTACCTGCCCAAGAACCGCTGCACCACCAGGTTAAGGACGTGAGCCACACAGGGCACATGGGTCAGTTGTCCCTGTCGGAGGGCGGAGAGGAGGTTGGTGCCATTGTCGCAAACCACCATTCCTGGCTTAAGCTGGCGTGGCGTCAACCACCTCTCGGCCTGGCCCTGCAGAGCAGACAGGACCTCTGCCCCAGTGTGGCTTCTGTCCCCCAAACACACCAGCGCAAGCACGGCATGGCATCTTTTTGCCTGCGTACTTGCGTAGCCCCTTGAATGGCTACGGAGCACCGCTGGTTCAGAGGACAAAGCACAGGAAGAGGCCATGGAGGAAGAAGAAGAGGAGGGGGTGGAGGAGAGAGGTGTGTCACAACCAGTAGTAGCATTTTGGAGGCGTGGCGGTAGAACAACCTCCAACACTACTGCACCTTGTCCTGCATCCTTCCCAGCTGCCAAAAGAGTGACCCAATGGGCCGTGAAAGAAAGGTAACGTCCCTGTCCATGCGTGCTGGACCATGAGTCAGCGGTAATATGCACCTTACCGCTGACCGCCCTGTCCAGCGAGGCCAAGACATTGCCTTCCACATGCCGGTAGAGAGCCGGAATAGCCTTCCGTGAGAAAAAGTGGCGTTTGGGAACCTGCCACTGAGGAACCGCACATTTCACAAACTCACAGAAGGGGGCCGAGTCTACCAACTGAAAAGGCAGCAGTTGAAGCGCTAGCAATTTAGCCAAGCTAGCATTCAACCGCTGGGCATGTGGATGGCTGGGAGTGAACTTCTTTCGACGGTCCAGCAGCTGGGGCAGGGAAATTTGCCTGCTAGAATCGGACGTCGGTGTACTGCTAGCAGAGTGGCCGCAAGTACTTGGCTGTGACACACCTAATTCTACACCTTCATTCCTCTCAGTGCATGTTTCAGAGAGGACTGAAGTTATAGTGGGGTTGGAGATCCCAGCTGATGCGGTGCAAGGAGAGGTCCGCTTTGTTCTTTGGTGTGGGTCTTTGAGGTAGGCTTGCCAACGAGCTGCATGGCAGGTCAACATATGTCTGGTCAGGCATGTGGTACCCAAGCGGCTGATGTTTTGGCCACGCGATATACGCTTGAGACATATGTTGCAAACAGCAGCTGTGCGATCTGATGCACTAGCCTCAAAAAAGGCCCACACCAAAGAACTTTTTGAATGACGGGCAGAGGCAGCGCCCTGCACAGGCGGAGCTCTGCGGTGTGATTCCGTCGGTGTACTGCCCTTACGCTGGCCACCAAAGGGCATCCTGCCTCGTTGGAGATGTGCCTCCTCCTCATCCTCCTCCTCCTCCTCTCTCCTATTAGGCACCCACGTGGAGTCAGTGACCTCATCATCCCCTCCCTCCTCATCACTGGAGCCAATCTGGCAGTATGCTGCAGCTGCTGGAACATGACTGCCAGATTGGTGTCCTTCTTGAGCATCCCCTCTGTCTGCTCTCACGCTACTGCCTTCCTGTAGCTGGGTTTCATCATCAGACCCTTCGAAACGCTGGGCATCCTCCTGGAGCATGTACCCAACACTGTGCTCAAACAGTTCGGGGGACTCCTCAGGAGGAGGACATGGTGGGTCTAGGGAAGGAGTGACTGATGATGAGTCTGACATTGATACCAGGGAAGAGGACGCTTTGGCAGCTGCTTTGCCAGTACCCTGAGCCTGGGTGAGAGAGGATGAGGAGGAGGAGGAGGGCTTGGTCATCCACTCTACCAAGTCTTCGGCATGATGTGGCTCAACATGTCCAGCTGCCGAAAAGAAGGACAAGCGTGTCCCATGGCCATGTGCTGATGACAATGCACCGCGTCCACGACCAGCACTGTTGCCCCCAGACACAGAGCCTGCTTGCCCTCTTTTATTGCCTCCTGACTGTCTGCCTCTCCTTGTTTGCCTTCCAGACATTCTAATAGATGGCCTGCAGGGAGATGGGAAAAAAGCAATAAGGGCTACCTTCAGATGTCCTTCTCTGTCCCTTTACTTAAGGATTTCTAACTATGGTTGAGGATGATTGCTTTCGCACAGAATAGCACAACGACAATTTCCCTGACTGTCCAAAAAACAAGGATTTCAAAGATGGTTGATGAGGAATGCTTTAGCACACTATAGCACAAGGAGAATTTCCCTCACTGTCCTTCCCTGTCCCTAGAAACAAGGATTATCACAGTGAAAGAAACTGACACTCTTCCTACCTATAGTTTTCTGTCCCTAGAAAAAATGTTTTTTTAAAGATGGTTGATGATCAATGCTTTAGCACACTATAGCACAAGGAGAATTTCCCTCACTGTCCTTCCCTGTCCCTAGAAACAAGGATTATCACAGTGAAAGAAACTGACACTCTTCCTACCTATAGTTTTCTGTCCCTAGAAAAAATGTTTTTTTTAAAGATGGTTGATGATCAATGCTTTAGCACACTATAGCACAAGGAGAATTTCCCTCACTGTCCTTCCCTGTCCCTAGAAACAAGGATTATCACAGTGAAAGAAACTGACACTCTTCCTACCTATAGTTTTCTGTCCCTAGAAAAAATGTTTTTTTAAAGATGGTTGATGATCAATGCTTTAGCACACTATAGCACAAGGAGAATTTCCCTCACTGTCCTTCCCTGTCCCTAGAAACAAGGATTATCACAGTGAAAGAAACTGACACTCTTCCTACCTATAGTTTTCTGTCCCTAGAAAAAATGTTTTTTTAAAGATGGTTGATGATCAATGCTTTAGCACACTATAGCACAAGGAGAATTTCCCTCACTGTCCTTCCCTGTCCCTAGAAACAAGGATTATCACAGTGAAAGAAACTGACACTCTTCCTACCTATAGTTTTCTGTCCCTAGAAAAAAAGTTTTTTTAAAGATGGTTGATGATCAATGCTTTAGCACACTATAGCACAAGGAGAATTTCCCTCACTGTCCTTCCCTGTCCCTAGAAACAAGGATTATCACAGTGAAAGAAACTGACACTCTTCCTACCTATAGTTTTCTGTCCCTAGAAAAAATGTTTTTTTAAAGATGGTTGATGATCAATGCTTTAGCACACTATAGCACAAGGAGAATTTCCCTCACTGTCCTTCCCTGTCCCTAGAAACAAGGATTATCACAGTGAAAGAAACTGACACTCTTCCTACCTATAGTTTTCTGTCCCTAGAAAAAATGTTTTTTTTAAAGATGGTTGATGATCAATGCTTTAGCACACTATAGCACAAGGAGAATTTCCCTCACTGTCCTTCCCTGTCCCTAGAAACAAGGATTATCACAGTGAAAGAAACTGACACTCTTCCTACCTATAGTTTTCTGTCCCTAGAAAAAATGTTTTTTTAAAGATGGTTGATGATCAATGCTTTAGCACACTATAGCACAAGGAGAATTTCCCTCACTGTCCTTCCCTGTCCCTAGAAACAAGGATTATCACAGTGAAAGAAACTGACACTCTTCCTACCTATAGTTTTCTGTCCCTAGAAAAAATGTTTTTTTAAAGATGGTTGATGATCAATGCTTTAGCACACTATAGCACAAGGAGAATTTCCCTCACTGTCCTTCCCTGTCCCTAGAAACAAGGATTATCACAGTGAAAGAAACTGACACTCTTCCTACCTATAGTTTTCTGTCCCTAGAAAAAATGTTTTTTTAAAGATGGTTGATGATCAATGCTTTAGCACACTATAGCACAAGGAGAATTTCCCTCACTGTCCTTCCCTGTCCCTAGAAACAAGGATTATCACAGTGAAAGAAACTGACACTCTTCCTACCTATAGTTTTCTGTCCCTAGAAAAAATGTTTTTTTAAAGATGGTTGATGATCAATGCTTTAGCACACTATAGCACAAGGAGAATTTCCCTCACTGTCCTTCCCTGTCCCTAGAAACAAGGATTATCACAGTGAAAGAAACTGACACTCTTCCTACCTATAGTTTTCTGTCCCTAGAAAAAATGTTTTTTTAAAGATGGTTGATGATCAATGCTTTAGCACACTATAGCACAAGGAGAATTTCCCTCACTGTCCTTCCCTGTCCCTAGAAACAAGGATTATCACAGTGAAAGAAACTGACACTCTTCCTACCTATAGTTTTCTGTCCCTAGAAAAAAAGTTTTTTTAAAGATGGTTGATGATCAATGCTTTAGCACACTATAGCACAAGGAGAATTTCCCTCACTGTCCTTCCCTGTCCCTAGAAACAAGGATTATCACAGTGAAAGAAACTGACACTCTTCCTACCTATAGTTTTCTGTCCCTAGAAAAAATGTTTTTTTAAAGATGGTTGATGATCAATGCTTTAGCACACTATAGCACAAGGAGAATTTCCCTCACTGCCCTTCCCTGTCCCTAGAAACAAGGATTATCACAGTGAAAGAAACTGACACTCTTCCTACCTATAGTTTTCTGTCCCTAGAAAAAATGTTTTTTTAAAGATGGTTGATGATCAATGCTTTAGCACACTATAGCACAAGGAGAATTTCCCTCACTGTCCTTCCCTGTCCCTAGAAACAAGGATTATCACAGTGAAAGAAACTGACACTCTTCCTACCTATAGTTTTCTGTCCCTAGAAAAAATGTTTTTTTAAAGATGGTTGATGATCAATGCTTTAGCACACTATAGCACAAGGAGAATTTCCCTCACTGTCCTTCCCTGTCCCTAGAAACAAGGATTATCACAGTGAAAGAAACTGACACTCTTCCTACCTATAGTTTTCTGTCCCTAGAAAAAAAGTTTTTTTAAAGATGGTTGATGATCAATGCTTTAGCACACTATAGCACAAGGAGAATTTCCCTCACTGTCCTTCCCTGTCCCTAGAAACAAGGATTATCACAGTGAAAGAAACTGACACTCTTCCTACCTATAGTTTTCTGTCCCTAGAAAAAATGTTTTTTTAAAGATGGTTGATGATCAATGCTTTAGCACACTATAGCACAAGGAGAATTTCCCTCACTGCCCTTCCCTGTCCCTAGAAACAAGGATTATCACAGTGAAAGAAACTGACACTCTTCCTACCTATAGTTTTCTGTCCCTAGAAAAAATGTTTTTTTAAAGATGGTTGATGATCAATGCTTTAGCACACTATAGCACAAGGAGAATTTCCCTCACTGTCCTTCCCTGTCCCTAGAAACAAGGATTATCACAGTGAAAGAAACTGACACTCTTCCTACCTATAGTTTTCTGTCCCTAGAAAAAATGTTTTTTTAAAGATGGTTGATGATCAATGCTTTAGCACACTATAGCACAAGGAGAATTTCCCTCACTGTCCTTCCCTGTCCCTAGAAACAAGGATTCGCACAGTAAAACACACTGACACTCTCCCTACCTATCCTTCTCTTTCCCTAAACTAAAGGAATCCAGGTTAAGCAAGAAAAAAAAATGTCACTGTCCCTGCCTATGCTTCTCTTTCCCTGCTCCGGAACACACTACACTAGGCCGCCGTGCTGGCGGCCTTTTATAGTGTGGGGCGTGTACTAAACACCCTCAGCAATAATTGGCCACAGGCATCCTGCCTGTGGCCAATCATTGCTCTCCTCGCTGCCGGCGCTGTGATTGGCCAAGCATGCGGGGTCACAGTGCATGCTTGGCCAATCACAGCGCCTGGATGACACTGCGATGGCGTAGTGCATTGTGGGCCGTTCGCGTCACTCGAATTAGGCGCGAACGGCCCAAATCGTTCGATCTTCGTCGAACGATCGAACAGCCGATGTTCGAGTCGAACGTATGTTCGACTCGAACACCGAGCTCATCCCTACTTTTGAGTGAGTCTCAAGAAGTAAGGAGGTATATGTATGGGGAGAACTCGGAATAGGTAAAGGAACTTTGGTAAGATTGACATTTTAGTAGCGTTAATCCTCCCAATCCAAGATAAAGGGAGAGAAGACCATTGTTTCATCAGATTAGTAGTTGACTTCAATAAGGGTAAGTAGTTAGCTGAAACTAAGTCGGATATAGAAGAAGTGAGTTGGACTCCGAGATATGAAATATGGTGCAATTCCCAATTGAAAGGTAAAGACGTTTGAGTTTGTTGTAACTCAGATGGCGAAAGGGAAATATTAAGGGCATTAGATTTGGCATGATTAACACACAATCCAGAAATCTTTGCAAATTTGTCTAAAGTATTTACTAGATTTGGGGCTGACACATGGGGATGGGATAAAAAAATCAGGATGTCATCTGCAAAAAGACTCAATTTGTGGTGATGTCCACCTAATTCTACTCCTTTGATATTAGGGTTATCTCTAATAATACATGCTAAGGGTTCAATAAGTAGGGCAAAAAGCAAAGGGGATAGAGGGCAACCCTGTCTAGTCCCTCTCCGAATATCTATCATAGCTGATTTGTAACCCATATATTTAATATAAGCTTTCGGAGTGCTGTATAGTGAGGAGACCCAAGTTAAGAAATTTTCCCCAAAACCCCATTTTTGAAGAGTATATTGTAGATATGGCCAGCTGATTGAGTCGAACGCCTTCCTAATGTCTAATGATATAAGGCAAGTTGGGATATGTCTTTTTTTGGCGGCATGAATTAATAAAAGTGCTCTTCTAACATTATCCCCTGCTTGACGCAAGGGCATGAAGCCAGTTTGGTCACGATGGATAAGTTTACCTATAATGCTATTTAATCTAGTTGCCAGGATCTTAGCTAATAACTTAATGTCTAGATTTAAAAGAGATATGGGGCGATAATTAGACCAAGAAGTAGTGTCAGATTTAGGTTTGGGAATCATTGCTATGATGGAAGTTAGTGTTTCGGTTTTGAACGAATGACCAGCTAACAAAGAATTGAAGGCTCTAGTCAATAGAGGCGTTAAAATTGAATCAAATTGTTTGTAGTATAGTGCAGAAAACCCGTCGGGGCCCGGTCTCTTGTGAGGCTTCAATTCTTTAATAGAAGCTTTAACTTCCAAGGCCATTATGGGACTCTCCAAATATTCACACTGTTCAGGTGTCATTGTGGGAAGTTTAACATCTGAGAACAACGTGTCTGCTTTGTTTTTATCAAAGATTAAGCCAGGGTCATAAAGCTTAGCTAATTTAGATTGAAAGATTTCCAAGATCTTTAATGGGTTACTGGTGTATGCATCTCTGGAGGTTCTAAGGCGGAATGCAGTCTGTGAACGATCAATAGACTTGAGGCTGCGGGCCATAGGGGTATCGGGCTTATTGGCTTTGCGGTATTGGGTATGTTGCCGCTTGCGTAAGAGTTTGTCTGCCGAATCTGTCAGAAAAAGGTCCAACTCAAGCCGGGCCTTTTCCAATTTAGTATTAGTGTTTGCATTCGGGGTAGCTTGATGAGCCAAATGACAAGCGTTAAAATTTGCTTCAAGTTTGGTGAACAGAATCTTGCGATCTCTTTTAATAGATCTCGCCTTTTGTATCAAGCTGCCCCGAATGACAGCTTTATGGGCTTCCCATAGTGTAAGGGCAGAGACATCAGTAGTATCATTAAATGAGATATAATCATTAAGAGCCAATTCAATATCTAAGCGGTGTGAGGGGTGAGTTAGGATGGAGTCGTTAATACACCAAGTGGTGTCATGTGACCTAGGTATTGGAGAGGTAATTGTAGCAGTAACCGCACAATGGTCTGTCCATGGAAATGGGATTATATTAGAGGATATTACTTCAGGGAGCATACTAGAGGGGAGGAAAATATGGTCTATTCGTGAAAAGGATTTGTGTGGATAAGAATAATGTGTAAAATTTCTGGAAGTTGGGTTAAGTTCCCACCAGGTATCAACAAAATTAAAAGAAGTAAGTAGAGATTGGAAGGACCGTTTATGGGTAGGAGAGTTAGGAGATGATGGGGATTTATCCAAGAAGGGATAGATGGTAGTATTGGAGTCGCCACATAATATTATTGTTCCAAATTTATGTGATTCGATTAGTTGGAAAAGATGTGATAGAAAAGCTTCAGGACGCTTATTTGGGGCGTAATACGAAACTAATGTGACTTCAGTATCAGCAATAAAGCCTGTTAATAAAACATATCTACCCTCAGGGTCACATATTTGTGTATTAAGGGTAAATGGTGTAGAGCGGTGGAATCCAATCAGGGACCCACGTTGCTTAGTTGTAGCTGAAGCTGTGTAGAATTGCGGGTAGGAGGAGGAAAGAAATTTAGGGGAGGCGTTATTGATAAAGTGTGTTTCTTGAAGGAAAATGATGTGAGCTTTTCTATCTGAAAAGGAACGTAGAGCTTTAGTTCTTTTTTGTGGAACGTTGAAGCCTTGCACATTTAACCACTTAACGACCGCTCACTGTATATATACGTCGGCAGAATGGCACCGACAGGCACAATCACGTAGAGTGTACGTGATTGCCTTTGTACAGTTGGGGGGTCCAATCGGACCCCCCTCCTATACAGTGAGCGGTGGCTAAGTGTCCGGGAGCGTTTCGGGATGTCAGACAGAGGGAGCAGGAGGAAGTGATGTCATCTCTGGTGCGGCGCTCACATATACCGAGCGCCGTACAAGAGAAGACATCAGGTCAGTGCACACAACACTACACTGACACCAGGACACATAGGGACATAAATCGCCCCCCCAGGCCCCCCCAGACACCCCAGATCACCCCCCAGATCACCCCCCCAGCCCCCAGTCACAGTGTCACTGATTGCAGTGACCATTTATTTAGTGATCACTGCAATCAGTGACATTTGTGACTGTAAAAGTGTCACCAAAGTTTAGTCTTAGGTCCAGTGTAGCCCCCTAACCCCCCCTAATAAAGGTTTAACCCCCTGATCACCCCCCAGATAACCCTTTCACCCCCTATCACCACTGTCGCTAAGCGATCATTTTTCTGATCGCTGTCTTAACGTCAGTGATGCCGATCGGCAGCCAGTAATTTTTTTTAGGTCCGCCGCATGTTTTTATCGCGTCAGGTACCCCAATATATTATCTAATAAAGGTTTAACCCCCTTGATCACCCCCCAGGTAACCCTTTCACCCCCTATCACCACTGTCACTAAGCGATCGTTTTTCTAAACGCTGTCTTAGTGTCTGTGATGCAGATCGGTAGCCGGTAATTTTTTTTAGGTTCGCCGCAGGTTTTTATAGCGTCAGGTACCCCAATATATTATCTAATAAAGGTTTAACCCCCTTGATCGCCCCCCAGGTAACCCTTTCACCCCCTATCACCACTGTCGCTAAGCAATTGTTTTTCTAAACGCTGTCTTAGTGTCGGTGATGCAGATTGGTAGCCAGTAATTTTTTTTAGGTTCGCCGCATGTTTTTATAGCGTCAGGTACCCCAATATATTATCTAATAAAGGTTTAACCCCCTTGATCGCCCCCCAGGTAACCCTTTCACCCCCATCACCACTGTCACTAAGCGATCGTTTTTCTAAACGCTTTCTTAGTGTCGGTGATGCAGATCGGTAGCTGGTAATTTTTTTTAGGTTCGCCGCAGGTTTTTATAGCGTCAGGTACCCCAATATATTATCTAATAAAGGTTTAACCCCCTTGATCGCCCCCCAGGTAACCCTTTCACCCCCTATCACCACTGTCGCTAAGCAATCGTTTTTCTAAACGCTGTCTTAGTGTCGGTGATGCAGATCGGTAGCCAGTAATTGTTTTTAGGTTCGCCGCATGTTTTTATAGCGTCAGGTACCCCAATATATTATCTAATAAAGGTTTAACCCCCTTGATCGCCCCCCAGGTAACCCTTTCACCCCCATCACCACTGTCACTAAGCGATCGTTTTTCTAAACGCTCTCTTAGTGTCGGTGATGCAGATCGGTAGCTGGTAATTTTTTTTAGGTTCGCCGCAGGTTTTTATAGCGTCAGGTACCCCCATATATTATCTAATAAAGGTTTTAACCCCCTGATTGCCCCTAGTTAACCCTTTCACCAGTGATCACCATATAAGTGTTACGGGTGACGCTGGTTAGTTAGTTTGCTTTTTATAGTGTCAGGGCACCCGCCGTGTATATAACCCAATAAAGGTTTAACCCCCTGATCGCCTGGCGGGTGATATCAATTAGGTTTTAGCGTCAGAGAGGGTCTGCGTCACACCCCAGGCAGCGTCAGGTTAGTGCCAGTAACGCTAACACCCACGCGTGAAGCATACACCCCCCTTAGTGGTATAGTATCTGAACAGATCAATATCTGATCAGATCAGATCTATACTAGCGTCCCCAGCAGTTTAGGGTTCCCAAAAACGCAGTGTTACCGGGATCAGCCCAGATACCTGCTGGCACCTGCGTTTTGCCCCTCCATCCAGCCCAGGCCACCCAAGTGCAGTATCGATCGATCACTGTCACTTACAAAACAAAAACACACATAACTGCAGCGTTCGCAGAGACAGGCCTGATCCCTGCGACTCCAGTGCTGTAGGAGGTGATTTCACCACCACAGTTAAAAAAAAAAAGCAAATATGCTGAAGCATTGGGGCAGCAGGGGCGGAGGAGCGATTTTGCTCCTAATGCCGCGTACATACGGTCGAAATTCCGACGGAGGCTTGCCCGTGGAAAAGTCCGACCATGTGTGTGCGGCATAACTTTTTTGTGGGAGGATGCCCCCATGCTTCGGCATATATAAATGGTGCGTGTATGCCCATCATTGGAAGTGGGTGGATGAAGGGCGGTATTCTAATGGTGGGCATACCCACCGATCAATCTCTTTTTTCGTTCAGCCAACTGGCTGAACGAAAAAAGAGATTACAATACATGTCCAACAAGGACCAGCAACGTACTGGTATGTTGCTGGACTTTGAATGTTTATACCAGAATGATGCCTGCGGGTTTAGGTATCATCTTGGTATCATTCTTTTAAGCCTGCGGCCGGCTTTCATGTAAAAGCAATCCTAGCGGCTAATTAGCCTCTGGACTGCTTTTACAAGCAGTGGGAGGGAATGCCCTCCCCCCGGATATAAAAAGCGCCATTGGGAAATTGAAAGAGTACCTGTCACTACCTATTGCTATCATAGGGGATATTTACATTCCCTGAGATAACAATAAAAATGATAAAAAAAAAAAATACTTGGAAGGAACAATTTAAAAATAAAATAAAAAAGAAAAATTAATAATAAAAAAAAAAAAAGAAAAAAAAAAAGCACCCCTGTCCTGCCCTGCTCTTGCCCAATGGCGAACGCAAGCGTCGGTCTGGCATCATATGTAAACAGCAATTGCACCATGCATGTGAGGTATCACCGCGAAGGTCAGATCGAGGGCAATCATTTTAGCAGTAGACCTCCTCTGTAAATCTACTGGGGTAACCTGTAAAGGCTTTTAAAGGCTTTTAAAAATGTATGTAGTTTGTCGCCAATGCGCGTTTGTGTGAAATTTTAAAGCATGTCGTGTTTGGTATCTATGTACTCGGCCTAAGATCATCTTTTTTATTTCATCAAACATTTGGGCAATATAGTGTGTTTTAGTGCATTAAAATTAAAAAAAGTGTATTTTTTAACCCAAAAAATGCGTTTGAAAAATCGCTGCGCAAATACTGTGTAGAAAAAAAAAATGCAACACCCACCATTTTAATCTGTAGGGCCTTTGCTTTAAAAATATATATAATGTTTGGGGGTTCAACATAATTTTCTTGCAAAAAAAAAAATGTTTTCATGTAAACAAAAAGTGTCAAAAAGGGCTTTGTCTTCAAGTGGTTAGAAGAGTGGATGTAAGCTTCCTAATGTTGTGTATAAAATGCCAGAACAGTTCAAAACCCCCCCAAATGACCCCATTTTGGAATGTAGACACCCCAAGCTATATACTGAGAGGCATGTCGAGTCCATGGAATATTTTATATGTTGACACAAGTTGCGGAAAAACGAAAAATTTTTATTTTTTTTTGCACAAAGTTGTCACTAAATGATATATTGCTCAAACATGTCATGGGCATATGTGGAATTACACCCCAAAATACATTCTGTTGCTTCTCCTGAGTACGGGGATACCACATGTGTGAGACTTTTTGGGAGCCTAGCCACGTACGGGACCCCAAAAACCAAACACCGCCTTCAGGCTTTCTAAGGGTGTAAATTTTTGATTTCACTTCTCACTGCCTATCACAGTTTCGGAGGCCATGGAATGCCCAGATAGCACAAAACCCCCCCCAAATGACCCCATTTTGGAAAGTAGACACCCCAAGCTATTTGCTGAGAGGTATTGTGAGTATTTTGCAGATCTCGCTTTTTGTCACAAAGTTTTGAAAATTGAAAAAAAAAAAATATATATATATATATTTTCTTTCTTCATTTTCAAAAACAAATTAGAGCTGTAAAATACTCGCCATGCCTCTCAGCAAATAGCTTGGGGTGTCTATATTCCAAAATGGGGTCATTTGGGGGGGTTTTGTGCGATTTTGGCATTTTATGGCCTTCGAAACTGTGATAGGTAGTGAGGAGTGAAATCAAAAATTTGTGCCTAGAAATCCTGAAGGCGGTGCTTGGTTTTCGGGGTCCCGTACGCGGCTAGGCTCCTAAAAAGTCCCACACATGTGGTATCCCCGTACTCAGGAGAAGCAGAAAAATGTATTTTGGGGTGTAATTCCACATATAACCATGGCATGTGTGAGCAATATATCATTTAGTGACAACTTTTTGTAATTTTTTTTTTGGTCATAATTCAATCACTTGGGACAAAAAAATATATATTCAATGGGCTCAACAGGCCTCTCAGCAATTTCCTTGGGGTGTCTACTTTCTAAAATGGGGTCATTTGGGGGGGTTTTGTGCTATTTTGGCATTTTATGGCCTTCGAAACTGTGATAGGTAGTGAGGAGTGAAATCAAAAATTTGCGCCCTTAGAAATCCTGAAGGCGGTGCTTGGTTTCCGGGGTCCCGTACGCGGCTAGGCTCCCAAAAAGTCCCACACATGTGGTATCCCCGTACTCAGGAGAAGCAGCAAAATGTATTTTGGGGTGAAATTCCACATATAACCATGGCATGTGTGAGCAATATATCATTTAGTGACAACTTTTTGTAATTTTTTTTTTTTTTTTTTTTTTTAGTCATTATTCAATCACTTGGGACAAAAAAAAAAAATTCAATGGGCTCAACATGCCTCTCAGCAATTTCCTTGGGGTGTCTACTTTCCAAAATGGGGTCATTTTGGGGGGTTTTGTACTGCCCTGTCATTTTAGCACCTCAAGAAATGAGATAGGCAGTCATAAATTTAAAGCTGTGTAAATTTCAGAAAATGTACCCTAGTTTGTAAACTCTATAACTTTTGCGCAAACCAATAAATATACGCTTATTGACATTTTTTTTACTAAAAACATGTGGCTGAATACATTTTGGCCTAAATGTATGACTACAATTGAGTTTATTCGATTTTTCTTATAACAAAAAGTAGAAAATATCATTTTTTTTTCAAAATTTTCGGTCTTTTTCCGTTTATATCACAAAAAATAAAAATCGCAGAGGCAATCAAATACCATTAAAAGAAAGCTCTATTTGTGGGAAGAAAAGGACGCAAATTTCGTTTGGGTACAACATTGCATGTCCGCACAATTTACAGTTAAAGCAGCGCAGTGCAAAATTCTGAATTCACCTCTGGTCCTTTAGCTACCAAATGGTCCGGGGCTTAAGTGGTTAAGGACAAAATGTTTATGGGGGCCATGACATAGTAAGGGTAAGTTTTATGTAAGGGTTAATAAAACCCATATTAGGAGTTCGAACCGCCACCAAGGGAGACAGAAGAGGAGAAGAAATGAAAGACAGAAAAGAAAGAATAAAGAAGAAACCAAATAAATAGGTAGCCCTAATGACTGCATTTAATGTCATAAAATAATGATGTACTAGTAGGGCGCAGGAACATCTCGGAGAGATAACAAAAAATCTCAGAGGGGTTCCATGGTCACCGACCGACTCCTGCATAATAGTAGCAGGAGTCAGGGGGTATGTAGGGGGCCGCAAGAAGTTCCGGAGGGAAAAACAACGCCGGAGAACACTTAAGTATTATAATAGTAAACTTATATATTTCTCTATCAATAAGACTGGAGATGCAATAAACAAAAGAGCGAGAGAAAGGAAACATACCAACGTCGGGAATTATGTTGAGTCAATATTTAGATGAATGCGTCCATAAGGAGGCTAGAAAATATTGATCTTAACACTTGTGAAGCAAACCGTCTACTCAAGTGAAATAATTAATAAACAAGCTCGCAAATGTAGGGGAAAGAAAGAAGAAAAAAAAAGGGGGGAGGGGGAGGGAGGAGGATAATCTATCTATATCAATGACCATATAAGTCAAGGAAATAAACTTATTCGTCTATAAGGAGACGAACAAAGAAAACAAGAAACACTTGTCTCAAGAAGTATTAATGAATTTTTAGCCTTCTGGCTGACAAAAACATAAATTAAATACATAAATTTATATTCCATAAATAGAAAAGAATAAATATATAAAAAAAAAAAAAAAATAGAAACACTTGTCTCAAAAATGTAAATGAAATATAGACCTTCTGGTTGACTAAAACAATAAATAAATACCTAAATTTATATTTCATAAGTACAATATAATATGCATATAAATTACTAAATAGACATATTTGTCAGTAAGGAGACGAGAAAAAAAAAAAAAAATAGAAACACTTGTCTCAAAAATGTAAATGAAATATAAACCTTCTGGCTGACTAAAACCATAAATAAATACCTAAATTTATATTTCATAAGTACAATTTAATATGCATATATAATGTGCATATAAATTAAAGAAATAGACATATTTGTCAGTAACGAGACACCACAAAAAAAATTTAAAAAAATTAAAAATAAATAAAAATAAAAATAATGGAGAACAGGATTCTAACTCTTCAATCAGAGATAGTGCAATGCTTTTCAAAGTAAAGCATTGGGGCTAGTATCCTATAAAAAGGGAGAAACATGGATAAGATTAATGAAAGTTGAACAATCAATCCATTGAGTCGACATTTATCGGTGCCTGACTATCAAAACGTCCTCGTTTATGAAGATTCTGTCTGGTATAACCAGAGGGGTTTGGGCCCAAGTCGGTTTCATTTGGAGGTGATCTAGAAGCCGCTCGTCTACGAGGTTGCTCCTTATAATTGGTGTGATCCATCAGGCCTAGATCATTTAAGGCTGACCGTAGTTCATCGGACGTGCGACAGGTATATCTAGTTTCCAAGTGTGTAAAGCGGAGAGAAAATGGAAACCCCCAGTGGTATATGATTTGATGTTTTTGAAGTACTTGCAGCAGGGGTTTCATAGAACGCCTCTTAGTCACAGTTAGAGGGGAGAGGTCTGTAAAGAGCTGATATATATTGCCCTGGAACTCAAGAGTGTTTTTACCTCTAGCAGCAGCAAGTATTTGCTCCTTTGTTTTATAGTAATGAAATTTAACTATAATATCCCTAGGGGGTCCATTGGGTTTGCGTTGAGTTAGGGCCCTGTGGACTCTGTCCATTTCCAATCTCTCAGGTGAAATACCTGGTAACAGTTCCTGAAACAGTGCACATATAGTTCCCTGTAAGTCTATGATTGATTCAGGGAGACCTCTGATTCTTAGGTTGGAGCGACGGTCCCTATTCTCCTGGTCTTCCAAACGGTTTTGTAACAAAGAGTTCTCATCCTTAAGCTGTTCAATAGTAGTATCATAATGCTGTGTGGTAGTTTCTATATCATCTACCCGCATTTCCAATTCAGCTGTTCTATGCCCCAGCTCCCTAATCTCCCTTGTCAGCTTCTCAGTTATCTGGTCTGAAGTTTGTTTCAAAGCTTTCTGAAGCATTTTCTCAAATTGACTAAACATATTAGACTGAATAACATTTTCAGGTATTTCATAGTCAGAGTCAATCTCACCAGCTGTGTCCAGAGTTTTGACACTGTGTGACAGGGATTTAGGAACCCGCTGTGTGCGAGTCTGTGAGTTACCAGGCGCCGCCATCTTGGATGTCTGCCGGGACAGTGTATCTTTAGAGGTACCAATCTTATATTTCATTTTTGGGCCCCTCGTGACCATCCTCAATACGCCGAAGAGTACCTGGTGTGAATTTGCGGGAGCTGGTGCCGTTTGCGGTAAAAGGCAGCGGTCGGTTCTCCGGTTTGTTTAACCCGGAAGCGGAGCTCTAAGGGGATGCGACTTCTCCCTCAGGCATCCGCGCATGTGCCCAAAAATATATTTTTAAGCTTTTTGGAAAACATAGGGAAGGGTTATCACCCCTGTAACATTTGTTTTGCTGTCTGTGCACCTGTTCAGAAGATTTCACCTCACTTTCCGTCCCAATGACAAATGTTTTTGGAAAAGTGGGGTTTTTATTGAAACAAAGATTGGTGATAAAGCATCAGTAGAGAGGAGACACCTTTTTCCCATATTAACTCTTACAGGAGAGAATTTCCATTCCTAGGGGTAGATTTCCTCTCACTTCCTTTTGTCTCCTTCCGTTTGCAAGTAGGAGTCGTTTGTAAGTTGGATGTTTGAAAGTAGGGGCATGCCGTATATACTCTGCTGAAATTTTCCCCTTAGATGTTGGTGTTGCCACAACACTGTGAGCCCTCACAGTTACTCTTGGTGGGCGCTGGAATGCCCTGCTCTGAACTATTATATCAGGAATTGTAATTACATGCCATTGTTGAACAGTGGTAGGAAAAATTGGGCCTTTGGTGGTGGTGCTGGTGCTACAACACTGTCAGCCCTCACAGTTACTCTTGGTGGGCGCATGAATGGGCCCTACTGTTTATTATTAGATCAAGAATTGTAATTGCATGCATTGTTGAAGAGGGGCAGAAAAATTGGGCCTTTGGTGGTGGTGGTGTTGCCACAACACTGTAAGCCCTCACAGTTACTCTTGGCGGGCGCAGGAATGGGCCCTGCTGTGAATTATTAGATCAAGAATTGTAATTACATGCCCCTGTTGAACAGGGGCCGAAAAATTGGGCCTTAGGCACTGGTGCCACAACACTGCAACCCCTCACAGATACTGTACTTGGAGCACAGCAATGAGCCCTGTTGCAAAGTATTGCATCAAAAATTGTAATTACACGCCCCTGTTAAACAGGGGCAGAAAAATTGGGCCTTAGGCACTGGTGCCACAACACTGCAACCCCTCACAGATACTGTACCTGGAGCACAGCAATGAGCCCTGTTGCAAAGTATTGCATCAAAAATGTAATTACACGCCCCTGTTATACAGGGGCTGAAAAATTGGGCCTTAGGCACTGGTGCTGGTGCCACGACACTGCAACCTCTCCCAGATACTCTAGTTGGAGTGCAGGAATGAGCCCTGCTGCAAAGAATTGCATAAAAAATTGTAATTACACGCCCCTGTTAAACAGGGGCTGAAAAATTAGGCCTAATGCGGCGTACACACGTACGTTTTTAATGCCATTTTTTTAACCAACGTTTTTCTCGTCGTTTTCTTTCATGTTTCCTCTCAAGCCTGTCTTGCATCCACACGATCATTAAAAAAAATGATTGAGCAAAGCGCAGTGATGTACAACACGCACAACGGCAGTATAAAGGGGAAGTTCCGTTCTAATGACGCCACCCTTTGGGACGCTTTTGCTAATTTCGTGTTACCGCGTGTTAGTAAAAGTTTGGTGAGAGACGATTCGCGCTTTTCAATCTTCATGCTTTGAAGATCGTTTTCTGGAGTTCAGTTTTTGCCTGTGGGTTCGTGTCTGTCTTGCAGTGCTTGTAGTCAGTTCGTATCTGTTTATTCAGTGCGTTCTTGTCTGCTCGTTCCTGTTTTTCAGCTTGTTCTTCATAGGCCTTGCTGTTCTTCCGTGCGTTCTTCTAGTTCGTTCTGAGCAGCCGACCGTTATCTAGCCATGTTGAGGCTACGTACTCGTCGTAGAGTTCGTGCTGTAGTTGGTGCAAGGGTTCATGCTGTATCCCGACTCCAGGCCATGAACAGGGTGAGGAGGAGTTCATGGACCAAGAATTGGTTGCTCCAGCGGCACCAGTTCTGTCACATGCCTTTGTTGCGGGATATCAGGGAGAATAATCCTGAGGACTACAGGAATATTCTCAGGATGTCTGACCCCGTATTTCAGCATCTGTTGGCTTTGGTGTCCCCCTACATTACCAGGCAGGACACCGTTATGCGTGAAGCCATCAGTGCTGAGCAGAGGCTCATCGCCACGTTGCGATACCTGGCAACTGGGAGAAGCCTGCAGGACCTAAAGTTCTCCACAGGCATATCCCCCAGGCTCTGGGTATCATTATACCAGAGACTTGTTCTGCCATCCTTCAAGTTTTGCAGGAGGTCTATATTAAGGTAAGTGTTCTTATTTAAAACATCACATTGTATGTATTTCTTGCTTAATATTTATTTTTGGTTTTATTATCAGTCCCTAATTCCCATGATTCTTAGCTGCAGGGAACGTCCCCTTTCTCCACATGCCTTTTTTATTTTTAGGATGTTTTTTTTAGGCCTACATTTAAATTTGCCTTACCTAACCTCTCCAGCATGCTATCCTGGGTTCATACCCATCTTGCCTAGTCATTTCCATTCATTTTTTTCTATGCTCCATTGTAGTGCTTTACCCTAAACGCACCCTAAAGATTGCCTAGGAATGTTACATTTAGTTAAACTTCATACAGAGTGCTACAGCCTTCATTTGTGATCTCCCCAACTCATCTTCAACCCCCCCCCAGTTTTTTTTTTGGGTTTGTTTTTGTTTTTTTGTTGCTTACTAATAATGTTTTAATTTGTCTGTTTATCCTAATGTTGGCCATGAATGGTTTTCTAAAATCTGCTTGCAATGTTTCTGTCTCAAAGTATTAATTTATTTTAAATTTAACTCCACAGTTCCCTTCTACGCCACATGAATGGCAGAATGTGGCATCTGAGTTTGCCCAACGATGGAACTTTTCGAACTGTGGAGGAGCCATCGACGGCAAGCATGTTCGGGTCGTACCACCACCCCATTCGGGATCCTTTTATTATAATTATAAGGGGTTCCACAGCATCGTCATGATGGCAGTGGTGTCGGCCACCTACGAATTCCTGTATGTGGACGTTGGCAAAAATGGCAGGATGTCAGATGGAGGAGTCTTTGCACAGACCGAGTTTGGGGAACGGCTCCTATTGGATCAGCTGGCCTTGCCACCAGCGGAGCAGAATGTGGAGGGACTCCCATTTGTTTTTGTGGCGGATGAGGCGTTTGGCCTGGGTCCCCATTTGATGAGGCCATTCCCTCAACGCACCCTCACCCCTGAGAGGAGGGTGTTTAACTATCGGCTGGCCAGAGCAAGAAGGGTGGTGGAAAATGCCTTTGGCATCATGGCCAGCCGATTCCGCCTGTTCCTCACCTCCATCCACCTTGCCCCCCTATAAATGGAACCATGTAGTAATGACTTGTTGCGTGCTCCATAATTTTTTGAGTGTGCATTCTTCTAATTACCTGACTTTGAGTGGGCCTGAGGCCTCATTAGTTGATACTGAGAATTTAGTGGCCCTGGAAGCTGGCCGTCCAGGCTTGGCCCCCCAAACCGGACGTGATGTCAGACAAAAATAACTCGAATATTTTGTGGGTAGGGGGGCTAGCTTTTTTTTGAGAAAATATTGGCATTGTGTTTTAGATTTGTATTCTTTTATGTTTCTCGTATGTTTACCTAGTGCACTTGTAGTGCCATGTGTATTTAGCATTCTTAAATAGCCTTCATTGTCAGTGTAAACACAAAACATTGATTAGTTCACTTTGTACAACATTTACATAATGAAGCCACAAATTCTTGTTAATAAAATACCTTTTTTAATTTTTTTTAGGAAACTTCCTTGTAAATGTATCAAAATTATTTTGGGGGTAAAACGCATGAACAGCCATGCATAAAAAACAATCTAAAAAACTTGAATGTAAATTTGAACATGTACTATTCATTAAAGCTGAAAAGCAACAAAAACCTGCAAAAACACAGCAAGGTCAACGTTCTTTTGAGTTAAAAAATTAAACACGCCCAAGCACAGCCATGATATTTTGTAGCCTTTCCTCCACCCGCTTGGTATTTTGCCTGATCTCTATCAAGTCTCCCTTTATTTTTTCAAGGTCACGACAGCAGACCATTAGGTATTGGATCAGGATCTGGGCACTGTGATGTGTAAACTTTTCGGGATCTTTGGCCAGAACAGCACCTAAATAAAAAAAAAAAGATGTACTATAGAATATGTAGGCCTACATCTATTAAACTGCATCTGTCTGGTTTGACACTGACCTGTTGTGGTGCCACTTTCCACTTCCTCTACTTCACGTTCCTCTACATCATGTGGTTCTGGGGGTCTTGTTGAAGGTGTTGGATTTATAGGCTCATCTGACGTAGCTTTTTGAAGCCCTATGGAGATTGCAAAAAAAGGTTTAGTTTAATTGCTAAATATTAATTATATACCCTGAAAGGGAATTTATAAAGCTTATTTGGAAGTGTGGTCCAATTTTAAATATACCCCCAGTGACAACCTGAACACATGATTGGATACATTGCCAAAACAAGAACATCTACTTTATTTAATAAAGTTTGACACATTGAAACACCCCAAAGTATATACACTGGATTACCTGTGTGTGACACCCTCAAAATCTTTTGGTTTTGGGCCACACTTCTACTATTGCGTTCAGATGTTTAATCAGCTGCTGAGCATTCTCTTCCTTTAACATTACAATGCATACCCTTTTAATTATTCAAAAATAAAAGTTATATAAAAAAAAAATTCAACTTGTTTCCAAAATTAGCTCCCCAATAAATAGTTTGACATTTTGGTGTTCACACTGGATGATCCAAAAACATTGTATTAAGAAGTGTACGGAGAAAGAGCTTTACTACGTCCGTTTACTGTGCGGATGAACATGAAAGTTGTTATCTTTCACTGTACTATATCAAAGTCAAAAATACACTACTTAATGCAAGTAATAATCTTTAGCAGGGAGAATGTATGAAAATTACTTACTTTTTCCTAAAACTTTCTTTATTCTTTTGTATTGGTCGGGCTCCCGCAACTTCAGATCAGACCATCGTTTTTGGAGCTGTACCATCGTTCTGCACACCCTGAATTTTTGGTGAAGAGTTTTGACCACTTTGCCCATAATTTTTGACTTGACAAGATTAGGCCTTTTATACGGCCCATGATTGGCATCATAATCCTCCCTCCTCAAAATGGCGACCATCTACACCATTTCCTCGAATGACATGTTGGATGCCTTATATCTCCGGCCTCTGGATTTGGGTTCCTCAGGAATTTCCTCCTCTGTAGAGGTAATCTCAGCCACCTGTGTCTCCGCCATGTTGTTTAGCACTACGACGAGCGAGAAGGGGCGGGGAAAGTACAATATCGAACGTCAGGGGCGGGGAAAGCGTGCAGAGTTTCACGCATGCGCAGTGTATATAAAGCGAATATCCATCTGGCGAAAATACGTTCATTTGCCGGGAGAGGGAGTTAGCAACGAACGTGTTAACCAAGGTACATAACATTTTAAGGATTTGGGTTTCTTCAGAGGATGAGATTTGGGGCTTATATCTGTCCAAAATGATTATTTGATGAATGTTGACTGAAACAAATGTATTTTCTTGGTTCTTGATTTTACAGAGAAAATGAAGAGTTTCAAAAATCCTGAATTTATGGGGGAGTTCATAGATAGATGGAAGGAACTTCCTATCCTGTGGCAGACCAAAAGTGGGTCCAATAAAAATAAAGCGGCCAGGACAGCAGCACTGGAGAGCCTGCTTGCATTTGTCCAAACCCAGATACCCACAACAACTATCCAAGATGTTAAAACCAAACTTGCTACCATCAGGGGGACATACAGGACCCAGAGGAATATGGTCCTGAAGTCCCAGAGGTCAGGTGCTGCAGCAGATGATGTTTATAAACCCAGTCTGTGGTACTACAGCAAGTTATCTTTTCTGGATGACCAGCTGGAAGTGAGGGAATCTCTGTCCACCCTTCCCCCCAGAGGTCAATCCAGCCTTCCTTGTAGCCAACCCTCCAGCCTTCCTTGCAGCCAGCCCTCCAGCCTTCCTTGCAACCCTGCTCCGGCTTCCTCTGAGGATCAAGCAGAGGTCCTTGAGGAGGCAGATTTGGATATATGGAGCCAGGTATAGTATTGATATCTACATTTATATGTTACAAAAGTGATGATTTAAAATTGATGTTAGTATTGTTATGTATTGAATGTCTGAAAAAATAAGGATTTACAGAGCAATAGACAGTACTGGTCAAATTTGATGGGGACAAGCCAAAAATATGAGGAGTCCGAATCTATGGAAATTAAATCCCTTTTGCCATTCAATCTAAAAATGTCTGGAGGTGAACAATGTGTGTGATTGATGGTGGCAAAAACTAAAGAATGTACCTTTTTTTTTTTCAGCCAGAGCAGAGCCAGGAAGAGTGTGATGTTGGGGACCAGGAGGAGGCAGGGTCCAGTGGCACACAGGAGGAGGCTGGGCCCTGCACAAGAGTCCAGATGCCTCCCCTGAAACTAATCCAAGGAGGGCCAAGGAGAGCTAGGCAGGTGGAGGAGGAAACCAGAGCCTTCCTAAGAGAGGCTACTGCGGCCCTCAGAGAGGCACCCTCTGCTGAGGAGGGCTATGCCGCAGTCCTGGCCCATAAATTAAGCCAGATGGACTTAAGGCAACGCCTATACAGCGAGAACCTGATGCTTAAGATCATCAACAGGGGGTTGCTAGGTGAACTGACCCAGTTCACAGACATAACTGAGGTTGTCCCTCCTCCTCCACCTCCTCCTCCTCCTCCTACTACTCCTCCTGCCACAACCTCTCCTCCTGATCCCCAGCCTCCGAGGAAGCAAGCAACACAGGCTGCAGAGAAGGCTGGAGAGAAGGCTACAAGGAAGAGGAAAAAATAATGACTGCTGTAGTACCACAGACTGGGGACATATCTGACTTATCTGCTGCTGTTCCTGACCTCTGGGAGTTCAAGCCAAGATTGGGCTCCTTTTTTTTTTATGAATTCAAGAGTTTGGTTTTCACATCTTGGATGGTTGTTGTGGGGTCCAAAGGATGCACAAATGCAAGCAGGCTCTCCAGTGCTGCCTTCCCCTTTAATTTGTAATGTACCTAAATAAAGGATTCTTTTGTTTTGCTTAAAATACTTGACTATGTGATTTCTATTTTAAAAGAGAGTTTGCTAGAGAGTAGGCAGGGACATTTCTAATAATATTATTGTTATTAACAAGGGACACAAAGCTCCTTGAGGCAAAATTAGACAAATTTAGAAGGTTGGTGTGGTAACTTTACACACAAATAATTATAAAAAAAATACAATGCGAAATCTAAAATAAAAAAATAAGCCTAAATATATCAAAGAAGCCCAAAAAAATTAAGAAATCTAACTTAAATAAAAAATAAAAAAATAAAAAACACAAACACCAAAAAAAAAAAAAATTGTGATCTTTACATTTATTTATGAATTTATGAGGGAGATCTGGCTTAACAAGTATATTTTACAATCATTAGATCAATTAGGAATTACTTAAGAAACAAGTTTGGCATAACTCTGAATATCAGCTGATAGCCTCCCACGGCTTCCAATACCACCTCTACGCTGACGACACTCAAATCTATTTCTCTGCCCCTCAACTCACTTCTTCATTCGCCTCACGTATCTCTAATTTACTATCAGATATATCAGTTTGGATGTCACACCACTTCCTCAAACTTAATCTATCCAAAACTGAACTGGTCATTTTTCCTCCCCCTCGTGCCTCCTCCCCCGATCTCTCTGTTAAAATTGATGGCACAACTATCAGCCCATCCCCACACGCCAAGGTCCTAGGAGTAGTTCTAGACTCTGAACTCTCCTTTAATCCTCACATCCAATCACTGTCCAAATCTTGCCGCATCAACCTCCGCAACATCTCCAAAATACGCCCCTTTTTAACCAAAGACACAACAAAGCTCCTTATCCACTCCCTGGTCATTTCTCGCCTCGATTACTGCAACTCCCTCCTCATTGGCTTACCTCAGAAAACTTTAACCCCCCTTCAGTCCATCATGAATGCTGCTGCCAGACTTATCCACCTTACCAACCGCTCTGTGTCTCCTTCCCCTCTCTGTCAATCCCTCCACTGGCTTCCACTCACCCAACAAATTAAATTCAAAATACTAACGACCACCTACAAAGCCATCCACAACACTGCCCCCAGCTACATCACTGACCTAGTCTCTAAATACCAACCTAATCGTTCTCTTCGTTCTTCTCAAGACCTCCTGCTCTCTAGCTCGCTCATCACCTCCTCCCATGCTCAACTCCAGGACTTTTCCAGAGTCTCCCCAAGCCTATGGAACTCCTTACCCCAATCGGTCCGTCTATCTCCTTCTCTATTAGCTTTTAGAGGATCCCTAAAAACCCTCCTCTTCAGAGAAGCCTATCCCACCCACACCTAATAACTATATTTCCATTCTGTCCACCTGATCATCCCCCACAGCTAATACCCTTTGTTTCACGTGACCCTCCCTTCTAGACTGTAAGCTCTATCGAGCAGGGCCCTCTGATCCCTCTGTATTGAATTGTATTGTGATTGTACTGTCTTCCCTGATGTTGTAAAGCGCTGCGCAAACTGTTGGCGCTATATAAATCCTGTATAATAATAATAATAATAATTAGCAAAAGAAGGTAATTATTTAAGCATTATCAAAAGAAGAACGGAATGTGCAGCATTAAAACGATGCTATTATTTCCACCGTGACAAATGTGCCATCTCCATTTCAAACGCTAGCTTTACCAAAACGTTCGCTCCCGTCTCATACTTGATTCTGAGCATGCGCATTTTCTTTCACCTCGTCAAAGCATACACACTATCGTTTTTCAGGTCGTTAAAAAAACGACATGAAAAACTATGTGAAAAAATAGAGCATGTTCGAAATTTTTAATGGCCGTTTTTCACGCCGTTAAAAATGCTCTGGAGCATACTCACGATCGGTTTTAATGGCCATTTTTAAAAATGGCATTTTTAACGGCATGAAAAACGATCGTGTGTATGCGGCATTAGGCACTGGTGCTGGTGCCACGACACTGCAACCTCTCCCAGATACTCTAGTTGGAGTGCAGGAATGAGCCCTACTGCAAAGCATTGCATAAAAAAATTGTAATTACATGCCCCTGTTAAACAGGGGCTGAAAAATTGGGCCTTAGCCACTGGTGGCGGTACCCAGAAACAAAAATGTTCTTCCAAGCTATCATCAGGAATCGGATCATTGAGGAGGAGGAGGATAGTCAGTCAACATAACAGGACAGTCACTCAGCATCAGCATAGGCAGTCTTGAAGAGATGTGACATTTTAAAATAAATTATTCTGTTATATCAGCTTCAGGTGCTTGGTAGCTGGTGGTGATCCAAGACTGGTTCATCTTTATGAAGGTCGAGTCGGTGGACAGGCGCACCCTGTGATCCGTGACAAAGCCTCCAGCAGCACTGAATGTGCGTTCCGAAAGAACGCTGGATGCTGGACAGGCCAGTAGCCAATTGCATACTGTGCAAGCTCTGGCCAGTGATCCATCCTCAAGACCCAGTAAGCCAGAGGATTTTCGATGGGAAAGGTGTCAAAGTCTGACCTTGCCCCTAGGTATTCCTGCACCATGTATATCAGATGCTGGCGATGGTTGCTGGAACTGATCATATCTTGGGGCTGCGGACTAAAAAATTGTCTGACCGCATCGGTCAGACGGCCACCTTCCCCACCGCTCCTTCTTTGACTGACCGAAGCCTCAGCAACTCATTGTCCAGGACCAGGAGTTTGTAACCTCCCAGTCTCTGGGAACGCGTTGCACAGACCTTTCTGCAAGGCCTCCCGGAGATGTCTCATCCTCTGCGACGGTAAGATAAGGTCCGCAACCTTACCCTTGTACCGTGTATCTCCTTGATCCGAAGAATACGAGGATCCTTCTGCAGACTTTGCAGGATCAGGGAGGCCATGCAGCGTAGTTTAGCTGAGGCATTCGGTCCTGAGTCCTCTGGGTCACTAAGGACGACATGATCCGCAGCCACCTCCTCCCAGCCACGTACAAGTCCACGGGATTCTTGGGACTGTAAATCATCCCTAAAAGACTGCTGCTGTTGATGCTGAGTGCCAGGCTCCACCTCCATGCTGACACAATCCTCCTCCTCCCCCTCCTCCTCTTCCTGTGCGATGGGTGGGACAGAAGGAACACTGTCTGGGTAAAGGGGGCCTTGAGAGGCAAGGAAGTCCTCCTCTTCCTGCCTCTGTTCTGCCTCAAGTGCCCTGTCCATTATTCCACACAGCGTATGCTCCAACAGGTGGACAAGAGGTACAGTGTCACTGATGTATGCACTGTCACTGCTCACCATCCTCGTGGCCTCCTCAAATGGTGCCAGGACAGTGCATGCATCCCTGATCATGCCCCACTGGCGTGGTGAAAAAAAAACGAGCTCCCCTGACCCTGTCCTGGTGCCGTAGTCGCACAGGTACTCATTGATGGCCCTCTGCTGCGTGTGCAGCCGCTGCAACATGGCCAACGTTGAGTTCCACCTGGTGGGCATGTCACATATAAGGCAGTTCTTGGGCAGGTTCAACTCCGTTTGCAGCTCAGCCAGCCGAGCACTGGCATTATATAATCTGTGGAAATGCACACAGACTTTCCTGGCCTGCCTCAGGACATCCTGTAAGCCCGGGTACCTGCCCAAGAACCGCTGCACCACCAGGTTAAGGACGTGAGCCACACAGGGCACATGGGTCAGTTGTCCTTGTCGGAGGGCAGAGAGGAGGTTGGTGCCATTGTCGCAAACCACCATTCCTGGCTTAAAATGGCGTGGCGTCAACCACCTCTCGGCCTGCCCCTGCAGAGCTGACAGAACCTCTGCCCCAGTGTGGCTCCTGTCCCCCAAGCACACCAGCGCAAGCACGGCATGGCATCTTTTTGCCTGCGTACTTGCGCAGCCCCTTAAACGCCTGGTTCTGAGGACAAAGCACAGGAAGAGGCCATGGAGGAAGAAGCAGAGGAGGGGGTGGAGGAGAGAGGTGTGTCACAACCAGTAGTAGCATTTTGGAGGCGTGGCGGCGGAACAACCTCCAACACTACTGCACCTTGTCCTGCATCCTTCCCAGCTGCCAAAAGAGTGACCCAATGGGCCGTGAAAGAAAGGTAATGTCCCTGTCCATGCCTGCTGGACCATGAGTCAGCGGTAATATGCACCTTACCGCTGACCGCCCTGTCCAGGGAGGCATGGACATTGCCTTCCACATGCCGGTAGAGAGCCGGAATCGCCTTCCATGAGAAAAAGTGGCGTTTGGGAACCTGCCACTGAGGAACTGCACATTGCACAAACTCACGGAAGGAGGCTGAGTCTACCAACTGAAAAGGCAGCAGTTGAAGTGCTAGCAATTTAGCCAAGCTAGCATTCAACCGCTGGGCATGTGGATGGCTGGGAGTGAACTTCTTTCGACGGTCCAGCAGCTGGGGCAGGGAAATTTGCCTGCTACAATCGGACGTCGGTGTACTGCTAACAGAGTGCCCGCAAGTACTTGGCTGTGACACACCTAATTCTACACCTTCATTCCTCTCAGTGCAGGTTTCAGAGAGGACTGAAGGTATAGTGGGGTTGGAGATCCCAGCTGATGAGGAGCAAGGAGAGGTCCGCTTTGTTCTTTGGTGTAGGTCTTTAAGGTACGCTTGCCAACGAGCTGCATGGCAGGTCAACATATGTCTGGTCAAGCATGTGGTGCCCAAGCGGCTGATGTTTTGGCCACGCGAGATACGCTTGAGACATATGTTGCAAATAGCAGTGGTGCGATCTGATGCACTCGACTCAAAAAAGGCCCACACCAAAGAACTTTCGGAATAACGAGCAGAGGCAGCGCCCTGCACAGGCAGAGCTCTGCGGTGTGATTCAGTCGGTGTGCTGCCCTTACGATGGCCCCCGGAGGGCATCCTGCCTCGTTGGAGATGGGCCTCCTCCTCATCCTCTTCCTCCTCCTCTCTCCTATCAGGCATGACTGCCAGATTGCTGTCTTTCTTGAGCATCCCCTCTCTCTGCGCTCACGCTACTGCCTTCCTCTAGCTGGGTATCATCATCAGACCCTTCAAAACGCTGGGCATCCTCCTGGAGCATGTACCCAACACTGTGCTCAAACAGTTCGGGGGACTCCTCAGGAGGACATGGTGGGTCTAGGGAAGGAGTGACTGATGATGACATTGATACGAGGGAAGAGGACGCTTTGGCAGCTGCTTTGCCAGTACCCTGAGCCTGGGTGAGAGAGGATGAGGAGGATGAGGAGGGCTTGGTCATCCACTCTACCAAGTCTTCGGCATGATGCGGCTCAACACGTCCAGCTGCCGAAAATAAGGACAAGTGTGTCCCATGGCCACGTGCTGATGACGATACACCGCGTCCATGACCAGCACTGTTGTCTCTAGACACAGAGCCTGCTTGCCCTCTTTTATTGGCTCCTGACTGACTCTTCTTGTTGGCCTTCCAGACATAGTAATGGACTGCAGGGAGATGGGAAAAGCAGGAATTGGAGTAGTGTATATTGTGCTGGAGGCACACAACAACCACTAACTCCTGCAGATGCCTTTATTAGAGAACACCAGCAATAAAGGGTAGATACAGGTGTATACTGTGCTGTGCTGTGCTGAAGGGACACAACACCCACTAACTCCTGCAGATGCCTTTATTAGAGAACACCAGCAATAAAGGGTAGACACAGGTGTATACTGTGCTGGGGCACACCACACCCACTAACTCCAGCTATGATTAAGCACTGAATCGCAGTGTGAAACGTCAGCTCATACTTGCTGTTTTTTTGCTGTGGCATGTTGTTTGTGCTTTTGTTTTAAATAAAATAACCTTTTTTGGAGTGCGGCTGTCCAAGCGTTTTCCTCAGATTTTTTGCATACCCACTAACTCCTGCAGATGCCTGTATTATAGAACAGCAAAAAAGTGTAGATACAGGTGTATACTGTGCTGGGGCACACAACACCCACTAACTCCTGTAGATGCCTGTATTATAGAACAGAAAAAAAGTGTAGATACAGGTGTATACTGTGCCGGGGCACACAACACCCACTAACTCCTGCAGATGCCTGTATTATAGAACAGCAAAAAAGTGTAGCTACAGGTGTATACTGTGCTGGGGCACACAACACCCACTAACTCCTGCAGATGCCTGTATTATAGAACAGCAAAAAAATGTAGATACAGGTGTATACTGTGCTGGGGCACACAACACCCACTAACTCCTGCAGATGCCTGTATTATAGAACAGCAAAAAAATGTAGATACAGGTGTATACTGTGCTGGGGCACACAACACCCACTAACTCCTGCAGGTGCCTGTATTATAGAACAGCAAAAAAGTGTAGATACAGGTGTATACTGTTCTGGGGCACACAACACCCACTAACTCCTGCATATGCCTGAGAAAAGAACACACTGTCCCTGCCTATCTAGCTTAGAGAACAGTAATAAAGGGTAGATACAGGTGTATACTGTGCTGGGGCACACAACACCCACTAACTCCTGCAGATGCCTGAGAAAAGAACACACTGTCCCTGCCTGCCTATCTAGCTTAGAGAACAGTAATAAAGGGTAGATACAGGTGTATACTGTGCTGGAGGCACACAACACCCACTAACTCCTGCAGATGCCTGAGAAAAGAACACACTGTCCCTGCCTGCCTATCTAGCTTAGAGAACAGAAATAAAGGGTAGATACAGGTGTATACTGCGCTGGAGGCACACAACACCCACTAACTTCTGCAGATGCCTGAAAAAAGAACACACTGTAGAACACACTGTCCCTGCCTATGTAGCTCTTTCCCTTCACGCCGGAACACACTACACAAGGCCGCCACGCTGGCAGCCTTTTATAGTGTGGGGTGTGTACTAAACCCCCCTGAGCTATGATTGGCCACAGGCATCCTGCCTGTGGCCAATTATGTCTCTCCTCGCTGCCGGCGCTGTGATTGGCCAAGCATGCGGGGTCACAGTGCATGCTTGGCCAATCACAGCACCGGCAATGCAGTGCGATGGCGCAGTGCATTGTGGGCCGTTCGCGTCACACGAATTTGGCGCTAACGGCCCACAAAGTTCTGGTTTCGCCGAACAGGCGATGTTCGAGTCGAACATGCTTTCGACTCGAACACCGAGCTCATCCCTAGTATTTAACATTTCTGTTCTTTCCAACTTTCCAAATAAGTCATAGGGGTCAATTTACAAAGAGTTAAATAACGGCAAATAAAATGGAGTAAAATACCGCATGCAATAAATCGTTTGTGAAAGTTAAATTCACTAAGAATTCTCCTTTTTAAATTACAGCGGTATTCTTTCGACTTTGATAATTTATTGCATATGTCGGTGGTTAAAGGTCGTTTAAGGTAATTTGCACTGGTGAGGCTAAATTCTTGGGCACAGGTGAGGCTGCATTCCTGGGCACAGGTGAGGCTGCATTGCTGGGCACAGGTGAGGCTGCATAGATGGGCACTGGTGAGGCTGCATAGATGGGCACTGGTGAGGCTGCATAGATAGGCACTGGTGAGGCTGCATAGATGGGCACTGGTGAGGCTGCATTCCTGGGCACAGGTGAGGCTGCATTCCTGGGCATAGGTGAGGCTGCATTCCTGGGTAGAGGTGAGGCTGCATTCCTGGGTAGAGGTGAGGCTGCATTCCTGGGCATAGGTGAGGCTGCATTCCTGGGTAGAGGTGAGGCTGCATTCCTGGGTAGAGGTGAGGCTGCATTCCTGGGTACAGGTGAGGCTGCATTGCTAGACACTGGTGAGGCTGCATTACTGGGCCTTGGAGAGGCTGCATTCCTGGACACTAGTGAGGATGCATTTGCTGGGCACTGGTGAGGCTGCATTCCTAAGCACTGGTGAGCCTGAATTCCTGGGCACAGGTGAGGCTGCATTTCTGGGCACAGGTGAGGCTGCATTGCTGGGCACAGGTGATGCTGCATTGCTGGGCACTGGTGAGGCTGCATTCCTGGGCACAGGTGAGGCTGCATTCCTGGGCACTGGTGAGGCTGCATAGATGGGCACTGGTGAGGCTGTATTCCTTGGTACAGGTGAGGCTGCATTCCTTGGCACAGGTGAGGCTGCATTGCTGGGCACAGGTGAGGCTGCATTGCTGGGCACAGGCAAGGTTGCATTGCTGGGCACTGGTGAGGCTGCATTCCTGGGCACAGGTGAGGCTGCATTTCTGGGCACAGGTGAGGTTGCATTCCTGGGCACAGGTGAGGTTGCATTCCTGGGCACAGGTGAGGCTGGATTCCTGGGTAGAGGTGAGGCTGCATTCCTGGGTACTGGTGAGGCTGCATTGATGGACACTGGTGAGGCTGCATTGCTGGGCCTTGGAGAGGCTGCATTGCTGGACACTAGTGAGGATGCATTGCTGGGCACTGGCGAGTCTGCATTCCTGGGCACTGGTGAGCCTGCATTCCTGGGCACTGGTGAGCCTGCATTCCTGGGCACAGGTGAGGCTGCATTGCTGGGCGCAGGTGAGGCTGCATTGCTGGGCGCAGGTGAGGCTGCATTGCTGGGCACAGGTGAGGCTGCAGTGCTGGGCACAGGTGAGGCTGCAGTGCTGGGCACAGGTGAGGCTGCAGTGCTGGGCACTAGTCAGGCTGCAGTGCTGGGCACAAGTGAGGCTGCAGTGCTGGGCACTAGTCAGGCTGCATAGATGCATAGCCCTGCATTCTTTATGTAGCGCACTGCTGAGCCCTGCATTCTTTAGCGCACTCCTGAGCCCTGCATTATTTATGTAGCACACTCCTGAGCCCTGCATTATTTATGTAGCGCACTCCTGAGCCCTGCATTATTTATGTAGCACACTCCTGAGCCCTGCATTATTTATGTAGCGCACTCCTGAGCCCTGCATTATTTATGGAGCACATTCCTGAGCCCTGCATTCTTTATGTAGCGCACTTCTGAGTGCTACTTAGCCCTGCATTCTTTATGTAGCACGCTCCTTAGACCTGCATTCTTATGTAACGCACTCCTGAACTCTGCACTCTTTTAATCTTTATTTATGGATGAAATGTGAGAAATAACGTATATACAGTGGAACCTTGGATTACGAGCATAATCCGTTCCAGGAGAATGCTTGTAATCCAAAGCACTCGCATTTCAAAGCGAGCTACCCCATAGAAGTCAATGGAAACAAAGATAATTTGTCCGCATTGACTTCTATTGCATGCAATACCGCATGTGTACAGAGGTGGGGGGGTGCTGTGGAGAGCCTTGGAAATACTCGGGGACAGCTCGAGCTCGGCTGAACTCGGAAAAGCTCGGAAACACTCGGGAACTGAGTATTTCCGAGTATTTCCGAACGGCTCTAAAACCGAGTCAGGATTAAAAAAAAAAAGTTGCTTGTCTTTTAAAACGCTCGCTAACCTCGTTACTCGTTAACCAAGGTTCCACTGTATCATCAAATCATTCCTTAAACACACTCTCTCTCTCCCCCTCCCCCTCTCTCTCTCTCTCCTGCTCTCTCTCCCCCACTCTCTTTCTCCTCCCTCTCTCTCCTTCTATATCTCCTCTCTCTCCCCTTTCTCTCTCCTTCTCCCCCTCTCTCTCTCCCTCCTGCTCTCTCTCTCTCTCCCTCTCTCCCTCTCTATTGCTGTCTCCCCCTCCCAGTGCCAGATCAAGAACATCATCGGCCTGGTGATGAGGATTTTGGTGGTGCCTTTTATAAATAATAAATAAATAAATAAAAATGCAAACAACTTTTTGTTATAACAAATAAAATTAAAGAGAGAGGGGGGGTGAGAGAGAGAGAGAAAGGGGATGAGAGAGGGGTGAGGGGTAAGGGAGGGAGGATGATAGAGAAAGTGGGGATGAGAGAGAGAGAGAGAGAGGATGCGCATGAGCATGTGTGGGAATGACATCAACGCAGCCCGGCCAAGGCAAGTGACCGAAGGCATAGAACCAAGAAGGAAGACCAGTGAAGATAGAAGCGCCCGGGCCCCGCCGGATTGATCACAGTGCTGGAGGGCTCAGTCTGACAATTTAAGTGTACACTAATGTGCTAATATGCTGTGCATGCTTGTACATTGTGGCATAACCTACCTCAGGGCCTCTAAAAAGTAGTAATGTTAGCGAAGTTTACTACTGCTTTAATATCACAGGATCCCAGGAGCCTCTCATGGGGCCCCCTACTGACCCGGTGGCCCTTGGGTAGTGCCTAAGTGCATAATTGACAATATTTAAAAATTATTTTCATGGACACTTTTTTTTACAAGTGCAATATTTAGAGTAGCTGAGATCCCCTATGTTCCTCTATACATCACAGTAATAATCACATAATTAAATCAGTACTAATAATGGGGCAGAACAAATATGAGGACTGAGAAGATTTTCTTTAGTTGAACTAACAAAAGTGTACCCATTCTAGAGCTGGTAACATTGAGAATATTCAGTATAATGCCGCGTACACACGATCGTGATTCACGGCGGTGAAAACACCGCCGTGAATCACGACAGGAAAAACGAGGGAATGGATTGTTCCCCCACACACGGCCGTTTTTCCCGTCATTTTTTCTCTTGACGAGAAAAACGACCGTGTGTAGGCTCCGCGGCAGTGTTTCCCTATGGGAAAACTGCCGCAGAAAAAAATGACAGGAATCACGATGAGAAAAATTAGAGCATGTTCTAATTTTTCTCGTCGTGATTAATGACGTTTTTCCCATCGGGAAAAACTGCAAAAAGCCCACAGACGATCGTTTTTCTCGTCCAAAGGGAAAAATTTCATTTTTCCCGACGGGAAAATGATCGTGTGTACGCGGCATAATAATTAAAGAACTGTTTTTGTGGGTAAGAGGCATAGGGGAGGAGTATGGGTGGTATAAAAGTGGGGAGTATGTGCAGGTGAGGGAGAGGAATGTGGAGGGTCTAACAGTGGGCACTATGTACAGGAGAGGAGTGCGGAAGGTATGGCAGAAGGTACTATGTACAGGAGAGGAGTGTGAAGGGTATGACAGTGGGCAGTATGCGCAGCAGAGGAGTGTGAAGGGTATGCCAGTGGGCAGTATGTACCGGAGAGGAGTGTGGGGGGGGGTATGACAGTGGGCAGTATTTACAGGAGAGGAATGTGGAGGGTATGACAGTGGACAGTATGTACAGGAGAGGAGTGTGGAGGGTATGATGGTGGGCAGTATGCACAGGAGAGGAGTGTGGAGGGTAAGGTTGGGTTACAGTATGTACAACAGGAGAGGAGTGTGGAGGGTAAGGTTGGGTTATAGTATGTACAGGAGAGGAGTGTGGAGGGTATGACAGTGGGCAGTATGTACAGGAAAGGAGTTTGGATGGTATGATAGTGGGCAGTATGCACAGAAGAAGAGAGTGAAGGGTATGATGGGGGCAGTATGTACAGGAGAGGAGTGTGAATGGTATTATGGGGGCAATATGTACAGGAGAGGAGTGTGGAGGGTATGACAGTGGGTGGCATGTACAGGAGAGGAGTGTGGACGGTATGATAGTGGGCAGTATGCACAGGAGAGGAGTGTGGAGGGTATGACAGTCGGCACTATGTACAATAGAGGAGTTTATGAATGTGGGCAGTATGTACAGGAGAGGAGTTTGGATGGTATGATAGTGGGCAGTATGCACAGAAAAGGAGTGTGGAGGGTATGATTGGGACAGTACGTACAGGAGAGGAGTGTGGAGGGTATGACAGTGGGCAATATGTACAGGAGAGGAGTGTGGACGGTATGATACTGAGCAGTATGTACATGAGATGAGTGTGGAGGGTAAGACAGTGAGCAGTATGTACAGGAGAAGAGTGTGGAGGGTATGACAGAGGGCAGTATGTACAGGAGAGGAGTGTGGAGGGTATGACAATGGGCAGTATGTACAGAAGAGGAATGTGGAGGGTATGACAGTGAGCAGTATGTACAGGAGAGGAGTGTGGAGGGTATGACAGCTGGCACTATGTACAATAGAGGAGTTTATGAAAGTGGGAAGTATGTACAGGAGAAGAGTGTGGAGGGTATGATACTAAGCAGTATGTGTATGAGATGAGTGTGTAGGGTAAGACAGTGAGAAGTATGTACAGGAGAAGAGTGGGGAGGATATGAAAGTGGGCATCATGTACAGGAGAGGAGTGTAGTGGGTATGACAGTGGGCACTATGTATAGGAGAGGAGTGTGGAGGGTATGACAGTGAACAGTATGTACAGGAGAGGAGTGTGGAGGGTATGACAGTGGGCACTATGTACAGGAGAGGAGTGTGGAGGGTATGACAGTGGGCACTATGTACAGTAGAGAAGTGTGGAGGGTAGGATAGTGAGCAGTATGTACAGGAGAGGAGTGTGGAGGGTATGACGGTGGGCACTATGTATAGGAGAGAAGTGAGGAGGGTATGACAGTGGGCAATATGTATAGGAGAGGAGTGAGGAAGGTATGATAGTGAGCAGTATGTACAGGAGAGGAGTGTGGAGGGTATGACAATGGGCACTATGTATAGAAGAGGAGTGTGGAGGGTATGACAGTGAGAAGTATGTACAGGAGAGGAGTGTGGAGGGTACGACAGTGGGTACTATGTATAGGAGAGAAGTGTATGACAGCAGGCACTATGTACAGGAGAGGAGTGTGTAGGGTATGACAGCGGGCACTATGTATAGGAGAGAAGTGTGGAGGGTATGACAGTGGGCACTATGTACAGGTGAGGAGGATGAAGGAATCTGGGAAGGAAAAATTTAAAGGTTTGTGGAAGGATGTTTTGGGACTGCGTAGTGGTTAAGCAGGCCATATATGGATTGAAATTAAGCCAATTAAGCAGAGACCAGCCATAGTAGATCTATGTATGGGCTAGCTGGTTTTACACAAGTCAGTCTATTAATTGACTTGAGTACAACCAGCCTGTCAGGTTTTTCCCAAAACAATCAGTGCTGCCAGCTATAGTTGGCAACACTGATCATTGTATTCACTGGCAGAACAGAATAACACTGCAGGAGTGATTCCCCTATCCACAGGTCAGCAGGTGAGAGGGTGTGTGGGGACAGGCTGGGGAGAGATACTAGTCAGTGACTGGGTAGGCACTGGCTAGTATCAGAGCCAGATACACACAGGTTATATATGCCACGATCGTTAGAGCGAGAGCAATAATTCTAGCACTAGACCTCCTCTGTAACTCTAAACATGTAACCTGTAAAAAAATTGAAAGCATCGCTTAGTATACAAAAAAAATCGGGCTAACTTTAGTGTTTTTTGTTTTTTTTATGAATGAAACAGGTTCTTTCCAAAAAAAACAAGTTTAAAAAATTGCTGCGCAAATACCGTGTAACATAAAAAGTTGCAAAGACCAGCATTTTATTCCATAGGGTGTCTGCTAAAACAATATGTATAATGTTTGGGGGTTCTGAGTAATTTTCTAGCAAAAAAAAAAAAAATGGTGATTTTTACATTTAGGAGAGAAGTGTCAGAATTGGCCTGGGTTTCAAGGGGTTAATTACTATAAGTAATATACAAATAATTATTATAAACACTGTGAGCTCATCCCCCCAGTCTGCTGCAGAGTGTGTCAGCTTGTGGCCGCTGTGTATGTAGCTTCTGACAGGCTGCGCAAGGAGCCCCCTATCTCCGGAACCATATTTTACCAGTTGTGGGGTAGGTCTTCAACTACATACTCCCCAATTTGGGGTCTCTGTGACCCCTGGTCGTCGAGCTACAACCCTCGAAGTCGATCTTTTATTTTTTTTGTGATTTTTTTTTTGGGCAAATGGGCCTATCTTGAGGAAGGGGTCTGGAGCTGCAGCTCCAATAGCCCCTATGTTAATCCGGCCCTGCTCCTGACCTACGGTGTGCATCTGTCATCTGGCAACTCAGGTGACCTGACACCTGCGCTCCAACTAGAGTATCTGTGAGGGGTTGCAGTGTTGTGGCACCAGCACCAGTGCCTAAGGCCCAATTTTTCTGCCCCTGTTTAACAGGGGCGTGTAATTACAATTTTTGATGCAATACTTTGCAGCAGGGCTCATTCCTGCGCTCCAACTAGAGTATCTGTGAGGGTTTGCAGTGTTGTAGCACCAGTGCCTAAGGCCCAATTTTTCTGCCCCTGTTCAACAGGGGCATGTAATTACAATTCTTGATCTAATATTTCACAGCAGGGCCCATTCCTGCGCCCACCAAGAGTAACTGTGAGGGCTTACAGTGTTGTGGCAACACCACCACCACCACCAAATGCCCAATTTTTCTACCACTGTTCAACACTGGCATGTAATTACAATTCTTGATATAATAGTTCACAGCAGGGCGTTCCAGCGCCCACCAAGAGTAACTGTGAGGGCTTACAGCGTTGTGGCAACACCAACACCTAAGGCCCAAATTTCTGCAGAGTATATAGGACAGGCCCCTACTTTCAAACATCCAACTTACAAATGACTCCTACTTGCAAACGGAAGGAGGCAACAGGAAGTGAGAAGAAATGTACCCCTAGGAAGGGAAATTCTCTCCTGTAAGAGTTAATATGGGAAAAACGTGTCTCCTCTCCAATTATGCTTTATCACCAATCCTTGTTTCACTAAAAACCCCAAATTTTCAAAAAACATTTGTCATTGGGACAGAAAGTGAGGTGAAATCTTCTGAAGAGGTGCACAGACAGCAAAATAAATGTTACAGGGGTGACAACCCTTCCCTATGTTCTCCAAAAAGCTTAAAAATTGATTTTTTTGGGCTGGAGCTACACTTTAAAAATGTACCAGTTCAAAATTACAAACAGATTCTACTTAACAACAAACCTACAGTCACTGTCTTGTTTGTATACTGCTGTTCAGAGTATATAGGGCCTGGTCCTTTTTTTAATTTGGGTGCAGGGTTCCCCTTAATATCCATACAAGACCCAAAGGGGCTGGTAATGGGCTGGGGGGGGTGGGGGGTACCCATGCCATTTTTCTCAATGATTTTCATCCATATTGCCAGAACCAGACATTACATTAAAGCCGCAAGCAGTTTTAAATGACTTTTTTTCCTTTAGAAATTTCATTTTGTGCAGGGACAGTTCTAAACACGGGAAACATGTGCCACTTCACAGGCATACTTTAGACCCCCTCCCAGGTACGATATTTAAAGGAATATTTCCCTTTTTTTTTTTCACTTTAAGCATCATTAAAATCACTGCTCCCAAAAAAACTGCAGTTTTTAAAACTTTTTTTGCATTGATACATGTCCCCTGGGGCAGGACCCGGGTCCCCAAACCCTTTTTAGGACAATAACTTGCATATTAGCCTTTAAAATTAGCACTTTTTATTCCGAACGTTCGAGTCCCATAGACTTTAACGGGGTTCTAAAGTTTGCGCAAACTTTTGGTTCTTGTGCGAACTGAACCAGGGGGTGTTCGGCTCATCCCTATTAAGGACGCGGCGGCCGGATTCCCAGCCTCCTCCTTAGCAACCAGCTAGATACAGTGTACAAGTAAAAATGCAAATCGTGGCAAAATCGTGGTAAAATCGTGGCAAGCACCGCAAAAAGCACTGCAAAAACGCTCAAAAGCAACATGCATAGATGTGAATCAAGCCTAAGATGGATGCAACGGAAGGGCCCGTGGAACCCAGAAGCTCTTAGGAAGTATGAGCCAGAAAATAATGGACATTCAGAATATGTCTTGGATTGCTTTAAAATGGGTCTGTAATGTTTATCCCCAATATCTCGCAGGATATATGCCATATTAGAAGAGTGACTCATTCTAGTGTGGCTGCTCTGCATCTAATTGTGGCTTGTGCGAATTGACCCTGTAATTGTGTGAAGGTGTATTTATGATAATGTGTGTTGTAAGTTAGCAGACAGCCAGTCTGGGAAACGTAAAGGTCATGCATATTAGTCATTTAAGCTGTAAAGGGATTAGTTAATGAACTCACCTGTTGTCTGCTAAGGGATGTATAGACACTCAGAATGTGTATTGGGGGCTCGTTCTGTAACCATTGTGTGATGTTGTGGGTGGAGTTGGGTCAATGTTCATTTGGTTACTGCAGTATTCTTTTGGTGTATATAAGAGCCTGCTTTCTCAATAAAGATTGTCAGACCTGCTGGAAACCTAAAAACAGAGCTGTGTCTCGTTATTAGGGGGGAATTATCTTTATGGGTCTCGTTCGCCTGACTGTGGAGTGTCAGTAGCTGCCTTGTGTTCGGAAAGGGAATATCCTAAACGGCGTTAACCCCTTTCGTATTGGGATTGCCGTTACAAGTAACTGTAGTGCTAATCTGCTAAATGCAAAAAGCACTAAAAATAGATAGATGTGAATCCAGTTTTAAGGCCCCTTTCACACTGAGGTGTATTTTAGGCGTTTTAGCACTAAAAATAGCGCATAAATAACGCCTGAAATACTCCTGCCCCAGCATTCTCAATGTGAAAGCCCGAGGGCTTTCACACTGAGGCGATGCGCTGGCAGGAGAAAAAAAAATCTCCTGCAAGCCGCATCTTTGTATACCGCTCCTTCCCATTGAAATCAATAGGACACCGCGGTAATACCGCCCACAAACCGTGGCTGTAGCCGCGGTTTGCGGGCGGTATTAACCCTTTTTCAGCCGCTAGTGGGGGTTAAAACCGAATATCGCGGTAAATACGACGGTATAGCGGCGCTAAAAATCGTGCCGCTATACCGCCACCGCACATGCCCGGCCCAGTGTGAAAGGGGCCAAAGCCTCGTACACACGGCCGGGAATCCCCTCAGGAAAAAAACGTTGGTTTTCCTGACGAGATTCCTGGCAAGCTTTCCTTGATCGCCGAGTGTACACACGGCCATTCAAAAGAACCGCCGTTCTTTTGAATGGCAAGAACGCAGTGACGTCATTGACTACTGTAGCGGATCTCCAAAGTCCGCTGGGAAATCCTTGAAGCTGAGGAAGTGCTAACTCATTCCAGGTGACCTTTTACCCCCCCCCCCCCCCCAGTAACTGGACGACACACAGTTCTGGGAGTTAATCAACAACTTTATTTAGCCACAGCTGGCTTTTTATATCCTTCCCCATGCAAGGGGTTTCTTAACTCATTTTCCAGGGGCAGTCCCCTCCGCAACTAACAGATGACAGTGATTTAATTACCTGGAGCTATTTCTAACAGACTTGGTATGCATGAGAAGATTGTCACCACATAGACAGGGCTCCACATATTTACCCATAACAATAAAACCGTGCCCTATACATTACTAGGAGTGTAATTACATCCCGTGGTAGATAATAGGCGTGTTCTTTAACACACTGAACAATAGATGAATGGAAAGCTGCCTCAGACCCCAATTAACCCAATTTACTTATTCAGACCTCAGTAGACATTCTGTCTCTACCTTTCCTGGGGGGCCCATTTTAGAAGTTATAGTCCCTGTTTATCCACTTCACAGTTCACAGGGATTAGATCTTTATATTTTGTGAGAGCTATTGTGAATGCATGTTTACTGTCACATTTGAAGTGATCCAAACCATATTCTCGGTGTTCAGTAGTTTGCTACAACTACGATGAGCATGTGCTCGTCACATTCGATGCCGTCGCCGCTATCTTGCTTCACCCTCAACTACCCTTGTAAGCTACCGCGCATGCGTCAAAGTCTTATCGAGCATGCGTGGGCTTACCTGGGACAGGTAGGCATACACACTCACGGTTTTCTCGGCAGAAAACACTCTGCCCAGAAAATAGAGAGCAATATTTTTCTCGTCGGGATTCCTGGCAGTTTTCTCACCGAGAAACCATACACACGCCCGGTTTTCTCGGCAAAAAGCTCTCCCAGCAGCTTTCCTGCCGAGAAAACCGGCCGTGTGTACAAGGCTTTAGGCTCTATTCACACTACAGGGGGTCCCCTACTTACAAACATCCGACTTACAAATGACTCCTACTTACAAACGGAGGGAGACAACAGGAAGTGAGAGGAAATCTACTCCTAGGAAGGGAAATTCACTCCTGTAAGCATTTTTATGGGAAAAAGATACCTCCACTGGAGCTTTATCACCAGTCCATGTTTCCCTAACATCCAAAAATTTTCAAAATCCATTTGTCATTGGGATGGAAAGTGAGGTGAAATCTTCTGAACAGGTGCACAGACAGCAAAACAAATGTTACAGGGGTGATAACCCTTCCCTATGTTATCCAAAAAGTATAAAAGTATAAAAACAATTTTTTTGGCTGAAGCTACCCCTAAAAAGTGTACCTGTTCCGACTTACAAACAAATTCAACTTAAGAACAAACCTACAGTCCCTATCTTGTTTGTAACCCGGGGACCCCCTGTAATGTGTTTTTTGGTGCATTTTGCATTTTGCAGAAATGCAGGGAAATTTTTTAACATGGGTTCCTATGCAACATGTTCACATCAATGCATTTTTGTGCCTCTGCGTTTTTGGAAAGGGTCAGGGACTTTTTTTCCCGCAAAATGCAGCATTTTGCATGTAATAGACTTCAATGGACCCGCATCCAAAACGCAAGTACCGTGTTTTTACCGCAATTTTACCACTATTTTGCCGCAATTTGCGTTTTGCCGTTGACCCTCCTTCGATGCTGCGTCCCGCTGATCTGCTTGCGCCGATGTCAAGCATTTCTTAAATAAGGGGGCGTGGCAATCGGATTATGTCATCCGGAGGCCACGCCCCCTTGTGACGTCACCACCCGGACATGATGGGTCCGTGACGTCACAAGGGGGCATGGCCTCCAGGTGGCGTAATCCGATTGCCACGCCCCCATCGTTATTTAAGAAATGCTTGACATTGGCGCGGGCAGATCAGCGGGATGCAGCATCGGAGGAGGGTTATCAACGGGAGCGGTGGCAGAGGAAGAAGAACACCGGACGAAGAAGACAGAAGAAAGAAGAAGAGCAGAACAAGAAGCAGGAGGAGAAGGAGAAGACCGGAGGATGAAGATGTGGGAGAAGATGGAGGAAGACCGGCGGAAGAAGCGGAGAAGCAGAAGAAGATATTTTAAATAAAAGATTTGTCAAAAATTGTCTATTGTATTTTTTAACACTACACTACTTTTTTTTGGTGAATGGGTAGGGGTACAATGTACCCCATACTCATTTACATAAGGGCCGGGATCTGGGGCCCCCTTGTTAAAGAGGCTTCCAGATTCCGATAAGCCCGCAGACCCCGACAACCACCAGGCAAGGGTTGTCGGGAAGAGGCCCTTGTCCCCATCAACATGGGGGCAAGGTGCTTTGGGGTGGGGGGCGCAGAGCCCCCCTGCCCCAAAGCACCCATCCCCCCATGTTGAGGGCATGCAGCCTGGTATGGTTCAGGAGGGGGGGCGTTCGCTCGTTCCCTCCCTTTCCTGACCTGCCGGGCTGCATGCTGGGATAAGGGTCTGGTATGGATTTTGGGGGGCACCCCACGCCATTTTTTTTTATTTTGGCATGGGGGTGCCCTTCGAATCAATACTAGACCCAAGGGCCTGGTATGGACTGGGGGGGAGGCACGCTGTTTTTTTTCTCAATTTTTTTTAGCAGCCAATTCTTTTTTTTTACATTCAGCGGGAAGCCCGCTGACAGCTGATGACTCATCGGTTGTTGCGAATGCAACGGCCGGCTTCCCACCCCCCTCCTTAGCAACCAGCTACAGCTATATATAGTGTAAAAAAAATGCAAAAAGCAAATCGCGGCAAAATCGCAGTAAAAACTTGTGTCCAAAAACGCGGAAAGCACCGCAAAAAGCACTGCAGAAATGCTCAAAAGCAACATGCAATTTTGAAAAAATGTGAATAGAGCCTCAGTACAGAAAAAAAGTGCATAGAACTGCATCTGGTGTGAACTAGCACTCGAGAACACATAGAAAGTAGGTTATAAGGTTTTACGCAGTTTTTACGCCGTAAAATGCAACAAAACACACATGTCCTTATTTAGGGCCAGTTCACACCATAGAAACGCAGTCCGGATGCGTTCCAGATGCTATTCTACATGCGCGTTTTTGATGCAGTCTAGTGCATTTTTCCACCTCTTCTTTCTGAACCTTAAGTGCTAGTTCACAACAGATGCAGTTCCGTGCGCTTTTTTTCTGCACTATGCATGCAAAGTGTTTTCCATGTATTCCAATGGCTCTAGTTCACACCAGTGCAGTCAGTTCCAGTCAGTTTACAATCAGTTTCCGGTGCAGAAACTGACTGGAACTGAACTGTGGAATACATGAAAAACACAGTGCATGCATTTTTAGTGCAGAAAAAAAAGCACACGGAACTGCATCTGTAAGCAGGCCCTAAATAAGGACATGTGTGTTCCAGTGTGTTTTTGGTGTGTTCCAGTGCGTTTTTGATGCGTTTTACAGCGTTCCAGTGCAGGAAAAATGCAGCATATTCTTCTTTTTTTCCTGGAAGTCTAAACTATGCCATTGAAACCCATATAACCTACTTTCCATGCATTTTTTATGCAGAAAATAGTGCACTGGACTGTATGTGATGTGAACTGGTCCTTAAGGTTAAAAAAAAAAGAGGGGGGTAAATGCACTGGACTGCATTAAAATGCATCAAAAACGCGCATGTAGAAAAGCATCTGGAATGCATCCGGACTGCATTTCTAGGGTGTGAACTGGCCTTATATTTAGGGGGGACATGCAAATGAAAACCCACACTTACTTCAAACCCACTGACCAAAATGGGTATATTTCCATGCACAGTTATGGTTATAACTAAGTAGGTTAATAATATACCAAAAGGACAGAATGTGTGGATCAAGCAAAACTAGTAATTTTGAGCATTACATGTGCCAAATACTATTATTAATAGATTTGAGGAGAAAGGATATAAAAGGGAGGAATTGGAGAAATGTTGATGAAAATTAGGGGAGGACTATAGAAGGAGATGACAGTAATGCCGCGTACACACGATCATTATTCACGGCGGTTAAAAAAACGCCGTGAATAATGAAATTTTAAATGAGGGAACAGCTTGTTCCCCACACACGGTCATTTTTCTCGTCATTTTTTAAAATGACGAGAAAAACGATCGTCTATGGGCTCCGCGGCAGTGTTTTCCTATGGGAAACAGTGCCGCAGAAGAAATGTCAGGAAAAACGACGAGAAAAATTAGAACATGTTCTAATTTTTCTCGTCGTTTTTAATGCCGTTTTTCACGTCGAGAAAAACGACATAAAGCCCACAGACGATCGTTTTTCTCGGCGAAAGGAAAAAATGCAGTTTTTCTCGTCGAGAAAAACGGTCGTGTGTACGCGGCATAAGATGATAAGAGAGATCAAAAACCTTAATGTTGCAATTATTTGTGGGTGCCAATATAAGCGTGTTGAATACATACTGGGGAAATACTTGGCACATTCTGCATAAAGATCGTGTTTTGGGTAAATTATTACCAGACAAGTCCAAGATCATTCATAGGAAAACTCCTAATTTGAAGGATAAGCTAGTTCACAATGTTAGTGGGCAGATATTTAGTGTTTGTGGAGTACTATCGTTGCAAGAATTGTAATGCGAAACCGAGTGTGGGGAGCAAAATTGGAGATTTAGGTCCAATACCACTAATAGAGAGTGTTCTAGCACCTTGCAGTCCCCTGAAGACACCAAGACTTTTCAAGTCATGGACAATGCCATAATTGGCTCTCGCCTCACAGAGGAATGAGTTAGGGGAAAAGGCATTGTTCATATTGAACTGTAATGCCGCACTTCTTCAGTTTCTAAATGGGTGGCATGTTAGTTCTAGTGCATTTAAAAGAAACTGTCTGTAAAACACATGTGGGGTATGAAGCAACGCCCCTACAAAGGGTCGGCAAGTCAAGGCGAAGAGGAGTGTAGTTGCTAAGAGTAACCAAGTACAAGTTCAAGACACAAAGCAACCAATCATTAGGCGTGGTACCAGGGGGTCGTTGTCTGGCTCCCTCCATAGCGGTCGGTATCCATTAGTAACTGCATCCAAACCTGTGTTATGGAGATCTATGGTATGGCCATGAGGTGCGTGAAGTGAGAGAATTAAAAAGTGCATGCATGAGGTTGGCGCTATGTGCACGGCGGGACCCCATTCTGGAGAGGGCGAAGGCTCAGCACATGCCACCTAATGCAACATACATCAAATACAGTGTGTAGTGACATGGGACAAGTCGCTTCTCAGAGGAACTCTATATTTTATTACTGCACACAGTGAAGGCTCATCTCTAAGTCGGGGAACTGCCTTAATGTTAGGTTGTTCACATGACCACAGTCCCGGGCATTAATGCAAAAAGTACCCCCACCTGCAGGTTGCAGATGACCCCCTGGACAATTGTGTTCTGCTGGTGGGGAAGGCTCCCTGTTGGCAGGGATTCCCCGATCAACACTGACTATTTTGATGGGGGAATCAAGCAATTGATGGTGACCCATGGTTGCAGGAAAGAAAAGTGCTCAATATATGGCCTAACTAACATTCGACTGTGGAAGGAAAGAAGTTTAATAAACAAAAACCACATGTATTGGTAGAAATGCATACATTTAGGAAACATATTCCATCCTGCTAGTTGGTTGGCAATAATGTTCTTACAATAAAAAATGTTGAATGAAATTCTATTAGGGTATACTCAGCTATGGTCAAATGTAATGATTGCCCAATCTTTCCCACAATGCTGATTGAGACTGTTTGCAAAAAATTCCTCCATGGCAACAGAGTGCCTCTAGTATGTGGCCATCTCTGCTCCCAACCACAATCCCCATCTTCGATAGTTTTAACCATTTTATTGCCATGACATGGCGGTCAAATGGTTAAAAAGAACACCTATAAAAATCAAATATAGCCAAATACATAATTTGTTTATTGAATATTCATAAACAAAACACAACACAACATGTGCTAGCTGTGGGACTACCATTCCTTCTTAAAAGAGATGAATGTCTTTTTTGTTTTGTTTTTTTAAGGATCATACTTACCTAGGTGGATGAAGCATCGGTCCGATGCTGTATTTGTCAACTGGTGCCTCTAACACTGAGAACACTGCAATCGCTCGGTTCTCACAGCTCCCCGAGCAGAGAGCGACTGACTGTTTGTTAGCAGCTCTCTGCTCTGCCCCTCCCCCCCCCTGCGCTCACCTGAGTGCTGGGCTGTGGAGGGTGTGGGAGCGGCCGGCTCAGGCTTTTAGCGGTTTGCTGAGAGGCTGAGCCAGGTGCCAGTCCAGGCATGTGGGCAGATCCTGACTCCATTCCATTGACCGGCTCTGTGACATCAGCAGACATCAGACTTTAGCCCACTGTCTGCTTAAAACGGGTCACAGGAGCATACCTCCAAACTTTTTGAGATGGGAATGAGGGGCACCTATCAGCAAAAGTAAGCAGCATAGGACACACCGCTTACCACGCCCCCTTAAAGTAGAATTGTACAAAAAAACAAGATTGGTTAAACCCACAAGTGCTGTTTTTACCACTACTATTTCTTTATAATGGATTTTGGAATATTCAAATGCAGCAATTTAGAAATCAGATGAAAGGTTTAGCGTTGGAAAACACTTTTTGATAGATAAAAAGTGCATTTTATATACAACTATATAGATCAGACCAAAATGAGGGGGAAAGAGGGACATTGATCCAAATCAGGGAGAGTCCCTCGAAATCAGGGACAGTTGGGAGGTATGCAGGAGTACAGAACAAACTGCACTCCTGTCATCCACAGGAGAAGTACAGCCAAACGAGCTTATAAACATGTGTCTATGAGTTTTTTTTTACACCTGATATGCAAATTCTTATCCCAGGCAACTGACTAAGGGCCCTTTCACACATGCGGATCGTATGTCCGTTTTTCATCCATCCGTTTTCGGATGAAAAACAGACATACATGTATCCCTATGGGATAGCGGATGTCAGCGGATAAACATCCGCTGACATCCTATCTCATCAGTCTCCGCTATGCTCCGTTTCTGCATTTTTCCATCCGTCTGCGGATCGGATGAACACGGACAGACGGTCCGTGTTCATCCGATCCCTCATAGAGGAGAGCGGAGATCTGACTGGTCCGTCTCTGCACAGTGTGCAGAGACGGCCTAGTCATCTGCCGACTCAGCGGGGATCGACGGATCGATCCCCGATGAGCAAGCAGATGTTAAAGGAACGGCTCCTCACGGAATCCGTACGTGTGAAAGGGCCCTTACTAAGTAGTGAAGGAAAAATAAGAATAAAAACCCCAGAGCAAAAATCAAATAGAAGCTGGCAGTGGCAGCTGCCATATTTATCCTGAAAGATTTTAACATTCTTCTCTTAATTGCAGTGTCATTTTCATAAAATAATAATGAGTGCAAAAAGTAGCACTGCTGTACATTCTGTCCTCTAATGCAGTGGTCCCCAACCTTTTTGGCACCGGGGACCGGCTGCGTGGAAGAAAATTGCGCCAAGGCCCGGTTGGGGATGGCACGCGGGGGGTAAGCGGTTTTTCGCGGGCAATTTGTCAGCGCATTATTTCTATTATTACATTGTAGTAATAAATGAAATAGTTCAACCCACCATAATGCAGAATCAGTGGGAGCTTTGAGCGTGTCACTTGCCATGTCGCCTACCACCAGATGCGGAATGTCACTTGCCACGCTGCCTGCCACCAGATGTGGTAAGGCCCCAACAGATGAAGGCAGTGCCTCCACAGATGAAGGCAGCCCCCCCTCCACAGATGAAGGCAGCCCCCCCTCCACAGATGAAGGCAGCCCCCCCTCCTCAGATGAAGGCAGCCCCCCTCCACAGATGAAGGCAGCCCCCCTCCACAGATGAAGGCAGCCCCCCTCCACAGATGAAGGCAGCCCCCCTCCACAGATGAAGGCAGCCCCCCCTCCACAGATGAAGGCAGCCCCCCTCCACAGATGAAGGCAGCCCCCCCTCCACAGATGAAGGCAGCCCCCCCTCCACAGATGAAGGCAGCCCCCCCTCCACAGATGAAGGTAGCCCCCCCCTCCACAGATGAAGGTAGTGCCCCCCCCAGAGATGAAGGTAGTGGCCCCCTACAGATGAAGGAAGTACCCCCCCACAGATGAAGGTAGTGCCCCCACTAGGCCCTGTACACTCCATGCACACACGTGTCCCAGTCAGTCTCAGTTCACACTCACCCTGTCACTGGCAGTGTTGTCGTACTCGGGGCTCCCCCGTGCCTCTCCTCCGGAGCTCAGTCATGTTGGTGTGTGTTCGGTGATGAGGGCTGAGGATTAGCAGCAGGTAAGTGTATGGAGGGATCAGAGGGGAGGGGCGGCTCCATGCTTTCCCGGAAGAAGTGTGGACTCGTCTCCTCTCAGCTCTATCAAGGGACACCAGTGGCTTCCCTGTTACTGTGGGCTGTCCTGGAGGTGACGGTGTGCTGCGCCTTCCCCTATGACAGAAGGGCGGGGAAAGCTCAGTGAGGAGGCGGCACGTCCATTCACACTGCACGGGGAGTGTCCGTGTGAGAGACATAGGGAGGGGCCACGGTGCATAATAAACAACACTGTGTGCTTCACTCTCACCTTCCCCGACATTGTTCATCCACTCTGAGGAACTTCACATCCTACAGCTGGCCGCCGGGCTCTCTCATGCCACCCGCCCGCACCCGCGGCCCGGCTGCAGAAGGGCCACGGCCCGGTAGTGGGCCGCGGACCGGGGGTTGATGACCCCTGCTCTAATGCCACGTACACACGACCGTTTTTCCTGTCATGCAAAAAAACAAAGTTTTTCTCGACGTGATTCGTCGTGATTCCTCTCAAGCCTCCCTTGCATACACACGTTCAGGAAAAAAAACGCTCGAGCAAAGCGCGGTGACGTACAACATGTACGATAACATGTATGACGGCACTATAAAGGGGAAGTTCCATTCGAATGGTGCCACCCTTTGGGCTGCTTTTTCTGATCTTGTATTAGTAAAGTTTGGTGAGAGACGATTTGCGATTTTCAGCCTCGTGCTTTTCAGTCCGTTCAGCGTGACGAATGTGCTATCTCCATTACAAACGCTAGTTTTACCAGAACGAGCGCTCCCGTCTCATACTTGATTGTGAGCATAAAAGTTTTTTTTCCCCTCGGAAAAGCATACACACGAGCGGTTTTCGCAACGAGAAAAAGAACGACGGGAAAAACGACTAAAAAAATAGAGCAGGTTCTCGTCGAGAAAACTGCTATGGAGCATACACACGACCGGTTTTTATGACCAATCTAAAAAATGCCAGTTTTCTCGTCATGAACAACGGTCGTGTGTACGCGGCATAAGAAAAAATAATCCAGTCATGCAAACATCCAAATGGTTGCTAAGGGCACAATTTGCTTTGTTATTGTTATGTAAAGACAAAAGGTAATTTTTAGACAATGCAAAGATAAAAAAAAAAAAAGATGAAATGTTAGGTTCTCCATTTACCAAAAAATACATTACTCACCAAAGGCTCTTTTTGGCTGAACTAGGCGCAAAGTAAAAATCTCATTTTTTGGAAGTTCCCTTAACATCTTTGCCACTTCATAATGTCGGCATCCCACAATTGTCTGATCATTGATGGCTTCAATATTGTCACCAACATTGACAGTCTTCAACCTGTCAGTAATGCTTCCTTCCTTGATTCTCTAATTAGGACAGTAATAAAAGTCAAACAATTGATCATTAAAAAATACAAAACATCTGATGCCGCGTACACACGATCGATTTTCTCGACGGTGAAAACACAGTCGAGAAAATCGACGGGAAAAACGAGGAACGGCTTGTTTCCCTACACACGGCTGTTTTTCCCCGTCATTTTTTCACTTGGTCGACAAAAACGACCGTGTGTAGGCTCCCCGGCAGTGTTTCCCTATGGGAAAACTGCCGCGGAAAAAAATGCCGTGAATCACGACGAGAAAAATTAGAGCATGTTCTAATTTTTCTCGCCGTGATTTATGACGTTTTTCTCGTCTGAAAAAATAACCAAAAGCCCACACACGGTCGTTTTTCTCGTCAAAGACAAAAAATTAAATTTTTCCCGACAAGAAAAATGGTTGTGTGTACGCGGCATAAGAAAATAACGTTATAACTGATGCACATTATCTTACTTTGTAAGTAAAGTCTTGTTTTAGATATCAGACCAACTTATAGAAACAAGATTGAGATGTCACTGCTACTTTTGTTCAATTACTTACACCACATATGGCAGGCACAAGGCCCAGTTCTGGCTCTCACCTTCTGCAGTTTTGCTCTCGGTGGCTCCTGGATCTATTGAAACAGATCCCCACAGGCACTCCTGAATCTTACAGAATGATCAAGTGAGGCCAAGCTGAATACACTGGATCTATCGGCTTACAGCTGCCGCACTTCCGGTCTGCTGCTCCGACGTCACCTGGCCCAGCCCAGAGCTTCTTTGTGGCAATTGTGTCGCATAGGGCAGTCCATTCAAGTGAATGGGCTGCCCTACATGTGACGAGCCAGTACTCTCCAAAATGCAAACAAAATGCATGCAGGAATGTGAGTTTCCATTATGCTGAGATATAAATGAGGAGTGTCTCCATCTATTCCCTCTTATGTACTTGTATAAAGCTGGACATACTCTATGCAATCTGATTGTACAATCTCCTTTTGATCTACCATCAGCTATGTAGTGCCAAGGCCTGCTGTCTGCACAGTGAGGTTCTACAGCTGGGGCAGGTAGGAGTAAGAGATGCAAAGAATCTAGGGGAGGGGGGAATGAGGGCTGTGAAGGTATAGAGGGAGATGTGTGCAGAGATTAGAGCCCAGGAGGAGGAGTGGAAATAAGATGTTGTACAATGTATACAGCACACCTCTGATTTCTGCACTCTGTATACAGTGTACCCCTAAACCCTGTACTCTGTATACAGTGCACCCCTGAACTCAGCACTCTGTTTACAGAGCACCGCTATACCCTGCACTTTGTTTACAGGGCACCCCTAAACCTTTTACTCTGTATACAGCGCATCCCTGAACCCTGCACTCTGTATACCACACACCCCTGAACTCTGCATTCTGTATACAGCGTACCCCTGAAATCTGCACGCTGTATACTGTGCACCCCTGAACTCTGCATACTATACATAGGTGACTACTGAACTCTGCAATCTATACGCAGTGCACCTCTAAACCTTGCATTCTGAATAAAATGCACCACTAAACCCTGCACTGTGTATTTAGTGCACTGCTAGTGCACAACTGGCCCTTTGAGGGCAACCATGCTGCTGATGAGGCCCACAAGGAAATTGAGTTGACACCCCTGACTTAAACTATCAAGACATTATAAAGTGGTCTTGATTTCCAACAGACTCAGTGATCCTGTCACTACAGGGTCAAAACAGCAAAAACATACCTGTATAGAGAAGAGGCAATAAACTTATGTTTCCACTGGCCTATGTCATGAATGGCCACCGTTCCAAAGCCTGTATCTCGGCTCCAAAAATTACGTTGCCACAATACCGGAAATAGATGACGTAGTCCCGCCTCAACGTGTTTCGCTGTGTGGTGCTCTCAGGAAGCTTAAAGCCACCAAATTGTTGAATACTTTTATAACGTGATCCTGTTCCTAATAACTGGATTCTCCCTAACAAATCGCCTGTATGCATTGTGCTTTGGATAATACAATGGGCAAATAACCTACACAGTAAGCAGTGTTTTATTAAAAAAACAAAAGCAGAAATATATACATGTAGCGGGGTATTGCCCTTTAAAACCTCAAGAGACTACAGTACCCAGTACACCTTGGGGCACCCAGGGTGTATTGCCCGGTGCAAAGACTGCTGGGGTGGACTTTATAAGAGGGAGGCGGGCCCCAGTTTCTTTCTCTTTGGACACCGCCCTCCCAGCAAGAGGATCCCTGTGCTGACCTGCTGTGTGTACAAGGCCTGAAGCCTGGGCCTTGTGCTTTTCCAAAGAGCCTTCCGCTCCACCGAGGAGCCTGTGGAGCATCTGATCCTGTTGCTGAGTGCTGTCATCAGGAGGACCGAAGACCCGGGTGTCGTGGACACTGTGAAGCGAGTCACAGTAACGGAAGTAACGGACAAGGACTAGTCCGATCGGGTGAGAGAGCACCTGCTCAGAGCACATTACAGTATCTTTGGGCCCATTAACTTTATTCAGGGCCATCACAGTGATTGCAGTTACACTCTGGGGAGACTATCTGCTGAACTGAGTTACTAGTCTCCCTGGCATTACAAAGTTACCGATCATCATTTCTTTGTTGGATTACAATTGTTCCTGAAAGTGCACCACCGTGTTTTGCTAGCGAAGATTTCTTCCACAGAACTATACCCAAATCATAGTCAGGCCTGACTGGGTAGTATAGAACATTGCTGGGCGCCATTTTGCTCACGAGGGAGGATAGCTGCAGCGGGGTCTGTTAAACTGTACAGTATATCATATTGCTGAACGTTTAATGTTTTAATAACTATACCCATATTGCAGGGCTCTGCATGTGACATTGCATACTGTTTTATCATTTTAACCTTTACCAACAGTAAAATAATAGAGTTAAGTATATTGGTTGTCAGTGTCATTTACTGGTCTATACCATTACTGTGTGCCTTACTGTGGGATTGTGTCATAGAGAATATTAGAGTGATTGCAATTCTATCATCCCCTTTACTAACTGTGCCACAAGAGGTTAGAGCCGATTGCCAGGGGTTGACAGCGGTGCACTACAGGGCCCGAAACAATCAAAGCAGCCCTCTTAACTATATACATAAAAAATGTCACACATAAATATACCTTAATCTTCCCAGACAAGAATATTCTCATATAGATACAACAATAACAGTATGATAGTTATACTAATTCACCACTAGAGGGCATGTAATAAATAAGTATACAATTAATAAGTTATTAAATTATAGTTTGAGATAGCAGTTTATTATAATAGTCATTTGCTATTAAATATTTTTAATCTCTATTTTAATATTTTTATTTAAAGATCTGCAAGGGGATTCATGTGATAATATGTCTAATAATAGGGTTTAGGTAAGAAAGTACTTTGAAAATTTGTCGCAGGATGGTAGGCAGATATGGTGACCGCAGGAAGAGTAGCAGAGTAAGGCAGGTTGGGTCATCTGCTGGCAGGATAGATCATGTTACAGAGGCATTGACAAGAGCGTGGTCAAGGTAAAAGTGGGTCATAAGCCATTCAGTGGAACAGAAGTAAATGGAGATGGCAGAAGCGGTGGTCAAGGACAAGCCAAGGTCAGTGCGGGCAAAGTTCAGAGAGTATATATATATATGTAGCACTGCCCCCTCAGAGGTTGCTTGGTAATGCATGTTCTCCTGTGCAGCCATGACCTAGTGAACTCTTCAGACCCTCTGACACTCTAGGCCCAGACATGTTGTGTATACCTTTAAATGACACACTGACACAAAGCAAGTAGTTTCAACTCTCTCTGATTTTTATTTACTCAAGAAGAGAGGTTTAAATGAAGGATTAGTCAGCCAAATCCTGGTTACAACCAAGACTAGGTTGAAATAATGCTTGCAACAATAACAAATAGTAATGACAAATGAATGATAATATACACAATCACAGTTGGATACCTTGAGAAAGCTATTGGTGGATATAAGGAAATGTTTCTGCTTTAAAGAAGAACCCTGGGCCAGCCTATAATACCTTTAATCCTAATGAGAGATAACGGTTATAGCATAGTATAGTTAACCAGTAAAGTGTCCACTTTAAGAGCAATAAACAATAATGTCCTAAAAGCAAGGCCCTGCACTGTCTTCACCAGGAAGTTGGAGCTCATAGAACAAAGATTCCTTACTGTAGCAAAGTGATGATAAACAGGGCAAGAGACTGACTGGGGGAGGTGGAGTATCAGCATGGCGCCGTAGTCCAGAGTGCAGTGGCAAACTCCATGCGCTCCTCCAGGTGATTTGAAAGCAGGATGAATAGATCCCCCATATGATGAAGCCGGGAAGCCGAGATGCTATATGATCTTAATCTGAATTAACTCGACCTGATCAACCACCCGTTTTTTACCAATCGCTCGTACCAACCTGTTCCCCTGGAGAGACAGTACTATAGCGAGAGGATCCTGAGCCCTGAGTCCTGAGTCCTGAGCCCCGGAAGTTAAATCTCCATTGTACCTAGAGCGGTAGAGGACTGGACGAGCGGAGGACCGGACGAGTGGAGAACCGAGAGCGCAGGACCTAGGGAGTCTGGGAGAGAAGGAGAGAGGAGAGGGCTTACAATTATGGTCGAAGCGGAGGATAAAAAACGCAATCAAAGCACCGATCTAGCTTTCCATAAAGGAAAACTCAAGCAGGAAAACAGGAGAGAGCTGTAGAAGAACCGGGACGGCTGAGGGGTAAGTCACCTGAGACCCTGACCACCCTTCTCCCTAGTCTCCCAAATGTATGAGTTGAAACAGGGGATGTCCACTCGATGAAAGACTGGAAGTATAAACGTTAGTAGTAAATTCGCAAAGTGCAAAGTGATTGGCTCCGGACAGGAACCATAAGGACATTGTAAGATCAGAACATTCACTTTCACTTTCCTCAGTGGAATGCCTTACAGTGCATATATTGACTGATCTACCTTTTGGCTTTCCTAATTTTTGATCAAATTGCTGATTGAGTACAATCATATCTGAAGGATACCCTGAATTTTGCTACCTAATTAATAGCAGGTTAAAGAAGAAATGACTGAGAGAGTGTAATATCCCCCGCCAACCTGAGATAATTACATTAAGAGTGATATTAAGAGTGATATCGGGGCTTCTGTATATATGAGTGTATATGAGAGGGAGGATGATTGTAGAAGAGGCCAAGAGGAAGAAAATAAGGCTCATAGACAAACTCTACTAGGAGAAATCCAGGATCTAGAACAGAAACATAAAGAAAGACAGGAAGATCAAGTACTGAGAATATTAACTGGTAAAAGAGAGAAGTTAAGGGATTTACTGGAACAAGAAACCAAATGGGTGTTTAACCACTTAAGCCCCGGACCATTTTGTAGCTAAAGGACCAGAGGTGTTTTCAGAATTTTGCACTGCGCTGCTTTAACTGTAAATTGTGCGGACATGCAATGTTGTACCCAAACGAAATTTGCGTCCTTTTCTTCCCACAAATAGAGCTTTCTTTTAATGGTATTTGATTGCCTCTGCGATTTTTTTTTTTTGCGATATAAACGGAAAAAGTCCGAATATTTTGAAAAAAAATGATATTTTCTACTTTTTGTTATAAGAAAAATCGAATAAACTCAATTTTAGTCATACATTTAGGCCAAAATGTATTCAGCCACATGTCTTTAGTAAAAAAAATGTCAATAAGCGTATATTTATTGGTTTGCGCAAAAGTTATAGCGTTTACAAACTAGGGTACATTTTCTGGAATTTACACAGCTTTAAATTTATGACTCATTTCTTGAGGTGCTAAAATGGCAGGGCAGTACAAACCCCCCCCCCAAATGACCCCATTTTGGAAAGTAGACACCCCAAGGAAATTGCTGAGGGGCATGTTGAGCCCATTGAATATTTTTTTTTTTTGTCCCAAGTGATTGAATATTGACAAAAAAAAAATACAAAAAGTTGTCACTAAATGATATATTGCTCACACATGCCATGGTTATATGTGGAATTGAACCCCAAAATACATTCTGCTGCTTCTTCTGAGTTCGGGGATACCACATGTGTGGGACTTTTTAGGAGCCTAGCCACGTACGGGACCCCGGAAACCAAGCACCGTCTTCAGGATTTCTAAGGGCGCGAATTTTTGATTTCACTCCTCACTGCCTATCACAGTTTTGAAGGCCATAAAATGCCAAAATAGCACAAAACCCCCCCAAATGACCCCATTTTGGAAAGTAGACACCCCAAGCTATTTGCTGAGAGGCATGTTGAGCCCATTGAATATTTATTTTTTTGTCCCAAATGATTGAATAATGACAAAAAGAAAAAAAAAATGTACAAAAAGTTGTCACTAAATAATATATTGCTCACACAAGCCATGGTTATATGTGGAATTGCACCCCAAAATACATTCTGCTGCTTCTCCTGAGTACAGGGATACCACATGTGTGGGACTTTTTGAGAGCCTAGCCGCGTACGGGGCCCCAAAAACCAAGCACCGCCTTCAGGATTTCTAAGGGCGTAAATTTTTGATTTCACTCCTCACTACCTATCACTACCTATCACAGTTTTGAAGGCCATAAAATGCCAAAATAGCACAAAACCCCCCCAAATGACCCCATTTTGGAAATTAGACACCCCAAGCTATTTACTGAGAGGCATGTTGGGTCCATGGAATATTTTATATTTTGCCACAAGTTGCGGGAATATGACAAACTTTTTTTTTTTGCACAAAGTTGTCACTAAATGATATATTGCTCACACATGCCATGGGCATATGTGAAATTACACCCCAAAATACATTCTGCTGCTTCTCCTGAGTACGGGGATACCACATGTGTGGGACTTTTTAGGAGCCTAGCCGCGCACGGGACCCCAAAAACCAAGCACCGCCTTCAAGGTTTCTAAGGGCATACATTTTTGATTTCACTCCTCACTACCTATCACAGTTTGCGAAGGCCATAAAATGCCAAAATAGCACAAAACCCCCCCAAATTACCCCATTTTGGAAAGTAGACACCCCAAGCTATTTGCTGAGAGGCATGTTGAGCCCATTGAATATTTTTTTTTTGTCCCAAGTGATTGAATAATGACAAAAAGAAAAAAAAATGTACCAAAAGTTGTCACTAAATGATATATTGCTCAAACATGCCATGGTTATATGTGGAATTACACCCCAAAATACATTTTGCTGCTTCTCCTGAGTACGGGGATACCACATGTGTGGGACTTTTTGAGAGCCTAGCCGCGTATGGGGCCCCGAAAACAAAGCACCGCCTTCAGGATTTCTAAGGGCACAAATTTTTGATTTCACTCCTCACTACCTATCACAGTTTTGAAGGCCATAAAATGCCAAGATAGCACAAAACCCCCACAAATGACCCCATTTTGGAAAGTAGACACCCCAAGCTATTTGCTGAGAGGCATGGTGAGTATTTTACAGCGCTCATTTGTTTTTGAAAATGAAGAAAGACATTTTTTTTTTTCTTTTTTAAATTTTCAAAACTTTGTGACAAAAAGCGAGATCTGCAAAATACTGAACATACCTCTCAGCAAATAGCTTGGGGTGTCTACTTTCCAAAATTGGGTCATTTGGGTGGGTTTTGTGCCATCTGGGCATTCCATGGGCTCCGAAACTGTGATAGGCAGTGAGGAGTGAAATCAAAAATTTACACCCATAGAAATCCTGAAGGCGGTGCTTGGTTTTCGGGGTCCTGTACGCGGCTAGGCTCCCAAAATGTCTCACACATGTGGTATTTCCGTACTCAGGAGAAGCAGCAGAATGTATTTTGAGGTGCAATTCCACATATAACCATGGCATGTTTGAGCAATATATAATTTAGTGACAACTTTTTGTACATTTTTTTTTCTTTTTGTCATTATTCAATCACTTGGGACCAAAAAAAAAAATATTCAATGGGCTCAACATGCCTCTCAGCAAATAGCTTGAGGTGTCTACTTTCCAAAATGGGGTCATTTGGGGGGGTTTTGAACTGTCCTGGCATTTTATGCACAACATTAGGAAGCTTATGTCACACATCATCCACTCTTCTAACCACTTGAAGACAAAGCCCTTTCTGACACTTTTTGTTTACATGAAAACATATTTATTTTTTGCAAGAAAATTATGTTGAACCCCCAAACATTATATATTTTTTTAAAGCAAAGGCCCTACAGATTAAAATAGTGGGTGTTGCATTTTTTTGGGGGGGAAAAAACACACTTTTTTTATTTTTAATGCACTAAAACACACTATATTGCCCAAATGTTTGATGAAATAAAAAAGATGATCTCAGGCCGAGTACATGGATACCAAACACGACATGCTTTAAAATTGCGCACAAACGCGCAGCGGCGACAAACTACATTCATTTTTAAAAGCCTTTAAAAGCCTTTACAGGTTACCACGTTAGATTTACAGAGAAGGTCTACTACTAAAATTACTGCCCTCGATCTGACCTTCGCGGTGATACCTCACATGCATGGTGCAATTGCTGTTTACATATGACGCTAGACCAACGCTTGCATTCGCCTTTGCGCAAGAGCAGGGGGGGACAGCAGTGCTTCTTTTTTTTTAATTATTATTTATTTTGCTTTTTTATTTAATTTTTAAACTGTTCCTTCCATATTTTCTTTTTTTTTACCATTTTTATTGTTATCACAGGGAATGTAAATATCCCCTATGATAGCAATAGGTAGTGACAGGTACTCTTTTTTTAAAAAAAATTAGGGGTTTAGACCCTAGATCTTTCCTCTGCCCTCAAAGCATCTGACCACACCAAGATCGGTGTGATAAAATGCTTTCCCAATTTCCCAATGGTGCTGTTTATATCCGGGGGGGGGGGTACATTCCCTCCCACTGCTTGTAAAAGCAGTCTAGAGGCTAATTATCTGCCAGGATTGCTTTTACATGAAATCCGGCCGCTGGCTGAAAAGAATGATACCAAGATGATACCTAAACCTGCAGGCATCATTCTGGTATAAACATTCAAAGTCCAGCAACATACCAGTACGTTGCTGGTCCTTGTTGGACATGTATTGTAATCTTTTTTTTTCATGCAGCCTGTTGGCTGAACGAAAAAAAGAGATTGATCGATGGGTATGCCCACCATTAGAATGCCTCCCTTCATCCACCCACTTCTAATGATGGGCATACATGCACCATTTATATATGCCGAAGCATGGGGGCATCCTCCCGCAAAAAAGTTATGCCGCGTACACACGGTCGGACTTTTCCACGGGCAGGCCTCCGTCGGAATTTTGACCGTATGTACGCGGCATTAGGAGCAAAATCGCTCCTCCGCCCCTGCTGCCCCCATGCTTCGGCATATATGCTCTTTTTTTTAACTGTGGTGGTGAAATCACCTCCTACAGCGTTGGAGTCACGGCTTTATGTATCGTGGGAGCAAACGCTATTGCTGTCAAGATAAATAGATCCGCGCTGCAACTGAATGGCGTACCTACTAAGCAAATGATGGTTAACATTAAAACAAAGTAACATTAAAGTATAACAGTAAGACCTTACCATACCATACCTGCAAAGCAAATACCAAAACAAAACCTAGTAAAAAATAAAACAACCTGTGCCTAAAATATATATATGCCGAAGCATGGGGGCATCCTCCCGCAAAAAAGTTATGCCGCGTACACATGGTCGGACTTTTCCACGGGCAAGCCTCCGTCGGAATTTCGACCGTATGTACGCGGCATTAGGAGCAAAATCGCTCCTCCGCCCCTGCTGCCCCCATGCTTCGGCATATATGCTCTTTTTTTTTAACTGTGGTGGTGAAATCACCTCCTACAGCACTGGAGTCACGGCTTTATGTATCGTGGGAGCAAACGCTGTTGCTGTCAAGATAAATAATTCCGCGCTGCAACTGAATGGTGCACCTGAAAACAAAAAATTACATACCTGAAAAGCAAGCATGATAAAACATTGCAGAATAGAATACAGTAAAAAAGAGCAGAACAATAGAGAGAAAATAGAGAGAGAGAGAGAGAGAGAGAGAGAGAGAACAATAAAACGACAACTATTTTAGTTATTTTTATTTTATATTTTTTTTGTGGTTTTTTTAATGTTTTTTTTTTCTTTTTTACACTTTTTTTTGTAACTTTAACAACTGTAATGGTTCGGGTCTCTCAAAATGCGATGGCATCTTGGGAGACCCTGTGTAAGTGTGTCCTAGTCTGTGAAATGCTGTACCCTACGCTAAAACTTCACTTCTGAGTGGACGCGTTCAAAACATTCACCAAGGCAAAGACCAGGCTTGTCAGGACAGCGTGGACAATAATAACGGGTGTCACGCCTAAATCCGCGCTTGCTACAGACACGACATCTTTTTTGGGGGGCTCGTTGGGTAGGGGTACTCTCGAGGACATGTATAATGCCTCTCATGCAGCCGGCTTACTGCATTTGGTAGGGGATGGTTAGGTGCAGAACCGCCTGGATACAGGAGTTCTGTGACTATCTCATCCTGGAATTTTAGGAGAGATAAAGTCCCGCCTGAAGCTCTGTATAGCACATGAGCGTTCAGCAAAGCCAATTGGAATAAGGATAGAGACACTTTTTTGTACCAGCGTCTCGCCTTACGGTCAATTAGATACGGCGCCAACAACTGGTCGTTGAGGTCCACCCCTCCCATATTTTTGTTATATTCGTGGACACAGAGGGGTTTCTCCACAACACCAGTCGCCGTAGGAATTTGGACTGTCGTGTCTGCATGAAGGGAGGTAAGAAGGAAAACATTCTTATTGTCCATCCACTTCATAGCGAGCAAGTTATTACACTTCAAGCAGGCTCTCTCCCCCAGCCTAAGACGGGCATCTACAAGCCGCTGGGGAAAGCCCCGGCGATTAGGTCGCACGGTGCCACATGCTCCAATCTGATGATCAAACAAGTGACTAAACAGTGGCACGCTCGTGTAATAATTGTCCACATACCAGTGGTACCCATTTCCGAATAAGGGTGACACCAAGTTCCACACTATCTTGCCAGCACTCCCTATGTAATCCGGGCAGTTGACCGGCTCAACCTGACTATCTTTTCCCTCATAAACCGTAAAACTCCATACATAGCCTGTTGCCCTGTCACAGAACTTATAGAGCTTGACCCCATATCTGGCACACTTGCTGCAAAGGTACTGCTTGAAAGACAAGCGGCCAGAAAATGTAATCAGGGACTCATCAACGCAGACAACTTGATCGGGAATAAACAAGGCTGCAAAACGTTCGTTGAAGTGGTTTATGAGGGGCCGAATTTTGTAGAGCCGGTCGTATTCAGGGTCTCCATGTGGACGACAAAGTTCATTGTCGTTGAAGTGCATGAACCGCAAAATCTGCTCGTATCGTTTCCTGGGCATGGAGGCAGAGAACACGGGCATGTGGTCAATTGGGTGTGTGGACCAATAAGCACGCAATGACACAAATTTATGTGTGCCCATGTTGAGGGAAAGGCCCAGAAAGGTCTTAAATTCGGAAACTGTAATTGGTTTCCAATCTTTGGCAATGGAAGGCAACTGGGGATTAGCGGCGATGAATTGACCAGCATATAAATTACTCTGGTCCACAATAGATCTATAGAGATCTTCCATGAAAAACAGCGAATAAAAATCAATTGGCATAAAATCAGCTGTTTCCACCTGAATACCGGGTTGGGCAGTGAATGGGGGAAGTACGGGTTCTGCAGAAGTGGTGGGGACCCAATCAGGATAGGCGAATTCTGCAGGAAGGGCACTATGGGCACGACGGGCCTGCCTTTGTCTTCTTCTTGGTGGCAGCGGGACACTACTTGTGCTTGCCACCTCGCCAGCTTCAACTGCACTTATGGGACTCGCCACGTCACCACGTGATACTGCAGTGCTGGATGTACGCCCAGGCTGTACTAGGCCGCTGGTGCTTGCCAATTCACCAGAAGGAATACGGCACTAGTACTACTCTGCTCCATGATATGAGAGACCTGCGGTTCTTGCGCCTCAACAACAGCAGAAGATCGGGATCGGGTACGCCTGACCTTAGCAGGGACCTCACCTTCGTCGTCAGAGCTATCTGACGTGGAGCCGCTGACTTCACTGTCTTCTACGGGAAGATATTCTGAGTCTGAATCTGACAGATGCGTGACCTCCTCTTCACTATCTGTCATGCTCAGAATCTCGTAGGCCTCTTTACTAGTGTACCTTCGATTTGCCATTTTGGGCTCTAAATTTAGGGGTACACTAGTAAGATTCACAGGTAAAAAAGCACCTGACTGTCAGAAAATGTATCAAACGCTTAAAAAAACCTGTTAGCGATCGCAGGGATCAGGACTGTCTCTGCGAACGCTGCAGTTATGTGTTTTGTGTTTGGTAAGTGACAGTGATCGATCGATACTGCACTTGGGTGGGCTGGGCTGGGCTGGGCGGAGGGGCTAAACGCAGGTGCTAGCAGGTATCTGGGCTGATCCCGCTAACACTGCGTTTTTGGGAACCCTAAACTGCTGGGGACGCTAGTATAGATCTGATCAGATATTGATCTGTTCAGATACTATACCACTAAGGGAGGTGTATGCTTTGCACGTGGGTATTAGCGCTACTGGCACTAACCTAACGCTGCCTGGGGCGACGCAGACCCTCTCTAGCGCTAAAACCTAATTGATCTCACACGCCGGGCGATCAGGAGGTTAAACCTTTATTGGGTTATATACGGCGGGTGCCCTGATGCTATAAAAAGCAAACTAACCAACCAGCGTCACCCGTAACCTTTATATGGTGATCACTGGTGAAAGGGTTAACTAGGGGCAATCAGGGGGTTAAAACCTTTATTAGGTTAAATATGGGGGTACCTGACGCTATATAAAAACCAGACGGGTAACCTAAAAAACTAAATAACTAACTGGCTAACCAGTGCCACCAGTAAAACTTATACGGTGATCACTGGTGAAAGGGTTAACTCTAGGGGCAATCAGGGGGTTAAAATAATATATGGGGGTATCTGACGCTATAAAAACCTGCGGCGAACCTAAAAAAAAATAACTGGCTATCTTGGGCACCAGCGACACGAATACAGCGATCGGAAAAACGATTGCTTAGTGACGCTGGAGTTAGGGGGTGAAAGGGTTACCTGGGGGGCGATCAAGGGGTTAAACCTTTATTAGGGGGGGTTAGGGGGCTACCCTGGACCTAAAGGGGCCTAAACCTAACTGCCCTGCAACTTTTTACTGTCACAGATGACACTAAATTCAGTGATCAGTAAAATAAATGATCACTGCAATCAGTGACACTGTGACTGGGGGCTGGGGGGTGACCTGGGTGGTGATCTGGGGGTGACTGGGGGGTGAAATGTGTGCCTATGTGTGCCTACGTGTCAGTGGACTGTTGGTGCACTAACCTACGTCTTCTCTCTTCGGCGCCGCGAACGAAAAGACCGACACGAGGAGAGATGACATCACTTCCTCTGCCTGTGTTTACATTACACAGGCAGAGGAAGATTTTCATTCGCCGGGAGCGATTGCGAGGGGGTAGCCGGAATCGAACGGCCGTCCCCTCATCCCAGATCGCTCCCCAACGGATAACGACCGCTCACTGTATAGAAGGGGGGTCCGATCGGACCCCCCAACTATACAAAGGCAGTCACGTACACTGTACGTGATTGTGCCTGTCGGTGCCATTCTGCCGACGTATATATACAGTGAGCGGTCGTTAAGTGGTTAATAACATGAGCAAGAAATTTTATGCCATGGGGAATAAACCAGGTAAATTACTGGCAAGGATAATCAAACCTAGAAACACACAGAATTTCATATCCAAAATAAAAGATAAGAAAGGGGAGATGAGACACTCAACAAGGGAGATAACAAAATTTTTTCAAGAATATTATCAAAATTTATATAATGTAAACAAAGATCATGGCCCATTAGAAACACAGAGTATAAGTAGGAAAATCAAACAATACTTAGAAAAGGTTAAGTTTCCGGAAATACCAGAAGAAGAAATTAATAAATTAAACAAGGAAATATCTAGGGAAGAAATAAATCAAACAATTAAAAATATTAAAATGGGAAAGAGTCCTGGTCCAGATGGATATACTTCATTATACTATAAGAGGTATGTGGAAACCCTGTTGCCTTACTTCCAGGAGTATATGAACTCCAGAGGTGGAGGAATGACAATACGAGAGGAAGGCCTCGTACACACGGCCGATTTTCTCGGCAAGAACCAGCAAGAAACTTGCTGGCAGAGAGGTCTTGCCGAGTAAATCGGTCGTGTGTACGCGGCTATCGGGTTTCTCGTCGAGAAAACCGACAAGAAACCTTGACGAGAAAATAGAGAACCTGCTCTCTATTTTCTCGTCGAGATTCTCCTCGGCATGTTTCTCGATGAGAAAAGTGAGTGTGTGTACACTTACCTGTCCTCCCGGAAGCCCGCGCATGTTCGAAATGAATTCGACGCATGCGCGGTAGCTTCCTAGGCATACGTACGGTATACCAAGATGGCGGCGACGGCATCGAATGTGACGAGCGCATGCTCGTCGTAGTCGATGACGTCACCGCGTACGCTCCATTCAAAGAACCGCGGGTTCTTTGAAACGAGCGTGTGTACACTCGGCCGGGACAAGTTTCTTGTCCAAGAATCTCGTCGAAAAAAACTACATGTTTTTTTCAACGAGAATCTCGGCCGTGTGTACGAGGGCGAAGCCTTGGGAGCCCACATAACTCTTATAGAAAAAGAAGTAAAAGATCCTTCATTGTGTGCCAGCTATAGGCCCACATCCTTGATTAGGGATGAGCCGAACACCCCCGGGTTCGGTTCGCACCAGAACCCGCGAACGGACCGAAAGTTCGCACGAAGGTTAGAACCCTATTAAATACAATGGATGCGAACGTTCGAAATCTAAAGTGCTAATTATAACGACTAATATGCATGTTATTGTCCTAAAAAGGGTTTGGGAACCCGGGTTCTGCACCAGGGGACATGTATCAATGCAAAAAGAAGTTTTAAAAACGGCCATTTTTCGGGAGCAGTCCTTTTAATGATGCATAAAGTGAAAAAAAAAAATCAAATATTCCTTTAAATATCGTACCTGGGGGGTGTCTAAAGTATGCCTGTGAAGTGCCACGTGTTTCCCGTGTTTAGAACTGTCCCTGCACAAAATGACATTTCTAAAGGAAAAAAAAGCCATTTAAAACTCCTTGCGGCTTTAATGTAATGTCTGGTCCCGGTAATATGGATGAAAATCTTTGAGAAAAATGGCATAGCTACCCCATCACCCCCCCCCCCACCCCAGCCCATTACCAGCCCCTTTGGGTCTTGTATGGATATTAAGGGGAACCCCGCACACAAAATAAAAAAGGCCCTATATACTCTGAACAGCCGTATACAGGCGGTGCATACAAGACAGGGACTGTAGGTTTGTTCTTATGTAGAATCTGTTTGTAATTTTGAACAGGTACATTGTTTAAGTGTAGCTCCAGCCAAAAAATCTATTTTTAAGCTTTTTGGAAAACATAGGGAAGGGTTATCACTCCTGTAACATTTGTTTTGCTGTCTGTGCCCCTGTTCAGAACATTTCACCTCACTTTCCGTCCCAATGACAAATGTTTTTGAAAAGTGGGGTTTTTATTGAAACAAGGATTGGTGATAAAGCATCAGTAGAGAGGAGACACCTTTTTCCCATATTAACTCTTACAGGAGAGAATTTCCCTTCCTAGGGGTAGATTTCCTCTCACTTCCTGTTGTCTCCTTTCGTTTGCAAGTAGGAGTCGTTTGTAAGTTGGATGTTTGAAAGTAGGGGCCTACCGTATATACTCTGCTGAAATTTGCCCCTTACATGTTGGTGTTGCCACAACACTGTAAGCCCTCACAGTTACTCTTGGTGGGCGCATGAATGGGCCCTGCTGTGAATTATTAGATCAAGAATTGTAATTGCATGCCCCTGTTGAACAGGGGCTGAAAAATTGGGCTTTTGGTGGTGGTGGTGTTGACACAACACTGTAAGGCCTCACAGTTAGGCCTCGTACACACGACCGATTTTCTCGGCAAGAACCAGCAAGAAACTTGCTGGCAGAGAGGTCTTGCCGAGTAAATCGGTCGTGTGTACGCTGCTATCGGGTTTCTCGTCGAGAAAACCGACAAGAAACCTCGACGAGAAAATAGAGAACCTGCTCTCTATTTTCTCGTCGAGATTCTCCTCGGCATGTTTCTCGACGAGAAAAGTGAGTGTGTGTACACTTACCTGTCCTCCCGGAAGCCCGCGCATGTTCGAAATGAATTCGACGCATGCGCGGTAGCTTCCTAGGCATACGTAGGGTAGACCAAGATGGCGGCGACGGCATCGAATGTGACGAGCGCATGCTCGACGTAGTCGATGACGTCACCGCGTACACTCCTTTCAAAGAACCGCGGGTTCTTTGAAACGAGCGTGTGTACACTCGGCCGGGACAAGTTTCTTGTCCAAGAATCTCGTCGGAAAAAACGACATGTTTTTTTCAACGAGAATCTCGGCCGTGTGTACGAGGCCTCACTCTTGGTGGGCGCAGGAATGGGCCCTGCTGTGATTTATTAGATCAAGAATTGTAATTACATGCCCCTGTTAAACAGGGGCAGAAAAATTGGGCCTTAGGCACTGGTGCCACAACACTGCAACCCCTCACAGATACTGTACTTGGAGCACAGCACTGAGTCCTGTTGCAAAGTATTGCATCAAAAATTGTAATTACATGCCCCTGTTAAACAGGGGCTGAAAAATTGGGCCTTAGCCACTGGTGGCGGCACCCAGAAACAAAAATGTAGTTCCAAACTACCATCATCAATCGGATCATTGAGGAGGAGGAGGATAGTCAGTCAACATAACAGGACAGTCACTCAGCATCAGCATCAGTCTTGAAGGGATGTGACATTTGAAAATAAATTAGTCTGTTATATCAGCTTCAGGTGTTTGGTAGCTGGTGGTGATCCAAGACTGGTTCATCTTTATGAAGGTCAGTCGATCACCCGAGTCGGTGGACAGGTGCACCCTGTGATCCGTGACAAATCCTCCAGCAGCACTGAATGTGCGTTCTGAAAGAACGCTGGATGCAGGACAGGCCAGTAGCTCAATTGCATACTGTGCAAGCTCTGGCCAGTGATCCATCCTCAAGACCCAGTAAGCCAGAGGATTTTCGGTGGGGAAGGTGTCCAAGTCTGACCTTGCCCCTAGGTATTCCTGCACCATGTATATCAGACGCTGGCGATGGTTGCTGGAACCGATCATACCTTGGGGCTGCGGACTAAAGAATTGTCTGAACGCATCGGTCAGACGGCCACCTTCCCCACCGCTCCTTCTTTGACTGACCGAAGCCTCAGCAACTCGTTGTCCAGGACCAGGAGTTTGTAACCTCCCAGTCTCTGGGAACGCGTTGCACAGACCTTTCTGCAAGGCCTCCCGGAGTTGTCTCATCCTCTGCTCCCTCTGTGACGGTAAGATAAGGTCCGCAACCTTACCCTTGTACCGTGGATCAAGGAGAGTGGCCAGACAGTAATGGTCCCTCTCCTTGATCCGAAGAATACGAGGATCCTTCCGCAGACTTTGCAGGATCAGGGAGGCCATGCAGCGTAGGTTAGCTGAGGCATTCGGTCTGGAGTCCTCTGGGTCACTAAGGACGACATGATCCACAGCCACCTCCTCCCAGCCACGTACAAGTCCACGGGTTTCTTGGGACTGTAAATCATCCCTAAAAGACTGCTGCTGATGATGCTGAGTGCCAGGCTCCACCTCCATGCTGACACAATCCTCCTCCTCCTCCTCTTCCTGTGCGATGGGTGGGACAGAAGGAACACTGTCTGGGTAAAGGGGGCCTTGAGAGGCAAGGAAGTCCTCCTCTTCCTGCCTCTGTTCTGCCTCAAGTGCCCTGTCCATTATTCCACGCAGCGTATGTTCCAACAGGTGGACAAGAGGTACAGTGTCACTGATGCATGCACTGTCACTGCTCACCATCCTCGTGGCCTCCTCAAATGGTGCCAGGACAGTGCATGCATCCCTGATCATGCCCCACTGGCGTGGTGAAAAAAAACCGAGCTCCCCTGACCCTGTCCTGGTGCTGTAGTCGCACAGGTACTCATTGATGGCCCTCTGCTGCGTGTGCAGCCGCTGCAGCATGGCCAATGTTGAGTTCCACCTGGTGGGCATGTCACATATAAGTTGGTTCTTGGGCAGGTTCAACTCCTTTTGCAGCTCAGCCAGGCAAGCACTGGCATTATAAGATCTGCGGAAATACACACAGACTTTCCTGGTCTGCCTCAGGACATCCTGTAAGCCCGGGTACCTGCCCAAGAACCGCTGCACCACCAGGTTAAGGACGTGAGCCACACAAGGCACATGGGTCAGTTGTCCCTGTCGGAGGGCGGAGAGGAGGTTGGTGCCATTGTCGCAAACCACCATTCCTGGCTTAAGCTGGCCTGGCGTCAACCACCTCTCGGCCTGTCCCTGCAGAGCTGACAGAACCTCTGCCCCAGTGTGGCTCCTGTCCCCCAAACACACCAGCGCAAGCACAGCATGGCATCTTTTTGCCTGCGTACTTGCGTAGCCCCTTGAACGCCTACGGAGCACCGCTGGTTCCGAGGACAAAGCACAGGAAGAGGCCATGGAGGAAGAAGAAGAGGAGGGGGTGGAGGAGAGAGGTGTGTCACAACCAGTAGTAGCATTTTGGAGGCGTGGTGGGGGAACAACCTCCAACACTACTGCACCTTGTCCTGCATCCTTCCCAGCTGCCAAAAGAGTGACCCAATGGGCCGTGAAAGAAAGGTAAAGTCCCTGTCCATGCCTGCTGGACCATGAGTCAGTGGTAATATGCATTATAAATATAAAAAATATCGCGCCCAAAATAATTAATTACAAACTTAATAGACTACACAGGTAACACAAAATGAAAAGTGTCAAATAATGCCTGTAAATATATTCCCACCATGTATAGTAAAATGTGGATATATAATGAAGAAGTGCAAACATAGAAAAACACTCGTTGCCGTAGGCTAATCAATCAATCTAATTAAATAATTAGCCACCAGAGGCTGAGCAGCAATAATGTGCAAATGAGTAAAAGTGTTTGAAAAAAAGTCCTTGAAAAACTTAAAAAACACAAAATAATACAAAAATAATAATGTCCACCACATATATAGAAATGTTTCTTTCACACTGGAAAGAAGAGGAAGAAAAATAAACTTTGAAAGATGTATTCAAGGGGAAGGATGATGGTGGAGGAGAAATGTCCTAGCTTCAGGTGTATATTTAGCAGGAAGCACACTCCGCCCGCTGTAAGTGCTGCAAATCCCTGTTAGTGTAACACACCAGGAAAACACAGCAATACGGGCTAGCTTCAGGTGTATACTGTGCAGGAGGCTTAGCAACAATGACACTGACACTGTCCCCTGCCTATCCTTCTCTCTCCCTGCACACAAGGTTTAGCAAAGAATATGACACTGACACTCTCCCTGCCTATCCTTCTCTCTCCCTGCACACAAGGTTTAGCAAAGAATATGACACTGACACTGTCCCCTGCCTATCCTTCTCTCTCCCTGCACACAAGGTTTAGCAAAGAATATGACACTGACACTCTCTCTGCCTATCCTTCTCTCTCCCTACACACAAGAATAGCACAAAGAATAGCACAATGACACTGTCCCTGCCTATCCTTCTCTTTCCCTGCGCCGGAACACACTACACAAGGCCGCAGCGCTGGCGGCCTTTTATAGTGTGGGGCATGTGCTAGACCCCCTGAGCTATAATTGGCCACAGGCAACCTGCCTGTGGCCAATTATGGCTCTCCTAGCTGCCGGCGCTGTGATTGGCCAAGCATGCGGGGTCACAGTGCATGCTTGGCCAATCACAGTGCCGTGATTGCACTGCGATGGCGCAGTGTATTGTGGGCCATTCGTGTCACTCGAATTTGGCGCGAACGGCCCAAATAGTTCGATCTTCGTCGAACGATCGAACAGCCGATGTTCGAGTCGAACGTATGTTCGACTCGAACACCGAGCTCATCCCTATCCTTGATCAATGTGGACATAAAAATATATGCAAAAACACTGGCTGAAAGACTAAAACCTCTCATGCCAGGGTTGATAGAAAATGATCAGGCAGGGTTTGTACCTGGGAGAGAAACAAGGGACAGTGTCCTAAGGTCTGTACTCCTGATACAAAAAGTAAAAAAAAATAAGATACCAGCATTGTTTCTGTCAATAGACGCCGAAAAGGCCTTTGACAGACTGAATTGGAACTTTATGTTTGCAACTTTGAAACATATAGGTCTGGGGTCTAGAATGCTTAGATTGATAGGTGCACTGTATTCTAAACCCTCGGCCCAGGTGCGGGTTAATGGAATCCTCTCGGAGGGATTCCCACTCTTTAATGGGACTCGACAAGGTGCCCCCTCTCACCCCTTCTCTTTGTACTTTCACTAGAACCACTACTAGCAACCATACGAATCAATCAGGAGATTGAGGGGATAAAGTTGGATGGGAGGGAACACAAGATCTCTGCGTTTGCGGATGATATGATGTTGTATGTGACAAATCCCAGTCTGACACTACCAAAGATTATAGTAGAATATGAAAAGTATGGGGAGATGTCAAATTTGAAAATAAATAAAGAGAAGACTGAGATACTGAGTGTATCTCTTAATCTGAAAGTACGGAGAGATCTTGGAGACCGGTATCCATTCACCTGGAAACAGAGGGGGATGAAATATTTAGGCATATTCCTGTCCAATACAGAGAGAGATCTATATGAAGATAATTATATTTCTTTATTGAATAAAATAAAATCAGAGCTGAAGGGATATACAATAGAAAAACTCTTGTGGTGGGGTAGAATTAGCACAGTTAAGATGATGAGATTGCCTAAAGCTCTATATGTCTTTCAAACTCTCCCGATAAAAATCCCTGATACATATTTTATAGTATTAGCGAAGATAATAAGGAGATTTGTCTGGAGAGAAAAGAAGCCTCGCATATCGGCCGAGACCATGTCCAGCCCCAGACAAGAGGGAGGTCTACACCTACCAGACTTTAAAAGATATTACGAGGCAACAGTATTAAAGAGGGTATTGGATTGGTTACAGGAGAATAGACAGAAGAAAAAAAAATGGGTATGTGTGGAAGAAAGTTTGAGTAAAAAAGATGTGGGAAAGCTGATATGGATTCCAAAACATTATAGAGGCCTCACTCAAGAGACACCATCAATAACAAAATAAACTTTTAGAATATGGGACAGAGTTTGTAGAGTAAAGAAGTGGCAATATAATAGCCCACTGATGCCCCTCACGGGTACAGACTACTTCCCGCCGGGCAAGGGGAGGTGCGTTCCTACGATGGACAACTTTGGGCACATTAGAATTGAAAGATGTACTTAAAGGGAACACTCTGTGCTCAATGCTGGAACTACGGGAGAAAAATGGATGCATGACAGGAGACAGTTGGAGATATAGACAAGTTCAAAGTTTTGTAAACACTATATCAAAACCCTTGCAAGCATTGAGTGAATTAAATGCTTGGGAAAAACTTGTTAAGCGTAGAGGAACAGGAAGACAGGAAATATCGAATATATATAGGATATTGACTCCCACAAGGGGATCTGACACATTAAAGGTATTGGAAAGCTGGGAATTAGAACTAAACCAAACCATAACAGTTGAAAAAAAGAGACAAGTTTTAGAATATGTCCACTCTACATCAGTGGAAGCAAAAGTAAAAGAAATGAATTATAAGCTCCTAGTTAAATGGTATTTTATCCCAACAAAACTACATAGAATAAACAAAGAGATGCCACCCCTCTGCTGGAGAGAGTGTGGGATGGAGGGAACACATGCCCACATATGGTGGTATTGCCCTCTGATACAAGAATATTGGAGGGAGATACTAAGTTTGATGGATTAGTGGTTTGGAGGTGAAATATGATCCTTGGTATTGCCTGTTTCATAACACAGGGATAACAAGGAAAAAGTATAGAACGACCTTGATACCATACCTACTGAATGGGGCCAAAGCGTTAATACCTAGGAAATGGAAAGAAAAAAGAAGCCCCATCAATAGGAGAATGGATAAAGGAAATAGACAGAATTAGATTGATGGAGGAGCTGATGTCTAATCATAATGGATCTAGGGAAAAATTCAATGGGATATGGAGGGGATGGAGAGAGTTTAGGGAATTGGAGGTATATGGGAAGGGTTTGTAAAGTTTTTTTATTTTATTTTTTATTAAATTTTTTTGTGTTAATGTATTCACTAAAATTTAGAAATTGGCCAGAGAAAGGGGGACTGTGCACTTTAATGGGGCCAAGATATCCTTCTATCCAGACTTCTCTGCAGAAGTACAACGTAGGAGATCAATGTTTATGGATGTCAAGAAAAGATTACAGAGGCTCCAGCTGTCATAGGCCATGCTATATCCGGCCAAGCTACGGGTAACTGCCGGGGATCAGAATCACTTTTTTGAAACCGCACAAAAAGCTGCTGAATGGCTGGACCGCAATGAACAGGGACTCCGCAGACGGGGCCCAGAGAATAGAGAAGGTTGATGTTTTCTGGAATATACATGTCAAGGGAGAGAAGGGCACTGGATTACAGTTAGTAAGTTGATGTTGCCGTAAGAGGACCACAACCTGTTTACAGTTACCAGCGAATGGTTTTCCGACAACTTTTCTTTCTACCCCGCTGGTGAGAGACTGTGGGTGGAGTGAGTTACCACAACCCCCTATGTGCTGCCTGTTGCCATGGCTGACATGGCTCCAGTTTCTGTGCCCTGTTGGCACTTGTTCTGCCCCTGATAATATCACTCTGCTCCGGTGGGAAGTCCCAAATCGCGCCCTGTTGGCAGATCATGGGCCACCGGTTGACGGCTATTATTTTTTTTTTTTGTCAACTAGTTGCAGTGTTCAAGGTACCGCGCCGTTGCGCAGACAAGTTTTCTTCAGTTTCCACATAATGTTTCATTCCACTAAGTACTGTACTGTCCTAGTCAATGCACTACAATCTTTGCTGACTGCACTCATAGGCTTTTTGATGTTTGGATGGAGGGGCAAGGGCCTGCCGTTTCCTCTTGGGTATACCCCCCATGCAATCAGAACATTGTATCTCTACTTACTATGTCTGCTACACCCATAGTGTCGTGGAATGTCCGAGGGGTAAATGATCCCTTAAAGAGGACTATGATCTCTACAGTATTGCGCAAGTTCCATCCTGCCATTATTGGTTTGCAGGAGACCCATTTATTGAAAGACACTACTGGTTTCTTAGGGTATGAGTGGGTTGGTCAGGCCTATCACTACACCCACTCCGCTTTTTCACGCGGAGTGAGTGTATTGATCCACAAGGCTCTTGCATACCAGGAGTTAGACTCACTTATTGATATCTCTGGTAGATTTGTATTTCTATATTGCAAACTGTATACTGTTACTATGATTTTAGCCTTTGTGTATGTGCCTCCGCCTTTTTCCAGAGAGATATTACAGTTGCTGCTGTCTTACTTGGTAAACAAACCTGATGTTCCGCTACTGATTCTAGGGGACTTTAATTGCTATATAGATCCTAGACTGGATAGACATCCCCCAGTTACGCCCCCTAAGGGCAATGGGGGTACGGCACTAGGCCGCCTGATGGAGGAGGTGGGGTGGGTGGATGTATGGCGAGCTAGGAATCCAAACTGTAAACAATTCTCCTGTTTCTCTAAGACACATGGCTCCCTTTCTCGCATAGATCTCTGCTTGGGCACCCCCAACGTAATTAGTTATACCTCTAAGATAGAATATTTTCCGCGAGGGATCTCAGATCATTCCCCACTAGTGCTGTGGTTGGTAACCCAACCGCCCAGTTCTTTGCCCAGGGCCCCATGGAAGCTAAACGCCTTTTGGCTCAAATTGTTTACATCACCAGAACGTGTAGAATCCAAGATTGAAATCTTTTTACAGGCGCATGATAACCATCCCGACCTACTACTAAAGTGGGAAACCCTGAAAGCATTTCTTAGAGGGGTGTTTATTGAGGAAATACAGATTATAAAACGAAACTCTTCTGCCTTGATGGAGCAGGTGGGAGACCAGGTGAAACAGCTGGAACTTACCTATGTGACTAATCCTGCCGATAATGCCCGGGAGGCTTGGATGTCGGCCCAGGACTCTCTGGACCGTCTGCGATCCTCCACGGCTGAGCGGAAGAGGTTCTTTACAAAGCTGGCGTTCTATGAGGAAGGGGAGCAGACTGGTCGCCTTTTGGCCAAAATAGCAAGGTCCCAAACACAATCCCCAGCCATCGGTGCTAAACGCGCCTCTACTGGTAAAGTGGTTAATACCCCCGAGGCCATTATATCCGAGCTGGCATCCTTCTATGAGGGCCTTTATGGGTCGAGGGATGCCTACTCGGATGAGGATCTGGGAGCATATATTTCTAGCTGATCTGCCCAAGATTTCTACCACAGTTAGAGAACAACTCGATGCCCCCATTACTTTGGGCGAGCTGCAGCAGGCAGCTGGCTCTTTCCCTACCTGTAAAGCCCCCGGGGAGGATGGACTACCAATGGAGGTGTACACTCAATTTGGGGAGCATTTGTTACCAGAACTGTTGAGGGTCTTTAATGCTGCTTTTGATGCTGGCCAGCTCCCTGGCTCTATGGCCAGGGCAAATGTCATATTACTGTTGAAGCCGGGGAAGGATCCGATTGACCTGGGCTCCTATAGACCTATTTCTTTACAACAGAGTGATGTGAAAATCCTTGCCAAGGTCCTGGCGCGTAGGGTTAATGGGATAATCTCCTCAATTATACACCCGGACCAGGCTGGCTTCATGCCGCAGAAGTCCACTGCTACCAATTTAAGACGGATGTTCCTAAACATGCAATTGCAGGCGGATAATGGAGGTCGTAGAGCACTCCTGTCTCTGGATGCCAACAAGGCATTTGACAGTGTCAGTTGGAGGTTTCTATGGGCAGTGCTGGAGGAGTTTGGTTTCGGGGACAAATTCATTGCATGGGTCAAGTTACTATATGCCTCTCCCCAGGCGACTATCAGGGTGGCGGATAGAATGTCGCCGGCTTTTGCTCTGGGCAGGGGGACGAGGCAGGGGTGTCCCCTGTCCCCCCTGCTCTTTGCGATTGCCATAGAGCCGTTAGCGGCTCTGGTACAGGCTAGCCCTCGGATTCAGGGGTTCCAATATGGCGCGCTGCAGGAAAAGATCATGTTATATGCAGACGACATGTTGCTCTTTCTTGGGGACCCCACGGACTCCCTTCCCGGGGTTATGTCACTTATCACGCAATTCGGTCACTTTTCTGGTTTAACCATTAACTGGGCGAAATCAGCACGGATGATGTTGGATGAAGATGGTGGGGTTACTCTGCCTGACTCTTGCCCCATCCCAGTGGTGTCTAGTTTTAAATACTTGGGGGTGCAGGTGTCGCCCAGGCTGGGGGACTACTGCTCCCTTAATGTGCACCCATTGTTGTCCAGGTTTAGGGATAAGATTAATACATGGAATACCCTAAAAATGTCACTGGCCGGAAAGGCCAATTTGATAAAAATGATCTTAATGCCCCAACTCCTGTACTTTCTCCATAACTCACCTGTTGTGATCCATTTGAAAATCTTTAGGATAGTGAATACACGTTTCAGGAGGCTGCTCTGGCATACTAAGCCCCCCCGGATCAGACTGGAGCATTTGCAGCGATCCAAGGACAGAGGAGGATTGGCGGTCCCCAACCCTTGGCTGTACTATATCACAGCACAGTTGCAGCATTTGATCGGCTCTATGTCCCTGAACCCGGAGGGCTCGGCTGATGTTATTGGCCACTGGCGCCGAGACTGTCCCGCTGGGGCTGGAGGCACAAATGTTTCTAAAATCAAATAAGCAAACCCCGACACTATCACTTGTCCAAAAGGTGTGGAACAAGGGCAGACAACTTCAGGGAGTGCAGGGATTTACGGAATATAGTCCAATATGGGGCAATAGGTCATATGTGGAGCTGGTTAAGCTGCAGCAGGGGCCAAGATGGCGTGCCCATGGTGTAGCTCTGTTGTCCCACATATTCAAGAATGGTAAATTGCTCACTTTCCCCGAACTGAGGGCCAAATTTGGCCTCCCAGCTAACATGCACTACTATTATCTTCAGCTCCAACATGCTGCTACTGGCAAAACATTTGCGAGCGTTCCCAAGTAAGGCGGAGTCTCTGTGGGAGAGGGACGTGGGTCCACTGACGGGGGACCAGTGGGAGGAGGCATGGCAGTCAGTCACCAATTGCTCCTTGAATGTCGCGCAAAAAGTATCTCAGCTGTATATCATGTTGAGGGTCCATTACAACCCAGCGAAACTACATAGGATGGGTAGGCTACCAGACCCTATGTGTGCTAGATGTCGAAGACATAGCGGAGACCTTATCCACCTCCTGTGGAGATGTCCGAAGCTCCATAGGTATTGGAGTGAGGTGGTGGGCACACTGAATAGCATATTTAATACGGTGATCCCTGTGGATCCTATGTGTTGCTTACTGGGGGTCCTGGAGGATGTGGTCCCGGAGGAGATGGCTAGGATCGCAGTCTCGAGAGCTCTATTTCAGGCTAGAAAACGTATTCTGATGGGATGGAAATCGGTTTCACCGCCTACCACCTCCTCATGGGTAGCGCACATGGGACATACTCTGATTATGGAAAAATACATATACCAACACAGAGGTAGCCCGGGAAGGTTTGAAAAAATTTGGTGGCCCCACTGGCTGGATACCCCGGGCCTTAGCCCTAGGGAGTTAGTATTATCCCGACTGTTACATTGTCCATAATATTATGATGCTAATGTCTCATGTACTTATCAAAACAAGATTGTAGTGGTGCACTGAAGTGTTCTTTTGAAGTGTACCAGCAGAGGAAAACCTTTGCAACTTTGTATGTACAATGGAAACTGCTGTGATTTTTCTTATGTTCAATAAAAAACCTTTTGATTAAAAAAAAAAATAATAATTTTAGAAATTGTCACCTTTAGTTAGTATTAGCACCTCTAGGGCTCCCCCCCATTTTTTTTTTTTTTTTTTTTTATATACACAAAATTTAACAACATGAGTCAGTCAGTTCTACCAGCACTTTCCCTCTCACCCCTTCCCCTCCCCCTCACCCCCCCTTTTTTTTTCTCAGGCCGGGAGTTTTTGGCCTTCTTGAGATTTTTTTTTTTTTTTTACACTAAATTTAAATCACATGAGTCAGTCACTTTTACCAGCACTTTCCCCCTCTCCCCTTCCCCTCCCCTCATTCCCCCCTTTTTTTGGAGGGGATTTTTTAATTTTAATGTGTTAATGTATTCACTAAAATACAGAAATTGTCACCCTTAGTTAGTATCAGCACCCCGGGGGTTCTGCCCACCCCCCTTTTTTTTTTCAGAGGCCCCACTATTAGGCCGGATGTCTCGGCCTTCCTGATCTTTTATACACCAAATCGATATCACATGAGGTAGTAAGTTTGTTAGCACTTTCTCCTTCCCCCCTTTCCATTTTTGAAGCCCCACTATTAGGCCGGGAGATACGGCCGTCCTGATTTTTTATTCACTAAATTTATATCACATTAGTTAGACAGTTTTGCTAGCACCTTCCCCTCCCCTCCTTCCCTTCCCCCTCACCTCCCTCTCTCCCTTTTCCTCTTTTTTTTTTCTCTTTTCCTGCCCCTCCCCTCTCTCTCTTTCTCCTTTTCCCCTTTCCCCCTTTCATGGATATGCATTAATATCTGTGCCATCTTACCTTTCCTCCTCATGTGTTCATCTTAGAGGCCAGAATCCTTTCACCTGGCTTCCTTTATAATCTCCTTCCAGCCTGACTCCACCCCAGGCCCTATCACAGAACACTATATTAACCTGTGCACGGCAAGCCTGCTTTGCTGATCAACGTGTTTGTTAAGCATTGTGTGTTTGGGTCCCTGCCTGCCGTGTGCTACGTCTGTCTCTCTGTTACGTTATTTGGCTTGTCCCTGACTATCCCTGTCTGCTTGTGACCCTTGACCTTCGGCTTGTCCTTCGTTATCCTTGTCTGCTTGTGACCCTTGACCTTCGGCTTGTTCTTCGTTATTCTTGTATCTTGTGCTGCTTCTCCTCTTTTCCCCTTACCCTACAAGGCATGAGCTAGGAGACTCTAGGGGCCGCGACCTGGACCTAGCCTGCAGCATAACATCCTCACCACTAGAGGCTCTGGAGAAGGCCCGCTGGGTCTTAGACTCCGCGCCCTGGGGAATCTCGGCTCTAGCTTCCTGTAGGATCCCGGTTGTGCTCCTCTGGTCCCGCTTTCCACAACCACCCAGTCTCCTATCCACAGCAGTCAGCCATAGGGTTCACTATCTTGTGGTGCACTCCTGTCCCCCCTACGGTGTGCACCTGTCATCTGGCCACAGGTGACCTGACAGTTTGATCAGCCATGGACCCGGCTGATATGCCGCTCCCCGCAGATGATCCATTGCGGGGCATAGTCCGCAGACTTGAAACCCAGGAATCGAATCAGACTCAGGTGATGCGATTCCTCCAGGATCTGGCTTCTCGATTCGAGCAGCTTCAGGCCTCCTTGGGAACCCCGAATCCGCAACCTTAAGTACAACCAGCGGCTGTACCTATCGCACCAGTCGCAGCCACACACTCACTAAAACTGCCAGCTCCATTCCGTTTCTCTGGGGACTCCAAGGCCTGCAGGGGGTTTCTCAGCCAATGTACGATTCATTTTGAGCTTCAGCCTCAAATCTTCCTGTCTGACCGGGCTAAGGTAGCCTATATCATTTCCCTCCTCTCCGGTGAAGCTTTAGCCTGGGCTGCCCCCCTGTGGGAGAGGAATGATCCGGTGGTTTCCAGCCTGTCTGACTTCTTGAAGCTCTTTCGTAATATCTTCGAAGAGCCGGCTCAGGCTTCTTCAGCGGCTAGTGCCCTCTTACGTCTACGCCAAGAATCTAGTTCAGTGGGACGGTATGCTCTTCAGTTCCGTATCCACACAGCTGAATTGAGCTGGAATAATGAGGCCCTGGTCGCTACCTTTTTACATGGCCTCTCTGACCGAGTGAAAGACGAATTAGCGGGAAGAGCCATTCCCGTCGGTCTGGACGATGTAATTTCGTTATGCAATCAGATCGACATTCGTTTTCAAGAGAGGTCCCTAGAAAAAAGACGCCAGCACCCTCTGGGTCCTAGCCAGTCTGAGCTCCCCTCCCTTCGTCCCGTGGAGCATCCTCTACCTGCTGAGGAACCTATGCAGCTGGGCCGGACCAGACTAACCCCCGAAGAACGTGCTAGGCGCAGAACTCTGGGCTTGTGCCTCTATTGTGGGGGCAAGGGTCATTTTCGTGACTCCTGCTCGCTTCGTCCGGGAAACGCTCAGGTCTAATACATTTGGAAGGTGGAGTATTGGACCCAGAAACATCACCTTCTCGCCTTCTCCTGCCGGTGTTCCTTCATGTTGGCACTTCTCCTCAGTCAACCCTTGCATATCTGGATTCCGGGGCTGCCGGCAATTTTATGGATTGGAGAACTGCTTCTTCTATGAAGCTTACCCATTCACCTCTCACTACTCCATTGGTAGTCTCGGCAATTGATGGCACTGTTGTCCCAGGGGGCCCTATTCGCTTCCAGATGCTACCCATTAAGATGTCGGTAGGGATTCTCCACCAGGAGTGGATATCTTTTCTCATTCTACCCAAGGCCTCTACCCCCGTTGTATTGGGCCTTCCTTGGCTACAGCTCCACTCTCCACATGTGGACTGGGTCTCTGGGCAGATCCTGGCCTGGGGTTCCTCATGTTTCTCGTCGTGTCTTCTCAAGGTGGCCCCCAGGGAGAGTCTTCCGGTTGCTGCCACTTCTGTTTCTTCTGATCTTCCCGCTGCATACAGCGATTACCGGGATGTGTTCTGTAAGAAATCAGCTGAGGTGCTTCCTCCCCACAGGTCTTTTGACTGTGCTATTGACCTTGTCCCCGGAGCAACTCTACCCAGGGGTCGTACCTACCCTCTGTCCATCCCAGAGACCCAGGCCATGTCTGAGTATGTCGCAGAGAATCTGGAGAGAGGTTTCATCCGGAAATCCTCATCGCCTGCAGGGGCAGGGTTCTTTTTTGTTGCCAAAAAGGATGGTACCTTAAGACCCTGCATCGACTATCGAGGTTTAAATGCGGTTACTATTAAAAATCGATACCCCTTACCCATAATATCTGAGCTATTCGATAGGTTGAAGGGTGCCTCCATTTTCACCAAGTTGGATCTCAGAGGCCCGTACAATCTCATTTGAATACGGGAGGGTGACGAATGGAAGACTGCATTCAACACTAGAGACGGGCATTACGAATACCTGGTGATGCCTTTTGGTCTGTGTAATGCTCCAGCCGTGTTTCAAAAATTTCGTCAATGAAATCTTCAGAGATCTGCTGTACCAGTTTGTTGTCATCTATCTGGATGACATTCTGATCTTTTCTGAAAATCTGCTCGTCCACAGAAACTATGTCCGCACTGTACTTCAGCGTCTTAGAGAGAACAATCTCTATGCCAAGCTGGAGAAATGTTCCTTTGAATGTCCTGAGGTCCTGTTTCTGGGGTGCTTTGTCTCATGTTCGGGTCTTCGTATGGATCCTGGGAAGGTCTTGGCTATTACCAACTGGCCTCTTCCTGCTAGCCTCAAGGCCACACAGCGCTTTCTTGGCTGCACAAATTATTATAGGCAGTTCATAAGGAATTACTCTTCCATTGCCGCGCCTATTATCGCTTTGACCAAGAAGGGTGTGAATGCCAAAGACTGGCCTCCCGAAGCTGTCTCTGCATTTCACGACCTGAAACAGGCCTTTGTTTCTGGCCCCCTCTTGAGGAGACCAAATCCTGGGAATGCATTTTTTATTGAAGTGGACGCTTCCTCAATGGGGGTGGGAGCTGTGCTTCTTCAATTCTTTGAAAAGAGACGTCAACCATGTGCGTTATTCTCCAAAAAAAATTCTCAGGCAGAGAGGAATTATGCCATCGGTGATCGGGAACTTCTTGCAATTAAATTGGCGTTAGAGGAGTGGTGTCATCTCTTGGAGGGTTCCCCTCACTCCATAACGATCTTTACTGATCACAAGAATTTACAATACCTACAGAATGCTAAATGTCTGAATCCTAGACAGGCCAGGTGGAGTCTCTTCTTTGCCCGTTTTAATTTCACGATTACCTACAAACCCGGTTCCTGCAACGGTCGGGCTGATGCGCTCTCTAGGTCATTTGACACTTTGGACGAGGAGTCCGCCCCTGAACCTGAGCCGATCATTCCAACCTCGTGCATTGTTGCCCACTCTACCACCCTGAAGTCAAAAATTCCGCCTGGTAAGACCTTTGTCCCCACTGAGCTAAGAGCTAAGATCCTTCATTGGGGACATGATTCCAAGGTGGCAGGTCATTCTGGATTCCTCCGATCCTTCTTACTCATCAGTCGTCACTACTGGTGGCCTAATCTCCGCTCAGATGTCAAAGACTACGTTAAGGCTTGTCATGTCTGTGCTCAGTCTAAATCCTCCACACAAGCTCCTGCTGGTCTCCTCATGCCCTTGCCCATTCCTAAGGAGCCCTGGGCTCATATTGCCATGGATTTTATCACCGACCTCCCACTGTCTGAGAATAATACAGTCATTTGGGTGGTAATCGATCGGCTCTCCAAGATGGCTCATTTTGTTCCTCTTCCTGGTCTTCCTTCTGCTCCTGCCTTGGTTCCCATTTTTATTCGAGAAATTCTCCGCCTCCATGGGGTTCCTTCTCATATTGTTTCCGACAGGGGAGTCCAATTCACGTCTCGTTTTTGGAGAGCCTTTTGCAAATCCCTCAATATTGTCTTGGATTTTTCCTCTTTTTACCATTCCCAATCCAATGGACAGACTGAGAGGGTTAATCAGGAGTTAAAAGGTCTTTCTTCGCACCTTTGTGTCTTTTCACCATGACGATTGGTCCTCTACTCCCGTGGGCAGAATTCTCCCATAACAATCATGTGAATACCAGTTCGCAGAAGACACCCTTTTTCACAGTTTATGGAAAACACCCTCAACTTCCTCTTCCCATGATCTGTTCTCCAGATATTCCAGCTTTGGCTTTGGTTCAGGAGTCTCTCAATTCCGTTTGGGGTGACGTTCATGATTCCCTCCGGGCAGCTGCTGAAAAATTCAAAGGCTTTGCCGACCGCCGCAGGCGTAAACCGCCTTCTCTTCAGCCAGGGGACAAAGGCTGGCTCTCTACCAGAAACATCAAGCTCTGAGTTCCTTCTCTGAAGTTTGCTCCACGATTCATTGGTCCATAGACTGTAACTGCTAAACTGAATCCGGTTTGTTTCAAACTCCAGATTCCTAAGAGCCTTAAAATCACTAACTCCTTCCATGTTGCTCTTCTAAAGCCTTTAGTCCTCAATAAATTCTCTCGTCCTCTCCCTACTGTGGAGCCTGTCTCTGAGGATAATCAGGAGTACGAGGTCAGTCAAATTCTGGACTCCCGACTCTGTAAAGGCGTTCTTCAATACCTCGTTCATTGGAAGGGGTTTGGTCCTGAGGAGAGGTCTTGGATCACTGCATCTGAGGTCTTTGCACCTCGTCTGTTAAAGAAGTTTCATCTGAAGTTTCCCTCTAAACCTGGGCCCAGGCAGGGAAGGGGGAGGCCTCGTAAGAGGGAGGGTACTGTCATGGATATGCATTAATGTCTGTGCCATCTTACCTTTCCTCCTCATGTGTTCATCTTAGAGGCCAGAATCCTTTCACCTGGCTTCCCTTATAATCTCCTCCCAGCCTGACTCCACCCCAGGCCCTATCACAGAACACTATATTAACCTGTGCACTGCAAGCCTGCTTTGCTGATCAACGTGTTTGTTAAGCATTGTGTGTTTGGGTCCCTGCCTGCCGTGTGCTACGTCTGTCTCTCTGTTACGTTATTTGGCTTGTCCCTGACTATCCCTGTCTGCTTGTGACCCTTGACCTTCAGCTTGTCCTTCGTTATCCTATTCTGCTTGTGACAATTGACCTTTGGCTTGTTCTTCGTTATTCTTGTATCTTGTGCTGCTTCCCCTCTTTTCCCCTTACCCTACGGGGCATGAGCTAGGAGACTCTAGGGGCCGCGACCTGGACCTAGCCTGCAGCATAACATCCTCATCACTAGAGGCTCTGGAGAAGACCTGCTGGGTCTTAGACTCCACGCCCTGGGGAATCTCGGCTCTAGCTTCCTGTAGGATCCCGGTTGTGCTCCTCTGGTCCCGCTTTCCACAACCACCCAGTCTCCTATCCACGGCAGTCAGACATAGGGTTCACTATCTTGTGGTGCACTCCTGTCCCCCCTACGGTGTGCACCTGTCATCTGGCCACAGGTGACCTGACACCCCCCTCCCTTCCCCTATTTCCCTGTATCCTTCTCTCTTTTTTGCATACCGCTCCTATCCTATTTTTGTTAACTCTCCAAACTAACGGAGAAAGAGCATAGGGTGTATAAGACAGGACATATCCCATACGGATAAGAGGCTCCCCTAAGATACAAACTAATAATTTCATGAAGGGACATGCTGGAAAGGATTTGAGACCAAATAATTGTTGTATCTGTATGTATGTATTTTTATTGTGTCTTATGTATTTATGTATTTGATAAAAATTAATAAATAAAATAAAAAATAAATAAAAAATAAACAGGGCAAGATAGCTGGTTCTGGCTTATAGCAATACTATTTGTAATCCAAGTGAATGTTGTCTGTGCATAGTGTTCAGAGTGTAGTACTTATACAAGGCAATGGGATCTGTGGGCAAAGGCCCCCTCACCATCCTGATAGACCTCGGCAGCCTCCCGGAGGGATGATCAAACTATTCTTTTTACTGCAGATGGGCAAAGATGGCAATCAGTTTGCTGACTCAGTGAACCGGCTGGTTTGGCAGTGTTCAGTGCTGCTGCAGGGCATCCTTCTGCAAGCGGGAAACAAGCTGGGGCTGGAGTTTTAGGCTGTGTACCATGTGGTAGGCCGCAATCTCCTCACACAGTGGCAAGATGGTGCTCACACAATGAGATCCAGGAAGCAAGAGAGCAGATGGTTTACTGGGAGATATAGTCCATAGTCAGTTATGCAATTCAGCAATGCCTATCCAGAAGACTACAGCTCCCACAATACCTTCCTCTGTGCTCAGAAATATGATGTCAGTGATCCGAGCCCAGCACTAGGGGGACATAGGAGCAAGCTGGAACAATAGGAGGCAAGTCTGCAAAGTCAGATAACTGTAGTCCGCTCCCGGCTACTTCCTCCCCCCACTCAAAAGTCATTGGTCCCCTGTAGACAGCATACATTCCCACTAGATAGTTATTGATTAACACATTAAAATCCTGTAAATAATAAATCTGCTAATCAGAATCTACAGTAGAAAAAAGCTGGGTAATAGAGGGATTTGTCAACAGTAAACTATATAAGTCATCAGACAAAGCTAAATCATTTTGTTTACAGGCCAATAATAAATTAGTGACTCACCCAGTAGTTTCAGAGGGTGGAACAGGGTCATCCTCTACCAAAGGTTCGGTAGAAGAAGCTGGCACTTGACTAGAACGCTGAGTTATAGAAATTAGTTCATTGGAGCTTTCTCCAAGGGTGTCGTACGTTAGTCTTTTAGGTGGATGGATTTCCCGTCTAATGCGGCGTACACACGATCGTTTTTCATGCCATTTTTTAAACCAACGTTTTTCTTGTCGTTTTTTTTCATGTTTCCTCTCAAGCCTGTCTTGCGTACACACGATCATTTTAAAAAACATTCAAGCAAAGCGCAGTGGCGTACAACACGTACAACGGCACTATAAAGGGGAAGTTCCGTTCGGATGGCGCCACCCTTCATGTTAGTAAAGTTTGTTGAGCGACGATTTACACTTTTCAGCCTCGTGCTTTTCAGTCTGTTACAGCGTGACGAATGTGCTATCTCCATTACGAACGCTAGTTTTACCAGAACGAGCGCTCCCGTCTCATACTTGATTCTGAGCATGCGCGTTTTTTTTTCACCTCGTAAAAGCATCCACACTATCGTTTTTCACGTCGTTAAAAAAAACGACATGAAAAACGACGTGAAAAAATAGAGCATGTTCGAAATTTTTAATGGCTGTTTTTCACGTCGTTAAAAATGCTCTGGAGCATACACACGATCGGTTTTAATGCCCATTTTTAAAAATGGCATTTTTAACGGCATGAAAAACGATCGTGTGTATGGGGCATTAGTCTGGAGTATACAGTATGCTCTCCAAAGGTTCGGTGCCACGGTCCATACCCTAGAAACTACAGCCGGGCTCCGGTTCCTCCTCACTCTCAGGAACAGTCTCTCCTCCTATGTCATGTGTGGGGGAAGCTGGAACTTCTCCAAGATCTTGTGCTCCCAAGTTGTCAGTTGGTTCTAGTTTAACCCTCCCAATCCACCTCACAGGGATTGGTGCAGGTCCCTCCATCTCAGAAGGTTGCGGTTCCACCATTTTTCGAAGGGAGATTTCTCCCTGTCTTCTGCTGGAGGCTGAGAAACTCTGGTGATATTTTCAGATGGGGGAACCCACAACCAGTCAAGAGTCAGTTCTTCCTCCTTGCACTCCTCCTCGTTGTCCTGTGGAGAAGCAGATTTTGGGGTCTGATGAGTTCTAGGCCTCAAAGTAGAAGGAAAAGATGCATCAGAGCAAGGAGGCGGAGATACCCAAATGGCCTCGGATATGGGCAGAAGATGGTTTCGATGCCATCTCTTTAGTGTTCCCGGGCTTCCCCTCTGGGCAAATTTGGTACACAGGAAGCCCAGGTACAGAGATTTGCAAACAATGTATGGTTGAGAACGCCATCGGTCGGCCAACTTGTGTTTTCCTGGCACTCCCAAATTGAGTAACAGCACCCGATCTCCTGGTTGCAAGTCTTGAACTCTCACTTTAAGATCAACTTTCCTTTTGTTTCTTTGTTCTCTGATGGTGGATGCTTCCTTAGCTCTCTCATAGGCTGTTTTCAGGTTTCTTCGAAGTCTATGAACATATCCTTTGTAAGAAGCCTGAGAAGTGTGATCCAGGGATGTTCCAAAGGCCAGGTCCACAGGTAAATGGGCCAGGAGTACCCGGTGGAGTCGTTCACTGTGCTGTTGTAAGTGTGGACCACTGCAGCAATGTAATCACCCCATTGTAATCAATGATGTATCATCATAAGGGGTAGTTCTGGACTTTTGAATGTTCAACAAGTCACACAACCGTTTTACAATTTTGCTCTCAAAGTCCTGACCTTGATCCGAATGTAGACGTTGAGGTAGACCGTAGTGAACAAAAAACTTCTCTACCAAAGTTTTGGCAACTGTATTTGCTTGTTGGTCTTTGGTCGGGAAAGCTTGAGCATAGCGGGTGAAATGATCTGTCACAACCAGGACATTACCTCGCCCACTCAGGTCAGGTTTGAGACACAAGAAATCAATGCACACCAGGTCCATTGGCCCTTTACTTTGTAAATGGCCCATTGGGGCATCCCTACCAGGCCCTATCAGGCAGAGTCTTTCTTTGGATGGACCGAACACATGAAAGGTAATTAACTTTCAACTTCAGCCCTCATGGATAGATAGCCAGTAGAAACAATCCCTAAATAGCTTAAAGCCCCATACACACTATCAGTTTTCTTGCAGGTTTTTCTCTTCAGGTTTACCAAAACCATGTAGTGCAAGGGCCTGCCTGATTGTATACGAATTGAAACTCTTAAGGTTTGACCTCATATTAGATGGTTTTGGTAAACCTGAAGAGAAAAACCTGCAAGAAAACTGATAGTGTGTATGGGGCTTTAGGGTTATATCTGGCCCCAAATGCCCATGGTCACCATGAAGGGCTGTCAACACAACCAATCTGGAAGAAACAGTTGTCGAACACCTTCTGGTTCTTCCGATGGGCCTTATGTCTATGACACCATCTTCCAATTGCATTCACTCTTATTCTTTGTAGACTACTCTTGCACCGTCACCTGAGAATCTTGAGCTATCAGCGCCTTCCTAACAAGGTTGCACAATGGATCCTCCCGCTGATCGCTTTACAAGTCCTCCTTTGTTAACTAAGGTAACTCTTGACTATGCACTTGTGTCAGATCACAGTAAAACCGGGGCACTCCTGCAGAGTAACTCCCACAGCTTCAGCTCCTATGCCCCCTTTATGATGATGCTCTACTCCTTAACACACCATGAACTCCTTCAGGAGTCAAATAAACCCAGTTTCTTGCACCATCACTGGAGACATACAGTTTTCAAGATAAGGCAGCAGCATTAAGGATGAGCTGCGGCGTGTTCGCACACCCCAGGTGCAGAGCCCGCCAGGAAGTTGGCACTGCACTGCGCTAATCACAGGCAGTGAGACATTGTCCCGATGCGTGGCTGCAGAGATCAGAAATGTCTCACTGCCTGTGATTAGCGCAGCGCAGTGCCGACTTCCTGGCGGGCTCTGCATGTGGGGTGTGCGAACACGCCGGAGCTCATCCTTAATCAGCATTAGGGATGAGCTTCGAGTTCGAGTCGAACTCATGTTCGACTCGAACATTGCCTGTTCGCCCGTTCGCCGAACAGCGAACAAATTGGGGTGTTCGCGGCAAATTCGAAAAATCTATGGGAGAAATCTAAAGTGCTAATTATAAAGGCTTATATGCAAGTTATTGTCCTAAAAAGTGTTTGGGGACCCGGGTCCTGCCCCAGGGGACATGTATCAATGCAAAAAGAAGTTTTAAAAACGGCCGTTTTTTCGGGAGCAGTGATTTTAATAATGCTTAAAATGAAAAAATAAAAGTGAAATATTCCTTTAAATTTCGTACCTGGGGGGTGTGTATGATATGCATGTAAAGTGGCGCATGTTTCCCGTGCTTAGAACTGTCCCTGCAAAAAGTGTCATTTTTGAAAGAAAAAAATGCATTTAAAACTGACTCGCGGCTATTAATGAATTGTCGGCTCCCGGCAATACATACAAAAGTCATTGATAAAAAAAAAAAAAAAAAGCGTGGGGGTTCCCCAGAATTCAATTTCCAGGCCCTTCAGGTCTGGAATGGATATTAAGGGGAACCCCGCCGCAAATAAAAAAAAAATTGATGTGGGGTTCCCCCAAATATCCATTCCAGGCCCTTCAGATCTGGCATGGATTTTAAGGGGAACTCCACCCCAAATTAAAAAAAAAATGGCGTGGAGTCCCCCTAAAAATCCATACCAGACCCCTTATCCGAGCATGCAACCTGGCCGGCCGCAGGGGAAAAGGGGGGGACGAGAGAGCGGCCCCCCCTCCCTCCTGAACCGTACCAAGCCACATGCCCTCAACATGGGGAGGATGTCCCCATGTTGATGGGGACAAGGGCCTCATCCCCACAACCCTTGTCCGGTGGTTGTGGGGGTCTGCGGGCGGGGGGCTTATCGGAATCTGGAAGACCCCTTTAACAAAAGGGGACCCCCAGATCCCGGCCCCCCCCTATGTGAATTGGTAAGGGGTACATTGTACCCCTACCATTTCACGAAGAAAGCGTAAAAAAATGTTTAAAAAAACACACAAACACCTTGAAAAAGTCCTTTATTTAAAAAAAAAAAAAAAAAACATTCCAGCGGTGAAATCCAGTGTCCCGCGGCGATCCCGATGTCCAGCGCTGTCCGTCATTGGTTGTGCCTGAGCGGACCTGATGGGGAACTCCCTCTCAGTATTTTAAATGTATAGACCCGCCCCTTCTAAAGTCCCCCATCAGGTCCGCTCAGCGGACCAGATGCGGAACATGAGAAGGGGCGGGTCTATACATGTATTACCAAAGTGAGAGCAGTTCCCCATCAGGTCCGCCTCCTCGGTATGTCAGACCCGCCTACGTCATTGGCTTGAGCGGGGAACTTCCTTCACTGTGTAATTTAAATTTACATAGTGAAGGAAGTTCCCCGCTCAAGCCAATGACGTAGGCGGGTCCGACATACCGAGGGGGCGGACCTGATGGGGAACTGCTCTCACTTTGGTAATACATGTATAGACCCGCCCCTTCTCATGTTCCGCATCTCGTCCGCTGAGCGGACCTGATGGGGAACTTTAGAAGGGGCGGGTCTATACATTTAAAATACTGAGAGGGAGTTCCCCATCAGGTCCGCTCAGGCACAACCAATGAAGGACAGCGCTGGACATCGGGATCGCCGCGGGACACTGGATTTCACCACTGGAATGTTTATTTATTTATTTTTTTAAATAAAGGACTTTTTCAAGGTGTTTGTGTGTTTTTTTAAACATTTTTTTTACGCTTTCTTCGTGAAATGGTAGGGGTACAATGTACCCGTTACCAATTCACATGGGGGGGCGGGATCTGGGGGTCCCCTTTGTTAAAGGGGTCTTCCAGATTCCGATAAGCCCCCCGCCCGCAGACCCCCACAACCACCGGGCAAGGGTTGTGGGGATGAGGCCCTTGTCCCCATCAACATGGGGACATCCTCCCCATGTTGAGGGCATGTGGCTTGGTACGGTTCAGGAGGGAGGGGGGCCGCTCTCTCGTCCCCCCCTTTTCCCCTGTGGCTGGCCAGGTTGCGTGCTCGGATAAGGGGTCTGGTATGGATTTTTAGGGGGACTCCACGCCATTTTTTTTTTAAACTTGGGGTGGAGCTCCCCTTAAAATCCATGCCAGATCTGAAGGGCCTGGTAATTGAATTCTGGGGAACCCCCACGCTTTTTTTTTTTTTTTTTCTCAATGACTTTTGTATGTATTGCCGGGAGCCGACAATTCATTAATAGCCGCGAGTCAGTTTTAAATGCATTTTTTTTCTTTCAAAAATGACATTTTTTGCAGGGACAGTTCTAAGCACGGGAAACATGCGCCACTTCACATGCATATCATACACACCCCCCAGGTACGAAATTTAAAGGAATATTTCACTTTTATTTTTTCATTTTAAGCATTATTAAAATCATTGCTCCCGAAAAAACGGCCGTTTTTAAAACTTCTTTTTGCATTGATACATGTCCCCTGGGGCAGGACCCCGGTCCCCAAACACTTTTTAGGACAATAACTTGCATATTAGCCTTTATAATTAACACTTTAGATTTCGAACGTTCGAGTCCATTGTATTTAATAGGGTTCTAAAGTTTACACGAACATTTTGTCTGTTCGCAGGTTCTGGTGCGAACCGAACAGGGGGGTGTTCGGCTCATCCCTGATCAGCATCCTGGTTTCTTATCCCTGGCTGGTACTTCAGGCTGAAATGATAGGGCCACCAGCCATTGATGACAAATTTAGCAGTAGACAACGAGTAGGTCAGGGGATTGTTATTGGTTTTGAGCAAAAACGTAGCCCCATATAAGTAGTCTCGCAGCTTATACACTACAGCCCTTTTGAGGGACAGAAACTCCAACTTGTATACCATATAGTTCCTCCTACTCAAATATGTGACCGGGCAGTTTTCCTTCCATCTCTTGATAGAGGACTCCTCCTAGCCCATCTCGGCTAGCGTCCACATGCAACTCTTATGAGCTTGGAGGGGTCGGCATAGGCCAAAACTGTAGCTTCAGTAAGGCTCTCTTTCAAACGCCAAAAAGATTTTTCACACTTCGAAGTCCACTGATCCTGAACAGACTCACACGGCCTCCTGGGTCCCATCTGTCTGGACTCCCTTGAATTAGACCTCTGTAGGCCTTTAGTTCCTTCCCTCTGCAATAACTCATTCAGAGGCTTCGTAATCTGGGCAAAGTTTTTCACAAGTCTTTGGTAGTAAGAGCAGAATACTAAAAAGGATCCCAACTCTGTGACTGTTCTTGGTCAAGGCCAGGAGGTAACAGCTTTCAGCTTTCGTGGGTCTATGGCTACTCTGTTGGCTGAGACCACCTGCCCCAGATAGGTGACATTTCTCTAATGACAGTTTCAGCCCCTCTGCATGGAGCCTCTGGAAGACATTTGTGAGTCGTGCCTCCTCTAGCATCTTGCCAAACACAATGGTGTCATGTAAGAACACAAGCACCTCTATCAGGTTCATGTCTCCCACTGTGTTCTCCATCAACCTCTGAAAGGTGGCCGGGCTCCTGACAATCCCTATGGCATGCGATCAAACTCAAAGAATCCAAACGGGCTAATGAATGCTGTCTTCTCTCAGTCATCAGGCTGCATCGGGATCTGATAGTGTCCACTCTTCATATCCAGCACGCTGAACCACTTTGCCCCAGACAGGCATTGTATGGCATCCTCTATGCGAGGTGTGGTGTACTGATCAGGAGTGGTTCTTCGGTTCAATGTTCTATAGTCAATACACATTCAAATGGTTCCATTCTTCTTATGCACTACCACAATGGAGGAGGCATAGGGGCTTCTTGACTCTCTAATAACCCCAGACTTCTTCAGTTTGGCAACTGCTCCCAAAAGATCTTCAAGGTCACTCAGAGGAATCCGCCAAGCGCTCTCTCTGAACGGCTTGTCCACTCAATCGGATTTGATGCTGTGCAGTTTTAGCACAACCTACATCAAAGTCATTCTTGGAGAACATCTCTTCCTGTGTCCCCTGATACTAAGTAGTCCACATTCACCTTCCCTAGCACCATGCAAGGCTTTAGGCAGACAGGCTGAATGGTGAGGTGATGTTTTGTACACTGACAGGGATTCTCCCCCATTCTTCAGTCACGTCCTTGTAGGCACCACCTCTAGGACCAACTCTATCCCAGTTTCTTCTTCTAACGAAGTGGTCATCAACCCTGTCCTCAGGGCTCACTAACAGGTCAGATTTTATGTATTACAAACAGTGGGTTGATATGGCGCACTCTGGATATAGCTACCTAAGAAAAAATAGAAGTAAAACAGTGGAAGGTGGAGGGGCAGGGAGGGAGTAGAAATCACTATGAGTCCATATAGGGTATATAGTCCATGTAAGGAGGTATATAGGAAGGTTGCTGAGTTATTAGATGTCTGCCAGTCCAGAAAGCTAGAAGAGGCTCTGAGAACAAATGAAAAAAAAAGAAAACGGCGCCCTCTAAGTGCAGCATATTTAAAACATCTTTAATATATAGGGATTAAAAACACTCACATGTGAGTAGAGGCAATCAGGCATGTCAGGGGTCAGGGATTGCCTCTACTCACATGTGAGTGTTTTTAATCCATATATATTAAAGTTGTTTTAAATATGCTGCACTTAGAGGGCGCTGTTCTCTTTCTTTCAGATTTTATATATTACCTTGGGGAGATGCATACTAGAATACTGCAATCACTGAGCAGCAAATGATATCACCTGTGATGTATTTCAGTTATCTTGCAAACCTGGCCTGTTAGAGGGCCCTGAGGACAGGGTTGATAACCACCGTTCTAACGGGTCAGTTTCTAGCATCACATATGGACCTGATTGATCCAACGTCAGTGACCCTCAAGCATGCTCTCTCTCCCGGTTGCAAGGTTCTTTCCCGAGTGCCCAACTGCCACAATCTTCCCACTCCGTCAATGGGTGCTTTTTGCTCCTGCACAACACGCTGGAAAGCCTGTCTCAGCTGAGGGTGCACCTTCTCCACGAAGGAACCCTTCACAGCCAATGGGGTAAGCAGTCTCCTCACAAGGTCTGTGTTTGTCCCTCAGAGTTCAGGTAGCGACTCTATCTGTCTTTTTAGACCAAAGGCTTGCGTTGAAACCTTTGGTCAAAAGATTTCTGTTGGCTAGGGAGAGGTTGACACCTGTTAAGGTTAACAGATTCCCTAAGTGGTATCTGACCCTGGTATTGGAGGCTCTGTCAAAGACCCCCTTTGAACCAGCGGCACAAGTTTCTGTTACATTTTTATCCTTAAACCCCTTTGCGCCTGCGCTATAGCCAGAAGACGGGATTTAATTACCGGGAGGGCATCCATGCACGTCCTCCCGTGCATGAGCTGCCTGCACACCCCCTTATCGGAGTAAGGTGTCGATCCTGACCCCTTACCACATGATCAGCTGTCAGCCAATGACAGCTGATCACGTGATTTGTAAACAGATCCAATAATCTTTTTTTTTTTCATTATGCTGACAGCGTGAGGAGAAAAAAAAAACGATCACTGCCTTCTGTCAGAGGGACATCGGTCCCAAACACAGAGAACCACCACCGCTGTCTCATCTGTGCCCACCAATGCCACCTGCCAGTGCCCACCAGTGCCACCTACCAGTGCCCACCAGTGCCCACCAGTGTCACCTATTAATTCCCACCAGTGACACCTATCAGTGCCAACCAGTGCTGCCAAACAGTGCCCATCAGTGCCTCATCATCAGTGCTGCCTATCAGTGTCACCTATCAGTGCCACCTATCAGTGCGCTTCAGTGCCACCCATTAGTGCTACTTATTAGTGCCACCTATCAGTGCCCATCAGTGCCACCTTATCTGTGCCCATCAGTGCAGCATCATCAGGGCACATCAATGAATTAGAAAAATTACCTGTTTTCAAATTTTATAACAAACTATGAAAACTTTTTATTTTTCAAAATTTTTTTTTTTTTTGTTTAGCAAAAAACTAGTGATTAAATACCACTAAATGAAAGCTCTATTTGAGTGAAATGATAAAAATAGCATATGGGTATTGTAAGGAATGGATCAATATATTGATTAATGTATAACCAAATGAACCATTGATGAAGAGTTCCACTTTATTTTGTTTTAATAAGTTCAAACTGTATGTTTCGGGGGATGTTTTTCTGCTTGCTTTTCTACTGATATTATTATGATGATTAAGTGTATTTTGCAAGCACGGAATGTGACCTTGCGATTGCACCTGCAGTGTGCTGATTTGGTTGCAGTGGGCTGCTTCCTGCCTTTGGCAAGACGCCCGAATCACAGTGATAAAACCCCAAGATAAATAATAAAGAATGATATTCATGCATAACCATACTTTGTGTTGGTGTCATTGAATATACAGCCGGCTAGAGACTTCCACAGGTCCGAAACCCAGCTCGAGCAGAACCAGAACCTCTCCAGTACCTCTCAAATGGTACCAGAAGTGGGGTGATTCAACTGAACAGGTGAGACCCAAACTGCTTGCGGCTTTAATGTAATGTCTGGTCCGGCAATATGGATGAAAATCATTGAGAAAAATGGCATGGGTACCCCCCCACCCCCAGCCCACTACCAGCCCCTTTGGGTCTTGTACGGATATTAAGGGAAACCCTGCACTCAAATTTAAAAAAGGCCCTATATACTCTGAACAGCAGTATACAGGCGGTGCAAACAAGACAGGGACTGTAGGTTTGTTCTTAAGTAGAATCTGTTTATAATTTGGAACAGGTACATTTTTTAAATGTAGTTCCAGCCCAAAAAATATATTTTTAAGCTTTTTGGAAAACATAGGGAAGGGTTATCACCCCTGTAACATTTGTTTTGCTGTCTGTGCACTTGTTCAGAACATTTCACCTCACTTTCCGTCCCAATGACAAATGTTTTTTGAAAATTTGTTTTTTTTTATTGAAACAAGGATTGGTGATAAAGCATCAGTGGAGAGGAGACACCTTTTTCCCATATTAACTCTTACAGGAGAGAATTTCCCTTCCTAGGGGTAGATTTCCTCTTACTTCCTGTTGTCTCCTTCCGTTTTCAAGTAGGAGTCGTTTGTAAGTTGGATGTTTGAAAGTAGGGGCCTGCTTATATACTCTGCAGAAATTTGGCCCTTAGGTGTTGGTGTTGCCACAACACTGTAAGCCCTCAAAGTTACTCTTGGTGGGCGCTGGAACGCCCTGCTGTGAACTATTATATCAAGAATTGTAATTACATGCCATTGTTGAACAGTGGTAGGAAAAATTGGGCCTTTGGTGGTGGTGGTGGTGCTGGTGCCACAACACTGTAAGCCCTCACAGTTACTCTTAGTGGGCGCTGGAACGCCCTGCTGTGAACTATTATATCAGGAATTGTAATTACATGCCATTGTTGAACAGTGGTAGGAAAAATTGGGCCTTTGGTGGTTGTGCTCGTGCCACAACACTGTAAGCCCTCCAAGTTACTCTTGGTGGGTGCATGAATGGGCCCTGCTGTGAATTATTAGATCAAGAATTGTAATTGCATGCCCCTGTTGAACAGGGGCTGAAAAATTGGGCCTTTGGTGGTGGCGGTGGTGCTGGTGCCACAACACTGTTAGTCCTCACAGTTACTCTTGGTGGGCGCAGGAATGGGCCCAGCTGTGAAATATTAGATCAAGAATTGTAATTACATGCCCCTGTTGAACAGGGGCAGAAAAATTGGGCCTTAGGCACTGGTGCTGGTGCCACAACACTGCAACCCCTCACAGATACTGTATTTGGAGCGCAGCAATGAGCCCTGCTGCAAAGTATTGCATAAAAAATTGTAAATACACGCCCCTGTTAAACAGGGGCTGAAAAATTGGGCCTTAGGCACTGGTGCCACAACACTGCAACCCCTCACAGATACTGTACTTGGAGCGCAGCAATGAGCCCTGCTGCAAAGCATTGCATCAAAAATTTTAAATACGCCCCCCTGTTAAACAGGGGCTGAAAAATTGGGCCTTAGCCACTGGTGGCGGTGCCCAGAACCAAAAATTTTCTTTAAGCTATCAGCATGATTATTGAGGAGGAAGAGGATAGTCACTCAGCATAACAGGATAGTCACTCTGCATCAGCATAGGCAGTCTTGAAGGGATCTGACATTTCAAAGAAAATTATTCTGTTACATTAGCTTCAGGTGTTTGGTAGCTGGTGGTGATCCAAGACTGATTCATTTTTATGAAGGTCAGTCGAACGACCGATTCGGTTGACAGGCGCACCCTGTGATCGGTTACAAAGCCTCCAGCAGCACTGAATGTGCGTTCTGAAAGAACACTGGATGCAGGACAGGCCAGTATCTCAATTGCATACTGTGCAAGCTCTGGCCAGTGATCCATCCTCAAGACCCAGTAACCCAGAGGATTTTCGGTTAGAAAGGTGTCCAAGTCTGATCTTGCCCCTAGGTATTCCTGCACCATGTAAACCAGACGCTGGCAATGTTTGCTGGAACCAATCATACCTTGGGGCTGCGGACTAAAAAATTGTCTGAACGCATCGGTCAGACGGCCACCTTCTCCACCGCTCCTTCTTTGACTGACCGAAGCCTCAGCAACACGTTCTCCAGGACCAGGAATTTGTAACCAAAAAGGGGGGGGGGTTTGGGACTTTAAATGAGGCGCATATGTGGTGCACCTCCATCCCTAATTCGAAAAAGTAAATGGAAGTTTGGGACTTTGAGTGAGACTGTAGACATGGTGTAGGTAAAAAAGGTACATGTTTATTCAAAATAAACGCATGACACATCTCCAAACAGAAATCACATGGGAGGAAAAACATTCTGGTTGATGCGATTCCCTAGATTTACACACACATAAGTATGGGTATGCACAATATAAGCAACAAGGTACATCAGTGTGTGACCAGGTGCCACATAGTGATCCATATGGATAATGGAATACATTCAGTGAATTACATATGTACAGATATCACATGGCAACAAGCGTTAAAAACATGAAAAAATTAGCATATAAAACCAGTAAAAGCATAAGTAAATGATTGTGTTGTCAACTGAGTTGATGCGTTTTCTGATGCCCGACACGTTTCGTGTATAAGTTACACTCTTCAGGGGCTAGTGCTCAGGACATCTAAAGAATATATAATGAAGTGTAAATAACTAAATCTGGTTGCTGGTCAAAGGAACTAGATGATGGAACATAAGAGCCCAACTTGAGTACTTACATGGAATCTGGTAAAATGGGTATGGCAACAAGCGTTAAAAACATGAAAAAATTGTAAAGTAAATGAAGGAATTTGTAACCTCCCAGTCTCTGGGAACGCGTTGCACAGACCTTTCTGCAAGGCCTCCTGAAGATGCCTCATCCTCTGCTCCCTCTGCGACGGCAAGATAAGGTCCGTAACCTTACCCTTGTAACGTGGATCAAGGAGGGTTGCCAGCCAGTAATGATCCCTCTCCTTGATCGCACAAATACGAGGATCCTTACACAGGCTTTGCAGGATCAGGGAGGCCATGCAGCGTAGGTTGGCTGAGGCATTCGGTGCGGAGTCCTCTGGGTCACTGAGGACGACATGATCCACAGCCACCTCCCAGCCACGTACAAGTCCATGGGTGTCTTGCGACTTGATCCCTTGAAGACTGCTGCTGATGCTGAGTGCTAGTCTCTACCTCCATGCTGACACAATCCTCCTCCTCGTCCTCTTCCTGTGTGATAGCCGGGCCAGCAGGTACACTGCCTGGATAAAGGGGGCCTTGAGAGGTAAGGAAGTCCTCCTCTTCCTGCCTCTGTTCTGCCTCAAGTGCCCTGTCCATTATTCCACGCAGCGTGTGCTCCAACAGGTGGACAAGAGGGACAGTGTCACTGATGCATGCACTGTCATTGCTCACCATCCTCGTGGTCTCCTCAAATGGTGCCAGGACAGTGCATGCATCCCTGATCATGGCCCACTGGCGTGGGGAAAAAAATCCAAGTTCCCCTGACCCTGTCCTGGTGCCATATTGCAACAGATACTCATTGATGGCCCTCTGCTGCGTGTGCAGCCGCTGCAGCATGGCCAATGTAGAGTTCCACCTGGTGGGCATGTCACAGATTAGGCGGTTCTTGGGCAGGTTGTAATCCTTTTACAGCTCAGCCAGCCGAGCACTGGCATTATATGACCGGCGGAAATGCCCACAGAGTTTACTGGCCTGCTTCAGGACCTCCTGTATGCCCGGGTACCTGCCCAAGAACCGCTGCACCACCAAGTTAAGGACATGAGCCAAACAGGGCACATGGATCAGTTGTCCCTGTCGGAGGGCGAAGAGGAGGTCGGTGTCATTGTCGGAAACCACCTTTCCTGGCTTAAGCTGGCGTGGTGTCAACCACCTCTGAGCCTGCCCCTACAGATCTGACAGAATCTCTGCCCCAGTGTGGCTCCTGTCCCCCAAGCACACCAGCTCAAGCACAGCATGGCATCTTTTTGCCTGCGTACTGGCGTAGCCCCTTGAACGCCTACAGAGCACCGCTGGTTCCGAGGACAAATCAGCACAGGAAGAGGCCATGGAGGAAGAAGAAGAGGAGGGGGTGGAGGAGAGAGGTGTGTCAGAATCACCAGTAGTAACATTTTGGAGGTGTGGTGGCGGAACACTACTGCACCTTGTCCTGCATCCTTCCCAGCTGCCAGCAGAGTCACCCAATGCACCGTGAAAGATAGGCAACGTCCCTGTCCATGCCTGGTGGACCATGAGTCAGCGGTAATATGCACCTTACCCCTGACCGCTCGTTTGGACAGGGCTGGACATCGGGATCGCCGCGGGACACTCGATTTCATCGCTGGAATGTTTTTTTTTATTTTTTTATTTTTAATAAAGGACTTTTCCAAGGTGTCTGTGTGTTTTTTTTTTATTTATTTTTTTACACTTTCTTCGTGAAATGGTAGGGGTACAATGTACCCCTTACCAATTCACATAGGGGGGGCCGGGATCTGGGGGTCCCCTTTGTTAAAGGGGTTTTCCAGATTCCAATAAGCCCCCCGCCCGCAGACCCCCACAACCACCGGGCAAGGGTTGTGGGGTTGTGGGGACGAGGCCCTTGTCCCCATCAACTTCCTTGTCCCCATCAACATCCTCCCCATGTTGAGGGCCTGTGGCCTGGTATGGTTCAGGAGGGGGGGGCGCTCTCTCATCCCCCCCTCTTTTCCTGCGGCCTGCCAGGTTGCGTGCTCGGATAAGGGTCTGGTGTGGATTTTTAGGGGGACTTCACGTCATTTTTTTAAAATTTGGGGTGGAGTTCCCCTTAAAATCCATACCAGACCTGAAGGACCTGGTATGGATATTTGGGGGAACCGCACACATTTTTTTTTATTTTGCGGCAGGGTTCCCCTTAATATCCATACCAGACCTGAAGGGCCTGGTAATTGAATTTAGGGGAACCCACACTCTTTTTTTTTTATTTTATTTTTTATCAATGACTTTTCTATGTATTGCCAGGAGCCGACAATTCATTATAGCCACTAGTGAGTTTTAAATGACTTTTTTTCCTTCAGAAATGACAATTTGTGCAGGGACAGTTCTAAGCTAGGGAAAAATGTGCGAATAGTCCTCAGAAGTTCGGGTCCCCATTGACTTCAATGGGGTTCGGGTTCGGGGTCAAGTTCGGTCCCGAACTCGAACTTTTTTCCAAAGTTCGGCCGAACCCGTCGAACCCGAACATCCAGGTGTCCGCTCAACTCTACTCGTGACTGTCTGCCTCTCATTGTTTGCCTTCCAGACATACTAATGGCCTGCTGTGGTGTTAGTATGGGAAAAGCAGCAATTGTTTTCAGTTAGTTTTAGGTGAAAACTGTGCAGAGGACACAGTACACTGAAAATACTTGCAGCTCTCTGCTTGTGGTTTTATTATGAGAACACCACTATAATAGTCACTAACTGTATTCAGGTGAGCTTTAGGTGAATGCTATGCAAAGCACACAGTAGTACACTTAAGTGAAACACTGAATTGGAAGTAAAGGGGAAAAAAACTGCGCTAAGAAAGAAAACATAAACAAAACCCACAGTGATAAATATGAGTGTGGGAAAGCAGCAAACTTTCTGTGAACAAAACAGTGTAAAGCAAATGGAAAAAATATGTGGATGCACTAACCCTAATATAAACATCACAACTAATTGAATATTGGTGCAAAAATAGTATATAACAGCATAATGTGATAATGCATTAGAACCATAATAGGTAATCCTGAATGAAAAAAATATTCATATAAACTGAAAAAGCAATAATGGATCATGAGATGGAAAAAAAAAAAAAAAAAAACTTTTTTGTAAGTGAGCCTAAATGAAGGGTTAACCACTTAATGACCGCTTACTGTACATATACGTCGGCAAAATGGCACGGACAGGCACAATCACGTACCTGTACGTGACTGCCTTTGTATGGGTGGACCCCCCTCCGGTACAGTGAGCGGTCGGTATCGCTCTGGGAGCGATCTGTGATGAGGGGGCGGCCATTGGTTTCTGGCCACGCCCTCGCGATCGCTCCCGGCGAATCAAATGCTTCCTCTGCCTGTGTAATGTATACACAGGCAGGAGGAAGTGATGTCATCTCTCCTGCGGCGCTCACATATACCGAGCGCCGTGGAGAGAAGACATCAAGGTTAGTGCACAAACAGTACACTGACACCAGGACACATAGGCACACGATAGCCCCCCCCAGTCACCCCCAGATCACCCCCCAGCCCCCAGTCACAGTGTCACTGATTGCAGTGATCATTTATTTACTGATCACTGCAAACAGTGACATTTGTAACTGTAAAAGTGTCAGGGCAGTTAGTTTTAGGTCCAGGGTAGCCCCCTAACCCCCCTTAATAAAGGTTTAACCCCTTGATCCCCAGGTAACCCTTTCACCCCCTAGCATCATTGTCACTAAGCGATAGTTTTTCTGATCGCTGTATTCGTTATGCTGGTGCCGCTAGGTAGTCAGTTATTTTTTTTAGCTTCGCCGCCAGGTTTTTATAGCGTCAGGTACCCCCAAATATTTCCTAATAAAGATTTAACCCCTTGATCGCCCCCCAGGTAACCCTTTCACCCCCTTTTGCCAGTGTCACTAAGCGGTCGTTTTTCTGATCGCTGTATTAGTTATGCTGGTGCTGCTAGGTAGTCAGTTACTTTTTTAGGTTCGCCGCCAGGTTTTTATAGCGTCAGGTACCCCCATATATTATCTAATAAAGGTTTTAACCCCCTGATTGCCCCTAGAGTTAACCCTTTCACCAGTGATCACCGTATAAGTGTCACTGGTGACACTGGTTAGCCAGCTAGTTATTTCTTTATTTAGGTTCCCCGTCAGGTGGCCGCGGCATGAGAGAGTGAGGACGTGCTCTCCGTGATCTCCATGTGACCCGCGCTTCTATACAGCCCGAACGGCGACTTCCCTGGGGGGATTCGCTCATAAAAATATGCCTTCAAAGCGCAAACCTTCTCTGCAGCCTCAGCGGACACCCGGGGCCGGTCTGGATCACTGGATGACTTCTTTGGGACCCGCAGAGACAAGGCAAGTACATCCAAGATGGCGCCCACGCTGCTAGTGCTGCCTCCCCCATCAGCTCCCCACACATGCCTGTGTCTGCTCTACCTTCCTCCCCCTCTCCCTCCGGCTCTGAGAGCATTGAAGAGCCCGCAAATGGAGGTGATCCATGGGAGGATAAGGACATCCGCTCACACATACTCTCTCTCCCCACTAAGGCTGACTTGGAGCGGTTTGCTAATAAGGTGGAGAAGGCCCTGAGACAGGACATTAAGGACTTGCAAGTAGATACAGCACACCTGGGGGGTAGAGTGGAGACCTTGGAAGCACAGTGGGAAGAAACTACTCCCACACTGAATGCTCTCACTGATCATTGTAAAAGGCAGGATCGCAGGCTTGAGGCCCTGCTTGATCAAATGGACAATTTTGAGAACAGGAGCCGCAGGGTCAACATTCGCATCAGAGGCCTGCCTGAGGCGACAGGCCCGAGAGACATTATCCCCACCCTGCAAAGGGTCTTTAAGCAAATACTGGGCCGCCAAGCACCTGACTTCATTGAAATAGAGACAGGAGAAAGGAAGCCGCTCAGGTGTGGAAGTCCTTGGAATTACCTCCTCCCAGCAACCAAGGGTGCAGGCAAATGCAAATGCAATTGAAGAAAGAAAGAAAGGTCTTCTGGACGCAGCACTCCGGTTAAAAAGCCTTTATTCCAAAAAAAGGTTCAGGAAACCAAAAACACTCTGCACAACAGAGTAAGCACTTTTAATAGTGTGAAACGCGTCAGCCAGACGTGACCAGTTTGTTGTGTTGTGCAGAGTGTTTTTGGTTTCCTGAACCTTTTTTTGGAATAAAGGCTTTTTAACCGGAGTGCTGCGTCCAGAAGACCTTTCTTTCTTTCTTCAATTTCATTGAAATAGACCGGGCTCACAGAAACCTACGCACCCCCTCTGATGATCCTGATAAGTCTAGAGACATTATCTGTAAACTACACAAGTACTCGCTTAAGGAACGCATCATAAATCAAGTCAGAGGGGTCAGACATGTGAACTTTGATGGCGCTAAGTTAACCTTCTTTCCGAATCTCTCTAGGCGCACGCTGATGCAACGCCGTGCTTTTAAGCCGCTACTGGAGTCCATGCAGGATGCCCAATTACCTTACCGGTGGGGTTTTCCATTCAGCCTCTCCGCTACCAAGGATGGTCAGACGCATACTCTCCGTAACAAAGGTGATCTACCCCATTTCCTGGAGTCCCTGGGATTGCCTCAAGTGGACATTCCGGATTGGAGGACATCGCCTGACATACCTCTTCCCACCCGCTCTGAACAGTGGCTCCCAGGCCGTCGCCGCAAGCGCCGCCGTGGCCCCAGGCGGGGCCCCCCCTGGACACACTCCGCTTCCCCACTCCCCAAGGGAGGAGGCGTGAGCTGCTGCATTTTCTACTGATGGCTCCTGAGTAGTGATGAGCCAAACACCCCCGGGTTCGGTTCGCACCAGAACCCGCGAACGGACCGAAAGTTCGCACGAACTTTAGAACCCTATTAAATACAATGGATGCGAACGTTCAAAATCTAAAGTGCTAATTATAACGACTATTATGCATGTTATTGTCCTAAAAAGGGTTTGGGAACCCGGGTTCTGCACCAGGGGACATGTATCAATGCAAAAATAAGTTTTAAAAACGGCCGTTTTTAGGGAGCAGTCATTTTAATGATGCATAAAGTGAAAAAAAAAAGTCAAATATTCCTTTAAATATCATACCTGGGGGGTGTCTAAAGTATGCCTGTGAAGTGCCACGTGTTTCCCGTGTTTAGAACTGTCCCTGCACAAAATTACATTTCTAAAGGAAAAAAAGCCATTTAAAACTGCTTGCGGCTTTAATGTAATGTCTGGTCCCGGTAATATGGATGAAAATCTTTAAGAATAATGGCATAGCTACCACATCACAGCCCCCCCCCCCCTACCCCAGCCCATTACCAGCCCCTTTGGGTCTTGTATGGATATTGGATATTAAGGGGAACCCCGCACACAAAATAAAAAAGGCCCTATATACTCTGAACAGCCGTATACAGGCGGTGCATACAAGACAGGGACTGTAGGTTTGTTCTTATGTAGAATCTGTTTGTAATTTTGAACAGGTACATTGTTTAAGTGTAGCTCCAGCCAAAAAATAAATTTGTAAGCTTTTTGGAAAACATAGGGAAGGGTTATCACCCCTGTAACATTTGTTTTGCTGTCTGTGCGGTGTGCACCTGTTCAGAACAGTTCACCTCACTTTCCGTCCTAATGACAAATGTTTTTTGAAAATTTGGGTTTTTTATTGAAACAAGAATTGGTGATCAGTGGAGAGGAGACACTTTTTTCCCATATTTAACTCTTACAGGAGAGAATTTCCCTTCCTAGGGGTAGATTTCCTCTCACTTCCTGTTGTATCCTTCCGTTTGCAAGGAGGAGTCGTTTGTAAGTTGGATGTTTGAAAGTAGGGGCCTGCCGTATATACCTGTACTCAGCTGAAATTTGCCCCTTACATGTTGGTGTTGCCACAACACTGTGAGCCCTCACAGTTACTCTTGGTGGGCGCATGAATGGGCCCTGCTGTAAATTATTAGATCAAGAATTGTAATTGCATGCCCCTGTTGAACAGGGGCTGAAAAATTGGGCCTTTGGTGGTGGTGGTGGTGGTGGTGTTGACACAACACTGTAAGGCCTCACAGTTACTCTTGGCGGGCGCAGGAATGGGCCCTGCTGTGAATTATTAGATCAAGAATTGTAATTACATGCCCCTGTTAAACAGGGGCTGAAAAATTGGGCCTTAGCCACTGGTGCCACGACACTGCAACCTCTCCCAGATACTCTAGTTGGAGTGCAGGAATGAGCCCTGCTGCAAAGCATTGCATAAAAAATTGTAATTACATCCCCCTGTTAAACAGGGGCTGAAAAATTGGGCCTTAGCCACTGGTGGCGGCACCCAGAAACAAAAATGTTCTTCCAAGCTATCATCATCAATCGGATCATTGAGGAGGAGGAGGAGGATAGTCAGTCAACATAACAGGACAGTCTCTCAGCATCAGCATCAGTCTTGAAGGGATGTGACATTTGAAAATAAATTAGTCTGTTATATCAGCTTCAGGTGTTTGGTAGCTGGTGGTGATCCAAGACTGGTTCATCTTTATGAAGGTCAGTCGATCAACCGAGTCGGTGGACAGGCGCACCCTGTGACCCGTGACAAATCCTCCAGCAGCACTGAATGTGCGTTCTGAAAGAACGCTGGATGCAGGACAGGCCAGTAGCTCAATTGCATACTGTGCAAGCTCTGGCCAGTGATCCATCCTCAAGACCCAGTAAGCCAGAGGATTTTCGGTGGGGAAGGTGTCCAAGTCTGACCTTGCCCCTAGGTATTCCTGCCCCATGTATATCAGACGCTGGCGATGGTTGCTGGAACTGATCATACCTTGGGGCTGCGGACTAAAGAATTGTCTGAACGCATCGGTCAGACGGCCACCTTCCCCACCGCTCGTTCTTTGACTGACCGAAGCCTCAGCAACTCATTGTCCAGGACCAGGAGTTTGTAACCTCCCAGTCTCTGGGAACGCGTTGCACAGACCTTTCTGCAAGGCCTCCCGGAGTTGTCTCATCCTCTGCTCCCTCTGCGATGGTAAGATAAGGTCTGCAACCTTACCCTTGTACCGTGGATCAAGGAGAGTGGCCAGCCAGTAATGGTCCCTCTCCTTGATCCGAAGAATACGAGGATCCTTCCGCAGACTTTGCAGGATCAGGGAGGCCATGCAGCGTAGGTTAGCTGAGGCATTCGGTCCGGAGTCCTCTGGGTCACTAAGGACGACATGATCCGCAGCCACCTCCTCCCAGCCACGTACAAGTCCACAGGTTTCTTGGGACTGTAAATCATCCCTAAAAGACTGCTGCTGATGATGCTGAGTGCCAGGCTCCACCTCCATGCTGACACAATCCTCCTCCTCCTCCTCCTCTTCCTGTGCGATGGGTGGGACAGAAGGAACACTGTCTGGGTAAAGGGGGCCTTGAGAGGCAAGGAAGTCCTCCTCTTCCTGCCTCTGTTCTGCCTCAAGTGCCCTGTCCATTATTCCACGCAGCGTATGTTCCAACAGGTGGACAAGAGGTACAGTGTCACTGATGCATGCACTGTCACTGCTCACCATCCTCGTGGCCTCCTCACATGGTGCCAGGACAGTGCATGCATCCCTGATCATGCCCCACTGGCGTGGTGAAAAAACCCGAGCTCCCCTGACCCTGTCCTGGTGCCGTAGTCGCACAGGTACTCATTGATGGCCCTCTGCTGCGTGTGCAGCCGCTGCAGCATGGCCAACGTTGAGTTCCACCTGGTGGGCATGTCACATATAAGGCGGTTCTTGGGCAGGTTCATCTCCTTTTGCAGCTCAGCCAGGCAAGCACTGGCATTATAAGATCTGCGGAAATGCACACAGACTTTCCTGGCCTGCCTCAGGACATCCTGTAAGCCCGGGTACCTGCCCAAGAACCGCTGCACCACCAGGTTAAGGACGTGAGCCACACAGGTCACATGGGTCAGTTGTCCCTGTCGGAGGGCGGAGAGGAGGTTGGTGCCATTGTCGCAAACCACCATTCCTGGCTTAAGCTGGCGTGGCGTCAACCACCTCTCGGCCTGCCCCTGCAGAGCAGACAGAACCTTTGCCCCAGTGTGGCTCCTGTCCCCCAAACACACCAGCGCAAGCACGGCATGGCATCTTTTTGCCTGCGTACTTGCGTAGGCCCTTGAACACCTACGGAGCACCGCTGGTTCCGAGGACAAAGCACAGGAAGAGGCCATGGAGGAAGAAGAAGAGGAGGGGGTGGAGGAGAGAGGTGTGTCACAACCAGTAGTAGCATTTTGGAGGCGTGGCGGCGGAACAACCTCCAACACTACTGCACCTTGTCCTGCATCCTTCCCAGCTGCCAAAAGAGTGACCCAATGGGCCGTGAAAGAAAGGTAACGTCCCTGTCCATGCCTGCTGGACCATGAGTCAGCGGTAATATGCACCTTACCGCTGACTGCCCTGTCCAGTGAGGCCAAGACATTGCCTTCCACATGCCGGTAGAGAGCCGGAATTGCCTTCCGTGAGAAAAAGTGGCGTTTGGGAACCTGCCACTGAGGAACCGCACATTGCACAAACTCACGGAAGGGGGCCGAGTCTACCAACTGAAAAGGCAGCAGTTGAAGCGCTAGCAATTTAGCCAAGCTAGCATTCAACCGCTGGGCAGGTGGATGGCTGGGAGTGAACTTCTTTCGATGGTCCAGCAGATGGGGCAGGGAAATTTGCCTGCTAGAATCGGACGTCGGTGTACTGCTAGCAGAGTGCCCGCAAGTACTTGGCTGTGACACACCTAATTCTACACCTTCATTCCTCTCAGTGCAGGTTTCAGAGAGGACTGAAGGTATAGTGGGGTTGTAGATGCCAGCTGATGCGGTGCAAGGAGAGGTCCGCTTTGTTCTTTGGTGTGGGTCTTTAAGGTAGGCTTGCCAACGAGCTGCATGGCAAGTCAACATATGTCTGGTCAAGCATGTGGTGCCCAAGCGGGTGATGTTTTGGCCACGCGATATACGCTTGAGACATATGTTGCAAACAGCAGCTGTGTGATCTGATGCACTCGACTCAAAAAAGGCCCACACCAAAGAACTTTTTGAATAACGGGCAGAGGCAGCGCCCTGCACAGGCGGAGCTCTGCGGTGTGATTCCGGTGTGATTCCGTCGGTGTGCTGCCCTTACGCTGGCCCCCCGAGGGCATCCTGCCTCATTGGAGATGTGCCTCCTCCTCATCCTCCTCCTCCTCTCTCCTATTAGGCACCCACGTGGAGTCAGTGACCTCATCATCCCCTCCCACCTCATCACTGGAGCCACTCTGGCAGTATGCTGCAGCTGCTGGAACATGACTGCCAGATTGGTGTCCTTCTTGAGCATCCCCTCTCCCTGCTCTCACGCTACTGCCTTCCTCTAGCTGGGTATCATCATCAGACCCTTCAAAACTTTGGGCATCCTCCTGGAGCATGTACCCAACACTGTGCTCAAACAGTTCAGGGGACTCCTCAGGAGGACATGGTTGGTCTAGGGAAGGAGTGACTGATGATGACATTGATACCAGGGAAGAGGACGCTTTGGCAGCTGCTTTGCCAGTACCCTGAGCCTGGGTGAGAGAGGATGAGGAGGATGAGGAGGGCTTGGTCATCCACTCTACCAAGTCTTCGGCATGATGCGGCTCAACACGTCCAGCTGCCGAAAAGAAGGACAAGCGTGTCCCATGGCCACGTGCTGATGGCGATGCACCGCGTCCACGACCAGCACTTTTATTGGCTCCTGACTGTCTGCCTCTCCTTGTTTGCCTTCCAGACATTCTAATGCCCTGCAGGGAAATGGGAAAACCAGCAATAAGGCCTAGCTTCAGGAGTATATTTTGCAGGAATCACACTACGCCTGCTGTAGGTGCTGCAAATGCCTGTTGGTGTAACACACCAGGAAAACGCAGCAATACAGGCTAACTTCAGGTGTATAATGTGCAGGAGGCACACTCCGCCCGCTGTAAGTGCTGCAAATGCCTGTTGATGTAACACACCAGGAAAACGCAGCAATACAGGCTAACTTCAGGTGTATAAGGTGCAGGAGGCACACTTCGCCCGCTGTAAGTGCTGCAAATGCCTGTTGGTGTAACACACCAGGAAAACGCAGCAATACAGGCTAACTTCAGGTGTATAAGGTGCAGGTGGCACACTCCGCCCGCTGTAAGTGCTGCAAATGCCTGTTGGTGTAACACACCAGGAAAACGCAGCAATACAGGCTAACTTCAGGTGTATAAGGTGCAGGAGGCACACTCCGCCCGCTGTAAGTGCTGCAAATGCCTGTTGGTGTAACACACCAGGAAAACGCAGCAATACAGGCTAACTTCAGGTGTATAAGGTGCAGGAGGCACACTCCGCCCGCTGTAAGTGCTGCAAATGCCTGTTGGTGTAACACACCAGGAAAACACAGCAATACGGGCTAACTTCAGGTGTAATATGATCAGGAGGCACACTCCGCCCGCTGTAAATGCTGCAAATGCCTGTTGGTGTAACACACCAGGAAAACGCAGCAATACAGGCTAACTTCAGGTGTATAAGGTGCAGGAGGCACACTCCGCCCGCTGTAAGTGCTGCAAATGCCTGTTGGTGTAACACACCAGGAAAACACAGCAATACGGGCTAACTTCAGGTGTAATATGATCAGGAGGCACACTCCGCCCGCTGTAAGTGCTGCAAATGCCTGTTGGTGTAACACACCAAGAAAACGCAGCAATACAGGCTAACTTCAGGTGTATAAGGTGCAGGAGGCACACTCCGCCCGCTGTAAGTACTGCAAATGCCTGTTGGTGTAACACACCAGGAAAACACAGCAATAAGGGCTTACTTCAGGTGTAATATGATCAGGAGGCACACTCCGCCCGCTGTAAGTGCTGCAAATGCCTGTTGGTGTAACACACCAGGAAAATGCAGCAATACAGGCTAACTTCAGGTATAATATGATCAGGAGGCACACTCCGCCCGCTGTAAGTGCTGCAAATGCCTGTTGGTGTAACACACCAGGAAAACGCAGCAATACAGGCTAACTTCAGGTGTATAAGGTGCAGGAGGCACACTCCGCCCGCTGTAAGTGCTGCAAATGCCTGTTGGTGTAACACACCAGGAAAACACAGCAATACGGGCTAACTTCAGGTGTATAATGTGCAGGAGGCTTAGCAACAATGACACTGACACTGTCCCCTGCCTATCCTTCTCTCTCCCTGCACACAAGGTTTATCAAAGTATATGACACTGACACTCTCCCTGCCTATCCTTCTCTCTCCCTGCACACAAGGTTTAGCAAAGAATGTGACACTGACACTGTCCCCTGCCTATCCTTCTCTCTCCCTGCACACAAGGTTTAGCAAAGAATATGACACTGACACTCTCCCTGCCTATCCTTCTCTCTCCCTACACACAAGTTTGAGGTAAAAATAGCACTGACACTGTCCCTGCCTATGTAACTCTTTCCCTGCGCCGGAACACACTACACAAGGCCGCCGCGCTGGCGGCCTTTTATAGTGTGGGGCATGTGCTAAACCCCCTGAGCTATAATTGGCCACAGGCAACCTGCCTGTGGCCAATTATGGCTCTCCTAGCTGCCGGCGCTGTGATTGGCCAAGCATGCGGGGTCACAGTGCATGCTTGGCCAATCACAGCGCCGGGATTGCACTGCGATGGCGGAGTGTATTGTGGGCCGTTCGCGTCACTCGAATTTGGCGCAAACGGCCCAAATCCTTCGATGTTCGCCAAACGGTCGAACAGCAGATGTTCGAGTCGAACGTATGTTCCACTCGAACACCGAGCTCATCCCTACTCCTGAGACGTTTTCAGTTGTTTCCTGAACCCCCCCCCCCCCCCTAGCTGCCGTGTCAATGTTCTCCCCTGTATTTAGGGGTAGATTTCACACCTCCTACTGTCCGCGGGTCACCTAACGGACTCGCTCCCTGTGCCTTGTCACTTTTCCCCCCATAGGTCAACTCCCTGGAGTTATGCCCCCTTTTTGGGGACTGCCTCTGCTCGCTGGCCTCCGCCGTCTCCCTGTCTTGGGAGGGGGTGGTGGCTCCCGACCAATGGCACAGTTGTACTATGTTGCGCCCTTTGGGCCTCTTGTTTATATGTTCTTGTTCTCAATGTTTTTTGTGTTTTTTGTTTTTCACATCTGCTATAATTGTAATTAGTTTTTTAGGCTCCTGCACGTGCTCAATGTGCTCCGCATGCTCCTGGCTGCTGGCTGGGGTGTGCGGTGGGTCCCTTCTTCCTCCCGTCACCGGTTGGGTGGCTCCACTCCCTGATTTCCTACCATGGCTGCCTTGAAAGTCATATCCTACAATGTGCGTGGTCTGGGCTCCCCGTTGAAACGCAGTAAGTTGTGGCTTGAGATGAAATGCATGGGGGCACACATCCTTTTTTTGCAGGAAAAGCATTTTTGCACTGACTCGGTCCCCCGCTTCCCACACACCTGTACACTTCTTGGTTCCTCAGTAACTCCCCTCGTCCTAAATCAGGGGGGGTTGCCATAGCCGTACACAAACATTGTCCCTTTGTCATGACAGATCAATTGCTTGACCCAGAGGGCCGATTTGTGTTTGTTAAGGGTACCATTAACAACCGTAAATTTACCTTTGCCGCTGTGTATGCCCTGAATAGCGGACAGATTACCTTCCTGGACTCTGTCTTGGAATCCTTGTCTACCTTCCGGGAAGGCCAGCTCATCCTGGGGGGAGACTTCAATGTCAGCCCTGACCCATGCATAGACACGTCCTCGGGCAGTTCAAAGCACTCATTCGCCTTTCTGAAACATTTCAGAAAATCCCTGCAGGCACACCATTTGGTGGACTGCTTGAGACTGCTTCACCCGACTGACAGGGACTACAGCTATTTCTCAGCCACGCACAACGTCTATACCCATATAGACCTTTTGATGATGGACCAGTTCTCCCTTGATTCCCTGTCTGGGGCCTCCATTGGGTCCATTACCATTTCTGACCATGCGCCGGTTTCCATTTCCCTGTGTCCCCTATCGGTGGAGGCATGGACATGGACCTGGCGATTGAACGATGGCATCCTGGATGATGCGGTCGCTCAAAAAAAGGTTTCAGACACCATTTCCCTGTATTTCGCAGAAAATAAGCCGGGAGAGGTGGGCATGGGATCCATTTGGGAAGGCCATAAGGCAGTGGTTCGGGGGGGGCTGATATCCCAAGGGGCGAGACTGAAAAAAGCTAGCGAGGGTGAATTACAGACCCTTTTGGCCAAATTTTGTGCGGCAGAAATGACGCATAAGAAAAACGTCACCCCGGTAATGGCGGAAGAACTACACTCCCTTTGCCAGGAATTAGCTACATTACTTGACACTAAAATTAAGGCGCGTTTACGACACATGGCACACGAATTTTATGAATTCGGTAATAAATGTGGGAGGATGCTGGCTAGAGCCCTGAAGAGTCAATGTGCTTCTGGCCACGTGCATAAACTTGCTTCGGTGACGGGGACACCGGTTGTCCACTCCTCCAAAATAGCTGCTGCATTCAAGGATTTTTATGCTCAGTTGTACCATCTCCCAGATACATTGCCCGGCTCCTCAGAACCCCAACGGGTGGCCTGAGTTCTCCAATACCTCACAGACGCGCAGTCCCCACAGCTGGAAGCCTCAGTTGGCGAGCAGCTGGATGCCCCTATTGCCTTATCGGAGATTCAGGCGGTGGTGAAGGACCTCCCCAATGGGAAAAGCCAAGGCCCAGACGGCTATACTAATGCCTACTATAAGAAATATGCGGAGGTGCTGTCTGGCCCCATGTGTGCTTACTTTACAGCCCTGGCCTCTGGTACGACAATGCCCTCTGAGGCGCTTATGGCACACATCACCGTCCTACCAAAGAAGGGGAAAGATCACTCCTTGCCGGGGAGTTATAGGCCTATATCACTTTTAAACACAGATATTAAGATATTGGCGAAAATTTTGGCCAATAGACTTAAGCCGATCCTCCCGACAGTTATCCACCCTGACCAAACAGGATTTATTATGGGCAGAGAGGCCAGGGACAATGTCAATAGGGTGCCCCAACTGATACACTGGGTCAAATCGCAGGCGACGACACACCCTTGTCTCTTGCTTTCCACTGATGCAGAGAAGGCATTTGACAGGGTGGATTGGACGTACATGAGAACAGTACTGACCAGGCTCAGCTTGGGTCCCAACATGCTGGCCTGGATATCCTCCCTATATAGCTCCCCGTCCACCAGAGTAAAGGTGAATGGGCTTCTATCTGACGCCTTCCTGATTAGCAATGGGACACGACAGGGTTGTCCGCTGTCCCCCCTCGTGTTTGCTCTAAAACTCGAACCACTGCTTAATAGGATTTGCCTTAATAATAATAATATTAAAGGTTTTACGGTAGGCACAACGGAACATAAACTGTCCGCCTATGCGGATGATGTTTTATTCTATGTTTCCGAACCCCTAATTTCGCTTCCTAACATTATGGCAGAGTTGAAGGAATTTAACCTACTGTCCAACTTTAAGATAAACTATGCCAAGTCGGAGATCCTGATCCCCCTGGGGTTATGCACTCAGTTGCAATCAGCCTTCTCTTTCACCTGGTGCCCAACATCTCTGAAATACTTGGGGATCCATCTGCCCACAGACTGCTCTCAGCTCTATGACTGTAATTTCGCGCCACTGCTCTCCGCTGTTAGAGTGGATTTGAAAAGATGGGACAAAGCTGCATTTTCATGGATGGGCCGAGTCAGTGTTCTAAAAATGAATGTGTTACCTCGTATATTGTTTGCCCTGCAGATGGTGCCGATCGCGTTACCCAGGGCCTTTTTCTCAACCCCCAATAGCTTTTTTATTCAGTATATCTGGAGTGGGAAATGCCCACGGCTGGCACTCCGCACAATACAGTGCCCTAGGTCGAGGGGAGGGATGGGGGTCCCAGTGGTCCATAGATACTACGAGGCTTTAGCCCTACAGCGCATTTTGGATTGGTACCATAGTGTCCACCACAAACTGTGGGTGCCCCTGGACAAGTTCCTGGCGGGGCGTAATCTGTCCTACGCCCCGTGGGTTCCTCAGGAGAGTAGGGGCCTCTCAGCACTGGTCTCTCTATTGGCCGCTCATACCTTGGCGACTTGGGATGCCTTGAACAAAGGGGGGATGCTCGCTCCTACGACTTCCCCTTTGGCACCCCTTGGGGGCTTCCCCTGGTTTGCTCCTGGGGAACACCCATCCTTCTTTCGGACCTGGGCGGCAGACAGAGAGTCCAGATGTGGCAGATTTGTACAAGACCATGGCCTGCTGCCTCTGGTCACTCTATGGGAACAATACGGCCCCTTCCCCATGGATGAGTGGCGTTACCGACAACTCCAGCACTTCCTCGCCAGCCTACCCCAAGGGGTTCGATCGCCTACCCTAGCCTCTCCCTTTGAACGACTATGTATGTCGACTTCTGCTATCCCCCATGCCATCTCAGTGCTGTATAACTTGCTACAATCCCTACATACTGAAGGGAAACCGGGGGTTCATCCGGGAATGGGAGAGGGACCTTCAGCACGTCTTTATCGAGCCTCAGCTGGACCACATGTATAGACTCACACATTCGAGCACGGTTGATACGAGAATGCAGGAGAATAGCTATAAAGTCCTGACCAGGTGGTATAGGGTACCCTCCAAACTCACTAAGATCTATCTTTCTCTCCCAGACGCGTGTTAGAGAGGTTGTGGCCACAGGGGCACTTTCCTCCACATTTGGTGGGAATGCCCCAGAATACAACCCTTCTGGCAAGATGTCCATGCATAGATTAAGCTCATTCTAGACGTAGAGCTACCAGATTCCCCGTTGGAATCTTTGCTACACTTCCCCACTATTCCCATCAGCCAGTATCGCAAGTCCATATTGCCCCATCTGCTCAACGCGGCCCGTCGGTTAATTCTGATTCATTGGAAGACGCCACAGGTACCTACCCTTTCTGATTGGGTGGCATTGGTGAATAAAATTATGGCTGCGGAGGAGTGGATGGCGCAGTATAAAGACAAGTATGAAAAGTTCTACTCCACTTGGGCCACCTGGATACATTATGCAAGCCCGGATGGGCGGACTAAACCAGGAACCTCACCGGACTCGGCCACCTCGGGTAATGGGGCCGAGCAGGTGAGAGCCCGAGTTGCTGGAGGTTCAGGAGTGGAGGAGCGGTAGAGCCTCGGGAGATTTGCTACAGTTTATACTTTGCATAGTGCAAATAGCGGATGTTCTCCTTTTTCTTTTTGTCCCCAGTTTATTGTTCTTGTATTATTTCTCCCTCCTTAATTTGAGTTTTCCCCTCTCTACTCGCCCATTGTATATGGGCCCGATACCCAGTAGTTTGATCTGATTTCTGTGATTGATTGGAGGCATTTGCCCTCCACAGGTGTGTGCCCGACAAGGATGACAGGGGTGACCGACTGCTGAGCGAATTTATAACATGGGTACAATATGTTAATAATCATTCCCCCAGATGTGTCTCCCGAATTGGGTATGCCCCTGGATTGTTGCTACTCTTATACTGAATATGTGTACCCAGTATACGGCCCGATATGTTATGTGATGTCCTTGTCTTCCTGTTTCTGTGCTATGTTGAAAGTCTATTTGTCTGATTATTTGAAAATTTTCTAAATAAAGATTACATAAAAAAAATAAAGGTTTTAACCCCCTGATTGCCCCTAGTTAACCCTTTCACCAGTGATCACCGTATAAGTGTTACGGGTGACGCTGGTTAGTTAGTTTGCTTTTTATAGTGTCAGGGCACCCGCCGTATATAACCCAATAAAGGTTTAACCCCCTGATCGCCTGGCGGATGATATCAATTAGGTTTTAGTGTCAGAGAGGGTCTGCGTCACACCCCAGGCAGCGTCAGGTTAGTGCAGTAGCGCTAACACCCACGCGTGAAGCATACACCTCCCTTAGTGGTATAGTATCTGAACAGATCAATATCTGATCTGATCAGATCTATACTAGCGTTCCCAGCAGTTTAGGGTTCCCAAAAAATGCAGTGTTAGCAAGATCAGCCCAGATACCTGCTAGCACCTGCGTTTTGCCCCTCCGTCCAGCCCAGGCCACCCAAGTGCAGTATCGATCGATCACTGTCACTTACAAAACACAACACACATAACTGCAGCGTTCGCAGAGACAGGCCTGATCCCTGCGACTCCAGTGCTGTAGGAGGTGATTTCACCACCACAGTTAAATAAAAAAGAGCATATATGCCGAAGCATGGGGGCAGCAGGGGCGGAGGAGCGATTTTGCTCCTAATGCCGCGTACATATGGTCGAAATTCCGTCGGAGGCTTGCCCGTGGAAAAGTCCGACCGTGTGTACGCGGCATAACTTTTGCGGGAGGATGCCCCCATGCTTCAGCATATATAAATGGTGCATGTATGCCCATCATTAGAAGTGGGTGAATGAAGAGAGGTATTCTAATGGTGGGCATACGCACCGATCAATCTCTTTTTTTCGTTCAGCCAACAGGCTGCATGAAAAAAAAGATTACATTACATGTCCAACAAGAACCAGCAATGCACTGGTATGTTGCTGGACTTTGAATGGTTATACCAGAATGATATAAAACAGAAAAAATAGCGCCAATAGTAACCAAACGATAGTGTCCAGGGGCTGATCTGTGTGAAGCACCACGCAGCACACCGATTCCAGCCACTAGCAAACCAGGGAATTATATGAAAGTCCAAAGGTTGGCCTATAAATCAAGACCTTAAATTAATAAAAGTCCCATAAACAGCTATTGGATATCCGGTGAGGGGTTAAACACAGATGGTAGATGACAGCAGCACTCGGCGATCACAGCAGACTGACAGTGCCCTCCACCACATAAATTGGCAGTTTACCAACGATAATCCCCCGATTAGCATTCGACTGTGACCCAGCCACGGCCTTGAGTTGATGGACCAGCAGGATAAGGAAACCAGCACACAGCACCGCAAAAAACACTCTTTCCCCAACCCTCCCAATTACAGGCAATTAATACGCAGACCGGTAGAGGAGAGGACATAGACCATAGGGTGATATCGTACAGTCCAATTTATTAAATAAAAAGATAAAACACATCAACGAACGAAGTGAATGAAAGCTTTAAAAAGTAAGCCGGCCGGCAAACAAACGAACACCCTTCCCTTGAATCAGCGTGGTGATGTCAGCACGTCGCTCCCATACGCGTTTCGTCACGATGGACGTTGTCAATGGGGATGTATACCAGAATGATGCCTGCGGGTTTAGGTATCATCTTGGTATCATTAATTTCAGCCAGGGGCCCGGCTTTCATGTAAAAGCAATCCTAGCGGCTAATTAGCCTCTGGACTGCTTTTACAAGCAGTGGGAGGAAATGTCCCCCCCCCGGATTTAAAAAGCACCAATCTTGGTGTGGTCAGATGCTTTGAGGGCAGAGGAAAGATCTAGGGTCTAATAGACCCCAGTTTTTTTTTAAAAAGAGTACCTGTCACTACCTATTGCTATCATAGGGGATATTTAAATTCCCTGAGCTAACAATAAAAACTATTAAAAAAAATATGGAAGGAACAGTTTAAAAATAAAATAAAAAAGCAAAATTAATAATAAAAAAAAAAAAGCACCCCTGTCCCGCCCTGCTCTTGCGCAAAGGCGAACGCAAGCATCGGTCTGGCATCATATGTAAACAGCAATTGCATCATGCATGTGAGGTATCACCGCGAAGGTCAGATCGAGGGCAGTAATTTTAGCAGTAGACCTCCTCTGTAAATCTGTGGTAACCTGTAAAGGCTTTTAAAAATGTATGTCGTTTGTCGCCACTGCGCGTTTGTGCAAAATTTTAAAGCATGTCATGTTTGGTATCCATGTACTCGGCCTAAGATCATCTTTTTTATTTCATTAAACATTTAGGCGATATAGTGTGTTTTAGTGCATTAAAATTTTAAAAAGTGTATTTTTTCCCAAAAAAATGCATTTGAAAAATCGCTGCGCAAATACTGTGTGGAAAAAAAATGCAACACCCACCATTTTAATCTGTATGGCCTTTGCTTTAAAAAAATATATAATGTTTGGGGGTTCAACATAATTTTCTTGCAAAAAAAAAAAATGTTTTCATGTAAACAAAAAGTGTCAGAAAGGGCTTTGTCTTCAAGTGGTTAGAAGACAGGGGCGGATCCAGAGGGGGCAACAGGGCAATCCCCCCCCCCCCCCCCAGACCATCTGTCACACTCGCTTGCTGATTTTTTTTTGCGCCTGATCTCCCGGACTTTGGGGAGCCGGTACCGGCCGGCCATAGGACCCCAAACTTGGCACACATGTAGCCCTATGTGTCCTCTACAAGTGTAGAAAGTTTGGTGTCTAGGAGACCTACGGCCGGGGAGAACCGATTTTTCAAACCCGGGCACTCCTTCCATAGACTCCAATGTTAAACGGTAATTTCTCTGGTGATTTTGCGGACCCGGTACCAACCGGTCGTAGGTCTTCTGGACCCCAAACATGGCACACATGTAGCCCCATGTCTCTTCCACAAGTGTGCAAAGTTTGGTGTCTGGGACACCTACGGCCAGGGAGAACCGATTTTTCAAACCTGGGCACTTCTTTCATAGACTCCCATGTTAAACATCAGTCTAGTCATGGGCACAGTGAAGCATGGGCACAGTGAGGCAAAGTGAGGCACAGTAAGCCATGCAGATGGACACCCTAGGCTTATACTCGAGTCAATACGTTTTCCCAGTTTTTTGAGGTAAAATTAGGTGCCTCTGCTTATATTCGGGTCGGCTTATACTCGAGTATATACAGTACATGTTCTGCGGCTGCCACTGCCTCTCTGAGTCTCTCTCTCTGTTTCTCACATCAGCTGATCAGCGGCGCAGAGAGACTTGTCTAATGTAGTTACGCGGCGCACTGACACGATACCAGGAGCGGAGGAGGAGGTGGGTGGAGCCTCTTCCCTGCACTCATTGCTAACGCCTGGGCCGCTTGGCGTCTAGCAACGAGTGACGTCAGTGAGTCACGTCGGGCCGCTCTGCAGGGAGGGTGCGATAGCGTGCAGCTCCACAGACGGGTAAGAAAGTGGGCGGCTCCACTTGCGGCGCGGTTTGTGGGCGGGCGGCGCGGTTCGTGGGCAGACCGTGCTGCTCAGTGTGTTGGCAGCGCAGGTGAGAGTGAGAGAGCAGGCTCATCTCTCACCGCCCGTGCCTGCCCTGCATTCCTGCAGTGACTTCCGCCCTCACTGTGCAGGCAGCAGAGAGATTACATTATCTCTCTGCTGCCTGACTCTGGGACACAGCAAGAGACAACCAAAACTACACCTTAGCAGGCAAGTTAGTGACAATCTGCAAATTGTGTCAGGTGACGTGGCAAATGACAATCTGCATCTGGTGGCAGGCAAGTGACAATCAGCAAGGTGTGGCAGGTGATGTGGCAAGTGATAATCCACATGGTGTGGCAAGTGACACGCTCAGGGCTCCCACTAATTGCAGGCGACGGTGGCAAGTGACACACTCGGGGCTCCCACTGATTCTGCATTGAACTATTTAATTTTATATTACAATGTAATAATAGAAATAATGCGCTTCAATCATCCTGACACCATAACAACCATGGTGCCGAGATGATTGAAGCGCCGACACCAGCCATTTCCCTGATAAATTTCCCACAAAAAAAACAACATATTTTTCGGCAGTGCCCCTCCCAAGAAAAGTCTCTGGATCCGCCCCAGTTAGAAGAGTGGATGATGTGTGACATAAGCTTCCTAATGTTGTGTATAAAATGCCAGGACAGTTCAAAACCCCCCCAAATTACCCAATTTTGGAAAGTAGACACCCCAAGCTATTTTCTGAGAGGCACGTTGAGTCTATGGAATATTTTATATGTTGACACAAGTTGCGGAAAAAATAATTTTTATTTTTTATTTTAATTTTTTTTGCACAAAGTTGTCACTAAATGATATATTGCTCAAACATGCCATGGGCATATGTGGAATTACACCCCAAAATACATTCTGTTGCTTCTCCTGAGTACGGGGATACCACATGTGTGAGACTTTTTGGGAGCCTAGCCGCGTACAGGACCCCAAAAACCAAACACCGCCTTCAGGCTTTCTAAGGGTGTAAATTTTTGATTTCACTCCTCACTGCCTATCACAGTTTCGGAGGCCATGGAATGCCCAGATGGCACAAAACTCCCCCAAATGACCCCATTTTGGAAAGTAGACACCCCAAGCTATTTGCTGAGAGGTATGGTGAGTATTTTGCAGATCTCGCTTTTTGTCACAAAGTTTTGAAAATTAAAAAAAGAAAAAAAAGAAGAAAATATTTTCTTTCTTCATTTTCAAAAACAAATGAGAGCTGTAAAATACTCACCATGCCTTTTAGCAAATAGCTTGGGGTGTCTACTTTTCAAAATGGGGTAATTTGGGGGGGGGGTTTGTGCTATTTTGGCATTTTATGGCCTTCAAAACCGTGATAGGCAGTGAGGAGTGAAATCAAAAATTTGCACCCTTAGAAATCCTGAAGGCGGTGCTTGGTTTTCGGGGTCCCGTACGCGGCTAGGCACCTAAACAGTCCCACACATGTGGTATCCCCATACTCAGGAGAAGCAGAAAAATGTATTTTGGGGTGCAATTCCACATATAACCATGGCATGTGTGAGCAATATATCATTTAGTGACAACTTTTTGTAATTATTTATTTATTTATTTTTTATCATTATTCAATCACTTGGGACAAAAAAAAAATATTCAATGGGCTCAACATGCCTCTCAGCAATTTCCTTGGGGTGTCTACTTTCCAAAATGGGGTCATTTGGGGTGGGGGGGGTTTGTACTGCCCTGCCATTTTAGCACCTCAAGAATTGAGATAGGCAGTCATAAATTAAAAGCTGTGTAAATTCCAGAAAATGTACCCTAGTCTGTAGACGCTATAACTTTTGCGCAAACCAATAAATATACGCTTAAAGACATGTGGCTGAATACATTTTGGCCTAAATGTATGACTAAAATTGAGTTTATTCGATTTTTCTTATAACAAAAAGTAGAAAATATCATTTTTTTCAATATTTTCTGGCTTTTTCCATTTATATCGCAAAAAAAAAAACGCAGAGGCAATCAAATACCATTAAAAGACAGCTCTATTTGTGGGAAGAAAAGGACGCAAATTTCGTTTGGGTACAACATTGCATGTCCGCACAATTACCAGTTAAAGCAGCGCTGTGCCAAATTGTAAAATCAGCTCTGGTCTTTATGCTGCGTATTGGTCCGGGGCCTTAAGTGGTTAAAGTCTGTGCAAGTGGATCAACCATTGAGAATTCACAGTGATACGAACTCAAACGGTACACCCGTGCAACATAAGAAAGTCTGTGATGAGGAGAAATTTCCTTGAGAGTCTTCTCATTTGTAAAAAACAGGAGAATCCATCACGAGGTAAGGTAAGGTAATGCCTGCTTACCAAATTTATATTATCCCCCACTACAGAGGATCACAGAAAGCCTTGATTGTATATGGATAAGATCAATCAAATGACATCAGGATGGATCCAGCCCACAAACAGCAAACGATACGACAGGTTCAATGACAGCTCTATAGGTCCCGTATTCAAATCTCAGAGCATGTGAAGAAACAGGAGACTCCCATAGTGTAAAACAGTTTCATTTATTAAAAAGTTAATAGAATCACACTTACAGTAATAAAGTTGATATACGGCCTTAAGTCTGCGGTCCCGGCCGGACACACGCAGGCAAACCCGTCCTGACTGGATGGAGGTAGGTGGTGACGTCAGCGCGCCGCTCCGTTCCGCCATACGTCGTTTCGCAACAGAATTGCGTCTTCCAGGGCACGGGCGGCACGTTACGTCACCACCTATATATACACACACACACAAAAAGAACCCTCCCCGTTATGAGCCACCGCGCACATGCGCCACACGCTCAAGAACGTGATAGGACAAATCCCTATACAGAGCCACCACGCACATGCGCACTGGCTCACAACCAAGCCTCGTTCTGAGTCGCTATCCGTACATATCAAATAAAGACTACACCGTCACCACGCTTGCGCAGAAGCCAGTGATGACGGCAATTGATGACAGGAACGAGGGCCAGGCACCCAGGACCAGCCTGAAGGTGCTAAAAGGCAAAAGGGCTTAACCTGTAACAGATGGTTAGGCTGTAGGGGGAGTCCATCATAAAGGATCTGGTATTGAAAATGCAAAGCAGTATACTAAAAATCCTAAAAGATGTTTGGCTATTAAGTAAAAATTAAGAATAGGAACAAATAAATAAAGCCGCCACAAAGCGTCTGACCAATATTAATGGGTCATACAAAGGAGATGATAACGTTCTGGGGACATGCCTCAGACTATCCTAGCTTACAAAACAACCGTGGGAAACTCCCAGGCGCCCAAAATGTACAAGCAACATCTAGTGGACGAAAAGGAGATGATATAAATTATAATTAAAAAAGTTAATAAAAAAAATTCACTAGGGGACCCCAATGAAGGATGTTCCAAAATGAATATAAATTCAGAAGCATGAATGATTGGATCCAAATAAACAATGGTCATGGCAGATAGAGGCTCAGAACCACATGGCAAATGTGGCGATAAGTCTATAACCCCGCCACAACCAATAGTATAGGATAACAAATAAATGTATACCACTAACAACAGAGACAAACACAAAAAAGCAAGATAATCAAATCCACCCAAATGTCATTGTTATTACAAATAATAATGGCAAATAAAGCACAGGATACCAGGCCCAAAATGGAACGGACAGCCATCAAGAGTTATTAATAAACGCATTAACGTCCGTATCGACATTTAAGCCGAACGGAACGTAAGTTTTAAAGCGATAAATCCAGGCCATCTCAAGCTTGAAGATCTCCCTAACCAGGGAGCTGCCCTGTATTTATCAATGCCTATAAAATGTGTATTGGACGGATCTCTCCTGTGCATTTGATCGTAATGTCTCGAGACGGAGTGTTTGTCAAAACCTCTCCGGATATTCCCTATGTGTTCGTTCAAATGAACACGTAGCGCCCTTTTGGTCTTCCCGATATATTGGAGACCGCTGGGACACTGGATGAGGTAGACCACTCCCTCTGTCGCACAGGTGATGAAAGGTTCTACCTCATAAGATCTTGAAGTGCTGGTAGACACAAAGGTGTTGATTTTCCTATCTTTACACTTATTTAAAGAGCACACCTGGCACTTTTTGCACCTATGATAACCGGTGAGGTTTGAAAAGAAACATCTATTTTCTTTTGGTGGGTCCTGTATACTTGGGGCAATCCTGTTAGACAAGGAGGAAGCTCCTCTAAATATAATCTGAGGTTTAGATGGTAAAACAGGGGACAAAAGTTGATCACTCTCAAGGACGTGCCAATGCTTCTGTATGAGCCTCTTGATACTTTGGTGCTGTATCGAGAAGGTAGTAATGAAAGGTAAAGAGATTTTGTTGATATTACTGTCTCTAACCTTATCACACAGAAGAGAGGTGGCTCATAACGGGGAGGGTTCTTTCTGTGTGTATGTATATATAGGTGGTGACGTGACGTGACGTGACGTGCCGCCCGTGCCCCTGAAAGACGCAATTCTGGGGATCATATAAATTTGGTAAGCAGGCATTACCTTACCATACCTGGTGGTGGATTCTCCTGTTTTTTACAAATGAGAAGACTCTCTCAAGGGAATTTCTCCTCATCACAGACTTTCTTATGTTGCACGGGTGTACCGTTTGAGTTCGTATCACTGTGAATTCTAATTTTTTGATCCACTTGCACAGACTTTAACCCTTCATTTGGGCTCACTTACAAAAAAGTTTTTTGGGGGATTTTTTTTTCCATCTCATGATCCATTATTGCTTTTTCAGTTTATATGAATATTTTTTTCATTCAGGATTACCTGTTATGGTTCTAATGCATTATCACATTATGCTGTTATATACTATTGTTGCACCAATATTCAATTAGTTGTGACGTTTATATTAGGGTTAGCGCATTAAGTGAAACACTGACTGTCTGCAGCTAGCCCAATCACCGGCCTGCCTGTCACAGTATAGAGACTAACTGTATTCAGGTTACGCTTTAGGTGAATGCTATGCAAAGCACACAGTACACTAAGTGAAACACTGACTGTCTGCAGCTAGCACAATCACCTGCCTGCCTGTCACAGTATAGAGACTAACAGGAACGGATCTAGCTAAACTCAATACAGTGTATAAATATATATACACAACACCTATGATGCATATATATCCTCTACACACTGTAACTACAGCTAACTGACTCGCCTGCCTGCTCTATCTAACTCCATATAAATGACACTGTGTCTCTGTAAACTCTCGTTTCACAACTCCAACACACTACACAAGGCCGCCGAGCCGGCGGCCTTATATAGTATGGGGCGTGTACTGAACCCCCTGAGCCATAATTGGCCAAAGCCACCCTGGCTTTGGCCAATTATGGCTCTCCGTTTTTTCTGCGCTGTGATTGGCCAAGCATGCGGGTCATAGTGCATGCTTGGCCAATCATCAGCCAGCAATGCACTGCGATGCCACAGTGAATTATGGGCCGTGACGCTCCACTCGAATTTGGCGCGAACGGCCCATAATGTTCAATCTTTGTCGAACGATCGAACAGCCGATGTTCGAGTCAAACATGGGTTTGACTTGAACACAAAGCTCATCCCTACTGCTAGTCCCCCATATTGCTTCAGTAATGCAAGCTGTGTTCTCTTAAACCGGGGATGTTTGTGAGCCCATATAAATTCAAAGAATACCTTCTGAATTTGCTTGAAATCATTTGATGGGATGTAGACGGGTAGAGCCTGTAGGAGGTACAGGAATTTGGGAAGGATACTCATTTTAAGAATATTGCACCAGCCAAACCAAGAGTGAAGGCCCGTATTCCATTTATTTAGGAGTGCTTGGACCCTTGTAAGTGACGGAGGGAAATTTAGGTCAAACACCTTTGATATGTGGGATGGGTTGATTGTGCCTAAATAGGTCAATGTCGTGCTATTCCATTTCAGCTTGAAGTTCATCTGTAATTGTGAAAGAAGCGACTGTGGGAGGTTAATGCCCTTTGCTTCTGATTTTAGAAAATTCATTTTAAGATTGGGGAGGGCTCCATATCTTCCAAATTCCTTAAAGAGATTTGGGAGGGATATCACGGGGTTCATGAGGGAAAACAACATGTCATCGGCATATGCCGATACCTTATGTTGGGTATTTCCCACTTTTACGCCATTTACATCTGGGTCTCTACGCACGGTGCAGAGAAAGGGTTCCAGTGACAGGGCGAAGAGGAGGGATGACAGTGGGCATCCCTGGCGTCACGTGTCCCATTGGAGATTTGGAATGGTTCTGACAAAACCCCATTAGCTCGAACTCGAGCCGTGGGCTTTGAGTATATTGAGGAGATCCACTGATACATATTAGTGCTGAATCCAACATATTGAAGGACTGCGAGCATAAAGGTTCAGTTCACCCTGTCACAGGCCTTCTCCGCATCTGTGCCCAGAAATACACATGGGGTTTGTGATTGATTCCCTATATGTAGTAGGGGCAGATCCAGAGTCTTTTCTCGGGAGGGGCACTGCCAAAAAATATGTTTTTTTTGTGGGAAATTTATCAGGGAAATGGCTGGTGTCGGCGCCTAGCCGCGTACGGGACCCCGAAAACCAAGCACCGCCTTCAGGATTTCTAAGGGCGCAAATGTTTGGTTTCACTCCTCACTGCCTATCACGGTTTTAAAGGCCATAAAATGCCAAAATAGCACAAACCCCCCCCAAATTACCCCATTTTGAAAAGTAGACACCCCAAGCTATTTGCTAAAAGGCATGGTGAGTATTTTACAGCTCTCATTTGTTTTTGAAAATGAAGAAAGAAAATATTTTCTTCTTTTTTTTCTTTTTTTAATTTTCAAAACTTTGTGACAAAAAGCGAGATCTGCAAAATACTCACCATACCTCTCAGCAAATAGCTTGGGGTGTCTACTTTCCAAAATGGGGTCATTTGGGGGAGTTTTGTGCCATCTGGGCATTCCATGGCCTCCGAAACTGTGATAGGCAGTGAGGAGTGAAATCAAAAATTTACACCCTTAGAAAGCCTGAAGGCGGTGTTTGGTTTTTGGGGTCCTGTACGCGGCTAGGCTCCCAAAAAGTCTCACACATGTGGTATCCCCGTACTCAGGAGAAGCAACAGAATGTATTTTGGGGTGTAATTCCACATATGCCCATGGCATGTTTGAGCAATATATCATTTAGTGACAACTTTGTGCAAAAAAAATTAAAATAAAAAATAAAAATTATTTTTTCCGCAACTTGTGTCAACATATAAAATATTCCATGGACTCAACGTGCCTCTCAGAAAATAGCTTGGGGTGTCTACTTTCCAAAATTGGGTAATTTGGGGGGGTTTTGAACTGTCCTGGCATTTTATACACAACATTAGGAAGCTTATGTCACACATCATCCACTCTTCTAACTGGGGCGGATCCAGAGTCTTTTCTTGGGAGGGGCACTGCCGAAAAATATGTTGTTTTTTTGGTGGGAAATTTATCAGGGAAATGGCTGGTGTCGGCGCTTCAATCATCTCGGCACCATGGTTGTTATGGTGTCAGGATGATTGAAGCGCATTATTTCTATTATTACATTGTAATATAAAATTAAATAGTTCAATGCAGAATCAGTGGGAGCCCCGAGTGTGTCACTTGCCACCGTCGCCTGCAATTAGTGGGAGCCCTGAGCGTGTCACTTGCCACACCTTGTGGATTATCACTTGCCACATCACCTGCCACACCTTGCGGATTGTCACTAGCCACACCTTGCGGATTGTCACTTGCCACTCACCTGCCACACCTTGCTGATTGTCACTTGCCTGCCACCAGATGCAGATTGTCATTTGCCACGTCACCTGACACAATTTGTGGATTGTCACTAACTTGCCTGCTAAGGTGTAGTTTTGGTTGTCTCTTGCTGTGTCCCAGAGTCAGGCAGCAGAGAGATAATGTAATCTCTCTGCTGCCTGCACAGTGAGGGCGGAAGTCACTGCAGGAATGCAGGGCAGGCACGGGCGGTGAGAGATGAGCCTGCTCTCTCACTCTCACCTGCGCTGCCAACACACTGAGCAGCACGGTCTGCCCACGAACCGCGCCGCCCGCCCACAAACCGCGCCGCAAGCGGAGCCACCCGCTTTCTTACCCGTCTGTGGAGCCGCACGCCATTGCACCCTCCCTGCAGAGCGGCCCGATGTGACTCACTGACGTCACTCGTTGCTAGACGCCAAGCGGCCCAGGCGTTAGCAACGAGTGCAGGGAAGAGGCTCCACCCACCTCCTCCTCCGCTCCTGGTATCGTGTCAGTGTGCCGCATATCTACATTAGACAAGTCTCTCTCTCGGCGCCGCTGATCGGCTGATGTGAGAAACTGAGAGAGAGACTCAGAGAGGCAGTGGCAGCCGCAGAACAAGTACTGTATATACTCGAGTATAAGCCGACCCGAATATAAGCCGAGGCACCTAATTTTACCCCAAAAAACTGGGAAAACGTATTGACTCGAGTATAAGCCTAGGATGTCCATCTGCATGCCTTACTGTGCCTCACTTTGCCTCACTGTGCCCATGCTTCACTGTGCCCATGACTAGACTGATGTTTAACATGGGAGTCTATGGAAGGAGGGCTTTGAAAAATCGGTTCTCCCTGGCCGTAGGTGTCCCAGACACTAAACGTTGAACACTTGTAGAGGAGACATGGGGCTACATGTTTGCCAAGTTTGGGGTCCAGGAGAACTACGACCAGCCGGTACCAGGTCCGCAAAATCCGCAAAATCACCGGAGAAATTACCGTTTAACATTGGAGTCTATAGAAGGAGTGCCCGGGTTTGAAAAATTGGTTCTCCCCGGCCGTAGGTCTCCCAGACACCAAACTTTGCACACTTGTAGAGGACACATGGGGCTACATGTGTGCCAAGTTTGGGGTCCAGGGGACCTATGGCCGGCCAGTACCGGCTCCCCAAATTCCGGGAGATCAGGCGCAAAAAAAAACAAACAGCAAGCGAGTGTGACAGATGGTCTTGGGGGGGCAATTGCCCTGTTGCCCCCCCCCCTGGATCCGCCCCTGATATGTAGTACAGTAGGTTAAGGACCTTGGTGGTATTGTCCCTTGCCTCTCTAGTGGGTACAAACCCTACTTGATCTAAGTGAATCAAGTGTGGTAGGTGTTGTTGGATTCTATTCGCTAGTTTCTTGGTAAACAGTTTAAAGGTACATGTTTTTTCACCTTAATTAAGGTGAAAAAACATCCGACAATAATGCCCCCCCCAGCCCCCCCGTTTTACTTACCTGAGCCCTGGAACGTGCTGCTCTCGCCCCCGACATCCTCTTCGCCACTCAGCCTGGCCGTTGATTGGCTACAGTGGATGGATTGAAAGCAGCGCAGCCATTGGCTCGCACTGTTGTCAATCACATCCAATGATGCGGCGTGCCGGGGGGCGGGCCGAGTGATACAGTGAGCGGCTATGGCCGCCGGCTGTATCACGGGAGCGCGCCCGCATGAACTCATCACCATGCGAGCTCACTCGCATGAAGGTGTTGAGTTCTTGCAGGGAGGAGTAGATACAGCCGCCAAGGGACCCCAGAAGACCAGGTTCGGGGCCACTCTGTGCAAAACGAGCTGCACAGTGGAGGTAAGTATAACATGTTTATTATTTTATTTTTTTAATTGTCTAGTGATCCTTTAACCACTTTTTTTTTATAATCAAAATGTTTTATTTTATTATAAACTTCAACATTTCCATTCAGCATTGTACATTTACATAAGACACAAATGAGCATTGCAAGAGAGAACTAGGTGCAAAATTGTCTTATCAAAAGTTTATCAATTATATTACCCCCCCCCCCCCCCCCCAGGAGAAAGAAAGAAAAAAAAATGTGAAAAAATTCCCTCTCCCCCCCCCTCCCTCCACGCCATCCCTGGTTGCAGTGGAGTAAGTCTGCTCTGTCCCCATTCACTCCATTCCTTCTACTTAAGTCATGTGTTCTCCTACTGTGTCCTTCTTTGTCACTTAAACAGTACCCCCTCCTACTTCCAAAGAGGCCACTAATGGCCATAGTGACTATTCTTTTTATGTGGGGAAAAAGGAAAAAGCTTGCGAAAAGGAAAAAATAAATAAAATTTATATATATATATATATATATATATATAATGTATTTTTTAATTTTTTTTATTTGTGCCTCGTAGTTACCGTATTTATCGGCGTATAACACGCACCGGCGTATAACACGCACCCCAAGTTTAGGAGGGAATTTTAGGGAAAAAAACTTTTAGGAGGGAAGTTTAAGGAAAAAAAAAACTTACATTTAAATGCAGCCTTACCAGTGTCCGTTGCAGCCTTGTCAGTGCAGCCTTGCCAGCAGTGTCCAGTGCAGCCTTTGCCCAGTGTCCAGTGCAGCCTTTGCCCAGTGTCCAGTGCAGCCTTTGCCCAGTGCAGCTTTACCAAGTGTCCAGTGCAGCCTTTGCCCAGTGCAGCCTTTGCCCAGTGTCCAGTGCAGCTTTACCCAGTGTCCAGTGCAGCCTTTGCCCAGTGTAGCTTTGCCCAGTGCCCAGTGCAGCTTTACCCAGTGTCCAGTGCAGCCTTTGCCCAGTGCAGCCTTTGCCCAGTGTCCAGTGCAGCCTTTGCCCAGTGCAGCCTTTGCCCAGTGTCCAGTGCAGCTTTGCCCAGTGTCCAGTGCAGCCTTTGCTAAGTGCAGCCTTTGCCCAGTGTCCAGTGCAGCCTTGCCCCAGTTTTCAAAATTGGCGCCGCCGAGATCGCCGCAGAGACTGGGCGGAGCGGGGCGAACACCGCCGAGAACGCAGGGACTGGGCGGAGCCGAGATACACATAGCCGAGTGCACTCGGCTATACTCGGCTTTTCTCGGCTTCGCTCACAGTCATGCCGAGTCCCGCCCTATGATGGACATATCACAGGTCCAATGGCGGGACTGGGCGTGACTGTGAGCAGAGCCGAGAAAAGCCGAGTACACTCGGCTATGTGTATCTCGGCGGCGATCGCTGCGCTCCGCTCAGTTAGCGGAGATCGCCGGGATCAGTGGGTATCGGTGTATAACACGCACCCACGATTTTCCCCTGATTTTAAGGGGAAAAAAGTGTGTGTTATACGCCGATAAATACGGTAAGTGTTAATTACCCATACTTGTGTGTAGTGGCCCCCATGGTCTAATTCCCCGACTTGAGTAAAAACAGACAAACTTTAAAGAAAAAAGGGGAATAGAGGAGTGATCTCCTCTCCTACTTCCACATGTTTATTTATTGATTCCCCTCTACCGGGACCTCTTAAGTGGCCACAAATGGCCATGGTGTTTAAAAATAAATGATTATACCTTGTGGTATCTTCACCCGTGTGTACCTTCAAGTGATCCTCCTGACCTACTCTTCCCCCAACTTTAAGTGGCAGTATACTTCCCAGAAAAATAAAATAAAAATTGTGATATCCTCACAGTGATCGTGTACAATCTCTGTCCTAATACTACTTTAAAGTGGAAGTAAACCCTCCTATCATTTTCAGGCAAGGAAGCTCCCATCTTGGCCTCTGTTTAATCTTCAATTGCCATGATGCTGCACATGTGATCTGTTATGACACCAGCCATTGGATGGTTTGACAGTTTGGTTGAGAGCACAACCAATGTGACAGTTGGCATTCCCGGCATGCCGGGAATGTAACTGCTTTTTGAAACTGTTAAATTGATGGGTTTACTTCCACTTTAAGTCCCTCTTCTCCTGTGTGTGCCCTACTCCTTATCCTCCACCCCCTTCCCACCCCTCCCCTCTCTATTTCAGCATGATTTAACTCCCTCTCTCTCTCCCAATTAGGGGCAGACATCTCACTCCACACTATCAACACAGTCAGATTTTGCTAGGGAGGTCAATGAGAAAGAGAGGGAGGGGGGAAAAATAAAAAAAAATTAAAATCAACAATAAAATAAGAAGAAAAATATATCAGTCCTGGTCAAGGTTCATAATTCGGTTCTTTATACTTCTATAGCTAAACCCATAAGCAACTATTCCGGGGGTCATTATGGATCTACTATGCCCCCTGCTCTCCCCCTCCATGTCTCTTATCCTCAGCCCATTTCAGGTGCACACTGTATCCAGCCTGCCCAAGTCTTCTCAAATTCCCCTTTTTTGTCCTTCACTACTTGAGTCCACCTTTCGGCTTCCATTATCCGGTTAACCTCCTTTTTCCAATCCTCTAGTGTTGGACAGGCGGCCTGTTTCCAAAATCTGGGGATTAATAATTAAGTTGCGTTCAATAAGTGTGGTATGATACTCTTCCTGTAAGCTTTAATGGAGCCAGGTGTTCCATGGAATAGGAAGCATAGGGGTGTAAACTCCATAGGTCTAGGGGTCTACCTCTCAATCCATGGTGCAATTGATACCCAAAATATTTTAATCCTGGGGCATTCCCACCACAGGTGGAGAAATGTACCCCTTTGCTCACATCCTCTCCAACACCGGGCATCTGCCGCTGGGTACATCTGAGTTAATCTTTCTGGTGTCCTGTACCACCTTGTCATGAATTTATAAGCCATTTCCTGCACGTACGAACTTATAGATGTAGAATAAGTTGATTTGATCATTTTTTTAATTTGTTCCTCTGACAGTTCTTTATTTAATTCTCTTTCCCATTCCCTGATAAAGTATGGGACTGTACTCTTTTGGGCTCCTAGTATCAGTCTGTACATCTGAGACAGCAGATGCCTAGCGTCCCTCAACCACTTAACGACCGCTCACTGTATATATATACGTTGGCAAAATGGCACGGACAGGCACAATCACGTACCTGTATGTCCGTGGGGTGCAACATAGGCAAGCCCACATTGCTTTTATACCCCCTTTTTTGTGATCACTTTTATATTTGTCTAAATGTCTGTAAGACAAATTTTATTCAATAAATCCCCTGATTTTATTGACCTGCACCATTTGGAGTTTTTTTCTTTCCCTTGCCTTGTCATCTGCTTTGGACTGATTTGGAGCCTGTAAGATTGGAGGAATTCCACCATGTGAGCTGTGTATCGAACTACCCTGCTTGAGACGGCCTGAGGCATCTACGGCATCCAGTTCCATCGACCTTGGTCACGGTGACCATTAAGCCTTACTGAGGTGTAGATATAAGTGTAGTGCTAGCTTTTGTTATCTGTGTACAGTGTTAAGCCAAACACAGATGTGACTCAAAAACGTAGTTAGATGTGTGAAACCAGGATGAACCAGTGCAAAAGTAAATCTAAACCAGTGCTAAATAAATCATGTGGTTATACATAAGAAAAATCATTACAATGATCGTTATTAATACAACCCATAATAAGCAAAATAGTAAATGGTGACTGTGAGAACTCAATAATCAAATAAAGTCCAAAGCAGAAAATCATTCAACCGTTAGGCAGTGTAAAATAAAAGTCAATCCAGAAAGAAAGTGTTCATTGAAGTGTGCACTTTGCAATTCAAATATGGAGTACTGTGAGAAACCGCCACCAAGAGTGAGTTGAAGGAGGCTTACCGGAAGTCTCAGACCTGGAGGGGCATATGCCACCCAAGTCGAGATAAGTTTAGAGGGTTAACAAACCCAATGTAGATCGTCTGGAACCTGGGAGTTTTTTTTATATTATTCCACTTCAGTCAGACAGGACATCTAGTGTGCTGGTCACATATTCATGAATGTATACAAAGGACTTGGTATCCATATTTCATACGTATGAAAGTAGAGAAAACTCACATAGCGTGATACCGTATGGAAAGGTTTTAATGATAAAATAGTAACAATAAAACACTCACATTTGCAATGGTTATAAAGGCATGAATTCAGGTACAAGAGCGATATGTGTAGACACGTCCACCCGACTAGTTTAGACTAAACAGTCATCATCTGGGGTATGGACTGTGTCCACCACACATCGCAATAAATAAGTAAAGTGACCTCCATGACCCCGGAAGTGGACCACCATTGCATCACTTCCGGTTCTTACTGATAATGGAGGGGGCTAATTCAAAAATGACATTTGTGTGGCTGTTGCGTTACCTCCAATTGAATGGGCCATAATATTAGGGCTGGTGTATATTATTTAATCAATTAATGAGGTGGAGCGGCGTATCACATATAGTGAAAATGCCAATAGTATGACCAAACCTCGTTGTGGGACCGCTGCGTCATTTCCGCTGCAGCGTCCCATCCTATTGACCAAATTTTGGAGCGATATCCAAGCCTCGTTTTGAAAAAGAAGCTTGGACGGAGCGCCGCAACGTTACGTCCGTCGTGCATCACATGACGCGGCCTAATAGAATGCAGCACCCACGTCTGGCTATGAAGAACAGGCGTGGATCCGACATGACATATAGCCGCGCCCCCAAGCGGAACAGGTGACGCCTCAGAGTCTGATGTAAGAGACTCTATTCAGAGCCAGCGACCCGCACGTCATCCCACACAGGGGACGGCTGCAGGTCACAAGCAAATGGGCGGACCTCATAGCTACATATATTATATAGCGACTAAGGGAGGTAGACACATCATCTAGTGATACAATGACTATATGTATACTGGTCCACATATGTTATGGAAAAGGTCCTGCAGATAATGCAACCAATCCTCTACATTACCTGCTGAATATAGGGATTGGGCCACACAAATGAATAAAATAACATATAGTGAGTGTTACTACACATATACAGTTAAAATTAGACATTTTGTAGTATTTTATATCTAAAAATGCAGGTGTCATGACAATGCACATGCATATCCTTATAAAATAATGAAATTAATATTAAAATTTAATTAAAATATGGCTAAAACTAAATAAAATAAAATGGAAATAGAAAATAAGTCGTACTATAATATGTACCAATCAAGACAAATTAATAAAGGAATTAATGTCCCACTCTACATTCATTCCTTGTGGGTGGTGGGTCTGGAGCTCATATATCCAGAATGTTTCCAATCTTGATACTCCCCTAGTGGTGGCTCCTCCCCTCCACGGAGCCACAAAGTGGTCTATGACCAAAAATTGAGTGCCGCTAGGATTTCGGGCATGGTGTTGTCGATAATGCCTGGGGACAGTGTGTTTAATACTCCCCAGTTTTATCTTGCTAATGTGTTCAGATGCTCTAGCAGTAAAAGTTCTTATAGTTCTGCCCACGTATTGTTTGCCACATGGGCAAGTCAGCAAATATACGACATGAGTTGTGGCACATGTACAGAACTGTTTAATTGGGTAAACCCTGTTGGTCACTGAGGATCTAAACTCCTTTGTAGACTTTCTTCCACATGTGTTATATTGGCAAACACCACATTTTTTACAGGGGTAGTAACCCATCCAGTTGTGGAAAAAAGTGGGTTTGATAGGTGGATTTATAATATTGGGTGCGATCTTATTTTGGAGAGAAGGTACACCCTTATATATTACCTTAGGTCTTTCAGGGATTAAAGCCCCCAATATCCTATCATTGTGATGGCAACTGTTCATGGGTATAAATCCATTTCAGTCAGTAGGCTTAAAATATGTACTGAATTTAAACTGTTGTCCTGATCTTTCAATCTGTAAATCCAAAAAGTGTATCATGGACTGACTAGATTCATAAGTAAGGGTGATACCTCTATCGTTATTATTTAACACTGAGAAAAAATTCTCCAGTGTATGTGAGGTACCAGTCCATAGGAGGAGGATGTCGTCGATGTACCTGGCCCAGAGCAAGAGCTGAGGGTCTTCCAGGGCATAGACGACATCCTCCTCCCATTTGGCCATGAACAAATTGTCCAAACTTGGTGCAAATTTTGCTCCCATTGCAACTCCTTTCTGTTAAAATAATAATGTCCGTCGAACCAAAAATAGTTATGTTGAGTGGCGAATTCCAATAATTCCATGACAAAATGTACCTGAGGAACAGCTAACGTGAGGTCTCTGTTTAAAAATATTTGAGCAGCCTCCATACCCCTATGATGTGGGATGCAGGTATACAGAGACGCCACGTCTGCCGTGGCCATGGTTAGTTCGCCCTCAAAAGTTGTTGACATAAGGCGTTTAATAACATCTTTGGTGTCCTTAAGATAAGATGGTGTGGTTCTAACGGAGGGTTGCAAAACGAAATCTATATATTTCCCTATCCTGGATGTAATAGAGTCTATCCCGCTAATAATGGGACGTCCAGGAGGCTGGAGCGGATCCTTATGAATTTTGGGCAAGTAATAAATAATTGGGATTCTAGGGGCTAAGGGGACAAGATACGACTTCTCTTTATAATTTAAAATCTGCGAATCAAAACCTCTAGTGATGAGATTAGTCAGCTTTTTCTTATATTTAAAAGTAGGGTTACCTGGTATTTCTTTGTAGGTATCTCGATCGCTCAAGATTTTGTACATTTCTTCCATGTAGCTAGCTTTATCTAACAAAACTATGCCTCCGCCTTTATCGGCGGGGCGTATGACTAGATCTTTATTGTCGCATAGGGTTTTGAGGCCCCTGCTGGGTAAAGGATTGTTAGAATTTTTTTTAGAGGGTAACTTAGCTAGATCCTGAAGGACCAGATCTCTAAACATGTTTAGTGCTGGAGCTAGCTGATTAGGAGGATTAAAAAGTAAGGGGTTTGCTAACCCCGAATGGACAATGCCTGAAGTAGCTGCCCTGGCTACATTTCTGGTGGGATTTGAAGTAATGTAGCGTTGGATATTAATTTTTCTAATATACTTATGTATATCCACAAAGGTATTAAACTTATTAAGCTTTCGTGGAGGGGCAAATTTAAGGCCCTTATCCAAAACCATCTTTTCTTCTTGGGATAATGTTATGCTGCTTAAGTTGAACACGCCTTGACAGGTCATGTTCGACTTCTCTTTCCGCCTTTGTAGTCTCCTCCCTCCTCTGGTTCCGCTCTTGTTTCGGGACCCCTTTTTCTTCTTAGGGGGTCCTCCCGAAAACCCTGAGTGGGACGAGAGTTGGGGTTGGATTGTTGATATCCGTATGGGGGTCGATCGAATTCTGCAACGGGATATGGGTACACTCTATCGTCTTGATGATCCTGAAGAGGAGAGTATCTATTATAAGTAGATGTAGTTGGGTAGCTCTGATGGGAGGAATGAGGGTGGTCATAAAATCTGGGTGGTGATCCCCTTTGGTATGACCATTCTCTCTCATATTTAAGCCTTATGTTAAGCCTTACTGACCCACTGTCGTATGACAGGTGGGTCCACCATCTGTGGTAAGAGTACCCAACTACATCATTTATTTCTTGTATTGAGAGTCCCACCATCAACATTGGGGTTCCACTGCTAGTCTGTGTTGTGGTAGTGATATCCATGAGAAGACACCCATCCAATTTGGCACATATTGTTTGGACTTTTTCATTGTTTTTTCACTTCAGTTTTGTGTAGTCCATAGGGGCCACACTCTTATGACCTCCATGAAGGACAGTTTACCCGCTAGGCTGCCCATTGGAGTGCATTTTCTATGGACTTCATTTATACATTTGTTTATTCATTAGCACATATTGAATTTCAGATTATTATATAAGTCATTCATGTTGTTTGCAGTTGCTGTCAGTAGCAACTCTAATGTCATTTTAGCGCTGCACTATTTGTTTATATATGTTCGCAGAGACAGGCCTGATCCCTGCGACTCCAGTGCTTAAGGAGGTGATTTCACCACCACAGTTAAAAAAAAGAGCATATATGCCGAAGCTTGGAGGCATCAGGGGCGGAGGAGCGATTATGCTCCTAATGCCGCGTACATACGGTCGAAATTCCGACGGAGGCTTGCCCGTGGAAAAGTCCGACCGTGTGTACGCAGCATAACTTTTGCGGGAGGATGCCCCCATGCTTCGACATATATAAATGGTGCATGTATTCCCATCATTAGAAGTGGGTGAATGAAGGGAGGTATTCAAATGGTGGGCATACCCACCGATCAATCTCTTTCTTTTGTTCAGCCAACAGGCTGCATGAAAAAAAAGATTACAATACATGTCCAACAAGGACCAGCAACGTACTGGTATGTTGCTGGACTATGAATGGTTATACCAGAATGATGCCTGCGGGTTTAGGTATCATCTTGGTATCATTCTTTTCAGCCAGCCGCCGGCTTTCATGTAAAAGCAATCCTAGTGGCTAATTAGCCTCTGGACTGCTTTTACAAGCAGTGGGAGGGAATGTCCCCCCCGGATATAAAAAGCGCCATTGGGAAATTGGGAAAACATTTTATCACACCGATCTTGGTGTGGTTAGATGCTTTGAGGGCAGAGGAAAGATCTAGGGTCTAATAGACAACAGTTTTTTCAAAAAAAAAGTGCCTGTCACTACCTATTGCTATCATAGGGGATATTTACATTCCCTGAGATAACAATAAAAATGATAAAAAAAAAAAAATGGGAGGAACAGTTTAAAAATAAAATAAAAAAGGAAAATTTATAATAAAAAAAAAAAAAAAAAAGCAACCCTGTCCCGCCCTGCTCTTGCGCAAAGGCGAACAAATTACACCCCAAAATACATTCTGTTGCTTCTCCTGAGTACGGGGATACCACATGTGTGAGACTTTTTGGGAGCCTAGCCGCGTACAGGACCCCAAAAACCAAGCACCGCCTTCAGGCTTTCTAAGGGTGTAAATTTTTGATTTCACTCCTCACTGCCTATCACAGTTTCGGAGGCCATGGAATGCCCAGATGGCACAAAACCCCCCCCAAATGACCCCATCTTGGAAAGTAGACACCCCAAGCTATTTGCTGAGAGGTATGGTGAGTATTTTGCAGATCTCACTTTTTGTCACAAAGTTTTGAAGATTGAAAAACGAAAAAAAAAAAAAAATTATTTTCTATCTTCATTTTCAAAAACAAATGAGAGCTGTAAAATACTCACCAGACGCTGCTGCTGTAGCACCTCTAGTCTATCTCAGACATCTCAGTTGTCAGCACCAACCTGGGTTACACTGACATTTTGAACACCAGGCACCCAGGATCATACCCTGAAGCCCCGTACACACGATCGGTTTGACTGATGAAAAACGTCCGATGGATGGTTTTCATCAGACCAACCGATCGTGTATGGTACCCATCGGTCTTTTTTCCATCGGTTGGAAAAAATAGAACTTGTTTTAAAATTTTCCGATGGATAAAAAACCGATGGTAATTTCCGATCGTCTATGGGCAAGTCCATCGGTTAAAATACCCACGCATGCTCAGACTGAATTAGGAGACGGGAGTGCTCGTTCTGGTAAAACTAGCGTTCCTAATGGAGAGAGCACATTCGTCATTCTGCAAGTTATTGCTTCGTTTAATGCAGCGCATGTTTTTTTGCTTTAGAACGGTCTTTAAAATGTCATTTCGGCAGCAGATCTTTCTCATGAGTTCTGAGAAACGTATGTCTTTCTTCTTTCTTGTGATCTTAGGAACAATTAGTTTAATTCTTCAAGGCTGACCTCACAAATTACACCTTTTTTTTGTTTTTTGTCTTTAATTTTGTTGTGCATTTTTTGGTGTGTCAATTTCTCCGAACAACATATTTTTTTTATTTTTTACTCATGGAGGTTGGTGTCCCTTGTTATTAATTACACATTGTATTTATGAAATCTTATTGCTACTTCAAAAAAAAAAACACATCAGGCATGTATGTTGGCTGAAATCAAATTTCCCTTTATTTTGGAAAAAACAAAAAACAAAAACCGAAGGGCAACTATTCAGAAATTAGCAGAGAATATCAAGTCATTAGATCCCAAATGCAGACCTGACTATGATGAATAATAAAATCAACAACAGCATGAAATCAGGAGCAGCAGCCAAAGACATACATCATCCCAAGCTGTGGTACTCCATCAACCTTCAATTTCTGTATGAGCAGCTCGAGGCCAGGGAATCACCTCCTGCTCTTCCCTGTAGCCTTCCCTCCACGCCTCTCTGCAGTGTTCCTTCCACGGCCCCGTCCACGCACCCTTGCAGGCTGGGCCACTGTGGGTGGTGATGTGGCAGGAGGAGGAGGAGGAGAAGGAGGAGAGGGATTGGCCTGCTGCGAGATATGGGTGGCCTCAGTCAGCAGCCCCCTCGCCCCCATGTGTACGGCCATATATATGAGGTGCTCACAAAGGGCCCGTTGTCCCGCCTCCATTCTGAGCAACTTATCCGCCAGATAGGTGCTAAAGCCCTCCGTAGGGTTGAGGGGGGCCCTCATAATGGCAGCAGCCTCCTGAATCATCTTTAGTGACTCCTCCTCCACTTGTGTCATCCGCCGTTGTTTTGGCGGTCTGACGTGGAGGGGAGCCACTTGGGAGACGGCGCTGCCACTAGGCCTGGGGACCTGCTGAGTCCCACTTGGCCCTGCCTCCTCCTGCCTGCCACACTCCTGACCCTCTTCCTCCTGGCTTGCCTCATCCTGTTTTTAAAATAAAATGAAAAATTGGATTATTTGGGGAATCTATCACACACAATTTTGATCTCATTACTGTTTTTTTTTTTTTGGGGGGGGGGGATGATATCATTTATGGCTAATCCAAACAGTTCAACACAATATTACTTAGTGGACAATAATTATGATCAAAAATACTATACCTGGCTGAAGATGCGAAGATCTGGCTCTTCTAGCTCGGGAGGCTCCTCCTCCGCCTCTGCAGGGGTGGAGGGAAGGGTGGAAGGAACGCTGCAGGGAAGGGTGGAAGGAAGGGTTGAGGGAAGGCTGGAAATAGATTCCCTGGCCTCGATCTGGTCATCCAGAAATTGAAGATGTCTGTAGTACCACAGCTTGGGCTTTACTACATCGTCGGCTGCTGCTCCTGATCTCTTTGACTGGCGCACTTCCTTGTATTTTTTTTTATAGGAATTACGCAGGTTGTTGATTTTATTATTGATCATAGTGTAGTCTGCATCTGGGATCCATGGCTTCATATCCTCTGCTAATTTGGTAATAGTTGCCCGACGTACATCACTCTTGTGGTACGCAGGGTGTTTCAGTTCCCACAGGTTGCGCTGTTCCTTATATTTTTCAATAAAAGTCAGCATCACCTCCGTCTCTCGTAGTTTATGCATCTTTTTGGATCAGCAAGTAAAAAAAAAAGTAAAAAAAAGAAAAGGATCAGAATTGTTTCTCCTCAACTTATCACAATATTGCCCTTTACAATCATGAACCATTATAGGCCACTGCAGGCCCGAGTTCCCTTCTTACCTTAGTTCACTTCGTTGGTTCACTTCCGGTCGTCCTTACTCCGCCCATCCCTAATAACTTCTTTCCCCTTTTTATACCCTGCGCATGCGTGTAACTCCGCCCTCGTCGCCCGCCCATGATGGACTTTTCCCCGCCCCTTAACGATCGGCGCACAGTGTGAGACGGCGACATGTCGCAGACACAGGTGGCTTCTTTAGTTGAAATTACCGACGAGGAAAGCCCGGAGGCGGAAACGTCCCGATCCAGTAAAAAAAGATACAAGGCGACTAATATGTCTTTTTCTGAGATGGCGGAGATGGTGGACATTCTGCGGAGGAAGGATTACGACGGCAAGCATGGCCCATACGACACCCCTAATCTCCGGAAGTCACAAATTATGGACAAAGTGGCGAAGACTCTCTATAAAAAATATGGGGTCAGGAGATCCAAGGAACAACTCCGTAAAAGGTGGTCAGACCTGAAGCTCAGGGAGCCGGAGCAGTATAGGAAGCTTATAAAAAGCATTGAAAAAAGTAAGTATATTGTACTGTGTTCTTTCACATTGTAATATGTATTCTTCCATGTTTTGCAACATGTGCTTGGCTTGACTGGTTTCACATTTTAAAATCTCAACTTTTATGTTAAGTGGAGAGTCCACTTATTTGCTAAATGTGTGGAAAAAATAATTGCTGCTCTTCCCCCAAACATGTTTGGCACATATGCACGTAAACTACATGTGGGCATGCCTCATTTTACTTCAACAATGTTTATCTACACATTGTTGGCTAGATGATGTGTTGTAAGGAAATGTAGAATGTGAATGAAAGGATAAACTGTATTCTGGGTAAAGGAGATGACACTCCAGCAGTTGTGTACTCTTTTTTGTTCTTCATCAAGATACTATACTCTGGGCCACATGACCAAATTTCTTAACGGTGTCACACACAGGTGGTCCAGTGGATACCTTGGTGGTTATCCAAGTGTATTTGTGAGTGTCCTCCAAAATAACATGTTGCTTTGTTGAGTTTGCAAGATCTCATATGTTCATCTTGAAACTCAGGGCCAAATATCAATTGGACCCCACTTTAAAACATTGAGAATCCATTTTCAGGCCTAAAAAGTCTGTGTGCTAAAGGATACATTTTTTTTTCTATTCCCATAGGGGAGAGGAGAGTGGGAGGACACCATGCTCAGGAGACGAGGAACCCAACACCACAGAAACTCCCCGAAGATCCCAAAACAGACCAAGTTCAGCAGGTTCAGGAAGCGGAGGGGGAGAAAGTGGAGGTGGAGGAAGGGGAGGTGGAGCTTATCAGCACAACAGGTCAGTGTCTGTCACCACAACTTCAAGGTAAATACAGATGTAGGCCTGCATAGTTTTTAAATATTTGTTTCTTTTTAGGGACTGAACGTGGGGGTGTGTCAGGAAGTCCAAATCCTCCATTCTCGAGGGCCAGCGCCAAAATAATCATTCAGGAAATCATGGAATGCAGTAGCGAAATGGACATTATGAGAAAGAGAATGATTGTGATTGAGCAAAAATATAAAAACATGATAGATATTTTGGGGAGAATAGTGTGAATAATGTGAACCCCCCTTTTTGTGTGTTTTGTTATGCGTCTGAATTTTTCTATGGGATTTCCACCAGCCCAAATGTGAGGATGCACACACTGAAGACTCAACATGTGCTATCTGCCGTCACAGGATATCTATGTCCCTGTTTTGGGGGTGCAACCTCTTCCTCCCTCCTCAAGTAGGGGAGAGGAAGGGTTTTCATCCCCAAAGCACGTCCATTGATCCCCCATGATGGCAGATAGCACATGTTTACCCTAGCCATGGGATCATGTTGAAGATACCCATTTGAGCCCAAAAAAGAAAGTGTGGTTCTTCACATTTGGGATGGATCAGGGGTAACATCACCCCATCTCCTGTTTGTATTTTTCACTGTTATTTTATTACTTTTTCAGAAAAAAAAATGTGGCTTTTGACCCATGCATGTTTCTGCAAAAAAAGCCGCACAAAAAATAAAAAAAAATATTTCTGAAAAAAACCAAAACTGTGGTGCAATCAATAAAAACATTTGGGAAGTCTAAAAAAGGTGTGCCTTGTTCTTTCTATGCTCAATAGCAGTTCTGAAGATGCAAAAAGAGTGTTTTTACCTCTGAGATTGGAGGCTATTTACTAAGGAGAAATACACTTGGCACTACTAGAACCTGGGAGACACAAACCCCAAATACAAGAATGACAACACAAGTTTGTAGTAAATCAAATATTTTTGTTTATTTTAAAATGGTAAAAGCAAAGGTCAGATGTGGTCTGGCATTGCGATGGCCCCCCTACCCGTGAAGTACTCTACGTATTTCTGATGTACTTCACGGGGACTTTGGGGGGCCAAGCCAGTACGGGCAGTGCTGAGGCCGGTCAGATTTATCAGTTCAGAGGGACCGGCCTCAGGCCCAACTGATGACACATAATTTGTGGAGAATTTCTGTAAAAAATTGTGCAACAAGCAGCAGCAGTCCCAATGTTGTTGAGTTTATAATCCGCCAAAATTATAGCTGTCTGGAACAGGCGGAACCGGCTGGCCATTATCCTGAAGGCATTCTCCCACAACTCTCCGGGCTCTGGCCAGCCGGTAATTAAAAACCCTCCTCTCCGGGGTGAGGGTGCGTTGGGGAAACGGCCGCATGAGGTGTGGTCCTAGTCCAAAAGCTTCATCCGCGATGAAAACGAACGGTAGCCCTTCCACGTTCTCTGCATCTGGAGGCAGTGCAAGACCCCCAGCCTGCAGACGGTGAGCGAACTCCGTCTCTGCGAATGCTCCGCCATCGGACATCCGGCCGTTCTTCCCCACGTCCACATACAGGAACTCGTACCGTGCCGACACCACCACCATTAACACAATACTATTGAAACCTTTATAGTTAAAATAGTATGACCCCGAACGGGGTGGCGGCACTTTGTGGACGTGCTTCCCATCAATTGCCCCTCCGCAGTTGGGGAAATCCCACCGCTGGGCAAATTGGGAGGCCACAGTCAGCCATTCCTGTGGTGTGCTAGGGAACTGTGGAGTCAAACAAAAAGAAGACATTAGTACGGTTTATGTTTACAGTGCAAGCAGATTACACGCAAAAACAGTGTTGACCAACATCATTCTAACATTATTATTTAAGGGAGTTTTTCTTACCAATAAACAAAGGCCCACTTAGCAGATACCTCACCCCCGCTGAGTGGACATTCTAAAATAATCTAAGGGGGGGGGCCTAAGGTGATTGTGGGGGATCCAAAAAAAGGCTCTACCAGTCTGCTGAGCTTGATTGAGAACTAAAAAATGTATGACATCTTTAGGGGGGGGGGAGGGAGGGTTGTCAAACTACGCGGTGTGGCAGAGTGAGGCTCTGTCCCAGTGAAAAAAGGGTTAAAGTGGACACAGAGTCTGCATATCGGCTGAGTGCAGAGCTACAGAGCGTAAATTTAAAAAAACAGAGAAAACTGCTCTGGCAGTTTTCTCAGATTTTGCTATTTCTACATGGGGCTTCTATGGCTTGGAGATCCTTCAGAGTCTTGGGTGGGATGGGATCTCCAACCCTGTGTCCGGGTCTTGTGGACAGCCAGCATGGTGTGTGCTCAGTTGCACACAACCAATATAATGAGGGGCTGGTGAGAGTGAAGGATGGTGAGCAGCTTGCTTACTGCAGTAGCTGCTAGTGAGTGTCTATGTGTGAGGACAAACGCTGTGTGCGTTGAAGGGCTTTAAGCTGTGTGCGTCCAAGGAGCCAGAAGCTGTGTGCATTAAGGGACTTCAAGCTGTGTGCGTTTAGGAAGCCCAAAGCTGTGTGCATCCAAGACTGTGAGACTGGGAGATCTGGTGGTTTAAAGGTATCAGTACCTAAAGCAAGCAGGGGAACTGCTAACAAGAGAGCCAGGAGGCTTGGTATGTTTTTCTTATTTTTGGACTGCTAAATGAAGTTAAACCCCTGCGTGGGAATCATGAAGGGACAGTTTGCTTTTGTTTTTTCTGTTTAAATAAACGTGGGTTACCAGGCCCTTAACTAGAATGCCTGTCTGATATGGACTCACTGCATAAAAACGCATCTATCCACTTGAGCTAAAACACCCCAATACCACAGTGGTGGATTCAGCGGGCAACACTACGGTGGAATCCGGGTCCTTGCTCCACAGTGAGTTCAGGTCAGGAACTGTTGGCTGAGTGTGGAAGTGCAGCCAGGCGAAAGGCATTGTGTGTTGCAGGTGGTGTACCTGTGAACGAAAAGTAAATTTTTTTCTCTGAGATGAACTGCTGCTAGCTGTGTGTGGCAGCCAGGCGAACATCATTGCACAGAAGTTTGATGGACTGTGTTGCATGCAGGTTGTGTACCTGTGAAAGGAGAATCACATTTTCTTCCCTCTGCTGTGAACTGTGTTACTGGTTGCTGTGTGCAACACCGCAAGGATGGGGCGGTCAAAGCAGAAAAAGGAGGCGATCCTTGCTGAAGCAAGAGAAAGGCTACTGTGGCTAGAGGGTATTTCAGCACATGCCCCAGCCAAACCAGAGAATTTGACTGAGTGTGAAATCTCTGTGATCTGGGGTAAGTTACTCATGTCACCCCCAGTTAAAAGTGAAGTGAAAGAGGTTGTCCCTGGCAACAGGAAGCCGGGTGGACAACAGCGTGTGGAAAAGAGGAGACTGGTCGTCCGTGGAAGCAACGTCCAGGCCAGCAGGGATGTTGGGGATTCAAGGAGTCTGTCTGCTGATGGTCATGACCAGTGGAGTCCTCAAGAGTGGTATCCCATGGCAACAGAGAGCCAGGCATTGAGGAGATGCCAAGAAATTAAATTTCAGCGTCCAGTACCGTGCTTGGAATGTGGTCAAGTGGGGCATGGGATCTTTACTTGCCCAAGGTTCTGGAACACCGCTGAAGAGTCTGGAAAGGCTGCAGTGTCGCCATATGGCCCCAAAGAGACAGTAGCTGGTATGGATGCAGCTGAGAGACAGCGCACTCAAGTGAAGGCTATGATGCCAGCCACTGAAAATGGTAAGACTGTTCCAGTTTATGGTACTGAACCCAGTGAAGTGGGAGTAGATCCAGTGGGGAGATCCACAGTGCCAATGGACATAGACTTGCGGCAGTGTGCTACCCAGAGCAGTGGGGAGGCACAGAATAAAGCCCAACTAGCCGCAGGGCTAAAGACTGGAAAGGACATGGGGACTCTGCATGTGCCTGCCATAGTCCAGCAGGTGGCTGGGAAAATAGAGTTAGGGGTGACCAAAACAGTGCTTGTGCCATGTTCCCTAGTGACAAGTACTGCAGGGTTGCCCAGGGAGACTTCCAAGAAGCCCGCAGTGACGGAGCCGAGCGTTTCCCAGGTCAACTTTGGAGCTGCCCATGTAGGAAAGGGAGCCCCTTTAAAAAAGGAGGGCGCTGTGAGGAGTCACTCAGAGGCTTTGGTGGGTAATAGACAATCCACAAAAGTAGCAGTTATGTCTACACGTAGTGAAAATTCTGATGGTTATGCTGACAAAAGTGTTACTGTTGGCAAATGTGATGGTATTGGTGATCATGACATTGAAAAATGTGTTTCCTTTAGTGTCATGTCTGAAAATGTTGGAAATGTGTCTGTAGCGCCACCAAAGCAAGGTGTTCAAAATAAGGTATTGCACCTTGCCTTGGTTGAGGATGCAATCTCCCAGTGTGATGTGAGAAAAAAAATATTGTCACAATGTGAGGTAGATAGAAGTGACAAGTGTGTTGTTTTGGCTAGTGAATCCCAGGTTCCTGTTGGGCCTTCTAGAGCAGGTGATGCAGTGCTGTGGAGCACCAGTGATGGAACCACAGGAGACTGGGATGATTGGTGCAAGGAAGCAGTTGCGGCACTAGGCCAAGTGACAAGGAATTACGAAGCAATGATGTGTGACAGAGTTGTGGACAGAACACCTGCTGTGCCCAGTGGAGGGATCGCAGAATGGCCAGTGCTCAAGGGCACGCCAGCCCCTGCAAAGGCTGATGCCCTCCAGTCTGAAGGAACGGTTCTGGGCGAAGGCATGGCAGATGGGTTGTCCACGGCCCAGCAACTAAATAATGGCAAGTGTCAAGTTGACAATGTGACTAATGTTGACTCGCAGAGGCTCATTGGTGTAGCGTTAGAGGTGAAGAGGAGACATGTGTCTGACAGCGCTCCAGGGGAGCAACAGGCTGGGATGATCAAGGAGATGGTGGTCTCTTCAAATGTCTCAACCTCACAAGCTGCAATGGATGAGCCCCTCCATGTCTCGGACAGGGGAAAGGTTCCCAAAAAGGTCACGCATTTAGACATTGGTTGCATAGAGTTGACAAAAACTTTATTAGAAATGCTGGAGTTGGTAAAAGTGCCCTCACTGTACACTTGGGTGTCTCCACCGCAGTCGGACCAGGTGGTGCTGCGTGGTACCAATAGGTGGAGCCAGGTGGTACAGGCTGTGCTGGGAAGCTTGTTAACAGTGTGGCAAATAGTTCTGAGGTTCTCTAAGGGGGTGCTCCCAGTTACTGAGTTGTTTGGAAGGCGCTCAGAACTGTTGGAGTCATCAAAGGTCTCTCCGGCTGGTGTAGTGACTGGAAACATCTCTGCTGGTGTGCTCCAAGGTGCAGCTGAGCAGTGGTCAGTAGAGGGCACAGATACTGTCTCAGCCGCTAAATCTCATGAGAAGGAAGGGCCCAGAATAGATACAGCACTAGCAGAGATGCTTTCTATCACTCAGAAAGAGGTACAACTTAAAGTACCCGGAGACAATGTGAGAAAAAGTGCTATAGGTGGATGCTGCAACAATGTAATGTGTACATCAGAAAGAAGTAGTTTGTGCCTAGATCAGTGTCATCTGTTAGATCAGTTACCCATGGAGTGTTGGACAACAGGTGAGGTAGAACTTGGCTTTAGTCCTGTGGGATTTAATCTCTCGCCTATGTGTGGTCCCTCCTCAGGTCTGGTACTAACAAGCACTGAGATGAACAGCACTGATTGCGTTGGAAAGTGTGACATGAAAATATATGATTTAATGATTGGCGCTGTTAAAAGCAATGTGGTTGCCCTGGGTAACAAGAGAGAGGTTTTTGAACCTGAAAGACCTGTGGTGAAAGATAAAACTTATTTACGTAAGCTGAAAGGTAGGATCAGGGTAGGCAGAGTTCCCCCAAGAGAGGAGAGTATGCTCAGGGACCCAAAGAGAAGAGAGGGAAGGCAGAGTATACGGAATTATAGGACCCTGTTAAGATCCAAGCTGGGACGTACCTGGAAGCACACCCGAAAAAAGGGTTGGGCCTACGTGGCTGATGGCCAGCACAGAGGTGTCCCAACTACTATGATGGGTGCAGGTGTTTCTCCCTCTGGATCAAAACAAGAGGGGGGGGTATGTGGCAGAGTGAGGCTCTGTCCCAGTGAAAAAAGGGTTAAAGTGGACACAGAGTCTGCATATCGGCTGAGTGCAGAGCTACAGAGCGTAAATTTAAAAAAACAGAGAAAACTGCTCTGGCAGTTTTCTCAGATTTTGCTATTTCTACATGGGGCTTCTATGGCTTGGAGATCCTTCAGAGTCTTGGGTGGGATGGGATCTCCAACCCTGTGTCCGGGTCTTGTGGACAGCCAGCATGGTGTGTGCTCAGGTGCACACAACCAATATAATGAGGGGCTGGTGAGAGTGAAGGATGGTGAGCAGCTTGCTTACTGCAGTAGCTGCTAGTGAGTGTCTCTGTGTGAGGACAAACGCTGTGTGCGTTGAAGGGCTTTAAGCTGTGTGCGTCCAAGGAGCCAGAAGCTGTGTGCATTAAGGGACTTCAAGCTGTGTGCGTTTAGGAAGCCCAAAGCTGTGTGCATCCAAGACTGTGAGACTGGGAGATCTGGTGGTTTAAAGGTATCAGTACCTAAAGCAAGCAGGGGAACTGCTAACAAGAGAGCCAGGAGGCTTGGTATGCTTTTCTTATTTTTGGACTGCTAAATGAAGTTAAACCCCTGCGTGGGAATCCTGAAGGGACAGTTTGCTTTTGTTTTTTCTGTTTAAATAAACGTGGGTTACCAGGCCCTTAACTAGAATGCCTGTCTGATATGGACTCACTGCATAAAAACGCATCTATCCACTTGAGCTAAAACACCCCAATACCACAGCGGGCAATGACCCCAAAAAAAGGAAAAGGAAAATAGAAGGCTAGCTGAGTTTGCGCCCACGATAGCATGCTGGAGAGGTTAGTGAAGGGAAATAGGCATGTAGGGCCCAAAAAGGCCTTTACAGGTAAAAACATGCATGGGGAAAATGGGGACATTACCAGGATATTACAAACAGGCAAATTTGGGTTAGGAGGGAAAAAAAAAAGAAGATACTAAAACAATCAAAACATATAATGTGAGGTTAAAGGAGCAAAATTACCTTCATATAGTCCTCCTGCAGGACCTGAATGATGGCCGAACACGTCTCAGGGATAATGATCCCGAGAGCCTGGGGGGAGATGCCTGTTGTGAACTTGAGGTCCTGCAAGCTTCTCCCAGTCGCCAGGTATCTCAACGTGGCAATAAGCCTCTGCTCGGCAGTGAGGGCCTGGCGCATCACAGTGTCCTGCCTCGTTATATAGGGGGACAGCAAATCCAACAGATGGTGAAATACGGGGTCCGTCATCCTGAGATAATTCCTGAAATCATCAGGATTATTCTCATGGATTTCCCGCAGCAGAGGCATATGAGAGAATTGGTCCCGCTGGAGCAACCAATTCTTGGTCCATGAACTCCTCCTCACCCTGTTCACGGACTGAACTCGGGTTACAGTGTTAACTGCAACACCAAGCCCAAAGCCAGCACGAGCTCGAGAACGAGAACGCACTTCAAACATGGTTTTAAACCGGTCGGCTGGTCAGAACGCACTCAAACAGAACGCACCGTGGAACAGCAAGGCCTGAGAAGAACGACCTGGAAAAACAGTAAACGAACGGCCAAGAAGGCACTGCAAGGCAGTAACGACCTGACTGCACGCACTGAATCACAAATACAAACCCACAAGCACAAACTGAACACCAGGAAACAATCTGCAAAGCACGGAGACTGAAAAGCGCGAATCGGCTCTCACCAAACTTTTACTAACACGCGGTAACACGAAATCAGCAAAAGCAGCCCAAGGGGTGGCGCCATTAGATTTGTTCGGCCCTTTTATAGCGCGTCGTACGTTTTGTACGTGCCGTCGTTTTCTTGCCGTCGGTTTTTTAACTGATGGTGTGTGGCCAAGACTGATGACAGTTTAATCGGATTTCCGATGGTCAAATCCATCGGACGAAAATCCATAGGTTATCCGATCGTGTGTACAGGGCTTTAGACTATACATGGTTCTGGTTCCTTGAGTATGCTGGTCTGGGACCCCTGCGTGAGCCGATCCGGGCTTTGATGAGGGCTCTTCTTTCCATATGAATGGCAACGGCAGTTTTGTTTGTTTATTTAATATACTTTTTTAGGACTCCTTCTTGTACTTGATATTTAATCAATACGGAACATTCTGACATACATAGATACCGTTTTCATGCGTGAAACACAGTTATATTCTCTCCTATCAAGAGCCTCCGAAGAAAGGATTGTTATTCCTGAAACATGTCAGGCTAAAGGAGTTGATTGTTTTTTCGTGTTTGGAAAATGTATACAAAATGTCTGAATGTTCTTGATTTTTGAAAATCTATTTCTGATATGTAAATTTATCATTGTGTCAAACACACTTTTTGATATTTGCATATTTTTAGTCACGCAAACCTTTTTCAAAATAAATTATATATATTTTTTATAAAAATTCTTCCCTCTTTTTGTGTTTGCCCTTAAAAGTCCCGTTGTACCGGGGGGTACTCATGCCCTTTTTGGGTTTATTCCCACTAATTTGGGACGGTGGCAACATCCGAGGAAAAAACTCCCTTTCTGTTTTTTTCCTCTATGTGGTTCATTTTCTATATCTAAAATACTCACCATGCCTCTCAGAAAATAGCTTGGGGTGTCTACTTTCCAAAATGGGGTAATTTGGGGGGCGGGGTTGTGCTATTTTGGCATTTTATGGCCTTCGAAACTGTGATAGGTAGTAAGGAGTGAAATCAAAAATGTGCACCCTTAGAAATCCTGAAGGCTGTGCTTGGTTTTCGGGGTCCCGTACGCGGCTAGGCTCCTAAAAAGTCCCACACATGTGGTATCTCCGTACTCAGGAGAAGCAGCAAAATGTATTTTGGGGTGCAATTCCACATTTAACCATGGCATGTGTGAGCAATATATCATTTAGTGACAACTTTTTGTAATTTTTTTTTGTCATTATTCAATCACTTGCTACAAAAAAAAAATATTCAATGGGCTCAACATGCCTCTCAGCAATTTCCTTGGGGTGTCTACTTTCCAAAATGGGGTCATTTGGGGGGGGTTTTGTCCTGCCCTGCCATTTTAGCACCTCAAGAAATGAGATAGGCAGTCATAAATGAAAAGCTGTGTAAATTCCAGAAAATTTACCCTAGTTTGTAGACGCTATAACTTTTGCGCAAACCAATAAATCTACGCTTGATATTTTTTTACTAAAGACATGTCGCTAAAGACATTTTGGCCTAAATGTATGACTAAAATTGAGTTTATTCGATTTTTCTTGTAACAAAAATTAGAAAATATAATTTTTTTTCAAAATTTTCGGTCTTTTTCCGTTTACATCGCAAAAAAAAATCACAGAGGCAATCAAATACCATTAAAAGAAAGCTCTATTTGTGGGAAGAAAATGACGTGAATTTCGTTTGGGTACAACATGGCATGTCCGCACAATTTTCAGTTAAAGCAGCGCAGTGCCAAATTGTAAAATCACCTCTGGTCTTTATGCTGCGTATTGGTCTGGGGCTTAAGTGGTTAAGCAGTGGTTGAGCAGGGAAATCGGCCTATAATTCCCACACGAGTTTGGATCTTTACCCTCCTTTGGGATCACCATAATGTGGGCCTGTAAGGACTCTACTGCAAAAGAAGAGGTGGATCCTACCGTGTTAAACAGTTTAACCATATATGGGCCAAGAGACGGCAGGAGGGTTTTATAATAGAGGATGGTGAGCCTACCGGGGCCAGGTGCTTTCCCAGGTTTAGTTGCCCCTATTGCTCCCTGGAGCTCTTCAATCATAATTGGGTCTTCTAGAGACTCCTCCGAGATTCCTTATGTATGTTGTATAGCGAAACGTAGATTTTCTGAAATTCTCGGGCGATGTGATGTGAATTGGAAACTTTGGTTCCCTTTAGCGGTAATATGTCGCCAATCTTTGTCCCTGAAGATATCTAGCTAGCATTTTGCCATATTTGTTTGCCAGATTCATACGAGACATATCTGCAGTGACGCTTTGGCCTTAAATTGCAACAAGTCGTTAATTTGTGAACGTCGGGTAAGGAGGTTGGTCTCCAAAGAGGCGGACGGTATCTGTTTGTGACGGGCTTCTAGCTTTCATAAGTCGTCCAGAAGTGAGTTCAGCTGTTGGGTACGTTGTTTTTTAAGTCTCGATCCATGCTTAATAAGCACTCCGTGGATGACCGCTTTGTGTGCTTCCCAGACAATACCTGGATCGTAATCCGCCGTGTCATTGGTGTTGAAATAAAACTGCAGTTCCCTAGTAACATCTGCAAGCACTTCTTTGTCTTGCAGGAAAACAAACAAGGCGCCTCTAAGTGCAGAAGTATAAAACTTTTAATATCCCCTAAAAGGGTTAAAAACACTTACAAGATAGTGGATGAAACAGGCATGTAGTAGGTAAGTGCGTCCAGGAGATGTTCCAGTGGCAGGGCAGTCCCAGTCTCTGATGTTAAAGCTTCCAGGAAAGTCCACGAGATAACAGCTGATTGTGCTGTGAATGTTCAGAGGACACAGTAACGATGGAGCCTGGGGATGATGTCAGAGGAAGCGAGACAGAAACCAGCATGGAACACGAACAGGAAGTGGACAGGAAGTGTGTCATGGAGGCGGGACGCGTTTCGGAACAGCTCATTGGTTCCTTCTTCAGCCAGTGACGATGGTTCCATAAGGGCTAGACTTCTTATAGTCTATGTGTTGTAATGGGGGCGGGACTAGTGGACGTCAATCAAATAAAAAGCAACACAGTGTTTTAGCAGCAGAACGCTGCCAAATGACTATACACTGTTTACACACACACAAATAAAAATAATAATAATAAAAATAAAAACAACAATAGGAGGAGGACCATAGCTGGACAGCATAATAGGACAAAATCTGCATACTACTTATTGCTCAGTTTGCATACTAATTTTTTGTTGGGGGGAAAAAAAAATGATGTATGACATAAATATTTAAACATATAACATAATCTATTTTTGACGATATTAAAATCCATATAAATTACAGTTAAAACAGGGGAATTATTATCAGGGAGAATAAGGATATGCATACACATATGTATGTATACATAATAAACGCATGAAAAACGCATAATACACCAGACATAAAGGGAGTTAAAAACGGGTGAATTATTATCAGGGAGATAAGAATATGTATACACATATGCATATATATATATATATATATATATATATATATATATATATATATATATATATATATATGTGTGTGTATATATATATATATATATATATATATTATAAAAAAAAAAACGCATAATGCATCAGACATGGAGGGAGTTGGAAATAGGGGAATTATTATCAAAGGGAATAAGAATATGCATACACAAATGCATGCATACATAAAAAACGCAAAAAAACAAAACAAAAAAAAAACACAAAAAAAACCAAAAAAAAACGCATGAGAAACGCATAGTACACCAGACATAGAAGAGGATGAACAATATAGAGGATTGCTTTATACAATGGCACTAATTTCAAAATCCTCATTTAACCCACCAGGGGCCAAAACACTTAAAGAAAAAATCCAAAACATTTCCCTACGACAAAGCTTGCGAAAGCGCTCAGCTGATGGTAGGTCTCTGGGCATCGCCTCAATCACCCAAACCGAAAGACCGTCAGTAGATTTTTGGTGATGTTCAAGGTAGGGCCTAGGGACACTATGATTGTCTAAACCATCGGTAATAAATCGGCGGTGTTCACCAAACCGTTTGCGCAGTGGTCTAATGGTTCGCCCTACATAGAACAAACCACAAGGACATGTCAAGCAATATACTACATGGTCAGAGGAACAAGTCTGGAAACCTTTGATGGGGTAAGTTTTTCCTTTTACACTGAAGTCCTTCTGGCCATGCTTGACAAACCTGCAGGTCTTACAAAGGGGTTTTCGGCACTGATACATGCCTGAAATAGCTAAAAATGTAGGGATAGAATACCCTGGCGGTAAGAGTTTTTCTTTTAACATACTTGGTGCCACTTTACCTTTTATGTTAGGGGCCTTTCTATAGACAAATTTTGGCTTTTTTGATAAAGCAGGGACAAGGTGTTCATCCTGCAACAATAAGGGCCAATGTTTCCGCACGATGCCCTCCATCTGTCTGTGGCGGGAGTGAAATTGGATGATAAACCGTATATCATTTTTATTGTTAGTGCTAGTGTCGGCTTGGATCTTAGGACGTGATGAAATCGACGTATCTTTATAAAAGGAATAGGCTGTTTTTACAATATCGGCAGGGAATTCTTTATCAAGAAATTTTCCCTCCAAGATCTTACTTTGAGTCTCATAATCGGTATCCCTAGTGCAGTTCTTTTTCAATCTGCAATACTGGCTTTTAGGTATATTGTTAAGCCACTGAGGGTGATGGCAACTTTTATAATTAAGAAATGAATTACCCGCCGTAGGCTTAGTAAAATTCCTGGCATGGATGTCCTTCCCAATAAAGAAGAGCTCCAGATCAAGAAAGGCCAACTGATGTTCGTCTATAACTGAAGTGAAATTGAGACCCATATTATTGTTTTTACAGTGAGCAACAAAATCAGAGACTGAGGATATACTGCCATCCCAGATAATGATCACGTCATCTATATATCTTCCATAAAACACGATGTGAGATGAAAAGGGGTTGTTATGCCAAATGTAGGAAGATTCCCAGTATCCCATAGTAATATTTGCATATGATGGCGCAAAATTAGCTCCCATCGCAGTCCCGTTTACCTGCAGAAAGAAGTCTTTTTCAAATTGAAAGTAATTATGAGTGAGGCAAAAAGCAGTTGCCTCTAAAATAAAGGATGCTTGCCTGGAATTCAATAAGGGATCCTGACATAAAAAGGATTGGACAGCACGCAATCCCACATCGTGTAGTATGGAGGTGTACAGAGACTGGACATCAAGTGAAACCCACAGGTAAGTGGGCTCCCAAGAATAAGGAGAGAGGAGTTGTAACAAGTGAGTACCATCTCTAATATAAGACTGCATTGATTGAGCAAGTGGCTGGAGGAACTGGTCAACATATTGTGAGAAGCCACTGGTAATACTTCCCATTGCTGCCACTATAGGTCGTCCGGGGGGATTAGTTTGATTTTTATGCACCTTGGGTAGGTGATAAAAATATGGGGTAAAATGAACGGTCCCAACTAAAAAAGAAGCTTCATATTTAGTAATAACAGCATCACGGAGTGCATCCTTGACAAGGGAAGCAGCTTCTATAGTAAAACGAGGCAAGGGGTCAGTCTGCAATTTCATGTATGTGTTACTGTCTGACAAGAGTCTATTTGCCTCTGTGACATAATCTAATCTATTCTGGACGACTATACCCCCTCCCTTGTCAGCAGATTTAATTGTTAAATTAAAATTATTGGTAAGGGCCTCAAGAGCCTTCTTTTCAGACTGAGTGAGATTATGGGCAGTCTTATTTTTACCTGAGATACACATCTCTTGAATCTCTGCGTGTATTATACGGTAAAAGGCATCAATACAGGAACCTTTAGACTTCGTGGGATAAAAGACGGAAACGGAGCGTTTTTCATGCGTTTTTTATGTATACATACATATGTGTATGCATATCCTTATTCTCCCTGATAATAATTCCCCTGTTTTAACTGTAATTTATATGGATTTTAATATCGTCAAAAATAGATTATGTTATATGTTTAAATATTTATGTCATACATCATTTTTTTTCCCCCAACAAAAAATTAGTATGCAAACTGAGCAATAAGTAGTATGCAGATTTTGTCCTATTATGCTGTCCAGCTATGGTCCTCCTCCTATTGTTGTTTTTATTTTTATTATTATTATTTTTATTTGTGTGTGTGTAAACAGTGTATAGTCATTTGGCAGCGTTCTGCTGCTAAAACACTGTGTTGCTTTTTATTTGATTGACGTCCACTAGTCCCGCCCCCATTACAACACATAGACTATAAGAAGTCTAGCCCTTATGGAACCATCGTCACTGGCTGAAGAAGGAACCAATGAGCTGTTCCGAAACGCGTCCCGCCTCCATGACACACTTCCTGTTCGTATTCCATGCTGGTTTCTGTCTCGCTTCCTCTGACATCATCCCCAGGCTCCAGCGTTACTGTGTCCTCTGAACATTCACAGCACAATCAGCTGTTATCTCGTGGACTTTCCTGGAAGCTTTAACATCAGAGACTGGGACTGCCCTGCCACTGGAACATCTCCTGGACGCACTTACCTACTACATGCCTGTTTCATCCACTATCTTGTAAGTGTTTTTAACCCTTTTAGGGGATAGTAAAAGTTTTATACTTCTGCACTTAAAGGCGCCTTGTTTGTTTTTCTGTTTCCATTAGAGATTGCTTGTCTCCCTGAGTGCTGCCTAAAGTGTGTGAAGATTTGCTACCCTCTCCAACACAGACCTTATCTGTCAGGATTCAAATGCTTGGAGCGCCCTGGATATACACATTTTTTCTGGATCTATTGTTTTAAGAAAACTTTTTAGGCTGCTGCACCTTATATTTGGACTGTCCCCTGGCAGATTGTGTCATTTGAACAATTAATCTTTTGACTGAGATTGGCCCCATTCCTTCCTTAATATTTATTGTGTTTGATCCTTCTTTTTTTTTTTTTTTTTTTTATCCTCCCTTGTTCCCTTGTATTTCTTGCTAATATTATGGAACTTTTATCAGAGATTGACTCACTTAAACACACTAGAGTCCAGGAACTTCTTGCCATTTTTCCGAATGATTTTTTTAAACTGCTCCCCCAATTTAGTCACGCACAATATGGTGCTTTATGCCATTCGTTTCAAAGATTGGAGAAATTGCTCACCTCTGCCAATCAACAATCTTTTCTACAATCGATTGGTGGTGGTCACTTCACGTCAAGTTTTTTTGGGAGCACTATTATTTTGATTGTCATTCACCATTCTAATATTCATTTATTATATTGTCATCTGGAATACGCAGTTCAGTTTTGGGCACCAGTTCTCAAAAAGCATATCGGGGAACTGGAGAAAGTGCAGAGAAGGGCAACCAAACTGATAAGAGGCATGGAGGAGCTCAGCTATGAAGAAAGATTAGAGGAACTGAATTTATTCACTCTTGAGAAGAGGAGAATAAGGGGGGATATGATTAACATGTACAAATATATAAGGGGTCCATATAGTGAACTTGGTGATGAGTTATTCACTTTACGGTCAACACAGAGAACAAGGGGGCACTCTTTACGTCTAGAAGAAAAAAGATTTCATCTCCAAATGCGGAAAGGTTTCTTCACAGTAAGAGCTGTGAAAATGTGGAACAGACTCCCTGCAGAGGTGGTTCTGGCCAGCTCAGTAGATTGCTTTAAGAAAGGCCTGGATACTTTCCTAAATGTACATAATATAACTGAGTACTAACAGTTCTTGGTAAAGTTGATCCAGGGTAAATCCGATTGCCTCTCGGGGGATCAGGAAGGAATTTTTTCCCCTGCTGTAGCAAATTGGATCATGCTCTGCTGGGGTTTTTTGCCTTCCTCTGGATCAACTCTGGGTATAGAATTGGGTATATGGGAGTGCACGATATTTTTATTTTATTTTATTTTAGTTATTTTTTTTATGGTTGAACTGGATGGACTTTGTCTTTTTTCAACCTGACTAACTATGTAACTATGTAACTATGTAACTATTTAATGTATGCAATGTATGTGACAGTATTTTTTTGATGATTTTCAATGTTATATAATTCTCATCACGGTGGATTGTTTGTTTTAATTTTCATCACGGTGGATTATCTGAACATTTTCACATATCTGTGTTAGATGTCATGTTGATTGTTTAATCACATATCACTGTTTATACTGCACTTGATCAAAGTGCAGTCCTCATTTAGTTTAGCGCTACACTTTTTTGTTTTTGTTTGTTCTCACCATTTTCAACTGGTTGTGTGAGCTGCTATTCCACTAGGCGGCGCGGAATTTTTTTGTATTTGGTTTTTTTCCAATCAACAATGGTGGGATGAATTTTTTCTTCAAAAATATATTTATCTGCTCATATTACTCCTAGAGGCCTTAGGATTTTAAAAACATGTTCCTTTTTAGATACGGCACAACAGAAAGAATGGTCCTCTATCTCTGAATTTTGTACTAATAAGTGGATCAGTATTATTATAATACAGAGACATATTAAATATGAACAAGTGGTACACCAGATACAGATCCTGATCTCTCAAATCATGGAATTGACCTCTCACTTACCTATCTATTGGCTATCTACCATCACTAAAAAAATCAATAAGAGAGAAGACCTCCTCACTAAATTTAAACTTGAAAAATTCCGGAGAGATTTGGGTGATTATAATAAAAACAATATATTCTCATGGAAACGTACATCTAATTGTAATATTCCATCTCTTATGGATATTAACCCATATGCCCCTATAGTTAACCAGCTTCCGAAAACTATAGCACACGATAGAGTGCCCCTCAAGTCTCCTACATCTCTATCACTACCTAACCTACAGAGAAAGGACACCAAAAAGGTACCCCCAGTATTACATTCATCCATACCTGGTATTGACCTACCACCTAGCCATACACAGGTAATTTCTAGTTCCAATCACAGGATATCTTCTCCTCCCTCTTTTCATACAGATGAAATTAATACGAGTACCACGATGCCTATTCATATAAATGACACTAACATTATCACTTCAATGCCTACTTTATCTGTTGACCAAACATCATCTAACTTACCTATAACCTTTGGTCCAAATTCCTTATATGTACCCACTACTAGTGGAGCCCAATCTTTTGAATCCCCTCCGGTCTCTTTTTTAGTATTAGACCTCCCCCGGACCAAACCTTTAAAAAGAAAGCACGAAGCAGAGGATGCCGGGGTAGAGGAAGTAGATCCAAGTCCAGACCACAGGAAAAAGAGAGTACAGTAAAAATCTTCAATCTCTCGACACACCAGCTGTCTAGTGATGAAATCTCTTTACTCAGTCGGGGCCTTAATTTTGCACCTTCTGCTCAACCAAACCCCTTTCTTTTATTTACTGATTTAAATAAGTTTATACGTCGTCTTACTTTAAAACGATTTTTTTATATAAAGTCTACCCACCACATGCCTAATCAATCTGAGGTTTACCCTATTCCAGCCAGTCCCCTGTGTAATGACAATATGACTCATGATGATCATGTCTGTTTAGCTCTCTTAGAAGACCTTTATTGTCCTAATACTGAACCTGACTATGAGCATTCTGCCAGGGCCTCTTTGTTTGATAGTTCAGTGAATGACCAAATACAGTATACCCAGTATCTTATGACCTCGCCACCAATTCAGAATACCAAATTCAGACCTGTCTCCGTCTTTTATCCCACGAAGTCTAAAGGTTCCTCTATTGATGCCTTTTACCGTATAGTACACGCAGAGATTCAAGAGATGTGTATCTCAGGTAAAAATAAGACTGCCCATAATCTCACTCAGTCTGAAAAGAAGGCTCTTGAGGCCCTTACCAATAATTTTAATTTAACAATTAAATCTGCTGACAAGGGAGGGGGTATAGTCGTCCAGAATAGATTAGATTATGTCACAGAGGCAAATAGACTCTTGTCAGACAGTAACACATACATGAAATTGCAGACTGACCCCTTGCCTCGTTTTACTATAGAAGCTGCTTCCCTTGTCAAGGATGCACTCCGTGATGCTGTTATTACTAAATATGAAGCTTCTTTTTTAGTTGGGACCGTTCATTTTACCCCATATTTTTATCACCTACCCAAGGTGCATAAAAATCAAACTAATCCCCCCGGACGACCTATAGTGGCAGCAATGGGAAGTATTACCAGTGGCTTCTCACAATATGTTGACCAGTTCCTCCAGCCACTTGCTCAATCAATGCAGTCTTATATTAGAGATGGTACTCACTTGTTACAACTCCTCTCTCCTTATTCTTGGGAGCCCACTTACCTGTGGGTTTCACTTGATGTCCAGTCTCTGTACACCTCCATACCACACGATGTGGGATTGCGTGCTGTCCAATCCTTTTTATGTCAGGATCCCTTATTGAATTCCAGGCAAGCATCCTTTATTTTAGAGGCAACTGCTTTTTGCCTCACTCATAATTACTTTCAATTTGAAAAAGACTTCTTTCTGCAGGTAAACGGGACTGCGATGGGAGCTAATTTTGCGCCATCATATGCAAATATTACTATGGGATACTGGGAATCTTCCTACATTTGGCATAACAACCCCTTTTCATCTCATATCGTGTTTTATGGAAGATATATAGATGACGTGATCATTATCTGGGATGGCAGTGTATCCTCAGTCTCTGATTTTGTTGCTCACTGTAACAACAATAATATGGGTCTCAATTTCACTTCAGTCATAGACGAACATCAGTTGGCCTTTCTTGATCTGGAGCTCTTCTTTATTGGGAAGGACATCCATGCCAGGAATTTTACTAAGCCTACGGCGGGTAATTCATTTCTTAATTATAAAAGTTGCCATCACCCTCAGTGGCTTAACAATATACCTAAAAGCCAGTATTGCAGATTGAAAAAGAACTGCACTAGGGATACCGATTATGAGACTCAAAGTAAGATCTTGGAGGGAAAATTTCTTGATAAAGAATTCCCTGCCGATATTGTAAAAACAGCCTATTCCTTTTATAAAGATACGTCGATTTCATCACGTCCTAAGATCCAAGCCGACACTAGCACTAACAATAAAAATGATATACGGTTTATCACTCAATTTCACTCCCGCCACAGACAGATGGAGGGCATCGTGCGGAAACATTGGCCCTTATTGTTGCAGGATGAACACCTTGTCCCTGCTTTATCAAAAAAGCCAAAATTTGTCTATAGAAAGGCCCCTAACATAAAAGGTAAAGTGGCACCAAGTAAGTTAAAAGAAAAACCCTTACCGCCAGGGTATTCTATCCCTACATTTTTAGCTATTTCAGGCATGTATCAGTGCCGAAAACCCCTTTGTAAGACCTGTAGGTCTGTCAAGCATGGCCAGAAGGACTTCAGTGTAAAAGGAAAAACTTACCCCATCAAAGGTTTCCAGACTTGTTCCTCTGACCATGTAGTATATTGCTTGACATGTCCTTGTGGTTTGTTCTATGTAGGGCGAACCATTAGACCACTGCGCAAACGGTTTGGTGAACACCGCCGTTTTATTACCGATGGTTTAGACAATCATAGTGTCCCTAGGCCCTACCTTGAACATCACCAAAAATCTACTGAAGGTCTTTCGGTTTGGGTGATTGAGGCGATGCCCAGAGACCTACCATCAGCTGAGCGCTTTCGCAAGCTTTGTCGTAGGGAAATGTTTTGGATTTTTTCTTTAAGTGTTTTGGCCCCTGGTGGGTTAAATGGGGATTTTGAAATTAGTGCCATTGTATAAAGCAATCCTCTATATTGTTCATCCTCTTCTATGTCTGGTGTACTATGCGTTTCTCATGCGTTTTTTTTTTTTGTTTGTTTTTTTGTTTTTTTTTTGCGTTTTTTATGTATGCATGCATTTGTGTATGCATATTCTTATTCCCTTTGATAATAATTCCCCTATTTCCAACTCCCTCCATGTCTGATGCATTATGCGTTTTTTTTTATTATATATATATATATTGTGACAGCAGGAAGGTAAAGTCACCTGGTTGCATCCAGGGGGGTAGATATATTTCGCCCAGATTCAGGCTTTACGCTGACTTATACAACTAGGTGGAGAGTTGTATAAGCCCAGCTAAGGCTAGTGGGCTCATGGATGACTCATACCTCTAGGGAGAGTGTGGGGCGTCGTGCAGACAGAGATGAGGAGACCAGCTGAACCTTGTCAGCTCATTTAGGCCTCTATAAGAACTCCCAGCTTCATTGGATGTTGGCTCATGCCTGGAACCAGACCTGTGTGGACTGTCTAGGGAGAGTGAACCCCTGTGCGGTGAGGCAAAGCCTGTGTGGCTATTTGTTTGGACTTTTACTAAACCAGGGACTTAGGGACTAGGACAGCACTAGGCTGATCCCAGTTGTTAGTTAGGAAACCTGTATGTTTAGTCAGAGGTCAACTTGACCAGGATTTATTTTGGTTATGTTTCTTTTGCTTTGCTGTGTTTTGTCACTGTAAATAGCAAATAAACCGCACCTTTTTGATTTTGAAAACCACAACCTCCGTTTGCTGGGCCTGTTTTGTGTGGGGAGCCCATCCCGGGGGTCACACACACCCGCTGCCGAGCTAACCCCCTCACAGTTGGTGGAGAATGCAGGCAGTTTTTTTTTAAGCCAGCATGGAGGAGATACTGAAGCAGCTGGCTCTAGCAAATGCCAATCAACAGCAGACAAATGCAGGTTTGCAAAAGAGCCTTGCAGCTCAACAACAGAGCCTTGCAGCCCAGCAGCAGACAAACGCAACTTTGCAACAGAGTCTGGAGGCTCAGCAACGAGCCCAGCAGCAATCTGAGGCCCGCTTCATAGACCTGTTGCAGAAGCAAGAGCAGAGACTACAACAACAGATGGAAGCAGTAATGCAGCAACGTCCGCAGACCAGTGAGGAAAGCCGTCCCACTAATACCGCGTCCTTTGGGGTGAGTCGTTTATTGACAAAAATGACTGGAGAGGATGATCCAGAGGTATTTTTGACCACATTTGAAAGGACCGCTGAAAGGGAAAAGTGGCCTGAGGAGCAGTGGGCTGGACTGGTGGCTCCTCTGTTAACTGGTGAATCGCAGAAAGCTTACTATGACCTAGAGCCTAACCAAGCAAAAGACTATGTGATGCTAAAAGCTGAAATATTGGCAAGGCTGGGTGTCACCCAGGCTGTCCGGGCTCAGCGTGTGCATAACTGGACTTTCCAGCTTGGAAAACCCCCCAGGTCTCAAATGTATGATCTCATTCACCTGAGCAGAAAGTGGCTACAGCCAGAGACTTTGTCCGCACCAAAGATTGTGGAACGTGTTGTAATGGATCGGTTTTTGAGAGCTCTTCCTACTGCCATCCAAAAGTGGGTAAGCCATGGAGACCCAGAGACGGCCGATGGTCTTGTGGATCGTGTGGAGAAATACTTGGCTACAGAGAACCTGACGGCCTCTTCCAGAGACACTCGGACTTTCCACCCTAAGACCAGACCATCCCCAGGGGCGGATAAGAGGATTCCAAGGGGTGAGGGTGGAGAGAGTGAGAGGGTGGGAGCTCTACCCCAAGTTTGGCGAGAACAGCCTGGGAAATCAGCGGCTCAAGAGGCGGCAAGAAGGATCGTTTGCTACCGCTGCCGGCAAGCGGGACATATTGCAGCCAATTGCCCGGTTGTGGAGGAACTCATGCAGTGTGACTTTCTGACGGGCAGACGTCAGTCGCTGTGTGCGACAGTCGCATGCACTGCCATTCGAGGAACTGAGAAACATTTATGCAAAATGTGTGTTAATGGTAGAAATGTTGTGGTATTGCTGGATTCAGGTAGCCTTGTGACCCTGATAAAGGCTGAGTTAGTTAAAACAGAGGTCTCTGGGAATAGCAAGGTAGCTGTTATTTGTGTGCATGGGGACACCCGAGAGTATCCAGTGACTACAGTGTGTTTCGAGACCCCCAAAGGTACCCTCTCTCATCCAGTGGGCTTAGTATCTCAGTTACCGCATGACGCCATTGTGGGAAGGGATTTTCCGAAGTTCTGGGAACTGTGGGATGATCCTGAGCCCCTCACTGGTGCCCCTATGTACCAGGAATGTGATAGCCAGAACTCCCCTGAGAGTGGTGAGGACTCTCCGGAATTTCCCTTATCAGTATTGGCAGGGGAGACTCAAGAAACTGGAGAGGAGCCCACCTCCTCAGACGAAAACCTACCGTCTGTGGAGTTTTCTGATCTTGAGGTTCACAGGGAAAACTTTGCCACAGAACAGTTGAAAGACCCCGCCCTAATAAAGGCACGGGAAAACGTAGTGAAAATAGATGGCGAGTTAGTGAACCCAGATAATACCTGCACTTACCCATACTTCAGCGTAGAGAAGGACCTACTGTATCGGGTGGCAAAAAGGGCAGAAGAAACCGTTGAGCAGCTTGTGGTGCCCAAACCTTACAGGAAGTTGGTGTTGGAGTTGGCCCATGGGCACATTCTTGGAGGTCATCTGGGGACAGAGAAAACCCGAGAGAGGGTATTACAGAGATTCTATTGGCCGGGGGTGATGAAGGACGTAGAAAATTATTGTTCCTCCTGCCCTGTGTGTCAGAGGTTGGCCCCGATGCCACATTTCCGTAGCCCGCTGGTCCCTCTACCCATCATTGAGGTCCCGTTTGAGAGGATCGCCATGGATTTGGTAGGTCCTATAATCAAGTCCGCTAGGGGGCACCAGTACATATTAGTTATAATGGACTATGCCACCCGTTATCCAGAAGCGATCCCTCTCCGAAATACCTCGGCCAAAACCATAGCCAAAGAGCTATCTCTTGTTTTTAGCCGGGTGGGTATTTGTAAAGAACTGCTTACGGACCAAGGTACACCCTTTTATGTCCCGGGTTATGAAAGAGCTGTGTAAATTGTTCAAAGTGACGCAATTGCGTACGTCTGTGTATCACCCCCAAACCGATGGGCTGGTTGAAAGATTCAACAAAACCCTAAAACAAATGTTGAAGAAAGTGGTGGATATAGATGGAAAGGATTGGGACTGTTTACTTCCTTATTTGATGTTTGCTATTAGGGAGGTGCCCCAATCCTCTACGGGATTCTCCCCCTTTGAGTTACTGTATGGGAGACACCCAAGAGGGCTGTTGGATATTGCAAAGGAAACTTGGGAAAGTGAGAGTTCTCCCCACAGGAGTGTGATTGAGCATGTCGCCCTGATGCAAGATCGAATTGCACAGGTAATGCCCATCGTGAAGGAACATTTGGCCCAAGCGCAGTTGGCACAGCAGAGAGTGTACAACCGTGGAGCCAAGACCCGTACCTTTTCCCCGGGGGATAGGATATTGGTACTTGTCCCTACGGTTGAAAGTAAATTCCTTGCCAAATGGCAAGGCCCCTACGAGATAATGGAAAAAGTGAGCGAAGTGAATTACAAGGTCAGACAACCAGGAAGGCGAAAGCCCGAACAGATCTATCACGTTAATCTGTTGAAAGCCTGGAGGGATAGAGAGTCCCTAGTCGCAGACACTTGGTCACCAGCTCAAACTGGTTGCGTGATTCCTGAGGTTGGAATAGCAGCCACCTTGTCACAACCCCAACAACAGGAGGTTAAGGAGTTTGTGCTTCGCAACAAGGAGGTATTCTCTGAGCTGCCGGGACAAACATCTGGGGTAGAGCATGACATCATTACCCCGCCCGGTGAAAGGGTGAAGTTAAAACCCTATCGGATCCCAGAGGCTCGACGGGAGGCAATACGGGAGGAAGTACAGAAAATGCTGAACTTAGGGGTGATAGAGGAGTCCCAAAGTGATTGGTCTAGTCCCATCGTGTTGGTGCCTAAACCGGATGGGAGCTGGCGATTTTGTAACGATTTTCGTCAGTTGAACAAAGTTACAAAATTTGACACCTACCCCATGCCACGTATAGATGAGTTGATCGACCGGCTGGGAACAGCCCGATACATGACGACTCTTGACCTCACAAAAGGGTATTGGCAAATCCCCCTGGCCAAGTCGGCCAAAGAGAAAACCGCATTTGTAACCCCAGACGGGGCGTTCCAATATAAAAGAATGCCGTTCGGGTTACAGAATGCGCCGGCCACATTCCAGCGGAAAATGGACCAGATGCTGAGGCCCCATCGGAAGTATGCTGCGGCTTACCTGGATGACGTAATTGTCCATAGCACAGATTGGGCCTCACATCTGCCAAAAGTGCAAGCAGTCCTGGACTCTGTTCGGGAAGCGGGGTTTACGGCTAACCCCAAGAAGTGTACCATTGGGCAGGAGGAGGCCAAATATCTTGGGTACACCATTGGGAGGGGAGTAATAAAACCCCAACTCAACAAAGTCGAGGCCATCCAGAGTTGGCCACGTCCCAACAGCAAGAAGCAGGTACGAGCCTTTCTGGGAATCGCTGGGTATTATCGGCGATTCATTCCCCACTTTGCTTCTAAGGCTGTGCCCCTAACCAACCTGACGAAGGGGAAAGGGTCGGTCATGATTAAATGGACCCCCGAGGCTGAGGCAGCATTCCAATTCTTGAAACAAGCCTTATGTAGCCAGCCAGTGTTGTACTCACCCGACTTCTCTAAAGACTTTGTCGTACAAAGTGATGCGTCAGATGTGGGGTTAGGAGCAGTATTGTCCCAGGTCTGGAACGGGGAAGAGCACCCAGTCATTTACCTCAGCAGGAAATTGAAGTCCCATGAGGTAAATTACGCCACCGTTGAAAAGGAGTGTTTAGCGGTGAAGTGGGCTCTAGATTCCCTTCGGTACTACCTGCTAGGTAGGCACTTTGACATGGTTACGGATCACGCTCCGTTAAAGTGGATGGCTCAAAACAAGGAAACAAATAGAAGAGTGAATAGGTGGTTCCTGGCCCTCCAGGAATTCAACTTCACAGTAAAGCATCGCCCTGGCGTTCAAATGGGGAATGTGGATGCTTTGTCTCGAGTACATGAATGCCTGATTGCTGGTGTTCCAACCCCGAGGTTAAAACAAGAGGGGGGGGTATGTGACAGCAGGAAGGTAAAGTCACCTGGTTGCATCCAGGGGGGTAGATATATTTCGCCCAGATTCAGGCTTTACGCTGACTTATACAACTAGGTGGAGAGTTGTATAAGCCCAGCTAAGGCTAGTGGGCTCATGGATGACTCATACCTCTAGGGAGAGTGTGGGGCGTCGTGCAGACAGAGATGAGGAGACCAGCTGAACCTTGTCAGCTCATTTAGGCCTCTATAAGAACTCCCAGCTTCATTGGATGTTGGCTCATGCCTGGAACCAGACCTGTGTGGACTGTCTAGGGAGAGTGAACCCCTGTGCGGTGAGGCAAAGCCTGTGTGGCTATTTGTTTGGACTTTTACTAAACCAGGGACTTAGGGACTAGGACAGCACTAGGCTGATCCCAGTTGTTAGTTAGGAAACCTGTATGTTTAGTCAGAGGTCAACTTGACCAGGATTTATTTTGGTTATGTTTCTTTTGCTTTGCTGTGTTTTGTCACTGTAAATAGCAAATAAACCGCACCTTTTTGATTTTGAAAACCACAACCTCCGTTTGCTGGGCCTGTTTTGTGTGGGGAACCCATCCCGGGGGTCACACACACCCGCTGCCGAGCTAACCCCCTCACAATATATATATGCACACGTATGCATATGTGTATACATATTCTTATCTCCCTGATAATAATTCACCCGTTTTTAACTCCCTTTATGTCTGGTGTATTATGCGTTTTTCATGCGTTTTTTATGTATACATACATATGTGTATGCATATCCTTATTCTCCCTGATAATAATTCCCCTGTTTTAACTGTAATTTATATGGATTTTAATATCGTCAAAAATAGATTATGTTATATGTTTAAATATTTATGTCATACATCATTTTTTTTTCCCCCAACAAAAAATTAGTATGCAAACTGAGCAATAAGTAGTATGCAGATTTTGTCCTATTATGCTGTCCAGCTATGGTCCTCCTCCTATTGTTGTTTTTATTTTTATTATTATTATTTTTATTTGTGTGTGTGTAAACAGTGTATAGTCATTTGGCAGCGTTCTGCTGCTAAAACACTGTGTTGCTTTTTATTTGATTGACGTCCACTAGTCCCGCCTCCATTACAACACATAGACTATAAGAAGTCTAGCCCTTATGGAACCATCGTCACTGGCTGAAGAAGGAACCAATGAGCTGTTCCGAAACGCGTCCCGCCTCCATGACACACTTCCTGTTCGTGTTCCATGCTGGTTTCTGTCTCGCTTCCTCTGACATCATCCCCAGGCTCCAGCGTTACTGTGTCCTCTGAACATTCACAGCACAATCAGCTGTTATCTCGTGGACTTTCCTGGAAGCTTTAACATCAGAGACTGGGACTGCCCTGCCACTGGAACATCTCCTGGATGCACTTACCTACTACATGCCTGTTTCATCCACTATCTTGTAAGTGTTTTTAACCCTTTTAGGGGATATTAAAAGTTTTATACTTCTGCACTTAGAGGCGCCTTGTTTGTTTTTCTGTTTCCATTAGAGATTGCTTGTCTCCCTGAGTGCTGCCTAAAGTGTGTGAAGATTTGCTACCCTCTCCAACACAGACCTTATCAGTCAGGATTCAAATGCTTGGAGCGCCCTGGATATAGACATTTTTTTAATCCTTTGTCTTGCAGGAGGCTTTCATTCAGCCTCCAGTATTTGATCTTTGAGGTGAGGGCATATGATAGGAAGATTGGAGTGTGATCAGACCATGTAATGGAGTCTATTGCGGAGGTTCTCACTGCATGCAGTTGTGTATGAGGCACCAAGAAGTAGTCGATGCGTGAGTATCCCTTGTGAGGTATTGAGTAAAAGGTATAATCCCTTTCGGTAGGATGAAGACTACGCCATACATCTACTAGATGGGCTTTACGTAGGGCTTGGGCAATGCATTTATGGGAGCCAGGAGGAATGGCGGAAAGTCCCGAGGAGGTATCTTCAGAAGGGATCACGGGGACATTTAAGTTGCCTCCTACAATCAACTGACCCTCGGAAAAGCCCATTAGGTTTTCAAACGTCTTTCCCAGTCACCCTGACACCTCCAATCATGCCTTTCAGGAATAGAAATTGAACCGCTGGGTCTAGCAGAGTGTCTAGGCAGGTACACCGCACCTTACTGGAGATCAATATAGACCCTGCTTTCAAATTCGCAGCCAGGTTGGTCGAGTGGTAAGCTAATGGGAAAGCTTGATTCTTGAGAATGGGCAATTTGTCATCTCTAAAGTGGGTCTCCTGTATGAAGGCCAGATCTGCTTAAAGGCGGTGTAAGTCCTGTAACAGCATACATCTTTTCTCTGGGACATTAAGTCCTTTGGTGTTAAGCCAGATTACATTAATCACCTCTATAATCAACAATAGGGGGAGGGGGTAGGAGAGAAAGTCAAAGAAAGCCGAGGTAAGAGGGTGAAGAGAAAGAAAGATGCAGAGAAAGATAACAGAAGAGGTAAAACTCTAAGTAGGTAGCAAATATGCTAATACCAGTAGTCTGCCTGGATATATGAGACCCAGGTTTTAGCGCTCAGGGGGCTTAATATAGATTTCGATCTGAATTGCTTCATCTATAATGGCTAAATGGGGCCGCATAATAAACGCAAAATGAAATATAGCAGGTGTAATTCGGCTTGTTGGTCTAGGGGTATTATTATCGCTTTGGGTGTGAGAGGTCCCGTGTTCAAATCCAGGACAAGCTTTATATATTATTTTTTAGCATAGTTGTAGAATCGATTTTTCACATACGTGATTGATTGATACATATTAATTTTCTATAAATTTTAATTTTTAATGAATGGCCGATGAGGTCCTAATAAATATATAATTTGTCCCCGTAGATAAATATATAAATAGGAACATCTTTTAATTTAATTTTATTTTAGACTTGTTTTTTTTATTGTATGTATATGGCGATACAATCTAATCTCCACATGAGTGCACGATGTAACGGGACATTACCACGGAGGTCAGCGGTGTGATCGAGTGAGAGCGCCCTGCAGGTATGCAGATTTGGGTGACACTCTCCAGCTCAATGAGTGTGAGCTCTGTAGTCACAGGAAGAGGGAGTGTCCTCACAGACTGTGGACGGCTGTGGTGATGCCTGAAGGGTTGCCTAGATAACAGTTAGGTATATAAGGTTTCACCTAATTTGACCCACCCATCTACTGATGAATGAGAGGCCGACACGTGTTTAGAGGGGAGGAGTCAAATCTGTGATGTCAGGCGAAGCACCGTGAGTCTAGATCTGCGTAGAATGAGCTGGTGATTTGATACATGCTGTTTTTATTGTTAATTCTTGTAAGTGTAACTTTTTAATAAATTTAAAAGCAGAGAACACTAAGATACTTGTGTTTTTTGTTTCATGTCGTTAACCCCTGGAAATATAAGTGGAATTGATTATTGAAAAGTGAATGGAGGAAGGTGGTGTTTGGAGACAATTCAAATGTTGATTACCCACACAGAGGTGCAGTCTGGGGACTGTAGGAATTACTACCATTGGTAAAGTGGATTGATCGTGGTGGACACGAGGAGTGATCTGTCTATGAGTTTTATACTCATCCTTGAGGTGAGCAGGCATTTTAGCAGGTGGTGGTGGGCACTGAATATTGGATCCATTTAAATAGGATTTTACACAGCGGTGACAGCTTTGGAAACCTACATATGAACCGTTTTTTTTATTTTTCATAAATTGTTTTATGGAATGTATAATTATTTGTTTATATAAGATTTATAGATACGCAGCACTGCACTAGCGGTTGAGCGTTGGCCTATGTGGGGGTCTGGATAGACACAGCCAGAGAGGGAGCTCCGGCCGGCCGTCCCTACCCACCCTGACCTTGTTGGGTAATGAAAAACAGCAAAACACAATTATCTTTAAATAATAAACATGGTTAAATCAACAGGTATGAAAATATGCAACATTATGTGGGATTGTACCTCACATCAGAAAGAGCATTGGGCAAGAAGCTTAACTAAACAATACACTGCTACAGGTAAGTTAGTATAAGGTGGTCTGATCACCTGGTCGCCTGGTCACTTCCATTAGTTCCCAGAGGGGAGGACAGGTCTACCTTTCCCCGGGTCTTACAAGAGCCTGAGCTTCCCTTGCCACCTGGGAGGGGGAGAAGGAAACGGGCAGAGGGAGTGGGGTAATGGTGTGCTTAGGTCATACCTTAACATAGGGATGCTATTTCACCTCTTGAGGGGGATCATAACCAGGGTACAATAATACCTATATAAAGATGGTATAGTCAAGCACTATTAGAAACTCTATTCGGTATTCCCAGAAATTACCTGCAATCAGTTTCGCGGCTCATCCATACCGGAAACTCACTACTGAGGACAGACTTTCTTCTTGAGTGTATCTGTTTGAACAAATCCGTTCAGACCTCAGTGAGTGATAATCAACACATCATCGGTGATATCTGCAGAGACTTTCTGAACCAAGTGCCGACTGGACACACAAGGAATCGGTGAGTGAGTGTTCTCTCCACACGGCTCTCCGTACAGACCAGATGGCTGTTTAAATACATAAGGCTGAGCAATTTTTCAAGAGACAATCCCGGCGAGGCATTAGTAGTGATGACTACATCAATCTTTGCCCATAATACCGGTTGAAGTGCTTATATGCTCAAACCCAGCCCTGTGACACCCTCACCATGCCAATCTGTGTGCAATATCACTGGCATACCTATGTCCAAAATAGCAGATCCACTCATGAACAGCTTCCTTAATACGCTCCATACATAGAATGAACTCTGTTCATCATCCAGTTATATATCGATAACTAAGAGCATTCATGACCTTTTTCAATACCGGTAGTACATACAAGATCTTTAGCGGATGCATGTTTGTGATGTGTATGGTCGACAGGGTGGCCACCCCTGTTTAATGTTCTTTTTTGACTAGTCTTATTTTATATTAGGTGTCTATTATATGGTGTTTTTTTCATTACTATTAAATTTGTTTTCTTTACTTTCATAATTGCGGTTACTTATATTTAGTTTATATAATCAACAGAGCCTTGTTGAAGAATACTGTCTGTTGGGGACTCTCGATTCCCCAAATTTCTCTCCCTTTTTTGCATATGATTTCCATTATTCAGAGGCTCTTTAAGTGGTTTACACCTTTATGTACAGGTATTTTATTTTAAAAATCTGGTAGCAGATAACCAAATTTACATCCTGTAGAGGCACCACTGAAAAATTATATATTGGATGAGCTCTCCATATACCTAACTTTTTCTGTGTTTTCAAAGGGGCACACCATGCCACATGCCCGTACCCTCCTGTGTAAAGAGGTTGAGCGGTGTAATGTACCTGGGTCTCTATGGTCAGGTTCTCCAGAGAATGGTTCCCGTCTTCACTTTATAAAGACAAGTCTCTATTCCCCAATAACTCCAAGGTCCACACCAATTGCAACTCCAACGTAGAGTTTATTTTTCTCTTATGCATAGTAATTTAAACAGGAAAGGTTGGAGGAAGATCAGGACAGCAAGAGGTGTTGGAGTAGGTCCAGGCACAAACAAATACTTATTCACTACCCATATCTTCAGGTAGTCTCAGCTCATCTGGATAGTCTCCCATTAGAGTGGATCCTAGCAGCTGGAGTGATGCTCGAATTAGATTACACACAGTTTCTGCGCAAACTCTGCCACAGATTTGGTGAACGATAGATCCCTGCCACAGACCTGATGGACATTAGGTCTCTGCCACAGACCTAGTGAACGATGGTTCTGGTGTTAGGCCTCTAACAGGAAGATGACATCCCTCCAGAGAGTTACCGGGCCCCTTCCTTCACTGTGATCTCTCACCAGTCCCTCGGAACGGTCCTCCCCCGGCCTCCTCGCAAGGCAGCACCCTGGGAATCCTCCTCCCTCCGTAGGCTCCAGCCGAAGGTGCTGGACCCAAGACCTTCAGTTGTAGCCCCAGGGCTAAAGGTGCCTGGGACTGATCCACCAGTGTACCGGACCAGGAACTCCACCCCAGGGCTAAAGGTGCCTGGGGTGGCCCCGAACAGGACAACACACTCCCGGGGTCGGACCCCCGGGAACTCACCTCTTACAGACAGGGTCTGCCCATTTTATATCCTCTCCCGGCATGCACAGCAGGCCAACACGCCCACCATACCACCGCTGAGAGGGGACATCCAAGGCGCAGCACTGTACCAGCGGTTCAACCCTAGCCTCCGATGGCAGCGCCATCAACAGGCCACAGGGAACTATACACCAGCATCCCACCTGTAGTAAAATAATGGTTTACAGAACCCTATCAAATAGTGTGTTTGAGTTACAACTACCACTCAAACATTCCCTTAGATTTTAAAGCCCCGCTACACTATATACTATAGCTATATCTTGTCCTGTACCGCTTTGCGGCTAGCATGCCGGTATAATATGCTGTTATAATCGGTGGTTATGTTGAGATAGGCAGGGGGAAGCTGGGAGCTCTTTGCAAAGATGCCCTTACACAGCCATGTCCAGGCCACACCCCCCTATCATCCGCTTTCAGTTGCTTGGGCACGGTCAGCTTCAAGGGACATGCCTGGACAAGTCCTGCTAGCATCGACATGCCTGCAAACTTCAGTTCGTCCAAAAAGGGGTTACAGCAGCATGCCCAGGGAGGAATGTGCTTATCAGTTCTGTTGGCACCAGTCTGCCTGGAAGCGAGGGGGTGGTGCCACGTCCTGGAGTAGACCAAAAATGTCCTGCTTGCAAGAAACACTACGAGGCAGTGGAAAATGGCGGAGGGTGGTCGACTACTACCCACTTTGCAGTGGTTGCCTGAAATGCAGGAGTGGACGCTGGTCGACACTGTCACCTGGCTGGAGCCTCGCGGAGGGCTCGCTTTGGGAGTGATAGATGGAGTGGAGTTACTGCTCTGTCCTAAGTGCCAGATTCCAATGGCGGAGGTGACTGCTTGGGCCCGGTGCACCCATTGTGGGGAGCCACTCACCCGGCTTGGACCCATACAGCAGGAGCCGCAGTAATACAGCGAAGACCTGCTTTCAGTAATCTGTGTACCGCAGCCACAGAAGACTCGGAAGGCCGGAGAGGGCCAAAGATCACCCCCTAAAGGCAGAGGGATGTGGCAGCCTGGCGACTCCTCCGTGAATACAGAGGACATCAGCAGGAGAGAGACTGCTGTGACCTGTGGCCTGGCAACTGTGAGTACTATATTACGGGAGCCAGAGGCTTCCCCTGAAGAGTCGGTAAGCAGTAAGCCCCTCGGGCCTTGTAGTCGGGAAGGAGCCTTTAGAAAGTTTTGGTGAGCCGGACGAAGAGGCTTGATTGGGGTTTCCCCAGAATGCAGGCAGAGTTTGGGTCCTTAGAGAGGTTGGCAGAGTGGTCGTCCCCAGAGGAAGATATTGAAGAGGAGTGGGAGACCGGGGAATCCCATGGCCCCAACAGAGGAGATGGACCAGAACCAGCATTAGAGCCTGAACAGCCAGCAGGAACTCTGGTCAGCAGTGTGCAGCCCTCTGAGTCCAGGCTTCCCACCACCCAGACCAGGGAACCTTTGCATAGGCAGTGGGTCAGTCGGGCCCTTACTGCATATGTCCTGCCTGGGAAGGGGAACCCTAGGGAGTTGCCTAAGCTCTCCCGGTTCCAAAGGCTGGTGCAGAGTAGAGTGGTCCTGGAGTGGGGCTTGGATTTCCCCTATGTCCCTTCCCATTGAGGACATTGAGAGCTCCCGGATAGGATGGGAGGATGATTTGGGACTACCTCTGTGTCCCCAAGCCATCGCGAGTTCCAGGTGGTGCAGCCTGGTCCTGGTTCCTGGAGATTGAGGAATGGCGACTTGGGAGGACCATCTACAAGGATCGGGTGCTGATATGCAAGGTGGGTCGGAATGCGGAAAGTCATTCGGTCCCTAAGGAGAGAGGAGAAAAAGGGATGGAAGAGACTACCAGACCCTTGGTTCTATGAATAAACATTGAGCATTGGAACTGTGGGAGAGGCAGACCCTATTCTTCTTCTTTTTTTTTTTTTTTTTTTTCTTTTTCCCTCACTCAACAGGAACTAAGCCTGCCACACTGTGTGCCTTACAGTAGGACAGTCTGTTGCATGGACACTTTGGGTGAAATTGTTCCTGTCAACCCCTTTTGGAGCATGTTTATTCGCCTCCCATCAGGCGCAAAAGAGGACTGTTCACTGTTTAGTATATATTTTTTTGTTGTTGTTCTGTTTTTAGGTTATAACCCCTGACAGAACAGGACAAGGGAAATGTGTGTACTTTTGTTTCTCAATTGTCTCTGCTGAAAGGATGCTAACCCCTTTTTGGCAGAGGTCGTGTACAGTGTAAAGTTAGGTGTAAGTGTAGGATGAGTTGTTCTTTTGTCTTCTTTTTTGGATCCTCAAGGATGGGCCGGCTGTCCATCTCCATCTTCCTGGAAAGACAAGAATTCCAGCGAGCAGAGCATCTTTTCCACAGGAAGCATGCTCCGGCTCAAAAATGTGTATATGTTGTTAGCTGCAGGGACCTATAGTTGGGAGTGTCTTATTTATTCTGTACAGATGTAAATACTCATCAAAAATGTATACAGGTATTTTTGTACGTATTTTGTACAGTTCCCCATCCAAGTTGTTTGCCTTCCCCTCTTTAAACTTAATTTATGGGAAGCCCTTGCTCCTTGGCCCAGGAGCCATTTTTTTTTCAAAATTTCTCAGCTGAGGGACCAACTGATTTCTGGTGGGGGGTGAGTGTAGCACCCTAGGTAGGTGCTAGAGTTCGATTTTTGGCCAGTGCAGGTAAATTTAGGCAGGCCTAGCTGAAAGGCCTGTTTGTTTTGATTTGGGAGCTGGGGAGTGGTTTAGTGTAGGCTGGTAGTCACCAGCCACAGGCAGTGTCCCTTCTTGGTTACCTCCCTGTGGCTTCAAGAAGATTCTGGAAGCAGAGGAGGGGAAGAGAGATGAAGCTGTCTGGGGGATGTTAAGGATCCCTGACCAATCCCCAACTAGTATTGGCAGTGGGCAGGCCTCCTTAAATTCCTTGGGTTAGCCCAGCTAGGGAGGAGTTCTTTGGTTGGAAAACTGAGAGATGGAGTGTTAGGCTGTCGGGGTCTTGGAGGAAGCCCCCCGTCTGGGGGGGTGACCTTGGGCTGGGGCTCAGAGCTGTAAGGGAACCCCTCTATACAACCCAAACAAGGGGTGTCCTGAACAGGAGCAGTAGAGGACAGCGGGGAACAGTGCCATCTTAAGAGCATTATAGGCCCCCGGGCAATACAGTGCACTGGGGCCCTGTCTACACAATCACCCACGAGAATAAAAATGCAAATTATCAATAAGGCTATATTTATCGGTACTTCCAACAGCTTTGGACCCCCTGCCTTTTTACACAGTCACCCCCCCCCCCTTGGACCCCCTGCCTTTTTACACAGTCACCCCCCCTCCCAGCTTTGGACCCCCTGCCTTTTTACACAGTCACCCCCTCCCAGCTTTGGACCCCCTGCCATTTTACACAGTCACCCCCCCTCCCAGCTTTGGACCCCCTGCCTTTTTACACAGCCACCCCCCCTTGGACCCCCTGCCTTTTTACACAGTCACCCCCCCAGCTTTGGACCCCTTGCCTTTTTACACAGTCACCCCCCCCTCCCAGCTTTGGACCCCCTGCCTTTTTAAACAGTCACCCCCTCCCCTCCCAGCTCTGGATCCCTGGCATGTTTTACAGCTCTGCCCCTTCCTACCTTGCTCACGCAGAGGGGGAGACACACCAGCGCTGAACAGAGGGCGGGAACTGCTGAAGTTAATTTTACATATTAACAATGCTCATGATTGGTTGTTAGGACCACCTAGCAACCAATCACCTGCTAGCATTTCCCGTCTTCTTTTCAGAGCTGGCCCACTGTCCCTCTCTCCCTCCCCTGCTGTACAGGAGAGAGAGAGAGAGAGAGAGAGAGAGACAGTGTTTTCTTTCTCTCCTGCTCTGGCGTCGGTGTGTCACCCGTGTAGCGGTACAGTCCGCACCCGGCCCAGGCACCCCGGCCCGGCATACTGTCACAGGCAGCTCGCCTCTCCCTGCATTCGCCGGTGCCGATGCACTGCCTAAGACCCGCTGCGCTGTCACCGCTTCACTTACGAGGGGGGGACGGGAGGGGGCGCCGCCACTGGTGGGGCCCCCAGTCTAGTGAGTCCCCCGGGCAACTGCCCAGCGTGCCCATCCGAAAAGACGGCCCTGGTGGGGAACACTACCGGGCAAATCTTCAGGAAGGATTCACTTGTTCGGTGAGTGACAGGCACAGTCGGGAGATCTGGGAGAGGCATGCCAGGAGTGGATGTAGAGCCAGAGGGAGAGACTGTGATGTTATTGGCATTGAAGTCAGGCTGCTGCAGCCAGGAGGGCTGGCGGAGTTCGCACAGAACTGACTGGGACCAGTAGTCCACCTAGATAGAGGTAGCACAAAAGGGACACTTTCTATTGCTATTGGTTGCTACATCAAAGGGGCCCGCGGTTCCCTGCCAGCAAATGGCAAATCTACAAAGTTAGGCTTAATTCAGAGTTGGAACTGACCATGTGCTAGCTGCGATAGGAACCAAGTATTGCACAGTAGAGGAAGAAACAGTTCATCAAGAAGCATTGTGCTGGAGGAGTCTGGGGCTTTAGAGACTGTGAATAGAGGTTCCAATCTACATTTTCATTGATTAAATACTACTGATCTGAGCATCACATATTCCCTTTACCCTATCCAAGTTTAATCCCTCAGTAAAATAACAAAAACAAAGCTGATGGAGTCGTTCATTGTCTGGAGAGTGACTGGAAGTGAATGCTGGGCTGGGCAGGGTGACTGGTGGAACCATACCTCCAAACTTTTTGAGATGGGAATGAGGGACACCTATTAGCAAAAGTATGCAGGCATAGGACACACCCCTTGCCACGCCCCCTTAAAGGAGAATTGTACAAAAAAAAGATTGGTTAAACCCACAATTGATTTTTTTTTACCACTGCTATTCCTTTTATATTGGCTTTTGGAATTTACAAATGCAGAAATTTAGAGATCAGATGAAAGATTTAGGGCTGGAAAACACTTTTTGATGAAAAGTGCATTTTATATACAACTCTATAGATCAGACCAAAATGAGGGACAAATGAGGAGGAATGAGGGAAAGAGGGACATTGCTCCAAATCAGGGACGGAAGGGAGCTATGGTGGAACCACTACACTCAGCGGTCCCACAGTGGTACTGCTACACATTTAAAAAGTGTGCACCTGCAGAGGTGGATGGTAGAGGGCAGATGATGCAGGATGTGTGTTAGAGGTCAACTGCTGAACTACTTCCTGTGTCTTAACAGTTTCTGCGTCCTAACGGCCATCCAGGAAGTAATGGAGACTTTTTTTTATACAACAAGCTGGACAGTGAGGTAGGGGCTGTGTAGGATAAATAGAAAGATTTTTTATTTCTGCAAAAGAAGAACATTAATGCTATATTAGCATACCTCCCAACCGTCCCGGATTCTGCGGGTTTCTCCCGCAGGGACATCATCTCCCCGCGTACCCGTGCGGGACACTGTTTTCCTGCACAGTCCTCTAGCGCGGCATTTCATACTTCCGAAACCCCCCCTCGTCATGTCACACTCCTGCGACGAACCTCCAGCGCGCCAGAGCGGCAGCGAAAAGCAGGTGAGTCGGGCGGGCTCGTGTGTTGTATTCCCCCCACGCTCAACAACTTCGATGAACCACCCCCCCGCTCTCAACAACTTCGCGATATGTGACCCCCCCCGCTTAACAACTTCGCAATGACCCCCCCCCCCGCTCAACAACTTCGTGATGACCCCCCCCGCTCAACAACTTCGCGATGGACCCCCCCATTCAACAACTTCGCGATGACCCCCCCTTCCCCCGCTCAACAACTTCGATGAGAGGGGGAAAAAAATTAAAGTCCCGCAGTGGACAATGTGAAAGTTGGGAGGTATGTATTAGTACATAGGGGAGCTGGAATTTAGAAGGAAAAAAAAGGTGAACTTAGCCTTTAACCACTTAAGCCCTGGACCATTTTGTTGCTAGAGGACCAGGCCACTTTTTGAGATTCGGCACTGTGTTGCTTTAACTGACAATTGCGCGGTCGTGCGACGTGGCTCCCAAACAAAATTGATGTCCTTTTTTCCCACAAATAGAGCTTTCTTTTGATGGTATTTGATCACCTTTTTTATTTTTTGTGCTATAAACAAAAATAGAGCGACAATTTTGAAAAAAATGCAATATACTTTTTGCTATAATAAATATCCCCAAAAAATATATATATATATTTTTCCTCAGTTTAGGCCGATACGTATTCTTCTACATATTTTTGGTAAAAAAAAAAAATCACAATAAGCGTTTATTACCTACCTAGGGGTAGACTTCCTCTCAATTCCTGTTGTCTCCGTCCGTTTATTCTCCAACACAACTTGATCCAAATGCTCAGCTAACCTTCCTTCTCCCTGATTACAGTCACCTGGGTCTGATCACTGAACCCAGTCTAGGGGTTTCTAGTAAAGCTAGTTTTACTTTCTCTTCTGGGTTTCACCCCATTCACTGAGGAACATCCGCTCTGATCTGGAAAGAGCGTGACTACTTCCGGTTTTGGTCAGGTGTCCAACCAACATCTCTGGAGATCCTCCTACCGCGGATGAAGCGTTCCTGCTGAATCTCTCTGCTTTCTACTGAGAAACATCACTCTGCTGAGCCTGTTTTGACCCCCCTGAAAAGGGCGGTCGCAGGCTGTCTGGTAAGCCTTCACCCCACACCTTGGTGGTGGGATCTTTTTCTAATGCGGCGTACACGCAATCGTTTTTCATGCCATTTTTTAAACCAACGTTTTTCTCGTCGTTTTTTTTACATGTTTCCTCTCAAGCCTGTCTTGCGTACACATGATCATTTTAAAAAACATTCAAGCAAAGCGCAGTGACGTACAACACGTACGACGGCACTATAAAGGGGAAGTTCCGTTCGGATGGCGCCACCCTTCATGTTAGTAAAGTTTGTTGAGCGACGATTCGCGCTTTTCAGCCTCGTGCTTTTCAGTCTGTTACAGCGTGACGAATGTGCTATCTCCATTACGAACGCTAGTTTTACCAGAACGAGCGCTCCGTCTCATACTTGATTCTGAGCATGCGCGTTTTTTTTCACCTCGTAAAAGCATACAAACTATCGTTTTTCACGTCGTTAAAAAAAACAACGTGAAAAAATAGAGCATGTTCGAAATTTTTAATGCCCATTTTTCACGTCGTTAAAAATGCTCTGGAGCATACACACGATCGGTTTTAATGCCCATTTTTAAAAATGGCATTTTTAACGGCATGAAAAACGATCGTGTGTATGGGGCATAAGTGTAGCGACCTCACCCCTCTCACCCCTTCTCATTCACGGCTTGTATGTCTTGTCTAGGGGTTAACACTGGGGGAGGGATGAGATACACCACGGCCCATGTCCTCCAATGTGTGGAGGTGAAAGCCAGAACTATCGGGTTTTGTGTATGTGTCCCAGAGTCAAATCCTCTCCTCGGATTGACTCACCTTTGCCCCTAGTAACCGAGTTCCACACACTGAAAAGGTCCAACTCGTATTTATTCTTCTCAATAAATAGTCATACAGCACAGACAGGTTGAGACCCATATACCACTTCAGTATTTGTGGGGAGTAGGCCAAGGCACAATTCTTTTAGATAGAGCTAACCACTGTAGTGTCACCAGTGGCGAATAGTCACTACCACTGACCATATTGAGCAGAACATGAATTACCTTCGCTATCGTAGCCCCTATCAGGGGAAGGACATCCGTCCAAGACAGTTACCGGAGGCCTCTCCGTCACCAGCAATGCTGCGCTGGACTCTCCGGAGAAGTTCCGCTCACCGGCCTCCTCGTCTCAGACACGGGCACCCAAGGAGTTAGGGCCCCCTCGGATTCCTCCACCCTCCTGGAACTCAGTCGAGGTACTGAGCTCCAGGCTTCCGCCATAGTACCTCACCCCAGGCTAAAGGTGCCTGAGATGGACTCCATCTCCCGCTCCGGCCAGGTCAAGGGCACCTGGGCCCGGAACTCCGGAACGCCAGCACCCAAGCTGAAGGTGCCTGGGTGCGGCTGCGTCCTCCGACTCTGAACCCCAAGGTCAGGGCATCCGCCCCTTTTATCTCCTCTCCCTTTGCATCACAGCGGGTTCCCCGCCCCGCTGTACCAGCGCCAGGAAAGGACAAAAAGGGAAGCAGTCTTGCGGTGAGTGTTCAACTCCAGCCAGGGCGACAGCGCCACCTGCAGGCCGCAGGGAACCTCACACCAGAGTCCTCCAAGAACCACAAAAGGATCCCAGATTCCCTGACAATCAATGCATCTGGGTTACACTACCACCCAGATGCCTCCCCTAAAAATCAAACACCCGCTACACTCTCCCCCTGGTGATTTGACACTGGTCCCCAGTGTCTGGTGCAAACCCATGTCTCCCAAGGAATGGTGACATAAGTTTGACCCAGAGACCAAACTCAACAATTTAGTCATGAATTGTGCCAGGACCTAAAATGGGAAAAGGAAACAGAAATATAAAACAATGAACTTGGTATCAAAACTTTTAAAAGGACTTTATACATTGAAATTCCCCCCTCATTATCTAAGGACCACCCCATTCTCAGCAGCCTTGATAGATGAAATCTTCTGCAGAGGGAAAAAAACAAAGAAACACACATCCTAGCATAATGTATGTGTTTTTCTTGAAAGGAATGGGTCTATCCGTAAAGAAACCCATTCTCTCCAATAGTGTAGTGCAAAGTGTGAAGTGAACAATCGTTGCGCAACACCGCCACCTGGTGGCAATGCCGCGGTAAAGGCACTTGTCAGATCCAGATGAACTTCTGCTTCTCTGTGCTGTGACCCTATGCTGGCTAAACCCCAAATTTACTGATTTATTTTTTCCTTGATGGGAGGAGAAGGAGGAAGAACAAAACAACAACAGCTCCCATTTCTCCAAAGAGTAAAACATCCCAAAAGAAAAATTAGAGCACAGTTCCTGTCATTTAGTAGCAACAAGAAAAATGGAAAGGAGTCTCTTTCTCCTACAAATAGAACTTGGGATCCGGCAAAAACAAAGGCTTCAAGTGCTGGTCAAAAGCCTCCACATGGTACTCAATGCTCCCTCCATCCTTCCGACAAATTACCACCTTGTCCGCATGGATATGCCTTCCCACCATCCACTCCGCCTTACAGTCCTTGAACTTTCTGGTGACTGTAGGTGAGCATGCGAGGTATCGGCGTGCATGAGGTACTTTCAGCTTTGTCCAGACAAAATCATTGTACCACCGCTGCCGAAAAACTTCTACCTCGTAGAGCAATTTTCGGGGTAGATATGGGTATTCCCACCCATACTCTCGGGCAACTTTCTGGCAAAAGAGACGCTGCAGCCTAGCCAGAGATGGCATTGTGGCACGGTCTCCCACTCCAGGTAGAACAATGGACTCCAGATGGCGAGGTGCAGTCACCACCTCTGTGGATTTGGGCCTAGGAGCCTGCAGTGATGCCCGTTGCACTCCCGCAACAGGAGCAGGTGAAACACTTGATGGTTCAAGAAGTGGGATCACAGACAGGGAACCAGATTCCTCCCTAGGCTCCGAGGCCTCCACCCGGGGTGTACTATCCCCAATGGATATAGGGGGGTCCCTTAAGACACGGGACGCAGGTAGCTTCATCTTGTCCCATCCCTTCTTGTGGAAGATCTCATCTATCTCCCCATCATCACCGGCACCAGATAGCGACTCTAGGTCGGAGGTGTCATAACACTCTGCGGGCAGGTAATTCCCCGTAGACACGGAATCACCCCCCTCGATGGGCTCCACCGACTCTGGGCTCCCGACACCTCCAACCACACACACACTGTCCCGACCCCTGGCTCACCTGGGCCTTTTGAAGAACAGGGACGTCCAGGGCTCTTCCTTCCGGATCCATCCAGGCCAGGCAAGCAACGGGGCGAAGCTCTTCCACAACCACAGGATGCCATCACCAGGCCAACTTTCCTCTTCGGCGGTGGGAGCAGGGAGCTTGTGGTGACCGAGGCAGCATCCTCGGATTTCTCTCTCTTCATCTCAGCTTGGGCTGTCACGTCGCCCTGGTCAGCGCATGCAGGAAACGCATAGGCATCGATCTCTCCCTCCGGAGTGGCAGTCCCTGTGAGGTAGTTGAGGTGGAAAGCGCGAGGCCTTTCTGTGGATGGCTCCACCTCGAAGAGGAACTCTTTGCATACCTCACATCGCCCGAACGGCTTCAACTGGACCACCAGTCCCGAACAGCCGGGACAGATCACACCGAGGGCCTCTATGTCTCTGCAGGTATACAGAGCCAACTGCCCCCGGGGCCTTAGTCTTATTCCCGTATCCGTAATCTGGGCAGCAAAAGAAGTCATCTCGGTGACGGAAGAAGCAGAAATCCATCCTGACTGTTTGCTGCTCCAATGCGCACTGACCCCTTCGCGCCGGAATCTCCACGTGTGTCCTTCCACATGGCCAGACTCCTCCCACACTCTGCATTTGTTCGCAGGCTTTTCCTTCTCCCCGCCAACGAACTGCGCAGCTATGGTTTGCCTCGTGGCACGTTGGCCAATAAGGCCGACCTACTCGGAACTCCTCCGGGCAGCAAAGTTCAAATTCAGACACCATATACATCCCGGACACGATGCCCCCACGTGTAGCGACCTCACCCCTCTCACTCCTTCTCATTCACGGCTTGTCTGTCTCGTCTAGGGGTTAACACTGGGGGGAGGGATGAGATACACCACGGCCCATGTCCTCCAATGTGTGGAGGTGAAAGCCAGAACTATCGGGTTTTGTGTATGTGTCCCAGAGTCAAATCCTCTCCTCGGATTGACTCCCCTTTGCCCCTAGAGTTCCACACGCTGAAAAGGTCCAACTCATATTTATTCTTCTCAATAAATAGTCATACAGCACAGACAGGTTGAGACCCATATACCACTTCAGTATTTGTGGGGAGTAGGCCAAGGCACAATTCTTTTAGATAGAGCTAACCACTGTAGTGTCACCAGTGGCAAATAGTCACTACCACTGACTATAGTGAACAGAACATGAATTATCTTTGCTATCGTAGCCCCTATCAGGGGAAGGACATCCGTCCAAGACAGTTACCGGAGGCCTCTCCGTCACCAGCAATGCTGCGCTGGACTCTCCATTGCAGTTCCGCTCACCGGCCTCCTCGTCTCAGACACGGGCACCCAAGGAGTTAGGGCCCCCTCGGATTCCTCCGCCCTCGCGGAACTCAGTCGAAGGTACTGAGCTCCAGGCTTCCGCCATAGTACCTCACCCCAGGCTAAAGGTGCCTGAGATGGACTCCATCTCCCGCTCCGGCCAGGTCAAGGGCCCGGAACTCCGGAACGCCAGCAGCCAAGCTGAAGGTGCCTGGGTGCGGCTGCGTCCTTCGACTCTGAACCCCAAGGTCAGGGCGTCCGCCCCTTTTATCTCCTCTCCCTTTGCGTCACAGTGGGTTCCCTGCCCCGCTGTACCAGCGCCAGGAAAGGACAAAAAGGGAAGCAGTCTTGCGGTGAGTGTTCAACTCCAGCCAGGGCGACAGCACCACCTGCAGGCCGCAGGGAACCTCACACCACCAGAGTCCTCCAAGCAGGGCCGTTTGAAGGAATTTGGGGGCCCCAAGCAAAATGGACATGGAGGCCCCCAACCCCCCCCCCCTGCACGCACGCAAAGCCTATAGAAACCACAGCATAGCCATGCAGTTTAAGTTCACCCACACCCCTGTGTTCTTCTTACTCCTCTCCCCTCCCTGTGTTCTTCTTACTCCTTCCCATCAAACGCAGCCACTGTACCCCAGCAAACGCAGCCACTGTACCCCAGCAAACGCAGCCACTGTACCCCAGCAAACGCAGCCACTGTTGCCCATCAAACGCAGCCACTGTTGCCCATCAAACGCAGCCACTGTGCCCCATCAAACGCAGCCACTGTGCCCCATCATATGCAGCCACTGTGCCGCATCATATGCAGCCACTGTGACACCCCCTCCGGACACGGACACCTAAATAGGGGGCGGGCACGGTGGCCATGGATAGATTCATGCAAGGCAGGAATCTATCAATTTTACATATAGGGGGTGGCATGATGGAGGGGGCAGCACCCTTAATGGACAGGCCACCACTGCACTGGTGTGCTGGCGGTTTTCCATAGCCGCAGTCCCTCAGACTTCTTTTAGGTTGTGCGTTTTTGCTGCATTTTCTGGAATTGCACCAAAGATGCAGCATGCAGGACTTTTTGTGCACTTTCAGAACATGCAGCAAAAAATGTACAACCTAATAGAAGTCTATGGGACCGGGGGTAACATGCAGGAAGACAGTGCCAGTACACCAGCATTGCGGCCAAACTGCAGCATGCCAGCATGAACCCACATCAAAAAACATAGGAGGGCAAGAAACTGTCACAGGCTGCAGTGCTAGTAATAACAGGCTGCTATTAATATGCAGAGAGGGGGGAGAGAGCAGGAAGGGAGGGAGGAGAAGCTCACTTGGTGGCAATGGACAGTCCCAGGAGGCTCACTTTTTATTTATTTATTTTTTAAGGCTGTGGATGCCGAGGCGACTGCTCTGTTTTAACTTTCCCGCCCACACATCTTCTTCACACACAACACACAAGCTGCCAGGAGTGTGGGCGGGGAAAGAAAGAGCAGATCCACCCAGCCTCTGATAGAGCTTTGTGTGGAGGAGGGAGGGGCTGGGCTGAACTCTGTAACACACAGACTGTCAGCCCAGAACAGAGCTCATCGCTACAGTACTGAATCCGGCCTGTTTCCAGACGGACTGAAAGGAAGTGAGCACTCAGTGTGCACTTCCTGTCAGTCTGGCCGGGAACAGGAAAATGAATCTCCTGTACCGCGTGGTACCCTGCCAGACTGACAGGAGGAAGAGGAGCTCGGCCACGCTACAGCCTGGGAAGGGGAAGTTGGGGGCCCCTGGCCAGCTCGGGGCCCCAAGCAATTGCTTGATTTGCCTGTCCAGTAGCGACGGGCCTGCCTCCAAGAACCACAAAAGGATCCCAGATTCCCTGACAATCAATGCATCTGGTTTACACTACCACCCAGATGCCTCCCCTAAAATCAAACACCCGCTACATAGGTATTGGTTATTCCCATGTTCAACTTTGGATACCTGCACTCTGTAGAACTCTTTGCCATCTTAGAATAGAGGAGCAGATTTATTCATTTTTTACAGACACATATGAACTGTGATGTATTTTTAGTATTCACACAGTTTTTTTATACTTTTTCTTCTTGTCAATTATTTCACTATATGGTCATATATAGTTTATTTATTCAGCGTTACACCTTTTTGTATATTTAATAAGCATTTATTAATTGGTTTTGCGCAAAAGTTATAGCGTCTACAAAATAGGGGGTAGTTTTATGGCATTTTTATTAATATTTTTTTTTTTTACTAGTAATGGTGGCGATCAGCCATTTTTATCGTGACGGCGACATTATGGCAGACACATCGGACACTTTTGACACATTTGTGGGACCATTGTCATTTTTACAGCGATCAGTGCTATAAATATGCACTGATTACTGTGAAAATTACACTGGCAGTGAAGGGGTTAACCTCTAGGTGGCGCTGTAGGGGTTAAGTGTGCCCTAGTGAGTTATTCTTACTGTAGGGGGCTTGGTGTGTGACGTCACTGATTGTCATCCCCTATGACAGGGAACAGACGATCACTGACATGCCACTAGGAAGACCGGGGAAAGGTTTGTTTACACTTACCTCTCCCCGTTCTTCAGCTCTGTGACCCGATTGTGGGACACTGGCGGTGATCTGGTCCGTGGGTCCCGCGGGCGTGGTCATGGGATTTTAAAGGGGACGTACCTGTACGCCCTTGTGCCCAGCCGTGCCATTCTGTCGACGTATATCGTCGTGCGGCCGTCCTTATGTGGTTAAAGTGGTTGTAAACCCAACCAGACAACTTGCACCTACAGGTAAGCCTAGATTAAGGCTTACCTGTAGGCGCAAGAAATATCTCCTTAACCTACACGGTTAAGGAGATATTTGCAGAAAACACTGCACCGATGTCTACGGCGCAGGCTCACTGAGCGTGCTGGTTTTATCTAAAGATCATGTCGAAACCGCGCGCATGAGCAGGAATCGTGCTAGTCCCGCGTGCATGCGTGGGAGTGACGTCATCGCCGCTCCGGCCAGTCACAGCGCTGGAGCGGCGATACAAGGAAGGCGTTCCGAGGCAACATGGCGGCAAAGGGGAACGAGGAGCGATTCGGGGACTTCGATCTCAGGTAAGTGCCACATAATGAGCTAGTATGCTATGCATACTAGCTCATTATGCCTTTTTCTTGCAGGGTTTTTTGTTAGAGGAAAAAACATTTTGGGTTTACTTCCTCTTTAAGGCATGATCCCTGAGTAATATTGGAAATATTTCTTAATGCTCGTTACCTCCCTATATTGAACATTATATCCAGTAATAAAAGCTAAACCAAAGTCTTCTGGGGTGGGGGGGCATATTTGCTGCTGGGGTTCTTTCATTAAGTGGGTGGGGTTATTTATTTAGGTGGGAGCACTTCTGACTCTGCACTCATCTGAATCCTTCTGAAAACTTATTTGTCCCTCCACAGGTCTCTCTGCTGCTGCTGCCATTCCACCCGTAATTGAAATACTGAAAGCTGCTCTTTCTATGTTTATCTATTTTTCTGATATGTCTCCCTGCTGCCATTCCACCCGTAATTGAAATACTACAAGCTGCTCTCTCTATGTTTATCTGTTATTCTGATATGTCTCTCTGCTGCTGACATTCCACCCGTAATTGAAATACTACAAGCTGCTCTCTCTATTTGTCTATTATTATGGTATGTCCAAATTGCAATGTATATTTTTCTCCCTTGTGTCTCACCTAAAATTATGGCCTGCTCTTAGCTTTACAACCTGCCCTCTTTCTAGACTGTTTTCTGATGTGAAAATTTGCTCTGTTAGGCGAGCCGCCCTTTATTAACTCTTGATTGTGTAGCGGGGTCTCCTTTAAGACTCTCAGAACTACCTTACCCAGAACCCCATTCGGTACCCAGGATGCAATGTTTCCACCCCAGAGACTCATGGGTGGGGTTATATAAGGAGGAGGCGAGGCTGCGCTCGGCCTCTTTGGGACACGAGACTTCAGTGGAGAGATCTTCCTGTGCGGACCCGCTGTGGTGCAAGGCCTGAAGCCTGGGGCCTTGCGCTGCTACCCAAGAGAGCCTTCCACCCCATCGCGAGCCTGGGTGGCATCTGACTCGGTTTCCTCAACCGCTGCTGAGCCTGAGACCAGACCGCTGCAGACGCTGTGTATGGAGACACAGCAGGTGGAAGTTCCCGGACTGGGATCGCGTCCGGAGGGGTGAGCGAGCACTTGATCAATCCACAAATACTGTATACCATTGTTAGGCCTACAGACTGCCGTGGCCCACCAGTTCCTATTTCAGTTTCCCTTCCCCTGGAGATCCATAGCTGAACTGAGTCAAATGGATCTCTAGTGGAGTGTACTGTGTTGGCATTTTCTTTCCCTTGGATTACAAATGTGTTCCTGAAATGTGCACCACCGTTTAAAGACTGCATGCAAAGAATTTTACCCCCCCTAGAGACTGAGTTATATGGTCAGGCCTGGCCATCTAGATAGATTATTTAGTTGCTGCGCCATAGGGCGCATAGTGAAGTACTGTTACACGTGGCGCGTGTGCGCCATATCTCACTAGTTGTAGTGTGCCTATTGCTGCAGGGCTCTGCAGAGATATTCCTGTGATTTGTTATAACTGTTGATTTTATTGCCCGTAGAAAGTAAACTCGTTATTCTTCTATCACTGCATTGGTGTCTGAATTTAACCATAGAGCATAAGATATATATATTACCCTAGACTAACTGTGCCAGAAGGGGGTCGAGTAAATTGCCGGTGGTTGGCGGAGCTGTCTTCAGGGCCCAAACTAAATCTGCGGCCCTCTTAGCTGAAGGTATCGCTACACGTGGGGGTTCTCGTCCGGGATCCTGATACAGCAGGTGAACGCCAGAAGTGGCGGCATGGACCGACAAGCAGTAGAAGAGTGGTGCAAAGCCTCTAGGGCAGAGCCAAACCACTCGATAGTCATCAGCCTCCCTGGGGAGGAATGGTCGACTGAGATGGTGGAGGAGTTAATGAAGTCAGTGTCCCCAGATCACACACCGTGGGTGACGGAGATAAAGTCAGACCCAGACACCTCATATCAGTATGCACTAGTGGAGTACGGGGACGGGATGCCAGAGGCTTGCAAGCACAAGTGTGTGCGGACGCCAGACAACAGAACCTATAGGTTGGCGCACGCAGTAACTGTAAAGCAGGAACCATCACCAACGGGATCATCGCAGGCTGCGGCCCGTACCTCACCAGAAAGAGGAGACGGGGTGATGCCCCCGGTGGCGCCTGCCACTGCCATATCACCAGAATTGATAAAGGCAATAGGGGATCTGCTAACCAAATGTCAGAAGACAAGCACGGTGCATGTAGAGACTAGCTACCGGAGACTAAAGACATTCTCAGGGAAGCTCTCTGTCCCTGCAGGGGAGGAAGACTTTGATACTTGGGTGGAACAGGCATTGCAGGCAGTGGAGGCATGGGAGGTGCCTGAAGCGCAGAAGAGGCAACGAGTGATAGAAAGCCTTAAAGGCGCAGCAGCAGAAGCAGTGAAAAGTTTCCGGTTTGGGAATACAGACTGCACGGCTCAAGACTGTCTAGCTCCAGGAAGAGTTTGGTCAGCTAGAAAAGGTGACAGAGATGGTCTACCAATTTGAACATACTTTCCAACAGCCGAATGAAAAGCTTTCAGAGTATGTCAGAAGACTGAACAGGTTGCTGTGTAAGATTGTCTTGAAGGGAATGATGCCCCAAGATACAGATGCGGCAAGAATGAAGCAAGTCTTAAAGGGAGCTTTGCGCTCGGATCCAGTCTGGTTGCACCTGAAAACCTCAGGAGGAGGAACGTCACTGACTTACTCTGATTTGATAAAAATCATCAGAGATGAGGAGGCACTGCAGAAGGATCAGGCAATGATAAAGACAAGTCATGCCCCTACACCAGTGATGGTCAACTCGCTCATGACTCCAGAAAGGGACTCAGAAGTGGACACTTTGAAATCACAAATGTCTCAGGTGTTAGAGATGCTAACCTCTCTGATGGCGAAAGACACAAAGGGTCCAGAGAAAGGGGTAGCGAGAAAGGAACTGTTCCCAGCTGTTTCGGCACCCGCATCTCTGCAGGACTGGGGGGACATAATCTGTTTTAATTGTGGGAGAGTTGGCCACATTGCAGCTACATGTTCCAGTCCCAAGAAGAAGAAAACAGATAACCGCAAGCCGGCGGGAAACTCCAGAGGAGTCAACCGGGTGCCCATCATCTTCAGTGAGCTCCAAGCTGAATGCGAAGCAGAAGGAAAGAGGAGATAAAACACCTCAGAGGAAACACAACATTCCTCAACAGAGATACACCCCAGAGAAAGGGGGCAAGACCCCTCAGAAGAGGCACAGCATTCCCCAGAGGGGATGCACACCTAAGAAAAACAATAATATCCCTCAGCGGGTCTGTACACCCATTGAAAGGAGGGAAATCAATGCATACCAGGCTCAAGAAAGACTAAAGTCCAAAGGCAGTTGGACGAGAGAGAGTCCGAAGGGAAAGGACCAGAAGAAGGTGACCCCTGCCAGGCCATATCCGGAGAAGCTGGTAGGCCCATCTCCTATAGTGCCCATTCAAGTGGAGGGAGTCTACACCAGAGCCATCTTGGATACTAGGGCACAAGTGACCTTATTATACCGGGATTCCTACGACAAGCACTTGAGTCATCTGCCCATCCAGAAGATAGAGGAACTGGAAATATGGGGGATTGGAACCCAGAGCTTCCCCTACGATGGCTATCTGCCCATCAAGATGACCTTTGACCCATCTGTGGCTGGGAAGGCCGAAATGTTTGACACCCTGGCAGTTGTGTGCCCTCGGCCGCCAGGAGCCAACAAGAGTTCCCTTATAATAGGGACAAACACGGACCTGGTCCGAAGACTCCTGACCCCTCTAGTGAAAGAGAAGGGGCAAGCGGCCACCAAGATTCACCCCATGCTGAAGACGGCCTACCAATGGCTGGTCCTAGAGCAGAAGACCCCTGGAGAGGGGATAGGGAAGGTGTGGAGACTTGGAAGAGAAGGGGTAGTGTTGCAGCCCGGCGAAGTAACCTGTCTCAGAGCCACTGTGAAGCTTAATTGGGAGCAGCCTGGACCTTTTGTCGTGCTGGAGTCCGACCCAAGGGAAGAGTTCTCAGGTCTGGAGGTGATACCAGAAGTGATTCCGCTGATGGCCCTGAAGAAGGCCCATTGTAGAGTTCCGGTGAGTGTTAGGAACACTACAGGTGACCCCATGGAGATCCCCGCCAGAATGCTGCTGGGCCAGGTAAGCCCTGCTGCCCCGGTTACCCTGTCAGAAGTCAAGGGGACGGGTGAAGGAGGAGATGTTTGGGAGAAGCTGTCCATGGAAAACCCGAATCTGCCCAGGGCTTGGAAAGAGAGAGCCAAGGCCCAGTTGACCAGATTGGAGAAGATCTTCTCCAAAGATGAGTTCGATGTGGGGTGTGCAAGGAGTGCCACCCATCGAATCCGCCTTCAAGAAGACAAGCCCTTCAGAGAGAGGGTCAGGCGGGTCCCACTAGCAGATCTGGAGGATCTAAGGGAACAACTCACAGAACTCAAGAGGACTGGTGTGATCCGGGAGTCTAGAAGCCCCTATGCCTCCCCGATAGTGGTGGTCAGTAGTGATGAGCCGAACACCCCCGGGTTCGGTTCGCACCAGAACCCGCGAACGGACCGAAAGTTCGAACGAACATTAGAACCCTATTAAATACAATGGATGCGAACGTTCGAATTCTAAAGTGCTAATTATAACAACTATTATGCATGTTATTGTCCTAAAAAGGGTTTGGGAACCCGGGTTCTGCACCAGGGGACATGTATCAATGCAAAAAGAAGTTTTAAAAACGGTCGTTTTTCGGGAGCAGTCATTTTAATGATGCATAAAGTGAAAAAAAAAAAGTCAAATATTCCTTTAAATATCGTACCTGGGGGGTGTCTAAAGTATGCCTGTGAAGTGCCACGTGTTTCCCGTGTTTAGAACTGTCCCTGCACAAAATGACACTTCTAAAGGAAAAAAAAGCCATTTAAAACTGCTTGCGGCTTTAATGTAATGTCTGGTCCCGGTAATATGGATGAAATTCTTTAAGAAAAATGGCATAGCTACCCCATGACCCCCCCTACCCCAGCCCATTACCAGCCCCTTTGGGTCTTGTATGGATATTAAGGGGAACCCCGCACATAAAATAAAAAAGGCCCTATATACTCTGAACAGCCCTATACAGGCGGTGCATACAAGACAGGGACTGTAGGTTTGTTCTTATGTAGAGTCTGTTTGTAATTTTGAACAGGTACATTGTTGAAGTGTAGCTCCAGACCAAAAATCTATTTTTAAACTTTTTGGAAAACATAGGTAAGGGTTATCACCCCTGTAACATTTGTTTTGCTGTCTGTGCCCCTGTTCAGAACATTTCACCTCACTTTCCGTCCCAATGACAACTGTTTTTGAAATGTGGTGTTTTTCTTGAAACAAGGATTGCTGATAAAGCATCAGTACAGAGGAGACACCTTTCTCCCATATTTATTCTTACAGGAGAGAATTTTCCTTCCTAGTGGTAGATTTCCTCTCACTTCCTGTTGTCTTCTTGCGTTTGCAAGTAGGAGTCGTTTGTAAGTTGGATGTTTGAAAGTAGGGACCTGCCGTATATACTCTGCAGAAATAGGCCCCTTAGTTGTTGGTGTTGGCACAACACTGTAAGCACTCACAGTTACTCTTGGTTGGTGCTGGAACGCCCTGCTGTCAACTATTATATCAGGAATTTTAATTACATATAATTGTTGAACAGTGGTAGTAAAAATTGGGCCTTTGATGGTGGTGCTGGTGCCACAACACTGTAAGCCCTGACAGTTACTCTTGGTGGGTGCAGCAATGGGCCCTGCTGTGAATTATTAGATCAAGAATTGTAATTACATGCCCCTGTTGAACAGGGGCTGAAAAATTGGGCCTTAGGCACTGGTGGCACAACACTGCAACCCCTCACAGCAACTGTACTTGGAGCACAGCAATGAGCCCTGTTGCAAAGTATTGCTTCAAAAATTGTAATGACACGCCCCTGTTAAACAGGGGCTGAAAAATTGGGCCTTAGGCACTGGTGGCACAACACTGCAACTCCTCACAGATACTGTACTTGGAGCACACCAATGAGCCCTGTTGCAAAGTATTGCTTCAAAAATTGTAATGACACGCCCCTGTTAAACAGGGGCTGAAAAATTGGGCCTTAGGCACTGGTGGCACAACACTGCAACTCCTCACAGATACTGTACTTGGAGCACAGCAATGAGCCCTGTTGCAAAGTATTGCTTCAAAAATTGTAATTACACGCCCCTGTTAAACAGGGGCTGAAAAATTGGGCGTTAGGCACTGGTGGCGGCACCCATAAACAAAAATGATCTTACAAGCTATCATCATCAATCGTATCATTGAGGACTCGGAGGAGGAGGATAGCCAGTCAACATAACAGCACAGGCACTCAGCATCAGCATCAGTCTTGAAGGGATGTGACATGTTAAAATCAATTAGTCTGTTATATCAGCATCAGGTGTGTGGTAGCTGGTGGTGATCCAAGACTGGTTCATCTTGATGAAAGTCAGTCGATCAACCGAGTCGGTGGACAGGCGCACCCTGTGATCCGTGACAAATCCTCCAGCAGCACTGAATGTGCGTTCCGAAAGAACGCTGGATGCAGGACAGGCCAGTAGCTCAATTGCATACTGTGCAAGCTCTGGCCAGTGATCCATCCTCAAGACCCAGTAAGCCAGAGGATTTTCGGTGGGGAAGGTGTCCAAGTCTGACCTTGCCCCTAGATATTCCTGCACCATGTTTATCAGACGCTGGCGATGGTTGCTGGAACCGATCATACTTTGGGGCTGCGGACTAAAGAATTGTCTGAACGCATCGGTCAGACGGCCACCTTCCCCACCGCTCCTTCTTTGACTGGCCGAAGCCTCAGCAACTCGTTGTCCAGGACCAGGAGTTTGCAACCTCCCAGTCTCTGGGAACGCGTTGCACAGACCTTTCTGCAAGGCCTCCCGGAGTTGTCTCATCCTCTGCTCCCTCTGCGACGGTAACATAAGGTCCGCAACCTTACCCTTGTACCGTGGATCAAGGAGAGTGGCCAGCCAGTAATGGTCCCTCTCCTTGATCCGAAGAATACGAGGATCCTTCCGCAGACTTTGCAGGATCAGGGAGGCCATGCAGCGTAGGTTTGCTGAGGCATTCGCTCCGGAGTCCTCTGGGTCACTAAGGACGACATGATCCGCAGCCACCTCCTCCCAGCCACGTACAAGTCCACTGGTTTCTTGGGACTGTAAATCATCCCTAAAAGACTGCTGCTGATGATGCTGAGTGCCAGCCTCCACCTCCATGCTGACACAATCCTCCTCCTCCTCCTCCTCCTCCTCCTCCTCTTCTTCCTGTGCGATGGGTGGGACAGAAGGAACACTGTCTGGGTAAAGGGGGCCTTGAGAGGCAAGGAAGTCCTCCTCTTCCTGCCTCTGTTCTGCCTCAAGTGCCCTGTCCATTATTCCACGCAGCGTGTGCTCCAACAGGTGGACAAGAGGTACAGTGTCACTGATGCATGCACTGTCACTGCTCACCATCCTCGTGGCCTCCTCAAATGGTGCCAGGACAGTGCATGCATCCCTGATCATGCCCCACTGGCGTGGAGAAAAAAAACCAAGCTCCCCTGACCCTGTCCTGGTGCCGTAGTCGCACAGGTACTCATTGATGGCCCTCTGCTGCGTGTGCAGCCGCTGCAGCATGGCCAACGTTGAGTTCCACCTGGTGGGCATGTCACATATAAGGCGGTTCTTGGGCAGGTTCAACTCCTTTTGCAGCTCAGCCAGGCGAGCACTGGCATTATAAGATCTGCGGAAATGCACACAGACTTTCCTGGCCTGCCTCAGGACATCCTGTAAGCCCGGGTACCTGCCCAAGAAGCGCTGCACCACCAGGTTAAGGACGTGAGCCACACAGGTCACATGGGTCAGTTGTCCCTGTCGGAGGGCGGAGAGGAGGTTGGTGCCATTGTCGCAAACCACCATTCCTGGCTTAAGCTGGCGTGGCGTCAACCACCTCTCGGCCTGGCCCTGCAGAGCAGACAGGACCTCTGCCCCAGTGTGGCTTCTGTCCCCCAAACACACCAGCGCAAGCACGGCATGGCATCTTTTTGCCTGCGTACTTGCGTAGCCCCGTGAACGGCTACGGAGCACCGCTGGTTCATAGGACAAACCACAGGAAGAGGCCATGGAGGAAGAAGAAGAGGAGGGGGTGGAGGAGAGAGGTGTGTCACAACCAGTAGTAGCATTTTGGAGGCGTGGCGGTGGGACAACCTCCAACACTACTGCACCTTGTCCTGAATCCTTCCCAGCTGCCAAAAGAGTGACCCAATGGGCCGTGAAAGAAAGGTAACGTCCCTGTCCATGCCTGCTGGACCATGAGTCAGCGGTAATATGCACCTTACCGCTGACCGCCCTGTCCAGCGAGGCCAAGACATTGCCTTCCACATGCCGGTAGAGAGCCGGAATAGCCTTCCGTGAGAAAAAGTGGCGTTTGGGAACCTGCCACTGAGGAACTGCACATTGCACAAACTCACGGAAGGGGGCCGAGTCTACCAACTGAAAGGGCAGCAGTTGAAGCGCTAGCAATTTAGCCAAGCTAGCATTCAACCGCTGGGCATGTGGATGGCTGGGAGTGAACTTCTTTCGACGGTCCAGCAGCTGGGGCAGGGAAATTTGCCTGCTAGAATCGGACGTCGGTGTACTGCTAGCAGAGTGGGCGCAAGTACTTGGCTGTGACACACCTAATTCTACACCTTCATTCCTCTCAGTGCATGTTTCAGAGAGGACTGAAGTTATAGTGGGGTTGGAGATCCCAGCTGATGCGGTGCAAGGAGAGGTCCGCTTTGTTCTTTGGTGTGGGTCTTTGAGGTAGGCTTGCCAACGAGCTGCATGGCAGGTCAACATATGTCTGGTCAGGCATGTGGTACCCAAGCGGCTGATGTTTTGGCCACGCGATATACGCTTGAGACATATGTTGCAAACAGCAGCTGTGCGATCTGATGCACTAGCCTCAAAAAAGGCCCACACCAAAGAACTTTTTGAATGACGGGCAGAGGCAGCGCCCTGCACAGGCGGAGCTCTGCGGTGTGATTCCGTCGGTGTACTGCCCTTACGCTGGCCACCAAAGGGCATCCTGCCTCGTTGGAGATGTGCCTCCTCCTCATCCTCCTCCTCCTCCTCTCTCCTATTAGGCACCCACGTGGAGTCAGTGACCTCATCATCCCCTCCCTCCTCATCACTGGAGCCAATCTGGCAGTATGCTGCAGCTGCTGGAACATGACTGCCAGATTGGTGTCCTTCTTGAGCATCCCCTCTGTCTGCTCTCACGCTACTGCCTTCCTCTAGCTGGGTTTCATCATCAGACCCTTCGAAACGCTGGGCATCCTCCTGGAGCATGTACCCAACACTGTGCTGAAACAGTTCGGGGGACTCCTCAGGAGGAGGACATGGTGGGTCTAGGGAAGGAGTGACTGATGATTTGTCTGACATTGATACCAGGGAAGACGACGCTTTGGCAGCTGCTTTTCCAGTACCCTGAGCCTGGGTGAGAGAGGATGAGGAGGAGGAGGAGGGCTTGGTCATCCACTCTACCAAGTCTTCGGCATGATGTGGCTCAACATGTCCAGCTGCCGAAAAGAAGGACAAGCGTGTCCCATGGCCATGTGCTGATGACAATGCACCGCGTCCACGACCAGCACTGTTGCCCCCAGACACAGAGCCTGCTTGCCCTCTTTTATTGCCTCCTGACTGTCTGCCTCTCCTTGTTTGCCTTCCAGACATTCTAATAGATGGCCTGCAGGGAGATGGGAAAAAAGCAATAAGGGCTACCTTCAGGTGTCCTTCTCTGTCCCTTGAAACAAGGACTTGCAGAGTGAAATAAACTGACACTCTCCCTACCTACAGTTTTCTGTCCCTAGAATAAATGTTTTTTTTAATCACAATATAGCACAAGGACAATTCAGTCACTGTCCTTCCAGGTCCCTGGAAACAAGGACTTGCAGAGTGAAATAAACTGACACTCTCCCTACCTACAGTTTTCTGTCCCTAGAATAAATGTTTTTTTTAAGCACAATATAGCACAAGGACAATTCACTCACTGTCCTTACAGGTCCCTGGAAACAAGGACTTGCAGAGTGAAAGAAAAAAAACACTCTCCCTACCTACAGTTTTCTGTCCCTAGAAAAAATGTTTTTTTTAATCACAATATAACACAAGGACAATTCACTCACTGTCCTTCCAGGTCCCTGGAAACAAGGACTTGCAGAGTGAAATAAACTGACACTCTCCCTACCTACAGTTTTCTGTCCCTAGAATAAATGTTTTTTTTAAGCACAATATAGCACAAGGACAATTCACTCACTGTCCTTACAGGTCCCTGGAAACAAGGACTTGCAGAGTGAAAGAAAAAAAACACTCTCCCTACCTACAGTTTTCTGTCCCTAGAAAAAATGTTTTTTTTAATCACAATATAACACAAGGACAATTCACTCACTGTCCTTCCAGGTCCCTGGAAACAAGGACTTGCAGAGTGAAATAAACTGACACTCTCCCTACCTACAGTTTTCTGTCCCTAGAATAAATGTTTTTTTTAATCACAATATAGCACAAGGACAATTCAGTCACTGTCCTTCCAGGTCCCTGGAAACAAGGACTTGCAGAGTGAAATAAACTGACACTCTCCCTACCTACAGTTTTCTGTCCCTAGAATAAATGTTTTTTTTAATCACAATATAGCACAAGGACAATTCAGTCACTGTCCTTCCAGGTCCCTGGAAACAAGGACTTGCAGAGTGAAATAAACTGACACTCTCCCTACCTACAGTTTTCTGTCCCTAGAATAAATGTTTTTTTTAATCACAATATAGCACAAGGACAATTCAGTCACTGTCCTTCCAGGTCCCTGGAAACAAGGACTTGCAGAGTGAAATAAACTGACACTCTCCCTACCTACAGTTTTCTGTCCCTAGAATAAATGTTTTTTTTAATCACAATATAGCACAAGGACAATTCAGTCACTGTCCTTCCAGGTCCCTGGAAACAAGGACTTGCAGAGTGAAATAAACTGACACTCTCCCTACCTACAGTTTTCTGTCCCTAGAATAAATGTTTTTTTTAATCACAATATAGCACAAGGACAATTCAGTCACTGTCCTTCCAGGTCCCTGGAAACAAGGACTTGCAGAGTGAAATAAACTGACACTCTCCCTACCTACAGTTTTCTGTCCCTAGAATAAATGTTTTTTTTAATCACAATATAGCACAAGGACAATTCAGTCACTGTCCTTCCAGGTCCCTGGAAACAAGGACTTGCAGAGTGAAATAAACTGACACTCTCCCTACCTACAGTTTTCTGTCCCTAGAATAAATGTTTTTTTTAATCACAATATAGCACAAGGACAATTCAGTCACTGTCCTTCCAGGTCCCTGGAAACAAGGACTTGCAGAGTGAAATAAACTGACACTCTCCCTACCTACAGTTTTCTGTCCCTAGAATAAATGTTTTTTTTAATCACAATATAGCACAAGGACAATTCAGTCACTGTCCTTCCAGGTCCCTGGAAACAAGGACTTGCAGAGTGAAAGAAACTGACACTCTCCCTACCTACAGTTTTCTGTCCCTAGAATAAATGTTTTTTTAAGCACAATATAGCACAAGGACAATTCACTCACTGTCCTTCCAGGTCCCTGGAAACAAGGACTTGCAGAGTGAAAGAAACTGACACTGTCCCTACCTACAGTTTTCTGTCCCTAGAATAAATGTTTTTTTTAAGCACACTATAGCACAAGCACAAAACACACTGACACTCTCCCTACCTATCCTTCTCTTTCCCTAAACTAAAGGAATCCAGGTTAAGCAAGAAAGAAATAACAGTCACTGTCCCTGCCTATGCTGCTCTATCCCTGCTCCGGAACACACTACACTAGGCCGCCGTGCTGGCGGCCTTTTATAGTGTGGGGCGTGTACTAAACACCCTCAGCAATAATTGGCCACAGGCATCCTGCCTGTGGCCAATCATTGCTCTCCTCGCTGCCGGCGCTGTGATTGGCCAAGCATGCGGGGTCACAGTGCATGCTTGGCCAATCACAGCGCCTGGATGACACTGCGATGGCGTAGTGCATTGTGGGCCGTTCGCGTCACTCGAATTTGGCGCGAACGGCCCAAATCGTTCGATCTTCGTCGAACGATCGAACAGCCGATGTTCGAGTCGAACGTATGTTCGACTCGAACACGAAGCTCATCCCTAGTGGTCAGGAAGAAGAATGGGTCGTTGAGGCTCTGTATAGACTACAGGACTCTCAAAAGGAGAACCATAACCGACCAGTACACCACTCCAAGGATAGAGGACGCTTTACAGAGTTTGTCTGGAGCCAAGTGGTTCAGCGTTATGGATCTCAAGAGTGGATACTACCAGATCCCTATGCATCCAGAAGACAAGGAGAAGACAGCCTTCATAACCCCAGTGGGGTTCTTTGAGTTTGATCGAATGCCTCAGGGACTGTCTGGAGCTCCTGCTACCTTCCAACGTCTCATGGAGAAGACTGTAGGAGACATGAACCTTATTGAAGTCCTTGTATACCTGGACGATGTCATTGTCTTTGGGAGAACCCTGGAAGAACACGAAGAAAGGCTGGAAAAAGTGTTGAGAAGACTCAGTGAGGAGGGACTCAAGCTTTCGCCTGAGAAGTGTCGGTTCTACCAGTCTTCAGTGAACTATCTGGGGCACATAGTGTCTGAAGAAGGGGTGGCCACAGACCCTGAGAAATTGGAGGCAGTTACCTCCTGGCCACGTCCCACCACAGTAACAGAACTCAGATCCTTCTTGGGGTTCTGCTCCTATTACAGGAGGTTTGTGGAAGGATTCGCCCAAATTGCCAGACCATTGAATGAACTACTCAAGACTGAGGGGGAAGAGGATGACTCAGGGCCCATGAAGCCGGGAGAGTCAGTCAGAGATCAGTGGAGCCAGAAGTGTGAAGAGGCCTTCCAGGCATTGAAGAGGAGCCTAACCACTGCCCCAGTCTTGGCCTACGCAGACCCAACCAAACCCTATGAACTACATGTAGGTGCTAGTCATGACGGTCTGGGAGGAGTACTTTACCAAGAACACGAAGGACAACTGCAGCCTGTTGCCTACGTGAGCAGGAGTCTGACCCCCTCTGAGAAGAACTACCCCACTCACAAGCTGGAGTTCCTGGCCCTTAAGTGGGCGGTAGTAGACAAGCTCAAAGACTACCTGTATGGGGCGGAATTCACTGTGAAGACCGACAACAACCCCCTTACCTACCTTTTCACCACAGCAAAGCTGGACGCCACTGGACACAGGTGGCTGGCCGCACTGTCCGGATTCAATATCAGCCTAAAGTACAGGCCAGGGGCTGTAAATCGGGATGCAGACGCTCTGTCCAGGAGATCTCATGCCCCCACCAGTGACACAGAAGACTGGACTCAAGTGGCACCTGACGGGGTGCGGGCCCTTTGTCAAGGGGCTGAATTACAAGCCAGAGGAGGCTCGAGGGCAGAAGAGATAGGAGTTACCATGGTAGGAGTCCCCAAACAATACTGTGGAGTAACCCAACTGCAGAAAGTCAATCTGCGGAAACTGTCCAAGAAGGAGCTGAGATGCGACCAATTGGAAGACCCCATGGGGAAATTGGTTCTGGAAGCCCTGGAGAATCAGGATCCAAACAGACTCCTGCGCCATTCCTCGAAGGAAGCTCGCCTGTTGAGGAAAGAGTGGGGGCAGGTTGCAGGTTCATCAGGGAGTGGTCTACCGAAGGGGCCCCTCTGATGACCTGGAAGATAAATGGCAATTGTTCCTTCCGGAAAAACATCGAGAGACTGTTCTGATTGCCCTGCATGACAATCACGGCCACCTAGGGGCGGAAAGGACCTTTCAACTCGTCAGAAGTCGGTTCTATTGGCCCTGCATGAGGGCAGAAGTAGAAGAGTACTGCCATTCATGTGCACGCTGCATTCAGAGGAAGACTTTACCCCATCAAGCTGCCCCAATGGGCCATCTACAAAGTCAAGGCCCAATGGATCTAGTATGCATTGATTTTCTCTGCCTCAAACCCGACCTGAGTGGACTAGGAAATGTTCTGGTGATAACCAATCATTTCACCCGGTATGCCCAAGCTTTCCCAACCAAAGACCAGAAGGCTTCCACAGTGGCCAAGGTACTTATGGAGAAGTATTTTGTCCATTATGGGCTACCACAGCGACTCCATTCAGACCAAGGAAGGGACTTTGAGAGTCGATTGATCAAGAAACTGTTAGACTCTTTGGGTATCAAGAAAACCCGAACCACACCTTACCACCCACAGGGAGATGCTCAGCCGGAGAGGTTTAACCGAACCATGCTTAACATGTTGGGAACTCTGGATAGTGAGAAGAAGCAACATTGGAGCAAACACATAGCAGCTATAGTACACGCTTACAACTGCACCACCAGTGATGCTACAGGCTACTCCCCTTATGTTTGGGAGAGAAGCAAGGTTACCTGTGGACCTGGCCTTTGGCACCTCTTTAGACCATTCCTCAGCCACATCCCACAAAGGATATGTGGACAGGCTCAGACACAGCCTGAAAGTAGCCTATGAACAAGCTCACGTGGCTTCAGATCAAAGGGGAGCTCGAAACAAAATAAACTTTGACTTGAAGGTCCGGGTGCAAGACCTTCAGCCCGGGGACCGAGTACGGTTATGCAATCTGGGGGTCCCTGGAAAACACAAACTTGCAGACAGATGGAGATCTGAACCCTATGTCATCTGTAGGAAGCTGCCAGGCCTACCTGTCTACAAGTTGAAGCCAGAAGGGAAGGTAGGACCACTGAAGACGTGGCATCGAAACCACCTGCTCCCACTTGCTGAAGCAGTCAGGATACCTCCAGTGAGGGACTCCCCTGAACCAGTCTCTATTCTGGATACTCCCAGGCCAAACACTCGGTCCCAGACCTCTCGGGGTGAAGATGGAGAGGCCTCCGAACTTAGTGGAGATGAAGGGAGAGAACTTGACTGGCTGTGGCCTTCCCTAACTCCAGGAACTTCTGCTATAGATCTTCCAACCACTGAAGACACTATAGATGGACAACTGAATGCAGAAGCCACTGAGTTCATCCCATCTAGTCCTTCATCAGATTACTGGGAAGATTCCTGTGATACTTACTCTGAGAAGGACCCTAGAGACTCTATGTATCCCTCGGCTCCTGAAGCAGATGTTACAGAGCCCGCCGTGTTGCCCGAGCCTGCTACGGAAGAAGAGCCTGTGGCGCCAGAGCCAGAAACCCCAAGAGAGCAAAGGGCTCGCAGAGTCATAAGGCCTCCCAAAAAGTTGACCTACCCACAAATGGGGAAGAGCTCAGAAGATTCTGTGGTCACTGCCAGGAGGAGTGCAGAGAATCCGGATCTCTCCACTGTTCATTTGGTGGCGGGCAACCCCCACTCACTCTCTGGCACAGTTAGGCAGGCCACTCATGATAGTGTGACCTGTGGGCAAGGGAATTCAACCCCTCGGTTTTGGTGGGAATTCCCTATGCCAACATCATACGCAACGTTGTCTGGGGTTGTACGCAGAGTATGTTAGGATTATCTTTGGGGACCAAAGAGTTTAAGTGGGGGGAGTGTGTAGCGGGGTCTCCTTTAAGACTCTCAGAACTACCTTACCCAGAACCCCATTCGGTACCCAGGATGCAATGTTTCCACCCCAGAGACTCATGGGTGGGGTTATATAAGGAGGCGGCGAGGCTGCGCTCGGCCTCTTTGGGACACGAGACTTCAGTGGAGAGATCTTCCTGTGCGCATCCGCTGTGGTGCAAGGCCTGAAGCCTGGGGCCTTGCGCTGCTACCCAAGAGAGCCTTCCACCCCATCGTGAGCCTGGGTGGCATCTGACTCGGTTTCCTCAACCGCTGCTGAGCCTGAGACCAGACCGCTGCAGACGCTGTGTGTGGAGACACAGCAGGTGGAAGTTCCCGGACTGGGATCGCGTCCGGAGGGGTGAGCGAGCACTTGCTCAATCCACAAATACTGTATACCATTGTTAGGCCTACAGACTGCCGTGGCCCACCAGTTCCTATTTCAGTTTCCCCTCCCCTGGAGATCCATAGCTGAACTGAGTCAAACGGATCTCTAGTGGAGTGTACTGTGTTGGCATTTTCTTTCCCTTGGATTACAAATGTGTTCCTGAAATGTGCACCACCGTTTAAAGACTGCATGCAAAGAATTTTACCCCCCTAGAGACTGAGTTATATGGTCAGGCCTGGCCATCTAGATTATTTAGTTGCTGCGCCATAGGGCGCATAGTGAAGTACTGTTACACGTGGCGCGTGTGCGCCATATCTCACTAGTTGTAGTGTGCCTATTGCTGCAGGGCTCTGCAGAGATATTCCTGTGATTTGTTATAACTGTTGAATTTATTGCCCGTAGAAAGTAAACTCGTTATTCTTCTATCACTGCATTGGTGTCTGAATTTAACCATAGAGCATAAGATATATATATTACCCTAGACTAACTGTGCCAGAAGGGGGTCGAGTAAATTTCCGGGGGTTGGCGGAGCTGTCTGCAGGACCCAAACTAAATCTGCGGCCCTCTTAACTGAAGGTATCGCTACAATTAGTTAACTGAAACAAACCCACCCCCTCCCAACAGTATAAAAGTAAGCATCTTTATGGGGAAAGAGCGTTTGCGGGGGGGCACATTTGTTGCTGGGGTTCTTTCTTTAAGTGGCGTTATTTATTTAGGTGGGAACACTTCCGACTCTGCACAAAGTGAAAATACTTTGAAAAACACCACACAGAACACACGCGTTTCGCGCAAATGTTATCGCTTAGTCGTTACCGGTAATGACTAAGTGCTAACATTTGCGCAAAACACGTCTACCTCTTTGTCCCCTGCTCCATCTGTCAACCACTTGTCATATAAAGCTTCAATAAAAGGATTTTTGGAAGTGCAGCCGTCCGGAATTATTTCCTTATGTTACACAACATGCGAGCTGGGCTAGCACCTGAATAGTGTGTGTGGGGAGTAACCAGAGACTCACTCACCTGGAGCGGCTTTTCTTGTTTCATTGTACACCCATCCAGCTCTCCATCCACTCTATAACATGCAATCTCTACCACTCCTTTTGACAGTTGTGTCCTCTCTCCTTAAACTCCCTTTCCTTCACCCCTCTCCTCCACTCCACCGCTCATATACAGTATATCACCTCCACTTCTGTCCTCTCCTTATTACTGCACCCACCAACTCCTGATAATTCTAAGTCCACATGCACACAAAATCTCCAGGACCCTGGAACACGTCCCTTCATATATATCACAATCCCACACTACCTCCCTCACCCTTCTGCTTCTCCTAACCTCTGGGGATATATCCCCAAACTCTGGGCCTCCATCACCTAACTGCACCCAACACACCCAGGGAGAACGCACTGTGTGCTTCGAGCGCGTAGTCAGCTATTCCTCTAGTCCTCACTACGATCTGGGTCCCACCCATCCGGGGACGTCACTTCCTCCTGTGCGGTCCACGCCGGGCAGCTCTGACTTCTTGGACACTTCCTGCATCCCAGTTCTCCCCTTTACAGCCATCTGGACCCCCGAAGATATCTAGATAAGATCAGAGTCTTTGGACACACTCTGGGGATGGCGGCTACCTAAATTACCATTTTAATATCTTTCTCCTGGTCTATGTACCAGAGATATATATATATATATATATATATATATATATATATATATATATATATATATATATATATATATATATTGTGACAGCAGGAAGGTAAAGTCACCTGGTTGCATCCAGGGGGGTAGATATATTTCGCCCAGATTCAGGCTTTACGCCGACTTATACAACTAGGTGGAGAGTTGTATAAGGCTAGTGGGCTCATGGATGACTCATACCTCTAGGGAGAGTGTGGGGCGTCGTACAGACAGGGAGTTGATGAGGCCAGCTGAAGCTTGTCAGCTCATTTAGGCCTCTATAAAAACTCCCAGATTCATTAGGTGTTAGCTCATGCCTGGAACCAGACCTGTGTGGACTGTCTAGGGAGAGTGAACCCCTGTGCGGTGAGACAAAGCCTGTGTGGCTATTTGCTTGGACATTTAAAACCAGGGACTTAGGGACTAGGACAGCACTAGGCTGATCCCAGTTGTTAGTTAGGAAACCTGTATGTTTAGTCAGAGGTCAAGTTGACCAGGATTTATTTTGTTTATGTTTCTTTTGCTTTGCTGTGTTTTGTCACTGTAAATAGAAAATAAACCGCACCTTTTTGATTTTGAAAACCACAACCACCGTTTGCTGGGCCTGTTTTTGTGTGGGGAGCCCATCTCGGGGGTCACACACACCCGCTGCCGAGCTAACCCCCTCACAGTTGGTGGAGAACCAGTGGCAGTTTTTTTTTAAGCCGGCATGGAGGAGATACTGAAGCAGCTGGCTCTAGCAAATGCCAATCAACAGCAGACAAATGCAGGTTTGCAAAAGAGCCTTGCAGCTCAACAACAGAACTTCGCAGCCCAGCAGCAAGCTCATCAACAGAGCCTTGCAGCCCAGCAGCAAGCTCATCAACAGAGCTATGCAGCCCAGCAGCAGACAAACGCAACTTTGCAACAGAGTCTGGAGGCTCAGCAACAAGCCCAGCAGCAATCTGAGGCCCGCTTCATAGACCTGTTACAGAAGCAAGAGCAGAGACTACAACAACAGATGGAAGCAGCAATGCAGCAACGTCCGCAGACCAGTGAGGAAAGCCGTCCCACTAATACCGCGTCCTTTGGGGTGAGTCGTTTATTGACAAAAATGACTGGAGAGGATGATCCAGAGGTATTTTTGACCACATTTGAAAGGACCGCTGAAAGAGAAAAGTGGCCTGAGGAGCAGTGGGCTGGACTGGTGGCTCCTCTGTTAACTGGTGAATCGCAGAAAGCTTACTATGACCTAGAGCCTAACCAAGCAAAAGACTATGCGATGCTAAAAGCTGAAATATTGGCAAGGCTGGGTGTCACCCAGGCTGTCCGGGCTCAGCGTGTGCATAACTGGACTTTCCAGCTTGGAAAACCCCCCAGGTCTCAAATGTATGATCTCATTCACCTGAGCAGAAAGTGGCTACAGCCAGAGACTTTGTCCGCACCAAAGATTGTGGAACGTGTTGTAATGGATCGGTTTTTGAGAGCTCTTCCTACTGCCATCCAAAAGTGGGTAAGCCATGGAGACCCAGAGACGGCCGATGGTCTTGTGGATCGTGTGGAGAAATACTTGGCTACAGAGAACCTGACGGCCTCTTCCAGAGACACTCGGACTTTCCACCCTAAGACCAGACCATCCCCAGGGGCGGATAAGAGGATTCCAAGGGGTGAGGGTGGAGAGAGTGAGAGGGTGGGAGCTCTACCCCAAGTTTGGCGAGAACAGCCTGGGAAATCAGCGGCTCAAGAGGCCGCAAGAAGGATCGTTTGCTACCGCTGCCGGCAAGCGGGACATATTGCAGCCAATTGCCCGGTTGTGGAGGAACCCATGCAGTGTGACTTTCTGACGGGCAGACGTCAGTCGCTGTGTGCGACAGTCGCATGCACTGCCATTCGAGGAACTGAGAAACATTTATGCAAAATGTGTGTTAATGGTAGAAATGTTGTGGTATTGCTGGATTCAGGTAGCCTTGTGACCCTGATAAAGGCTGAGTTGGTTAAAACAGAGGTCTCTGGGAATAGCAAGGTAGCTGTTATTTGTGTGCATGGGGACACCCGAGAGTATCCAGTGACTACAGTGTGTTTCGAGACCCCCAAAGGTACCCTCTCTCATCCAGTGGGCTTAGTATCTCAGTTACCGCATGACGCCATTGTGGGAAGGGATTTTCCGAAGTTCTGGGAACTGTGGGATGATCCTGAGCCCCCCACTGGTGCCCCTATGTACCAGGAATGTGATAGCCAGAACTCCCCTGAGAGTGGTGAGGACTCTCCAGAATTTCCCTTATCAGTATTGGCAGGGGAGACTCAAGAAACTGGAGAGGAGCCCACCTCCTCAGACGAAAACCTACCGTCTGTGGAGTTTTCTGATCTTGAGGTTCACAGGGAAAACTTTGCCACAGAACAGTTGAAAGACCCCGCCCTAATAAAGGCACGGGAAAACGTAGTGAAAATAGATGGCGAGTTAGTGAACCCAGATAATACCTGCACTTACCCATACTTCAGCGTAGAGAAGGACCTACTGTATCGGGTGGCAAAAAGGGCAGAAGAAACCGTTGAGCAGCTTGTGGTGCCCAAACCTTACAGGAAGTTGGTGTTGGAGTTGGCCCATGGGCACATTCTTGGAGGTCATCTGGGGACAGAGAAAACCCGAGAGAGGGTATTACAGAGATTCTATTGGCCGGGGGTGATGAAGGACATAGAAAATTATTGTTCCTCCTGCCCTTTGTGTCAGAGGTCGGCCCCGATGCCACATTTCCGTAGCCCGCTGGTCCCTCTACCCATCATTGAGGTCCCGTTTGAGAGGATCGCCATGGATTTGGTAGGTCCTATAATCAAGTCCGCTAGGGGGCACCAGTACATATTAGTTATAATGGACTATGCCACCCGTTATCCAGAAGCGATCCCTCTCCGAAATACCTCGGCCAAAACCATAGCCAAAGAGCTATCTCTTGTGTTTAGCCGGGTGGGTATTTGTAAAGAACTGCTTACGGACCAAGGTACACCCTTTATGTCCCGGGTTATGAAGGAGCTGTGTAAATTGTTCAAAGTGACGCAATTACGTACATCTGTGTATTACCCCCAAACCGATGGGCTGGTTGAAAGGTTCAACAAAACCCTAAAACAAATGTTGAAGAAAGTGGTGGATAGAGATGGAAAGGATTGGGACTGTCTACTTCCTTATCTGATGTTTGCTATTAGGGAGGTGCCCCAATCCTCTACGGGATTCTCCCCCTTTGAGTTACTGTATGGGAGACACCCAAGAGGGCTGTTGGATATTGCCAAGGAAACTTGGGAAAGTGAGAGTTCTCCCCACAGGAGTGTGATTGAGCATGTCGCCCTGATGCAAGACCGAATTGCACAGGTAATGCCCATCGTGAAGGAACATTTGGCCCAAGCGCAGTTAGCACAGCAGAGAGTGTACAACCGTGGAGCCAAGACCCGTACCTTTTCCCCGGGGGATAGGATACTGGTACTTGTCCCTACGGTTGAAAGTAAATTCCTTGCCAAATGGCAAGGCCCCTACGAGATAATGGAAAAAGTGAGCGAAGTGAATTACAAGGTCAGACAACCAGGAAGGCGAAAGCCCGAACAGATCTATCACGTTAATCTGTTGAAAGCCTGGAGGGATAGAGAGTCCCTAGTCGCAGACACTTGGTCACCAGCTCAAACTGGTTGCGTGATTCCGGAGGTTGGAATAGCAGCCACCTTGTCACAACCCCAACAACAGGAGGTTAAGGAGTTTGTGCTTCGCAACAAGGAGGTATTCTCTGAGCTGCCGGGACAAACATCTGGGGTAGAGCATGACATCATTACCCCGCCCGGTGAAAGGGTGAAGTTAAAACCCTATCGGATCCCAGAGGCCCGACGGGAGGCAATACGGGAGGAAGTACAGAAAATGCTGAACTTAGGGGTGATAGAGGAGTCCCAAAGTGATTGGTCTAGTCCCATTGTGTTGGTGCCTAAACCGGATGGGAGCTGGCGATTTTGTAACGATTTTCGACAGTTGAACAAAGTTACAAAATTTGACACCTACCCCATGCCACGTATAGATGAGTTGATCGACCGGCTGGGAACAGCCCGATACATGACGACTCTTGACCTCACAAAAGGGTATTGGCAAATCCCCCTGGCCAAGTCGGCCAAAGAGAAAACCGCATTTGTAACCCCAGACGGGGCGTTCCAATATAAAAGAATGCCGTTCGGGTTACAGAATGCGCCGGCCACATTCCAGCGGAAAATGGACCAGATGCTGAGGCCCCATCGGAAGTATGCTGCGGCTTACCTGGATGACATAATTGTCCATAGCACAGATTGGGCCTCACATCTGCCAAAAGTGCAAGCAGTCCTGGACTCTGTTCGGGAAGCGGGGTTTACGGCTAACCCCAAGAAGTGTACCATTGGGCAGGAGGAGGCCAAATATCTTGGGTACACCATTGGGAGGGGAGTAATAAAACCCCAACTCAACAAAGTCGAGGCCATCCAGAGTTGGCCATGTCCCAACAGCAAGAAGCAGGTACGAGCCTTTCTGGGAATCGCTGGGTATTATCGGCGATTCATTCCCCACTTTGCTTCTAAGGCTGTGCCCCTAACCAACCTGACGAAGGGGAAAGGGTCGGTCATGATTAAATGGACCCCCGAGGCTGAGGCAGCATTCCAATTCTTGAAACAAGCCTTATGTAGCCAGCCAGTGTTGTACTCACCCGACTTCTCTAAAGACTTTGTCGTACAAAGTGATGCGTCAGATGTGGGGTTAGGAGCAGTATTGTCCCAGGTCTGGAACGGGGAAGAGCACCCAGTCATTTACCTCAGCAGGAAGTTGAAGTCCCATGAGGTAAATTACGCCACCGTTGAAAAGGAGTGTTTAGCGGTGAAGTGGGCTCTAGATTCCCTTCGGTACTACCTGCTAGGTAGGCACTTTGACATGGTTACGGATCACGCTCCGTTAAAGTGGATGGCTCAAAACAAGGAAACAAATAGAAGAGTGAATAGGTGGTTCCTGGCCCTCCAGGAATTCAACTTCACAGTAAAGCATCGCCCTGGCGTTCAAATGGGGAATGTGGATGCTTTGTCTCGAGTACATGAATGCCTGATTGCTGGTGTTCCAACCCCGAGGTTAAAACAAGAGGGGGGGGTATGTGACAGCAGGAAGGTAAAGTCACCTGGTTGCATCCAGGGGGGTAGATATATTTCGCCCAGATTCAGGCTTTACGCCGACTTATACAACTAGGTGGAGAGTTGTATAAGGCTAGTGGGCTCATGGATGACTCATACCTCTAGGGAGAGTGTGGGGCGTCGTACAGACAGGGAGTTGATGAGGCCAGCTGAAGCTTGTCAGCTCATTTAGGCCTCTATAAAAACTCCCAGATTCATTAGGTGTTAGCTCATGCCTGGAACCAGACCTGTGTGGACTGTCTAGGGAGAGTGAACCCCTGTGCGGTGAGACAAAGCCTGTGTGGCTATTTGCTTGGACATTTAAAACCAGGGACTTAGGGACTAGGACAGCACTAGGCTGATCCCAGTTGTTAGTTAGGAAACCTGTATGTTTAGTCAGAGGTCAAGTTGACCAGGATTTATTTTGTTTGTTTCTTTTGCTTTGCTGTGTTTTGTCACTGTAAATAGAAAATAAACCGCACCTTTTTGATTTTGAAAACCACAACCACCGTTTGCTGGGCCTGTTTTTGTGTGGGGAGCCCATCTCGGGGGTCACACACACCCGCTGCCGAGCTAACCCCCTCACAATATATACACACACACATATATACATATATACATACACACACACACACACACACACTATCTCACAAAAGTGAGTACACCCCTCACATTTTTGTAAATTTAATTCTATCTTTTCAAGTAAAAAAGATAGTGCAGCGCTATTAATAAGTCCATATGCCACAGGTCCACCAATATGTGATGTCTTCAATGGTGCTACAATATGGTAATCATGCAGGTGACTTCATGGGAAAAACCTCCCCCAATAGAAGAAATGGCTGCTCACCTCACAGAATGGACCCTTTAATTACAGAGAGTCATATACGCTTTCCCTCATAGGGTGTAATGGCGTGTCAACGGTAAACCGAATCTGACAAACAAATCCTGAAGCGTTCTTTTTTAGATAAGCGATACCAATTTCAATGTACCAGGTGCAGGGAACCACAACTCCAGAGCCACATTGATCATGTGAATAAAAAGAACATGGTGCTCTCCGCAAAACTAAAACTTTTTTTCTTAAGAACAGAGTAAAAACTTACAAAACTGGCACTGTGACCCAGTGCATGGTATTCTGGCGTGTGTGTACACAAAGTCAGCAGTGTCCGCGGGTGACGTCACGTGACTTCCATCCATCTACGCAATATGTCCCAGTGGGCGGGACTTCGTCAGCGGATGCGGAAATTACGTGAACACCCGGTTTATATAGCGTGAGGAGGTTGCCATGACACCCGAGAGCCGCATCACACGATGCTGTGAAAGGCTGGGCAACACCTATCCGGACGGAATCACAGGAGTGTCCCCATGCGTCTCATTATAGCTGAAAGGAATCTGCTGATATAACGGCAAGAGGAAAAACACAGATTTGGCTAAAATACTTAAGAATTAAAAATGACAATAACCAAATTTCCTTATGTTCACAGAACAACAGAAAACAAGTTGATAAACATATATAATAAAAAAATATATATTAATAATAAAAAATTCCCCAATTTAAAGATTTTTTTTTTTTTTATATATAAACAAAATTAATTTAAATTGAATAAAAACATGTATATTTATGTTGGTAAATAAAAAAAAAATCACACGTGACATAATCCGCAGCCATCATTTACAAATCAATTATTAAAAAACGTCAGCAATCAGAGATAAAACAATTGATGTCAAAATCAACATTCAATCCATCTAGAATTAAAACTTTGGTCTCATGTATTCAGTACGATTCCCTATGACTCAGCTGGCAAATAAAATTCCCCCTACTCCAATGCTTGGTAACCCTCTCAATCCCCCAAAATCTGAGGCCCTTAGGGTTTTTTATTATGACACTATTTAAAATGTCGAGATACAATATGGGTTTTTAGACCTTTTTTAATATTGTTAACATGTTCTCCTATGCGGACGTGTAAAGGCCTCAAAGTTCTCCCAATCTACTGCAACCCACAGTCGCACTCTAACATGTAAACCACTTCAACAGTGTCACATGTGATCTACTGTTGGATGGTATACTCTTTATTGGTGGCTGATGGTAAAAACTTTTTCCGCTTTTTAATATTTACCTTGGAGTGCTTACAGGAAGTGCATCGTCCACAGGCATAAAAGCCACCCAAAGATGAAACTTATCTATTTTCTGAAAGAATTGGAGGATTTAAAAAACTTGATAACACTGGGCCCAACACTTTGTCTTGTTTGACCACTTCAGCCCCGGACCATTTTGCTGGTCAAAGACCAGGCCACTTTTTGCGATTCGGCACTGTGTCGCTTTAACTAATAATTGCGCGGCCGTACGACGTGGCTCCCAAACAAAATTGACGTCCTTTTTTTCCCACAAATAGAGCTTTCTTTTGGTGGTATTTGATAATTTTTTTGCGCTATAAACAAAAATAGAGCGACAATTTTGAAAAAAAAAACAATATTTTTTACTTTTTGCTATAATAAATATCCCCCAAAAAAAGACATAAAAAAACAAATTTTTTCCTCAGTTTAGGCCGATACGTATTTTTCTACATATTTTTGGTAAAAAAAAACGCAATAAGCGTTTATTGATTTGGTTTGCGGAAAAGTTATAGTGTCTACAAAATAGGGGGTAGTTTTATGGCATTTTTATTAATATATATTTTTTTTTTTTACTAGTAATGGCGGCGATCACCGATTTTTATCGTGACTGCGACATTATGGCGGACACATCGGACACTTTTGACACATTTTTGGGACCATTGTCATTTTTACAGCGATCCGTGCTACAAAAATGCACTGATTACTGTGAAAATGACACTGGCAGTGAAGGGGTTAACCACTAGGTGGCGCTGTAGGGGTTAAGTGTTTTCTAGGGAGTGCTTCTTACTGTAGGGGGGATGGGCTGTGTGTGACATGACACGGAGCGGAGATCAGTGTCATTGTCACTAGGCAGAGCGGGGAGATGCTTGTTTACACTAGCATCTCTCCGTGAGACGATCGTGGGTATCCCCGCGGCGATCGAGTCCGCGGGACCCAGGGTCGGGCTCACGGAGAAAGCGGCAGGGTCGCGCGCTTGACCACACGGCAGCATCTTAAAGGGGACGTACCTGTACGTACTTATGCCTGTCAGTGCCATTCTGCCGACGTAAATATACAGGCGGCGGTCCTTAAGTGATTAAAAATTGACTCCTTTTTTTAAATAATTTTTTCCGATTTTTTATATTGGGCGTTATAATCTAACACCATTCTAAAGTTATATCCATCAGTATTAGGGTCTCTAATCTGATTAAACTAATAATTGTCTATCCAACATCTTAGCCCTCTGTATTTCTCCATCCAGATTATGTCTATCATATCCCTTTTGTTCGAATCTAGAGACTTAGGCCCCTTTCACACTGGGGCGGGCATATGCGGTGACGGTATAGCGGCGCGATTTTCAGCGCCCTATACCGTCGTGTTTACCGCGATATGCAGCCGCTAGCGGTGTGGTTTTAACCCCCGCTAGCGGCCGAAAAAAGGTTAATACCGCCCGCAAACTGTGGCTATAGCCGCGGTTTGCGGGCGGTATTACCGCGTGTACCATTGATTTCAATGGCAAGGAGCGGTAAAGGAGCAGTATACACACCGCTCCTTCACCGCTCCAAAGACGCGCCTTGCAGGAGATTTTTTTGTCTCCTGCCAGGGCACCGCCTCAGTGTGAAAGCTGCTCGGGCTTTCACATTGAGAATGCTGGGGCAGGAGTATTTCAGGCGTTATTTATGCGCTATTTTTAGCGCAAAAACGCCTGAAATACGCCTCAGTGTGAAAGGGGCCTAACACCTGTAATTGACTGATGAAATCCTCTTCACGGGTACATTTCCGTCGTAACCTAATAAATTGTCCCCTGGGGATGTTACACAACCATGAACGATGGTGGCAACTCCCCAGGGGGATATAAGCATTTCGGTCAGTAGGTTTAAAGTAATAACACAACCAGAAATTATCCATATCCTTTACAATCTCTAAATCCAAAAATACCATCTTTTCATGGCTGATATTCCATGTGATGCCCTGTACACACGATTTTTTTTTCCGATGAAAAAAGTCTGATGGATTTTTTTCATCGGAAAAAACGATCGTGTGTGGGCCCCATCGGACAAAAAAAACGATAGGAAATTCCGATCGTCTGCGTGGAATTCCATCTGAGATAAAACCCACGCATGCTCAGAATCAAGTCGATGCATGCTCAGAAGCATTGAACTTAAATTTTTCTCGGCACGTCGGAGTGTTTTACATCACTGCGTTTTGGACGGCCGGAATTTTGTCTGATGGTGTGTATGCAAGACTGATGAAAGTCAGCTTCATCGGAATTCCGACGGAAAAATCCATCAGATTTTATTCCATCGGAAATCCGATCGTGTGTACATGGCATAAGGGAAATATTTTTGTTATTGATATTCAAAGTCTGGATAAACCTATCAAGGTTTGACCTCTCACCTTCCCAAATCAATATAAGATCGTCAATGAATCTCCTATAGCAGACCAGTTCCGGGGGCGATGTTTAAAGATGGCTTCTTCCTCCCAGTGGGCCATGAATAAATTGGCCACACTGGGAGCAAAACGAGCCTCCATCGCAACCCCTCTGGTCTGCAAACAATACTCCTTGTTATACCAAAAGTAGTTCCTGGAAAGGCAGAAATTTTAACTGCTCAACAGGAACTCTTGATGTCTCCCAGACAAAGTGGAAGAGGAGAGAGCCCATTCAACTGAGGCCATGGCATCACTGTGTCCAATAGGGATGGGCCGAACAGACCCCTGTTTGGTTCGCACCCGAATTTTCGAACACCGCAAAAGTTCGGACCCGAATAACGAACCCTATTAAAGTCAATGGGACCCGAACGTCAAATATCAAAAGTGACCATTTTGAAGGCTTAAATGCAAGTAATTGGGCATACAATTGTTATAGGTGTCCGGGTCCTGCCCTGGGGGACATGTATCAATAGAAAAAAAAGTTTGTGAAAAACTTCATTTTTAAATGAGCAGTGATTTTTTGATTTTTAAAGTGAAAGCCTAAAAATGAAAAATTCCTTCCAATATAGTGATTGGGTGGTCCCCTTAGTCTAACTGTAAAGTGGCAGATCTGTACCAGGTCTAGAATCTGCTGCAGCAATAATTGAATTTATAAAGCCCAAAAAAATGTCATTTTTCCTGCAAGCTGCCTTTATTTTGCTCAGCAACAGCTGGGGAGCCAGTGTGTATGATGAGGCCACAATGTAGTGCACTGGGAACAAGATTAGAGATTTTTTGTATACATTTTGGTGTCACTTTGACTTTGGATAGAAGTAACGGGTGCGTTAAAATTGGTTTTTGGGCGCCTTCCCACCGTAACCCAACACAGGTACTCTTGATGAAAGCAAGAATTTGCGCTGCTGTAAAAAATTACAATGATATGCACCTGTCAGACAGGTGCAGAAAAATTGGTCTTTGGGTGCCTTTCCACGGTAACCCTATAGAGCTGCTAGGACCTTGGACACCCTGTGCTATACCATCACCCCTGTCAGTGGAGGCTGCTGAAAGGTAATGACTCTGTATCGCAGGGGCAGACTGAAGTGGGTAAGGAGGAGGAGGAGGAGGGACAGATTTGTGCCCCTTTTGTGTGGCTTTTAGGTGCTCTTGCCAATGGGCTGAGTGGTTGGATGTTAAATGCCTTGTTAGGCATGTGGTACCCAAATGGTTGGTGTTTTTGTCACATTTGATGTGCCTGTGACACAGTTTGCAGATAGCAACAGTGCGATCTGCTGCACATGTGCTGAAAAAGGCCCAGACAGCTGAACTTTGGGGAGTGGGCCGGGAGATAACAGCTACAGAATGTGATGGAATAGGGTGGCTGCTCTCTACTCTTTCATGATGTCGACCTCCTTGGGGTTGTGCCACCTCACCTTCAGTTTCCTCCTCTGCTCTATATGGCAGCCAAGTTGCATCAGTGACCTCATCATCATCATCATCATCTCCATCATCATCATCTCCATCATCATCTCCATCTCCTCCATCTCCTCCATCTTCATCATTAACACTGGAGACAACTTGGCAATACGCTGCGGCTTGGGGAACATGTATGCCAATTTGTCTACCAGTGTTCCTCCCTCTCTCTAGGCTCATGTTCCTGTCATCCTCAACCTCAGAACCCACATCTGAATCCAGTAATAAAAGGAAAAAAAGCGGCGCCTTCTAAGCGTAGCAGTGAAACTGTTTATTTAAAAGTTACATAGAAGATAGGAAATACACTCACAAACGAGCAGTAATATTGGGCTTATCTGGTGAAATCAACATCCGCTCTGTCCCGGGGGCTGCTTGTGTCCTGGTGTTGGGGGACGGGATCTCTCTGTATCCTCTCCAATGCTGGCAGCGGTGGTGGAACCCAGCGCTCATGGCAAACGGGGACGGGAGACAGTATTCCCTGGAACACAGCCGCGTTGGCGTGGCGGCGTGGGGGGGGAGGGTGCATGGAGACACAGGATACCCCAGCTGTGCCGCCCCAGGCGCCAGGTCGCTAATTCTAGTCGCAATGGCGACCTGGCACCCGGGGTTTGTCGAACCCTGACAAAGACAATGTAGTTATTATTTGGGATGGGCCTGACCCCTAATTTCAGGATTTCTACAGTACTGTAATTCCAATACTATGTGTCTGTCCTTCACTGCAGTAACAGATGAGAACAAACTTGCTTTCTTGGATTTGGAATTGTTCCATGATGATCACACCATCTGTGCTCAGAATTATACTAAGCCTACCTCGGGCAACTCCTTCTTACACTATGGGAGTTGTCACCACCCACGCTGGGTGAACAACATACCCAAGAGCCAGTTTTGCCGATTAAGACACAACTGCACTCGGTTACAAGACTATACCACTCATGGCCTAACACTTAAAACTAAATTTTTAGAAAAAGGTTATCCAGATGAAATAGTGGAAGGAGCTTTCCAACATTTTCTCAACACAGACGTCAGGAGTGATAGAACTACAATAACAGACGATAACACGCAACCAGTTCACTTTGTTACTCAGTTCCATAGCCAATTTAGGAAAATGGAAAGGATCCTGTTAAAACATTGGTCCTTATTGAGTGAAGATCCCCACCTCAAATCAACACTCACAGATCAACCAGTAGTTAGCTATAGAAGAGCGAAAAACATTAAGGCCCAAATAGCACCCAGTAAAATCAAATCATCAGGATCCACCGCCAGTGCTTCCCTGACATTTTTTAATATCAGGGGAATGTACCAGTGTAAGAAAGCTTTATGCCTTAAACATGTCACCCACAGACAAAAAGATTTTATGTGTAAAGGGAAGCAATATACCATACCAGATTTCTTCACATGCTCTTCTGAGTATGTGGTATATTGCTTGACGTGCCCTTGCGGCCTATTCTATGTAGGCCGCACTATTCGTACCCTACGTAAAAGGTTCGGGGAACACCACAACTTCGTAGAAAAAGGCTGCAACAAATATAGTGTCGCCAGGCACTTCAAAGAGTTCCACCAGCAGTCCTCTTTGGGGCTCCGTGTTTGGGTTATAGAGGCCATCTCCAAACATCTGCCCAAAGCAGAACGCTATAAGAGGTTGTGTGAAAGGGAAAATTACTGGATCTATACGCTCGATAGTCTCTCTCCTTGGGGCCTAAATGAGGGCATTGAAATTAATATCCTATTATAATTGCCTCACCATCTTTACCATTGTCCCCATATCTAAAGATACAGCCCCCTCTACGTACCAGATACATCACGTATTGGTAACCTTATGTTTCGGCACCACCATGTCCGGTGTCTTATATGTTTTATTATCTCTATTTTTAATATAGTATGTTTTAAATCTACATGTGCACATGTATTGTATTATATATATATATATATATATATATATATATATATATATATATATATATGTGTGTGTGTGTATGTGTGTGTGTGTATATATATATATATATATATATATATATATATATATACACACACACACATTTTATATTTCCCACAAGCTCTATATAATACCTAAATATTACCCCATGGATGTGTACATATGTGCTCTGCTTGCATTATGTGCTTTTCCAATACATTTTTATAATCATAATACATTTTTATAATTTCTATTTATACCCATCTATTTAACTAATTAATTAACCAATTTTCTAAATTTCCCTATAGATATATCAATAATTCGATTGGCATATATTTATATATTGATTGATAATCCTATTTGTTTTAGTAAACCCCCCCCCCCTGTTTATGATATACATCTCCATTATTATAATTTATTGACCTTATATTAATTTACTGCAAGTACCATGTTGATCTATAGTGACTTCTTTTAATAATTATTAATTTTATCTATTTATATTGAGTAATATTGTCAGTGCTAGGATATTTTCATCATGTTTAGTTAATTGCCGCGGTTTGTATATGTTTCCATGGCTACTGGGCTAGCCAGTAGGGTAGCATTCAGTCCAGTATAAGTGCCCTTGTTTAAGATGGCTCCCACAGAGCCTGAGGAAGAAGCGCACATGCTTCAAACGCACGCACCTCCCTGCTGACCTTACACCCGGAAGTGACAGGGAATACTGTCTCCCGTCCCCATTTGCCGTGAGCGCTGGGTTCCACCACTGCTGCCAGCATTGGAGAGGATACAAAGAGATCCCGTCCCCCAACACCAGGACACAAGCAGCCCCCGGGACAGAGCGGATGATGATTTCACCAGATAAGCCCAATATTACTGCTCTATGTAACTTTTAAATAAACAGTTTCACTGCTACGCTTGGAAGGCGCCGCTTTTTTCCCTTTTGATACGTTTCAGATCCTTCTTCTATCTGCAAGCTGGCAGCCATCTCTGCGGAAAGCTAATTTGAGTATTTACTTAGACTAATTGTCATGGACTAATACATTGTCCCCTTTGAACACCCATTCCAATCCCTTTCCCTCTCATATAGTAGTTGTTTTTTCCATCCGTATCCAGATTGCACTTAAGTAACCCCCTGTTCTGCATATCTTAATCCAGTAATGGCTGGGCATCATCAAGGAGCAAGTGGCTGACGCTGTGGTCAAATAACTCAGCTGACTCAATGGCTGATGTTAGGGCTATGTCAGGAATAGATGTGGACAAGAAGGCAGGTTTATTCACTCTGGCAACTGCAGGGGACTGCACACTTGTCTCTGCTTGTGTGACAGAGGATGAGGAGGATGAGGAAGGTTTAGTAAGCCAGTCCACCACCTCCTCTGCATGCTGTGGCTGGATAGCACGGGCAAACTCACTAAACAGAGGAAATGATTCCCTGCCTGAGGACGGACCACCATGTCCACCTTTGCTTGTGGACACATTTGGCATAAATCTTTAAACCTGTATTTAGGAGCGAGATGGGTCTGAAATTTTGCGGGGAATCTGGCATCTTACCTGGCTTCGGCAAAGCGACAATAGTGGCTTGTAACATTTCCTGCGGGAATGAAGCTGAGGAGGCGACACTGTTGAACAGAACACTCAAATATGGGACCAGGGTTTGCGAAAATGCTCTGTAATATTCTGAGGAAAATCCATCTGTACCAGGTGACTTGTTTTTTGGTAAGGTGTGTATAGTGTCTAGAATCTCTTTAGGTAGGAATGGTGAATTAAGCGAAGATAGGCCTTCTTCCCTTAAGGAAGGGAGATTCACTGAGTTTAAAAAGGTGTTGATAGTCTGTTCTGTGGGTTGTGGTGTGGTGCTATCTGAATGAAGGTTATACAGGTCTCGATAGTACTTCATTTAGGCATTAGCTATCTTTGCTCTAGAATACCTGTATGTGGGTCCTTAATGGAAGGGAGTTTTTGACTTTTGTTGTCTTTTGGTAATGTAATTGGCTAATAATTTGCCTGCCTTGTTTCCCTAGGCATAAAATTTAGCTTTAGTGCGTCTCAAGTAGTTGTGATGATTAGATAAGTGATAGGCGAACTTTCTGTCTACAGTTAAACAGATCAGATTGTATCTTAGGGGAGGGATTGTGTTTATGAAGTTCCTCTAAAGTTTTAAGGTCCTTGAGTAGAGTGTTCAACAGACCCCCCTCCTCCTTTTCGCCCTTGCAGCTGCATGAATAAGTAAACTTCTGCTAAAGGATTTGTGGGTACACCATAGGGAAGCAATACTGATATCGTCCTTATCATTGATCTGGAAAAATTCTGAAAGTTGTTGGTTCAGATTTTGAACTAATGTGGGATTAGCAAGAATCTCAGTTTTGTTTCTCCAAAAGTATGTCAGAGAGATTGAATTCTGTTCCTTCAGAACTATGGAGACTGCAGCGTGATCCGACCAGGTGATTGAGTGGATCGTAGCTGATACAGTACTCTGAAGTAGGTTAAAATCCGAGAGGATGAGATCGATCCTGTAATAGGCCCGATGGGGAAACTAATAAGTAAAGTCTTTCTCGGAAGAGTGTATACAACTCCAAGCGTCATATAAATTTTTGTTGGACACAAAAGGTTGGAGTTCCTGCCTATTAGAAGGGTTCTGACCAGAGTAGTCCATGTGTTTGTTCACAATGCTAATAAAATCCCCGCAGAGAAGTAAGGAACCTTTCTTGACTTTGTCCACTTTTTTAGCAGAGAGTTCAGAAAGGAAACTTGTCCTTTGTTGGGCGCATTTAGGTTCACTAAAGTATATGTGGAGTTGTTCAAGTCGCATACTAAAATTATGTATCTGCCGTTGGTGTCACATATTACTTCATGTAAATTAAATGCGACAGAATGTTTGATGGCTATCAACACCCCCCTTTTTTTGACTGGAGCTGTAGCATTGAAAACATGAGGGAAGGCCTTATGGGAGCATTTAGGCTGTTTGGTTGTGATAAAATGCGTTTCTTGCGCACAAAGTACATCTCCCTTGAGTTTATCAATTTTCCCTCCACATGGACTGTCTTTTGAGGGGGCTATTCAGGCCATGAACATTTATGGAGACAATTGACAAGGTCATTGATCCGGAAATAGTGGGTATGTTATATAAGGTTTTGGTATTAAATTATACAGATGTAGTAGATTGTTTTACCTGTAGGTGGTGCTGTTTGGCCAGGAATTTGCAGCCAGATCAGGATACTGTTGTAGAAGATACTTAGAATGGACCTCCAGTCTAAAAGTAAGGTGAACTTTTCATAGTGCTCTTCAGGTACATTTGAAACAGAAAAACGGTTAGAGTCACAAACAAAAACAAGAACATAAAAAAGTGAGTAATTTCACAGAGTGCGAATATTTTTCGCATTAACTTGATGGGGGGGGGGGTAATTAACTCTAAGTGAACCAAAATAGGCATCTTCTCAGGCCTAAAAGGGCTGGCGCCTAAAGGATATAAAAGGTGTGTACCAGGTATTAGTTTGAATCATGTAGTGCTCCACTCTGGGGACATCCTAGGAGGCATTTGTTTAAGTGGTGGGATGTACGTTTCTTCAGGCAATATCTTCCACTTTCTGGCCAAAGTCAGCCCATCCTCAATGTTTGTAATAGCATGAGTACGGTTGTCTCTGGTGATGAGTAGCTTTGTAGGGAAGCCCCAGGAATAGGGGATTTTGTGGTTCTGCAACAGTTTAGTGATGGAGGATAGGTGTATTCGTGCCATCATGGTATGCTGTGACAAATCAGCAAACACAGAAATTCCAGAATAGGGAGCTGGAAGAGGGTGAATCTTCCTGGAAAAGTGCATAAGTTCATCTTTAATGTGAAAGAAGTGAATGCGAGCAATCGCATCCCTCGGGACCTTTTCAGGCAAGAATTTGGGCTTAGGAAGACGGTGAGCTCTATCCACTATGACTTCCCTATCTGGGGTGTCAGGTAAAATGGCCGCTATGAAGTCTTGGACATAGCACCTCAATTCAGCTGGGGTAACAGATTCCTCGACCCCCGCAACTTAATGTTGTTCCTTCGGGACCTGTCCTCCAAACCTGCAATCTTTTCCCTCATAGCTTGTATGTCCCCTTCTGCGTCATTGTGTGCATCCACTAATTCATTGTGTGCGACTGTGAATTCTCCCATTTTGTCCTCTAAGTGACTGACTCTGTCTCCCATAGAAGAAACATCTCTCTTTAATTGTGATACACAAAGCATCATATCCTTGTGCAATGATCCCCTGAGTGTCACCAACATGTCCTTCATAATTGTGTCACTAATGGGTTGCCCTGAGGTTGGGAACTCATTGATCTGTTCAATAAAGTCTCTTGTGCTATTTTGAGAGTTACAGTATTCATCCAGCTCACCTGCATACTTGTGGCTGGAGGACCGCTTCTGGGCTGATTTGTGCGGGCTATTGCTGGGAGAGGAGCCCGGAGATCCATTGCTGCCTTGAAATGGTGAGATATCTGGGTTGTGAGTTGGGTTGTTGTGATCCCCGCCGCGTTGCGGGACGCACCGCGAGTCCGAGGCCTCTGCACCATCTTGCGGCCTAGGTGTGCTCGTCGGCGGGTAAAAACCTGTCGATTTCCTCTGTTTTTTCTTGCTCTTTCTCTTCCCCATGGCTGCCTGGATCGTACCTGGGACTCACTGAGCAAGCTGAGTGCCTTTTTCTGGCTGAGGATGTCGCTGGATGCTGGTTCTAATCTCGGAGCCCTCTCCTCACACAGCCATCCGCTCCGGCTGCCGGCCACGCCCCGCCTGTGGACACATTTGTTGCTGGCCCCCTTACAGTGCCAAGGGAATGTCTGCCTCTCCTTGTTGTCCTCCCAGACATTATTGGGAGGGGGGGCGGTGCTTATAAACAAATGTAAAGGAGAAGTTGAAATCTGTACGTAGATGCACTTTAATCAATGTAAAGAGGTGTTTGGTGCCCTTTAATTTGAGTACTCACACTACACAGACACACTCCACGGATACAATATAATATACTGCAATATAATGCGCCAAGCGTACAGTGACGCATAGAACTATATGGCGCTAAACTGTCAGTAACGCACACAGAAGTAAATGGCGTTAAACTGGCAGTAACGCACAAAACTATATGGCGTTAAACTTGTAGTAACGCACAGAGAACTATATGACGTTAAACTGGCAGTAACGCACACAGATCTATATGGCGTTAAACTGTCAGTAACGCACAAAACTATATGGCGTTAAACTTGTAGTAACGCACACAGAACTATATGACGTTAAACTTGTAGTAACGCACACAGAACTATATGGCGTTAAAATGGCAGTAATGCACGCAAAACGATATGGCATTAAACTGGCAGTAACGCACGCAAAACTATATGGCGTTAAACTGGCAGTAACACACGCAAAACAATATGGCATTAAACTGGCAGTAACGCACGCAAAACAATATGGTGTTAAACTGGCAGTAACGCACGCAAAACTATATGGCATTAAACTGACAGTAACGCACGCAAAATGATATGGCGTTAAACTGGCAGTAACGCACACAAAACGATATGGCGTTAAACTGGCAGTAACGCACGCAAAACTATATGGCATTAAACTGCCAGTAACGCACGCAAAACGATATGGCGTTAAACTGGCAGTAACGCAATCAAATAGACGATGTTCAACCGTCACTACACTGACGCTATCTGAACTGTCCCTACTCTAGCTATACACTAATGCCAAGATTACTGAGATGGTCTCACTACACTACACTACACTGAAACTATCTGAGCTGTCCCTACTCTACACTAATGTATGTATAAATGACACGGTCTCACTACACTACAGTGAAACTATCTGAGCTGTCCCTACTCTGTCCCTACCTAGCTGCACACTATGCAAAGCTGAATGATGGTCCTCCTCACTACACTCACACTATCCCTAGACTGACACTAAACTAATATTCTACACTGGCACTGAAAATTGAAGCAAAATCATCAGAAACATATGATAGGAGTTCTACAAAAAAGGGGATCTAAATATGCTACTTCCTTCTTTGTAAGAATTCTTTGATCCCTCCCATCTTCAATAATTGAGTGCACTTCATCCTTAAATTGCAACATTGGATCCTTATTCAGGATCAAGTGTCACCATCGCTCAGTAGATGGTTCATTTCTGTTTGATAATATTCTTTACTCAGAACAACCAAACCTTACTAATTTTGACTTCCATGTAGCGGCCTCACCCCTCTCTCCCCTTCTCATTCTCGGCTTGTCTTTCTTTGTCTAGGGGTGTTAGTGCTGGGGAGAGGGACGAGACACACCACGGCCCATGTCCTCCATAGTGACGAGGTGAAGGCCAGAAAGATCGGGCTTTGTGTAGGTGTCCTAGAGTCAAGTCCTGTCCTTCGTCCTTGACTACTTTGCTCCTAGTAACCAGAGTTCCACACAGTGAATAGGTCCAACACAGTTTTATTCTTCTCAGCGAATAAACATACAGCACGGTTAAGTTGGATTCTTTTGCAACAACTTAGTAGTAATGGGAATAGATCGAGGCACAATCCTTTCCCTTCTTTTGCTAACCACTGTGGTATCACCAGTGGCAAATAGTCACTGCCACTGACTATGTGAGGTAGAACGTGAATTACCTTCGCTAGCACAGCCCCTGTCAGGGGAAGGATATCCGTCCAAGGGAGATGCCGGAGGCCTCTCTGTCACCAGCGATGCTGCGCCGGACTCTCCAGAGAAGTTCTGCTCACCAGACCTCACGAACTCAGACACGGGCACGCAAGGAGTTAGGGCCCCCTCGGATTCCTCCACCCTCGCGGAACTCAGTCGAAGGTACTGAGCCCCAGGCATTCGCCATAGTACCTCACCCCAGGCTAAAGGTGCCTGAGATGGACTCCATCTCCGCTCCGGACAGGTCAAAGGCACCTGGGCCCGGAACACCGGAACGCCAGCACCCAAGCTGAAGGTGCCTGGGTGCGGCTGCGTCCTCCAGACTCTGAACCCCGTGGTAAGGGCGTCCGCCCCTTTTATCCCCTCTCCCTTTGCGTCACAGCGGGTTCCCCGCCGTACCAGCTCCAGGGGAGGACAAAAAGGCACAGTCTTGCGGTGTGAGTTCGCCTCCGGCCCCCGGCAACAACGCCACCTGTAGGACGCAGGGAACCTCACACCACCAGAGTCCTCCAAGAACCATAAAAGGGTCTCAGACTCCCTAGCAATCAGTGCATCTGGGTTACACTACCACCCAGATGCTTCCCCTAAATTCAAATACCCGCTACATCCGTTTTTCCAAATACTGAAAAACTTCCATAATTGCTGCTAGATTGAGGAAAATTGTATAAGAAGCATATAAATATAAAGAAGAAACAATCAGCGCAATAAAAATAACCCCTTCTGAAGCTGCTGAACACTAAATCCCAAATAGTAAAATATAAAAAAGATAGTGCAGCGTTAATAATAAGTCTTTATGACACAGGTCAACCAATATCTAATTCCAGTAATAATATAGCACCAGTAAGGGGAGCCCACTCGACTCTTCTAAATAAGTCGATTTTTAATCCTCTTAATGCGGATAATAAATTCTTGGAGGTGTTTAAAAATATGGTCTCTAAAGATTTAGATGCACTTAAAGTAAGGAAACTAACAGATCCCCAATACATTAAGAGAGGCATGGAGTCCCTGGAGAAACGTAAAGAAATTGTCATATTTCCAGCTGACAAAGGTGCAGGTTTGGTTGTTCTGAGTAAAGAATATTATCAAACAATGATGAACCGTCTACTGAGCGATGGTGAAACTTATAAAATCCTGAATAAGGATCCAATGTTGCAATTTAAGGATAAATTGCACTCAGTTATTGAAGATGGGAGGGATCAAAGAATTCTTACAAAGAAGGAAGTAGCATATCCTATCATATGTTTCTTCCCCAAAATACATAAAGATAGTGCCAACTCTCCAGGTAGGTTAATGAAATCGACTCTGTCTCAGCAAGATTGGGGCAATATAATGACTCTTTCCTCCAGCCATTATTTTGAAAACTCCAGCCTTCCTAAAAGATACAAAACATATCATACAGATTTTAGAAACACTGGGAGGTTCCTCATCCAGTATTCTTGTCACGGCTGACATGAGATCATTGTATATTATTATTGGACACAGTGATGCCATGGCCTCAGTTGAATGGGCTTTTCCACTCTTCCACTTTGTCTGGGAGACATCAAGAGTTCCTGTTGAGCAGTTTAGCTTGTTTTGCTCCCAGTATGGCCAATTTATTCATGGCCCACTGGGAGGAAGAAGCCATCTTTAAACATTGCTCCCTGGAACTGGTCTGCTATAGGAGATTCATTGGCAATCTTATATTGATTTGGGAAGGTGAGAGGTTAAACCTTCATAGGTTTAACCAGATTTTGAATATCAATAACAAAAATATTTCACTTACATGGAATATCAGCCATGAAAAGATGGTATTTTGGGATTTAGAGATTGTAAAGGATTTCAGGTTGTATAATTACTTTAAACCCACTGATCAAAATGCTTATATCCCCTGGGGAGTTGCTACCATTGTTCATGGTTGTGCAACATCCCCAGGGGACAATTTATTAGGTTACAACGGAATTGTACCTGTGAAGAGGATTTTGTCAGTCAATCACAAGCGTTATGCCGTGTACACACGATCGGACCTTTTTCCGACCAAACTCCCATCGGAATTCCGACGGAATTCCATCGGAAAAAAATAGAACAGGTTTTATATTTAAATTCCGATGTAATTCATCGGAATTTCTCCAATGGGGCCCACACACGGTCGGAATTTTCAATGAAAAAACACCGTCGGACTCCGTCTGACTTTTTTTATTGGAAATTCCTATCGTGTGTACAAGGCATTAGTCTCTAGATTCAAACAAAAGTGATATGATAGACATAATCTGGATAGAGAAATAGAGGGGATCATTGGATAGACAATTATTAGTTAACAATCAAATTGGAGACCCTGATGGAAATAACTTTAGAAACAGAAAAAATTACTGTGCTAAAAGAAACCTGAAATAAGCAGCAACTAAGAGTTAAAATACACACTAATAACAATAGCAAAAAATGTAGCTGCCCTAACCCTCCTAAATTATATTCGTAATTAACATAAAATAAGTGAAAATATAAAAATATAAAACAACACCACGTGAGGGTGTGAAGTGACAATAAACAAACAAACTGAGTTGTATTGGTTAATAAATGAAATGAAAAAAACAATCTTCAATCTTGAGTGATTAATCAAAATGTCCAATAGTGAGTAAAGAATCAAACAGCAAATCAAATGGGAGCCAATCTACAGATCGTTGCATGAATGAGTGACATCAGCGAAAATATCCACCACCAAAAGTGCTCAAATCGTAGGGAATACACGCTTACCGGACAGCAAGCTAGATAGGCTTGCGGCTGTAAACCCCAGCCAGGGCCTTTACACAGACTCTCGGTAGGACAATCTCACAGGACCTTTGCTTGCAAGCTGGATACTTGCAAAGGGGCCAAGTATCATGCAGGAAAGTCCGTGGGTAACGGAAATAAAGAAGGCTCACCATAGCGTAAATCCAAATGGTATGAAGGTTTAAAAAATGAAAAGAGACTTACAGCAATGATGAATAAAAACAGCAGAAGATAAAATTGTTGCTGGCCGGCTAGCGAACGCCCGTCCGCTCTGACTTCAACGTTATGACGTCAGCACGTCAACTCCTCCCGACACGCGTTTATGAAGGTGAGCCGATCGACCGAGTCGGTGGATCGGTTAAAAAGCCTCCAGCAGCACTGAATGTGCGTTCTGAAAGAACGCTGGATGCAGGACAGGCCAGTAGCTCAATTGCATACTGTGCAAGCTCTGGCCTGCCTGTAGTATATTAGGAAGAGAACAACAGGTATGGTCTGCAGTGAGATCTAGCTGAACACTGTGCACAGGATATAGTACTTTATATACTGCAGCCACCTGAATCAACTGCCTGCCTGTAGTATTATTAGGAAGAGAATAACAGGAACACTCTACAGTGAGGTTTAGCTGCATACTGTGCCCAGGAATCAGGATACAGTACACTGACTGAATATACTGCGATGACGCAGTGCATTATGGGCCGTGACGCGCCACTCAAATTTGTTGCGAACGGCCCATAATGTTCGATCTTCGTCAAACGATCGAACAGCCGATGTTCAAGTCTAACTTATGTTCGACTCGAAGCTCATCCCTACTTACTACGTTACATTATAGCAAAGTGTCATTTCTTCAGTGTTGTCACATGAAAAGATATAATAAAATATTTACAAAAATGTGAGGGGTGTACTCACTTTTGTGAGATACTGTGTATATATATATATATATATATATATATATACACATATTTTTCCTGCTACTGAGGTGCAATCATCCATCTGTTGTGTTTTTACCTTAAGATACATCACTAACCTAGTCTCAAAATACCAACCTAATAGTTCTCTTCGTTCCTCCCAAGACCTCCTGCTCTCTAGCTCCCTTGTCACCTCCTCCAATGCTCACCTCCAGGAATTTTCCCAAGCCTAACCATCCTATGGAACTCCCTACCCCAATCTGTCTGATTATCTCCTACTCTGTACTTTAATTTTTTCTATCACCTCCTCCCCCACAGCTATTGCCTTTTGTATCACTTGAACCTCTCTCCTAGATTGTAAGCTCTAACGAGCAGGGCCCTCTGATTCCTCCTGTATTGAATTGTTTTGTAACTGTACTGTCTGCCCTAATGTTGTAAAGTGCTACGCAAACTGATGGTGCTATATAAATCCAATATAATAATAATAATAATAATAATATGAAAGTCTTGATTTTTCCTTTGCTTCTTTTGTAACAATTCCTCTCTATTGATCCTTCTAACAATATACCTAATCTTTTTTAAATATGCTTTCATGTACTCTTTTTCCCTAAACCTCTGTATTAACATATCAGTTTGCACTAAAAAATCTTCCTCTGTGTCTAATGTGCATAAACTGCTCCTTAGGGATGGCTCAAATTACAGCGTATATCCGTTTCCTTAAAATGTGTGCGGGTAGCCAGATGATTTCCTTCTTTGTAAATTTCCAAATCTAAAAACTCTACTACTTCCTTACTCCAGTTACTTGTGAATATGATATCATACTTAATACAGTTTAATTTATATATAAAAAATCTAGGTTTTCTCTCCTCCCCTCCCAAATAAGGACAACATTGTCTATAAATCTTTTGTAAAGTTTTAACTGGGGCCATGGATTGGAAAAGATCTCTTCCTCTTCCCATTTATGTAAAAATATATTTTCCACACTTGGGGCATATCTGGCCCCCATGGCTACACCCTTAATTCGGATGTAAAAATCTCCTTGATACCAAAAATTGTTTGCCATGGCCATTTCCACACCTTCCAGTAAAAATGTAATTTGGGGGAGTTTTAAGTTAGATAATGTTTCTAGAGCCCATTTTGTGGCTTTCAAACCATCTGTTTGTTTTATGTTGGTATACAGTGACTCAACGCCAATTTCTTTAAGTAACATAATAAGATTTCTACTGTCTTTTAAAAAGGCTTTAACTTTGCCTGCTAAGGATTGTAGATACACATGCAAATATTGCCCTAATCTTGAATATAGGGAATTGATTCCACTAATAAAAGGTCTACCTGGTGGACACGTTTTATTTTTGTGGACCTTGGGTACCTGATAAATTACTGGTCACATTGGGGCTTTGAGAGTCAGGAATTTTGCTTCTTTTTTATTTAAAATCTTTTTATAATCCTTCTTTACCCAGATTTATATTTTCTCTTTACTTTTTTTTGTTGGGTCCCCTTATGTCAAAAACCATAAATCAGACTGGGAAAGAAATACAGTTAAATCACACCTGTTTAATAATAAAAAGATAAACAGTGTAAGCGTAGTCAAAACATAGCCAGAGTTCAGGAACCGGATCGGATAGTCAGCCAAGCCAAATGTAAGAGAGCCAGAGATAAACGTCGTAGAACAGCAAGCAGGATCTGGAGCATGAAGGAACATCAGCCAAGCAAGGCTTCAAGAGGAACGCAGGAGATAGTCTCTGTGATGTTGACCAAGGAGAAGGCAGAGATCATCTGAGCTGGATGGCTTAAGTAGGCAGGACTGACGAGCAGGATCATCAACAGGTGAGTTCCTGTGGAGAGATTGGAGCCGCCAATTAGACGACGGCTGATCAGCCAGCTCAGAGAGGGAAGGGCTGAGCCTAGCCTTGACAGTACCCCCTCCTCAACGACCCCTCACCCTCGGAGGACCACCGGGCTTGAGGGAAAAATGTCTATGGAAATCACGGAGGACAGGGGCATGTACGTCTGAGTATGAGACCCAAGAGCATTCCTCCGGACCGTAACCTTTCCAATGCACCAGGTACTGTATGCGCCCACGGAACCTACGGGAGTCAACAATGGACTGTACTTCATACTCCTCATGGTTCTCAACCTGTATAGGGTGAGGACATGGCACCGAGGTGGTAAAGCGGTTGCAGACCAAAGGTTTCAATAAGGATACATAAAACACATTTTAGATACACATACTAGAAGGAAGGTCCAACGCGTAAGCCACTGAGTTAATCCTGCGAGGGATACGGAAAGGCCCAATAAACCAAGGTACGAACGAACACGAAGTCGTAGGTTGCGAGATGACAGCCAGACCCTGTCCCCAACCTGGTAGGAAGGCGCAGGCAGGCGTCTGCGGTCAGCATGAAGTCTGTACCTATCGTTAGCATGTTGCAAAGCCTCCTGGACTTGTTCCCAAGTGGAACAAAGACCTCAGAGATGCTCCTCTAACGCAGGAATACTCTGTGGAACAAACGAGTCAGGCAACATGGAAGTTTGGAAACCATAGTTCGCCATAAACGGGGACAATCGGGAAGAAGAATTCAAGGCACTATTGTGAGCAAACGGTAAGAGGTCTGACCAGCTGTTATGATGGTCAGAAATATAGCAACGTAGGAATTGATCCAAGGACTGATTGGCTTGTTCAGCAGCCCCATTAGACTGTGGGTGATACGCAGAGGAGAAAGCAAGCTGAATTCCCAACTGTGCACAAAAGGCTCGCCAGAACCGGGACACAAACTGACTTCCCCTGTCTGAGAGAATCACCTTGGGTAGCCCATATAAGCGAAAGATCTCCTGAGCAAAAATGGAAGCGAGTTCCTTAGAAGTGGGCAACTCATTTTTCGAGAACCAGTCAACCACCATAAGAATAACTGTTGCCCTGGGAGTTGGGTAACTCCACAATGAAATCCATAGACAGGTGGGTCCAGGGCCTCTCTCCATTGGGTATGGGTTGTAGGAGGCCCACTGGAAGGTGTCGTGGAGTCTTACTCTGAGCACACACGGAACAGGCAGCTATGAAGGTGGTTACATCAGCATGTAGACTAGGCCACCAGAATTGTTGGGAAATGGCCCAAAAGGGTTGATTCTTCCCCAGGGTGGCCAGCAGCCTTGGGAGAATGGTAAATCTGGAGCACGGCAGTACGGAGACTCTCTGGGACAAAGCAGCGGTCACAAGGTTTCTCAGGAGGAGCATCGACCTGAGCAGCTAGAATTTTGTCACCCAAAGGAGAAGTGAGACTGGTGCGAACTGTAGCCAGAATACGATCAGGAGGAATCACAGGAACCAGAACTGACTCCATCTTGGAAGTGGAGGAAAATTGTTGTGACAAAGTGTCAGCCCTTACATTCTTTCTTTTAACATGAACAGAATGTTCTTTTATTGAGAAAAAATATAGAAACAATACAGGGTATAAAGCATAACATGAAAGTCGTTAAAAGTACATATAGGAAATCTCGTAATAATGAAAAGCCAGGTATACATTACAAAGAGGTGCCAACAAAACATGCACAACTAAGCAGCCCCCCAAAAGGGGGGTAATAGGGTCGACACCAGAGGGTCCGGCCCACCCTGTACCGAAGGACTGTAAACAGAAATCTGTGACCATTAAGCGGTCCAGGGTTGCCAGACTCTTTCATATTTCTCAGGGCAATTCCTGTTTATGTAAGTCAGCTTGTACATGGTGTGAGGGGGTTAACTCGGTAGCGGGTGTGTGTGACCCCCTGGTTGGGCTCCCCACACAAAAACAGGGCCAGCAGACGGAGGTTGTGGTTTACAAAATCAAAAGGTGCGGTTTATTTCTCTATGTACAGTGACAAAAACACAGCAAAGCCAAAAAGAAACATAAACAAAATAAATCCTGGTCAGCTTGACCTCTGACTAAACATGCAGGTTTCCTAACTAACAACTGGGATTAGCCTGGTGCTGTCCTAGTCCCTAAGTCCCTGGTTTAGTAAATGTCCAAACAAATAGCCACACAGGCTTTGTCTCACCGCACAGGGGTTCACTCTCCCTAGACAGTCCACACAGGTCTGGGTCCAGGCATGAGCAAACACCTAATGAAGCTGGGAGTTTTTATAGAGGCCTTAAACGAGCTGACAAGCTTCAGCTGGTCTCATCAACTCCCTGCCTGCACGACGCCCAGCACTCTCCCTAGAGGTATGAGTCATCCATGAGCCCACTAGCCTCAGCTGGGCTTCATCAACTCCCTCCCTAGTTGTATAAGTCGGCATAAAGCCTGAATCTGGGAGAAATATATCTACCCCCCTGGATGCAACCAGGTGACTTTACCTTCCTGCTGTCACATACCCCCCCCCTCTTGTTTTAACCTTGGGGTTGGAACACCAGCAATCAGGCATTCATGTACTCGAGACAAAGCATCCACATTCCCCATTTGAACGCCAGGGCGATGCTTTACTGTGAAGTTGAATTCCTGTAGAGCCAGGAACCACCTATTCACTCTTCTATTTGTCTCCTTGTTTTGAGCCATCCACTTTAACGGAGCGTGATCCGTAACCATGTCAAAGTGCCTACCTAGCAGATAGTACCGAAGGGAATCTAGAGCCCACTTCACCGCTAAACACTCCTTTTCAACCGTGGCGTAATTTACCTCATGGGACTTCAACTTCCTGCTGAGGTAAATGACTGGGTGCTCTTCCCCGTTCCAGACCTGGGACAATACTGCTCCTAACCCCACATCTGACGCATCACTTTGTACGACAAAGTCTTTAGAGAAGTCGGGTGAGTACAACACTGGCTGGATACATAAGGCTTGTTTCAAGAATTGGAATGCTGCCTCAGCCTCGGGGGTCCATTTAATCATGACCGACCCTTTCCCTTTCGTCAGGTTGGTTAGGGGCACAGCCTTAGAAGCAAAGTGGGGAATGAAGCGCCGATAATAACCCGCGATTCCCAGAAAGGCCCGTACCTGCTTCTTGCTGTTGGGACGTGGCCAACTCTGGATGGCCTCGACTTTGTTGAGTTGGGGTTTTATCACTCCCCTGCCAATGGTGTACCCAAGATATTTGGCCTCCTCCTGCCCAATGGTACACTTCTTGGGGTTAGCCGTAAACCCCGCTTCCCGGATAGAGTCTAGGACTGCTTGCACTTTTGGCAGATGTGAGGCCCAATCTGTGCTATGGACAATTACGTCATCCAGGTAAGCCGCAGCATACTTCCGATGGGGCCTCAGTATCTGGTCCATTTTCCGCTGGAATGTGGCCGGCGCATTCTGTAACCCGAACGGCATTCTCTTATATTGGAACGCCCCGTCTGGGGTTACAAATGCGGTTTTCTCTTTGGCCGACTTGGCCAGGGGAATTTGCCAATACCCTTTTGTGAGGTCAAGAGTCGTCATGTATCGGGCTGTTCCCAGCCGGTCGATCAACTCATCTATACGTGGCATGGGGTAGGTGTCAAATTTTGTAACTTTGTTCAACTGACGAAAATCGTTACAAAATCGCCAGCTCCCATCCGGTTTAGGCACCAACACAATGGGACTAGACCAATCACTTTGGGACTCCTCTATCACCCCTAAGTTCAGCATTTTCTGTACTTCCTCCCGTATTGCCTCCCGTCGGGCCTCTGGGATCCGATAGGGTTTTAACTTCACCCTTTCACCGGGCGGGGTAATAATATCATGCTCTACCCCAGATGTTTGTCCCGGCAGCTCAGAGAACACCTCCTTGTTGCGAAGCACAAACTCCTTAACCTCCTGTTGTTGGGGTTGTGACAAGGTGGCTGCTATTCCAACCTCCGGAATCACGCAACCAGTTTGAGCTGGTGACCAAGTTTCTGCGACTAGGGACTCTCTATCCCTCCAGGCTTTCAACAGATTAACGTGATATATCTGTTCGGGCTTTCGCCTTCCTAGTTGTCTGACCTTGTAATTCACTTCGCTCACTTTTTCCATTATCTCGTAGGGGCCTTGCCATTTGGCAAGGAATTTACTTTCAACCGTAGGGACAAGTACCAATATCCTATCCCCCGGGGAAAAGGTACGGGTCTTGGCTCCATGGTTGTACACTCTCTGCTGTGCCAACTGTGCTTGGGCCAAATGTTCCTTCACGATGGGCATTACCTGTGCAATTCGATCTTGCATCAGGGCGACATGCTCAATCACACTCCTGTGGGGAGAACTCTCACTTTCCCAAGTTTCCTTGGCAATATCCAACAGCCCTCTTGGGTGTCTCCCATACAGTAACTCAAAGGGGGAGAATCCCGTAGAGGATTGGGGCACCTCCCTAATAGCAAACATCAAATAAGGAAGTAGACAGTCCCAATCCTTTCCATCTCTATCCACCACTTTCTTCAACATTTGTTTTAGGGTTTTGTTGAATCTTTCAACCAGCCCATCGGTTTGGGGGTGATACACAGATGTACGCAATTGCGTCAATTTGAACAATTTACACAGCTCTTTCATAACCCGGGACATAAAGGGTGTACCTTGGTCCGTAAGCAGTTCTTTACAAATACCCACCCGGCTAAAAACAAGAGATAGCTCTTTGGCTATGGTTTTGGCCGAGGTATTTCTGAGAGGGATCGCTTCTGGATAACGGGTGGCATAGTCCATTATAACCAATATGTACTGGTGCCCCCTAGCGGACTTGATTATAGGACCTACCAAATCCATTGCGATTCTCTCAAACGGGACCTCAATGATGGGTAGAGGGACCAGCGGGCTACGGAAATGTGGCATCGGGGCCGACCTCTGACACACAGGGCAGGAGGAACAATAATTTTCTATGTCCTTCATCACCCCAGGCCAATAGAATCTCTGTAATACCCTCTCTCGGGTTTTCTCTGTCCCCAGATGACCTCCAAGAATGTGCCCATGGGCCAACTCCAACACCAACTTCCTGTAAGGTTTGGGCACCACAAGCTGCTCAACGGTTTCTTCTGCCCTTTTTGCCACCCGATACAGTAGGTCCTTCTCTACGCTGAAGTATGGGTAAGTGCAGGTATTATCTGGGTTCACTAACTCGCCATCTATTTCCACTACGTTTTCCCGTGCCTTTATTAGGGCGGGGTCTTTTAACTGTTCTGTGGCAAAATTTTCCCTGTGAACCTCCAGATCAGAAAACTCCACAGACGGTAGGTTTTCGTCTGAGGAGGTGGGCTCCTCTCCAGTTTCTTGAGTCTCCCCTGCCAATACTGACAAGGGAAATTCTGGAGAGTCCTCACCACTCTCAGAGGAGTTCTGGCTATCACCTTCCTGGTACATAGGGGCACCAGTGGGGGGCTCAGGATCATCCCACAGTTCCCAGAACTTCGGAAAATCCCTTCCCACAATGGCATCATGCGGTAATTGAGATACTAACCCCACTGGATGAGAGAGGGTACCTTTGGGGGTCTCGAAACACACTGTAGTCACTGGATACTCTCGGGTGTCCCCATGCACACAAATAACAGCTACCTTGCTATTCCCAGAGACCTCTGTTTTAACTAATTCAGCCTTTATCAGGGTCACAAGGCTACCTGAATCCAGTAATACCACAACATTTCTACCATTAATACACATTTTGCATAAATGTTTCTCAGTTCCCCGAATGGCAGTGCATGCGACTGTCGCACCCAGCGACTGACGTCGGTCCGTCAGAAAGTCACATTGCATGGGTTCCTCCACAACCGGGCAGTTTGCTGCAATATGTCCCGCTTGCCGGCAGCGGTAGCAAACAATCCTCTTGGCTGCCTCTTGAGCCCCTGACTTCCCAGGCTGTTCTCGCCAAACTTTGGGTAGAGCTCCCACCCTCTCACTCTCTCCACCCTCACCCCTTGGAATCCTCTTATCCGCCCCTGGGGATGGTCTGGTCTTAGGGTGGAAAGTCCGAGAGTCTCTGGAAGAGGCCGTCAGGTTCTCTGTAGCCAAGTATTTCTCTACACGATCCACAAGTTTACCGGCCGTTTCTGGGTCTCCATGGCTTACCCACTTTTGAATGGCGGTAGGAAGAGCTCTCAAGAAACGATCCATCACAACACGTTCCACAATCTCCGGTGCGGACAAAGTCTCTGGCTGTAGCCACTTCCTGCTCAGGTGAATGAGATCATACATTTGAGACCTGGGGGGTTTTCCAAGCTGGAAAGTCCAGTTATGCACACGCTGAGCCCGGACAGCCAGGGTGACACCCAGCCTTGCCAATATTTCAGCTTTTAGCACCACATAGTCTTTTGCTTGGTCAGGCTCTAGGTCATAGTAAGCTTTCTGCGATTCACCAGTTAACAGAGGAGCCACCAGTCCAGCCCACTGCTCCTCAGGCCACTTTTCTCTTTCAGCAGTCCTTTCAAATGTGGTCAAAAATACCTCTGGATCATCCTCTCCAGTCATTTTTGTCAATAAACGACTCACCCCAAAGGACGCGGTATTAGTGGGACGGCTTTCCTCACTGGTCTGCGGACGTTGCTGCACTACTGCTTCCATTTGTTGTAGTCTCTGCTCTTGCTTCTGTAACAGGTCTATGAAGCGGGCCTCAGATTGCTGCTGGGCTTGTTGCTGAGCTTCCAGACTCTGTTGGTGAGCTTGCTGCTGGGCTGCAAGGCTCTGTTGATGAGCTTGCTGCTGGGCTGCAAGGCTCCTTTGCAAACCTGCATTTGTCTGCTGTTGATTGGCATTTGCTAGAGCCAGCTGTTTCAGTATCTCCTCCATGCTGGCTTAAAAAAAACTGCCACTGGTTCTCCACCAACTGTGAGGGGGTTAACTCGGTAGCGGGTGTGTGTGACCCCCTGGTTGGGCTCCCCACACAAAAACAGGGCCAGCAGACGGAGGTTGTGGTTTACAAAATCAAAAGGTGCGGTTTATTTCTCTATGTACAGTGACAAAAACACAGCAAAGCCAAAAAGAAACATAAACAAAATAAATCCTGGTCAGCTTGACCTCTGACTAAACATGCAGGTTTCCTAACTAACAACTGGGATCAGCCTGGTGCTGTCCTAGTCCCTAAGTCCCTGGTTTAGTAAATGTCCAAACAAATAGCCACACAGGCTTTGTCTCACCGCACAGGGGTTCACTCTCCCTAGACAGTCCACACAGGTCTGGGTCCAGGCATGAGCAAACACCTAATGAAGCTGGGAGTTTTTATAGAGGCCTTAAACGAGCTGACAAGCTTCAGCTGGTCTCATCAACTCCCTGCCTGCACGACGCCCAGCACTCTCCCTAGAGGTATGAGTCATCCATGAGCCCACTAGCCTCAGCTGGGCTTCATCAACTCCCTCCCTAGTTGTATAAGTCGGCATAAAGCCTGAATCTGGGAGAAATATATCTACCCCCTGGATGCAACCAGGTGACTTTACCTTCCTGCTGTCACAATGGGAAGAGCCGAAGTAATGGACTTTTCCCAAGAACCCACAGAGGGGGGGACCGGGAATTCCACTTTAGTATAATTTCTCTTCTAGCATAAAATAACAGAAAACATAGAAGTACTTTGGTCATCATAATGGATGCTTAGGGGTAACCGGTACATCCAGCTGGAGACGAAAGTTTGAGTTCAACCACCCTCGTCCAGAACTGGGCCACTTTAGGACAGCTCCAAAACATGTGCATATATGTACCCTCCTCTCCACCAATTTGCAGATCTTTCTGGGTAAATGCTATGTAGCCTCTGGGGTGTAAAATAGACTCTGTGCAAGAATTTAACTTGAATAAGTCTATCTTTAGATGAAATCAGCACCTGGGCACTTTCTCCAACACAGTCGTCCCAGTCCTCCCTGTCCAAGTCCGGTATGTGCACCCTCCACTTCTCCCAAAGGCGCTCCATCCTAGGGGAGTGACAACCTAGCAGGACAAAATATAGGGTAGATAAGGGCTTAGACAACTGTTCTAGGGCCAGTCTTCCTTCTATCGGGTTCATATCTGTCGGGATAGTAGGGAACTGAGCTCTTATGGCATGACGCAGCTGGAAGTACCGGAACGTCATCCACCCAGGGAGGCGGAATCGGGTTCTGAGTTCTGACAGGTAGAGCAGTCTGTCAGCTGTTAAAATATCCCCTAAAGTCTTAATCCCATACCTGGCCCATATCTGTGGATCGGGGATGGTACAGAGATGCAGGAGATTTGGGTTGCCCCACAGCGGAGTAAAGGAAGACCATCTGTTAGGGCAAAGAAACCTTTTCCTGGCCGCAACCCACATCCTGAGTGTGGTCCTAGTGGAGTGAGGTAGCTCGTCATATGCTCGTGTAGCGGCCTCACCCCTCTCCCTTGCTTTATCGGTTATATGGCTGTTGTCTAGGGGTACCTGGGAGAGAGAGATGATACACACCACGGCCCATGTCCTCCGTAGCTGGGAGGTGAAGGCCAGAAGATTGGGCTTTTGTGTAGGTGTCCTAGAGTCAAGTCCAGTCCTTCGTCCCTGACTCCTTTGCTTTAGTAACCCAAGTTCCACACAGTGAATAGGTACAACTCAGTTTTATTCTTCTTGCCAAGCAATAAAACAATCTTTCTCCTTTGGAAAATGGGAGACAGATCGAGGCACAATCCTTTCCCTTCTTGCTGCTGTCACCAGTGGTGAATAGTCACTGCCACTGACTAGGTAATATAGAACGTGAATTACCTTCGCTCACTTTGCCCCGTCAGAGGAAGAAATCCATCCAAGGGAGAAGTGGAGGCCTCTCCATCACCAGCGATGCTGCGCCGGGCTCTTCAGAGAAGTTACTGCGCACCAATCCTCACAAACTCAGACACGGCCACCCAAGGAGTTAGGGCCCCCTCGGATTCCTCCACCCTCGCGGAACTCAGTCGAAGGTAATGAGCCCCAGGCGTCCGCCATAGTTCCTCACCCCAGGCTAAAGGTGCCTGAGATGGACTCCATCCCTGCTCCAGCCAGGCCAAGGGTGCCTAGGCCTGAAACACCGGAACGCCAGCACTCAAGCTGAAGGTGCCTGGGTGCTGCCGCATCCTCCGACTCTCTCCCTGAAATCAGGGCGTCTGCCCCTTTTATGACCTCTCCCTTTGCATCACAGTACCAGCTCCAGGGGAGGACAAAAAGGCACAGTTTGCGATGTGAGTTCAACTCCGGCCCAAGGCAACAACGCCACCTGCAGGCCCCAAGGAACTCCACACCACCAGAGTCCCCACATAAATTCAAACACCCGCTACACTCTCCCCCTGGTGATTTGACACTGGTCCCCCAGTGTCTGGTACAAACTCACATCCCACAAGAGTGATGACATAAGTTCAGTCCAGAAACCAACTACACAATTTAGCCCTGAATTGTGCCAAGACCTGTATGGGGAAGGGAAAACTTAAAACAATATAACTATAAAACTTTCCAATAAAACACTTTAAAGATCTCACACATTTACATTCCTCCCTCTAGCTATCTAAGAACCACCCACTCTCAGTAGTCTTGATAGACGAGTCTCCTGCAGAGGGAAAGAAAAGAAACATACATCCTACCAACATGTGTGTTTGCTTGGAATGAATGGGTCTATCCTAGAAGAAACCCACTTACTCCAATAAGTGCTGCATAATGTAAAAAAAAAAAAAAACAATCGTTGCGCAACACTGCCACCTGGTGACAGTGCCGCGGTCAAGACACTCATCACTTCCAGACGAACTTTCCCCTTGAACATTTTCTCTGTGACCCTACACTATCTAAAACGCAAAGTCACTGATTTCTTTTTTAAGTGCCAGGAGAAGGAGGGAGAACAAACAAAAACAGGTCCCACATCTCCAACGAGTAAACTGCCCAAATACAAAAAAATACAAAAAAAAACTAGGGCACAGTCCCTGTGTTCTTGAGAAGGCACTCCGGAAAGTTCAGCCAGGAATAGAAAAGAAAAGCACACAGGAGTCTCTTTTTTCCCTTACAGGTAAAACCTTGGATGAGGCAGTGATATAGGCTTCAAACGATCATCAAAAGCCTCCACATGGTACTCAATACTTTTTCCTTCTTTGCGGCAGATCACCACTTTTGTCCGCATGAATGTGTCTTCCCAGCATCCATTTAGCTTTACAGTCCTGAAACTTCTTGGTGACCGTTGGTGAACAAGAAAGGTACCGCCGTGCTTGCTGTACTTTCAGTTTGTCCCATACAAAGGTATCATACGATCTTTGCCGAAAGACCTCCACCTCATAGAGCAGTTCCCGAGGCAGATACGGGTATTCCCACCCATATTCCTGAGCAACCTTCTGGCCAAAGAGACGCTGCAGCCTTGACAAAGGTGGCATAGTAGCTCGGTCTCCCTCTCCAGGTGGAACAATCACTTCTGGGTGGCGAGGTGCGTTCACCACCTCGGTGGACCTGGGCCTAGGAGCCCGCAGTGATTGACGTTGCACTCCCGCAACAGGAGCAGGTGAAATGGATGTTGAATCCAGAAGGGGAACTTCAGACAAAGGACCAGCTTCATCCCCTGGCGCCGGGGCCTCTACCCGGGGTGTACTTTCTCCAGTAGACATGGGCAGGTCCCTCGTGACACGGGCCAAGGGTAGCTTCATCTTGTCCCATCCCTTCTGTTGGAAGATTTCGTCTATCTCCCCATCATCGCCATTGTCAGACAATGAATCCAGGTCAGAGGTGTCATAGCACTCAGCGGGCAGATAATTCCCAGTCACGAAACTATCCCCCTTGACGGCCTCTACCGACTGTGGACTACCGCCACTTTCTGCCACACAGACAGTCCCAACCCCTGGCTCACCTGGACCTTTAAACTTGCAGGGATGTCCAGGACGTTGTCTACCGAATCCATCCAGGTCAGGCAAGCAGTGGGGCGAAGCTCTTCTGTACAAGCTCCAGGGGAGGACAAAAAGGCACAGTTTGCGATGTGAGTTCAACTCCGGCCCAAGGCAACAAGGCCACCTGCAGGCCCCAAGGAACTCCACACCACCAGAGTCCCCACATAAATTCAAACACCCGCTACACTCGGGACCCTCTGTAAATCAGATTCCCCAGCTCCTGAAGAGAGCCAACAATGGCAGCCTCAAGACAAACTGCAGCATTAGCCCGTGACCGCACAAACCACCATCGGACGGTCACCAGCACTGCCGCCCAAAAATAAACATGCAGATATGGGAGTGCCAGGCCTCCACACCGCACCGGAAGGATAAGGGTAGAATTAGCTATTCTAGGAAGTGCACCTCCCCATATGAAGTTACCCATAAATTGTTCCACCTCTTTAAAGAATAAGTTGGGCATCCAGGTCGGGCAGTTACGGAAGATGTAGAGAAACTTGGGGAGAAAAATAATTTTCAGGAGGTTAATTCTACCCATGAGATTCAGGGGTAGCGAAGCCCATGCCAGACATTTCTCCTTTAGTTGGGTAAGTATGGGCAGTATATTAAGGTCAGAGTACCAACCGGGTTTCTCCTGACCTGGATGCCCAAGTATTTGAATTGCTCCACCCACACCAACTGGTTATCTGGGGCGCTGGTACGTGCATTGGGGTCAAGGGGGAAAAGAATTTACTTATTCCAGTTAATACGCAACCCCGAGTAGTGTCCAAATTCGTTAAACAGGGTTGGGGCTGCCGCAAGGGAGCCGTCCGCGTCCTGCAGATAAAGCAGCGCATCGTCTGCATACAAGGAGAGCTTCTCCTCCAACGGGCCCACATTGAGACCCCTAACCAGAGCAGATTAGCTAATAAGGATCGCCAAGGGCTCCAAGGCCAGGGCAAAAAGGGAAGGGGAAAGCGGGCATCCCTGCCTTGTACCCCTCTGTAGAGGAAAGGAGTCAGTCTATCGTTGGTACGTATCCTGGCCCTGGGGGAGCTATATAACATTCTAAGCCAATGAGTGAAGTGGGGGCCAAACCCAAACCTGTCCAGTACCTCCCACAAAAACACCCATTCAACCGAGTCGAAAGCTTTCTCTGCATCAAGGGATGCTACCTCTGTTGGAATGGGTGACCGATAGGTTCAGAAAGAGGCGATGAAGGTTAATGTTAGTGCCTTTGCCCGGGATGAAGCCAGTTTGATCAACATGAATGATGTCTTCCAGGACCGCTGAAAGTCGATTTGCCAGTATCTTGGCCAAGATTTGGCATTGACGTTAAGTAGAGAGATTGGTCTGTACGAGGGGCAGTCCTCAAGAATCCTACCGGGCTTGGGCAACAGCACCACCACCGCCTCTGACATAGAGTCTGGTAGTTCCCCCAGACATAGAAATTCTTTGAAAAGAGAGGTGAGCCTAGGAGCAAGGAGATCTATATATTGCGTATAGAACTCCACAGGTAAACCGTCTACTCCAGGCGTCTTGCCCGGCTTAAGTAGGGTCATGGCCTTTTGAACCTCTTCCAGAGTTATGTCCTGGTCCAGGTCATTACGGGTCTTGTCGTCAATCCTTGGAAAACTAACTCTGTCAAGGTAGGTGTGCAGGTCAGAGGCGGTATGGGAAACTTTGGTGGAGTAGAGATGTTTATAGTAGAGAAGGAAGCAGTCATTAATTTCGGAGGGTGTGTGTAGAATGGTGCCAGTTTGGTCCCTAACTCCACTAATGGTAGTCACTGCAAACTGCCCCTTCGCCAACCAAGCCAATAGCTTACCATTTTTATTCCCGAACTCAAAAATTCTTTGTGCTAGGTGTAAACGGGATTTGTGCATCGCGTCTATCCGCAACAAGGATAGCTGCTGCAACGCAAATTGCCAGGCCCCATACGCAATAGGATTAGGGTTAGCCACATATGTAGCCTCTTTTTGGTCAACTTCCCTCTCAAGCTCAGTCAGTGATTGTGCCGAGGCTTTGCATACAGCAGCTATTCGGTATTTATAGGCTCCATGGGCCCAAGCCTTAAAGGCGTCCCACTTGATCTCAGGGGTGGTGGAGTCTGCATTAGCAAGCCAATAGTGACAAACCCCCTCCTGAATATGCTCCTGTATGGCAGGGTCCTCTATCCAAAATCTGGACAAATGCCACATCCTCACCCCCGGCGTCCTGGCTGCCAACCCGATCCACAACGGAGCATGACCCGAGACCCCTCTTGGGAGCATACTGGTCTCGGAGATCCAGCGCATCATGGACCGGGAGGCTAAGGCCAAGTCAATGCGCGAGAACGCCCGAAAGGATGCCGAATGACAGGAGAAACCCTTGTCATTAGGATGATAGTGGCGCCAGACATCCACCAGGTCGAACACGCCCATCCACTGAGCCAAACCAGGGGCCCACCAAGAGGTGGAGGGGAGTCTATCCAGATCATCAACACCATACACATGTACTTTCTGCATAACCTCTGTAAGCACTGAAACATCGGGGGGGGGGGGAGGTAAAGGCCCATAAGGAGTCGGACTAAGGGAGTACTGGATATAAGAGCATGCAGGATAACATAGCGACCCTCTGGGACTGTTTTTAAATCAATGAGCTGGAAAGGGAACCTCCTATGCACAGGACACTGACCCCCCTGGAATAGCTGGAGTGCGTAGCATGGTAGTGTGCCCCAACCCACGCCCTCTTCAGGCCCAAGATCCGAGATCCCACCAGATGGGTCTCCTGAAGCACGACGAGCTGGCGTGAGTATTTTTTAAGGTAATTGAAGACTAAGGCGCGTTCCATGGAATAATTGAGGTCCCTTACGTTCCAGGAAATTATAGTGTGCATAGACATAATGACAATGATAGAGAATTTTGGCTCAGGAGGGTTGGGCAGGACAGCATTCCAGCACCCCCAGAGGCCGCAGGCAAAGGCGCACCCCTACCAAGGGACATGCCTTCCCCATCAGCACCCACCCCTCTCAATAATCCCACATGTGACTTATCATGAAAAGGTACTGCATATTGTAAGAGAACACTGTTCAACACAAGAAAAAAACAATAACGCAAGAAATAAAACGTGTAAACTCTAAATGTCCCTGTGTAGTCGACAACGGCTGACCGTCCCATCCCCCCTCCCCGCAGGTCCCTCAAGTGAGGGTCTGCTTATTACCCCAAAACCAGCCCGGAGGCAACTGAAAACTTGGGAGACGTGTAGTAAGTGTGGAGCAACAATCAAACCATAGTATCCACTCACTGGACTCACTCCCCCAGATCCAGTGGATGCAAAAGAGGGGATGTTGGAATCCTTTTAGCCCCACATAGCACCTTACAGGTACTTCACCCACCTCCTCTCTGTCACTCTCCTCATTTGAGGCACATTGCATTCATCTCTTCTCCCCAGTTTCTCTAAGAATAGCTGTGATCTACCGGCCCCCCGGTCCAGTATCTTCCTTTCTTGATGACTTCTCCGCCTGGTTACCCTACTTTCTCTCTTCTGAAATCCCCACAATCATTCTTGGTGACTTCAACATCCCTACTAATAATAACTCTCCTTCAACTTCCAAACTTCTCAGTCTAACCTCCTCCTTTGACCTGAAGCAATGGATACATGCTCCTACTCACTCTGAAGGCAATACCCTTGACCTTGTCTTTTCCCGCCTATGCACTCCATGCAACCTCTCCAACTATCCTTACCCTCTCTCTGATGAGTGTGAGTGAGTGAGTGATAACTTATATAGCGCTGCAAATGTGAACTAAATCGCCTTGAGGCGCTTTGCATCCAGTGACGTCCTGATCCTTCAGAAGAGGTGGGTCTTAAGTTTTTTCCTGAAGGCCCGATGGTTTTCTTCCATGCGGATGTCTGTGGGTAGAGCGTTCCATAGCCGTGGTCCTTGAACTGCAAATCTTCGTTCTCCCTTCCATTTGTAGCGGGACTTGGGGATGTGGAGGAGGTTTTGATTGGTTGATCGGAGAATGCGTTTGGGGGAGTAGTGTTTTATTTTCTGGCATAAATATTGAGGAGCGTTTCCTTGTGTGCACTTGTGAGGCAGAGGGTCTTGAATGTGACCCGATCCTTTATGGTTAGCCAATGCAGGGTCCTCAGTGAAGGGGTGATAGATTCCCAAGGTTTTTTCCCTGTTACAAGTCTGGCTGCCGTGTTCTGGAGGACTTGTAGGCGCAAAATCTGACATTTAGGTAGTCCTATGTAGAGGGAGTTTGCATAGTCGAGTCGGTAGTTGTTGATTGTTCCAACTACTACTGCTGTGTCCTCTTCCAGGATGAAGGGGATGAGTCTCCATAGCAGACGGAGGAGATGGTGCGATCCGCTGACTACTGATCCTATTTGTGCATCCCGTCCCCGTCAACTTATCATCCCGTCCCCGTCAACTTTTCTCTACCTTTAACTCACTCCTTCGTCCTCCACTGCCTCCACCCACTAACTCACTCACCGCCCAGGAGATCACCAATCACTTCAAACAGAAGATTGATACAATTTGCGAGGAGATCTCTACTGTTCAGATACCCATCACGCTTTACACCTCATGCCCACAGGTGCAATCATTACTTCCCTCTTTCAACCCCACCACTATAGACAAGGTTGCGAAATTACTTGCTAATGTCCATCTTACCACCTGCGTTCTGGATCCTGTTCCCTCGCAAATGCTACGTTCACCCTATGGCTCTATTCTACACTCTCTAACCCACATCTTCAATCTCTCCCTCTCTTCTGGCATCTTCCCTAACTCTTTGAAACATGCACTAGTCAGCCCCATACTTAAAAATCCCTCTCTGGACCCATCCAATCTTGACAACCTACGCCCCATCTCCTTGCTCCCCTTTTTATCCAAACCCCATGAATCTACAACCAACTGAGCGTCCACCTTGCTGATAATAGCCTTCTTGATCCCCTTCAGTCTGGATTTCATCCTCAACATTCCACAGAAACTGTTCTCCTAAAACTAACAAATGATATACTAACGGCTAAAACTAAGGGACACTATTCTATACTCCTACTCCTGGACCTCTCTGCTGCCTTCGATACGGTTGACCACCCCCTCCTTCTCAAAAAACTCCATGCCTTTGGTCTCCGCGAATGTACTATTTGCTGGTTCTCTACCTACTTATCCAACCGCACCTTTAGCGTTTCTTACAACTCTACTTCCTCCTCTCCTCTCCCTTTCTCAGTTGGGGTCCCCCAAGGTTCTGTTCTTGGACCTCTCCTATTTTCAATCTACACTTCCTCCCTGGGTCAGCTGATAGCCTACCACGGCTTCCAATACCACCTCTATGCTGACGATACTCAAATCTATTTCTCTGCCCCTCAACTCACTCCTTCATTCTGCTCGAGTATCTCTAATTTACTATCAGATATATCAGTTTGGATGTCACACCACTTCCTCAAACTTAATCTATCCAAAACTGAACTGATCATTTTTCCTCCCCCACGTGCCTCCTCCCCCGATCTCTCATTGTCAAAATTGATGGCACAACTATCAGCCCATCCCCACATGCCAAGGTCCTAGGAGTAGTCCTGGACTCTGAACTCTCCTTTAAGCCTCACGTCCAATCACTGTCCAAATCTTGCCGCCTCAACCTCCGCAACATCTCCAAAATGCACCCCATTCTAACCCAGGGCTCGACGAAATCCGGGCGCCGGGTCGCAATTGCGACTAGAAACAGCAACCTGGCGCCTGAGGAAGGAAGCATAGACCTGCAGAAGGCCGCAAAGCCGTGGCCTCAATTACCGGCTGGCTGGCGCGGCCTGACGTGATTGCGCGGCGGGAGAGGTGGGGGCGCACGGAGTCACAGGAAACCCCATCCTGTGTCCCCGTGCGCCCCCACCTCCCCAGCCGTGCGATCGCGACGGACCGCGCCGGACGGTAATTGAGGCCGCGGCTTTGCGGCCTTCTGCAGGCCTATGCTTCCTTCTGTGATCTGGCTCCATCTTGTGGTGGCCGTTGGCATGACAAGACTAATGGAGCTTCCCCTGTGTTTTCACTGCCATCTCCTTCCCTCTAATTAGAACCCCACGAAGATTATATATATATTTTAACACCCTAGAGAATAAAATGGCGGTCGTTGCAATACTTTGTCACATCATATTTGCGCAGTGGTCTTACAAGTGCACTTTTTTGGGAAAAAATACACATTTTTTAATTAAAAAATAAGACAACAGTAAAGTTAGCCCAATTTTTATTTTTCTATTGTGAAAGATAATGTTACGCCGAGTAAATTGATACCCAACATGTCACGCTTCAAAATTGCGTCTGCTCGTGGAATGGCGACAAACTTTTACCCTTTAAAATCTCCATAGGCGACATTTAAAAAATTCTACAGGTTGCATGTTTTGAGTTACAGAGGAGGTCTATGCATAAAATTATTGCTCTCGCTCTACCAATCGCGGCGATACCTCACATGTGTGGTTTGAACACCGCTTTCATATGCTGGCGCTACTCACGTATGTGTTTGCTTCTGCGCGCGAGCTCGGCGGGACGGGGCGCGTATCTGGCTCCTAACTTTTTTAGCTGGTTCCTAGATTCCAAGCAAATTTGTCAAACCCTGACATAGGCCTCGTACACACGACCGATTTTCTCGGCAAGAACCAGCAAGAAACTTGCTGGCAGAGAGGTCTTGCCGAGTAAATCGGTCGTGTGTACGCTGCTAGCGTGTTTCTCGTCGAGAAAACCGACAAGAAACCTCGACGAGAAAATAGAGAACCTGCTCTCTATTTTCTCGTCGAGATTCTCCTCGGCGTGTTTCTCGACGAGAAAAGTGAGTGTGTGTACACTTACCTGTCCGCCCGGAAGCCCGCGCATGTTCGAAATGAATTTGACGCATGCGCGGTAGCTTCCTAGGCATACGTAGGGTGTACCAAGATGGCGGCGACGGCATCGAATGTGACGAGCGCATGCTCGACGTAGTCGATGACGTCACCGCGTACACTCCTTTCAAAGAACCGCGGGTTCTTTGAAACGAGCGTGTGTACACTCGGCCGGGACAAGTTTCTTGTCCAAGAATCTCGTCGAAAAAAACGACATGTTTTTCTCAACGAGAATCTCGGCCGTGTGTACGAGGCCTAAGTCTCATAATAGGTGGCCGCTGAATGGATAGCTTGTATCTTTTTAATAGACTGGTGACGGAATACAGAAGGGACATTCTGGAGTTATCTTCAGGGAATGAATAATGACCCGTCAATTCCGTCTATTTCAGGTATGGCTCCAGCACTAAGCGACCTCGACCACAAACCTTTCACATCCATCCTGTACGAGAATGGCCCCGGCTACAAACTAGTGGATGAAAGCAGGGAGAACATCTCCACTGTGGACTACGATGAGTAAAGCCAGGCAGTGTTGGAAGGGAGCGCCCCAATATCACCTGGTAGAAAAGACCACTATACCAGTTTATTGAACCAAGCTCTGATCTCCATGGCCTTCAACATTCACATAGAAAGACCAGGCAAGCTCAAATTCATGGACAGGATTACATGACTACATACATTTTATAGAACTCACAGGACGCAAACAGAAAATTTCTGTGCTTGGTGAACTGTGGTATTCCAAGACATGGAGCCACCACTGCAGACCTCCTGAAAAAGCTAGTCACCTGGCTTCTGAGTTTAGAAAAATACTTGGGACTCTTGTACAATTTTGAAGAAGGTCTTCTTCAGGATCTCATATCTTTACACCTCAATAGAACATTCTCCTACACCAGGGATACAGCATTCCACTCCTTTCTGAGTCCTTGCCCTGAACAAGCGTATAGATATAGTCAAAGAGTGAGATTTGGAAGTGCTTTAAACCAGGGCTTTTTTTCTCAGAGAATAGGTGCAGGAACTCCACCCTTCTAAGTCACCCTTGACTCCACCCCCTACCCACCTCTGAGCACCGTTCCTTGGTTCCACCCATTACCCACCTCCCAGTACCACCCCTTTTAGAGAATGCAGAAACAAGTATCATTTTGTGGTGCCAAGTATTTTGTATAGAATTTGTTAATAACAAGAAAGGCAGTAAAATAGATCTAGCAACAATGGACACCCCAGCGACAATAGATCCACCCCAGCAACAATGGACTCCCAACAGCCAGCATCAATAGACCCTCCAGCAGCCAACATATCCCTTCCAGCAACTATTGACCCCCTGCCACATAAGACCCACCCACAGCAACAATAGATCCTCCACAAGCAACAATAGACGCCCCGTGCAAAAACAGATCCCCTCCAGCAACAATAGATTTCCCAGTAGCCAGCATCAATAGACCCTCCAGCAGCAAGCAAAAAAGACTCCTCCCTCAACAGTACATCCCTCCTAGCAATGACTGACCCCCCCAGCAACAATATATTCCCCACAAGCAACAGAAGAACTCCCCAGCAACAATAGACCCCCTTCCTTTGCAAAATAGATCCCCTTCAGCAACAATTGATCCCCTAGCAGCCAGCATCAATAGACTCTCCAGCACACCCCAGAACCTCTTCTTATTACATACATTCAGTACAGAAGGTGCCGGAACTGCGTTCCTTCGCGTTCCCGCTGAAAAAAAGCCCTGCTTTAAACACATTTGAACAGCTATCATGGTGACAGGGTCCCTCAACATCCTATAGGATACCCTACATCTTCCAATTCAGTGGTCTCCAACTGCGGCCCTTTGCTTGCCTTTATCTGGCCCTTGGGGCACTATTCATCCCACTGACACCAATGATGGGGCACTATTCCTTCCACTGACACCAGTGATGGGGCACTATTCCTCCCACTGACACCAGTGATGGGGCACTATTCCTCTCACTGACACCAATGATGGGGCACCATTCCTCCCACCGACACCAATGATGGGGTAATGTTACTAATGCCAGCTCCTTTTTTACTCCCACTGGCCACAGTCTGGCACCACTAAAGTAGGAAGAATAGTAAACTGGCTCTTTTTTTAGAAAGTTGAGACCCCTAGAGTTCTAGACGGTAGGCCAATATGTACATTTCATTATCTTACAGCTCAACCCAACTACCAGGCTCAGTCTGCTGTTCCTCTGAAGCAAGAAACCTATGGAGGAGAAGACGTTGCTGTATTTGCCGAGGGGCCAATGGCTCATCTCCTGCACGGCGTCCATGAGCAGAATTATATACCTCACTTCATGGCATATGCTTCCTGCATCGGTCAGAATCAGAACCACTGCAATTCGAGGAGCTCAGGCCACAGCTTTAAGACCTCAGTCACTATGGTGTCCTCCGCTTTATCAGTCCTTGCTGCACTCCAATTGTTTTAAGCGAGGCATGCCGGTCCTACCTCACCCCGTGCTGGTCCACACTCTGACGGCAAGATCTGCTACCTAACACAACTGCCAATCAACAGAAGGCACAGTGGAGTCCAAACTAGGAAGACCGGCAGGCCCAATGGAAGCCACTTCCATCCGGCAGGCCCAATGGAAGCCACTTCCATCCGGCAGGCCCAATGGAAGCCACTTCCATCCGGCAGGCCCAATGGGAGCCACTTCCATCCGGCAGGCCCAATGGGAGCCACTTCCATCCGGCAGGCCCAATGGGAGCCACTTCCATCCGGCAGGCCCAATGGGAGCCACTTCCATCCGGCAGGCCCAATGGGAGCCACTTCCATCCGGCAGGCCCAATGGGAGCCACTTCCATCCGGCAGGCCCAATGGGAGCCACTTCCATCCGGCAGGCCCAATGGGAGCCACTTCCATCCGGCAGGCCCAATGGCAGCCACTTCCATCCGGCAGGCCCAATGGGAGCCACTTCCATCCGGCAGGCCCAATGGGGGCCACTTCCATCCGGCAGGCCCAATGGGAGCCACGCCAGGAAGTGACCCTTAAAGTGGGATTTATAAATAAAGACAGGTTGCAGCCAAAGGGTCACTTGATTGATATACGAAACCACTAAGAAAATAGACTGCTAAAATTAAGATACCAGTTCAGACTGTCCCTCAAAAATTTTATTGAACAGCTTTCTTGATTTAAATCTGCCGATATAAAAAATCTCAGTACATAAAGACTGAAAAAAAAAATAAACACCATAAAACATCCATGTAAACATTTCTTCATTGTAGTTTGTCTGAAATCTCAGCATTTGCTGTACAAGATGCATGTTCCTTGGTGGGTGTCCAACCCCATAGCTTGCTTCTCAACCTGGTAAGAAGGTAGGCGACCTCTCATGAAAGGCAAAGCTCCAAAAATGGGAGCCAAAGTGTGGAAAGCTGGACCCCCACCCCAAAATAAAATCCTATTCTACTCGCATACGTGCAGCATAGAATTCTATGAGAGGTCTATAAAAAGAAACTTTTTAAAGAACCCTTATATGCGGCTTTCATTATCCAAACCACACCAGTCGGATTCCATCCGAAAAGGTCTAAGGACAGAGAAGTAAACTACCAGTGGTCACATTCCGAAATCTAAGAGTTCCCTTCAAGTGCATGTCTGGCCAAAACGTAGTTTTGGTTTGGGGTGGGGGGATAGGGATGGAACCCATCTAAGTTTTTGTTACCTGAGGAGTTTTTCCCTCATTTCCTGTCCTGCTGACATTTTCCCAGGCAGGAAGTCGGGGTCTACCTCCCAACAGCCAGAAATGTTGGTAATGTTGATGACAATCAAATTCGTTCAGGGTGTGGAGGCTCCAGGGAAACTGTCATCAGCCTCGGTTTGGGATCCAAGTGTGCCCCAGAACAAAGATCTAATTAGGGTTGTACCGATACTAGTATCAGTGCCAAGCATTTGCACGAGTATCGGTACTCGTACATACGCTCCCAAGCTTGATCCGATACCTGTTGTAGTGGACCAGGCAACCTCAGTGTAGCAGGGGAGGGGGGGGCGGGCAGCCTCACAGGTGATCGGTGCAGTGGCAGTTACAAGCACCAATCCCCCCCGTATAGCCTTTTAATAAAGCAGCTGACAGCAGCTTCCCCTCCTCTCCCTACTGCGGCTGTCAGCTGCTTTATTGAAAGGCTATGCGGAGGTGGAGAAGAGAAAAAACAAAACAAACCACAGGTGCTTGTAACACCCCCCCTCCCACCACATCGATTACCCGACTGTCCCCCCGTGTCCTCCTCTGGCTTCAGGTGTCCTCCCTCCGTGTCCTCCTCCGGCACCCCCCCCAGATATGTCAGGATGGAGAGCGGGAGGAAGGAGCTGGTAAATCTGTCATTTTCCAAATGCACAGAGTCAGTGATCACTGACTGTCCATTCATAGATGGGAATTGTAAACTGTTTACGATGTGTCAGTTTATGAATGGAGAGGATCTTCAGTACAGCTGAAGCTGCTGAGAAAGGGACTGGGGAAACTGTGTCCTCAGTACCTTTCCCTTTCTCAAATGGGAGATGTCAGGTGTCTGTTTAGACCCCTGATATCTCAAAGCAGGGTTCGACAAAACCCGGGCGTCAGGTCGCAAATGCGGCTAGAATTAGCAACCTGGCGCCTGAGGCAGCACAGCTGAGGTTTCCTGTGTCTCCGCGCGCACCCCCCGCGCAATCTCGTCGGGCCGCGCTGGCCGGTAATTGAGGCCGCGGCTTTGCGGCCTTCTGCAGGCCTATGATTCATTCTGTAATCTGGCGCCCTCTTGTGGTGGCCGTTGGTATGACAAGACAACCAGCAATGCTTGCCTGTTTCACTGCCCGCCCATCTCCTTCCCTTTACTTAGAAGTTAACCCCCAAACATTATATATATTTTTTATTCTAACACCCTAGAGAATAAAATGGCAGTCGTTGCAATACTTTCTGTCACACCGTATTTGCGCAGCGGTCTTACAATCGCACTTTTTGAGGAAAAAATACACTTTTTTAAATTAAAAAATAAGACAACAGTAAAGTTAGCCCAATTTATTTTTATATTGTGAAAGATAATGTTACGCCAAGTAAATTGATACCCAACATGTCACGCTTAAAAATTGCGTCCGCTCGTGGAATGGCGACAAACTTTTACCCTTTAAAATCTCCATAGGTGACATTTAAAAAATTCTACAGGTTGCATATTTTGAGTTACAGAGAAATTCTAGGGCTAGAATTATTGCTCTCGCTCTACCGATCGCGGCGATACCTCACATGTGTGGTTTGAACACCGCTTTCATATGCGGGCTCTACTCACATATGCGTTCGCTTCTTCACGCATCGGTCGTTAAAAAAAAAAACCTGGCTCCTAACTTTTTTAGCTGGCTCCTAGATTCCAAGCAAATTTGTCAAGCCCTGTTCTAACCAATGACACAACAAAGCTCCTAATTCACTCCCTGGTCATCTCTCGCCTTGATAACTGCAACTCCCTCCTCATTGGCTTACCTCTGCAAACTTTATCCCCCCTTCAGTCCATCATGAATGCTGCTGCCAGACTCATCCACCTTACCAACCGCTCTGTCTCTGCTACTCCTCTCTGTCAATCCCTCCACTGGCTTCCGCTCACCCAACTAATTAAATTCAAAATACTAACAACTACCTGCAAAGCCATCCACAACACTGCCCCCAGCTACATCACTGACCTAGTCTCTAATTTCCAACCTAATCGTTCCCTTTCTTTCTTCTCAAGACCTCCTGCTCTCTAGCTCTCTCATCACCTGCTCCCATGCTCGTCTCCAGGACTTTTCCAGAGCCTCTCAAAGCCTATGGAACTCCTTACCCCAATCTGTCCGTCTATCTCCTTCTCTATTAGCTTTTAGAGGATCCCAAAAAACACACTCCTCTTCAGAGAAGCCTATCCTACCCACACCTAACAACTGTATTTTCATTTTGTCCACCTGATCATCCCCCACAGCTACTACCCTTTGTTTCACCTGACCCTCCCATCTAGACTGTAAGCTCTAACGAGCAGGGCCACCTGAGCCCTTTGTATTGAATAGTATTGTGACTGTACTGTCTTCCCTGATGTTGTAAAGCACTGGGCAAACTGTTGGTGCTATATAAATGCTGTATAATTATAATAATAATCAACTCCTGCACGTAAATCAGGGAAAGAAGTCAGCAGATACTGCAGCATATAGTTCCCATCAGGAGTTGCTGGAGTCAGGATAAGAAAAGTACCTGAGTCATGTAGTTCACCTGGTATGTACCAGGGGCACAATGCTTAAGGTGGTTACCCCCCTCAACAAGTCGTAAAGCTGAACCATCCGGGGACTACCCCAAGGCCCCCCCAGAGTCAACCCATAACAGGCCAGGGCAGCTGCCATGCTCCATAAGGAAAAGAAAACGTTCCAAAGCCCCATCTTCAAAAATGAACGGGGTTTGCAAATGAACCAGAGGCCATCCGGCCCAGCGGAGACTAGCACATTTGTAGAGCCTGATGCAAAGTAAGGTCACGTTCAGGGGGATCATCATCCATGTGGCGGCAAGGATTCCAGCCAGTTAGCTGCCTCTCTTGGGGAGTTAAAAAATCTCAGTCAATTTCTGGATTAATAATGCAGATTCTGCAGATCCTGTGGTGCTCTGGGATGCCTTTAAGGCTTGGCTTAGAGGGGAATTTATGGCCCGTATAGCCCAGCGAAAGAGACAATCTGTGCAGTCTTTGAGGCAATTAGAAGATCAGACGAAGCTACGAGAGGCCACGATTGTTCGGTCACCCGTGCAGAATAATTATATAGTTTGGTAGGATACGCTGAGGGACCTTTCCCTACTTAGAATTGATCTCACCAAGAAATCTCTGCTTAAATGGATCCCAAAGGGTATTTGAATTTGGTGACAAAAATGGCAGGATGCTGGCCTGGTTGGCCAGGGGACAACAAGCGGTGACCCACATTGGTCGCCTGAGGGACCTAGATGGCCGTCTATTGACTTCACATTCTGACATCTGTAAGAGATTCCTGGGTTTTTACCAAGCCCTATACTGTTCTAAGGTCTCCTATGACAACTCTGAACTTCTTCGATACTTGGATCAGGTCCTGCTCCCCGCCCTGGAGTCGGACAAAAGTGAAAAATTTGATGAGGATATTTCCCTGGAGGAGGTACAGGAGGTGTTGGGGTCCATGCAGTCTAGGAAAGCCCCGGGGCCGGTTGGGATCCGCATTGAATTTTATTCCATGTATAAGGAATTGCTAGCGCCCAGACTTTCTGCATTACTGAAACAGTTTGCGACACTAGGTTCCCTCACTGACTATGTATGACGCGATAGTGGTTTTGGTGCCCACACCAGGTAAAGACCCAGAGGAGTGTGCCTCCTACAGGCCAATATCGCTAATCAATGCTGACGCCAAACTGTTGTCAAAAATACTGGCCACCCGCCTTGGTAGGGTGATGGATGACCTTGTCCACGTGGACCAGACGGGGTTCATGGCGGGAAAGGGCACTGACATCAATATCCGTTGCTTGTTTCTTAATCTGGCTACCACTCATAGCAATAGTGGTACAAGAGTCATAGCCTCTCTGGATGCAGAGAAGGCTTTTGACTCCGTGGAGTAGGAGTACTTGTGGGAAGTTCTGAGGTTTGGGTTTGGTCCGCGGTTCCTCCACTGGCTGGGACAGCTGTACCGGGCCCCAAGGCGAGGATCCGTGTGAATAATACCCTCTCGGATTGTTTTCTCCTCCAGAGGGGGACCTGCCAGGGCTGCCCGCTGTCACCTAGCTTATTTTCTCTTGCTCTGGAGCCCCTGGCGGTCCTGGTTAGGGAATCTACTCGTATTGTGGGTCTCCGGGTTGGCCCTCTGGAGGAGAAGATATCCTTATATGCAGATGACACTCTGCTGTACCTGCACAATGCTGATTCTTCGCTGAGTGCTGCTTTGGAGGCCTTCGATTAATTTGGGAGGTTTTCAGGGATCCGCATCAATTGGTCCAAATCAGCCTTATTCCCCTTAGATGTGCAGGCCAAGGCATCTGGGACGCAGTCTCCTTTGCAATGGGTAGACAAATTTGTTTACTTAGGGATCAGGGTGTCGAGGGACTTGCAGTCCTTTCAATGCCTTAACCTTCAACCTTTGGTCCACCGTCTTAAAGATCACTGCTCTCGCTGGGCTAATCTCCCACTCAATCTTCTAGGACGTATCAATATTTTGAAGATGATCTATCTTCCTAAGTTTACCTATATTTTCAGGAATTGCCCTGTGTGGATATCCCCATCCTTCTTTAGAGACTTGGACAGCTGCATTGGCTCCTTCTTGTGGTGGGGGTCTTCCCCTCGGTTGGCCAGGCCCACCCTTCAGCTCCCTGTAAGCTGTGGTGGCCTTGCCCTCCCCAGCCTGCTGGTATACTACTGCTTGTCACGATGAGGTGGTGGTTTCAGCAGTCTAGGGCCAATGCGGCAGTCTGTCTGGAGGCGGCCATAGTGGGATCTCTCACTGAGCTAGGTAATCTGGTGTACAGGGGCCCCTCGGCGTACCCCGACCGACCGACCTTGACTGGGGCGACCCTGCGAATTTGGGGGGTGGCCAGGCGACGATTTATGTGTCCTAATCTGTGGTCCCCCTACTGCCCTTTATGGGGGAACCCTTCCCTCCCTCACTTCAGAACTATACCAGATCCACAACTCTGGGCCCGCTTTGGCATCAAGCTGTTGCGTGATGTTTTCCAGGCTGGATCCCTCCTTTCGTTCAGGGCCCTACCGGACAGATTTGGCCTTCTTGTCTGGATGGCGTTCCGGTATCATCAGCCAGGGCGCAGTTTCTGCTGCCCCCCAGTCTTAGGGCGGATCCTATTGAGGAGTTTCTGGCACAGGAATCCCTCCCTAAAATTGTCTGCATTGTACCTGGCTCTTCTAAGGAAGGATTCACCAAAAATGGAGGCCCTGTGGGATAAATGGAAGGCAGATTTGCCTGACTTGGATAGAGAGACCTGGGAGGAATGTTTTGAGGATAGTTCTAAATTAGTGATATCTTCTAGGAACAAGTTGATCCCAAAAAATTGGATCTACACGCCTCAGAGGCTGCACATAATCTATCCGCTGCACTTCCCGAATTGTCCGCGGTGTCACTCACCTGACAGCCCCTTTTTTCACATGTTCTGGACTTGTCCTAGGCTGTCGCGGTACTGGGCTGCGGTGGGAGAGTCCATTAACATTCGCCTTCAGCTGGATATACCTTTGATAGCAGAGCTATCCCTGCTGGGCATGCAGGATGATGAGCAGAGACCTAGATATACTAAGATACTGATTTCACTGCTGCTCTTTTATGCCAAGAAGGAAATCCTGTTGAAATGGACCTCTCACCTGCCCCCCACGGTACGTTCATGGGAAGACTCGGTTAATGCAGTACTGCCACTATATAAGCTGACTTACATGAGTAGAGGGTGCCCTTTGAAGTATGAGAAGATTTGGAGGCCATGGACGGATCCCACATATAATGCTTGCCCATAATTGTTGTTGTTTTCAGATGGGTCAGACATTGGGTAGCTGTCTGGGGCCTTCCAACCCCCCCCCTTCCCTCACCGGTGATGTCCATGCTTTAAGGATGTACTCCGCCATATCTATGGTATCTATTGACTTGGGACACTGTGTTTGACTGTTCTGCTCCTGTATTGTGTGTAACTGCATCTTTCTGCTTACCAAGAGGTATTTGTATCATACCATGTTTGTCCTTTTTTTTCAATAAAGACCAACCTTGTTGTTAAAAAAAAAAAAAAAAAAAAACTCAGTCTCTCCATCCACAACTCGCAGCTTAGCTGGGAAGAAGAGCACACTATATTTGATCTTCCTCTCCCTGAGAGCAGCTTTAACAGCGTCAGAGGATCTGCAGAGCTTTTGAGTCTCCACAGAATAATCCGGAAACAGCATGAGCCGGTTATTCTTATAATGTATGTCCCCCGCCAGTCTGGCGGCCCTGAGCAATTCATCCCGGTCACGGAAATTCAGCAGCCGCAGGATAAACGTGCGGGGGGGCTCCCTGAGGGCCAGGTTGTGGCGGCATGTGGTGAGCCTTTTCCACCGTGAAGTATGGGGATAACTGGGCTGCAGGCAGGAGGGAGCGTAAAAGCTCTTCAGTAAACACTGTGGGATTCTTCCCCTCAGCCCCTTCTGCTAGACCGATAATGCGGATATTGTTGTGGCGGCAACGATTCTCTGCATCTTCTGCATGATATTCTAGGATCTTCAGCTTTGACTGCAGCGTGAGGAGTGCCCCGTCTTGCTCTGCAACTATTTCTTCTACATGGCCTACTCTCCCCTCCGCGTTAGTCAGGCGGGACCGGACTTGTCCATATCCTGGCAGGTAAGTCCCATGTCCAGCTGTACTGCCTCAATCTTGCTGGTTAGGGTGGTCTGGCAAGTAGCTAAGGTAGTGTGGCAGGAAGCGATAGCCACCATAACCTCTGGTATCCACGGGGGAGCAGCGGGGGCCTGTGCAGTGAGGTCAGTCTGCGACGCCATATTGACACTAGACGTGGAAGCAGGTGGAGACCGGGATATCAGGGGGAAAACTGATTTTCTAACCACTCTTGCCGCGGCCCGATGATCTGGACGGCATCCGCCGGCTATAGGAGCTGTTCCGGGCGACGGGTTCCACAGGCACACATACAAGACGGGGAAATTCCAGCAGAGCTCCAGGATGTGCGTCTGATCACTCCGCCATCTTAGACACGCCCAGCCCTTACATTCTTAGTACCAGGTAAGAATGTAATTAAAACTTGACAAGAAAAGAGCCCATCGCGCCCTTCTGGGAGAGAGGCATTTAGCCTCAGACAAGAATGCGAGATTCTTATGGTCAGTCAGAATGAGAACCGGGACAGTGGTACCCTCGAGGAGATGTCTCCATTCTTTCAGGGCTAAAGTGATCGCTAGTGATGAGCCGAACACCCCCGGGTTCGGTTCGCACCAGAACCCGCGAACGGACCGAAAGTTCGAACGAACATTAGAACCCTATTAAATACAATGGATGCGAACGTTCGAATTCTAAAGTGCTAATTATAACAACTATTATGCATGTTATTGTCCTAAAAAGGGTTTGGGAACCCGGGTTCTGCACCAGGGGACATGTATCAATGCAAAAAGAAGTTTTAAAAACGGTCGTTTTTCGGGAGCAGTCATTTTAATGATGCATAAAGTGAAAAAAAAAAAGTCAAATATTCCTTTAAATATCGTACCTGGGGGGTGTCTAAAGTATGCCTGTGAAGTGCCACGTGTTTCCCGTGTTTAGAACTGTCCCTGCACAAAATGACACTTCTAAAGGAAAAAAAAGCCATTTAAAACTGCTTGCGGCTTTAATGTAATGTCTGGTCCCGGTAATATGGATGAAATTCTTTAAGAAAAATGGCATAGCTACCCCATGACCCCCCCCCCCTACCCCAGCCCATTACCAGCCCCTTTGGGTCTTGTATGGATATTAAGGGGAACCCCGCACATAAAATAAAAAAGGCCCTATATACTCTGAACAGCCCTATACAGGCGGTGCATACAAGACAGGGACTGTAGGTTTGTTCTTATGTAGAGTCTGTTTGTAATTTTGAACAGGTACATTGTTGAAGTGTAGCTCCAGACCAAAAATCTATTTTTAAACTTTTTGGAAAACATAGGTAAGGGTTATCACCCCTGTAACATTTGTTTTGCTGTCTGTGCCCCTGTTCAGAACATTTCACCTCACTTTCCGTCCCAATGACAACTGTTTTTGAAATGTGGTGTTTTTCTTGAAACAAGGATTGCTGATAAAGCATCAGTACAGAGGAGACACCTTTCTCCCATATTTATTCTTACAGGAGAGAATTTTCCTTCCTAGTGGTAGATTTCCTCTCACTTCCTGTTGTCTTCTTGCGTTTGCAAGTAGGAGTCGTTTGTAAGTTGGATGTTTGAAAGTAGGGACCTGCCGTATATACTCTGCAGAAATAGGCCCCTTAGTTGTTGGTGTTGGCACAACACTGTAAGCACTCACAGTTACTCTTGGTTGGTGCTGGAACGCCCTGCTGTCAACTATTATATCAGGAATTTTAATTACATATAATTGTTGAACAGTGGTAGTAAAAATTGGGCCTTTGATGGTGGTGCTGGTGCCACAACACTGTAAGCCCTGACAGTTACTCTTGGTTGGTGCAGCAATGGGCCCTGCTGTGAATTATTAGATCAAGAATTGTAATTACATGCCCCTGTTGAACAGGGGCTGAAAAATTGGGCCTTAGGCACTGGTGGCACAACACTGCAACCCCTCACAGATACTGTACTTGGAGCACAGCAATGAGCCCTGTTGCAAAGTATTGCTTCAAAAATTGTAATGACACGCCCCTGTTAAACAGGGGCTGAAAAATTGGGCCTTAGGCACTGGTGGCACAACACTGCAACTCCTCACAGATACTGTACTTGGAGCACACCAATGAGCCCTGTTGCAAAGTATTGCTTCAAAAATTGTAATGACACGCCCCTGTTAAACAGGGGCTGAAAAATTGGGCCTTAGGCACTGGTGGCACAACACTGCAACTCCTCACAGATACTGTACTTGGAGCACACCAATGAGCCCTGTTGCAAAGTATTGCTTCAAAAATTGTAATGACACGCCCCTGTTAAACAGGGGCTGAAAAATTGGGCCTTAGGCACTGGTGGCACAACACTGCAACTCCTCACAGATACTGTACTTGGAGCACAGCAATGAGCCCTGTTGCAAAGTATTGCTTCAAAAATTGTAATTACACGCCCCTGTTAAACAGGGGCTGAAAAATTGGGCGTTAGGCACTGGTGGCACAACACTGCAACTCCTCACAGATACTGTACTTGGAGCACAGCAATGAGCCCTGTTGCAAAGTATTGCTTCAAAAATTGTAATTACACGCCCCTGTTAAACAGGGGCTGAAAAATTGGGCGTTAGGCACTGGTGGCGGCACCCATAAACAAAAATGATCTTACAAGCTATCATCATCAATCGTATCATTGAGGACTCGGAGGAGGAGGATAGCCAGTCAACATAACAGCACAGGCACTCAGCATCAGCATCAGTCTTGAAGGGATGTGACATGTTAAAATCAATTAGTCTGTTATATCAGCATCAGGTGTGTGGTAGCTGGTGGTGATCCAAGACTGGTTCATCTTGATGAAAGTCAGTCGATCAACCGAGTCGGTGGACAGGCGCACCCTGTGATCCGTGACAAATCCTCCAGCAGCACTGAATGTGCGTTCCGAAAGAACGCTGGATGCAGGACAGGCCAGTAGCTCAATTGCATACTGTGCAAGCTCTGGCCAGTGATCCATCCTCAAGACCCAGTAAGCCAGAGGATTTTCGGTGGGGAAGGTGTCCAAGTCTGACCTTGCCCCTAGATATTCCTGCACCATGTTTATCAGACGCTGGCGATGGTTGCTGGAACCGATCATACTTTGGGGCTGCGGACTAAAGAATTGTCTGAACGCATCGGTCAGACGGCCACCTTCCCCACCGCTCCTTCTTTGACTGGCCGAAGCCTCAGCAACTCGTTGTCCAGGACCAGGAGTTTGCAACCTCCCAGTCTCTGGGAACGCGTTGCACAGACCTTTCTGCAAGGCCTCCCGGAGTTGTCTCATCCTCTGCTCCCTCTGCGACGGTAACATAAGGTCCGCAACCTTACCCTTGTACCGTGGATCAAGGAGAGTGGCCAGCCAGTAATGGTCCCTCTCCTTGATCCGAAGAATACGAGGATCCTTCCGCAGACTTTGCAGGATCAGGGAGGCCATGCAGCGTAGGTTTGCTGAGGCATTCGCTCCGGAGTCCTCTGGGTCACTAAGGACGACATGATCCGCAGCCACCTCCTCCCAGCCACGTACAAGTCCACTGGTTTCTTGGGACTGTAAATCATCCCTAAAAGACTGCTGCTGATGATGCTGAGTGCCAGCCTCCACCTCCATGCTGACACAATCCTCCTCCTCCTCCTCCTCCTCCTCCTCCTCCTCCTCTTCCTGTGCGATGGGTGGGACAGAAGGAACACTGTCTGGGTAAAGGGGGCCTTGAGAGGCAAGGAAGTCCTCCTCTTCCTGCCTCTGTTCTGCCTCAAGTGCCCTGTCCATTATTCCACGCAGCGTGTGCTCCAACAGGTGGACAAGAGGTACAGTGTCACTGATGCATGCACTGTCACTGCTCACCATCCTCGTGGCCTCCTCAAATGGTGCCAGGACAGTGCATGCATCCCTGATCATGCCCCACTGGCGTGGAGAAAAAAAACCAAGCTCCCCTGACCCTGTCCTGGTGCCGTAGTCGCACAGGTACTCATTGATGGCCCTCTGCTGCGTGTGCAGCCGCTGCAGCATGGCCAACGTTGAGTTCCACCTGGTGGGCATGTCACATATAAGGCGGTTCTTGGGCAGGTTCAACTCCTTTTGCAGCTCAGCCAGGCGAGCACTGGCATTATAAGATCTGCGGAAATGCACACAGACTTTCCTGGCCTGCCTCAGGACATCCTGTAAGCCCGGGTACCTGCCCAAGAAGCGCTGCACCACCAGGTTAAGGACGTGAGCCACACAGGGCACATGGGTCAGTTGTCCCTGTCGGAGGGCGGAGAGGAGGTTGGTGCCATTGTCGCAAACCACCATTCCTGGCTTAAGCTGGCGTGGCGTCAACCACCTCTCGGCCTGGCCCTGCAGAGCAGACAGGACCTCTGCCCCAGTGTGGCTTCTGTCCCCCAAACACACCAGCGCAAGCACGGCATGGCATCTTTTTGCCTGCGTACTTGCGTAGCCCCGTGAACGGCTACGGAGCACCGCTGGTTCATAGGACAAACCACAGGAAGAGGCCATGGAGGAAGAAGAAGAGGAGGGGGTGGAGGAGAGAGGTGTGTCACAACCAGTAGTAGCATTTTGGAGGCGTGGCGGTGGGACAACCTCCAACACTACTGCACCTTGTCCTGAATCCTTCCCAGCTGCCAAAAGAGTGACCCAATGGGCCGTGAAAGAAAGGTAACGTCCCTGTCCATGCCTGCTGGACCATGAGTCAGCGGTAATATGCACCTTACCGCTGACCGCCCTGTCCAGCGAGGCCAAGACATTGCCTTCCACATGCCGGTAGAGAGCCGGAATAGCCTTCCGTGAGAAAAAGTGGCGTTTGGGAACCTGCCACTGAGGAACTGCACATTGCACAAACTCACGGAAGGGGGCCGAGTCTACCAACTGAAAAGGCAGCAGTTGAAGCGCTAGCAATTTAGCCAAGCTAGCATTCAACCGCTGGGCATGTGGATGGCTGGGAGTGAACTTCTTTCGACGGTCCAGCAGCTGGGGCAGGGAAATTTGCCTGCTAGAATCGGACGTCGGTGTACTGCTAGCAGAGTGGGCGCAAGTACTTGGCTGTGACACACCTAATTCTACACCTTCATTCCTCTCAGTGCATGTTTCAGAGAGGACTGAAGTTATAGTGGGGTTGGAGATCCCAGCTGATGCGGTGCAAGGAGAGGTCCGCTTTGTTCTTTGGTGTGGGTCTTTGAGGTAGGCTTGCCAACGAGCTGCATGGCAGGTCAACATATGTCTGGTCAGGCATGTGGTACCCAAGCGGCTGATGTTTTGGCCACGCGATATACGCTTGAGACATATGTTGCAAACAGCAGCTGTGCGATCTGATGCACTAGCCTCAAAAAAGGCCCACACCAAAGAACTTTTTGAATGACGGGCAGAGGCAGCGCCCTGCACAGGCGGAGCTCTGCGGTGTGATTCCGTCGGTGTACTGCCCTTACGCTGGCCACCAAAGGGCATCCTGCCTCGTTGGAGATGTGCCTCCTCCTCATCCTCCTCCTCCTCCTCTCTCCTATTAGGCACCCACGTGGAGTCAGTGACCTCATCATCCCCTCCCTCCTCATCACTGGAGCCAATCTGGCAGTATGCTGCAGCTGCTGGAACATGACTGCCAGATTGGTGTCCTTCTTGAGCATCCCCTCTGTCTGCTCTCACGCTACTGCCTTCCTCTAGCTGGGTTTCATCATCAGACCCTTCGAAACGCTGGGCATCCTCCTGGAGCATGTACCCAACACTGTGCTGAAACAGTTCGGGGGACTCCTCAGGAGGAGGACATGGTGGGTCTAGGGAAGGAGTGACTGATGATTTGTCTGACATTGATACCAGGGAAGACGACGCTTTGGCAGCTGCTTTTCCAGTACCCTGAGCCTGGGTGAGAGAGGATGAGGAGGAGGAGGAGGGCTTGGTCATCCACTCTACCAAGTCTTCGGCATGATGTGGCTCAACATGTCCAGCTGCCGAAAAGAAGGACAAGCGTGTCCCATGGCCATGTGCTGATGACAATGCACCGCGTCCACGACCAGCACTGTTGCCCCCAGACACAGAGCCTGCTTGCCCTCTTTTATTGCCTCCTGACTGTCTGCCTCTCCTTGTTTGCCTTCCAGACATTCTAATAGATGGCCTGCAGGGAGATGGGAAAAAAGCAATAAGGGCTACCTTCAGGTGTCCTTCTCTGTCCCTTGAAACAAGGACTTGCAGAGTGAAATAAACTGACACTCTCCCTACCTACAGTTTTCTGTCCCTAGAATAAATGTTTTTTTTAATCACAATATAGCACAAGGACAATTCACTCACTGTCCTTACAGGTCCCTGGAAACAAGGACTTGCAGAGTGAAATAAACTGACACTCTCCCTACCTACAGTTTTCTGTCCCTAGAATAAATGTTTTTTTTAAGCACAATATAGCACAAGGACAATTCACTCACTGTCCTTACAGGTCCCTGGAAACAAGGACTTGCAGAGTGAAAGAAAAAAAACACTCTCCCTACCTACAGTTTTCTGTCCCTAGAAAAAATGTTTTTTTTAATCACAATATAACACAAGGACAATTCACTCACTGTCCTTCCAGGTCCCTGGAAACAAGGACTTGCAGAGTGAAAGAAACTGACACTGTCCCTACCTACAGTTTTCTGTCCCTAGAATAAATGTTTTTTTTAAGCACACTATAGCACAAGGACAATTCAGTCACTGTCCTTCCAGGTCCCTGGAAACAAGGACTTGCAGAGTGAAATAAACTGACACTCTCCCTACCTACAGTTTTCTGTCCCTAGAATAAATGTTTTTTTTAATCACAATATAGCACAAGGACAATTCAGTCACTGTCCTTCCAGGTCCCTGGAAACAAGGACTTGCAGAGTGAAATAAACTGACACTCTCCCTACCTACAGTTTTCTGTCCCTAGAATAAATGTTTTTTTTAAGCACAATATAGCACAAGGACAATTCAGTCACTGTCCTTACAGGTCCCTGGAAACAAGGACTTGCAGAGTGAAAGAAAAAAAACACTCTCCCTACCTACAGTTTTCTGTCCCTAGAAAAAATGTTTTTTTTAATCACAATATAACACAAGGACAATTCACTCACTGTCCTTCCAGGTCCCTGGAAACAAGGACTTGCAGAGTGAAATAAACTGACACTCTCCCTACCTACAGTTTTCTGTCCCTAGAATAAATGTTTTTTTTAATCACAATATAGCACAAGGACAATTCAGTCACTGTCCTTCCAGGTCCCTGGAAACAAGGACTTGCAGAGTGAAATAAACTGACACTCTCCCTACCTACAGTTTTCTGTCCCTAGAATAAATGTTTTTTTTAATCACAATATAGCACAAGGACAATTCAGTCACTGTCCTTCCAGGTCCCTGGAAACAAGGACTTGCAGAGTGAAATAAACTGACACTCTCCCTACCTACAGTTTTCTGTCCCTAGAATAAATGTTTTTTTTAAGCACAATATAGCACAAGGACAATTCAGTCACTGTCCTTACAGGTCCCTGGAAACAAGGACTTGCAGAGTGAAAGAAAAAAAACACTCTCCCTACCTACAGTTTTCTGTCCCTAGAAAAAATGTTTTTTTTAATCACAATATAACACAAGGACAATTCACTCACTGTCCTTCCAGGTCCCTGGAAACAAGGACTTGCAGAGTGAAATAAACTGACACTCTCCCTACCTACAGTTTTCTGTCCCTAGAATAAATGTTTTTTTTAATCACAATATAGCACAAGGACAATTCAGTCACTGTCCTTCCAGGTCCCTGGAAACAAGGACTTGCAGAGTGAAATAAACTGACACTCTCCCTACCTACAGTTTTCTGTCCCTAGAATAAATGTTTTTTTTAATCACAATATAGCACAAGGACAATTCAGTCACTGTCCTTCCAGGTCCCTGGAAACAAGGACTTGCAGAGTGAAATAAACTGACACTCTCCCTACCTACAGTTTTCTGTCCCTAGAATAAATGTTTTTTTTAAGCACAATATAGCACAAGGACAATTCACTCACTGTCCTTCCAGGTCCCTGGAAACAAGGACTTGCAGAGTGAAAGAAACTGACACTGTCCCTACCTACAGTTTTCTGTCCCTAGAATAAATGTTTTTTTTAATCACAATATAGCACAAGGACAATTCAGTCACTGTCCTTCCAGGTCCCTGGAAACAAGGACTTGCAGAGTGAAATAAACTGACACTCTCCCTACCTACAGTTTTCTGTCCCTAGAATAAATGTTTTTTTTAATCACAATATAGCACAAGGACAATTCAGTCACTGTCCTTCCAGGTCCCTGGAAACAAGGACTTGCAGAGTGAAATAAACTGACACTCTCCCTACCTACAGTTTTCTGTCCCTAGAATAAATGTTTTTTTTAATCACAATATAGCACAAGGACAATTCAGTCACTGTCCTTCCAGGTCCCTGGAAACAAGGACTTGCAGAGTGAAATAAACTGACACTCTCCCTACCTACAGTTTTCTGTCCCTAGAATAAATGTTTTTTTTAAGCACAATATAGCACAAGGACAATTCAGTCACTGTCCTTACAGGTCCCTGGAAACAAGGACTTGCAGAGTGAAAGAAAAAAAACACTCTCCCTACCTACAGTTTTCTGTCCCTAGAAAAAATGTTTTTTTTAATCACAATATAACACAAGGACAATTCACTCACTGTCCTTCCAGGTCCCTGGAAACAAGGACTTGCAGAGTGAAATAAACTGACACTCTCCCTACCTACAGTTTTCTGTCCCTAGAATAAATGTTTTTTTTAATCACAATATAGCACAAGGACAATTCAGTCACTGTCCTTCCAGGTCCCTGGAAACAAGGACTTGCAGAGTGAAATAAACTGACACTCTCCCTACCTACAGTTTTCTGTCCCTAGAATAAATGTTTTTTTTAATCACAATATAGCACAAGGACAATTCAGTCACTGTCCTTCCAGGTCCCTGGAAACAAGGACTTGCAGAGTGAAATAAACTGACACTCTCCCTACCTACAGTTTTCTGTCCCTAGAATAAATGTTTTTTTTAAGCACAATATAGCACAAGGACAATTCACTCACTGTCCTTCCAGGTCCCTGGAAACAAGGACTTGCAGAGTGAAAGAAACTGACACTGTCCCTACCTACAGTTTTCTGTCCCTAGAATAAATGTTTTTTTTAATCACAATATAGCACAAGGACAATTCAGTCACTGTCCTTCCAGGTCCCTGGAAACAAGGACTTGCAGAGTGAAATAAACTGACACTCTCCCTACCTACAGTTTTCTCTCCCTAGAATAAATGTTTTTTTTAATCACAATATAGCACAAGGACAATTCAGTCACTGTCCTTCCAGGTCCCTGGAAACAAGGACTTGCAGAGTGAAATAAACTGACACTCTCCCTACCTACAGTTTTCTGTCCCTAGAATAAATGTTTTTTTTAATCACAATATAGCACAAGGACAATTCAGTCACTGTCCTTCCAGGTCCCTGGAAACAAGGACTTGCAGAGTGAAATAAACTGACACTCTCCCTACCTACAGTTTTCTGTCCCTAGAATAAATGTTTTTTTTAATCACAATATAGCACAAGGACAATTCAGTCACTGTCCTTCCAGGTCCCTGGAAACAAGGACTTGCAGAGTGAAAGAAACTGACACTGTCCCTACCTACAGTTTTCTGTCCCTAGAATAAATGTTTTTTTTAAGCACACTATAGCACAAGGACAATTCAGTCACTGTCCTTCCAGGTCCCTGGAAACAAGGACTTGCAGAGTGAAATAAACTGACACTCTCCCTACCTACAGTTTTCTGTCCCTAGAATAAATGTTTTTTTTAAGCACAATATAGCACAAGGACAATTCAGTCACTGTCCTTACAGGTCCCTGGAAACAAGGACTTGCAGAGTGAAAGAAAAAAAACACTCTCCCTACCTACAGTTTTCTGTCCCTAGAAAAAATGTTTTTTTTAATCACAATATAACACAAGGACAATTCACTCACTGTCCTTCCAGGTCCCTGGAAACAAGGACTTGCAGAGTGAAATAAACTGACACTCTCCCTACCTACAGTTTTCTGTCCCTAGAATAAATGTTTTTTTTAATCACAATATAGCACAAGGACAATTCAGTCACTGTCCTTCCAGGTCCCTGGAAACAAGGACTTGCAGAGTGAAATAAACTGACACTCTCCCTACCTACAGTTTTCTGTCCCTAGAATAAATGTTTTTTTTAATCACAATATAGCACAAGGACAATTCAGTCACTGTCCTTCCAGGTCCCTGGAAACAAGGACTTGCAGAGTGAAATAAACTGACACTCTCCCTACCTACAGTTTTCTGTCCCTAGAATAAATGTTTTTTTTAAGCACAATATAGCACAAGGACAATTCAGTCACTGTCCTTACAGGTCCCTGGAAACAAGGACTTGCAGAGTGAAAGAAAAAAAACACTCTCCCTACCTACAGTTTTCTGTCCCTAGAAAAAATGTTTTTTTTAATCACAATATAACACAAGGACAATTCACTCACTGTCCTTCCAGGTCCCTGGAAACAAGGACTTGCAGAGTGAAATAAACTGACACTCTCCCTACCTACAGTTTTCTGTCCCTAGAATAAATGTTTTTTTTAATCACAATATAGCACAAGGACAATTCAGTCACTGTCCTTCCAGGTCCCTGGAAACAAGGACTTGCAGAGTGAAATAAACTGACACTCTCCCTACCTACAGTTTTCTGTCCCTAGAATAAATGTTTTTTTTAATCACAATATAGCACAAGGACAATTCAGTCACTGTCCTTCCAGGTCCCTGGAAACAAGGACTTGCAGAGTGAAATAAACTGACACTCTCCCTACCTACAGTTTTCTGTCCCTAGAATAAATGTTTTTTTTAAGCACAATATAGCACAAGGACAATTCACTCACTGTCCTTCCAGGTCCCTGGAAACAAGGACTTGCAGAGTGAAAGAAACTGACACTGTCCCTACCTACAGTTTTCTGTCCCTAGAATAAATGTTTTTTTTAATCACAATATAGCACAAGGACAATTCAGTCACTGTCCTTCCAGGTCCCTGGAAACAAGGACTTGCAGAGTGAAATAAACTGACACTCTCCCTACCTACAGTTTTCTGTCCCTAGAATAAATGTTTTTTTTAATCACAATATAGCACAAGGACAATTCAGTCACTGTCCTTCCAGGTCCCTGGAAACAAGGACTTGCAGAGTGAAATAAACTGACACTCTCCCTACCTACAGTTTTCTGTCCCTAGAATAAATGTTTTTTTTAATCACAATATAGCACAAGGACAATTCAGTCACTGTCCTTCCAGGTCCCTGGAAACAAGGACTTGCAGAGTGAAATAAACTGACACTCTCCCTACCTACAGTTTTCTGTCCCTAGAATAAATGTTTTTTTTAATCACAATATAGCACAAGGACAATTCAGTCACTGTCCTTCCAGGTCCCTGGAAACAAGGACTTGCAGAGTGAAAGAAACTGACACTGTCCCTACCTACAGTTTTCTGTCCCTAGAATAAATGTTTTTTTTAAGCACACTATAGCACAAGGACAATTCAGTCACTGTCCTTCCAGGTCCCTGGAAACAAGGACTTGCAGAGTGAAATAAACTGACACTCTCCCTACCTACAGTTTTCTGTCCCTAGAATAAATGTTTTTTTTAATCACAATATAGCACAAGGACAATTCAGTCACTGTCCTTCCAGGTCCCTGGAAACAAGGACTTGCAGAGTGAAATAAACTGACACTCTCCCTACCTACAGTTTTCTGTCCCTAGAATAAATGTTTTTTTTAAGCACACTATAGCACAAGGACAATTCAGTCACTGTCCTTCCAGGTCCCTGGAAACAAGGACTTGCAGAGTGAAATAAACTGACACTCTCCCTACCTACAGTTTTCTGTCCCTAGAATAAATGTTTTTTTTAATCACAATATAGCACAAGGACAATTCAGTCACTGTCCTTCCAGGTCCCTGGAAACAAGGACTTGCAGAGTGAAAGAAAAAAAACACTCTCCCTACCTACAGTTTTCTGTCCCTAGAATAAATGTTTTTTTTAAGCACACTATAGCACAAGGACAATTCAGTCACTGTCCTTCCAGGTCCCTGGAAACAAGGACTTGCAGAGTGAAATAAACTGACACTCTCCCTACCTACAGTTTTCTGTCCCTAGAATAAATGTTTTTTTTAATCACAATATAGCACAAGGACAATTCAGTCACTGTCCTTCCAGGTCCCTGGAAACAAGGACTTGCAGAGTGAAAGAAACTGACACTCTCCCTACCTACAGTTTTCTGTCCCTAGAATAAATGTTTTTTTAAGCACAATATAGCACAAGGACAATTGACTCACTGTCCTTCCAGGTCCCTGGAAACAAGGACTTGCAGAGTGAAAGAAACTGACACTGTCCCTACCTACAGTTTTCTGTCCCTAGAATAAATGTTTTTTTTAAGCACACTATAGCACAAGCACAAAACACACTGACACTCTCCCTACCTATCCTTCTCTTTCCCTAAACTAAAGGAATCCAGGTTAAGCAAGAAAGAAATAACAGTCACTGTCCCTGCCTATGCTGCTCTATCCCTGCTCCGGAACACACTACACTAGGCCGCCGTGCTGGCGGCCTTTTATAGTGTGGGGCGTGTACTAAACACCCTCAGCAATAATTGGCCACAGGCATCCTGCCTGTGGCCAATCATTGCTCTCCTCGCTGCCGGCGCTGTGATTGGCCAAGCATGCGGGGTCACAGTGCATGCTTGGCCAATCACAGCGCCTGGATGACACTGCGATGGCGTAGTGCATTGTGGGCCGTTCGCGTCACTCGAATTTGGCGCGAACGGCCCAAATCGTTCGATCTTCGTCGAACGATCGAACACGAAGCTCATCCCTAGTGATCGCCAACAGCTCTCTGTCACCAATCTCGTAATTGCACTCCGCAGGTGACAAATGCTTGGAAAAATAGCAACACAGATGCATAGTACTCTCAGAGCTAGGATGTTGAGACAGAAGGGCGCCAACTCCAGTCTCAGAAGCATAAACTTCAAGGATAAAAGGCAACGTAGGATCAGGATGTGCCAACACAGGAGCAGAAACAAAGGCAGCCTTGAGACTCTCAAAGGCCTTAATGGATTCTGGAGACCAACTCTGTGGGTTACCGTCCTTTCTGGTCATAGCAGTCAGGGGCTTGACCAGAGATGAGAAGTTATGAATAAACTTCCGATACTAGTTGGCAAAGCCAAGAAAACGCTGCAGAGGACATATACCCACGGGTCGAGGCCACTGTAGGACTGCTGAAAGTTTCTCTGGGTCCATCGAAAAAACCAGCAGTGGAAATGACATAACCCAGGAATTTAACCTGTTCACAATGGAATTCGCACTTCTCCAATTTAGTTTCTGAAGCACACTACAGACGTCTGTGTGGTGGCTCTCCAGGGACTTGGAAAATATGAGGATATCGTCGAGATAAACTACCACACATAACTGCAACAAATCTCGAAGGACATCGTTAATAAACTCCTGGAAAACTGCCGGAGCGTTACAAAGGCCAAAAGGCATTTCGAGATACTCATAATGACCTGTTCTAGTAATAAACGTAGTTTTCCAGTCGTCGCCCTCCTTAATCCTGACGAGATTGTATGACCCTCTCAAATCAAGCTTCGTAAAAACCGTTGCCCCTGTTTAATTCATTAGTAAGACCTCATCTGGAATATGCAGTTCAGTTTTGGGCACCAGTTCTCAAAAAGGATATCGGGGAACTGGAGAAAGTACAGAGAAGGGCAACCAAACTGATAAGAGGCATAGAGGAGCTCAGCTATGAGGAAAGATTAGAGGAACTGAATTTATTCACTCTTGTGAAGAGGAGAATAAGGGGGGATATGATCAACATGTACAAATATATAAGGGGTCCATATAGTGAACTTGGTGTTGAGTTATTCACTTTACCGTCAACACAAAAGACAAGGGGGCACTCTTTACGTCTAGAGGAAAAAAGATTTAATCTCCAAATATGGAAAGGTTTCTTCACAGTAAGAGCTGTGAAAATGTGGAACAGACTCCCTCCAGAGGTGGTTCTGGCCAGCTCAGTAGATTGCTTTAAGAAAGGCCTGGATACTTTCCTAAATGTACATGTAGCGGGGTGTTCAATTTAGGGGAGTGTCTGAGTGTCTGAGTGGTATTTAGGCTCAGACACACTATTGTTAGGGTTAATGGACCATTTCTGTGCCATGGGAGCTGGTATTGGTGTGTAGTTCCCTGGGGCCTACAGGTGGCGCTGTCACCATAGGCCCGGGTTGAACCACAGTACAAGGTTGTGCCTTTTCTTGTCCCCTCTCGGCAGCAGTACGGCGGGGCAGGGAACCTGCTGTGCCTGTCGGGAGAGGGTATAGAGAGGGGCGGCCATCTTTCATTGGGGTCGTCATCGTCGTCCACGCCCAGGCACCTTCAGCCTGTGTGTGTGTGTGTCATCTCCGGGTGCCCTAGGCCCGGAGGCCTGGTTCCTGTTCCATCCCAGACACCTTCAGTCTGGGGTGAGGTACTATTTGGAGGCCCCAGAGCCCAGCACCTTCGGTTGGGTTCCACCGGGGATCGAGGACTCCCAGGGTGCCCCTTGCGAGGGGACCCGTATCTGGGATGAGGAGGCCAGGGAGGTTACCTGTACCGAAGACCCAGCGCAGAGTCGTGGTGATGGTGAGGACCTCTGGTAACTCTCCGGAGGGATGTCTTCTCCCTCACACGGGCCAAGCACTCTTTAGAAGGAAGTTTGCTTACAGGTCAGTGGCAGTGGCCTAACAGGGCCGTGCCCTATTCACCCAGTCAGTGGCAGTGACTCTATTCACCTGGTCAGTGGCAGTGACCTGTTCTCCAAGTCAGTGGCAGTGACTTCCTATTCACCTAGTCTGTGGCAGAGACCAACCTCACGGTCTGTGGCAGAGATCGTGCGCCAAAGCTGTTTGTGAAGCCTAAACAGTGAAAGAACCTGATTCAAGTTTGTGTCTGGACCTCTTCCCACCTAAGCTGTCCTGTGTCTTGTTCCAACCTGTCTGCTGTCAAAGAGGCATATTTATTATCTGTGTGAAATAAATATAGAAGTTGGACTTTCAGTTGATGTGGACATTTACATTAATGGGGGAAACATAAGGACTTGCATCTACCTAAGGTAGAGGTGAGAATCGTCCTCGGGAGGATTCAACTCCAGCCGCAGGCAGGCCTGAAAATTAACACCGCTCAACCTCCTTACCCAGGAGGGTACGGGCTTGTGGTGCGGTGTGCCTCTCCCCTCCCTGCGAGGAGCCGAAATACAAACAAAAAGGCAGGTAGGGGGAGAGGTGCGGGCGCTACATACATAATATAACTGAGTACTAACATTTATAGGTAAAGTTGATCCAGGGTAAATCCGATCGGGGGATCAGGAAGGATTTTTTTTCCCCTGCTGTAGCAAATTGGATCATGCTCTGCTGGGGTTTTTTGCCTTCCTCTGGATCAACCGGTGGTATAGAATTGGGTCTATGGGATTATACGATTTTTTTTTTTTTTTTTTTTATGGTTGAACTGGATGGACTTGTGTCTTTTTTGAACCTGACTAACTATGTAACTATGTAACTATGTTGCTCCCTTGAGGCGGTCAAATAACTCCATAATCGACGGAATCGGATAGGCATTCTTAATCGTGAAATGATTGAGACCAGGCCCGGATTTACTCCCTTTGCTGCCCCAAGGCCGGGTCCTTCAATGCCGCCCCACACACACACACACACACACACACACACACACCATCACATAGGGGTCTTCTGAGCCCCCCCCCATGTGATAGAACATTAGAAATCCCCCCCGCCAAAAAAAAACTGAAAGTTCGTGTGATTTGCATATTGTGTTATTAAAGACATACCTAGTGTATTTGTGCACTGTTTTTATACAATAATAACTGTAAATATGTGCATTATGCAGCATACCCAGAAAGGAATTAAATACCTTTTGAGTCAAATATTCTGCTTGGCACTGTGACCTCTGGCCAGCGCCCTTCCCACTGATCCTGGGGGCAGCAGGACCTGGATAGGAGGGGCGGCGGGGGCAGCATATGGAGGAATAAATCCCCTCCATTTTCCTCCTGCAGCCACTGAATGCCTATGGGAGGGAGGGGAGGAAAAGCAGGCTTTTAGCGGCTGCAGGAGAAAAATGGAGGGGATTTGTTCCTCTATATGCCCCCCCATCCAGGTGTACAGGGGCAACATGTGCGCCATTGCAATTGTGACCCTGTAGTTACGCCCCTGGGATGAGTGGCAGCGGTGGTGGTGGGGGATGGGATCAGTGGCAGCAGTGGTGGTTGGATAGGGATAGGATCAGTGGCAGCGGTGAGGGAGAGATGGGATGAGTGGCAGCGGTGGGGGTGGGATCAGTGGCAGCAGTGGTGGGGGGATGGGATGAGTGGCAAGGGTGGTGGTTGGGGCGTGGGATCAGTGGTAGGGGGGATTGAATGGGATGAGTGGCAGAGATGATGTGGGGAATGGGATCAGTGGCAAGGGTGGTGGTTGGGGGGCATTGGATGAAATGAGTGGCAGCGGTGGTGGGAGGATGGGATCAGTGGTGAGGGTGGTGGTTGGGGGGTGGGATCAGTGGTAGGGGGGATTGAATGGGATGAGTGGCAGAGATGATGGGGGGAATGGGATCAGTGGCAAGGGTGGTGGTTGGGGGGCATTGGATGAAATGAGTGGCAGCGGTGGTGGGAGGATGGGATCAGTGGTGAGGGTGGTGGTTGGGGGGTGGGATCAGTGGTAGGGGGGATTGAATGGGATTAGTGGCAGAGATGATGGGGGGATTGGGATCAGTGGCAAGGGTGGTGGTTGGGGGGCATTGGATGAAATGAGTGGCAGCGGTGGTGGGAGGATGAGATCAGTGGTGAGGGTGGTGGTTGGGGAAGATAGGTTGAGATGAGTGGTAGTGGAAGGGGGAGAATGGATGGGATGAGTGGCAGTGGTGGGGGGGTGGGATCAGTGGCAGGGATGGTGGTTGCTGAATGGGATCAGTGGCAGCAGTGGTCGTGGTGGGGTGGGGGGTATCAGTGGTGGGGGGTGTATCAGTTGCACTAGTGGTAATGGTGCTGGTGTTGGGGGGGAATAAGTGGCAGCGGTGGGGTATAAGTGGCGGTGGTGGGGTATCAGTGGTGGTGGTGAGGTATCAGTGGCAGTAATGGTGGTGGGGGGTATCAGTGGCAGTAATGGGGGTGGGGGGTATCAGTGGCAGTAATGGTGGTGGGGGGTATCAGTGGCAGTAATGGTGGTGGGGGGTATCAGTGGCAGTAATGCTGGTGGGGGGTATCAGTGGCAGTAATGCTGGTGGGGGATATCAGTGGCAGTAATGCTGGTGGGGGATATCAGTGGCAGTAATGCTGGTGGGGGGTATCAGTGGCAGTAATGGTGGTGGGGTTATCAGTGGCAGTAATGCTGGTGGGGGTATCAGTGGCAGCAGTGGTGGTGTGGGGGGGAATCAGTAGCAGTGTTGATATTGATATCAGTGCCAGGGGTATCAGTGGCAGTAATGGTGGTGGGGGGTATTAGTGGCAGTAATGGTGGTTTGGGTATCAGTGGCAGTAATGCAGGTGGGGGGTATCAGTGGCAGCAGTGGTGGTGTGGGGGGGAATCAGTAGCAGTGTTGATATTGATATCAGTGCCACTTACCTGCAGATCGCTCGCAGATCACTCGCAAATCAGTTGGTTCCCCCTCCATGCTAGGTTTTGCTTGGCCGGGCAAAGAGGATGGGTGGGGCCTGTGACTACCCATGAGTGCGGGCGGAGAGGATGGGAGGAGCGGGCGGGGACTGTGTAGAGTGCCAATAAGTGAGGGCGGGGAGGATGGGCGGAGCGGGCGGAGACTGTGCAGTATGCCCGTGAGTGAGGGGAGAATGGGTGGTGACTTTGCAGTGTTCCCCTGAGTGAGGGCGGGGAGGATGAGCAGAGCGGGCGGAGATGATAGGCGGAGCCGGAACTGTACAGTGTGCCCGTGAGTGCGAGCGGGGAGAATAGGCGGAGTGGGAGGTGATTGTGCCCGTGAGTGAGGGCGGCGAGGATAGGCGGAGCCGCCCCTGCACTGACTGCCGCCCCGAGGCCTGGCCTCGGTGGCCTTGTCTGGAATCCGGCGCTGATTGAGACCCCTATAATCAATACAAGGTCTCAGTTCACCACTCTTCTTCTTTACAAAGAATAATCCAGCACCAGCAGGAGACGAGGATTTGCGCATGAAACCTTGAGAAAGTGCGTCTGATACATACTCTTCCATGGCCTTATCCTCCAAGACCGACAAAGGGTAAACCCGGACCATCTGAGACAAATGTACAGGAGGCTTCCGCAAGCGCTCCTTAACCACTTAACGACCGCTCACTGTATATATACGTCGGCAGAATGGCACCGACAGGCACAATCACGTAGAGTGTACGTGATTGCCTTTGTATAGTTGGGGGGTCCAATCGGACCCCCCTCCTATACAGTGAGCGGTGGCTAAGTGTCCGGGAGCGTTCCGGGATGAGGGGGCAGCCATTCGTTTCTGGCCACCCCCTCGCGATCGCTCCCGGCGAATGGAAATGCCCCCTCTGTCTGTGTCAGACAGAGGGAGCAGGAGGAAGTGATGACATCTCTGGTGCGGCGCTCACATATACCGAGCGCCGTACAAGAGAAGACATCAGGTCAGTGCACACAACACTACACTGACACCAGGACACATAGGGACATAAATCGCCCCCCCCAGGCCCCCCCAGACACCCCAGATCACCCCCCCAGCCCCCAGTCACAGTGTCACTGATTGCAGTGACCATTTATTTAGTGATCACTGCAATCAGTGACATTTGTGACTGTAAAAGTGTCACCAAAGTTTAGTCTTAGGTCCAGTGTAGCCCCCTAACCCCCCCTAATAAAGGTTTAACCCCCTGATCACCCCCCAGATAACCCTTTCACCCCCTATCACCACTGTCGCTAAGCGATCATTTTTCTGATCGCTGTCTTAGCGTCAGTGATGCCGATCGGCAGCCAGTAATTTTTTTTAGGTTCGCCGCATGTTTTTATAGCGTCAGGTACCCCAATATATTATCTAATAAAGGTTTAACCCCCTTGATCGCCCCCCAGGTAACCCTTTCACCCCCTATCACCACTGTCACTAAGCGATCGTTTTTCTAAACGCTGTCTTAGTGTCTGTGATGCAGATCGGTAGCCGGTAATTTTTTTTAGGTTCGCCGCAGGTTTTTATAGCGTCAGGTACCCCAATATATTATCTAACAAAGGTTTAACCCCCTTGATCGCCCCCCAGGTAACCCTTTCACCCCCTATCACCACTGTCGCTAAGCAATTGTTTTTCTAAACGCTGTCTTAGTGTCGGTGATGCAGATCGGTAGCCAGTAATTTTTTTTATGTTCGCCACATGTTTTTATAGCGTCAGGTACCCCAATATATTATCTAATAAAGGTTTAACCCCCTTGATCGCCCCCCAGGTAACCCTTTCACCCCCTCACCACTGTCGCTAAGCGATCGTTTTCTAAATGCTGTCTTAGTGTCGGTGATGCAGATCGGTAGCTGGTAATTTTTTTTAGGTTCGCCGCAGGTTTTTATAGCGTCAGGTACCCCAATATATTATCTAATAAAGGTTTAACCCCCTTGATCGCCCCCCAGGTAACCCTTTCACCCCCTATCACCACTGTCGCTAAGCGATCGTTTTTCTAAACGCTGTCTTAGTGTCGGTGATGCAGATCGGTAGCCAGTAATTTTTTTTAGGTTCGCCGCATGTTTTTATAGCGTCAGGTACCCCAATATATTATCTAATAAAGGTTTAACCCCCTTGATCGCCCCCCAGGTAACCCTTTCACCCCCATCACCACTGTCGCTAAGCGATCGTTTTTCTAAACGCTGTCTTAGTGTCGGTGATGCAGATCGGTAGCTGGTAATTTTTTTTAGGTTCGCCGCAGGTTTTTATAGCGTCAGGTACCCCCATATATTATCTAATAAAGGTTTTAACCCCCTGTTTGCCCCTAGTTAACCCTTTCACCAGTGATCACCATATAAATGTTACGGGTGACGCTGGTTAGTTAGTTTGCTTTTTATAGTGTCAGGGCACCCGCCGTGTATATAACCCAATAAAGGTTTAACCCCCTGATCGCCCGGCGGGTGATATCAATTAGGTTTTAGCATCAGAGAGGGTCTGAGTCACACCCCAGGCAGCGTCAGGTTAGTGCCAGTAACGCTAACACCCACGCGTGAAGCATACACCCCCCTTAGTGGTATAGTATCTGAACAGATCAATATCTGATCTGATCAGATCTATACTAGCGTCCCCAGCAGTTTAGGGTTCCCAAAAACGCAGTGTTAGCGGGATCAGCCCAGATACCTGCTAGCACCTGCGTTTTGCCCCTCCGTCCAGCCCAGGCCACCCAAGTGCAGTATCGATCGATCACTGTCACTTACAAAACAAAAACACACATAACTGCAGCGTTCGCAGAGACAGGCCTGATCCCTGCGACTCCAGTGCTGTAGGAGGTGATTTCACCACCACAGTTAAAAAAAAAAAAGCAAATATGCCGAAGCATTGGGGCAGCAGGGGCGGAGGAGCGATTTTGCTCCTAATGCCGCGTACATACGGTCGAAATTCCGATGGAGGCTTGCCCGTGGAAAAGTCCGACCATGTGTGTGCGGCATAACTTTTTTGTGGGAGGATGCCCCCATGCTTCGGCATATATAAATGGTGCGTGTATGCCCATCATTGGAAGTGGGTGGATGAAGGGCGGTATTCTAATGGTGGGCATACCCACCAATCAATCTCTTTTTTCGTTCAGCCAACTGGCTGCATGAAAAAAAAAGATTACAATACATGTCCAACAAGGACCAGCAACGTACTGGTATGTTGCTGGACTTTGAATGTTTATACCAGAATGATGCCTGCGGGTTTAGGTATCATCTTGGTATCATTCTTTTCAGCCTGCGGCCGGCTTTCATGTAAAAGCAATCCTAGTGGCTAATTAGCCTCTGGACTGCTTTTACAAGCAGTGGGAGGGAATGCCCCCCCCGGATATAAAAAGCGCCATTGGGAAATTGGGAAAGCATTTTATCACACCGATCTTGGTGTGGTCAGATGCTTTGAGGGCAGAGGAAAAATCTAGGGTCTAGAAGACCCCAGTTTTTTCAAAAAAAGAGTACCTGTCACTACCTATTGCTATCATAGGGGATATTTACATTCCCTGAGATAACAATAAAAATGATAAAAAAAAAAATACTTGGAAGGAACAATTTAAAAATAAAATAAAAAAGCAAAATTAATAATAAAAAAAAAGAAAAAAAAAGCACCCCTGTCCTGCCCTGCTCTTGCCCAATGGCGAACGCAAGCGTCGGTCTGGCGTCATATGTAAACAGCAATTGCACCATGCATGTGAGGTATCACCGCGAAGGTCAGATCGAGGGCAATCATTTTAGCAGTAGACCTCCTCTGTAAATCTACTGGGGTAACCTGTAAAGGCTTTTAAAGGCTTTTAAAAATGTATGTAGTTTGTCGCCAATGCGCGTTTGTGCAAAATTTGAAAGCATGTCGTGTTTGGTATCTATGTACTCGGCCTAAGATCATCTTTTTTATTTCATCAAACATTTGGGCAATATAGTGTGTTTTAGTGCATTAAAATTAAAAAAAGTGTATTTTTTAACCCAAAAAATGCGTTTGAAAAATCGCTGCGCAAATACTGTGTAGAAAAAAAGAATGCAACACCCACCATTTTAATCTGTAGGGCCTTTGCTTTAAAAATATATATAATGTTTGGGGGTTCAACATAATTTTCTTGCAAAAAAAAAAATGTTTTCATGTAAACAAAAAGTGTCAAAAAGGGCTTTGTCTTCAAGTGGTTAGAAGAGTGGATGTAAGCTTCCTAATGTTGTGTATAAAATGCCAGAACAGTTCAAAACCCCCCCAAATGACCCCATTTTGGAAAGTAGACACCCCAAGCTATATACTGAGAGGCATGTCGAGTCCATGGAATATTTTATATGTTGACACAAGTTGCGGAAAAAACGACAATTTTTTATTTTTTTTCGCACAAAGTTGTCACTAAATGATATATTGCTCAAACATGCCATGGGCATATGTGGAATTACACCCCAAAATACATTCTGTTGCTTCTCCTGAGTACGGGGATACCACATGTGTGAGACTTTTTGGGAGCCTAGCCACGTACGGGACCCCAAAAACCAAGCACCGCCTTCAGGCTTTCTAAGGGTGTAAATTTTTGATTTCACTTCTCACTGCCTATCACAGTTTCGGAGGCCATGGAATGCCCAGATGGCACAAAACCCCCCCAAATGACCCCATTTTGGAAATTAGACACCCCAAGCTATTTGCTGAGAGGTATTGTGAGTATTTTGCAGATCTCGCTTTTTGTCACAAAGTTTTGAAAATTGAAAAAAAAAAATATATATATATATTTTCTTTCTTCATTTTCAAAAACAAATGAGAGCTGTAAAATACTCGCCATTCCTCTCAGCAAATAGCTTGGGGTGTCTATATTCCAAAATGGGGTCATTTGGGGGGGTTTTGTGCGATTTTGGCATTTTATGGCCTTCGAAACTGTGATAGGTAGTGAGGAGTGAAATCAAAAATTTGTGCCTAGAAATCCTGAAGGCGGTGCTTGGTTTTCGGGGTCCCGTACGCGGCTAGGCTCCTAAAAAGTCCCACACATGTGGTATCCCCGTACTCAGGAGAAGCAGAAAAATTTATTTTGGGGTGTAATTCCACATATAACCATGGCATGTGTGAGCAATATATCATTTAGTGACAACTTTTTGTAATTTTTTTTTTTTTGTCATTATTTAATCACTTGGGACAAAAAAAATATATTCAATGGGCTCAACAGGCCTCTCAGCAATTTCCTTGGGGTGTCTACTTTCTAAAATGGGGTTATTTGGGGGGGTTTTGTGCTATTTTGGCATTTTATGGCCTTCGAAACTGTGATAGGTAGTGAGGAGTGAAATCAAAAATTTGCGCCCTTAGAAATCCTGAAGGCGGTGCTTGGTTTCCGGGGTCCCGTACGCGGCTAGGCTCCCAAAAAGTCCCACACATGTGGTATCCCCGTACTCAGGAGAAGCAGCAAAATGTATTTTGGGGTGAAATTCCACATATAACCATGGCATGTGTGAGCAATATATCATTTAGTGACAACTTTTTGTATTTTTTTTTTTTTTTTTTAGTCATTATTCAATCACTTGGGACAAAAAAAAAAATTCAATGGGCTCAACAGGCCTCTCAGCAATTTCCTTGGGGTGTCTACTTTCCAAAATGGGGTCATTTGGGGGGGGGTTTTGCACTGCCCTGTCATTTTAGCACCTCAAGAAATGAGATAGGCAGTCATAAATTTAAAGCTGTGTAAATTTCAGAAAATGTACCCTAGTTTGTAAACTCTATAACTTTTGCGCAAACCAATAAATATACGCTTATTGACATTTTTTTTACTAAAAACATGTGGCTGAATACATTTTGGCCTAAATGTATGACTACAATTGAGTTTATTCGATTTTTCTTATAACAAAAAGTAGAAAATATCATTTTTTTTCAAAATTTTCAGTCTTTTTCCGTTTATATCGCAAAAAATAAAAATCGCAGAGGCAATCAAATACCATTAAAAGAAAGCTCTATTTGTGGGAAGAAAAGGACGCACATTTCGTTTGGGTACAACATTGCATGTCCGCACAATTTACAGTTAAAGCAGCACAGTGCAAAATTCTGAATTCACCTCTGGTCCTTTAGCTACCAAATGGTCCGGGGCTTAAGTGGTTAAAAGAGAGTCTTTCTCTGAGTCTGGAGTCAATGAGCATGGCAAATCTGATCAACTTCTCTAGCTTGAGAAAAGGCAGCCACGAGGGCCTCATTGTTCCAAGCAACCTCTGCTGCTAGAGTACGGAATTCAATGGCGTAATCGGCAACAGTTCTCGTACTCTGTTTGATGGACATGAGGCTCTTGGCAGCAGAAGCGGAGCGTTCGGGAACGTCAAATACCTTTTTGAAGGAAGCCACAAATTCTGGGTAACTCAGGACAATGGGTTTCTGCGTCTCCCATAGAGGGTTTGCCCAAGCCAAGGCTCTCTCAGAAAGCAAAGATATCTCAAAACCTACTTTGCTTCTGTCTGTGGGAAAGGCCTGGGGTAACATCTCAAAGTATATCCTAACCTGGTTGAGAAACCCTCTGCATTGAACTGGATCGCCCCCAAATCACTGGGGAAGGGGAGCGAAACCAGACATACCTCTTATAGAAGTAATACTCAAGGCGAGTGCCTGCACAGAAACTGGAGCAGCAGCAGGGACGGCCTGCAACACAGGTTGTACCGGAGCAGCCACAGTGGGAGATTCCAGGTGAGCCGTGCAACTCAGGAGCGTTTTTAAAGCCATGGAAAACTGATCCATGCAGTGATCCTGGTCATCCAATCTGGAAAAAATAATACCAACAAGCTGATTGACTGACTGCATCTTCTGAATTCATGGCCTTCACCTACTGACAGAAACCATTAATCAGACCGAGACACACAATTGTTTAATAATAATAAAAAGATAAACAGAGTAAGCGTAGTCAAAACATAGCCAGAGTTCAGGAACTGGATCGGATAGTCAGCCAAGCCAAATGTCAGAGAGCCAGAGATAAACGTCATAGAACAGCAAGCAGGATCTGGAGCCAGAAGGAGTGTCAGCCAAGCAAGTCTTCAACAGGAACGCAGGAGATAGTCTCTGTGATGTTGACCAAGGCGAAGGCAGAGATCATCTGAGCTGGACGGCTTAAGTAGGCAGGACTGATTAGCAGGATCATCAACAGGTGAGTTACTGTGGAGAGCTAAGCGGCCAGCTCAGAGAAGAAAGGTCTGAGCCCAGCCCTGACACCTTGCAACTTTATATACATACTGGTGTCTAGGGATGAGCTTCGAGTTCGAGTCGAACTCTTGTTCGACTCGAACATTGGCTGTTCGCTCGTTTCACGAAGATCGAAAATTATGGGCTGTTTGCGCCAAATTCGAGTTGCGCGTCACGGCCCATAATGCATTGCATCATCGCAGTGCATTGCTGGCTGATGATTGGCCAAGCATGCACTATGACCCGCATGCTTTGGCCAATCACAGTGCCGTCAGCACAGAGAGCCATAATTGGGCAATCATGGCTCAGGGGGATTAAGTACAAGCCCCAAACTATATAAGGCCGCTTGCGTGTCGGCCTTGTGTAGTATGTTCCGGCGTTCAGAGAGAGAAAGAGAGCTGCTGAGCCGGAGACCAGACTGCTGCAGAGCTGTGTGAGGAGACACAGCAGGTGGAAGTTCCCAGACTGGGATCGCGTTCGGAGGGGTGAGCGAGCACTTGCTCAATCCACAAATACTTTACAGTATATCATTGTTAGGCCTACAGACTGCCGTGGCCCACTAGTTCCTATTTGAGTTCTTTTCCCCATTTGAGATCCAAAGCAGAACTGAGTTGAACGGATCTTGAGGGGAGTGTACTGTGTTGGCATTTTTACCCCCCCCCCCTTGGATTACAAATGTGTTCCTGAAATGTGCACCACCGTTTAAAGACTTGCATGCGAATAATTTTACCCCTACTAGAGACTGAGTTATATGGTCAGGCCTGGCCATCTAGGTAGTTTATTTAGTTGCTGCGCCATAGGGTGCATAGTGAAGTACTGTTACACGTGGCGCGTGTGCGCCATATCTCTATAGTTATAGTGTGACTACTGCTGCAGGGCTCTGCAGATAGATTCTTATGATCTGTTATCACTGTTGATTTCCATTGTCATAGAAAGTAAATTCGTTATTCTTTTATCACTGTCTTGGTGTTTGAATTTAATCATAGAGCATAAGATATACACATATTACCCTAGACCAGTGGTTCTCAACCTTTCTAGTGCCGTGACCCCTTGATGAAATTTCCCAAGTTGTGGGGACCCCCAACAGTAAAATAATTTTCGTTGGTCCCTCATTGCTGTAATTTTGCGACTGTTATGAATCGAAATATAAATATCTGATATGCACAATGTATTTTCATTCTTACAAATTTAAACATCTTAAAGCGTAGTGATTAATGACAAAAACAATCTGTTATATATAGTGCAAAATAATTTATTTATAATTAACATATAAGTAACCAATAAATAACATGTTTACGACTTGAGTTTATTTTATTTTTTTCATTGTGTATTGAACTGTATTCACCGTATTGTATAATTATGTGAAAACAAAGCGTAACAACGGTAACAATCTTAGACAGTCTTAATATAATAACAGTAAACGACATTGCTACAAAATTGCTGCAAAACCATGCATCAAAAAACTAAAGCGTCAGTGCGAACACTGGGGTTGCTTCTTTCTCACCAGATCAGAAATTCTCTGGGCAGTCTTTGCAAGAGCACAATGAAGATCATCTTCTGCAACAAGTCTACTTCTGTATTTAGACTTGATAACCAACAAGCTTGAAAAGCCTGTTTCACAAAGATATGTAGTCGGAAATGGAAGAAGAAGGCGCAACACAATCTCAGACAGAACAGGATATGACTGCAAACACTTGATCCAGAATTTATTAACAGACATGGAAAAAAAAACATTTTTTGCTGCATCACTGGTAATGAGATCAATGAACTCCTCTTGTGCATTCTCAGGAACATCTTCAACTTTGACTGTGAATGGACATCTAGCAAGTGCAAACGGGGTGTCAGGAAAATTTGGAAAGTACAATGAAATTTTGTCTGCAAGCATTTGCAAGTGTTCTTTGACAGAACTTATTGTTTTAATCCTTTTGTCAAGTTCAATTTCATTTTCTTCAAAGAAAGCAGATAAGTTGGGCAACATGTAAATCTTATTTTCATCCAATTTTTGTTGCCAAAGTTGAATTTTCATTTGGAATGATCGAATCTTTTCAGACAAATCAAGGCATGTTGCATTTGGTCCTTGAAGTGATAAATTTAACTCGTTCAAGATTGCAAAGATGTCAACCAAGTAAGCTATTTTCTGCAGTTCATTGTCATCGCTGAAAAGTGCTTCAAACTGCGGTTTTGCTTTCTGATTAAAAAACGTTTTTAGTTCATTACGAAGATCAAAAACACGTTTTAAAACTTTTCCTCTTGACAACCATCTCACTTCAGTGTGAAATAACAGAACGTTAGCGGAAGCTTCCAATTCATTACAAAGTTTCGAAAAGAGTCGACTATTTAAAGCACTCGCTTTTACAAAATTGACGGCACTTATGACGCTTTTCATTACGTCTTGTAACTCTTGTGGTAGTGTCTTCGTTGCTAAAATTTGTCGATGAATCATACAGTGAGTTCCAATGGCTTTTGGTGATTCATTCAATACCATACGTTGAAATCCAGACCGACATCCTAGCATAGCTGGAGCACCATCTGTGCAAACACCACAAACCTTTTCCCAAGAGATCTTGTGTTTTTCCAGAAATGAACCAATTGTGTCAAATACATCACGTGCAGTAGTTGTTGTTTCAAGAGGTTTGCAAAAAAGAAACTCATCTTTAAAGTCGCCATCATGAATATACCTCACGTAAACCAGTAAATGAGAACAGTTTGCAACATCTGTAGATTCATCAAGCTGGATGCTAAATATTCCAAGTGGAGCAGATTTCATTTCCTGGATTACCTGATAAATAATATCAGCAGACATGTCATCTATTCTCCTACTGACAGTGTCGTTGGATAAGGAAATTGCACTCAATTTCTTAACAAATTCGGCTCCAATCATAACGCGAACAATGTCTTTGACTGCTGGCAACAGCAAATCCTTGGCAATGGTGTGAGGTTTCTTAGCTCTGGCGATTCTGAGAGCCACCAAATATGAAGCTTCAATGGCTGCTAGGTTTTGCTTGTGGTACTTGCCACCAGAATCAAGTCTGCTTTTCTTGACACCATCAGCTTTGTTTTTAAAATACTGGATATCCTTGCCAGCAAAGCTTGGATGCTTGGTATCAAAATGACATTTCAGTTTGTTGGGCTTCATAGATTCGGCTGATAGAACTTTATTACAAATAATGCATTGCGGTTTCTCAATTCCTGCTGCAACTATTGAAGTGAAACCATACTTGTAAAAATTGTCACAGTAGCTTCTCTTCTTAAAGTGGTTGTAAACCCGCTTTTTAAACAAAGACCTACAGGTAAGCCTAGATTAAGGCTTACCTGTAGGTGCATGAAATATCTCCTTAACCTACACGGTTAAGGAGATATTTGTATGTAAATGCGGCGACGCTGACGTCACCCCATTCACAAATTCGGCTAGGTCGCAACATTCGATGACGTAGCCGAATTTGACAGCTCACGCGCGCATGCGCGGAGTCACGTCTTCGCCGCTCCGGCCAATCACAGTGCCGGTGCGGCGCTGTGATTGGCTACAGCGGCGATACCCGGAAGTAACATTCCGGCTATCGCCGCAGCGATGGATGCGGCTAGAGGAGGGACACGGACGACTTCGGGGGCCCCGATCGAAGGTAAGTGGTACATAATGAGCTAGTATGCTAGTCATACTAGCTCATTATAGCTTTGTCTTGCAGGTTAGTAAAAAAAAAAAAAAAAAGTTAAAAGGGTTTACAACCACTTTAACCACTTAAGCCCCGGACCATTTCGGGCCATTAGGACCAAGCCTGTTTTTGGGATTCGGCACTGCGCTGCTTTAACTGTAAATTGTGCGGACATGCAATGTTGTACCCAAATGAAATTTGCGTCCTTTTCTTCCCACAAATAGAGCTTTCTTTTAATGGTATTTGATTGCCTCTGCGATTTTTATTTTTTGCGATATAAATGGAAAAAGAACGAAAATTTTGAAAAAAAAAGATATTTTCTAGTTTTTTGTTATAAGAAAAATCGAATAAACTCAATTGTAGTCATACATTTAGGCCAAAATGTATTCAGCCACATGTCTTTAGTAAAAAAAATGTCAATAAGCGTATATTTATTGGTTTGCGCAAAAGTTATAGCGTTTACAAACTAGGGTACATTTTCTGAAATTTACACAGCTTTAAATTTATGACTGCCTATCTCATTTCTTGAGGTGCTAAAATGGCAGGGCAGTACAAAACCCCCCCAAATGACCCCATTTTGGAAAGTAGACACCCCAAGGAAATTGCTGAGAGGCCTGTTGAGCCCATTGAATATTTTTTTTTTTGGTCCCAAGTGATTGAATAATGACAAAAAAAAAAAAAATTACAAAAAGTTGTCACTAAATGATATATTGCTCACACATGCCATGGTTATATGTGGAATTGCACCCAAAAATACATTCTGCTGCTTCTCCTGAGTACGGGGATACCACATGTGTGGGACTTTTTAGGAGCCTAGCCACGTACGGGACCCCGGAAACCAAGCACCGCCTTCAGGATTTCTAAGGGCGCAAATTTTTGATTTCACTCCTCACTACCTATCACAGTTTCGAAGGCCATAAAATGCCAAAATAGCACAAAACCCCCCCAAATGACCCCATTTTGGAAAGTAGACACCCCAAGCTATTTACTGAGAGGCATGTTCAGTCCATGGAATATTTTATATTTTGCCACAAGTTGCGGGAATATGACAAACTTTTTTTTTTTTGCACAAAGTTGTCACTAAATGATATATTGCTCACACATGCCATGGGCATATGTGAAATTACACCCCAAAATACATTCTGCTGCTTCTCCTGAGTACGGGGATACCACATGTGTGGGACTTTTTGGGAGCCTAGCCGCGTACGGGACCCCGAAAACCAAGCACCGCCTTCAAGGTTTCTAAGGGCATAAATTTTTGATTTCACTCCTCACTACCTATCACAGTTTTGAAGGCCATAAAATGCCAAGATGGCACAAAACCCCCCCAAATGACCCCATTTTGGAAAGTAGACACCCCAAGCTATTTGCTGAGAGGCATGTTGACCCCATTGAATATTTTTTTTTTGTCCCAAATGATTGAATAATGACAAAAAGAAAAAAAAATGTACAAAAAGTTGTCACTAAATGATATATTGCTCACACATGCCATGGTTATATGTGGAATTGCACCCCAAAATTCATTCTGCTGCTTCTCCTGAGTACGGGGATACCACATGTGTGGGACTTTTTGGGAGCCTAGCCGCGTACAGGGCCCCAAAAACCAAGCACTGCGAACGCTGCAGTTATGTGTGTTGTGTTTGGTAAGTGACAGTGATCGATCGATACTGCACTTGGGTGGGCTGGGCTGGGCTGGGCTGGGCGGAGGGGCTAAACGCAGGCGCTAGCAGGTATCTGGGCTGATCCCGCTAACACTGCATTTTTGGGAACCCTAAACCGCTGGGGATGCTAGTATAGATCTGATCAGATCTGATCAGATACTATACCACTAAGGGGGGTGTATGCTTTGCGCGTGGGTGTTAGCGTTACTGTCACTAACCTAACACTGCCTGGGGCGACGCAGACCCTCTCTGGCGCTAAAACCTAATTGATCTCACCCGCCGGGCGATCAGGGGGTTAAACCTTTATTGGGTTATATACGGCGGGTGCCCTGATGCTATAAAAAGCAAACTAATCAACCAGCGTCACCCATAACCTTTATATGGTGATCACTGGTGAAAGGGTTAACTAGGGGCAATCAGGGGGTTAAAACCTTTATTAGGTTAAATATGGGGGTACCTGACACTATATAAAAACCTGACGGGTAACCTAAATAACTAAATAACTTACTGGCTAACCAGTGACACCAGTGACGCTTATACGGCGATCACTGGTGAAAGGGTTAACTCTAGGGGCAATCAGGGGGTTAAAATAATATATGGGGGTACCTGACACTAATAAAAACCTGCGGCGAACCTAAAAAAAAATAACTGCCTATCTAAAACACCAGCGACACGAATACAGCGATCGGAAAAACAATCGCTTAGTGACGCTGAAGTTAGGGGGTGAAAGGGTTACCTGGGGGGTGATCAAGGGGTTAAACCTTTATTGGGGGGGTTAGGGGGCTACCCTGGACCTAAAGGGGCCTAATCCTAACTGCCCTGCAACTTTTTACAATCACAGATGACACTAAATGCAGTGATCAGTAAAATAAATGATCACTGCAATCAGTGACACTGTGATTGGGGGCTTTGGGGTGACCTGGGGGGTGATCTGGGGGTGACTGGGGGGTGATTTGTGTGCCTATGTGTACCTACGTGTCAGTGGACTGTTAGTGCACTAACCTGCTTCCTCTCTGCTCGGCGCCGGGAACGAAAAGACCGCGGCGAGGGAGATGACATCACTTCCTCCAGCCTTGTTTACATCACATGGCGGAGGAAGCATTTTCATTGGCCGGGAGCGATCGCGAGGGGGGGCGGAATCGAGCGCCCCCCCCCTCATGCCTGATCGCTCCCGAACACTTAACGGCCGCTCACTGCAGTGAAGGGGGGTCCGGATGGACCCCCCAACTGCACAAAGGCGATCACGTAGATCTACGTGATTCTGCCTGTCCGTGCCATTCTGCCGACGTAAATCGGCAGTGGGCGGTCGTTAAGTGGTTAAGGTTCTTCTCTCTATGATCCATTATCATGGGCTCTCTGATAAAAATATTATAAGAATAGCTTCAATAACACAGACTATTATCAACGCCTAAGACTCCCCCCATCCCAAAATCTCACCCTGTCTCTTGCCTAACACATCTACAGACAGAATTACAAACGTTTAATTCCCTCTCAAAAATTATTGTGCTCAGTGACATAGCTTGGTAAATAAATTTACATCATAGCTGACCACACCAAGTTCTCAGACTCAGACAGCGTGAGTCTGCTTATATTCAAATCATAAAATCTTACTTACCCAAGACTACCCTGCCTACAGGGTGACATGGCCGCTGTGTGATTTCACTGCAGAACATGGAGCGTTGTCACCCTCCTACAGGAACTGGAAAAATAATAGCTGTACTTGCAGGGCCAACAGGTAATAAAACTGCTACAGGGGACTCAGATACCAAACATTGCAGTGTGACATAGCACATCATGGACGGCAGTGTTATCTTCCCTAGAGTTCCACCTGAAGGCATCGGGAGCAAGGTTAAGGACAGCAGGAGAACACTGCTTGGGAGTCTCCATGGAGGAAGCAGCCATGTGGGCTGGTGAGTTCAGTCAGAGGACTGAAGAGCATGCCTGATGGGACTGGGAGCTGTCTGGGATGGATGCAAGGTCAGTCAGGAGGACTGTGGAGTGAGCAGTAGAAAGAGGCAGTTGCAGCCAGGAGGGCTGGCAGTACCTGAAGAGGTGGTACTGGGCTCAGTAGCCACAAGTGAGATAGCTAGCACATAGAAATTTTTGCTACACTAAAGGGGTCCGGGGCCTCTGCCAGCAAAGGGTGGTTCTCTCTATCTGGCTGTGCAAGTCTGTGCCAGATCAACCAAAAATTGTGCTAGCTAGCTAATCCTGGGACCTGTAGTTCTAAGAGTTTGTGCTGGAGGAAGAGGGGAGTTTCTGCAAGCAAGAGTTGCACAGGAGGCAGAAGGAGTGTATATAGTTTTGGTCCTAATCTTACTATCTTTTGATCAAGTGGGCATCCTATATTGCAAATCTTCATTCAAATTTAACCCCTCAATAAAACAACACAAACAACTTCTGGACTGCTCTCTGACTCTGAAAGCGGTGAAGTGTGCTGTGTGCCTGGCTGGGCAGGAAGAGATCCGGGGAGCGGTGTACGGAGTCTGTGTATCGGGGAGAGGAGTGCGGAGTGTATAACACTGACCCCGGGTGAGTGGCACAGAGACAAGAGGAGACCATTATAGGAACTACTAGGACCCACCTAAAGAGCCACTATCTCCCACCAGAAAAGCGCTGTTAAATCATATTTGGGCAAGATAACTGCCAGCACAGAGCACCTCTTGTTTGTGATCTATATTGTTCATGGGAGAAGATCCCTTTACCAATACGTTGCACAAAGCACTTTAGTGACACCATATAGGTTTTTATTAGTACACAAGAATAACTGCGCCAACCTATGTGTAAAATATTATAAATCATATGCTTCTTCTGTTATTTATTCACAATCTATTGATTGATGATGTTAAAGCGGAGTTCCACCCAAAAATTGAACTTCTGCTTTTGGGATTCCTCCCCCCTCTGGTGTCACATTTGGCACCTTTCAGGGGGAGGGGGGGAGCAGATACCTGTCTAATACAGGTATTTCGCTCCCACTTCCGGGCATAGATAGCTGAGCCACCCGCGGCTATCTACGCCACATCCGGTACCCCCTCTGTCCCACACAGGTCCCAAAAGACAGCAGGGACCAGTGGGATCACGCAGCGCGAGTCGCGCATGCGCAGCAGGGAACCAGGCTGTGAAGCCGCAAGGCTTCACTTCCCGATTCCCTCACCAAAGATGGCGGCGGCAGCAGACGAGAGGCAGATCGGCTTCGGGTGCCGACATTGCGGACAGGTAAGTATCCTTATTTTAAAAGTCAGCATCTGCAGTATTTGTAGCTGCTGACTTTTAAAAAAAAATGGGCAGAACTCTGCTTTAAAGCGGAGGTGCAGCCACCAAAAAAAAAAAGAAAAAAGTCAGCAGCTACTAACAGTGTAGCTGCTGACTTTTAACAAGGACACTTACCTGTCCTACTCGCCCGCGATGTCGGTCCCGCCACGGCGATCGATCGCTGCTGGCAGGTCCCGGCTCCTCCATCCTGAGTAAGGGAAACAGGTAGTGAAGCCGTAAGGCTTCACTGCCCGTTTCCTACTGCGCATGCGCCACTCGCACGGCGCTTTGTAAATGGGCGGCTTGCCTTCTGGGATACACACAGTTCCCAGAAGGCAGCGCGTCCCATTCACAAGAAGAGGAAGCGGAAGGAGACCCACCGCAGACGAGAAGAGGAACATTAGAGGCAGATTAGGGGACTTCCGCATAGCAACAGGCATTTAGGGTGAGTATAATTTTATTTATTTTTTTCTATAAAATTTTTTTTTTTTTTAGGATTTTTAATGGAAATATTTTTTCAGGGTGGACCTCCGCTTTAAGTCCAACATGACGTGTCTATGCAAGAAAAAAATTATTATGGAACAATACATATCATTTATATATATATAAACATCCCAGTTGGTTCCTCAAAAGTGGTTATTCCGTGCCAGTGCTAGATATACAAAGTGTATAGCACCCAAACATGTATCTAGCACTGGCACGGAATAACCATTTTTGAGGAACCAACTGGGACGTTTATATATAAATGATATGTATTGTTCCACAATTTTTTTTGCACAGTCATGTCAGACTTATGTAATCATGATCTATGTATTGATTGCACCGCTTTGATTGTGACAAACAGTGACAAACAGTACAAAAATGCCTTAATTACCGTTTTTTAGTGCCTGACTAGCCGAAGTCCCTCAGGTGTTCCGTCAGCATCAGCAACCCGTCTATTGTGTTAACCGGAAGTGACTTTGCCGCCATCTTGGTACTCTCGTGGGCAGTAAGGCTACAGTTAGAAGTCGGCAAGCGGACATCTTTTTACACCCGCCAAAGTCTTTTATTTTACACTTATTTTTACCAGTAAACTGAGCTTACATACTATATAATGTTTATATAGTATATAAGCTCAGTTTCCTGGTAAAAATACGTGTAAACTACAAGACTTTGGTGGGTGTATAAAGATGTCCGCTTGCCAACTTCTAACTGTAGCCTTACTGCGGACAAGAGTACCAAGATGGCGGCGCCGGAACGTAATTTCCGCACGGGTTCTCCTCTCCCGGAAGTGACGTCTTGCTGGCCGAGACGGACAGACTCCGGCGTACACAGTAATTTTGGGTCCGTCTCGGCCAGCTTTCGCGACCCCCGGCGAATCGGCATTCGACCCCCCGGGGGTCGCGACCCCCGGGTTGAGAACCGCTGCCCTAGACTAACTGTGCCAGTAGGGGGTCGAGTAAATTGCCGGGGGTTGGCGGAGCTGTCTTCAGGGCCCAAACTAAATCTGCGGCCCACTTAGTTGAAGGTATCGCTACATACTGTAGACAGTTTAGCTAGATCTCATTGCAGAGCGTTCCTGTTATTCTAACCAGTACTGTATACTGGGCACAGTGTGCAAGTAAAGCTGACTGCAGACTATTCCTTTTCTATTCCTAATAATACAGGCAGTTGATTGAGCTAACCTGCAGTATATTAAGTCAGTGTACTATTTACTGGGCACAGTGTGCACGTAAAGCTGACTGCAGACTATTCCTTTTCTATTCCTAATAATACAGGCAGTTGATTGAGCTAACCGCTAACCTGCAATATATTAAGGCACAGTGTGCACGTAAAGCTGACTGCAGACAATTCCTTGTGTACCTATTCCAATACATCAAATACAGTATGTCTGGAAGGCCAACAAGGAGAGGCAGACACTCACAGGCCAATAAAAGAGGGCAAGCAGGCTCTGTTTCTAGAGGCAACAATGCTAGTCATGGACACAGTGCATCCTCATCAGTACGTGGCCGTGGGGCACGCTTGTCCTTTTTTTCAGCAGCTGGCCGTGTTGAGACGCAACATGCCGAAGAGTTGGTAGAGTGGATGACCAAGCCGTCCTCATCCTCCTCATCCTCTCTCACCCAGGCTCAGGGTACTTTGTCTGCCAAAGCAGCTGCCAAAGTAGCCTCTTCCCTCGGCTCAATGGCATCAGTCACTCCTTCCCTAGCCCCACCATGTCCTGAGGAGTCCCCGGAACTGTTTGACCCCAGAGTTGGGTACATGCTGCAGGAGGATACGCAGCGTTTTGAAGGCTCCGATGATGGTACCCAGCTTGAGGAAGGCAGTAACATGAGCCCAAGAAGGCCAATCTGCTATCGGTACACCAACGTCTGATTTTACCAGGCTAATTTCCCTGCAACAGTTGCTGCACCGGCAAAATAAATTCGCTCCCAGCCATCCACATGCCCAGCGGTTGAATCCTAGCTTGGCTAAATTGCTAGCACTTCAACTGCTGCCTTTTCAGTTGGTAGACTCTGCCCCCTTCCGTGAGTTTGTGGAATGTGCGGTACCTCAGTGGCAGGTTCCCAAACTACACTTTTTCTCACGGAAGATGGTTCCGTCTCTCTACCGGCATGTGAAAGGCAATGTCTTGGCCTCGCTGGACAGGGCGGTCAGCAGTAAGGTGCATATTACCGCTGACTCATGGTCCAGCAGGCATGGACAGGGACGTTACCTATCTTTCACGGCGCACTGGGTGACTCTGCTGGCAGTTGGGAAGGATGCAGGACAGGGTGCTAGTGTTGGAGGTTGTTCCACCACCACGTCTCCAAAATTCTACTAGTGGTGATTCTGACACACCTCTCTCCTCCACCCTCTCCTCTTCTTCTTCCTCCATGGCCTCTTCCTCTGCTGATTTGTCCTTGGAACCAGCGGTGCTCCGTAGGCGTTCAAGGGGCTACGCAAGTACGCAGGCAAAAAGATGCCATGCGGTGCTTGAGCTGGTGTGCTTGGGGGACAGGATCCACACTGGGGCAGAGATTCTGTCAGTTCTGCAGGGGCAGGCTCAGAGGTGGTTGACGCCATGCTAGCTTAAGCCAGGAATGGTGGTTTGCGACAATGGCACCAACCTCCTTTTCTGCCCTCCGACAGGGACAGCTGACCCATGTGCCCTGTTTGGCTCACGTCCTTAACTTGGTGGTGCAGCGGTTCTTGGGCAGGTACCCGGGCTTACAGGATGTCCTGAGGCAGGCCAGGAAAGTCTGTGTGCATTTCCGCCGGTTATATAATGCCAGTGCTTGGCTGACTGACCTCCAAAAGGAATTTAACCTGCCCAAGAACCGCCTAATCTGTGACATGACCACCAGGTGGAACTCAACGTTGGCCATGCTGCAGCGGCTGCACACGCAGCAGAGGGCCATCAATGAGTACCTGTGCAACTATGGCACCAGGACAGGGTCAGGGGAGCTTGGTTTTTTTTGCCACGCCAGTGGGTGATGATCAGGGATTCATGCACTGTCCTGTCACCATGAGGAGGCCACGAGGATGGTGAGCAGTGACAGTGCATGCATCAGTGATACTGTCCCTCTTGTCCACCTGTTGGAGCACACGCTGCGTGAAATAATGGACAGGGTACTTGAGGCAGAACAGAGGGAGGAAGAGGAGGACTTCCTTACCTCTCAATGCCCCCTGCCAATCACACAGGAAGAGGAGGAGGAGCAGGAGGAATGTGTCAGCATGGAGGTGGAGCCTAGCACTCAGCATCAGCAGCAGTCTTCAAGGGATCATTTACAGTCCCCTGAAACCCATGGACTTGTACGTGGCTGGGAGGAAGTGGCTACAGATCATGTCGTCCTTAGTGACCCAGAGGACTCCGGACCGAATGCCTCAGCAAACCTACGCTGCATGGCCTCCCTGATCCTGCAAAGCCTGCAAAAGGATCCTCGTATTCGTGGTATCAAGGAGAGGGATCATTACTGGCTGTGTTGTGGAGATTTTTATGGAGATGTATTTAATATGTATTGTCATAGTGTCACCCAGTGTTAGTACTTCCGCAACCCGCTCTAAAAGAGCTGATTGGGGTAGTCTGAGGCTGGTTGAATCCCGTCTGATAGGGGAAAACGTTTTGAGGTTGGAGTGTGATGTTTGCAGGGTGCGGATATGTCCGCCAACGGGGGCCCTCTGTGCATTAGTATGGACGATCGTTAAGGAGGGGATATGCTCGCTCTGCAATGACATCATTGGTTATAGGCGGATGGGCACTCTTGTCTCTGCTATGTCTGATCAACATTGGTTGGAATTCGTAGCGCGCATCTGCAGATAGCCTCCCTCCCCCATTCAATAATAGTATAATCTTAATATGCGTTATTCTATGGAATAGCGCAGAATAAGAATTCCTATCAACGGTAACTTTAGCCATCCTACGTTATTGTATTCATGTATGACATCTCCTGTTGGAAGGAATGTCCAGGTATTGTCATTTTCCTGTGAGGAGGGAACATCCTGTGAGGTTCCCGCCCATGGGGGAGGGGATTGGTTGCTGCAGCCAATCACCTCCTGTGTGAGATCTTTTGAGTTTAATAAAAGCCTATGATTAGGCGTCGGCTAGTCAGTCTTTTCTGGAATGGCCTGATGAGAAGATAAGCTTTTGTGGTGCTGCCTTTCTTGGATGAATGATGGAATGAACGGTGAGTGGATTTTAGCAAACTTAGGCTAAAGATAGCATTATTGCAAAAAGATGAAATCTGATGTGTGCTTAGATAGCACAGGAATTATAGGCTGTGTGTTCTGTAAACAGCAGCCTGGAATTCCACAACAGTAATGGCGGGCCAGGATTTTTGGGAATAGATGGAGTCCCTTTGGACATCGGATCGAGATGGGGGGAAGAGTGGATCTACGTTCCGATGTGGGGGGCTCTACTCTTTAAAAGAACATTTTTTTGTCTTTTTGAAATAATGCTTTAAGTTTGCAGCGTGTGTATGTGTGCGTGTGTATGTCTGCGAATCCAATCATGCATGTGTGTGTGTGATTTTGTTGGGAGAGAGATCGTATGCCTCTGCATCCGATCGTAGGCCTGTGAATTTGTTTGTGTATGCCTGTGTGTGATTAGATTGTTTGTGTGATGCAGGACATGTGTCCCCATAAGTGTGACTGAAGTTGTGTAAGAGATGATCTGATGGAGAATGTATATTGTGTATGAAATGAAGGTATAGCTGTGGTATTTCATGCAGCCTACACTGAGATTGGCGGCCTTGTTAAAGATGGCCGCTGCATTGAGCCATAAGCCATGAGGTTTAGTGGGGGGAAGGGCTTGCCCACTGTTTTGTGTTGCAGGGGCTTTGCCCTGAGGGAAAGACACTCTGAGCAGACATGCAGGCAACAATATACTGTATGTGTGTGGTGTTTGTGATTTCTATGAAAAATAGAAATGGTTAGATTGTGATTTTTGTAGGGGACAAAGACACATGTCTCCATAAGTGTAAAAATATTTTAAACAAAAGTGTTTGGTTTTAAAGTTGAAAATTCCTGCCGCATATTCAAGTGGCCAGGCATTGTTGGAAGCCAGACAATAGTAGCTGTTTGTTGAAAGGAATACGCCCTTTGAATGGTTGCAGGCTGTTTTGGATGCTAGCATTGAGGAGGTATGTCTCTGCAATGGCTTTGTTATGGAAGCTGAGGCCACTGTGTGTGAACTTTAGGTAGAGAAAAGTGGTGAATATCTCAGAGTATATGAACTTAGAGAAATGAACATGTTTTTAATATTGTTCATGTAACTCACATTTATTGAATGTGCTGTTTAGTTGGCAAAAGGGAGGCTAAGTTTGTAAGTGTACATGTGGTCCTTGTAGAGTGTAGCTGACACCTTTTTCAGTGGATTTTGATGATAATTTAGAAAAGTTTCAATGGTGTAGTCAGTCTTTGTGGAGAAAAACATTTTTGATTTTCTTTTAAAGAGATGCTGGTTTTGGCGGGAAAAAGTAATGGCGCCATTCTTGGCTTTTGTTAGCCTTGCAGGTTTGTCTGCCATTTTGAGGCACAGTTTTTCCTTAGCCTGTGGGTATCCTATAAGGGAAGGTGCAGCCACCTTTCTTTTGGGCACTATACCATGTGGCATTCATCTGCTATTTCGCTGGTGGAATTTCTCAGCCTTTGGGGCAGATTTTGATGTTTGGTGCGAATATAGTGCGATTTTTTCTGTGTTGGAACCTGCTGGAGGCCATTTGTGTTTGTCTTTGTGTGGGGGAACCCATGTGGTGTTCATTGTGACGTCCCATGCTGGTTTTGGCGGGAAAAATTGCATGCGTCAATGGCGCAATTTTTGTTGTCCATGAGGTGCTGTGGTGGGTCATCCACCATTTTGTAGTCCTGGCTTGTCGGCCATTTTGAGAGACGTTTACAGTTTGAGATAGGAAGTTCCAGTTTAGCAAACACGGCTCCTGAATATGCTGTATTGGCATTTGTTGATCGGCGCAGTTTTCTTATGTTTTATGCGTTTACAGTTTGACCTGTGCACTGCTAGGAAGAGTAGTGAGACACCAGGGGGACATACTGAGAGACTGGTTTTTGTTTAATGAATTCGCTGGTTTAAATTGTTTTTCTAAGCATCGCCTTTTGAGTTAAGTAGAGTGGTATCTTGAAATAGCGCGGTCTTACCCCGAGGGGCCACAATGTGCTTGCGGACACACGCACATGCTGGGGCCTATTTATGGATGGGATCTGGCTGACCTACCAGCAGTTGGAGTGTGGGAGGAGGCCAACGCAGAGACAGGGACAACATGCAAACTCCATGCAGATGGTGTTAGGAGAAAGGTTTCTCTGTTTTCATTTAAGTGAATGTAAGCTATTGCAGGGTCAGCTGACTTTGCAGTATATGCTCTGCGTTTTTTTTTGCTTTGGATTTTGGTTTTAAGAAAAAACTTCACTTTACACTGAATTTTGATAGATTGTAAGACTAACAGAGTTTTTGTACAATGATGTGTTTTTATGTTTAAATATTTGGGAGTTTCCCAGAGGGCAATTCATTTTTTGGATCTTGTACTGTATAGCCATCTTTTGGCAGGAGTTTGTATTTTGAGTCCCAACTTATGGTTTGACTTCCAGGGAATGTGGGTCAGGGGGGATTCCCTCCCATTTGCAAAGGGGGGTTTACTCCATCATTTCCTTGACAAGGTTTTAAATGGTTGAAATATATAATGTGTAGCCATGGATTTTTTTTGGAGTCTTGATAGACAAGGCGATTATGGCTAACGCCTCCCCTCCCCCTCCCTCTTCCTGAACAATTGATATGTAAATAAACCAGTTTGGTTTTTTTAAGAGCTGAGCATAACCGGAAGTTTCTTTTCAGCATTTATATATCAGCAGAAAGTTAGTGGGAGGAGCTTGGGGTTTTTAAAGGTGAGCAATGAGATTTGTGTCTGGAAGGAAAATGGAAAGCATTTTTGCGTTAAGTCTTTTATATTTTGTTCCAGTTTTGTGAAGTTTTGTACTGTAATACAGTTTTGAGTAGAGAGCAAACAGGGGGTATCACCATTATTTTATCATCTAGATACAGAGAGAAGCCACATTGTTCTGCAGGTGGTAAACTGGCGTAAGTGTTCTGTGAGGTTTAGTCTGACAACGCAGTGTATGGGTGTATAGCGGAAAATGCTTGTGTATGCATACACTGTGAGGGGTAGAGGCCTAATTCAGGGGTTGATCTGTGGTTGTTGCTGTAGTTCCAAAAGTGTTGGGACAACAAGCCATAGAGTTGATGCCTCGGTTAGGGTTTCTAGTTGGGGGACTTGACCATATAGTGGTTGTAGTTCTGCAATTCACCGCATAAGAAGACACCGGGCGGTGATCTCCGAAAATGGGTGCAACGGTTTAACCTGGACGCAGGTTTAAGACGATAAGCCGATTCGAATCGCCATGGACACAAGGAGGTCTGTGCAAAGGGAAGGAATGGAGGCTTCCCATAGTCAGACGGTCACACAGTGCACGAAGCCTAGTTTTGGGGCAAAGGCCTTTGAACCCCAAAAAGATTAACATAGGTGGTCCAAGGATACTATTTTGGGTATCCCTCTGGAATGGATGTAGTTGAGGTGCGGCTTCAGAAATCTGTAATGATGAGTGTTGATGGAGGTGTAGTCTCATGCCCGTTTGTTTGAACTTTGTATGGCTGGTCCATGCAAGCTTCTCGAGTTGCTCTCATATTCCCATTGTATTTTTTTCTATTGCTGAAAGAGTGAAGGGAGAATTCTGGCTGTTTTTTTTTTGGTTTTGGAAACTATGAAGTATCTCCCCCACGTTTGTATCTGAGTGTTTATATGTAGTAACGTGAATATTGTGACAGCAGGAAGGTAAAGTCACCTGGTTGCATCCAGGGGGGTAGATATATTTCTCCCAGATTCAGGCTTTATGCCGACTTATACAACTAGGGAGGGAGTTGATGAAGCCCAGCTGAGGCTAGTGGGCTCATGGATGACTCATACCTCTAGGGAGAGTGCTGGGCGTCGTGCAGGCAGGGAGTTGATGAGACCAGCTGAAGCTTGTCAGCTCGTTTAAGGCCTCTATAAAAACTCCCAGCTTCATTAGGTGTTTGCTCATGCCTGGACCCAGACCTGTGTGGACTGTCTAGGGAGAGTGAACCCCTGTGCGGTGAGACAAAGCCTATGTGGCTATTTGTTTGGACATTTACTAAACCAGGGACTTAGGGACTAGGACAGCACCAGGCTGATCCCAGTTGTTAGTTAGGAAACCTGCATGTTTAGTCAGAGGTCAAGCTGACCAGGATTTATTTTGTTTATGTTTCTTTATGGCTTTGCTGTGTTTTTGTCACTGTACATAGAGAAATAAACCGCACCTTTTGATTTTGAAAACCACAACCTCCGTCTGCTGGGCCTGTTTTTGTGTGGGGAGCCCAACCAGGGGGTCACACACACCCGCTACCGAGTTAACCCCCTCACAGTTGGTGGAGAACCAGTGGCAGTTTTTTTTTAAGCCAGCATGGAGGAGATACTGAAACAGCTGGCTCTAGCAAATGCCAATCAACAGCAGACAAATGCAGGTTTGCAAAGGAGCCTTGCAGCCCAGCAGCAAGCTCACCAACAGAGTCTGGAAGCTCAGCAACAAGCCCAGCAGCAATCTGAGGCCCGCTTCATAGACCTGTTACAGAAGCAAGAGCAGAGACTACAACAAATGGAAGCAGTAGTGCAGCAACGTCCGCAGACCAGTGAGGAAAGCCGTCCCACTAATACCGCGTCCTTTGGGGTGAGTCGTTTATTGACAAAAATGACTGGAGAGGATGATCCAGAGGTATTTTTGACCACATTTGAAAGGACTGCTGAAAGAGAAAAGTGGCCTGAGGAGCAGTGGGCTGGACTGGTGGCTCCTCTGTTAACTGGTGAATCGCAGAAGGCTTACTATGACCTAGAGCCTGACCAAGCAAAAGACTATGTGATGCTAAAAGCTGAAATATTGGCAAGGCTGGGTGTCACCCTGGCTGTCCGGGCTCAGCGTGTGCATAACTGGACTTTCCAGCTTGGAAAACCCCCCAGGTCTCAAATGTATGATCTCATTCACCTGAGCAGGAAGTGGCTACAGCCAGAGACTTTGTCCGCACCAGAGATTGTGGAACGTGTTGTAATGGATCGGTTTTTGAGAGCTCTTCCTACTGCCATCCAAAAGTGGGTAAGCCATGGAGACCCAGAGACGGCCGGTGGTCTTGTGGATCGTGTAGAGAAATACTTGGCTACAGAGAACCTGACGGCCTCTTCCAGAGACTCTCGGACTTTCCACCCTAAGACCAGACCATCCCCAGGGGCGGATAAGAGGATTCCAAGGGGTGAGGGTGGAGAGAGTGAGAGGGTGGGAGCTCTACCCAAAGTTTGGCGAGAACAGCCTGGGAAGTCAGGGGCTCAAGAGGCAGCCAAATGGATTGTTTGCTACCGCTGCCGGCAAGCGGGACATATTGCAGCAAATTGCCCGGTTGTGGAGGAACCCATGCAATGTGACTTTCTGACGGACCGACGTCAGTCGCTGTGTGCGACAGTCGCATGCACTGCCATTCGGGGAACTGAGAAACATTTATGCAAAATGTGTATTAATGGTAGAAATGTTGTGGTATTACTGGATTCAGGTAGCCTTGTGACCCTGTTAAAGGCTGAATTAGTTAAAACAGAGGTCTCTGGGAATAGCAAGGTAGCTGTTATTTGTGTGCATGGGGACACCCGAGAGTATCCAGTGACTACAGTGTGTTTCAAGACCCCCAAAGGTACCCTCTCCCATCCAGTGGGGTTAGTATCTCAATTACCGCATGATGCCATTGTGGGAAGGGATTTTCCGAAGTTCTGGGAACTGTGGGATGATCCTGAGCCCCCCACTGGTGCCCCTATGTACCAGGAATGTGATAGCCAGAACTCCTCTGAGAGTGGTGAGGACTCTCCAGAATTTCCCTTGTCAGTATTGGCAGGGGAGACTCAAGAAACTGGAGAGGAGCCCACCTCCTCAGACGAAAACCTACCGTCTGTGGAGTTTTCTGATCTGGAGGTTCACAGGGAAAATTTTGCCACAGAACAGTTAAAAGACCCCGCCCTAATAAAGGCACGGGAAAACGTAGTGGAAATAGATGGCGAGTTAGTGAACCCAGATAATACCTGCACTTACCCATACTTCAGCGTAGAGAAGGACCTACTGTATCGGGTGGCAAAAAGGGCAGAAGAAACCGTTGAGCAGCTTGTGGTGCCCAAACCTTACAGGAAGTTGGTGTTGGAGTTGGCCCATGGGCACATTCTTGGAGGTCATCTGGGGACAGAGAAAACCCGAGAGAGGGTATTACAGAGATTCTATTGGCCTGGGGTGATGAAGGACATAGAAAATTATTGTTCCTCCTGCCCTGTGTGTCAGAGGTCGGCCCCGATGCCACATTTCCGTAGCCCGCTGGTCCCTCTACCCATCATCGAGGTCCCGTTTGAGAGAATCGCAATGGATTTGGTAGGTCCTATAATCAAGTCCGCTAGGGGGCACCAGTACATATTGGTTATAATGGACTATGCCACCCGTTATCCAGAAGCGATCCCTCTCAGAAATACCTCGGCCAAAACCATAGCCAAAGAGCTATCTCTTGTTTTTAGCCGGGTGGGTATTTGTAAAGAACTGCTTACGGACCAAGGTACACCCTTTATGTCCCGGGTTATGAAAGAGCTGTGTAAATTGTTCAAAGTGACGCAATTGCGTACATCTGTGTATCACCCCCAAACCGATGGGCTGGTTGAAAGATTCAACAAAACCCTAAAACAAATGTTGAAGAAAGTGGTGGATAGAGATGGAAAGGATTGGGACTGTCTACTTCCTTATTTGATGTTTGCTATTAGGGAGGTGCCCCAATCCTCTACGGGATTCTCCCCCTTTGAGTTACTGTATGGGAGACACCCAAGAGGGCTGTTGGATATTGCCAAGGAAACTTGGGAAAGTGAGAGTTCTCCCCACAGGAGTGTGATTGAGCATGTCGCCCTGATGCAAGATCGAATTGCACAGGTAATGCCCATCGTGAAGGAACATTTGGCCCAAGCGCAGTTGGCACAGCAGAGAGTGTACAACCGTGGAGCCAAGACCCGTACCTTTTCCCCGGGGGATAGGATATTGGTACTTGTCCCTACGGTTGAAAGTAAATTCCTTGCCAAATGGCAAGGCCCCTACGAGATAATGGAAAAAGTGAGCGAAGTGAATTACAAGGTCAGACAACCAGGAAGGCGAAAGCCCGAACAGATATATCACGTTAATCTGTTGAAAGCCTGGAGGGATAGAGAGTCCCTAGTCGCAGAAACTTGGTCACCAGCTCAAACTGGTTGCGTGATTCCGGAGGTTGGAATAGCAGCCACCTTGTCACAACCCCAACAACAGGAGGTTAAGGAGTTTGTGCTTCGCAACAAGGAGGTGTTCTCTGAGCTGCCGGGACAAACATCTGGGGTAGAGCATGATATTATTACCCGCCCGGTGAAAGGGTGAAGTTAAAACCCTATCGGATCCCGGAGGCAATACGGGAGGAAGTACAGAAAATGCGGAACTTAGGGGTGATAGAGGAGTCCCAAAGTGATTGGTCTAGTCCCATTGTGTTGGTGCCTAAACCGGATGGGAGCTGGCGATTTTTTAACGATTTTCGTCAGTTGAACAAAGTTACAAAATTTGACACCTACCCCATGCCACGTATAGATGAGTTGATCGACCGGCTGGGAACAGCCCGATACATGACGACTCTTGACCTCACAAAAGGGTATTGGCAAATTCCCCTGGCCAAGTCGGCCAAAGAGAAAACCGCATTTGTAACCCCAGACGGGGCGTTCCAATATAAGAGAATGCCGTTCGGGTTACAGAATGCGCCGGCCACATTCCAGCGGAAAATGGACCAGATACTGAGGCCCCATCGGAAGTATGCTGCGGCTTACCTGGATGACGTAATTGTCCATAGCACAGATTGGGCCTCACATCTGCCAAAAGTGCAAGCAGTCCTAGACTCTATCCGGGAAGCGGGGTTTACGGCTAACCCCAAGAAATGTACCATTGGGCAGGAGGAGGCCAAATATCTTGGGTACACCATTGGCAGGGGAGTGATAAAACCCCAACTCAACAAAGTCGAGGCCATCCAGAGTTGGCCACGTCCCAACAGCAAGAAGCAGGTACGGGCCTTTCTGGGAATCGCGGGTTATTATCGGCGCTTCATTCCCCACTTTGCTTCTAAGGCTGTGCCCCTAACCAACCTGACGAAAGGGAAAGGGTCGGTCATGATTAAATGGACCCCCGAGGCTGAGGCAGCATTCCAATTCTTGAAACAAGCCTTATGTAGCCAGCCAGTGTTGTACTCACCCGACTTCTCTAAAGACTTTGTCGTACAAAGTGATGCATCAGATGTGGGGTTAGGAGCAGTATTGTCCCAGGTCTGGAACGGGGAAGAGCACCCAGTCATTTACCTCAGCAGGAAGTTGAAGTCCCATGAGGTAAATTACGCCACGGTTGAAAAGGAGTGTTTAGCGGTGAAGTGGGCTCTAGATTCCCTTCGGTACTATCTGCTAGGTAGGCACTTTGACATGGTTACGGATCACGCTCCGTTAAAGTGGATGGCTCAAAACAAGGAGACAAATAGAAGAGTGAATAGGTGGTTCCTGGCCCTACAGGAATTCAACTTCACAGTAAAGCATCACCCTGGCGTTCAAATGGGGAATGTGGATGCTTTGTCTCGAGTACATGAATGCCTGATTGCTGGTGTTCCAACCCCAAGGTTAAAACAAGAGGGGGGGGTATGTGACAGCAGGAAGGTAAAGTCACCTGGTTGCATCCAGGGGGGTAGATATATTTCTCCCAGATTCAGGCTTTATGCCGACTTATACAACTAGGGAGGGAGTTGATGAAGCCCAGCTGAGGCTAGTGGGCTCATGGATGACTCATACCTCTAGGGAGAGTGCTGGGCGTCGTGCAGGCAGGGAGTTGATGAGACCAGCTGAAGCTTGTCAGCTCGTTTAAGGCCTCTATAAAAACTCCCAGCTTCATTAGGTGTTTGCTCATGCCTGGACCCAGACCTGTGTGGACTGTCTAGGGAGAGTGAACCCCTGTGCGGTGAGACAAAGCCTGTGTGGCTATTTGTTTGGACATTTACTAAACCAGGGACTTAGGGACTAGGACAGCACCAGGCTGATCCCAGTTGTTAGTTAGGAAACCTGCATGTTTAGTCAGAGGTCAAGCTGACCAGGATTTATTTTGTTTATGTTTCTTTATGGCTTTGCTGTGTTTTTGTCACTGTACATAGAGAAATAAACCGCACCTTTTGATTTTGAAAACCACAACCTCCGTCTGCTGGGCCTGTTTTTGTGTGGGGAGCCCAACCAGGGGGTCACACACACCCGCTACCGAGTTAACCCCCTCACAATATGTTCGAACTTGCCGCGGCGATCCTTCGATGCGTCGCGGCTGTTGTATTTTGTAGGAACGGGAAAAGTAAGGGTTACAGAGGGTTTTGTTTGAATCAGTTTTGAAAGAATGTCATTGACAATTTACCAATGTACAGGAATGTCATTATTGTTTTACCATTCTTTGCAGGTTAAATATGAAGAATAGAGTAATGATTTTGCTTATAAGTATTTTTCAGGTCCAAGGAGTTTGTACACAGAGAACAGGTGTATGTAGACAGCGGTACATATGGATAAATATGAGTCTAAGGCGGTAAAAGTATCATAGGCTATTTCATTGTTTCTTTTTTCCTGCACCACGCATTTCTTCCTTCAGTCTGTAATGAGGAAGAAAAGGGGGGAGAAGTGATAAATGTAAGAGTGACAGTTTTTTTCAAACTAATAATAACCTCTGTAATTCTAACCAAGTTTGTGCCAAGACTGTCTTTCTTTGATAGAATTTGAATCGGCAAGCAGCAGTCTGGTGAAGTAGGTTCCCATCCCAGAGGCTAAGAACCTTTTGTCAGTGGTTCCAGGTATTGTAAGCCACGCACAGGTTATGCAGTGACCACAGTCCCGATGTCTGGGTTATTGTCATATGAGGGTTGTTTGGAGGTCAATCAAAATCAGGGTCGTACTCTCCTCATTAGCTGTCACTTATATTCTCGGCTGATGGGGTGGGTGCGATCGTTGTGACATGAACTTCAAAATGTCCACCACAGGGTTCACGATTCCCTCCCGGACCCTGACTTAATAATCAGTTTACATTCTTTCCAACCAGGTGACTGGGTCATTGTAAAGAAGCTTGAGGGATGAGACCACGCCAGCCACTGCAAGAAGCGGCTCAACCACACCAAAGAATGAGGAGTATCTTTGTTTATTTATATTTTTGTTGTTTAGTAAATTTTAGCGAGGGTAACGGTGAAAAGCATCCCAAGTTATTATTTAAAGTGTATGTCCTGACTAGCTCAGAAAGCGAACAGGACCGATGGTCTGTTCTGAGTCTTCACCGAGTTTTAGTCCCCAGCGATGACAGCGGTACATGTCATTTATGATGTTATTATGGGTATGAGGAGTTTTAGTCCCCAGCGATGACAGAGGTACATGTCATTTATGATGTTATTATGGGTATGAGGAGTTTTTGACAAACTAGTGACAACTCCAGACAGACACTTGTCAATGGAATCTAACGATGTATTTTTAGAGGGTAAAATTGGTTTTAGTTTTAATGGCTCTGTCTCTTGTCTGTTTGGGTATCTAGGCAGCCCACAAGTGTGTTTGAACTTTAGTTTGGTGTTTATGTGGATCTGCAGCTTATAAAGGTAATTCCCCCAAAGCAAGAGGTTCATGCGCGATGGTGAAGCTGTCCCAACATTTTAGGTCGCGGCCGATCGCGAGGATCTGATGAATGGCAGGGACAGCTAGAAGGGATTTGTTCACCAATCTCCCGACCAGGTCTGGGCATGGGGTCCTGCATGTACAAGGTGGGGGGAGCTCGGGCTTGGGATACGATTGAGCAATTCTCATCCGTTAAGGATAGGGTTCTTCATGCAATTGTTGAAGCCAGAGCTGTAGCTAAGTGAAGGTTGGGAGTCCTTTTTAAGGGTCTGGGAATCTTTGGGGATCTAATTTTTATTTTACAGCGGATCGTGGTTAAAGGAAGTGGGAATATATATACTCATGTCGTTTTTATTTCTATTCTTTCTATGTCGTGACGAGGTGCTCCTGTTGCCTGATTTGACGCGTGACCAGAGTTTCCTTGATGAGACGCCCCGAAGCCGGACCCACATACAAGATACAGAGGATCACAGACCGATCGGCGATTACTACAGCTCACCATGTCGTGTCCTCCTTTATAAGTCATGCCCCTGAAGAGTAGAGTCTACATGTCAAGCCGTGTTTTCCTTTTTATGGACTAAGAACTGATTCATTTCCAGGTGTAAGAAGCATATCAACTCTCATCGAGGGACACATGGGGTGCATATGACAAAAAAGGGAGGACTGTTGTGGAGATTTTTATGGAGATGTATTTAATATGTATTGTCATAGTGTCACCCAGTGTTAGTACTTCCGCAACCCGCTCTAAAAGAGCTGATTGGGGTAGTCTGAGGCTGGTTGAATCCCGTCTGATAGGGGAAAACGTTTTGAGGTTGGAGTGTGATGTTTGCAGGGTGCGGATATGTCCGCCAACGGGGGCCCTCTGTGCATTAGTATGGACGATCGTTAAGGAGGGGATATATGCTCGCTCTGCAATGACATCATTGGTTATAGGCGGATGGGCGCTCTTGTCTCTGCTATGTCTGATCAACATTGGTTGGAATTCGTAGCACGCATCTGCAGATAGCCTCCCTCCCCCATTCAATAATAGTATAATCTTAATATGCGTTATTCTATGGAATAGCGCAGAATAAGAATTCCTATCAACGGTAACTTTAGCCATCCTACGTTATTGTATTCATGTATGACATCTCCTATTGGAAGGAATGTCCAGGTATTGTCATTTTCCTGTGAGGAGGGAACATCCTGTGAGGTTCCCGCCCATGGGGGAGGGGATTGGTTGCTGCAGCCAATCACCTCCTGTGTGAGATCTTTTGAGTTTAATAAAAGCCTATGATTAGGCGTCGGCTAGTCAGTCTTTTCTGGAATGGCCTGATGAGAAGATAAGCTTTTGTGGTGCTGCCTTTCTTGGATGAATGATGGAATGAACGGTGAGTGGATTTTAGCAAACTTAGGCTAAAGATAGCATTATTGCAAAAAGATGAAATCTGATGTGTGCTTAGATAGCACAGGAATTATAGGCTGTGTGATCTGTAAACAGCAGCCTGGAATTCCACAACAGCTGGCAACCCTCCACGTTACAAGGGTAAGGTTGCGGACCTTATCCAGCCGTCGCAGAGGGAGCAGAGGATGAAGCATCTTCGGGAGGCCTTGCAGAAAGGTTTGTGCAACGTGTTTCCAGAGCCTGGGAGGTTAAAAATTCCTGGTCCTGGACAACGTGTTGCTGAGGCTTTGGTCATTCACAGAAGGAGTGGTGGAGAAGGTGGCCGTCTGACAGATGCGTTCAGACAATTTTTTAGTCCACAGCCCCAGGGCATGATCGGTTCCAGCAACCATTGCCAGTGTCTGATTCACATGGTGCAGGAATACCTAGGGGCAAGATCAGACTTGGACACCTTTCCCACCGAAAATCCTCTGGGTTACTTGGTCTTGAGGATGGATCACTGGCCAGAGCTTGCACAGTATGCAATTGAGGTACTGGCCTGTCCTGCATTGAGCGTTCTTTTAGAACGCACATTCAGTGCTGCTGGAGGCTCTGTAACCGATCACAGGGTGCGCCTGTCCACCGACTAGGTTGATCGGCTGACCTAATAAAAATTAATCATTCTTGGATCACCAGCTACCAAACAACTGATGCTGATGTAACCGAATATTTTTTTTTTTTAATGTGAGATCCCTTCAAGACTGCCTATGCTGATGCTGAGTGACTATCCTGTTATGCTGAGTGACTATCCTCTTCCTCCTCAATGTTCATGTTGATAGCTTGTAAGAACATTTTTGGTTCTGGGCACCGCCACCAGTGGCTAAGGCCCAATATTTCTGCCCCTGTTTAACAGGGGCGTGTAATTACAATTTTTGCTGCAATACTTTGCAGAAGGGCTCATTCCTGCGCTCCAACTAGAGTATCTGTGAGGGGTTGCAGTGTTGTGGCAACAGCACCAGTGCCTAAGGCCCAATTTTTCTGCCCCTGTTCAACATGGGCATGTAATTACAATTCTTGATCTAATATTTCACAGCAGGGCCCATTCCTGCGCCCACCAAGAGTAACTGTGAGGGCTTACAGTGTTGTGCCAACACCACCACACCGTCCACCACCAATGGCTCAATTTTTCTGACCCTGTTCAACAGGGGCATGTAATTACAATTCTTGATCTAATATTTCACAGCAGGGCCCTTTCCTGCGCCCACCAAGAGTAACTGTGAGGGCTTACAGTGTTGTGGCAACACCAAAACCTAACACAGAAAGGGAGGTGAAATCTTCTGAACAGGTGCACAGACAGCAAAACAATTGTTACAGGGGTGATAACCCTTCCCTATGTTTTTCAAAAAGATTAAAAATAGATTTTTTGGCTGGAGCTACACTTTAAAAATGTACCAGTTCAAAATTACAAACAGATTGTACTTAAGAACAAACCTACAGTCCCTGTCTTGTTTGTTCCGCCTGTATACTGCTGTTCAGAGTATATAGGGCCTGGGGGCCCCACGCCTTTACTTTTTTTAATTTGGGTGCAGGGTTCCCCTTAATATCTATACAAGACCCAATGAGCTGGGGGTGGGGGGGGGGTACCCATGCCATTTTTCTCAATGATTTTCATCCATATTGCCGGGACCAGACATTACATTAAAGCCGCAAGCAGTTTTAAATTACTTTTATTCCTTTAGAAATTTCATTTTGTGCAGGGATAGTTCTAAACACGGGAAACACGCGCCACTTTACAGGCATACTATAGACACCCCCCAGGCACGATATTTAAAGGATTATTTCACTTTTATTTTTTCACTTTAAGCATCAATAAAATCACTGATCCTGAAAAAACTGCAGTTTTTAAAACTTTTTTTTGCATTGATACATGTACCCTGGGGCAGGACCCGGGTCCCTAAACCCTTTTTAGGACAATAACTTGCATATTAGCCTTTAAAATTCACACTTTTCAATTCTCACGTTCGAGTCCCATAGACTTTAATGGGGTTCGAAAGTTCGTGTAAACTTTCGGTCCGTTCGCATGTTCTGGATGCGGACCGAACCGGGGGTGTTCGGCTCATCCCTACTGGTGTCATTCAACATCCTAGAAATCTCTTTCTTAATAATTTTTCCTTAAAATAACTAAACCCCTTCCCCCTTGTCTGCTGACTTAATAACTACTCCCTTTTTGGCTTCTAGGGCTCGAGATACCTTCCAATAATTTTTTATCTCTTCTTTTGAATGGGGATATTTTTAATCTTTTCTCGTACCATATTTTTTAAAGACACAAATATATTGGTATGACACAGATTTAGGGTTAAAGGATAAGTTCACCTTTTAAAAATAAATAAAAAATGCTTTTTTTTTTTTCTTCGGGTAAAAACATTTGCATTTACAATTTTTTATTTTTTTTTTGTAGGAAACTGGAAAGCATTGCACCCGTGATCAGCAGATTGCGGGTGCCATGCAAGACTATTACAGACTGTCAGTGTAAGCTGTCTATCTGTACATCATGCAGGCAGTTTCACACTGACATGAAGACTCAATGAACTACTCAACCGCTCAACAGCACCCTGGTACAGTAGTTCATTGGGAACTACAAGCCGACAGCCATCAGCACTTGTGGTTCCTTGATTCAGAGGGATGGAATCCACAAAAAATGGATGGAACATGTAACATGTTCCCAAAGGTGAACTTATCTTTTAAAAGTTTATGTCTTTTTTTAGATCACCATGGGTAAACTTCGTATCTATAAAAAGTGATGACGGGCATCCAAATAAAACACCTCCAAATACAGTAACAATGAAAAGTGAGAAACAATAAATGCCCTACAGAGGTCCTAATGACAATTGAAATATAAAAAATAAAAATCTCACATATAACTGTAGATGATATTATATCTCAAGAACAGTGAGTAATCCCGAAAATTCAACAAGACTTGAATAAATATCAAACCAAGGTGCTAACCCCATTAGATAGGGTGCATAAATTGATAATCCAAAACAGCATGAATAATATAGTAAACCACACATCTCAAACATAAAAATAGTTAAATAAATAATTAATAATATATAAATAATAAACACCCTCCAAGGGTGCTAACACCTTAAACTGTGATGATATGTGATAAAGCAAGTGAATTATCTAGTAATGCTAATGATAAATCTTAAATGATACAAATACATAATAAGTGAACACAATATTAAGGTGCAACATTTAAATGTAAAGATGTACAAGCCAAATAAGTGAATAGATCAATAAATAACTAAACTCATGGAAGAATAAAGAGAATAGCAGTCCAAGGTCTCAGGGAAGACAAATAAATCTTCAGACTTATCAGGAACCATAAATCAGATGGAGACAGAAAATGCAGGAAAAATCACACCTTTTAATATAATGGTAAAAAATGGTACAAATAGTAAACGTAGTCAAAATATAGCCAGGGTTCAGTAGCCAAAGCGGGTAGTCAGAACAAGCCAGAGATCAGCGTAGTCGGAGGCAGCAGACAGGATCAGGAACCAGAAGGGACGTCAGCCAGGCAAGTCTTCAGCAGGAACACAGTAGAGAGTTTCCAGATATGTTTGACCAAAGGCGAAGGCACCAAAGGAATGAACCGGGCAGTTTAAATAGCCGGAAGGGGCTGGCTGACGAGCAGGAAATAATCACCAGGTGAGCCACTGTGGAACGATGGATGTTTGCAGTTAACTGAGAACCTGAGCACTGAGATAAGAGGGCTGATCCCAGCCCTCAACGACCCATTACCCTCAGTGGGCCACCAGGTTTGAGGGGAGAACGTCTATGGAAAGCACAGAGCAGGACAGGAGCATGTACGTCCGAGGATGAGACCCAAGAGCGTTCCTCCATGGCTATATCCTTTGAGATAGACAAGGGTAAACTTGGTCACAAGGGGGCATGGCAACAGGTTGAAGGTCAATTGCGTAATCATACGACCAATGTGGAGGCAAACTACCGGCTTGACTTTGTCAAAGACATCGCTAAACTTTCGGTACTCCTCTGGCAAGGAGGGTGAAGAGGAGCACAAGACCTTAGCCACTTTCTGAAAACATGTTTTACTGCATAGTGGCGACCAGGAAAGAACATCAGCACAAAGCCAATCAAAAGAGGGGTTGTGCCTCTGTAACCAAGGATAACCAATAATCACTGGGAAATGAGGTGAGGAAATTACTTGGAATTGGATTATCTCATGGTGAAGAGCCCCTATGGCCATGGTCAACAGAACAGTCTCATGAGTCACATGGGCAGGTTGTAGAAGTCTCCCATAAATAGCCTTAATGGTAAGTGGAGTAGCACGAAGCTGCAGCGGCATTGAGTGCTTACACAAAGGCACCATGGATGTACAGGCCTGCAGCCCCAGAGTCGATTAGAGCCTGTGTCCCGATGGACGACTCAGACCAAGAAAGGGTAACCGGATCTAAAGGCTTATCCTTCAAGATAACTGGGGACGTAACAACTAGGCTTGTGCAATTCATTTCGTAACGAATCGAAATTCGTCCGAATTTAGCAACTTTCGGACATTCGGAAGCATTCGAATTTCCGAACAAAGCAATTACGAATAAAACCAAATCCGAAAAAAAATTATATCGCAAATAGCGAATGCCCGAATGTCTTCGGCATAATTCGTTATGAAAAAAGTTACGAATAATGTACGAATCCATTCGAAGCACAATAACACTCTGCTCTGCTCTCTGCTTCTCCCTCACCGTGCTGAACTCCCTCTCAAAATGGTGTACAGGGGAAGAGGCTATAGCCGCATGTAAATAACGAAAGTAAAATATGAGATTTCGAATCGTTACAAATAACCGCTATGTATTTAGAAAAGTACAAATCCATTCGAAGCACATTAGGCATAATAGGCAGCGTTGTTGTGGGAGAGACACGGAAAATTACGAATCAACTAACCCAAAAAAAGTTACGAAAGTAGGAGTTGTGTCCAGAATCAACGAAAAACAATGTACTCTACCGAAAGTACGAATTAGTCCGAACACGAAAAATCCCGTCTAGCAAAATTACGAATCAACAGGACCGAAAAGAAACGAACCGAAACTAAACAAATTTTTCCGTTGTGCACAAGAAACGAACCGAAACTAAACAAATTTTTCTGTTGTGCACAAGTCTAGTAACAACGGCCCCTAAGGTCTGTCCCCTACAGGACCTCAGGTACAATGCATTTCCTGGACAGGTAGGACAAGACTTCAAAAAGTGATCTGCCTGGCCACAATAAAGACAAAATCTCTCCCTCCTCCTAAAGGCCCTCTCATTCGCAGAGAGATGTCTGAAGCATGGGTTTTACTTCACTGGTGGACTCGGTACCAGGAGGCATGGGATGTAGGGATGAGCTTCGAGTTCGAGTCGAACTCATGTTCGACTCGAACATTGCCTGTTTGCCCGTTCGCCGAACAGCGAACAATTTGGGGTGTTCGTGGCAATTTCGAAAAGCCGCAGAACACCCTGTAAAATTCTATGGGAGAAATCTAAAGTGCTAATTTTAAAGGCTTATATGCAAGTTATTGTCATAAAAAGTGTTTGGGGACCTGGGTCCTGCCCCAGGGGAGATGTATCAACGCAAAAAATAGTTTTAAAAACTGAAGTTTTTTCGGGAGCAGTGATTTTAATAATGCTTAAAGTGAAACAATAAAAGTTAAATTTTCCTTTAAATTTCATACCTGGGGAGTGTGAATAGTATGCCTGTAAAGTAGCACTTAGAACTGTCCCTGCACAAATGTAATTTCTGAAGGAAAAAAAGTAATTTAAAAAAGTACTCGCGGCTGTAATGAATTGTCGGCTCCCAGCAATACAGAGAAAAGTCATTGAATGTCATTGATATAAAAAAAAAATGTGTGGGGGTCCCCCCAAATTCAATAACCAGGCCCTTCAGGTCTGGTATAGATATTAAGTGGAACTCTGCGCCAAATAAAAAAAAAAATGGCGTGGTGTTCCCCCCAAAAATCCATACCAGACCCTTATCCGAGCACTCAACCTGGCAGGATGCAGGAAAAGAGGGGGGGACGATAGAGTGCCCCCCCTCCTGAACCATACCAGGCCACATGCCCTCAACATGGGGAGGATGCTTTGGGGTCTGGACGCCAAAGCACCAAGTCCCCATGTTAATCAGGACAAGGGCCTCATCCCCACAACCCTTGCCCTGGGTTGTGGGGGGCTTATCGGAATCTGGAAGACCCCTTTAACAAAGGGGACCCCCAGATCCCGGCCCCCCCATGTGAATTGGTAAGGAGTACATTGTACCGCTACCATTTCACAAAGAAAGTGTAAAAAATTGTAAAAAAACACAGACACAGTTGGGATAAGTCCTTTATTAACCACTTAACGACCGCTCACTGTATATATACGTCGGCACAATGGCACCGACAGGCACAATCACGTACAGTGTACGTGATTGCCTTTGTACAGTTGGGGGGTCCAATCGGACCCCCCTTCTGTACAGTGAGCGGTCGGTATTCGTTGGGGAGCGATCCGACATGAGGGGACGGCCGTTCGATTCCAGCCACCCCCCCGCGATCGCTCCCGGCGAATGGAAATGCCCCCTCTGTCTGTGTAATGTACACACAGGCAGAGGAAGCAGGAGGAAGTGATGTCATCTCTTGTGCGGCGCTCACATATACCGAGCGCCGTACAAGAGAAGACATCAAGGTTAGTGCACAAACACTACACTAACACCAGCACACATAGGCACATAAATCGCCCCCCAGGCCCCCCCAGATCACCCCCCAAGTCACAGTGTCACTGATTGCAGTGACCATTTATTTACTGATCACTGCAATCAGTGACATTTGTGACTGTAAAAGTGTCACTACAGTTTAGTTTTAGGTCCAGTGTAGCCCCCTAACCCCCCCTATTAAAGGTTTAACCCCTTGATCACCCCCCAGATAACCCTTTCACCCCCTAGCACCGCCGTCTCTAAGCGATCATTTTTCTGATCGCTGTCTTAGCGTCGGTGATGCAGATCGGTAGCCAGTCATTTTTTTTAGGTTCGCCGCAGGTTTTTATAGCGTCAGGTACCCCCATAAATTATCTAGTAAAGGTTTAACCCCCTTGATCGCCCCCCAGGTAACCCTTTCACCCCCTATCACCACTGTCACTAAGCGATCATTTTTCTGATCGATGTCTTAGCGTCGGTGATGCAGATCGGTAGCTAGTATTTTTTTTTTAGGTTCGCTGCAGGTTTTTATAGCGTCAGGTATCCCCATTAATTATCTAATAAAGGCTTAACCCCCTTGATCGCCCCCCAGGTAACCCTTTCACCCCCTATCACCACTGTCGCTAAGCGATCATTTTTCTGATCGCTGTCTTAGCGTCGGTGATGCAGATCGGTAGCCAGTAATTTTTTTTAGGTTTGCCGCAGGTTTTTATAGTGTCAGGTACCCCCATAAATTATCTAATAAAGGTTTAACCCCCTTGATCGCCCCCCAGGTAACCCTTTCACCCCCTATCACCACTGTCGCTAAGCGATCATTTTTCTGATCGCTGTCTTAGCGTCGGTGATGCAGAACGGTAGCCAGTAATTTTTTTTAGGTTCGCCGCAGGTTTTTATAGCGTCAGGTACCCCCATATATTATCTAATAAAGGTTTTAACCCCCTAATTGCCCCTAGTTAACCCTTTCACCAGTGATCATCATATAAGTGTTACGGGTGACGCTGGTTAGTTAGTTTGCTTTTTATAGTGTCAGGGCACCTGCCGTATATAACCCAATAAAGGTTTAACCCCCTGATCGCCCGGCAGGAGATATCAATTAGGTTTTAGTGTCAGAGAGGGTCTGCGTCACACCCCAGGCAGCGTCAGGTTAGTGCCAGTAACGCTAACACCCACGCGTGAAGCATACACCTCCCTTAGTGGTATAGTATCTGAACAGATCAATATCTGATCTGATCAGATCTATACTAGCGTCCCCAGCAGTTTAGGGTTCCCAAAAACGCAGTGTTAGCGGGATCAGCCCAGATACCTGCTAGCACCTGCGTTTTGCCCCTCCGTCCAGCCCAGGCCACCCAAGTGCAGTATCGATCGATCACTGTCACTTACAAAACACAACACACATAACTGCAGCGTTCGCAGAGACAGGCCTGATCCCTGCGACTCCAGTGCTGTAGGAGGTGATTTCACCACCACAGTTAAAAAAAAAAGCAAATATGCCGAAGCATTGGGGCAGCAGGGGCGGAGGAGTGATTTTGCTCCTAATGCCGCGTACATACGGTCGAAATTCCGACGGAGGCTTGCCCGTGGAAAAGTCCGACCATGTGTGTGCGGCATAACTTTTTTGCGGGAGGATGCCCCCATGCTTCGGCATATATAAATGGTGCATGTATGCCCATCATTAGAAGTGGGTGGATGAAGGGCGGTATTCTAATGGTGGGCATACCCACCGATCAATCTCTTTTTTCGTTCAGCCACCTGGCTGCATGAAAAAAAAAGATTACAATACATGTCCAACAAGGACCAGCAACGTACTGGTATGTTGCTGGACTTTGAATGGTTATACCAGATTGATGCCTGCGGGTTTAGGTATCATCTTGGTATCATTCTTTTCAGCCAGCGGCCGGCTTTCATGCAAAAGCAATCCTAGTGGCTAATTAGCCTCTAGACTGCTTTTACAAGCAGTGGGAGGGAATGTCCCCCCCCGGATATAAAAAGCGCCATTGGGAAATTGGGAAAGCATTTTATCACACCGATCTTGGTGTGGTCAGATGCTTTGAGGGCAGAGGAAAGATCTAGGGTCTAGACCCCAGTTTTTTCAAAAAAAGAGTACCTGTCACTACCTATTGCTATCATAGGGGATATTTACATTCCCTGAGATAACAATAAAAATGATAAAAAAAAAAAAAATATGGAAAGAACAATTTAAAAATAAAATAAAAAAGCAAAATTAATAATAAAAAAAAAAAAAAAAAAAGCACCCCTGTCCTGCCCTGCTCTTGCCCAATGGCGAACGCAAGCGTCGGTCTGGCGTCATATGTAAACAGCAATTGCACCATGCATGTGAGGTATCACCGCGAAGGTCAGATCAAGGGCAGTAATTTTAGCAGTAGACCTCCTCTGTAAATCTAACGGGGTAACCTGTAAAGGCTTTTAAAGGCTTTTAAAAATGTATGTAGTTTGTCGCCAATGCGCGTTTGTGCGAAATTTTAAAGCATGTCGTGTTTGGTATCTATATACTCGGCCTAAGATCATCTTTTTTATTTCATCAAACATTTGGGCAATATAGTGTGTTTTAGTGCATTAAAATTAGTAAAAGTGTATTTTTCCCCAAAAAATGCGTTTGAAAAATCGCTGCACAAATACTGTGTAGAAAAAAAATGCAACACCCACCATTTTATTCTGTAGGGCCTTTGCTTTAAAAATATATATAATGTTTGGGGGTTCAACATAATTTTCTTGCAAAAATAAATATGTTTTCATGTAAACAAAAAGTGTCAAAAAGGGCTTTGTCTTCAAGTGGTTAGAAGAGTGGATGTAAGCTTCCTAATGTTGTGTATAAAATGCCAGAACAGTTCAAAACCCCCCCAAATGACCCCATTTTGGAAAGTAGACACCCCAAGCTATATACTGAGAGGCATGTTGAGTCCATGGAATATTTTATATGTTGACACAAGTTGCGGAAAAAAGACAATTTTTTTTTTTTTTTGCACAAAGTTGTCACTAAATGATATATTGCTCAAACATGCCATGGGCATATGTGGAATTACACCCCAAAATACATTCTGTTGCTTCTCCTGAGTACGGGGATACCACATGTGTGAGACTTTTTGGGAGCCTAGCCGCGTACGGGACCCCAAAAACCAATCACCGCCTTCAGGCTTTCTAAGGGTGTAAATTTTTGATTTCACTTCTCACTGCCTATCACAGTTTCGGAGGCCATGGAATGCCCAGATGGCACAAACCCCCCCAAATGACCCCATTTTGGAAAGTAGACACCCCAAGCTATTTGCTGAGAGGTATTGTGAGTATTTTGCAGATCTCGCTTTTTGTCACAAAGTTTTGAAAATTGAAAAAAAAAAAAAGAAAAAAAAATATTCTTTCTTTATTTTCAAAAACAAATGAGAGCTGTAAAATACTCACCATGCCTCTCAGCAAACAGCTTGGGGTGTCTACTTTCCAAAATGGGGTCATTTGGGGGGGTTTTGTGCTATTTTGGCATTTTATGGCCTTCGAAACTGTGATAGGTAGTGAGGAGTCAAATCAAAAATTTGTGCCTAGAAATCCTGAAGGCGGTGCTTGGTTTTCGGGGTCCCGTACGCGGCTAGGCTCCTAAAAAGTCCCACACATGTGGTATCCCCGTACTCAGGAGAAGCAGCAAAATGTATTTTGGGGTCTAATTCCACATATAACCATGGCATGTGTGAGCAATATATCATTTAGTGACAACTTTTTGTAATTTTTTATTTTTTTTTGTCATTATTCAATCACTTGGGACAAAAAAAAAATATTCAATGGGCTCAACAGGCCTCTCAGCAATTTCCTTGGGGTGTCTACTTTCTAAAATGGGGTCATTTGGGGGGGTTTTGTGCTACTTTGGTATTTTATGGCCTTCAAAACTGTGATAGGTAGTGAGGAGTGAAATCAAAAATTTGCGCCCTTAGAAATCCTGAAGGCGGTGCTTGGTTTCCGGGGTCCCGTACGTGGCTAGGCTCCTAAAAAGTCCCACACATGTGGTATCCCCATTCTCAGGAGAAGCAGCAGAATGTATTTTGGGGTACAATTCCACATATAACCATGGCATGTGTGAGCAATATATCATTTAGTGACAACTTTTTGTAATTTTTTATTTTTTTGTCATTATTCAATCACTTGGGACAAAAAAAAAAAATATTCAATGGGCTCAACATGCCTCTCAGCAATTTCCTTGGGGTGTCTACTTTCCAAAATGGGGTCATTTGGGGGGGTTTTGTACTGCCCTGCCATTTTAGCACCTCAAGAAATGAGATAGGCAGTCATAAATTTAATGCTGTGTAAATTCCAGAAAATGTACCCTAATTTGTAAACGCTATAACTTTTGCGCAAACCAATAAATATACGCTTATTGGCATTTTTTTACTAAAGACATGTGGCTGAATACATTTTGGCCTAAATGTATGACTAAAATTGAGTTTATTCGATTTTTCTTATAACAAAAAGTAGAAAATATCATTTTTTTTCAAAATTTTCGGTCTTTTTCCGTTTATATCGCAAAAAAATAAAAATCGCAGAGGCAATCAAATACCATTAAAAGAAAGCTCTATTTGTGGGAAGAAAAGGACGCAAATTTCGTTTGGGTACAACATTGCATGTCCGCACAATTTACAGTTAAAGCAGCGCAGTGCAAAATTCTGAATTCACCTCTGGTCCTTTAGCTACCAAATGGTCCGGGGCTTAAGTGGTTAAAAAAAAAAAAAAAAAAAAAAAAGATTGCAGCGGTGGTAATCCACTCTCTATCTCCACTCTAATGATGTCTGTATCCAGCGACGGATGATCTGCAGGCTCCAGCGATGATGTCCAGCGAGGAACCGCACACGGTCCTGTCTCCACCAGAGACACCCCGGGAATGACGTTGCGGCAGCCTGACGGGTCTTATGTAGCTGAGGACGGGGCATCCCGTCATGTGACCCCGTCCCTCTCTGGTGCAAGGGGAAACCCGGGCTTTCCCAGTGACGTGACGGGTGACCCTGCCCCCCTCTAATGTAACGCAGGTTTCCCGCGGGTTTCCCGTTGCCTCTCTCACCTCCCATGCCTCCTGGTACCGAGTCGGTCAGTGAACTGGAACACATGCAGTTGGGCTTCACACGTATCGCTGAGGATGAGAGGGCCTTTAACCACTTCCCGCCCAGTCAATAGGAGATTGACGTCCGGGAAGTGGTTCAGTTATCCACACTGGACATCATATGACGTCCTGCAGGATAACAGCCGCCGCGCGCCCGGGGGGCGCGCATCGCGGCGATCGGTGGAGCGGTGGGTCAGTCTGACCCACCGCTACACTGATCTCGGTAAAAAGCCTCCGGCGGAGGCTTTTTACCACGTGATCAGCCGTGTCCAATCACGGCTGATCACGATGTAAACAGGAAGAGCCGTTGATCGGCTCTTCTTCACTCGCGTCTGACAGACGCGAGGAGAGCCGATCGGCGGCTCTCCTGACAGGGGGGTTCGCGCTGATTGTTTATCAGCGCAGCCCCCCCTCAGATACCCACACTGGACCACCAGGGAAGCCCCCCAGGACCACAGGGAAGCCCCAAGCATGTGGATGGCCCCCATGGCCATCCACATGTAGTAAAATAAAAAAATAAAAAAATATGCCAATCAGTGCCCACAAATGATGGCACAACCACAATGTGTGGTGGCTGGCATTGCTGGGCATCAGTGTCCATCAGTGCCACCTACTAGTGTCCATCAGCGCCACCTATCAGTGCCCAGCCGTGCCCATCTGTGCCCATAAGTGCCCACCTATCAATGCCCGTCCGTGCCACCTATCAGTGCCGCCTATAAGTGCCCATCAGTGCCGCCTATAAGTGCCAATCAGTGCTGCCTATGAGTGCCAATCAGTGCTGCCTATGAGTGCCAATCAGTGCCGTCTATGAGTGCCAATCAGTGCCGCCTATCAGTGCCCATCATCAGTGCCCATCAGTGCCACCTCATCAGTGCCACCTCATTGGTGCCACCTCATCGGTGCCCATCAGTGTCACCTTATCAGTGCCCTTCAGTGCCGCCTTATCAGTGCCCGTCATTGAAGTAGAAAAGGTACTTATTTACAAAAAAAATTAACAGAAACAAAGAAAAACATAGTTTTTTTCAAAATTTTCGCTCTTTTTTTATTTGTTGTGCAAAAAATAAAAATCGCAGAGGCGATCAAATACCACCGAAAGAAAGCTCTATTTGTGGGAACAAAATGATAAAAAATTTGTTTGGGTACAGTGTAGCATGACCGCACAATTGTCATTCAAATTGCGACAGCGCTGAAAGCTCAAAATTGGCTTGGGCAGGAAGCTGTATAAGTGCATGGTATTGAAGTGGTTAAGAGGAGGCAGAGATTTTGCCTTTGTTGTGGCTGGGCAGGTCACTTTTTGAAGTCTTGTCCTACCCATCCTGGTAACGCCTGAGCCTTGAGGTCCTTTGGGGGACAGACCTTAGGTGGTGTTGTTTCATCCCCAGTTATCCAGAAGGATAAGCCCCTGGTTCCAGTTACCCTTTCTTGGTTTGAGTCATCCATCGAGATACAGGCTCTAATCGATTCTGGGGCTCCTGTTCAAAGATGATGCCTTTGTGTCAAGCACTCGATTCTAATGCAGCTTCGTGCCATTCAACTTGCCATTGAGGCTCTTGATGGGAGACCTCTACAACCTGCCCATGTGACACATGAGACTGACCATGGCCGTAGGGGCTCTTCACCATGAGATAATCCAATTCCAAGTCATTTCTTCACCTAAGTTTCCGGTGTTTATTGGTTATCCTTGGTTACAGAGGCACAACCCCTATTTTGAATGGCTTCATGCTGAGATTATTCCCTGGTCACCACAATGCAGTAAGACATGTTTTCAGACAGTGGCTAAGGACCTGTGCACCTCTTCACTCTCCTCCCTAGTGGAGGAGTGTGTCTTTGACAAAGGTCAAGCCGGTAGTTTGCCTCCACATCGGTTTTATGATTGTGCAATTGGCCTTCACCCTGGTGCCATACCCCCTTTGTGGCCGGGCTTACCCTTTGTCTGTCTCAGAGGACACAGCCACGGAGGAGTATGTTGCAGACACACTTTCTCAAGGATTCATCTGAAAATCCTCATCTCCTGCTGGTGCCGGTTTTTTCTTCTTTGGAGATATCTGTGGAGGTGATGGAATTGGTGTCTGAAACCATTCTCCCCTGACTGGCAGCGCATGTATCAAGCTATAGGTCTGATCATCCATTGCTTTTATGTTTGGACTTTTGAAATGCTCTGGGATTTCATTCTTCCATTCTATTAGTGCGTGGGTCAGTGAAGAATTCGACCTGACATCCAATACCCATGCTTTCTGGTGTGGGGACAGCGACATTACTAGCTGCTTTACCGCTACTTCTTGCCAGATCCCCGGGAGTTCAAAACCTACTGCCGCCGCTGAATAGGTGCCAGCCACCGTGCACCACCGTTCCACTTCTAATGGGTCCATGCCGGTACTTGTGGCGCGTTGCTTGCTGTATTAGAATCCCGGACGAGCCCCCACGTGTAGCGCTACCCCCAGTTAAGAGAGCCGCTGGGTTTTGTTTCGGGCCCTGTATACAGCACCGCCAACCCCCGGCAATCTACTCAACCCACACTGGCACAGTTAGTCTAGGGATTGTTACCTCGTAACGGTCTATACCTGATTATACACAATCTGGCAGTATTGATAGAAAACTACTATCTGCAAAGATGACACTAATACCAATGTGATAAAATATAACTGGATTTACTTTGGTATAAGGATTCAAAATTAAACACATCACATAGCATACATGCAGAGCCGTGCAGCAATAAACATATTCATCAGTGATAGTGCAGAGTGATCACCCACCACGTGCAACTATCTTCTTTCCCTATACGCAATATGGCGCAGCAACAAAGTTTTAACCCCCACCCTGGTCAGGCCTGACTCAGATTAAAACTCAGTCCCTTATGAGAACAATTCTTTGCATGCAACTTGAACGGTGGTGCACTTTCAGGAAACAATATTTGTAATCCAAGGGTAGTAAATAGCAGGGTGGGCCAAGGCAGTCACTAGGCCCAACAAAGTAAAAGGGTAATGAAGTGAGCAAGTATTAGCTCACCACTCCGGACGCGATCCCAGTCCGGGCTTCCACTACTGTGTATCCGCACACAGTGTCTCCAACGGCCAGGTCTCCGGTCCAGCTGATGTCAGCAAACTCGAGCAGGAACAGGTGCCACCCAGGCTCCGCAGTGGGGTGGAAGGCTCTTTGGTCGGTATGCAAGGCCCAGGCTTCAGGCCTTACACAGCAACGGATCCGCACAGGGAGTCCTATTGCTTGCAGTGCGGTGTCCAAAGAGACTGAGCCTAGCCTCGCCCTCTTCTTATATAGCCCCACCCATGAGTCTCTGCGGCGGCCCAATGCACCCTGGGTGCTGAACGGGGTTCTGGGTAACGTAGAAAGGTAAGGTGACCCAGCGTAAAGGACTTCAAACACAACATAGTAGTCAGAGCTGCTGCCTCTACTTATTGCTACCTCCTGGATAGGTGGAGCAAGGATATGAAGAAAAATGAGGGGTGTAGTGGTGGCGCTGCTCTTACATAAAACCAATCTGCTGGAAGCCAGATAATGATAATGATGAAAATTATAAAAAGGTGTACAAATGAGCAACAAAAGGGGCTCTACCTGGTATTTTCTGTTGTGGAGGTATGTTCAGAAACTGAGTTGAATGAGACCTCACGTAGAATGTAAATCCAATCAAATAAGTTAAATAAATAAAGTGAATTGGAGTGTCTCTGCCAGGTGTTTACTTAACCTTAGCAATAGCCTTCAGAAGGTGATAGTGTTGATAAATGTATAAGTGGGTGAAGAAATTGGTTGGAATAAATGAGTGGTGTGACTATTCCAATTCCGGCTCAGCCGGGTGTTTGCTAGCTGAGAGCTAGCTATTGGAAGTGCTGTGAAGCAAATTGATGCTACCAATGTGGTGCTGCAAGAGATGCGGTGTGAACAAATAAATACAATAAATTACAATAGATTGGGATATTGTCTCGGCCGGGTGTTTACTAAACCCAGCTGGAATTATGCTCAGTCCCAAGTGGTTGAGAAGTTGAAAAAAGTGTTTACGTGATCCGTAATACACTCTGACAATGACAATGCACATAAAATATTCAGCATGAAAATTGAAACTGATAAAATAAAGTCCAATGGTGAAAATCCAGAAAATGGTGACAAGATAAATTGGTGACTTTGCTGCAGTGCTTGTTCTAGTAGCCTGTGCCGTGAATGTGATTATCCGTGATTGTTTAAGATGTTGCACTCACCAGATCCTTCATACCCTCAGGGGGTATGGTGCAGTCACAGTATATGCCACTGTATAGCAGTCTCAGGAATCCAGGGTGGCTCCTTTGGTCCCTTATAGTTCATGCAATGTAATGTTTGTGATAACAAGCTGCACCGTGTGCGCACAAACTCTCCTCACAGATCATGAAGGATCTGTGCGCACACAGTGCAGCTTGTTATCACAAACATTATGGTTCATGCAATGTAAGGGACCAAAGGAGCCACCCTGGATTCCTGAGACTGCTACACAGTGGCATATACTGTGACTGCACCATACCCCCTGAGGGTATGAAGGATCTGGTGAGTGCAACATCTTAAACAATCACGGATAATCACATTCACGGCACAGGCTACTAGAACAAGCACTGCAGCAAAGTCACCAATTTATCTTGTCACCATTTTCTGGATTTTCACCATTGGACTTTACTTCATTTTTTGTTAATTATGTTTTAGAATTGAAATTTTTTATTTTTTTAGAATTGTATTTATTCTTCTGTGAGCATTTTTGATGCTGCTGGAAAGCACTACCCTTGTGATCTGCTGTGGGTGCTTTACGCCACCTGTAAAGCAGATTGCAAACACATCACCAAAAAGTAGTGCATGTACAATTTTTTTCTGTGTTCTGGTGTGAATTAAAGCCCATTTAAAATGAATGGGCTCCAAAATCGCACCACATGGGAACGCTGACGACAACCAAACCCCTTCCTTTCAGTACAAATCTCCCCTCCAAGGTCATATTCTACCATGAAGATCCCCCCCCCCCAAATCCCCACTCAGTAAAGATCTCCCCCCACAGTCCTAAACTCCCCTCAGCACAAACCACCATTCCAGCCCCATCTCAGTACACACCTTCTATTAGGGACCATGGTGGGCATAGGGACTTAATAGAAAATATAGAAGGAGCTCCTGCACTTGCAGCCTTCCTTTATTAAATCCAGCAACCATATCAGTGCACTTCGGCCAGGCACAAGGGGTTTGGGCAGACCCTGTGAACTAGAAGCAGCCCCTTCTCCCCACCAACCTTGTTTTGTGTAATCAGATGGTCAGGAACTGCAGCCAATTAGAAGGTATGACACTGTCCTTTGCTTCAGAGGCTCCCAGATGTTTGCAGCCTCAAGGTGTCTGATTACACAGTCACTCAACAAAATAGAGCACATGCAGAGGGGACTGACACTGGTCTGTCTGTCCTCCTCACTACATCTCTGCCTGGATTCCACATCTACTGTCAGAAACACTGTAACAAGTATGTTTCCATGCTTCCTCTCAGGCTCTCAGTGTTCAGGATTGCAGCGCCCAAATCTCTGCCTGGTGTAACATGGAATTCAGTGTCAGCATAGGCAGTGCAGAGAGAGACCAGCTTTCAAAATTCAGCAGTGATGTGGGGTGGGCGGGACCCAGCAGCTATGGAACACCAGCCAATGATTGTCCTGCTTAAGAAAGGGGGCGGGGCTACATACACATAGCGGCCCGCCCAGACCCATCCCATTGGCTGGTGTTTGATACCTCCACCACCCACCCCGACATCAACTCTCAATTCCGACAGCTGGTCTCTCTGCATTCAGGTATTTTACATGTCAGTTTCACACTGAGGGCTCTGGCAAGTGTCAAAATCGGCTCAGTGTGAAACTGTCTCACAGGCAGTAAGGGCTGCACACAATAGATGCAGCCTTTCACGGCAGATCTCTGGAGACAGTCGGGATGGCTGCCGCCCCTCTTAAAATGCCGCCTGGGACCATGGGCCCACTGGGTCCCATGGTAGGGCCGGCCCTGACTTAACCACTTCAATACAGGGCACTTATACCCCCTTCCTGCCCAGACCAATTTTCAGCTTTCAGTGCTCTCATACTTTGAATGACAATTACTCCGTCATGCTACACTGTACCCAAACTACATTTTTATAATTTTTTTCACACAAATAGAGCTTTCTTTTGGTGGTATTTAATCACCACTGCATTTATTTATTTTTGCGATATAAGCGAAAAAAGAGCAAAAATTTTGAAAAAACTACCTTAAAGTGGAGTTCCACCTTAAATTTTTTTTTTTTTTTACAAAAAAATCCCCCAAAAAATAGAAAAAATTATGTTTTACTTACCAGAAATAGCGGTTGCTATGCGGAAGTAGTATAAAAAGGTGCAGCGCTTCAGTGAATAATTAACAGTCCAGGTGAAAAAAAATCAATGTAGGATGGAGTGGATGTAGGATTGATGTGAAACCACCTTCAGCGTGCAAGGATAAAAAGCACACTACACCACAGTGCTCACAATCTGCTTACCAGAAAGTAAAAGTGTACAGGCGATGTAATCATACGATGCAGAGGGTCAAGATGAAAATGACACTCCAAATTCGCTCAATCACAGGAATAATCAGCATCACCAGCATCAAACGATCACCAGGACTCAGGTAAAAAGCTATGCAGTCCTCACAGGAAGTATTACTCAATGCAAAGAAGGAAAACCAGCATAATGAAGCCCGTAAGATAAAAACATACGATTTTATTGTAGTCTACTTACAGGTATGCAGGGAACATCATGACATAAAACAATTCTGCGGCTCTCAGCGTGCTTGCATCGGCCAGCCTGACATGTTTCATCCTATGTGGATATCATCTGAGGCGTGGCCAGTGATGCAAGCTCGCCCATATATATATGCAAAAGATATTTAAAAATACTGACATGTGATAGAGCAGCAGGGCAGGGTGATCGGCTGTTTCTAATCAAAGACATCCGAAAGCGCCAGCCGCACATGCGCACTGCGGCCGTGCTGATGTAAAACCCGGAACAAAAACAAGCTCTGTGCGGCCGTGCATGCGCAGTACGGCTGCGCTAACCAAGAAGACAGGAAGAAGAAACCAGCAGCCTTCCATCACCTCCGGGTGGGCGGATCAACCTGCTATGCGGAAGTCCCTAATCTGCCTCTTCATCATCCGCGGCTGGTCTTCTTCCTCCGTCCTACTCGCGGTGTCTTCTGGTGAATGGGGCGCGCTGCCTTCTGGGAACTGTGTGTATCCCAGAGAGAAGCCGGCCCATTCACCGGCCCATTCACAAAGCGCCATGTGGCTCGCGCATGCACAGTAGGAAACGGGCCTCACGGCTTCACTGTCTGTTTCCCATGAGGATGGCGGCGCCGGGAGCTGCCAGGATCGAGGGATCGGCCTCGGGGGGGCTGACATAGTGGGCGAGTAGGACAGTTAAGTGTCCTTATTAAAAGTCAGCAGCTACAGTGTTTGTAGCTGCTGACTTTAAAAAAAAAAAATGCGGGTGGAATCCCTCTTTAACCTCTGTGCATGCCTCCTTCCCTTTCAAGTGGTGTATGCAGGCCCTCCCTTATCTGGGAATAAAACTTACTTCAAATGTTTCTACTTTATCCCTTTCATGCCTAAGCCTATTTCTGACATTTGCTGCTTACAAGTTAAAATCCATATTTTTTGCTAGAAAATTACTTAGAACACCAAACATTATATATATATATATATATATATATATATACTGTATATATATATATATTTAGCAGAGACCCTAGAGAATAAACTGGCAAATGTTGCAATATTTTATGTCACCCAGTATTTGCGCAGCCGTCTTTCAAACACACTTTTTGGGGAAAAAATACACTTTGATGAATTAAAAAAAGTTAGCCCACTTTTTTGTATAATGTGAAAGAGGATGTTACCCCGAGTAAATAGATACCTAACATGCCGTGCTTTGAAATTGCGCACACTTGTGGAATGGCGACAAACTATGGTGCCTAAAAGTCTCCATAGGCGATGCTTTAAAAAAAATTAACAGTTACCAGGTTAGAATTACAGAGGAGGTCTTCTGCTAGAATTATTGCTCTCACTCTGATGATCATGGCAATACCTCACATGTGTGATTTGAACACCGTTTACATATGAAGGCCCTACTTATGCATGCATTTTCTTTGCTGCGCGAGCACGTGCGAACGGGGGCGCTTTAAAATTATTATTTTTTTCTTATTTATTTAATTTAATTTTTTTACATTGTCCCTTTTTTGTATTCAGATCACCAAAAAGGGCGATTCTGAATACTGTAATTTTAAAAAAAACTGCGCCATTGGTTGTGACTTCGCTCCCGTGTTTTGATGTTTTTGGCTTTGTTCCAGTCTCAGCCTATCCGGCGGAAGAGTGGGATCGTGGATCGGGTCTCCCGGTGGGACGTCCCCTCCCGCTTCTTTAGGATAACAGCAGAGCGGCTTTTAGCCACATCGGTTATTTTGACTAAAAAGCCGACCGCCATCTCTAAAAAACGGTACTGGGTTGATGCCTGCAACTGCAGGCATCAACCCGGTATAACCCCTTCAAGCCATGCGTACAGTCGGTGCTAAGAAGTTAAATAAGGTAAACTATGTTCCCCTCCTCTCCTCTATAGTAGGTGATCTGAAGATCTGGCAGAACCATTCTCTTTCTTAGATGGGCAAAATTAGAATGATGACCCTCCCCAGAATCCTCTACTATTTCCGGTCATTGCCGGTAGCGGTTCCAACAGCATTTTTCAAAAAAACTTCAATCCATAGTCTTTCAATTTATTTGGAGCCCGGGAGGGCTTTTTTTTCTTTGTTTGTCTTAGAATGTCGGGGAGGTCTGGGAGTCCCCTATTTTTTATGTTACTATAGAGCGGCCCAATTGGTGCAGCTTTACCAAATTTTTTCCACAATCTACCAACCTGATTGGGTAAAACTAGAGGCATAAGCTAGTACCTCGCTCCCCATTGATCTTCTGCTCTGGGTCTCTAAGGAGTGTAATGCCATTCTCAGCTTCTCCCTTTCACATTTCTTAAGTCTCTGGGACATGGTGTGTAAAATATATTCCCTGGAAGAGGAAGGAGGCGGAGCTCTGAATATGGCTGCTTGAGCCAGTAGCTCCTCACCACCCCAGCACAGCGGCGCCCATAACTCCGGTTCTACTGAATGAAATTTGGAACCACTGGTATCCACAGAACCCCCAGACTCCCGGGCACCCCCCCATCTATAAATAATAATTTTTACGGCTCAATGGAAGCCGCAACGGCCGATCGAAATTCCGCCCGAAAATCCAAGATGGCCGCCGAGTAACAGATTGTTTGTGTCAGTGCTGAGGTAAATTCAAAGGGAATTAATATGGCAGATCTGATAGCCCAACAATGTTCCTCACACGCATCTGGGTTTATTATACAGACTATCTCTCCATCTCATCCCCCTCATGAATCCCTGAGGGAACATTTTCAGGAGAACTCAGCATTAACCCCTTTGGCTAATCCTATTATGGATCAGGACAGCTCTTGTCCTGTCAGCTCTCTGGCCAATACATCTACATTTTCTATGGCCAACTTGTACCAGACCCTGGCTGAATTACTTGATAGGGGCCTCTCTCAAACTGCGGCTAAAATCACGGGAGAATTAAAGGCTGATTTTCAGAATTTAGGAGCCAGAATTGAGAACATAGAGTGTAAGTTGGATCAAACAGTGTCCGCCACAAATCAAAATGCAGAACAAGTCCATTTTATTCAAGCTACAATTAGATACAGCTTTGTCTAGGATCGACGATTTGGAAAATAGGTCCAGGAGATATAATATCCGTATTAGAGGACTTCCAGAAACCATAACTGACATCCCGGCAGCGATTCAAAATATGATTCAATCCCTAATCCCAGAAATTCCACAAGACCGCCTGGAGCTAGATAGAGCACATAGGGCCTTAGGTCCTCTAAGGAAAGATGGTCTACCGAGAGACATAATAATTAAACCCCATTTTTATGCGATAAAGGAGGAAATTATGAGCAAGGCGCGAAATATGTCTACGATTCTATGCCTGGGTCATAAAATCCAATTATATGCAGACCTCTCTCCCTCTACAATGCAACGCAGACGTGCAATGAAGCCTCTACTTCTAGCCCTCATACAAAAAGACATTAAATACAAGTGGGCATTCCCATTTGCAGTAAAATTCTCTTACAAAGGGAAGAATCATTCCTTTTCTACTTTTCCTGACGGTGAAAAACTGTTATTGAATCTCAAGATCATCACTCAAGAAAATGACATGGACACTTCTCGAAGTGGCCCACAATCTTCAAAGAGACCAAACCCTACCAGCCCTCAATCTCCCTTGTGGACCAGGGCAAGAACCAAGAAAGCCAAAGACAATGGTCCCGCTTGAAGAGACCCAAGCTCACAATTTATACTTTGTACTCCTCGATTCCCATGAGTTCCAGGAAAGATTTATTCTAAGAGTCTGGAACGAATGTTTTTTTTTTTGTTCTGATTGTTTAAATTTTTCCAAAATGTTTTGCAAGGGGTTTTTATCCCCCTCTCAATTTTTCTGAGTTCGATCTACTACTTGTAGAGTTCTTTGTCCAATTTGGGGGGGTGAGACTCTCGCTCCTCTATCCACTTCAGGGGGGAGAAGTGGGGGTCCCTCCGGACAGACCTGAATATGGTAGATCTAGTAAGTCTTTAGTTTTTTTTAAGGGGCGCCCTGGCTGGGGTGGGTCCCATGTGCTTCCACCTTTCCCCTGAGTCTCCTAGAGACTTTGTGGAAGGAATAGCCTTTTCCTTAGGGAACGGGCTTTTCATTTTCTACCTTGGTAGAAGTTTTGGGGAGGAATTTATCCTCCTCGAGATCGTTTTCATCCTTTTTTCGGTTTTTTAAAATTTTAATTAAATTTTTTTATTACTGTTTTTCTATGACAATTTTTTACTCTTCTTATTTTTTCCACTTTTTCATTCCTTTTTTCTCCTTTTCTATCTCTAATCCTATTATCACATGCCTGGCAGTTCTGGTTTTTGCAGATTCAATTGAAGGTACCCGCAACATGATCTTTTGGCTTTTGATTACCCATCTAGAACACTTACAGATCCTGAGGATGGTGTATTGCGGTAAAGTGGATATAGTGGATGACGATGGCAGCTCCCTCCCTGAGTCCCATGGCTGATTCCGTACTAGGTTCACTCAAAATAGCTACACATAATGTTCAAGGCATGAATTCCCCTGTTAAGAGACGCAAACTCTTTGACTCTTATAAATCCCTGGGTATTGACATACTCATGATTCAGGAAACCCATTTCCCTAGGCAATTCAATCCCAGCTTTATACACTCCCGATTCCCACAATTTTTTTTAGCTAATGCCGAAAAGAAAACCAAGGGTGTGGCTATTTGTATTTCAAAATCATGCCAGTTTAGTTTCATATCTGATTTCAAAGATCCTGAGGGCAGGTTTATACTGGTTAAGGGCACAATAGAGGGACGAATATATTCTCTGATTTCATATTATTCCCCCAATTCAGGGCAAGATACATTTTTTCGATTCATCCTGGACACCCTATCTCCTCAATTAGAGGGCACAATCATTTGGGGGGGAGATTCCAATGCAGCATTTGATCAGGGGTTGGACAAATCCAAACCCCCCTCGACCCAATTAACCAGACCCACTAAGATAAGCCTGAAAATAGCTAGACTTTTGCATGATAAAGGCCTAGCTGATGTATGGCGAGAATCTAATCCTTCTATAAGAGATTATACTCATTACTCTCACCCACACAACACCTACTCTAGGATTGACCATATCCTGGTTCCTTCCTATATTCTCCCGGATGTTATTAAATCAATCATCATAGACACGGTCCTTTCTGATCACTCCATGGTTGTCATGTTCCTACGCATTAAAACTGGTAGATCAAAGGGGGGTAATTGGAGACTAAATGAGTCTTTACTTTCCGATCCAGCCATACAAATGGAAATAGATAAAGCTCTTCAAGAATACTTCAGCTTTAATGATATAGAAAATGTTTCCGCTGAAGTCCTTTGGGCTGCTCATAAGGCCTTTATTAGGGGCAAGCTTATCCAAATTTCGACAAGAATCAAAAAGGAAAGGGAAGCGGACATTGATAGATTGGAGAGATCATACAGGACCCTGAGAACACAGCATAAAAGGAAACCTTCTCCATCCTTATTGTCTAAGATTGAAAGGAGTAGACTAGAACTCAATTTAGCACTCACTACAAAAGCGGAGAAATCTCTCCGTTGGACAAGTAATACATTTTATACTCAAACAGGTAAAATAGGTAGAATGTTGGCATCCAAATTGTCTCCTAAAACGAGAGTTTATTCCATACCTAAGATCCGCATAGCTGGACAGGACCCCACGGCTAACCCTGAAAATATACTAAAGGCTTTTCAGACATTTTATTCCGAACTCTATAGCGAGCCTTCAAATATACCCATAAACTCGGTATCCTCATACCTAGATGGCCTCCCTATTCCATCCTTGCATATGGAACATAGAGATATCCTAGAAGCTCCCTTCTCTGTTGAAGAGGTTACAGCAGTAATTCAAGATCTCAGGGTGGGATCAGCCCCGGGACCTGATGGATTATCAGCTCCCTACTACAAAGCCTTCAAGGACACCCTTACCCCATATCTAACAAAATTTTTTAATTTTACTACACAGGGTTCCCAATTAGGTACACAACTTAATACAGCCTACATTACTGTTATACCCAAACCGGATAAAAACCCAGAAGAAATTTCCAATTATCGCCCTATTTCTTTGATAAATAATGATTTGAAAATTCTCACTAAAATTTTAGCGAATCGCCTCTCCTCTTTTATTACTAAATATATTCACAAGGATCAGGTAGGATTTATGCCAGGAAGACAAGGCCCAGATCAAGTGAGAAGAGCGATTGATATTATCTCCCTTTTGCAGTCCAACTGGGACGGAGGTCAAAAACAACAGGGTTTCCTGTTAGCACTTGATCTGGAGAAGGCCTTCGACTCTGTATCCTGGCAATACTTTTTTCCCCTATTAGAACGATGGGGTTTTGGCCCACGTTTTATGGGAGTTATTAGAGCTCTGTATTCTCAACCTAAAGCTCAAATTCGTATACAGGGATATTATTCCTCTCCGATAAATATAGCCAGGGGTACAAGACAAGGTTGTCCACTATCCCCTATTGTCTTTGCTATAGCCATTGAAAGCTTGGCCATAGCCATTAGACAAAATTCTGACATTAAAGGCGTAACCTGTGGGAATCAGATGCATAAATGCGGACTTTTCGCAGATGATTTGCTTCTCTTTCTTACCTCTCCCATTACCTCCCTCCCGAATCTTTATAAAGTAATTTCTGATTTTTCTAATATTTCAGGACTCAGGGTCAATTTTGCCAAGTCACAGGCACTAAATATTTCCCTCCCGTTACCCATAGTTTCCCTCATCAAACAGTCTTTCAAATTTGAATGGAATTCTTCTCATATTAAATATCTGGGAATCTTTCTGACTGCTCGAACAGAATCTCTTTACACAAGTAACTATCCTCCCCTATTCCATAAAATTATTACAGATCTTAAAAATTGGGACAAATTCGAACTATCTTGGTTGGGCAGGATTAATTCAGTGAAAATGACATTACTCCCTAGAATTTTATATCTATTTCGTTCCCTCCCCATTCCCATCAGAAAAGATCAGATAAATTCCTTACAAAGTAAAATTCTCACATTCGTATGGGGCAAATCTAGTTACAGAGTTCCCCAAAACACCCTATATTTAAATAGGAAGAAGGGAGGGGTGGGTTTGCCTAACTTATATAATTATTTTTTAGCTGCCAGACTAGCACAATTATCTATATTTTATTCCAAGAATGAAAAACCGGACTGGGTGCTGATAGAAGAACAAGCGGTACCACAATTATCCTTAGAGTACCTGCTTTGGTGCCCACAAAGACAGAGACCACCTATTTTATCCCCTTCCTTATCTCAATCATTTGCCCTTTGGGACAGACTCCGTCCTCTTCCCACTCTAGTGTCTGTAACACAACCACTAGCACACATTTTTAATAATCCAAAATTCTTTCCTGGTATGGATACAGAGGCCTTCAGTTGGTGGACAAACAAAGGTCTATATAGGATAGGACAATACTTTACAAATCGGGGTCCTATTACCATGCCCCATTGTCTAAATAAATTTGACCTCCCTGACTCTGAAAAATTTAGATTTGAACAGATTTCACAATTCTTGAATGATATTTGGACGGAGAAACCTCTTCCTCCCAAATTTACGGACTATGAGATCTGGTGCGGATCGGCCGTGGGACAAAGGGGGGGCATTTCTGTCATCTACTCTTCACTTACTTGTACAGCTACTAAAACCTCATACATGAAAGCATGGGAAGATGACCTCCAGCTAAATTGGGATCTAGGATCCTGGCAAAAGGCCAACTTTCGCTCATTCCAAAGTATTTTGAACACCTCCCTCATGGAAGCTAACTTAAAAGTTGTCATGAGATGGTATATGACTCCCATCAGGCTTGCATCCATCTACCCAGAATCTGATCCCAACTGCTTTAGAGGCTGCCATTTATTGGGCTCGATGGTGCATATCTGGTGGGAATGTCCTAGGATCAGGCCGATCTGGAAGAAAATTTTTAATCTCATATTTAAGGTCACTTCGTGTTTAATACCTAGGTCAGCTTCTGTTGCTCTTCTCAATGACAATATTCCCAACGTTTCTAAACCAACTAGAAAACTGATTCACTTTATACTTCTGGGGACTAAAATTATTATTGCTAGATCTTGGAGGAAGCCCAGGGTATCCATTAAGGCTATACACAATAAGATCTCTTGGATTATGGCTCAAGAGAAGATGGTTAGCATATCAACTAATTTAATCCCTAAATTTGAGGCAATATGGGAACCTTGGGCAGTTTTCTGTGGCGTTTCTTTGAAGGTCAGGCATGACCCTGACCGCTCTAATTCCTAAAGGGCCTCATGTTCGGCATGTGATTTCTTCTTATTTCTTTCTTCTTCTATTCTATCTTTTCTTGGTTCTTTTATCTTTTGTTTTATTTATTTTTCTTTTATTTTTGTTTCAATGCTTAAACATGATTCAAAGATTTGATATCATTATTTACTGTGTTATTATTGCGGTATTTCCGAGTCTTAAATTTGATGGGCGTTATTGTATATGAGTGTAGTACTGTTCTTCATTAAGATTCCGAGTTCCTTTTTATTGGTTTCATATGAGGATGGCGGGCTGGGGGCCTGACCTGGGCGCAGGATGTTCCCGTTAGGGGCGTCCAGGTGGGGTGTGACTTCCCTGAATGCCTATTTTTCATTTTTTTTCTTTTTTTTTTATTCTCTTGATGAGAACATTGTGACATAAACAATTGGAAATAACCCTTTGTCATGTTTAAACAACAATTTTTTAAGATTTTCTGTACATGTCTTGAATTGAAAAATAAAAATTTATTGAAAAGAAAAATATATTCCCTGAAGTCACCCCATACCTCAGTGGCCCCCAATTTCAGGAATCCGCAATGGCCTCCTGGGCAACATCTGCAACAGTTCACATGGTGGATCAACAAGGGCCTTTACCTTTGGTTCATTTTTTAGATCATAAAGGTATTAGAAAGCCCTCTTACTTTCTGGAGACCTTGCAAATGGTAAGAGGCATTTAGACTCCCGCCAAATTACTCATTACTTACAGACATTGTACCGAGACCAGGATGACATTACCACACAGACATTTTACGAAAATAAATGTTTAAGAGGCCCGGGGACACGAGGCAGCATCTCAGAGTTACACTTTGTTTGCGGATCAGTGTTCTAAACTCTCTTACTAACTAGCCTGGGAGGTGGATCTGGGGGAGACTGTAGACGATGACGTTTGGTTCCAATGGCCGACCATGGTGCACAAGGAATTTTAAATACTTCCCTGGTGGAGGCTAATTACAAGGTATTGTCACAATGGTACCTTGTTTCCGACACAGTTAGCCAAATTTTCTCGGATGCATCGCTTCTCTGTTTCAGGGGCTGCGGCCAGGAGGGAAACATGCTCCATATTTGATGGATGTGCCCAAAAGTGAAACGGTATTGGATAAGAATATTCAGTTTAGTATATTCAGTATATTCACTCAGTGACTGGATTGAATGTTCCTAAAAATTTTAAGACGGCACTATTTTCCGACCTATCGAGTGAGCTACCTAGAAATCTCAGGACTCTCACCTTCTTTATCTTCCTGGCAGCTAAGATCACCTTAGCGTGAGCATGGAAAACTCCTGTGATAAATTCAGCATTAGTGAAAAGCAAAATCTCCTGGATCATGCTAAATGAAAAACTGGCTAGCATCCTTCGTGACCAGGATTATATATCTTGGGGTGGGGGGGGGGGCAATTCCTCTTTGTCCTTTTTCTTTCTTCTCTTTTTTCTTCCTTTCAACTTTTCCTATAACTTTGACCTGAATTTTCTAATTAGTACGTTTAAGAGTGGGCTTTAAGGCTGCCTTTAGCCTGGTCCATACTCGGAAATGTGGCTTTCTTTGGATTAGGGTAGACAAATTTGGTACAAGCAAGTATAATTTATCCTGCAGAATGTCCCTCTCCCCCCCCCCTTTTTTTTTCTCTTACCTTGGAACCAAATCCGGATAATGTTTCTCAGTTGCCAAACATGTTGATATTCACATTCCAGCACCTAAAGTAAACTATGATAATGATCTTAACTGTTGCGCTTTCACATGCCACCACCCAGCCCTCTCTGGCAAGAAGGTTATGGACACTAACTATGATATGGTATAGTTATATTGCGGCCAGAATATGCAGATTTTGACAATTTCCACTGTAACACCATTGTTTAATATGCTTTCAGACTATTGCATACCTCATTGTTTGCCTAAATACACCTTTTTCTCAATAGAAGATTATTGGAACAGAAAATTTTGAAAAAAATAAGCATTTTCTTTTTAGTTTCTATTATGACATTTTGAAAATAAGTCTTCCTGACAGACTCCATGGCAGCCTACGTGTGGGTTTAGTCCCACCTCTACTACTACCCCATAGGACTCCACTTCCATAAATCTTAGCTCTGAGCCGAGCTTCGACCCTGGAGAAGAGGAGTCGCAATACTCCGATAAGCCCTAGCTACTAGCAGCTTATGGAGTGGTCATATGGAAGAGGCTCTGGAAGATGCTACAGTCCTAACCACTGGCAGGCAAGCAGCGCATTGGCCATTCAGCCTATCGCCCTACAAGTCCGGCTTGTGTATATTATCTTGGCAGGAGTGATGAGTTTGTTCCATTTCATGGCAGCAGTTTTTATGTCACTTTTTTTTCTCTGGCTTTGTTTTTTTCCCTGTGTTTTCCCCACACGTCTATTGGGTGCAGTGTGGCTGGTAGGCATGGCGGCTGGTTCCCCCTGTGTTCCAGCCGCTGTTACTTCCTGGTTTAGTTCCAGGGCCGTTCTGCGCATGCGAGAGTCCGGCACAGGAACGAGGCTTGGTTCACACATGCACGTTGCCGTCAAAAAAACGAGTGGCCGGCGTGGCGGTGACATCACAGGGGCACCATTTTTAAACAAGAGAAAAGCCTGCAAGGTTGGGAATGCTTGCGGGCTTATAGCGGCGACTTCCCCTAGCCCCTGATCGTTTGTGCCAGGTAAGGGGCTTAAAGGGGACAGGTGGTACAGCCTGTAGGTGTGCTTTTGCTGACTCGGTTGCCTTCTTTTCCAGCCCTGATGGAATCCTCCAGGACTATAGACACGTCACCGCCTGCCTGTGGCTAGCCCTCTCGCAGCAGGTACATGGAAGAGGCTCTGGAAGATGCTACAGTCCTAACCACTGGCAGGCAAGCAGCGCATTGGCCATTCAGCCTATCGCCCTACAAGTCCGGCTTGTGTATATTATCATGGCAGGAGTGATGAGTTTGTTCCATTTCATGGCAGCAGTTTTTATGTCACTTTTTTTTCTCTGGCTTTGTTTTTTTCCCTGTGTTTTCCCCACACGTCTATTGGGTGCAGTGTGGCTGGTAGGCATGGCGGCTGGTTCCCCCTGTGTTCCAGCCGCTGTTACTTCCTGGTTTAGTTCCAGGGCCGTTCTGCGCATGCGAGAGTCCGGCACAGGAACGAGGCTTGGTTCACACATGCACGTTGCCGTCAAAAAAACGAGTGGCCGGCGTGGCGGTGACATCACAGGGGCACCATTTTTAAACAAGAGAAAAGCCTGCAAGGTTGGGAATGCTTGCGGGCTTATAGCGGCGACTTCCCCTAGCCCCTGATCGTTTGTGCCAGGTAAGGGGCTTAAAGGGGACAGGTGGTACAGCCTGTAGGTGTGCTTTTGCTGACTCGGTTGCCTTCTTTTCCAGCCCTGATGGAATCCTCCAGGACTATAGACACGTCACCCGCCTGCCTGTGGCTAGCCCTCTCGCAGCAGGTACATGGAAGAGGCTCTGGAAGATGCTACAGTCCTAACCACTGGCAGGCAAGCAGCGCATTGGCCATTCAGCCTATCGCCCTACAAGTCCGGCTTGTGTATATTATCATGGCAGGAGTGATGAGTTTGTTCCATTTCATGGCAGCAGTTTTTATGTCACTTTTTTTTCTCTGGCTTTGTTTTTTTCCCTGTGTTTTCCCCACACGTCTATTGGGTGCAGTGTGGCTGGTAGGCATGGCGGCTGGTTCCCCCTGTGTTCCAGCCGCTCTTACTTCCTGGTTTAGTTCCAGGGCCGTTCTGCGCATGCGAGAGTCCGGCACAGGAACGAGGCTTGGTTCACACATGCACGTTGCCGTCAAAAAAACGAGTGGCCGGCGTGGCGGTGACATCACAGGGGCGCCATTTTTAAACAAGAGAAAAGCCTGCAAGGTTGGGAATGCTTGCGGGCTTATAGCGGCGACTTCCCCTAGCCCCTGATCGTTTGTGCCAGGTAAGGGGCTTAAAGGGGACAGGTGGTACAGCCTGTAGTTGTGCTTTTGCTGACTCGGTTGCCTTCTTTTCCAGCCCTGATGGAATCCTCCAGGACTATAGACACGTCACCGCCTGCCTGTGGCTAGCCCTCTCGCAGCAGGTACATGGAAGAGGCTCTGGAAGATGCTACAGTCCTAACCACTGGCAGGCAAGCAGCGCATTGGCCATTCAGCCTATCGCCCTACAAGTCCGGCTTGTGTATATTATCATGGCAGGAGTGATGAGTTTGTTCCATTTCATGGCAGCAGTTTTTATGTCACTTTTTTTTCTCTGGCTTTGTTTTTTTCCCTGTGTTTTCCCCACACGTCTATCGGGTGCAGTGTGGCTGGTAGGCATGGCGGCTGGTTCCCCCTGTGTTCCAGCCGCTGTTACTTCCTGGTTTAGTTCCAGGGCCGTTCTGCGCATGCGAGAGTCCGGCACAGGAACGAGGCTTGGTTCACACATGCACGTTGCCGTCAAAAAAACGAGTGGCCGGCGTGGCGGTGACATCACAGGGGCGCCATTTTTAAACAAGAGAAAAGCCTGCAAGGTTGGGAATGCTTGCGGGCTTATAGCGGCGACTTCCCCTAGCCCCTGATCGTTTGTGCCAGGTAAGGGGCTTAAAGGGGACAGGTGGTACAGCCTGTAGGTGTGCTTTTGCTGACTCGGTTGCCTTCTTTTCCAGCCCTGATGGAATCCTCCAGGACTATAGACACGTCACCGCCTGCCTGTGGCTAGCCCTCTCGCAGCAGGTACATGGTAGGAGGTCTTCCCTGGGTTTCACCAGCTGGAGGGGGGGTAGGTGGAGCATTGTTACTGTTGTCTCCCTTAAACACAGATGCTTTCTTGTTCTCTTTTTTCTGTCAGCCCTTCTAGGTCCGATCAGCAGCGCAGCTCATGCAAAGGAAGTGACTCTTCAAAGTCTCATCGCCGGCACTCCAAGGTTCACCCTCAAGATCGAGACACCGTAGCCTGGACCCATCTCGCCCTTCCACGGCTCACTCCAGCCGTACAGCTGAATGTGTCTGCTGGGGGTGTAGGTCACAAGTACCTGTGGGCAAATTCCTATGTGACCTCTGTTACGCCAAAGCAACAGGTGAAAGAGGTGGTATGGATCAGCAACTAAAGTCTCTGGTCGAAAGGGTCATTAAGGAGAGTATGAGAGAGATGGAGGCCAGCAAGTCCCACCTATAGAGCCTCCACGCTCATCAGTGAAGGAAACTCAGGTTCAGGAAACATGGGAGTCCTCTTTGCCAAGTCACCCATCTGCTGTCCCCTTGGATAATGACTCAGAGGGGGAAGATCCCTGCACTGGATTTGACCTACGCCCTGCTGTCTCCTTTGGTTAAAGCGATCAGAAAAGCTTTAAACTGGGAAGAGGCAGTGGCGGCTCCTGCCAAACAGAGGAAGAACTTCAAGCAATTGAAGAAGTAACGTGTCAACTTCCCGTTTCTTTCTGAGCTGGGTGAAGTCATTACGGACGAGTGGGGCAAGGTGGAGAAAAAGAACTCCATGCTCTCAAAGGTACTGAGGTATCCCTTCAGAAAGAGGTTAAGCAACTGGAATCAGCTCCTCTGATGGATGCAGCCATGATGAGGCTGGTCAGACATGAGACTCTTCCTCTGGAAGATACGGTCTCTTTCAGGGATGCCTTGGATAGGCGGATAGACTCTGACCTAAATCAAGTCTATCTTACAGCAGGTATGGCTGGCAAGCCAGTCTTGGCTCTGGCTGCAATGTCAAAAGCCATGGAAATTTGGGCGGACAATGTGAATTAGACACTTAGGAATGTCTCGGAGGAACTGGTCAAGAGTTCGCCCATCCAGGAGTTGAGGTTGGCATCGGCTTTCCTGGGGGAGGCCTCGATTGATATCATCCATCTGGTGGCTTGGGTTATGCTTTCAGCAGTCCAAAATATAAATCAAAAAATACCGCAGAATTGCTCAAATAAAGTACATAAAGCAGCCAGCGCAGCTAAAGACAAAGAGCAAATAGTAACCCACAAAGAAAAATTCAGCACTCATATATACAATCACAAAACTAATAAATGTGTGACCAAATATGTGATAACTCAATGTAAGTGTGAAAACACAAAATAAATAAAAACAAAAAAATTATTTAATATTGAAAAAACGATTCAAGTGATATAATGTTCACCGATGTGAAGAAAAAGGTGTACAAAATAGACATGTGCAAAAGGAAAAAATTTGTTTTATTTCGTTTTAATTCGTTAATTAATTAATTTCGTTTAGTTAGATTCGTTAAATTTGTTAAATTCGTTTTCGGATTTCGTTTTGTTTTCGACCGAATTCGAAAATCGGTCGCATTCGAAAATATTTCAACCGAATTCGAAAATATTTCTACCGGATTCGAAATTATTTCAACATGATTCGAAATTATTTCAACCGCATTTGAAACTATTTCAACCGGATTCGAAAATATTTTGCGACCCGACTTTGGGTCCACGTATCTCAGGGTCACTTAGTAATAGAAACCCCAAATTTGGAGATGTTATAGTGCTAGTTCTACTGTGTTTGCATACCAAATTTGGGGTTTCTAGCTATAAGTGGCCCCGAGATATGTGGCCCCAAATTCGGGTCGCAAAATGTCATTCTCTGCTGCAGAAATGTGTTTGACATTTTGCGACCCGATTTTGGGTCCACGTATCTCGGGGTCACTTAGTGATAGAAACCCCAAATGTGGTATGCAAACACAGGAGAACTAGCACTACAACATCCTCAAATTTGGGGTTTCTATCGCCAACTAACCCCGAGATACGTGGACCCAAAGTCGGGTCGCAAAATATTTTTGAATCCGGTTGAAATAGTTTCAAATGCGGTTGAAATAGTTTTAAATGTGGTTGAAATTTCGAATCATGTTGATACTATTTAAAGCGGATTCGAAAATATTTTGCGACCCGACTTTGAAAAAAAAAACGAAATTGATTCTAACAGTCTGCAGGAGATCTGCAAAAAAAAAAAAAGAAGTGAAATGGCTGTTAATAGTCTACAGGAGATCTGCTAAAAAAGGAAATAGATGCTAATAGTCTGCAGGAGACCTGGTGAGAAAACTAAATAGATACTAATAGTCTGCAGGAGATCTGCAAAAAAATAAAATAAATGCTAATAGTCTGCAGGAGATCTTATGTAAAAAATAGTAATCTGCAAAAAAAAATTAAACATGAAATAGATAGTATCTATATTCTATTCTATTCTATTGTTTTTCTAGTCTATTCTCTATTTCTATTCTAATCTATTCTATCCAAAGTTAAAATTAATTAATTACATTTTTTTAATTCCTACTATTCGAAATTCAAATTTATTCTATTCGAAATTCGAATTTCATAAGATGGTTGCATATTCTTTCTATTTTATTCTATTAAATTATATTTTTTTTCTATTCTGTTCTAAACTTTTCTATTTGAATTATAAATTTTGGAAGATGGTTAGTTACTTACTTATATACATCTGTCACATAAAAAAAAAGATGTGAAATGGATGTCGATCGCAAGGCAAGTACATATGCTGTATGTCATTGTCCGAGTGCCACGTGACCGGCCACGAGTGCCACGTGACCTGCCACGTGACCAAGTTGTGGATTGTCCACTTGCCACGTCACCTGCCACAGGTTATGGGGTTCCTAGCACCAAGTGACCCCCAGATATGGGCGATATGTCAAGTGCTTTTCTGCAGCAGAGAATGAAATTTTGCGACCCGACTTTGAGGCCACGTATCTCGGGGCCACTTATAGTTAGAAACCCCAAAATATTTGGTATGCAAACACATTACAACTAGCACTACAATAACCCCCAATTTGGGGTTTCTATCACCAAGTAACCCCGTTGTAATGCTAGTTCTACTGTGTTTGCATACCAAATTTGGGGTTTCTAGCTATAAGTGGCCCCGAGATACGTGGCCCCAAATTCGGGTCGCAAAATGTCATTCTCTGCTGCAGAAATGTGTTTGACATTTTGCGACCCGATTTTGGGTCCACGTATCTCGGGGTCACTTAGTGATAGAAACCCCAAATGTGGTATGCAAACACAGGAGAACTAGCACTACAACATCCTCAAATTTGGGGTTTCTATCGCCAACTAACCCCGAGATACGTGGACCCAAAGTCGGGTCGCAAAATATTTTTGAATCCGGTTGAAATAGTTTCAAATGCGGTTGAAATAGTTTTAAATGTGGTTGAAATAATTTCGAATCATGTTGATACTATTTAAAGCGGATTCGAAAATATTTTGCGACCCGACTTTGAAAAAAAAATGAAATTGATTCTAACAGTCTGCAGGAGATCTGCAAAAAAAAAAAGAAGTGAAATGGCTGTTAATAGTCTACAGGAGATCTGCTAAAAAAAGAAATAGATGCTAATAGTCTGCAGGAGACCTGGTGAGAAAACTAAATAGATACTAATAGTCTGCAGGAGATCTGCAAAAAGAATAAAATAAATGCTTATAGTCTGCAGGAGATCTTATGTAAAAAATAGTAATCTGCAAAAAAAATTAAACATGAAATAGATCGTATCTATATTCTATTCTATTCTATTGTTTTTCTAGTCTATTCTCTGTTTCTATTCTAATCTATTCTATCCAAAGTTAAAATTAATTAATTACATTTTTTTAATTCCTACTATTCGAAATTCTAATTTATTCTATTCGAAATTCGAATTTCATAAGATGGTTGCATATTCTTTCTATTTTATTCTATTAAATTATATTTTTTTTCTATTCTGTTCTAAACTTTTCTATTTGAATTATAAATTTTGGAAGATGGTTAGTTACTTACTTATATACATCTGTCACATAAAAAAAAAGATGTGAAATGGATGTCGATCGCAAGGCAAGTACATATGCTGTATGTCATTGTCCGAGTGCCACGTGACCGGCCACGAGTGCCACGTGACCTGCCACGTGACCAAGTTGTGGATTGTCCACTTGCCACGTCACCTGCCACAAGTTATGGGGTTCCTAGCACCAAGTGACCCCCAGATATGGGCGATATGTCAAGTGCTTTTCTGCAGCAGAGAATGAAATTTTGCGACCCGACTTTGAGGCCACGTATCTCGGGGCCACTTATAGTTAGAAACCCCAAAATATTTGGTATGCAAACACATTACAACTAGCACTACAATAACCCCCAATTTGGGGTTTCTATCACCAAGTAACCCCGTTGTAATGCTAGTTCTACTGTGTTTGCATACCAAATTTGGGGTTTCTAGCTATAAGTGGCCCCGAGATACGTGGCCCCAAATTCGGGTCACAAAATGTCATTCTCTGCTGCAGAAATGTGTTTGACATTTTGCGACCCGATTTTGGGTCCACGTATCTCGGGGTCACTTAGTGATAGAAACCCCAAATGTGGTATGCAAACACAGGAGAACTAGCACTACAACATCCTCAAATTTGGGGTTTCTATCGCCAACTAACCCCGAGATACGTGGACCCAAAGTCGGGTCGCAAAATATTTTTGAATCCGGTTGAAATAGTTTCAAATGCGGTTGAAATAGTTTTAAATGTGGTTGAAATAATTTCGAATCATGTTGATACTATTTAAAGCGGATTCGAAAATATTTTGCGACCCGACTTTGAAAAAAAAAATGAAATTGATTCTAACAGTCTGCAGGAGATCTGCAAAAAAAAAAAAAAGAAGTGAAATGGCTGTTAATAGTCTACAGGAGATCTGCTAAAAAAAGAAATAGATGCTAATAGTCTGCAGGAGACCTGGTGAGAAAACTAAATAGATACTAATAGTCTGCAGGAGATCTGCAAAAAGAATAAAATAAATGCTAATAGTCTGCAGGAGATCTTATGTAAAAAATAGTAATCTGCAAAAAAAATTAAACATGAAATAGATAGTATCTATATTCTATTCTATTCTATTGTTTTTCTAGTCTATTCTCTATTTCTATTCTAATCTATTCTATCCAAAGTTAAAATTAATTAATTACATTTTTTTAATTCCTACTATTCGAAATTCAAATTTATTCTATTCGAAATTCGAATTTCATAAGATGGTTGCATATTCTTTCTATTTTATTCTATTAAATTATATTTTTTTTCTATTCTGTTCTAAACTTTTCTATTTGAATTATAAATTTTGGAAGATGGTTAGTTACTTACTTATATACATCTGTCACATAAAAAAAAGATGTGAAATGGATGTCGATCGCAAGGCAAGTACATATGCTGTATGTCATTGTCCGAGTGCCACGTGACCGGCCACGAGTGCCACGTGACCTGCCACGTGACCAAGTTGTGGATTGTCCACTTGCCACGTCACCTGCCACAAGTTGTGGGGTTCCTAGCACCAAGTGACCCCCAGATATGGGCGATATGTCAAGTGCTTTTCTGCAGCAGAGAATGAAATTTTGCGACCCGACTTTGAGGCCACGTATCTCGGGGCCACTTATAGTTAGAAACCCCAAAATATTTGGTATGCAAACACATTACAACTAGCACTACAATAACCCCCAATTTGGGGTTTCTATCACCAAGTAACCCCGTTGTAATGCTAGTTCTACTGTGTTTGCATACCAAATTTGGGGTTTCTAGCTATAAGTGGCCCCGAGATACGTGGCCCCAAATTCGGGTCACAAAATGTCATTCTCTGCTGCAGAAAAGTACTTGACATATCGCCCATATCTGGGAGTCACTTGGTGCTAGGAACCCCATAACTTGTGGCAGGTGACGTGGCAAGTGGACAATCCACAACTTGGTCACGTGGCAGGTCACGTGACTCTCGTGGCCGTTCACCTGGCACTCGTGGCAGGTGTCGTGGCACTCGTGGCAGGTGTTGTGGCAAGTGGACAATGACATACAGCATATGTACTTGCCTTGCGATTGACATCCGTGACAGCCATTTCACATCTTTTTTTTTATGTGACAGATGTATATAAGTAAGTAAATAACCTTCTTCCAAAATTTATAATTCAAATAGAAAAGATTAGAACAGAATAGAAAAAAAATATAATTTAGAAGAATAAAATAGAAAGAATATACAACCATCTTCTGAAATTCGAATTTCGAATAGAATAAATTTGAATTTCGAATAGTATGAATTCAAATTTTTTAATTAATTAATTTTAACTTTGGATAGAAAAGATTATAATAAAATAGAAAATAGACTAGAAAAACAATAACCCCAAATTTGGGGTTTCTATCACCAAGTAACCCCGAGATACATGGACCCAAATTCGGGTCACAAAATATTTTCGAATCCGGTTGAAATAGTTTCAAATGCAGTTGAAATAATTTTGAATCATGTTGATACTATTTCAACCGGATTCGAAAATATTTTGCGACCCGACTTTGAAAAAAAAAATGAAATTGATTCTAACAGTCTGCAGGAGATCTGCAAAAAAAAAAAAAGAAGTGAAATGGCTGTTAATAGTCTACAGGAGATCTGCTAAAAAAAGAAATAGATGCTAATAGTCTGCAGGAGACCTGGTGAGAAAACTAAATAGATACTAATAGTCTGCAGGAGATCTGCAAAAAGAATAAAATAAATGCTAATAGTCTGCAGGAGATCTTATGTAAAAAATAGTAATCTGCAAAAAAAATTAAACATGAAATAGATAGTATCTATATTCTATTCTATTCTATTGTTTTTCTAGTCTATTCTCTATTTCTATTCTAATCTATTCTATCCAAAGTTAAAATTAATTAATTACATTTTTTTAATTCCTACTATTCGAAATTCAAATTTATTCTATTCGAAATTCGAATTTCATAAGATGGTTGCATATTCTTTCTATTTTATTCTATTAAATTATATTTTTTTTCTATTCTGTTCTAAACTTTTCTATTTGAATTATAAATTTTGGAAGATGGTTAGTTACTTACTTATATACATCTGTCACATAAAAAAAAGATGTGAAATGGATGTCGATCGCAAGGCAAGTACATATGCTGTATGTCATTGTCCGAGTGCCACGTGACCGGCCCACGAGTGCCACGTGACCTGCCACGTGACCAAGTTGTGGATTGTCCACTTGCCACGTCACCTGCCACAAGTTATGGGGTTCCTAGCACCAAGTGACCCCCAGATATGGGCGATATGTCAAGTGCTTTTCTGCAGCAGAGAATGAAATTTTGCGACCCGACTTTGAGGCCACGTATCTCGGGGCCACTTATAGTTAGAAACCCCAAAATATTTGGTATGCAAACACATTACAACTAGCACTACAATAACCCCCAATTTGGGGTTTCTATCACCAAGTAACCCCGTTGTAATGCTAGTTCTACTGTGTTTGCATACCAAATTTGGGGTTTCTAGCTATAAGTGGCCCTGAGATACGTGGCCCCAAATTCGGGTCACAAAATGTCATTCTCTGCTGCAGAAAAGTACTTGACATATCGCCCATATCTGGGAGTCACTTGGTGCTAGGAACCCCATAACTTGTGGCAGGTGACGTGGCAAGTGGACAATCCACAACTTGGTCACGTGGCAGGTCACGTGACTCTCGTGGCCGTTCACCTGGCACTCGTGGCAGGTGTCGTGGCACTCGTGGCAGGTGTTGTGGCAAGTGGACAATGACATACAGCATATGTACTTGCCTTGCGATTGACATCCGTGACAGCCATTTCACATCTTTTTTTTTATGTGACAGATGTATATAAGTAAGTAAATAACCTTCTTCCAAAATTTATAATTCAAATAGAAAAGATTAGAACAGAATAGAAAAAAAATATAATTTAGAAGAATAAAATAGAGAGAACAACCATCTTCTGAAATTCGAATTTCGAATAGAATAAATTTGAATTTCGAATAGTATGAATTCAAATTTTTTAATTAATTAATTTTAACTTTGGATAGAAAAGATTATAATAAAATAGAAAATAGACTAGAAAAACAATAACCCCAAATTTGGGGTTTCTATCACCAAGTAACCCCGAGATACATGGACCCAAATTCGGGTCACAAAATATTTTAGAATCCGGTTGAAATAGTTTCAAATGCAGTTGAAATAATTTTGAATCATGTTGATACTATTTCAACAGGATTCGAAAATATTTTGCGACCCGACTTTGAAAAAAAAAATGAAATTGATTCTAACAGTCTGCAGGAGATCTGCAAAAAAAAAAAAGAAGTGAAATGGCTGTTAATAGTCTACAGGAGATCTGCTAAAAAAAGAAATAGATGCTAATAGTCTGCAGGAGACCTGGTGAGAAAACTAAATAGATACTAATAGTCTGCAGGAGATCTGCAAAAAAAATAAAATAAATGCTAATAGTCTGCAGGAGATCTTATGTAAAAAATAGTAATCTGCAAAAAAATTAAACATGAAATAGATAGTATCTATATTCTATTCTATTCTATTGTTTTTCTAGTCTATTCTCTATTTCTATTCTAATCTATTCTATCCAAAGTTAAAATTAATTAATTACATTTTTTTAATTCCTACTATTCGAAATTCAAATTTATTCTATTCGAAATTCGAATTTCATAAGATGGTTGCATATTCTTTCTATTTTATTCTATTAAATTATATTTTTTTTCTATTCTGTTCTAAACTTTTCTATTTGAATTATAAATTTTGGAAGATGGTTAGTTACTTACTTATATACATCTGTCACATAAAAAAAAAAGATGTGAAATGGATGTCGATCGCAAGGCAAGTACATATGCTGTATGTCATTGTCCGAGTGCCACGTGACCGGCCACGAGTGCCACGTGACCTGTCACGTGACCAAGTTGTGGATTGTCCACTTGCCACGTCACCTGCCACAAGTTATGGGGTTCCTAGCACCAAGTGACCCCCAGATATGGGCGATATGTCAAGTGCTTTTCTGCAGCAGAGAATGAAATTTTGCGACCCGACTTTGAGGCCACGTATCTCGGGGCCACTTATAGTTAGAAACCCCAAAATATTTGGTATGCAAACACATTACAACTAGCACTACAATAACCCCCAATTTGGGGTTTCTATCACCAAGTAACCCCGTTGTAATGCTAGTTCTACTGTGTTTGCATACCAAATTTGGGGTTTCTAGCTATAAGTGGCCCCGAGATACGTGGCCCCAAATTCGGGTCGCAAAATGTCATTCTCTGCTGCAGAAATGTGTTTGACATTTTGCGACCCGATTTTGGGTCCACGTATCTCGGGGTCACTTAGTGATAGAAACCCCAAATGTGGTATGCAAACACAGGAGAACTAGCACTACAACATCCTCAAATTTGGGGTTTCTATCGCCAACTAACCCCGAGATACGTGGACCCAAAGTCGGGTCGCAAAATATTTTTGAATCCGGTTGAAATAGTTTCAAATGCGGTTGAAATAGTTTTAAATGTGGTTGAAATAATTTCGAATCATGTTGATACTATTTAAAGCGGATTCGAAAATATTTTGCGACCCGACTTTGAAAAAAAAAAATGAAATTGATTCTAACAGTCTGCAGGAGATCTGCAAAAAAAAAAAGAAGTGAAATGGCTGTTAATAGTCTACAGGAGATCTGCTAAAAAAAGAAATAGATGCTAATAGTCTGCAGGAGACCTGGTGAGAAAACTAAATAGATACTAATAGTCTGCAGGAGATCTGCAAAAAGAATAAAATAAATGCTAATAGTCTGCAGGAGATCTTATGTAAAAAATAGTAATCTGCAAAAAAAATTAAACATGAAATAGATAGTATCTATATTCTATTCTATTATATTGTTTTTCTAGTCTATTCTCTATTTCTATTCTAATCTATTCTATCCAAAGTTAAAATTAATTAATTACATTTTTTTAATTCCTACTATTCGAAATTCAAATTTATTCTATTCGAAATTCGAATTTCATAAGATGGTTGCATATTCTTTCTATTTTATTCTATTAAATTATATTTTTTTTCTATTCTGTTCTAAACTTTTCTATTTGAATTATAAATTTTGGAAGATGGTTAGTTACTTACTTATATACATCTGTCACATAAAAAAAAGATGTGAAATGGATGTCGATCGCAAGGCAAGTACATATGCTGTATGTCATTGTCCGAGTGCCACGTGACCGGCCACGAGTGCCACGTGACCTGCCACGTGACCAAGTTGTGGATTGTCCACTTGCCACGTCACCTGCCACAAGTTATGGGGTTCCTAGCACCAAGTGACCCCCAGATATGGGCGATATGTCAAGTGCTTTTCTGCAGCAGAGAATGAAATTTTGCGACCCGACTTTGAGGCCACGTATCTCGGGGCCACTTATAGTTAGAAACCCCAAAATATTTGGTATGCAAACACATTACAACTAGCACTACAATAACCCCCAATTTGGGGTTTCTATCACCAAGTAACCCCATTGTAATGCTAGTTCTACTGTGTTTGCATACCAAATTTGGGGTTTCTAGCTATAAGTGGCCCCGAGATACGTGGCCCCAAATTCGGGTCACAAAATGTCATTCTCTGCTGCAGAAAAGTACTTGACATATCGCCCATATCTGGGAGTCACTTGGTGCTAGGAACCCCATAACTTGTGGCAGGTGACGTGGCAAGTGGACAATCCACAACTTGGTCACGTGGCAGGTCACGTGACTCTCGTGGCCGTTCACCTGGCACTCGTGGCAGGTGTCGTGGCACTCGTGGCAGGTGTTGTGGCAAGTGGACAATGACATACAGCATATGTACTTGCCTTGCGATTGACATCCGTGACAGCCATTTCACATCTTATTTTTATGTGACAGATGTATATAAGTAAGTAAATAACCTTCTTCCAAAATTTATAATTCAAATAGAATAGAAAAAAAATATAATTTAGAAGAATAAAATAGAAAGAATATACAACCATCTTCTGAAATTCGAATTTCGAATAGAATAAATTTGAATTTCGAATAGTATGAATTCAAATTTTTTAATTAATTAATTTTAACTTTGGATAGAAAAGATTATAATTAGGGATGTCCCGATACCGATACTAGTATCGGTATCGGCACCGATACCGAGCATTTGCCTGAGTACTTGTACTCGGGCAAATGCTCCCGATGCTTCACCCGATACTTGCCATCCCAATCAGTGTCCTCCTCCGTTTAGCCGTCCCAATAGGTGTCCCCCTCCGTGCTGCCATCTCAATCAGTGTCCTCCTCCGTGCCGCCGTCCCAATAGGTGTCCCCCTCCGTGCTGCCATCTCAATCAGTGTCCTCCTCCGTGCCGCCGTCCCAATAGGTGTCCCCCTCCGTGCTGCCATCTCAATCAGTGTCCTCCTCCGTGCCGCCGTCCCAATAGGTGTCCCCCTCCGTGCTGCCATCTCAATCAGTGTCCTCCTCCGTGCCGCCGTCCCAATAGGTGTCCCCCTCCGTGCTGCCATCTCAATCAGTGTCCTCCTCCGTGCCGCCGTCCCAATAGGTGTCCCCCTCCGTGCTGCCATCCCCCTCTGTTCTCCTCCACCACCCCCTCGATCTGTCAGGATGGAGAGCGGAGGTAGGAGCCGGTAAATCCGGCTCCTTACTGTTCGGAATGTACAGAGTCAGTGATCACTGACTCTGTCCATTCACATAACTGAAACATCGTAAACTGTGTTTACAATGTTTTAGTTTATGAATGAAGAGAAGCCGCGGTCTTCTCTCCATTCATTTTCAGCGCAGCAGAGGCTGCTGAGAAAGGGACTGGGGAATCTGTCCCTAGTCCCTTTCTCTGTCTCAAAGGGGAGATGTCAGAGGTCTGTTAAGACCCCTGATATCTCACCAAAGCCCCCCAACAGGGCTGATAAAAAAATAAAAAATGTAATAAAAAAATAAATAATAAAGAAATGAATTGTAAAAAATAAATAAAATAAAATAGAAGAAAAAACACACTGACACTGTCCACCCCCCACCCCTTAAAAAAAGAAAACATTATAAAAAATCAATCAATAAATAAATAAAAAAAATTGTAAAAAAAAAAAAAAAATTGTAAAAAAAAAAAAAAATTTTTTTTTTTTAAAGAGATAAAAAAAAAAGTATCGGTATTCGGTATCGGCGAGTACTTGGAAAAAAGTATCGGTACTTGTACTCGGTCTTAAAAAAGTGGTATCGGGACAACCCTAATTATAATAAAATAGAAAATAGACTAGAAAAACAATAACCCCAAATTTGGGGTTTCTATCGCCAAGTAACCCCGAGATACATGGACCCAAATTCGGGTCACAAAATATTTTCGAATCCGGTTGAAATAGTTTCAAATGCAGTTGAAATAATTTTGAATCATGCTGATACTATTTCAACCGGATTCGAAAATATTTTGCGACCCGACTTTGAAAAAAAAATGAAATTGATTCTAACAGTCTGCAGGAGATCTGCAAAAAAAAAAGAAGTGAAATGGCTGTTAATAGTCTACAGGAGATCTGCTAAAAAAAGAAATAGATGCTAATAGTCTGCAGGAGACCTGGTGAGAAAACTAAATAGATACTAATAGTCTGCAGGAGATCTGCAAAAAAAATAAAATAAATGCTAATAGTCTGCAGGAGATCTTATGTAAAAAATAGTAATCTGCAAAAAAAATTAAACATGAAATAGATAGTATCTATATTCTATTCTATTCTATTGTTTTTCTAGTCTATTCTCTATTTCTATTCTAATCTATTCTATCCAAAGTTAAAATTAATTAATTACATTTTTTTAATTCCTACTATTCGAAATTCAAATTTATTCTATTCGAAATTCGAATTTCATAAGATGGTTGCATATTCTTTCTATTTTATTCTATTAAATTATATTTTTTTTCTATTCTGTTCTAAACTTTTCTATTTGAATTATAAATTTTGGAAGATGGTTAGTTACTTACTTATATACATCTGTCACATAAAAAAAAGATGTGAAATGGATGTCGATCGCAAGGCAAGTACATATGCTGTATGTCCTTGTCCGAGTGCCACGTGACCGGCCACGAGTGCCACGTGACCTGCCACGTGACCAAGTTGTGGATTGTCCACTTGCCACGTCACCTGCCACAAGTTATGGGGTTCCTAGCACCAAGTGACCCCCAGATATGGGCGATATGTCAAGTGCTTTTCTGCAAAAGAGAATGAAATTTTGCGACCCGACTTTGAGGCCATGTATCTCGGGGCCACTTATAGTTAGAAACCCCAAAATATTTGGTATGCAAACACATTACAACTAGCACTACAATAACCCCCAATTTGGGGTTTCTATCACCAAGTAACCCCGTTGTAATGCTAGTTCTACTGTGTTTGCATACCAAATTTGGGGTTTCTAGCTATAAGTGGCCCCGAGATACGTGGCCCCAAATTCGGGTCGCAAAATGTCATTCTCTGCTGCAGAAATGTGTTTGACATTTTGCGACCCGATTTTGGGTCCACGTATCTCGGGGTCACTTAGTGATAGAAACCCCAAATGTGGTATGCAAACACAGGAGAACTAGCACTACAACATCCTCAAATTTGGGGTTTCTATCGCCAACTAACCCCGAGATACGTGGACCCAAAGTCGGGTCGCAAAATATTTTTGAATCCGGTTGAAATAGTTTCAAATGCGGTTGAAATAGTTTTAAATGTGGTTGAAATAATTTCGAATCATGTTGATACTATTTAAAGCAGATTCGAAAATATTTTGCGACCCGACTTTGAAAAAAAAAAATGAAATTGATTCTAACAGTCTGCAGGAGATCTGCAAAAAAAAAAAGAAGTGAAATGGCTGTTAATAGTCTACAGGAGATCTGCTAAAAAAAGAAATAGATGCTAATAGTCTGCAGGAGACCTGGTGAGAAAACTAAATAGATACTAATAGTCTGCAGGAGATCTGCAAAAAGAATAAAATAAATGCTAATAGTCTGCAGGAGATCTTATGTAAAAAATAGTAATCTGCAAAAAAAATTAAACATGAAATAGATAGTATCTATATTCTATTCTATTCTATTGTTTTTCTAGTCTATTCTCTATTTCTATTCTAATCTATTCTATCCAAAGTTAAAATTAATTAATTACATTTTTTTTAATTCCTACTATTCGAAATTCAAATTTATTCTATTCGAAATTCGAATTTCATAAGATGGTTGCATATTCTTTCTATTTTATTCTATTAAATTATATTTTTTTTCTATTCTGTTCTAAACTTTTCTATTTGAATTATAAATTTTGGAAGATGGTTAGTTACTTACTTATATACATCTGTCACATAAAAAAAAAGATGTGAAATGGATGTCGATCGCAAGGCAAGTACATATGCTGTATGTCATTGTCCGAGTGCCACGTGACCGGCCACGAGTGCCACGTGACCTGCCACGTGACCAAGTTGTGGATTGTCCACTTGCCACGTCACCTGCCACAAGTTATGGGGTTCCTAGCACCAAGTGACCCCCAGATATGGGCGATATGTCAAGTGCTTTTCTGCAGCAGAGAATGAAATTTTGCGACCCGACTTTGAGGCCACGTATCTCGGGGCCACTTATAGTTAGAAACCCCAAAATATTTGGTATGCAAACACATTACAACTAGCACTACAATAACCCCCAATTTGGGGTTTCTATCACCAAGTAACCCCGTTGTAATGCTAGTTCTACTGTGTTTGCATACCAAATTTGGGGTTTCTAGCTATAAGTGGCCCCGAGATACGTGGCCCCAAATTCGGGTCACAAAATGTCATTCTCTGCTGCAGAAAAGTACTTGACATATCGCCCATATCTGGGAGTCACTTGGTGCTAGGAACCCCATAACTTGTGGCAGGTGACGTGGCAAGTGGACAATCCACAACTTGGTCACGTGGCAGGTCACGTGACTCTCGTGGCCGTTCACCTGGCACTCGTGGCAGGTGTAGTGGCACTCGTGGCAGGTGTTGTGGCAAGTGGACAATGACATACAGCATATGTACTTGCCTTGCGATTGACATCCGTGACAGCCATTTCACATCTTTTTTTTATGTGACAGATGTATATAAGTAAGTAAATAACCTTCTTCCAAAATTTATAATTCAAATAGAAAAGATTAGAACAGAATAGAAAAAAAATATAATTTAGAAGAATAAAATAGAAAGAATATACAACCATCTTCTGAAATTCGAATTTCGAATAGAATAAATTTGAATTTCGAATAGTATGAATTCAAATTTTTTAATTAATTAATTTTAACTTTGGATAGAAAAGATTATAATAAAATAGAAAATAGACTAGAAAAACAATAACCCCAAATTTGGGGTTTCTATCACCAAGTAACCCCGAGATACATGGACCCAAATTCGGGTCACAAAATATTTTCGAATCCGGTTGAAATAGTTTCAAATGCAGTTGAAATAATTTTGAATCATGTTGATACTATTTCAACCGGATTCGAAAATATTTTGCGACCCGATTTGGGTCCATGTATTTTGGGGTTACTTGGTGATAGAAACCCAAAATTTGGAGATGTTGTAGTGCTAGTTCTACTCTGTTTGCATACTAAATTTGGGGTTTCTAGCTACAAGTGGCCCCGAGATATGTGGCCCCAAATTCGGGTCGCAAAATGTCATTCTCTGCTCCAGTAAAGTGCTTGACATTTTGCGACCCGAATTTGGGTCCACGTATCTCGGGGTCACTTAGTTATAGAAACCCCAAATTTGGAGATGTTATAGTGCTAGTTCTACTGTGTTTGCATACCAAATTTGGGGTTTCTAGCTACAAGTGGCCCCGAGATATGTGGCCCCAAATTCGGGTCGCAAAATGTCATTCTCTGCTGCAGAAATGTGTTTGACATTTTGCGACCCGATTTTGGGTCCACGTATCTCAGGGTCACTTAGTAATAGAAACCCCAAATTTGGAGATGTTATAGTGCTAGTTCTACTGTGTTTGCATACCAAATTCGGGGTTTCTAGCTACAAGTGGCCCCGAGATATGTGGCCCCAAAATTGGGTCGCAAAATGTCATTCTCTGCTCCAGTAAAGTGCTTGACATTTTGCGACCCGACTTTGGGTCCACGTATCTCGGGGTCACTTAGTTATAGAAACCCCAAATTTGGAGATGTTATAGTGCTAGTTCTACTGTGTTTGCATACTAAATTTGGGGTTTCTAGCTACAAGTGGCCCCGAGATATGTGGCCCCAAATTCGGGTCGCAAAATGTCATTCTCTGCTGCAGAAATGTGTTTGACATTTTGCTACCCGATTTTGGGTCCACTTATCTCGGGGTCACTTAGTGATAGAAACCCCAAATGTGGTATGCAAACACAGGAGAACTAGCACTACAACATCCTCAAATTTGGGGTTTCTATCGCCAACTAACCCCGAGATACGTGGACCCAAAGTCGGGTCGCAAAATATTTTTGAATCCGGTTGAAATAGTTTCAAATGCGGTTGAAATAGTTTTAAATGTGGTTGAAATAATTTCGAATCATGTTGATACTATTTAAAGCGGATTCGAAAATATTTTGCGACCCGACTTTGAAAAGAAAAATGAAATTGATTCTAACAGTCTGCAGGAGATCTGCAAAAAAAAAAAGAAGTGAAATGGCTGGTAATAGTCTACAGGAGATCTGCTAAAAAAAGAAATAGATGCTAATAGTCTGCAGGAGACCTGGTGAGAAAACTAAATAGATACTAATAGTCTGCAGGAGATCTGCAAAAAAATAAAATAAATGCTAATAGTCTGCAGGAGATCTTATGTAAAAAATAGTAATCTGCAAAAAAAAATTAAACATGAAATAGATAGTATCTATATTCTATTCTATTCTATTGTTTTTCTAGTCTATTCTCTATTTCTATTCTAATCTATTCTATCCAAAGTTAAAATTAATTAATTACATTTTTTTAATTCCTACTATTCGAAATTCAAATTTATTCTATTCGAAATTCGAATTTCATAAGATGGTTGCATATTCTTTCTATATTATTCTATTAAATTATATTTTTTTTCTATTCTGTTCTAAACTTTTCTATTTGAATTATACATTTTGGAAGATGGTTAGTTACTTACTTATATACATCTGTCACATAAAAAAAAAGATGTGAAATGGATGTCGATCGCAAGGCAAGTACATATGCTGTATGTCATTGTCCGAGTGCCACGTGACCGGCCACGAGTGCCACGTGACCGGCCACGAGTGCCACGTGACCTGCCACGTGACCAAGTTGTGGATTGTCCACTTGCCACGTCACCTGCCACAAGTTATGGGGTTCCTAGCACCAAGTGACCCCTAGATATGGGCGATATGTCAAGTAGGGATGAGCTTCGTGTTCGAGTCGAACGTACGTTCGACTCGAACATCGGCTGTTCGATCGTTCGACGAAGATCGAACGATTTGGGCCGTTCGCGCCTAATTCGAGTGACGCGAACGGCCGACAATGCACTACGCCATCGCAGTGTCATCCAGGCGCTGTGATTGGCCAAGCATGCACTGTGACCCCGCATGCTTGGCCAATCACAGCGCCGGCAGCGAGGAGAGCAATGATTGGCCACAGGCAGGATGCCTGTGGCCAATTATTGCTGAGGGGGTTTAGTACACGCCCCACACTATAAAAGGCCGCCAGCGCGGCGGCCTTGTGTAGTGTGTTCCGGAGCAGGGAAAGAGAAGCATAGGCAGGGACAGTGTCATTTTTTTCCTTTACTAAAACTGGATTCCTTGTGTTTAGGGACAAATAAGGATAGGTAGGGAGAGTGTCAGTGTGTTATTCTGTGCTAAACCTTGTTTGTAGGGACAGAGAAGGACAGTGAGGGAAAGTGTCAGTGTGCTCTTCTGTTCTAAACCAATCTTGCTGAACCATATTTGAAATCCTTGAGTTTAGGGACAGAGAGGTACAGTGAGGGAAAGTGTCAGTGTGCTATTCTGTTCTAAACCAATCTTGCTGAACCATATTTGAAATCCTTGAGTTTAGGGACAGAGAGGTACAGTGAGGGAAAGTGTCAGTGTGCTATTCTGTTCTAAACCAATCTTGCTGAACCATATTTGAAATCCTTGAGTTTAGGGACAGAGAAGGACACTCGTGGAAACTATCAGTGTGCTATTCTGTGCTAAATCTTGTTTGTAGGGACAGAGAAGGACAGTGAGTGAAACTGACAGTGTGCTATTCTGTTCTAAACCAATCTTGCTGAACCATATTTGAAATCCTTGAGTTTAGGGACAGAGAGGTACAGTGAGGGAAAGTATCAGTGAGCTATTATGTTCTAAACCAATCTTGCTGAACCATATTTGAAATCCTTGAGTTTAGGGACAGAGAAGGACACTCGTGGAAACTATCAGTGTGCTATTCTGTGCTAAATCTTGTTTGTATGGACAGAGAAGGACAGTGAGTGAAACTGACAGTGTGCTATTCTGTTCTAAACCAATCTTGCTGAACCATATTTGAAATCCTTGAGTTTAGGGACAGAGAGGTACACTGAGGGAAAGTGTCAGTGAGCTATTCTGTTCTAAACCAATCTTGCTGAACCATATTTGAAAGCCTTGAGTTTAGAGACAGAGAAGGACACTCGTGGAAACTATCAGTGTGCTATTCTGTGCTAAATCTTGTTTGTAGGGACAGAGAAGGACAGTGAGTGAAACTGACAGTGTGCTATTCTGTTCTAAACCAATCTTGCTGAACCATATTTGAAATCCTTGAGTTTAGGGACAGAGAAGGGCACTCGTGGAAACTATCAGTGTGCTATTCTGTGCTAAATCTTGTTTGTAGGGACAGAGAAGGACAGTGAGTGAAACTGACAGTGTGCTATTCTGTTCTAAATCAATCTTGCTGAACCATATTTGAAATCCTTGAGTTTAGGGACAGAGAGGTACAGTGAGGGAAAGTGTCAGTGAGCTATTCTGTTCTAAACCAATCTTGCTGAACCATATTTGAAATCCTTGAGTTTAGGGACAGAGAAGGACACTCGTGGAAACTATCAGTGTGCTATTCTGTGCTAAATCTTGTTTGTAGGGACAGAGAAGGACAGTGAGTGAAACTGACAGTGTGCTATTCTGTTCTAAACCAATCTTGCTGAACCATATTTGAAATCCTTGAGTTTAGGGACAGAGAGGTACAGTGAGGGAAAGTGTCAGTGAGCTATTCTGTTCTAAACCAATCTTGCTGAACCATATTTGAAAGCCTTGAGTTTAGGGACAGAGAAGGACACTCGTGGAAACTATCAGTGTGCTATTCTGTGCTAAATCTTGTTTGTAGGGACAGAGAAGGACAGTGAGTGAAACTGACAGTGTGCTATTCTGTTCTAAACCAATCTTGCTGAACCATATTTGAAATCCTTGAGTTTAGGGACAGAGAGGTACAGTGAGGGAAAGTGTCAGTGTGCTATTCTGTTCTAAACCAATCTTGCTGAACCATATTTGAAATCCTTGAGTTTAGGGACAGAGAAGGACACTCGTGGAAACTATCAGTGTGCTATTCTGTGCTAAATCTTGTTTGTAGGGACAGAGAAGGACAGTGAGTGAAACTGACAGTGTGCTATTCTGTTCTAAACCAATCTTGCTGAACCATATTTGAAATCCTTGAGTTTAGGGACAGAGAAGGGCACTCGTGGAAACTATCAGTGTGCTATTCTGTGCTAAATCTTGTTTGTAGGGACAGAGAAGGACAGTGAGTGAAACTGACAGTGTGCTATTCTGTTCTAAATCAATCTTGCTGAACCATATTTGAAATCCTTGAGTTTAGGGACAGAGAGGTACAGTGAGGGAAAGTGTCAGTGAGCTATTCTGTTCTAAACCAATCTTGCTGAACCATATTTGAAATCCTTGAGTTTAGGGACAGAGAAGGACACTCGTGGAAACTATCAGTGTGCTATTCTGTGCTAAATCTTGTTTGTAGGGACAGAGAAGGACAGTGAGTGAAACTGACAGTGTGCTATTCTGTTCTAAACCAATCTTGCTGAACCATATTTGAAATCCTTGAGTTTAGGGACAGAGAGGTACAGTGAGGGAAAGTGTCAGTGAGCTATTCTGTTCTAAACCAATCTTGCTGAACCATATTTGAAAGCCTTGAGTTTAGGGACAGAGAAGGACACTCGTGGAAACTATCAGTGTGCTATTCTGTGCTAAATCTTGTTTGTAGGGACAGAGAAGGACAGTGAGTGAAACTGACAGTGTGCTATTCTGTTCTAAACCAATCTTGCTGAACCATATTTGAAATCCTTGAGTTTAGGGACAGAGAGGTACAGTGAGGGAAAGTGTCAGTGTGCTATTCTGTTCTAAACCAATCTTGCTGAACCATATTTGAAATCCTTGAGTTTAGGGACAGAGAAGGACACTCGTGGAAACTATCAGTGTGCTATTCTGTGCTAAATCTTGTTTGTAGGGACAGAGAAGGACAGTGAGTGAAACTGACAGTGTGCTATTCTGTTCTAAACCAATCTTGCTGAACCATATTTGAAATCCTTGAGTTTAGGGACAGAGAAGGGCACTCGTGGAAACTATCAGTGTGCTATTCTGTGCTAAATCTTGTTTGTAGGGACAGAGAAGGACAGTGAGTGAAACTGACAGTGTGCTATTCTGTTCTAAATCAATCTTGCTGAACCATATTTGAAATCCTTGAGTTTAGGGACAGAGAGGTACAGTGAGGGAAAGTGTCAGTGAGCTATTCTGTTCTAAACCAATCTTGCTGAACCATATTTGAAATCCTTGAGTTTAGGGACAGAGAAGGACACTCGTGGAAACTATCAGTGTGCTATTCTGTGCTAAATCTTGTTTGTAGGGACAGAGAAGGACAGTGAGTGAAACTGACAGTGTGCTATTCTGTTCTAAACCAATCTTGCTGAACCATATTTGAAATCCTTGAGTTTAGGGACAGAGAGGTACAGTGAGGGAAAGTGTCAGTGAGCTATTCTGTTCTAAACCAATCTTGCTGAACCATATTTGAAAGCCTTGAGTTTAGGGACAGAGAAGGACACTCGTGGAAACTATCAGTGTGCTATTCTGTGCTAAATCTTGTTTGTAGGGACAGAGAAGGACAGTGAGTGAAACTGACAGTGTGCTATTCTGTTCTAAACCAATCTTGCTGAACCATATTTGAAATCCTTGAGTTTAGGGACAGAGAGGTACAGTGAGGGAAAGTGTCAGTGTGCTATTCTGTTCTAAACCAATCTTGCTGAACCATATTTGAAATCCTTGAGTTTAGGGACAGAGAAGGACACTCGTGGAAACTATCAGTGTGCTATTCTGTGCTAAATCTTGTTTGTAGGGACAGAGAAGGACAGTGAGTGAAACTGACAGTGTGCTATTCTGTTCTAAACCAATCTTGCTGATCCATATTTGAAATCCTTGAGTTTAGGGACAGAGAGGTACAGTGAGGGAAAGTGTCAGTGTGCTATTCTGTTCTAAACCAATCTTGCTGAACCATATTTGAAATCCTTGAGTTTAGGGACAGAGAAGGACACTCGTGGAAACTATCAGTGTGCTATTCTGTGCTAAATCTTGTTTGTAGGGACAGAGAAGGACAGTGAGTGAAACTGACAGTGTGCTATTCTGTTCTAAACCAATCTTGCTGAACCATATTTGAAATCCTTGAGTTTAGGGACAGAGAGGTACAGTGAAGGAAAGTGCCAGTGAGCTATTCTGTTCTAAACCAATCTTGCTGAACCATATTTGAAATCCTTGAGTTTAGGGACAGAGAAGGACACTCGTGGAAACTATCAGTGTGCTATTCTGTGCTAAATCTTGTTTGTAGGGACAGAGAAGGACAGTGAGTGAAACTGACAGTGTGCTATACTGTTCTAAACCAATCTTGCTGAACCATATTTGAAATCCTTGAGTTTAGGGACAGAGAGGTACAGTGAGGGAAAGTGTCAGTGTGCTATTCTGTTCTAAACCAATCTTGCTGAACCATATTTGAAATCCTTGAGTTTAGGGACAGAGAAGGACACTCGTGGAAACTATCAGTGTGCTATTCTGTGCTAAATCTTGTTTGTAGGGACAGAGAAGGACAGTGAGTGAAACTGACAGTGTGCTATTCTGTTCTAAACCAATCTTGCTGAACCATATTTGAAATCCTTGAGTTTAGGGACAGAGAGGTACAGTGAGGGAAAGTGTCAGTGAGCTATTCTGTTCTAAACCAATCTTGCTGAACCATATTTGAAATCCTTGAGTTTAGGGACAGAGAAGGACACTCGTGGAAACTATCAGTGTGCTATTCTGTGCTAAATCTTGTTTGTAGGGACAGAGAAGGTCAGTGAGTGAAACTGACAGTGTGCTATTCTGTTCTAAACCAATCTTGCTGAACCATATTTGAAATCCTTGAGTTTAGGGACAGAGAGGTACAGTGAGGGAAAGTGTCAGTGTGCTATTCTGTTCTAAACCAATCTTGCTGAACCATATTTGAAATCCTTGAGTTTAGGGACAGAGAAGGACACTCGTGGAAACTATCAGTGTGCTATTCTGTGCTAAATCTTGTTTGTAGGGACAGAGAAGGACAGTGAGTGAAACTGACAGTGTGCTATTCTGTTCTAAACCAATCTTGCTGAACCATATTTGAAATCCTTGAGTTTAGGGACAGAGAGGTACAGTGAGGGAAAGTGTCAGTGAGCTATTCTGTTCTAAACCAATCTTGCCGAACCATATTTGAAATCCTTGAGTTTAGGGACAGAGAAGGACACTCGTGGAAACTATCAGTGTGCTATTCTGTGCTAAATCTTGTTTGTAGGGACAGAGAAGGACAGTGAGTGAAACTGACAGTGTGCTATTCTGTTCTAAACCAATCTTGCTGAACCATATTTGAAATCCTTGAGTTTAGGGACAGAGAGGTACAGTGAGGGAAAGTGTCAGTGAGCTATTCTGTTCTAAACCAATCTTGCTGAACCATATTTGAAATCCTTGAGTTTAGGGACAGAGAAGGACACTCGTGGAAACTATCAGTGTGCTATTCTGTGCTAAATCTTGTTTGTAGGGACAGAGAAGGACAGTGAGTGAAAGTGTCAGTGTGCTATTCTGTTCTAAACCAATCTTGCTGAACCATATTTGAAATCCTTGAGTTTAGGGACAGAGAGGGATAGGCAGGGGACAGTGTCAGTGTCATTGTTGCTAAGCCTCCTGCACAGTATACACCTGAAGGTAGCCCTTATTGCTGTTTTTCCCATCTCCCTGCAGGCCATCCATTAAAATGTCTGGAAAGCAAACAAGGAGAGGCAGACAGTCAGGAGGAAAAAAAAGAGGGCAAGCAGGCTCTGTGTCTGGGGGCAACCGTGCTGGTCGTGGACGCGGTGCATTGTCATCAGCGCTTGTCCTTCTTTTCGGCAGCTGGACATGTTGAGCCACATCATGCCGAAGACTTGGTAGAGTGGATGACCAAGCCCACCTCATCCTCCTCATCCTCTCTCACCCAGGCTCAGGGTACTGGTAAAGCAGCTGCCAAAGCGTCCTCTTCTCTGGTATCATTATCTTCATTAGTCAATCCTTCCCTAGACCCACCATGTCCTCCTCCTGAGGAGTCCCCCGAACTGTTTGAGCACAGTGTTGGGTACATGCTCCAGGAGGATGCCCAGCGTTTCAAAGGATCTGATGATGATACCCAGATAGAGGAAGGCAGTAGCGTGAGAGCAGAGAGAGGGGATGCTCAAGAAGGACACCAATCTGGCAGTCATGCTCCAGCAGCTGCAGCATACTGCCAGATTGGCTCCAGTGATGAGGAGGGAGGGGATGATGAGGTCACTGACTCCACATGGGTGCCTAATAGGAGAGAGGAGGAGGAGGAGGATGAGGAGGAGGCACATCTCCAACGAGGCAGGATGCCCTTGGGTGGCCAGCGTATGGGCAGCACACCGACGGAATCACACCGCAGAGCTCCGCCTGTGCAGGGCGCTGCCTCTGCCCTTCATTCAAAAAGTTATTTGGTGTGGGCCTTTTTTGAGGCGAGTGCATCAGATCGCACAGCTGCTGTTTGCAACATATGTCTCAAGCGTATATCGCGTGGCCAAAACATCAGCCGTTTGGGCACCACATGCTTGATCAGACATATGTTGACCTGCCATGCAGCTCGTTGGCAAGCCTACCTTAAAGACCCACACCAAAGAACAAAGCTGACCTCTTCTTGCACCGCATCAGCTGGGATCTCCAACCCCACTATACCTTCAGTCCTCTCTGAAACCTGCTCTGAGAGGAATGAAGGTGTAGAACTAGGTGTGTCACAGCCAAGTACTTGCGGGCACTCTGCTAGCAGTACACCGACGTCCGATTCTAGCAGGCAAATTTCACTGCCCCAGCTGCTGGACCGTCGAAAGAAGTTCACTCCCAGCCATCCACATGCCCAGCGGTTGAATGCTAGCTTGGCTAAATTGCTAGCGCTTCAACTGCTGCCTTTTCAGTTGGTAGACTCGGCCCCCTTCCGTGAGTTTGTGCAATGTGCGGTTCCTCAGTGGCAGGTTCCCAAACGCCACTTTTTCTCATGGAAGGCGATTCCGGCTCTCTACAGGCATGTGGAAGGCAATGTCTTGGCCTCGCTGGACAGGGCGGTCAGCGGTAAGGTGCATATTACCGCTGACTCATGGTCCAGCAGGCATGGACAGGGACGTTACCTTTCTTTCACGGCCCATTGGGTCACTCTTTTGGCAGCTGGGAAGGATGCAGGACAAGGTGCAGTAGTGTTGGAGGTTGTTCCACCGCCACGCCTCCAAAATGCTACTACTGGTTGTGACACACCTCTCTCCTCCACCCCTCCTCTTCTTCTTCCTCCATGGCCTCTTCCTGTGGTTTGTCCTCGGAACCAGCGGTGCTCCGTAGGCGTTCAAGGGGCTACGCAAGTACGCAGGCAAAAAGATGCCATGCCGTGCTTGCGCTGGTGTGTTTGGGGGACAGGAGCCACACTGGGGCAGAGGTCCTGTCTGCTCTGCAGGGGCAGGCCGAGAGGTGGTTGACGCCACGCCAGCTTAAGCCAGGAATGGTGGTTTGCGACAATGGCACCAACCTCCTCTCCGCCCTCCGACAGGGACAACTGACCCATGTGCCCTGTATGGCTCACGTCCTTAACCTGGTGGTGCAGCGGTTCTTGGGCAGGTACCCGGGCTAACAGGATGTCCTGAGGCAGGCCAGGAAAGTCTGTGTGCATTTCCGCAGATCTTATAATGCCAGTGCTCGCCTGGCTGAGCTGCAAAAGGAGTTGAACCTGCCCAAGAACCGCCTTATATGTGACATGCCCACCAGGTGGAACTCAATGTTGGCCATGCTGCAGCGGCTGCACACGCAGCAGAGGGCCATCAATGAGTACCTGTGCGACAACGGCACCAGGACAGGGTCAGGGGAGCTTGGTTTTTTTTCACCACGCCAGTGGGGCATGATCAGGGATGCATGCACTGTCCTGACACCTTTTGAGGAGGCCACGAGGATGGTGAGCAGTGACAGTGCATGCATCAGTGACACTGTACCTCTTGTCCACCTGTTGGAGCACACGCTGCGTGGAATAATGGACAGGGCACTTGAGGCAGAACAGAGGCAGGAAGAGGAGGACTTCCTTGCCTCTCAAGGCCCCCTTTACCCAGACAGTGTTCCTTCTGTCACACCCATCGCACAGGAAGAGGAGGAGGAGGAGGAGGAGGAGGATTGTGTCAGCATGGAGGTGGAGGCTGGCACTCAGCATCAGCAGCAGTCTTTTAGGGATGATTTACAGTCCCAAGAAACCAGTGGACTTGTACGTGGCTGGGAGGAGGTGGCTGCGGATCATGTCGTCCTTAGTGACGCAGAGGACTCCGGACTGAATGCCTCAGCTAACCTACGCTGCATGGCCTCCCTGATCCTGCAAAGTCTGCGGAAGGATCCTCGTATTCTTCGGATCAAGGAGAGGGACCATTACTGGCTGGCCACTCTCCTTGATCCACGGTACAAGGGTAAGGTTGCGGACCTTATGTTACCGTCGCAGAGGGAGCAGAGGATGAGACAACTCCGGGAGGCCTTGCAGAAAGGTCTGTGCAACGCGTTCCCAGAGACTGGGAGGTTACAAACTCCTGGTCCTGGACAACGAGTTGCTGAGGCTTCGGGCAGTCAAAGAAGGAGCGGTGGGGAAGGTGGCCGTCTGACCGATGCGTTCAGACAATTCTTTAGTCCGCAGCCCCAAAGTATGATCGGTTCCAGCAACCATCGCCAGCGTCTGATATACATGGTGCAGGAATACCTAGGGGCAAGGTCAGACTTGGACACCTTCCCCACCGAAAATCCTCTGGCTTACTGGGTCTTGAGGATGGATCACTGGCCAGAGCTTGCACAGTATGCAATTGAGCTACTGGCCTGTCCTGCATCCAGCGTTCTTTCAGAATGCACATTCAGTGCTGCTGGAGGATTTGTCACGGATCACAGGGTGCGCCTGTCCACCGACTCGGTTGATCGACTGACTTTCATCAAGATGAACCAGTCTTGGATCACCACCAGCTACCACACACCTGATGCTGATATAACAGACTAATTGATTTTAAAATGTCACATCCCTTCAAGACTGATGATGATGCTGAGTGCCTGTGCTGTTATGTTGACTGGCTATCCTCCTCCTCCTCCTCAATGATACGATTAATGATGATAGCTTGGAAGATCATTTTGGTTTATGGGTGACGCCACCAGTGGCTAAGGCCCCATTTTTCAGCCCCTGTTTAACAGGGGCGTGTAATTACAATTTTTGATGCAATACTTTGCAACAGGCCTCATTGCTGTGCTCCAAGTACAGTATCTGTGAGGGGTTGCATTGTTGTGCCACCAGTGCCTAAGGCCCAATTTTTCAGCCCCTGTTCAACAGGGGCATGCAATTATAATTATTGATCTAATAATTCACAGCAGGGCCCATTGCTGCGCCCACCAAGAGTAACTGTCAGGCCTTACAGTGTTGTGGCACCAGCACCACCATCACCACCACCACCACCACCACCACCAAAGGCCCAATTTTTCAGCCCCTGTTCAACAGGGGCATGCAATTATAATTATTGATCTAATAATTCACAGCAGGGCCCATTGCTGCGCCCACCAAGAGTAACTGTCAGGCCTTACAGTGTTGTGGCACCAGCACCACCATCACCACCACCACCACCACCAAAGGCCCAATTTTTCAGCCCCTGTTCAACAGGGGCATGCAATTATAATTATTGATCTAATAATTCACAGCAGGGCCCATTGCTGCGCCCACCAAGAGTAACTGTCAGGCCTTACAGTGTTGTGGCACCAGCACCACCATCAAAGGCCCAATTTTTACTACCACTGATCAACAATTATGTTATTACAATTCCTGATATAATAGTTGACAGCAGGGCGTTCCAGCACCCACCAAGAGTAACTGTGAGTGCTTTCAGTGTTGTGCCAACACCAACACCTAAGGGGCCAATTTCTGCAGAGTATATACGGCAGGTCCCTACTTTCAAACATCCAACTTACAAACGACTACTACTTGCAAACGGAAGAAGACAACAGGAAGTGAAAGGAAATCTACCCCTTGGAAGGAAAATTCTCTCCTGTAAGAATTAATATGGGAGAAAGGTGTCTCCTCTCTACTGATGCTTTATCACCAATCCTTGTTTCAATAAAAACACCACATTTCAAAAACAGTTGTCATTGGGACGCAAAGTGAGGTGAAATGTTCTGAACAGGGGCACAGACAGCAAAAAAAATGTTACAGGGGTGATAACCCTTCCCTATGTTTTCCAAAAAGCTTAAAAAAAGGAATTTGGCATTGAGCTACACTTAAACAATGTAGCTGTTCAAAATTACAAACAGATTCTACATAAGAACAAACCTACAGTCCCTGTCTTGTATGCACCGCCTGTATACGGCTGTTCAGAGTATATAGGGCCTTTTTTATTTTGTGTGCGGGGTTCCCCTTAATATCCATACAAGACCCAAAGGGGCTGGTAATGGGCTGGGGTAGGGGGGGGGGGGGTTGATGGGGTAGCTATGCCATTTTTCTTAAAGATTTTCATCCATATTACCGGGACCAGACATTACATTAAAGCCGCAAGCAGTTTTAAATGGCTTTTTTTCCTTTAGAAATGTTATTTTGTGCAGGGACAGTTCTAAACACGGGAAACACGTGCCACTTCACAGGCATACTTTAGACACCCCCCTGGTACAATATTTAAAGGAATATTTGAATTTTTTTTCACTTTATGCATCATTAAAATGACTGCTCCCGGAAAACGTCCGTTTTTAAAACTTCTTTTTGCATTGATACATGTCCCCTGGTGCAGAACCCGGGTTCCCAAACCCTTTTTAGGACAATAACATGGATAATAGTCGTTATAATTAGCACTTTAGAATCCGAACGTTCGCATCCATTGTATTTAATAGGGTTCTAATGTTCGTGCAAACTTTCGGTCCGTTCGCGGGTTCTGGTGCGAACCGAACCCGGGGGTGTTCGGCTCATCACTAATGTCAAGTGCTTTTCTGCAGCAGAGAATGAAATTTTGCGACCCGACTTTGATGCCACGTATCTCGGGGCCACTTATAGTTAGAAACCCCAAAATATTTGGTATGCAAACACATTACAACTAGCACTACAATAACCCCCAATTTGGAGTTTCTATCACCAAGTAACCCCGTTGTAATGCTAGTTCTACTGTGTTTGCATACCAAATTTGGGGTTTCTAGCTATAAGTGGCCCCAAGATACGTGGCCCCAAAGTCGGGTCACAAAATGTCATTCTCTGCTGCAGAAAAGTACTTGACATATCGCCCATATCTTGGTGCTAGGAACCCCATAACTTGTGGCAGGTGACGTGGCAAGTGGACAATCCACAACTTGGTCACATGGCAGGTCACGTGACACTCATGGCCGTTCACCTGGCACTCGTGGCCGGTCACGTGGCACTCGTGGCAGGTGTCGTGGCACTCGTGGCAGGTGTTGTGGCAAGTGGACAATGACATACAGCATATGTACTTGCCTTGCGATCAACATCCATGACAGCCATTTCACATCTTTTTTTGTATGTAACAGATGTATATAAGTAAGTAAATAACCTTCTTCCAAAATTTATAATTCAAATAGAAAAGATTAGAACAGAATAGAAAAAAAATATAATTTAGAAGAATAAAATAGAAAGAATATACAACCATCTTCTGAAATTCCCAAATTTGGAGATGTTGTAGTGCTAGTTCTACTGTGTTTGCATACCAAATATGGGGTTTCTAGCTATAAGTGGCCTTGAGATATGTGGCCCCAAAATCGGGTCGCAAAATGTCATTCTCTGCTGCAGAAAAGTACTTGACATATCGCCCATATCTGGGGGTCACTTGGGGTTAGGAACCCCATAACTTGTGGCAGGTGACGTGGCAAGTGGACAAATAACCATCTTCCAAAATGTATAATTTAAATAGAAAAGATTAGAACAGAATAGAAAAAATATATAATTTAATAGAATAAAATAGAAAGAATATACAACCATCTTCTGAAATTCGAATTTAGTATAGAATAAATTCAAATTTTTTCATTAATTAATTTTAACTTTGGATAGAAAAAAAGATTATAATAAAATAGAAAATAGACTAGAAAAACAATAGAACAGAATAGAATATATTATATTTTATTCTATTCTGTTCTATTGTTTTTCTAGTTTATTCTTTTATAATCTATTAAAATCTTTTCTATTAAAATCGAAATCATTATATACTAAATTCGAATTTCGGAAGATGGTTATATATATTTTTTTTCCGACATTCGAATTTCGTATAGAACGAATTTGAATTTGAATAGAAACGATTAGAATAGAAATAGAGCATAGACTAGAAAAACAATAGAACAGAATAGAATATAGATACTATTTATTTCATTTTAATTTTTTTTTGCAGATTACTATTTGTTTCCATAAGATCTCCTGTGGACTATTAGCATTTATTTAATTTTTTTGCAGATCTCCTGCAGACTATTAGTATCTATTTCGTTTTCTCACCAGATCTCCTGCAGACTATTAGCATCTATTTCTTTTGTTAGCAGATCTCCTGTAGACTATTAACAGCCATTTCATGTCTTTTTTTTTTTTTTTTGCAGATCTCCTGCAGACTGTTAGAATCAATTTCATTTTTTTTTTTGCTGATTACTATTTATTTCCATTAGATCTCCTGCAGTATATTAACATCTATTGTATTTGTTTTGCAGATCTCCTGCAGACTATTAGCATCTATTTCATTTTTCTTTTATTTTTCTTTTTTTGCATTAGAGCAGCCATTTCCTTTATTTCAGCACATCTCCTGCACATCTCCTGCAGACTATTAGCATCTATTTTTTTTTTTTTGCAGATTACTATTTATTTCCATCAGATCTCCTGCAGACTATTAGCATTTATATATATTGTTTTGCAGATCTCCTGCAGACTATTAGTATCTATTTAATTTTCTCATCAGATTTGCTGACTATAACTATAAGCATCTATTTTTTTTTTTGCTGGTCTCCTGCAAACTATTAGCAACCATTTCCCTGTGAATAGAGATATAAGCGGTGATAATGTCCCTCTTGTTGTCTCTTCCTTAAACCGTTCCTCCATTCATAAATGAAATAGATGCTAATAGTCTGCAGGAGATATGCTGGAAATAAAGGAAATGGATCGTAATCTGCAAAAAATGAAAAAAATAAAAAATGAAATAGCTATTAATAGACTACAGGAGATGTGCTACAATAATGTGAGGGGTATTAGTGAGTGTGGGGGGATGGATGGAGATGCTAAGCTCTGATTGGATGGTGTATGGAGGTGATTGTCTCTCGGAGGAGGGGGGAGGTGATGACATCACAAAGTATTTTATATATTTATAAAACCATCTTCCAAAATTAGAATTTCGTATAGAGTGAATTCAAATTCGAATCGAAAAGATTATAATAGAATAGAAAATATTGGAAAGAATTGAATAGAAAAACAATAGAACAGAATAGAATAAATACAATATATATATTATATTTTATTCTATTCTGTTCTATTGTTTTTCTAGTCTATTTTCTATTTATATTCTAATCTTTTCTAATTGGAATTCGAATTCATTCTATATGAAATTCGAGTGTTGGAACATGGTTTTATATATATATATATATATATATATATATATATATATATATATTTTTTTTTAAATTGTTCTATTGTTTTTTTTATGATATTTTTTTCTATTATTTTAGAATATTTTCGATTCATTTTCGATTTTTTTCTATATGAAATTAGAATTTTGGAAAATGGTTATTTATATGTATGTATATATATGTATATTAAAAAGATAGTATAAACATAAAACAGTGAATCTGTGTCAGAAATATACTAGAAACAGCGCTGATGTTGGTGTGATTCAGGTGGCCAACTCCACATCCAAAGCATTAAACAGTTTATGGCAGATGAAACAAGAATGCAGAGTGTCCAATAATGTTCATTGGTGGTCCTAGATACAAACAGCATGCACCTTCACCGTAAAATCTGATCCACCCAGTGGGAACACACTCCCCCTCAGGGGTTTAAACTCACCAGAGCAAAGCTCAAACAATGCCTTGAACAGGGGAGTAAATCGGAACCTTTTCAGCATTCAGCATCAGCCAAGGAGATGTTTGATCAGTGGGGAAAGTGAAGCACTAATATCCCAGTGCCAGGTTTACAAGCATTCACAGCATGTCTCGCTGAGACAGTGAGTGGAAGGTGGCTGCAGCTGACGTGATCGGGTCCTCCCGCACGTGTATCGTCCCAGTGGGTGGGACTTCCTCAGCAGTATCTGCTGAGGAAGTCCCACCCACTGGGACGATACACGTGCGGGAGGACCCGATCACGTCAGCTGCAGCCACCTTCCACTCACTGTCTCAGCGAGACATGCTGTGAATGCTTGTAAACCTGGCACTGGGATATTAGTGCTTCACTTTCCCCACTGATCAAACATCTCCTTGGCTGATGCTGAATGCTGAAAAGGTTCCGATTTACTCCCCTGTTCAAGGCATTGTTTGAGCTTTGCTCTGGTGAGTTTAAACCCCTGAGGGGGAGTGTGTTCCCACTGGGTGGATCAGATTTTACGGTGAAGGTGCATGCTGTTTGTATCTAGGACCACCAATGAACATTATTGGACACTCTGCATTCTTGTTTCATCTGCCATAAACTGTTTAATGCTTTGGATGTGGAGTTGGCCACCTGAATCACACCAACATCAGCGCTGTTTCTAGTATATTTCTGACACAGATTCACTGTTTTATGTTTATACTATCTTTTTAATATCTTAAATTTTTTAAACAGCTGCTCCCTTTAGAAATTCTTTGAGTTATCAGAGAAATTCGTGTATGGTATCACATTTTTTTGTGTGTTATCCATTTCTAGTGTCGGTTACCTACTACAAGATTTTTTTGCAATTTTGCGAGTCCGAGGCGCTGAGCGGTGTATTGAAGGCCTTTATTATACACCTCATCCTAATATATATGTATATATAACCATCTTCCGAAATTCGAATTTAGTATAGAATAAATTCAAATTCGAATAGAAAAGATTAGAATAGAAAAACAATAGAATATAATAAAATATAATATATATATATATATATATATATATATATATATATATATATATATATATATATATAGTATATTTTATTCTATTCTGTTCTATTGTTTTTCTAGTCTATTTTCTATTTCTATTCTAATCTTTTCTATTCGAATTCAAATTCATTCTATACAAAATATTTATACATATAACTATCTTCTGAAATTCGAAATTCATACAGAATGAATTCAAATTCGAATAGAAAAGATTAGAATATAATAACTATAGAAAAGAATAGAATAAAAAAATATATAGACGGTCATATTCTATTGTATTTTATTACATTCTATTCAATTCTATTCTATTCTCTACTATTCTTTTATTTCTATTCTATTGCTTTTTATTTTTATATTCTATTTTATTGTATTCTTTTTTTAAAAACGATTTATATTTTTTCTAATTCGATTGAATTTGATTCGAATTCGAGTCGAAAATATTTCAAATTCGATTCGAAAATATTTCGAATTCAATTCGAAAATATTTCGAATTCGATTCGAATTTCGTCCGCGATTTTTCAATTCGAAAAAATTCGGATTCGGTTAAATTCGTTAGTATTGTAATTCGGTAATTCGGATGCATCCGAATGTCCGAATAATGAAAAATTTGTCCGAATTTCGATTCGGAAGGAAACGAAATGCACATGTCTAGTACAAAACAAGAGGGGGGTTAAATTAAAATGTCCTGAAGTAGGTGAACACTTTCAGTAGGTTGACATCACTGAGGCATCAACGGAAATATGACAGAAGAAAGAACTTGCAAGGAAAATCACCACGACTGTGTTAAGGCTTACCGGAAACAGTGGACTTAAAGGAGCATATACCTCTTAAGTCATGCTGTCTTGTGCAGATATTTACTGTTTAAAGTGATGTATCGTATACGATCACTGATCCAGGTCACTACGATCACTGATCTGGGTCAAAACAGCACTGGTCATCGGCAGGTTCTCAGTGGAACATACGGGTGAAGTTCACATAGAGGGAAGGAGGACCAAGGGATATCCATGTGCTTTAGGATGTAAGCAAAAATTAAAGAAAGGTTCCACATAGTGTGATATCGTTTAAAAAATTGGTTTAATATAAAAAAAGGTAAAGCAGGAACACTCACATTTCAAATTAAGATAAAAGGCTCTTACAGAGACATGGAATAGCGCAATGATGTTGGCAGGACTCGCCCCGACGCGTTTCGTCTACTTAGACGTCACCTGGCGTGTGAGTCCTTGCCACAGACGCCGCGCTTATATAGACAGTGTGGAGCCAACTTGAATCACGTACCAACTAGAAGTTTCCGTGTGGAAGGTGAGTCACTTCTGGTCTGCGAAATTACATAAAACATTGTGATTAAAGCCTCGATAAGGAGGCTAAATATAAATGGTGCAGTACAAGGGAGCGTGCCAAGAAGCCGATATTGCTGGCTGGCACGGATCAAAATATCATGATAATATATTTGTTTATCCAATAAATGATAGAGCATACTGCACCATTTATATTTAGCCTCCTTATCGAGGCTTTAATCACAATATTTTATTTCATTTCGCAGATCGGAAATTGGATAACGCCATAATCCGTGCCACCGGAGGTAATTCGGGGGTTCCTCCCTCAGGACCGGCGTTTGCAAGGCCAGAGAAGATCGTTTCCAATGAAACAGAACCAGGAGCGTGCCAGGGAAGCACGTAGTTACAGGCCAGGCTGTGAGTTCTCCAGATTTTGGAAGGTAAGACAGTCATCTTTCAAGAAGACTGTCAAGAGCAGTTCGACGGGTGAGAGGGAACCGACCAAGTCTTTTTGAGATCGGTCCCGCCCAGATGGGCCGGGTTGGGGCCTCACCTTCTCTGCTTCCGGCATGTCTGGGCGGCCTCGATTCAAGACTTTTGGACCATTAGAACGGTCTCTTCAGGTCATGCCTGGACCTTCAGCAGCGCTCCCAGGCTCAGGTGTGTTCCCAAGTCTCTTCCGGCATCAGAAGAAAAAAGGCAGATCCTATCAGCCTATGTAAAATCTTTATTGAAACAATGCACCGCTATTCCTGTCCCAGACGACCAGTGAGGCATGGGGATGTATTCTCCTCTCTTTATGGCACAAAAGAAGAACAGTGCATGGAGGCCTGTCATAGATCTGACCCATCTGAACCGTTTCATCAGGAAAGAAAGGTTCAAAATGGAGACCCTCTCCACAATCCAGCAGTCAGTCCAACCAGGAGACTGGCTGGTCTCTATAGACCTCAAGGACGCTTATTTCCACGTTCAAGTGGCAGCAGATTTCCAACAGTTTCTACAGTTTTCCTTAGGCCAACTTCATTTACAATTCACCTGTCTTCTCTTCGGGCTGTTGACATCTCCTCCTGTCTTCTCACAGGTCTTGTTGGCTGTTGTGGCTCTATTGAGAACCAGAGGGATCCATCTCCATTACCTAGACGATCTCCTACTGCTGGCTCAAGACAGAGATCGTCTCCTGGAACACAGAGGTCAAGTCATCTCCACTCTCTGGGAATTCGGGTGGCTCCTGAGCCTAGAGAAAATTCAGTTGGAACCTTTGCAGTCTCTTGTGTTCCTCGGAGCTCACTTCGACACAGTGAGAGGCATCATCTCCCTACCCGAGGAGAAGGTTACAATAATTTGAGACAGGATTCGTCTGGCTCTCTCCTCTTCTCATCTCCATGCCCTCCAGTGTCTGAGGATCATTGGCACCATAGTGGCAACGATACCGATTGTGAAGTGGGCACAGTGGAGGATGCGGCCCTTCCAGAAGGGTTTTCTTCTTCAGTGGTTGGGCAACAAAGCCCAACGTATTCACATTACTCTGGCCATGAGGGGTTCCCTCCTCTGGTGGCTTCAACGGGAAAACCTATGAAACTGTCACATCACGTGGGTCACAATAACGACAGATGCCAGCAACAGAGGTTGGGGCACTCATTGCCTAGTGGAGGTGGCTCAGGGCTCCTGGGATTTTCCTTCTCGAGGAACAGTGTCGAACATCCTAGAGTTACGGGCAGCGTTCCAGGCTCTACTGGCGTTTCGCCATCTGACAACAGGGGCATCTGTATTACTCAGATTAGACAACACGATGGCAGTGGCCTACATAAGGAAACAAGGTGGTGCCCAAAGCATGTCCCTGCTACAAGAGGTGGAACCAATTATGACCTGGGCACAGAAGAACCTGGTCAACATAACGGCAACATATGTACCTGGGATCCAGAACGTCCAGGCGGACTTCCTCTCTTGAGTCTGCTTAGACAACAATCAGTGATCTCATGTTCAGATGGATCCTAACTTTGGGGATCTTCCCAGAAGTCGATCTCTTCACCTTCCCATGCAACAGGAAGCTGGCAAGGTACTATTCAAGGTTCCGGGACCCTCAGGCCTACAGGATAGACACACTGACAGAACGATGGTGGTTCTGCAGAGCCTATGCCTTCCCTCTGACACCCATTATCCTTCAGTTCGAGATTCAGGACGGAAGAATAACCACAGGAAACGCTTCTCAGTTTTCGGGAACCGGTTCCTCTTCCAATCAGAGCAGATCTGCTGTCTCAGAGCAGGATTCTTCACCCGTGCTCACCTCACCTGCAATTAAAGGCCTGGGTTTTGAGAGGGGAAGGCTGGTGGCACTAGGGTGCCCCGAAGAGGTCATTCCCACACTCCTGAATGCAAGAAGAAGAAGCACCACCCGGGTGTATGAACGAATATGGGCTAAATTCACGATGCAAATGTCTTCTAGAGCCAATTCATGTAGTGCACCAGCAGTTCAAGACATCTTGAGCTTCCTGCAATCAGGCCTGGATTTGGCCTTATCTTGTCAGTTCTCTCCGTGTACAGGTATCAGCGATCTCAGCCTTCACTTGGGTGTCAGACACACCCTTATTCAGCAATTTTTCAAAAGACCAGTTAGGCTCTGGCCTCAAAGGAAGCCCAGGTTCCCCAAATGGGATCTCCCGCTAGTGCTTGAGTTTTTCTCACAACTCGACAAACCACTTTCGATTTTGCCCTTGAGAACTTGCCCTCAAAACTGCCTTTTTGGTAGCCATCACTTCGGCGAAGAGGATATCCAAAATCCAGGCTTTAGGGTCAAAATAAACCTTTTCTAACATTTTTCCTGGACAGAGTGGTTCTAATTCCGATGCTAGGGTCAAACCCAAAGGTCACCTCAATTTTTCATGAGAATCAGGAGATCACACTTCCCACCTTTAGATCAGCCAGAAGTCTAGAAGTACATCCCCTCGATATAGGAGTCTCCTTGAAACAATACTTGGAGGCCATGACTCCTTTCCATCAGTCGGATTATCTTTGTTCTGTTCCAAGGAAAAAACAAGGGGCTCCGGGCCCCTGTCAGATCCATTGCTGCGTGGGTCGTCCAGGCCATTCATTTGACCTATAAAGAGCAGGGCTTGGCTCCTCCTGAGGTGGTGACAGCGCACTCAACCAGAAGTGTTTCAACTTCATGGGCAGCCTCTCGTCATGTTGCGCCTGAGATGATCTGCAAGGCGGCTTCCTGGTCAATAATGCACATATTTATGTCTCACTAATGTGTTGAACCAGCTGCTCTGTCTTCCGTTAAATTTGGTGTAAAAGTACTGTCGGTTGACGGTGTTATTTAAATCTTTGTTTAGCATTTTGCCCACCCAGGTGTGTACAGCGAGTTATTTCCCACACGTAGGCTGCCATGGAGTCTGTCAGAAAAATTCCTATCAAATACCGTAATTTTCCTTTCCTGATGGACTTCATGGCAGCAGTTCTCTCCCAATGGCTGGAGTAGGCTAGTTATCGAACACAGCCGCTGGCTCGGAGCAAAGATTTATGGGAGTGGAGTCCTATAGGGTAGTAGTAGAGGCAGGACTAAACCCACACGTATGCTGCCATGGAGTCCATCAGGAAAGGAAAATTACGGTAAGTATTTGATAGGAATTTTCCGTTATTTTTCTTCATAAGTTTGGGCCAAAATATTATGAAATATTATTTATACTGCTACATATCTTTGGTAAAAATAGCCCAAATTAGTGTATATTATTTAGTCTGTGTGAAAGTTATAGTCTACAACCCCTGGAAGAATTTATCCCCTTAATGACCAGGCCATTTTTTGCGATACAGCACTGCGTCGCTTTAACTAACAATTGCGCCGTCATGCGACGTTGTACACAAACAAAATGTATGGTTTTTTTCCCCCACAAATAGAGCTTTCTTTTGGTGGTATTTGATCACCTTTGCGGTTTTAATTTTTTTGCGCTATAAGCAAAAAATGACAGACAATTAAAAAAAAATTATATCTTTTTTACTTTTTGCTATAATAAATATCCTAAAAAAAAAAAATTCTTCATCAGTTTAGGCCAATTCTTCTACATTGGTAAAAAAAACGCAATAAGCGTATATTGATTGGTTTGCGCAAAAGTTATAGCGTCTACAAAATAGGGGATATATTTATGGCATTTTTATTATTATTATTATTTTTTACTAGTATTACTAGGATTGCGGCAGACAGATCGGACACTTTTGACACTTTTTTGGGACCGATGACATTTATACAGCGATCAGAACTAAAAATAGCCACTGATCACTGTATAAATGACAGTGGCAGGGAAGGTGTTAACACTAGGGAGGTGTTTCTAACTGTGGGAGGGAGTAGCAAGAGATCGCTGTTCCTGATCACTAGGAACAGACAGTCTCTCTCTACTCCCCTTTCAGAACGGGTATCTGTTTATTTACATTGACAGATCCCTATTCTGGCTCTCGGTGAAGCAGTTGCAGGTGGCCAGCGGACATCGCAGGCGCTCGCCTGCTATTGCTCTTAAAGCAGCCAATGTACAGCGTATGCTATTTGCACAGCAGAGCCAACCTACCGCAGTATAATGATGGTGGCAGGTCGGCAAGGGGTTAATTAGTATGTAGCACCATGGACCTGCGAGATACAACATTTTGTTCTACCTTGTGTGTAGTAGAATGACAATAAAACTTGACTTGACTATGGTGACATTGAAAATTGATCCCACCTGATGTACTGTAGGCCTATCTCATTTCTTGAGACACTAACAAGCCAGGACAGTACAAATACCCCCCAAATGACACCTTTTTAAAAAGTAGACAATCCATAGTATTTAGTGGGGATGGTCCCGATGTTCGAGCCGAACGTAAGTTTGACTCGAACATCAGGTGTTCTTTTGTTCTTAGAACAAACGGAAATATGGGGCGCTTGTGGGAAGTTCGAGATCGCAGTGCATTGAAGGCTGCTGATTGGCCAAAGCATCCACCTGACCTGTATTCTTTGACCAATCACAGCGCAATGTGCTGTGAGAGCCATGATTGGCCAAAGGCAGGGTGCCAAGTCCATGCCCCACACTATATAAGGCTGCCTACACGGCGGCCATGTATAGTGTTATGAATGAAGAGAAATTAGGCAGGTTAGTTAGTGGATTGAGCGTGCAGTCAGTGTAGAATATATAACCCAATGCAGAGTATATAGTGCAGTCAGTGTAGTGTATATAATGCAGTGCAGAGTATATAGCGCAGTCAGTGCAGAGTATATAGTGCAGTGCAGAGTATATAATACAGTGTATTGAACTGGTTAAGGGGAACCTATGTCAGAATTAAGTGTAGCACTACACCCGTAGGAGCTGCTGTTTTTTTTTTTGGGTCTACGTTCCGCCTATCAACCCCTTGGAATTGGCTTAAACCCTCCCTTGGCACAACTGGTATATACAAATATTGTGGAACCCACTGGTTGATGGGGAACACAATAAAACCACACCACAGTAAAATTGCAATATAAATTGTTACCTTGAAATGGCCACTTGTCCCACAGGGTAACAGAGAAACTGCACACAGGTTTGCACTTAACCAAGGGTGAACTTTACTTAGTAAGATATAAGATATAAAGGGAAAACAAGGTTATACATACAGTTGACTCTGCAGGGCCCTGCGAGAGTCAATAATAAAATAAATAGTTACTATTATAGACAATATATCTTAACTTGCAGTATTAATGTCTAATTATGTGGCTGAACTATATGCTCGCGATCTCCCCCTAGTGGGCAATACCACCCTGTGTCCTGTCACTGTCAGTTCTAGTCAGGCCTGACTAAATTTAATGTACAAGTTCCTCAGTGGTAGGAGTCTTCGCTAGCTAAACGTTGGTGCACATACAAATTGTAATCCAAAGGGTATTGAAGGGAAAACTGGACTTGCTTTTGGGAGTGTGTAATTCCTAGGCGGTGCAAACGCCAACTTTAAACTGCACACGATGCACTAAGTTCTGGTGCATGGCGCACTATTCTAGTGATGGTGAGCCTTAACAGTCACAGGCCTATCAAGTAGTTAATGATATCCTGGGCAGGTGCCCGCTCACCCGAATAGGCCTAGTCCGCTTGGCAGGTTCCGTTGCTGATGCTCCGGTACACGATCTCTCCGCTGTCCCGGTCTTCTGTCCCTCAATCCACCACACGAGACGTCGGTAGGTGGAGATATCTGGAATGTCAGCTGAGCTTCCCAAAGGAGAATTCTTCTCTCTTTAGCAGACAGGCCTCTCTGAAGACAGTAGGCCCAGGTTATGCGGCCTACACACACACAGCAGGCCTCTCAGATGCCCCACTTGCTAGCAGGGCGATGTCCAGAGAGACCTTCCGTAGCTTCCTCCCCTCCTTTAAGTAAGCAGTTCCCAGAAGGCCAAGCGTCAAGGTAATGCACGTTGGGAGTACAGCTGCACTGTGGATACTATAGTCTATTTACTACCCATGGCAAATGGAGTCTCTTTCTCCCTGTACTACGAGTTCCAGCATGCCTTGCTTTGATATTATTGAAAATAATAAGTAGATGCAATATAAATATTGAACAGCTGAGGGAGCTAAGTTCCTTCTAGTTTGTCAACTGTAGTCTGTATCTACATAGGAAAAAACGGAAACCTTGCTACACAAGAAAAAAACGGCATCGGGTCCCCCCAAAATCCATACCAGGTCCTTTGGGTCTGGTATAGATTTTAAGGGGAGCTCCCTGCCCAAATTTTAAAAACAATTGGCATATCCAAGCATGCAGCCAGGCAGACCAGGAAAGAGGGGGGAGCAATCTGCCCCCCCCTTCTGAACCATATCAGGCCGCTTGCCCTCAACATGGGGATGGTGCAGAAGCAACGGAGGTATTGCTCCAGAGTTTGATTAGTTCTTTCCGTCTGGCCGTTGCTCTGGGGGTGGTAGGCTGACGAAAGACAGGTTTTGATTTCCAGGGACTTGCAGAGTTCCCTCCAGAATTTAGACGTGAACTGGACACCCCTATCGGAGGTGATGCTTTTCGGTACTCCGTGAAGCCTGGTTATCTCTTTGAAGAAGATTCTGGCGGTATCCGCTGCAGAAGGAGTCCCGATCATAGGTAAGAAGTGTGCCATCTTGGAGAGGCGGTCGAGAATGACCAGAATCGTGGTAAATCCTCCCGAAGGAGGCAAGTCAACGATGAAATCCATGGACACGTCTGCCCATGGACGTTCAGGGATGGGTAAAGGCTTGAGTAGACCCCAGCTTTTGGTGTTCGGCCCCTTATTACGCTGACACTGAGTGCAGGAGGCGATGTATGTCTTACAATCCTGCCTCCAGCCTGGCCACCAGAAGGAGCGCGAGACTAGTTCCGTGGACTTACGTATGCCGAAATGACCGGCCAGCTTGAGGTCATGAAAAGTTCTCAAGACCAGGGGTCTTGTTTCCAAAGGGACGAAGATCTTGTCTCGGGACCAGAACAAACCATTGCGCTTCTCCAGGGAGGAAGTGACAGGATCAGAACAGTGCCCGGAGGCGGCTTTGATGGAGGTTAGCAGGTCAGCCTGAGGAATCAACAGGAAGTTCTGAGCTGACAGGATGGTACCTGGTTGTGCTGACTGAGGGGCTTCAGGAAACATCCTGGATAGCGCGTCCGCCTTCCCATTTTTGGAACCGGGTCTGTAGGAAATATGGAAGTTAAACCGGGTAAAAAAGAGAGCCCAACGGGCCTGCCTGGGTCGTAGGCGTTTAGCTGTTCTTAAATACTCCAAATTTTTATGATCTGTGAAGATCATGATGGGGTGGACTGCCCCCTCCAGAAGGTACCGCCATTCCTCCAGAGCGAATTTTATGGCCAGTAATTCTCTGTCTCCTACATCATAATTCCGTTCCGGAGGAGTAAATTTTGGAGAAGCAAAGGCTACTGGGTGCAGAAGGGCCTTGGGGCCTTGTCTTTGGGAGAGAATGGCCCCTATGGCTGTCTCGGAGGCGTCCACTTCCAAGGTAAATGGCAGTAAAGGATCTGGGTGCAGAAGTACCGGTGCTGAGGTAAAGGCATCTTTTAAGCGGGTGAAGGCTTCCTGGGCTTCCTGCGACCAGTAGAAATGGCTGCCCTGCCGAGTAAGTTGAGTGATTGGTGCTACAATGGAGGAAAACCCCACAATGAATCTCCTATAAAAATTGGCAAAGCCTATGAACCGCTGTACCCCCTTTTTGTCAGTTGGAGCTGGCCATTCTTGAATTGCCTTCACTTTCTGTGGGTCCATCGCGACCCCTCCGATGGAAATGATAAAGCCGAGAAATTGCACAGTGGTTTTTTCGAAGTCACATTTCTCGGCTTTGAGGTAGAGTTTATGCTCCCTAAGGATGGTGAGGACTTTCATGACATGAGTCCGGTGAAGTTCAATAGAAGCTGAAAAAACAAGGATATCATCCAAGTATACTACTAAAAAGTCGTCAAGATGTTGTCTGAAAATGTCGTTGACCAGATGTTGGAAGGTGGCTGGAGCATTACAAAGTCCGAATGGCATAACCAGGTATTCGTAATGTCCGAAACGAGATCTAAAGGCGGTCTTCCACTCGTCTCCAGCCCTGATCCGGATGAGGTTATAGGCTCCCCGCAGATCCAATTTAGAAAAGATCCGAGCAGATCGGAAGCGCTGAAACAACTCCGGGATAAGGGGTAATGGGTACCTGTTTTTGATGGTTATTTTGTTCAGCTCCCGATAATCGACGCAGGGTCGTAGGGAACTGTCTTTCTTTCCTACAAAGAAGATCCCGGCACCGGCTGGAGAGGAAGAAGGGCGAATAAATTTCTTCTCAAGGTTTTCATCAATATAGGCCTTGAGGGCCTTCAACTCGGTTTCAGACAGAGGGAAGATACGTCCAAACGGAATTTCTGAGCCAGGCAGGAGATCGATGGGACAATCGTAGGGCCAATGGGGTGGTAGATGATCGGCTTGCTGCTTATCGAAGACGTCCCAAAACTCCAGATAAACTGGGGGAACATGCTGCAAATTATCTGGTTTGGCGATCATGGAAGCACAGGTGGTAGAGGCTGAGGCAAGACAGTGCTGGGAACAGTAGGACGAGGTAAAGCTAACTTCTCTTTTTGCCCAATTTATGAGGGGCTCGTGCGCCTGCAGCCAGGGGAGACCCAGAATGATGGGGAACATTGGAGAAGGGATGAGGTTTAACCGGAGGAACTCTTGGTGGCCTGAGTAAGAAACAGCAAGGATGGGTTTGGTTTCCTGTGTAACAAGCCCCGAGCGGGGTAGGGACCCATTTGCCAGGTGTATCTGGAGGCAGTGGTCCTTAGGTTGAATAGGGACATGAAGACTTGAGGCCAGTGAAGAGTCCAGGAAACAGCTGCAGGCTCCAGAGTCAATAATTTCCGGGAGGCGGATTGCCCCTTCCGGCAGCTGTAGAGAAATAAAGAGAATGACATAAATCTGGGGATTGCCAGAAACTTGATAATTCAGAATGTCTTTAGAAGTAGACTTACTGGGTCTCACTGGGCAGCTACGAAGAAAGTGGCCGGTACCCCGCAGTAGAGGCACAGGTTGGCTTGGCGCCTGCGCAGTCTTTCTTCGGGAGTAAGGGGAGGCCGCACCAACCCAAGCTGCATAGGTTCTGGTTTGGGAAGGGGTGCTGCTGTGGGAGTAGCGGTCGGTGGGTAATGAGGAGCAGTTCTGGAAGGAGGCCAGCTGGGACGAGGAAGCTGAAAGCGCTCCGCGCGCCGCTCACGTAGGCGCCTGTCAAGCTGGGTAGCTGACTGAATCAAGTTCTCCAAGGAAGTGGGGGTTTCTATTCAGGCCAGCTCGTCCTTGAGAACCTCGGACAGTCCTTGGCGGTATTGGTATCTGAGGGCCGCCTCATTCCATCCGGTATCGGCTGACCACTTCCTGAACTCTGCCGTGTAATCTTCCACCGGCCTTCTCCCTTGGGACAGGCTATGAAGAACGGATTCAGCTGTAGCTGAACGCTGAGGGTCATCGTACAGTTGCACCATGCTCGTAAAGAACGTATCCACAGAGTCCAGTATGGGGCTTTGCTGCTCCATCAACCCATGGGCCCAGGCTTGAGGGTCATCAGTCAGGAGGGAGATGATGAACCCTACTTTGACTGCTTCGGAAGAGAAAGTCCTTGGTTGAAGGGTGAGATAAAGGGAACAAGCATTCTTAAAAGCCCGATATTTTTTGCGGACCCCCGAGAATCGTTCCGGGATAGGGACCCTGGGTTCAGGGGTAGCCATTACTATGGTTGAACTTGTTGGTACTTGAGAGGTGGTGGCAACATTGGCGGAGGTAGCAGCCTGGGGTGCAGGTCCTAACAGACCGGTGAGCTGTTGAAGGCGGCCATCTATTTGGGCATAGCCATCTTGTAGTTTTTGAACTGTGTCCGTTAAGGTGGATACCTGCTGGCAGAGGGTGTCAAACGGGGAACGCACCCTGTCGGCCTCAGACATCTGGCTGGTTTGTACTATCAGGCGAGTACTCACCGAGGCCGAGATGCCGAGAGTGGTTCACCCTTGCACCCAAGCGCACTCCGCCCCCTGGAGGTGAGACAGGGAGAGGAAGGCACAAGGGAGCACTGGCTACCAGCAGGTAGCGGTGTCTTGCTGGAAGGTCTAGTGGTGATGGGTAGACTGAGAGCAGGCCGAGGGTCAAACACCAGGAGTAGACAAGTTCAGGCAGGAACCAGCAGCAAGTGAACGAAGTCCAGGCAAGAACTAGCAGCGGGTAAACAAGTCCAGGCAGAGACTAGAAGCAGGCTGAGCAAAGAAGTTCCAGGTATGGGGGTCAAGGGCTGGAGACAACAGCAGATCCGAGTCACAGGCCGAGGGTCAAACACTGGGAGAGAGGTAGAAGTCCGTAGAGCAAGCCAGGGGGTCAGGTGCAGGAGAGGTAGTAGAGTAGTCAATCCGGTCCGGGTCACAGCAGGAGATCAAACGTATACTTTTCAGGTACTAGGAACACAGGAACGCTGACAAACCAGCAACCAGACTGTGTCACTGAGCTTGTTTAAATAGGCCCGCCTGTCATCCTATTGGCGTGTCATTGCGCATGCGCATTGCGCCATTGCGCATGCGCCTTTGCGCGCACCCGTGAACGCCGGAGCGACGTTCCACCGCGCACGCGCATGCGCCGAAGCGTCGTTCCGCCGTGCATGCGCACTGGGAGCAGATTGGTGACACTAGGTGGGGAATTTCCCTGACAGTTACCCTGATTTGGTATAAAGTAGGAATTAAGTAGCGGGTATATGTCAGAGATCTGACCCCGGAGTGCGGATCCCTCTAATATTAAGCTCTCGCAGGGGGATGGCGCTGAGAATTGGAGGTTTGGGGCAAATGATTGAGCATAGTGGCGTATTTGCACTTATCCATAAAACACCTGGGGAGGTAAGTCAAAATTTTCCTGGAGTTAAGTGAACGTTAGCAATTTACGTGATCTAGGCTCCACCAAATGGCCAAAGTGGAATAAGTTCCGCGTTGCCCAGGGTGAAGACATCTGGTGAGTGAGACCATCAGGCATCTTGGGGTTGCAGAGGAAAGAGGTTAACAATTACTTTTCAGAGCTGAGCTCATATGCGCGGGACAATTTGTGCCAGACGGATATAATTTGAGACATAGACCCCAAAAGCCTACCAGGGTCCACCTCTGCGTTCCCACTCCAGAGTAAACTATTTGGGTGTATAGGCGCAAGCCATATCTTTTCAATCTCTGTCCATTTATTATAGGATCGTTGAGGGAACCAGGAGGTCAAGGCACGTAATTGAGTCACTTGATAATATTCTACCAGGTCAGGGAATGCTAGCCCCCCATCAGAGCGAAACGCTATCAAGACCAAGCGGGGTATACTATGCTTCCTGTAGTTCCAGACAAATCGTATCAAATCTGCTTGAAGCTTTCTTAGTTGTACATAGGGGCCTATCACACTTTTGAAGGCCCTGGAGCATCGGGACAATCGGGAAAGCAAACACCCCAACGTATATTCTTTAAGGCATTATAAGTCTTTTTAACAAGTCATTTTTTTCCACAAGTATTTGGAAAATGTGAAAAGAAAATGAAAATTTACTTTTTTACACAAAGTTGTCCATTTAGAAGATATTTCTAACACACAGCATGTACATACCAAAAATGACACCCCAAAATACATTCTGCTACTCCACCTATACCACATGTGAGACTTTTACACAGCCTGGCCTCATACAGAGGCCCAACATCCAAGTAGCCACCTTCAAGAGTTCTAGGAGCATAAATGACACATCTAATTTCCTGACAACCTTTTGCATTTTTGAAGGCCCTTCATATCTCTAACACTGTCAGGAAAGGTTCCATCCGCTGGTGGCATTTATTATTTATCTTGCAGTACTGTGGTCCACCAGCAGGTGTCTCCTGGCAGTTTGTAACTGTCAGGAGAATCTTTCCCTGCTGGTGTTGTATTATCTTTTGGACGCAGTACTGGTTTCCACCAGCGGATGGATCCTGGCAGTGTGGAGCAGACTGCCCTCCCTCCGATCAGGTGTGACCTGAAGCTAATCAGGCATTCCTATAAATACCCGGCAGGTGTATACACACACTGCCCTGGTATCGTCCTCGTGCCCTGACCTGTAGCCTGTCTGCTTGAACCCTGATCCCTGTATCCTGATCCCTGTATCCTGATCCCTGTATCCTGATCCCTGTATCCTGATCCCTGTATCCTGATCCCTGTAACCTGAACCTGTAACCTGATCCTGAACCTGTAGTGTCCGTCCTAATCCCTGATCCCTGCTCTGCAGCCTGGTTGCCCCCTGCTTGATCCTGTCTCCCTGTCCTGATCCATCCTTACCCCATCTGCTGATCCCCCTGTGTATGACCTCGGCCTGGCCCTGTTTATGATTCTGGTTTCCCCATTACTTGTACATATTTGTCTGTTACTGTTATTAATTGTGGGTTCTGTTTGTTATTTATTGTTGTGCACTGTGTGGTATTGGAGGTGGTTATATATATATTATTTCACTTATCTTTAATAAATCTTTATATTTCACTTATACGTGTTTGGTGTTCCTCTGTTGCTAGCTGCACAGTTCTGGTCACACTTGGTACGTAACAGTATACCAGGGCCATTAATGATCAGAAGTAGCTGCACAGAGGACCCATTTTGGTTCTGTTACTCTGCTAAAATGAACTCTGATATGATTCCTTATTATACTCTGCTGGCGTCAGAGAGTGGTGAATATCTCCGTCAGACACTGAAAGAGTGGACCAGTGATCAGCTGCTAGAGATTATTCGTTTAGCTCACTCCTGGGTTGATCAGGGCTGTATGATGTTTGGGGATGTTCAACCTTTACTTAAAATCTGCACAGAGCTGGCTTTGCCTTGTATCCCAGAGGGCCATGATGATTTTTCTCCCCCCTTTAATGTTAATCAGGTCGTATCTTTGGTTTGGCTTCTGGAGGATGACTCCCCATACTTTTTTGAACATTACACAGCTTGTTCCCAACAGAAAATAATAGAGTGTGTTGATTGTGTACAATCCCTTGTCAGACAGGCAGGATGTAAACTGCAGTTTGTGCAGCCACTACTCTCAGCATGGTCTAATATTTTGCAATCGGCCCCAGCCAGCCCACAAAAAAACATCTCTGCTGCCAGACACCTGCCTGCCCAAGAGTCTATTTCTCCATCACCCATGGCAACCCCAGTCGCAGTTCAGTACACACTACTTCCCACCAGGTATCAATATCCAGTCTCTGCTCCCTGCACCTATCCTGCATTCAACCCACCTGCCTCTTCTCAGCTGCCTGCAAGCCCACAAGAACCTCCTCCAGCCACTGTCCCCGTATCCCTGCCATATTCTTCCATTTGCTCGATTCCATCTTTTCCATATACTCCCCCCGTTATGTGCAAACCTGCAGTAACCAAATCTAAAAAGAAGCGGAAGTATTTCCCTACCCACACAATCCAACCAGTAATCCCACCTTCCTCCACACCCACCAACCTGCTCCAGCCTGTAGTTCCAGAACCAGCCTTCGAGCCAGCTTCCCAGCCTGCAGTTCCAGAGCCAGCCTTCCAGCTTGCTGTTCCAGAACCAGCCTTCCAGCTTGCAGTTCCAGAACCAGCCTTCCAGCTTGCAGTTCCAGAACCAGCCTTCGAGACAGCTTCCCAGCCTGCAGTTCCAGAGCCAGCCTTCCAGCTTGCAGTTCCAGAACCAGCCTTCCAGCTTGCAGTTCCAGAACCAGCCTTCCAGCTTGCAGTTCCAGAACCAGCCTTCCTGCTTGCAGTTCCAGAACCAGCCTTCCAGCTTGCAGTTCCATAACCAGCCTTCCAGCTTGCAGTTCCCGAGCCAGCCTTCCAGCTTGCAGTTCTCGAGCCAGCCTTCCAGTCTGCAGTTCTCGAGCCAGCCTTCCAGCCTACAGTCCCAGAGCCAGTCCTTGAGCCAGCCTTCCAGCCTGCAGTCCTTGAGCCAGCCTTCCAGCCTGCAGTCCTTGAGCCAGCCTGCCAGCCTGAAGACCCTGTACCAGCCTGCCAGCCTGAAGACCCTGTGCCAGCCTGAAGACCCTGTGCCAGCCTGCCAGCCTGAAGACCCTGTGCCAGCCTGCCAGCCTGAAGACCCTGTACCAGCCTGCCAGCCTGAAGACCCTGTACCAGCCTGCCAGCCTGAAGACCCTGTACCAGCCTGCCAGCCTGAAGACCCTGTACCAGCCTGCCAGCCTGAAGACCCTGTGCCAGCCTGCCAACATGGAGTTCCTGTGCCAGCCTTCCAAACTGAAGCCCTGATGACAGTGTCCCAGTCGGAAGATCCGGTGCCCGTTTCCCGGCCTGTGGTTGTGGTGCCCGTTTCCCGGCCTGTGGTTGTGGTGCCCATTTCCCGGCCTGTGGTTGTGGTGCCCGTTTCCCGGCCTGAGGTTGTGTTGCCCGCTGCGGTGCCCGTTCCCTGGCTTGAGGTTGTGGTGCCCGTTTCCTGGCTTAAGGTTGTGGTGCCCGTTTCCCGGCTTGAGGTTGTGGTGCCCGTTTCCCGGCCCGAGGTTGTGGAGCCCTTTTCCCGGCTCGAGGGTATGTCGTCTGCTGCCCAGCCTGAGATGATCCTGTCTGCTGCCCAGCCTGAGATGATCCCGTCTGCTGCCCAGCCTGAGATGATCCCGTCTGCTGCCCAGCCTGAGATGATCCCGTCTGCTGCCCAGCCTGAGATGATCCCGTCTGCTGCCCAGCCTGAGATGATCCCGTCCGCTGCCCAGCCTGAGATGATCCCGTCTGCTGCCCAGCTCGATGACCCGGAGCCTGCTGCCCAGCCCGAAGTGTTCCTGTCTGCTGCCCAGCTTGATGATCCGGAGCCTGCTGCCCAGCCCGAAGTGTCCCTGCCTGCTGCCCAGCTCGATGACCCGGAGCCTGCTGCCCAGCTCGATGACCCGGAGCCTGCTGCCCAGCTCGATGACCCGGAGCCTGCTGCCCAGCCCGAAGTGTTCCTGTCTGCGGCCCAGCTTGATGATCCGGAGCCTGCTGCCCAGCCTGAAGTGTCCCTGCCTGCTGCCCAGCTCGATGACCCGGAGCCTGCTGCCCAGCCCGAGGTGTTCCTGCCTGCTGCCCAGCTCGATGACCAGGAGCCTGCTGCCCAGCCCGATGTGTCCCTGCCTGCTGACCAGCTCGATGACCCGGAGCCTGCTGCCCAGCTCGATGACCCGGAGCCTGCTGCCCAGCCCGAAGTGTTCCTGTCTGCTGCCCAGCTCGATGACCCGGAGCCTGCTGCCCAGCTCGATGACCCGGAGCCTGCTGCCCAGCCCGAAGTGTTCCTGTCTGCGGCCCAGCTTGATGATCCAGAGCCTGCTGCCCAGCCTGAAGTGTCCCTGCCTGCTGCCCAGCTCGATGACCCGGAGCCTGCTGCCCAGCCCGAGGTGTTCCTGCCTGCTGCCCAGCTCGATGACCCGGAGCCTGCTGCCCAGCCCGAGGTGTCCCTGCCTGCTGACCAGCTCGATGACCCGGAGCCTGCTGCCCAGCTCGATGACCCGGAGCCTGCTGCCCAGCCCGAAGTGTTCCTGTCTGCTGCCCAGCTCGATGACCCGGAGCCTGCTGCCCAGCCCGAAGTGTTCCTGTCTGCGGCCCAGCTTGATGACCCGGAGCCTGCTGCCCAGCCCGAGGTGTTCCTGCCTGCTGCCCAGCTCGATGACCCAGAGCCTGCTGCCCAGCCCGAGGTGTTCCTGCCTGCTGCCCAGCTCGATGACCCGGGGCCTGCTGCCCAGCCCGAAGTGTTCCTGTCTGCTGCCCAGCTCGATGACCCGGAGCCTGCTGCCCAGCCCGAGGTGTTCCTGCCTGCTGCCCAGCTTGATGTGATTGTCTGCCCGGATGTGACTTTGACTACTACCCAGCTGATTGCCATGAACTTTCTCCGGCAACAGCTAGTTGGAGCGTCCGGAGGCCGCTCCTTTGAGGGGGGGTACTGTCAGGAAATGTTCCATCCGCTGGTGGCATTTATTATTTATCTTGCAGTACTGTGGTCCACCAGCAGGTGTCTCCTGGCAGTTTGTAACTGTCAGGAGAATCTTTCCCTGCTGGTGTTGTATTATCTTTTGGACGCAGTACTGGTTTCCACCAGCGGATGGATCCTGGCAGTGTGGAGCAGACTGCCCTCCCTCCGATCAGGTGTGACCTGAAGCTAATCAGGCATTCCTATAAATACCCGGCAGGTGTATACACACACTGCCCTGGTATCGTCCTCGTGCCCTGACCTGTAGCCTGTCTGCTTGAACCTTGATCCATGTATCCTGATCCCTGTAACCTGAACCTGTAACCTGATCCTGAACCTGTTGTGTCCGTCCTAATCCCTGCTCTGCAGCCTGGTTGCCCCCTGCTTGATCCTGTCTCCCTGTCCTGATCCATCCTTACCCCATCTGCTGATCCCCCTGTGTATGACCTCGGCCTGGCCCTGTTTATGATTCTGGTTTCCCCATTACTTGTACATATTTGTCTGTTACTGTTATTAATTGTGGGTTCTGTTTGTTATTGGTTGTTGTGCACTGTGTGGTATTGGAGGTGGTTATATATATATTATTTCACTTATCTTTAATAAATCTTTATATTTCACTTATACGTGTTTGGTGTTCCTCTGTTGCTAGCTGCACAGTTCTGGTCACACTTGGTACGTGACAAACACAGAGCATGTACATACCAATTACACCCCAAAATACATTCTGCTGCGCAAATTAAAACAAAAGATTACCTGTGGTTTTAGTAGTGCAGTGGTCCAGAGAGGATAGCATCGGTCCAGGCAGCAGGCAGGGATATGGTCAGCGACAGCAAAAGCAATCATCCAGACAACAGGCAGGAATACTGTCCATAATCAGTACAGGCAGCAGGCAGAGATACTGCCAGCACAGCCAAAGCATTGGTCCAGATAGCAGGCAGAGATATGGTCAGCAGTAGCAAAAGGCAGCAATAATGTTAGTAGTAGAGGCAGCAGGCAGAGATACAGCCAAAGTATTGGTCCAGGCAGCAGGAAGGGCCGTCAAGCTTAAGGCCTCTATCAGGAAAGAATGGGGACAGGGGTAAAGGCATCTCCCACCCAAATCTCTTTGAAGCCTCCGGACTGCAGACCCTGTTCTGGGAACACAGAAAACCAAAAACAGTTTTTCTCTACTCTGAACCCCTGTGTACTAAAGTAGAAGGGCAAGAGATAAGTCCAAGTGGCAGGCAAAAAACATGGTCGATTAACAGGCCGAGGTCAGTGCACATGGAAGTCAGAAATGTGGTTTAAAACAGCAGGCAAAGGCATCATCAGTATACAGGCCAGGGTCAGTTAACATGGAAGGTAGAAACAGGTAACAGGCAAATGACCTGCACAGGTATTCGAAATGGGGAAATGGCAGTCTGTTAAAAATAAGGGGAACTAATATCTTACGGATGTGTGATAACTTCTGAAGCATTCTCCGATGCATAGGCCAGGTTGTGAGGGACTTTGGGGACAATGATAACTAGTGTCTCTTCTAACTCCTCCTCTGCTTCATTTCATTTCACACGACATTTCTTTTGGCGTCTTCTTCCTGATTATGTGGAGGGAACGTTATCGGAAAAATGTTGCTCATGAAGTCGTCTCACATAATCAGAGCGAATGCTTCCTGCGGTGGGTCCTTGCTGGTAAATGACCATATTTCAATATATTTGAGGTAGGTGCTGGTCTGGCTTTCTGTTGACTTTCAATAGTAGATATACAAATTATACATGGCCATATGGAAGAGATGAAATGCAACTTTTTATACCAGTAACGGGTGTTGATAAATATGGTTGTAGCATCTGGTCATTTAAATCCACCCCCCTATGAACTGAATTAAATCGTGGACACATTCAGGCTTTACAATGGGACCGCGTCTTCTGTGAATCTCCACCATTGTGGATGGTGGACATGACGTAAACATCTTTCTTGTCCTTCCACTTCACGGCCAACACTTTCTCATTCCTCAGACTTACAGATTCCCCCCTTTGTAGCCATTTTGTTACAAAATTTTGTGGGAAGCCCTTCCTGTTTTTTCTGGAAGTAAAGGGGACAAAAAAGGGGCAAACTAGTGTAATAATTGTCCACATTGTCCACATATCTATATATGATAGCCTTTTTTGTGCAGGGGGTATGCCAGGTCACAGACAATTTTTCCACTGGTTCCGATATATGTTGGGCACTCAGAGGGCTGAAGCTGGGAGTCTTTGCCTTCATACACCCGCATGTATGAAGGCAAAGACTCCCAGCTTCAGCCCTCTTAGTGCCCTTCATATATCGGAACCAGTACACATATCCTGTGGCTCTATCGCAAAGTTTATTTTGTTTAAACCCGTACCTGGCCCTCCGTACCTGGCAGCCAGCCAGCAAAGTGGATAAGAGATTCGTCCACACAAATATTTGGTCTGGGACAGCCTGAATTTGTAGGAGGAGTCTCGTCCTATATATATCTGCCCCTTATCCTCCCCTCCCCTTTCCCTCAGCGTTTCTCTTCACGTTATCACGTGTACAGGTGTTAAGCGTCCTTTCCGGTGCAACCTTTCTGATGTCACTTCCGTGTTTTCGTTTCGATAGGAAGATGCGCTGGCAGCAGCAGGCTGCCAATATTCAATCATGGGGCAGCACTGCTTACCAATTATGCCGCGTACACACGATCGTGATTCACGGCGGTGAAAACACCGCCGTGAATCACGGCATGAAAAAAAATGAAAAACGAGGGAACGGCATGTTCCCCCACACACGACCGTTTTTCCCGTCATTTTTTTCTTTGACGAGAAAAACGACCGTCTGTGGGCTCCGCGGCAGTGTCTCCCTATGGGAAAACTGCCGCGGAAAAAAATGATGGAAAAAACGATGAGAAAATTTAGAACATGTTCTAATTTTTCTCGTCGTTTTTCCTGCCGTTTTTCTCAACGAGAAAAACGGCATAAAGCCCACAGACGATCGTTTTTCTCGGCGAAAAAAAAAAATGTCATTTTTCCCGACGGGAAAAATGATCGTGTGTACGCGGCATTACTGTCGGCACAGTTTGCATTCCACCATGCTATCATTTGGGAGTGGTTAGCAAGAGGACACCTTCCAGTTCTTGCACCTTCAGCACCCCACACCAAACTGGGCTCACAGGGGTCCCATAGTGCACGCTATATAATCCGGACCACCTACATGCAGAGGTCACTCAGTGTGACCACTACTCCACAAACGATGCAATGGTTCAATTACGATGATGGCTTTGTTTCATTTTTTCAAACCTGACTTCAACAATCCATATGTATTGTTCTGAGTGGTAGCTTTGGTATGCTGAGCATGGCTCAAAGGGGTCACATGTAGTATGCATGGTTTTCCGGACCACCTCCACCCAAAGCTCAAATCATACTACCACTTCTCTACTTCTCTACGACCAGGGCATGGTTTAACCACTTAACGACCGCTCACTGTATATATACGTCGGCAGAATGGCACCGACAGGCACAATCACGTAGAACATACGTGATTGCCTTTGTATAGTTGGGGGGTCCAATCGGACCCCCCTCCTATACAGTGAGCGGTGGCTAAGTGTCCGGGAGCGTTCCGGGATGAGGGGGCAGCCATTCGTTTCTGGCCACCCCCTCGCGATCGCTCCCGGCGAATGGAAATGCCCCCTCTGTCTGTGTCAGACAGAGGGAGCAGGAGGAAGTGATGTCATCTCTGGTGCGGCGCTCACATATACCGAGCGCCGTACAAGAGAAGACATCAGGTCAGTGCACACAACACTACACTGACACCAGGACACATAGGGACATAAATCGCCCCCCCAGCCCCCCCAGACACCCCAGATCACCCCCCAGATCACCCCCCCCCAGCCCCCAGTCACAGTGTCACTGATTGCAGTGACCATTTATTTAGTGATCACTGCAATCAGTGACATTTGTGACTGTAAAAGTGTCACCAAAGTTTAGTCTTAGGTCCAGTGTAGCCCCCTAACCCCCCTAATAAAGGTTTAACCCCCTGATCACCCCCCAGATAACCCTTTCACCGCCTATCACCACTGTCGCTTAGCGATAATTTTTCTGATCGCTGTCTTAGCGTCAGTGATGCCGATCGGCAGCCAGTAATTTTTTTTAGGTTCGCCGCAGGTTTTTATAGCGTCAGGTACCCCAATATATTATCTAATAAAGGTTTAACCCCCTTGATCGCCCCCCAGGTAACCCTTTCACCCCCTATCACCACTGTCACTAAGCGATCGTTTTTCTAAACGCTGTCTTAGTGTCTGTGATGCAGATTGGTAGCCGGTAATTTTTTTTAGGTTCGCCGCAGGTTTTTATAGCGTCAGGTACCCCAATATATTATCTAATAAAGGTTTAACCCCCTTGATCGCCCCCCAGGTAACCCTTTCACCCCCTATCACTACTGTCGCTAAGCAATTGTTTTTCTAAACGCTGTCTTAGTGTCGGTGATGCAGATCGGTAGCCAGTAATTTTTTTTAGGTTCGCCGCATGTTTTTATAGCGTCAGGTACCCCAATATATTATCTAATAAAGGTTTAACCCCCTTGATCGCCCCCAGGTAACCCTTTCACCCCCTATCACCACTGTCACTAAGCGATCGTTTTTCTAAACGCTGTCTTAGTGTCTGTGATGCAGATCGGTAGCCGGTAATTTTTTTTAGGTTCGCCGCAGGTTTTTATAGCGTCAGGTACCCCAATATATTATCTAATAAAGGTTTAACCCCCCTTGATCGCCCCCCAGGTAACCCTTTCACCCCCTATCACCACTGTCGCTAAGCAATTGTTTTTCTAAACGCTGTCTTAGTGTCGGTGATGCAGATCGTAGCCAGTAATTTTTTTTAGGTTCGCCGCATATTTTTATAGCGTCAGGTACCCCAATATATTATCTAATAAAGGTTTAACCCCCTTGATCGCCCCCCAGGTAACCCTTTCACCCCCTATCACCACTGTCACTAAGCGATCGTTTTTCTAAATGCTGTCTTAGTGTCTGTGATGCAGATCGGTAGCCGGTAATTTTTTTTAGGTTCGCCGCAGGTTTTTATAGCGTCAGGTACCCCAATATATTATCTAATAAAGGTTTAACCCCCTTGATCGCCCCCCAGGTAACCCTTTCACCCCCTATCACCACTGTCGCTAAGCAATTGTTTTTCTAAACGCTGTCTTAGTGTCGGTGATGCAGATCGTAGCCAGTAATTTTTTTTAGGTTCGCCGCATGTTTTTATAGCGTCAGGTACCCCAATATATTATCTAATAAAGGTTTAACCCCCTTGATCGCCCCCCAGGTAACCCTTTCACCCCCTATCACCACTGTCACTAAGCGATCGTTTTTCTAAACGCTGTCTTAGTGTCTGTGATGCAGATCGGTAGCCGGTAATTTTTTTTAGGTTCGCCGCAGGTTTTTATAGCGTCAGGTACCCCAATATATTATCTAATAAAGGTTTAACCCCCCTTGATCGCCCCCCAGGTAACCCTTTCACCCCCTATCACCACTGTCGCTAAGCAATTGTTTTTCTAAACGCTGTCTTAGTGTCGGTGATGCAGATCGTAGCCAGTAATTTTTTTTAGGTTCGCCGCATATTTTTATAGCGTCAGGTACCCCAATATATTATCTAATAAAGGTTTAACCCCCTTGATCGCCCCCCAGGTAACCCTTTCACCCCCTATCACCACTGTCACTAAGCGATCGTTTTTCTAAACGCTGTCTTAGTGTCTGTGATGCAGATCGGTAGCCGGTAATTTTTTTTAGGTTCGCCGCAGGTTTTTATAGCGTCAGGTACCCCAATATATTATCTAATAAAGGTTTAACCCCCTTGATCGCCCCCCAGGTAACCCTTTCACCCCCTATCACCACTGTCGCTAAGCAATTGTTTTTCTAAACGCTGTCTTAGTGTCGGTGATGCAGATCGTAGCCAGTAATTTTTTTTAGGTTCGCCGCATGTTTTTATAGCGTCAGGTACCCCAATTTATTATCTAATAAAGGTTTAACCCCCTTGATCGCCCCCCAGGTAACCCTTTCACCCCCATCACCACTGTCGCTAAGCGATCGTTTTTCTAAACGCTGTCTTAGTGTCGGTGAAGCAGATCGGTAGCTGGTAATTTTTTTTAGGTTCGCCGCAGGTTTTTATAGCGTCAGGTACCCCCATATATTATCTAATAAAGGTTTTAACCCCCTGATTGCCCCTAGTTAACCCTTTCACTAGTAATCATCATATAAGTGTTACGGGTGACGCTGGTTAGTTAGTTTGCTTTTTATAGTGTCAGGGCACCCGCCGTGTATATAACCCAATAAAGGTTTAACCCCCTGATCGCCCGGCGGGTGATATCAATTAGGTTTTAGCGTCAGAGAGGGTCTGAGTCACACCCCAGGCAGCGTCAGGTTAGTGCCAGTAACGCTAACACCCACACGTGAAGCATACACCCCCCTTAGTGGTATAGTATCTGAACAGATCAATATCTGATCTGATCAGATCTATACTAGCGTCCCCAGCAGTTTAGGGTTCCCAAAAACGCAGTGTTAGCGGGATCAGCCCAGATACCTGCTAGCACCTGCGTTTTGCCCCTCCGTCCAGCCCAGGCCACCCAAGTGCAGTATCGATCGATCACTGTCACTTACAAAACAAAAACACACATAACTGCAGCGTTCGCAGAGACAGGCCTGATCCCTGCGACTCCAGTGCTGTAGGAGGTGATTTCACCACCACAGTTAAAAAAAAAAAGCAAATATGCCGAAGCATTGGGGCAGCAGAGGCGGAGGAGCGATTTTGCTCCTAATGCCGCGTACATACGGTCGAAATTCCGACGGAGGCTTGCCCGTGGAAAAGTCCGACCATGTGTGTGCGGCATAACTTTTTTGCGGGAGGATGCCCCCATGCTTCGGCATATATAAATGGTGCGTGTATGCCCATCATTGGAAGTGGGTGGATGAAGGGCGGTATTCTAATGGTGGGCATACCCACCGATCAATCTCTTTTTTTGTTCAGCCAACTGGCTGCATGAAATAAAAAGATTACAATACATGTCCAACAAGGACCAGCAATGTACTGGTATGTTGCTGGACTTTGAATGTTTATACCAGAATGATGCCTGCGGGTTTAGGTATCATCTTGGTATCATTCTTTTCAGCCAGCGGCCGGCTTTCATGTAAAAGCAATCCTAGTGGCTAATTAGCCTCTGGACTGCTTTTACAAGCAGTGGGAGGGAATGTCCCCCCCGGATATAAAAAGCGCCATTGGGAAATTGGGAAAGCATTTTATCACACCGATCTTGGTGTGGTCAGATGCTTTGAGGGCAGAGGAAAGATCTAGGGTCCAATAGACCCCAGTTTTTTCAAAAAGAGTACCTGTCATTACCTATTGCTATCATAGGGGATATTTTCATTCCCTGAGATAACAATAAAAATGATTAAAAAAAAAAATACTTGGAAGGAACAATTTAAAAATAAAATAAAAAAGCAAAATTAATAATAAAAAAAAAAAGAAAAAAAAAAGCACCCCTGTCCTGCCCTGCTATTGCCCAATGGCGAACGCAAGCGTCGGTCTGGCGTCATATGTAAACAGCAATTGCACCATGCATGTGAGGTATCACCGCGAAGGTCAGATCGAGGGCAATCATTTTAGCAGTAGACCTCCTCTGTAAATCTACTGGGGTAACCTGTAAAGGCTTTTAAAGGCTTTTAAAAATGTATGTAGTTTGTCGCCAATGCGCGTTTGTGCGAAATTTTAAAGCATGTCGTGTTTGGTATCTATGTACTCGGCCTAAGATCATCTTTTTTATTTCATCAAACATTTGGGCAATATAGTGTGTTTTAGTGCATTAAAATTAAAAAAAGTGTATTTTTTAACCCAAAAAATGCGTTTGAAAAATCGCTGCGCAAATACTGTGTAGAAAAAAAAAATGCAACACCCACCATTTTAATCTGTAGGGCCTTTGCTTTAAAAATATATATAATGTTTGGGGGTTCAAAATAATTTTCTTGCAAAAAAAAAATGTTTTCATGTAAACAAAAAGTGTCAAAAAGGGCTTTGTCTTCAAGTGGTTAGAAGAGTGGATGTAAGCTTCCTAATGTTGTGTATAAAATGCCAGAACAGTTCAAAACCCCCCCAAATGACCCCATTTTGGAAAGTAGACACCCCAAGCTATATACTGAGAGGCATGTCGAGTCCATGGAATATTTTATATGTTGACACAAGATGCGGAAAAACGACAATTTTTTTTTTTTTTTTGCACAAAGTTGTCACTAAATGATATATTGCTCAAACATGCCATGGGCATATGTGGAATTACACCCCAAAATACATTCTGTTGCTTCTCCTGAGTACGGGGATACCACATGTGTGAGACTTTTTGGGAGCCTAGCCACGTACGGGACCCCAAAAACCAAGCACCGCCTTCAGGCTTTCTAAGGGTGTAAATTTTTGATTTCACTTCTCACTGCCTATCACAGTTTCGGAGGCCATGGAATGCCCAGATAGCACAAAACCCCCCCAAATGACCCCATTTTGGAAAGTAGACACCCCAAGCTATTTGCTGAGAGGTATTGTGAGTATTTTGCAGATCTCGCTTTTTGTCACAAAGTTTTGAAAATTGAAAAAAAAAAAAAATATATATATATATTTTCTTTCTTCATTTTCAAAAACAAATGAGAGCTGTAAAATACTCGCCATTCCTCTCAGCAAATAGCTTGGGGTGTCTATATTCCAAAATGGGGTCATTTGGGGGGGTTTTGTGCGATTTTGGCATTTTATGGCCTTCGAAACTGTGATAGGTAGTGAGGAGTGAAATCAAAAATTTGTGCCTAGAAATCCTGAAGGCGGTGCTTGGTTTTCGGGGTCCCGTACGCGGCTAGGCTCCTAAAAAGTCCCACACATGTGGTATCCCCGTACTCAGGAGAAGCAGAAAAATGTATTTTGGGGTGTAATTCCACATATAACCATGGCATGTGTGAGCAATATATCATTTAGTGACAACTTTTTGTAATTTTTTTTTTTTTTTGTCATTATTCAATCACTTGGGACAAAAAAATAAAAAATTCAATGGGCTCAACATGCCTCTCAGCAATTTCCTTGGGGTGTCTACTTTCCAAACTGGGGTCATTTGGGGGGGTTTTGTACTGCCCTGTCATTTTAGCACCTCAAGAAATGAGATAGGCAGTCATAAATTTAAAGCTGTGTAAATTTCAGAAAATGTACCCTAGTTTGTAAACTCTATAACTTTTGCGCAAACCAATAAATATACGCTTATTGACATTTTTTTTACTAAAAACATGTGGCTGAATACATTTTGGCCTAAATGTATGACTACAATTGAGTTTATTCGATTTTTCTTATAACAAAAAGTAGAAAATATAATTTTTTTTCAAAATTTTCGCTGTTTTTCCGTTTATATCGCAAAAAATAACAATCGCAGAGGCAATCAAATACCATTAAAAGAAAGCTCTATTTGTGGGAAGAAAAGGACGCAAATTTCGTTTGGGTACAACATTGCATGTCCGCACAATTTACAGTTAAAGCAGCGCAGTGCAAAATTCTGAATTCACCTCTGGTCCTTTAGCTACCAAATGGTCCGGGGCTTAAGTGGTTAAATTTGGTAAAAAAAGAAAGAAAAAAAGAAGCATTCTGTATGCTTATGATCCTTTTCCATGGTTGGTATTTTTACATATCAACAGATATCATGAGGTTTTACATACTTTTCGGTTTCAGTTCATTTCAGGTTGGTACACTTCATTGTCTTCTCATACACGGTACGTGATAGTTTCTTCACACGTTAGGTCTTACGGCGTTACACCACTGCAGTTTTACCTATCACGTTTATGGGCACTAACGGATTGAGATGATCTTTTCTAATTGGCTTGTGCGGTGACAAGTCTCCTTACCCATTTTCTCACATGGCATACGTCACAGCCTTTCTTACGTTATGATGTTTTCACTACTCATATCATTTTCTTGACATGTTTCAGGTTTCATAGGCCTGAGTTCACGTCAAGTTTATAGCTGAATATTTCATTGCATTACTGCAAGTTTAAAGCCATATAGTTCTGTGCGTTACTGCAAGTGTAACGCCGTATTTTTCATTGCGTTACTGCAAGTTTAACGCTGTATATTACAATGCCTTACTGCAAGTTTAGCGCCATATAGTTATGTGCGTTACTGCAAATTTTACACTGTATATTTCATTGCATTACTGTAAGTTTAACGCCATATAGTTCTGTGCGTTACTGCAAGTTTAACGCCATATGGTTCTGTGCGTTACTGAAAGTTTAATGCTGTATAATTCTGTGCATTATTGCAAGTTTAAAGCCATATAGTTCTGTGCATTACTGCAAGTTTAATGCGTTATAGTTCTGTGCGTTACTACAAGTTTAACGCTATATATTTAATTGCGTTACTGCAAGTTTAAAGCCATATAGTTCTGTACTTTACTGCAACTTTAATGCCGTATAGTTCTGTGCATTACTGCATGTTTAACGTCATATAGTTCTGCACGTTACTGCAAGTCTAATGCCATATAGTTCTGTGCCTTACTGCTAGTTTAACGCTGTATATTTCATTGCATTACTGCAAGCTTAATATCATATAACTCTGTGCATTACTGCAAGTTTAACGCCATATAGTTCTGTGCTTTACTGCATGTTTAACGTCATATAGTTCTGTGCATTACTGAAAGTTTAACGCCATATAGTTCTGTGCGTTACTGCAAGTTTAACGGCAATTCATTTTGTGCATTGCTGCAAGTTTAACGCTAAATATTTCATTGAATTTCTGTACTTTACTGCGTTACTGCAAGTTTAACGCCATATATTTTGTTGCATTACTGCAAGTTTAACGCCATATAGTTCTGTACTTTACTGCAAGTTTAATGCTGTATAGTTCTGTGCGTTACTGCATGTTTAACGTTATATAGTTCTGTGTGTTACTGAAAGATTAACGCTGTAGATTTCATTGCATTTCTGCAAGTTTAACATCATTTAGTTTTGTGCGTTACTGCAAGTTTAACGCCGTATATTTCATTGCGTTACTGACAATTTAACGCTATATAGTTCTGTGCGTTACTGCATGTTTAACGTCATATAGTTCTGTGCGTTACTGCAAGTTTAACGCCATATAGTTGTGCGTGTTTCTGCAAGTTTAACGTCATAGTTCTGTGCGTTACTGAATGTTTAACGCCATATAGTTCTGTACTTTACTGCGTTACTGCAAGTTTAACGCTGTATATATCATTGCATTACTGCAAGTTTTTTGCCATATATTTTGTTGCTTTACTGCAAGTTTAACGCCATATAGCTCTGTACTTTACTGCAAGTTTAATGTCATATAGTTCTGTGCGTTACTGCAAGATTAACAATTTTTCGCCCCCTTTCAATTTCGACCAAATTGAATCTTCAGTATGGCTATTAGAGGATGATCCAGCCTATTTTTGGGATCATTATTCCTCCTGTTCCCAGCAGGTGTTGTCCGATTTCATTCATTCAGTGCAATGCCTGGTCGAACAGGCTGTGTGTGAGACAGTTTTTGTTCAACCTGTGCTGCAGGCATGGTCAGATCTCCTGAACTTAGCCAAGCCACAACATTCCAGCCCTGCCATTAATCACCTGCCGCCACAAGAATTTTTCCGCCCATCGCCTATGGCAACCCCAGCTACAGCCCAGTTTGCACAACCCCCTACCAAATATTATTACCCAGTCTCTACCTGTCGCACCTACCCTGCATTCAATCCACCTGCTTCTTCCCTTCCACCTGGAGCAAAGCCACAAGAACCTCCTCCAGCCACTGTCCCCGTATCTCTGCCGCATTCTAGTCCTTCCTCTTACTCAATTCCATATTTTTCATACATTCCCCCCGTTATTTGAAAGTCTGCAGTGACTAACAGGGATGAGCCGAACACCCCCCTGTTCGGTTCGCACCAGAACCTGCGAACAGACAAAATGTTCGTGTAAACTTTAGAACCCTATTAAATACAATGGACTCGAACGTTCGAAATCTAAAGTGTTAATTATAAAGGCTAATATGCAAGTTATTGTCCTAAAAAGTGTTTGGGGACCCGGGTCCTGCCCCAGGGGACATGTATCAATGCAAAAAGAAGTTTTAAAAACGGCCGTTTTTTTGGGAGCAGTGATTTTAATAATGCTTAAAATGAAAAAATAAAAGTGAAATATTCCTTTAAATTTCGTACCTGGGGGGTGTGTATGATATGCATGTGAAGTGGCGCATGTTTCCCGTGCTTAGAACTGTCCCTGCAAAAAATGTCATTTTTGAAAGAAAAAAATGCATTTAAAACTGACTCGCGGCTATTAATGAATTGTCGGCTCCCGGCAATACATACAAAAGTCATTGATAAAAAAAAAAAAAAAAGCGTGGGTGTTCCCCAGAATTCAATTACCAGGCCCTTCAGGTCTGGAATGGATATTAAGGGGAACCCTGCCGCAAATTTAAAAAAAAATTGACGTGGGGTTCCCCCAAATATCCATTCCAGGCCCTTCAGATCTGGCATGGATTTTAAGGGGAACTCCACCCCAAATTTAAAAAAAAAATGGCATGGAGTCCCCCTAAAAATCCATACCAGACCCCTTATCCGAGCACACAACCTGGCAGGCCGCAGGGGAAAAGGGGGGGACGAGAGAGCGGCCCCCCCTCCCTCCTGAACTGTACCAGGCCACATGCCCTCAACATGGGGAGGATGTCCCCATGTTGATGGGGACAAGGGCCTCATCCCCACAACCCTTGCCCGGTGGTTGTGGGGGTCTGCGGGCGGGGGGCTTATCGGAATCTGGAAGACCCCTTTAACAAAGGGGACCCCCAGATCCCGGCCCCCCCTATGTGAATTGGTAAGGGGTACATTGTACCCCTACCATTTCACGAAGAAAGCGTAAAAAAATGTTTAAAAAAACACACAAACACCTTGAAAAAGTCCTTTATTTAAAAAAAAAAAAAAACATTCCAGCGGTGAAATCCAGTGTCCCGCGGCGATCCCGATGTCCAGCGCTGTCCTTCATTGGTTGTGCCTGAGCGGACCTGATGGGGAACTCCCTCTTAGTATTTTAAATGTATAGACCCGCCCCTTCTAAAGTTCCCCATCAGGTCCGCTCAGCGGACCAGATGCGGAACATGAGAAGGGGCGGGTCTATACATGTATTACCAAAGTGAGAGCAGTCCCCCATCAGGTCCGCCCCCTCGGTATGTCAGACCCGCCAACGTCATTGGCTTGAGCGGGGAACTTCCTTCACTATGTAAATTTAAATTACACAGTGAAGGAAGTTCCCCGCTCAAGCCAATGACGTAGGCGGGTCCGACATACCGAGGGAGCGGACCTGATGGGGAACTTTAGAAGGGGCGGGTCTATACATTTAAAATACTGAGAGGGAGTTCCCCATCAGGTCCGCTCAGGCACAACCAATGAAGGACAGCGCTGGACATCGGGATCGCCGCGGGACACTGGATTTCACCGCTGGAATGTTTTTTTTTTTGTTTTTTTTTTTAATAAAGGACTTTTTCAAGGTGTTTGTGTGTTTTTTTAAACATTTTTTTACGCTTTCTTCGTGAAATGGTAGGGGTACAACGTACCCCTTACCAATTCACATAGGGGGGGCCGGGATCTGGGGGTCCCCTTTGTTAAAGGGGTCTTCCAGATTCCGATAAGCCCCCCGCCCGCAGACCCCCACAACCACCGGGCAAGGGTTGTGGGGATGAGGCCCTTGTCCCCATCAACATGGGGACATCCTCCCCATGTTGAGGGCATGTGGCTTGGTACGGTTCAGGAGGGAGGGGGGGCCGCTCTCTCGTCCCCCCCTTTTCCCCTGCGGCCGGCCAGGTTGCGTGCTCGGATAAGGGGTCTGGTATGGATTTTTAGGGGGACTCCACGCCATTTTTTTTTTAAATTTGGGGTGGAGTTCCCCTTAAAATCCATGCCAGATCTGAAGGGCCTGGAATGGATATTTGGGGGAACCCCACGTCAATTTTTTTTTAATTTGCGGCGGGGTTCCCCTTAATATCCATTCCAGACCTGAAGGGCCTGGTAATTGAATTCTGGGGAACACCCACGCTTTTTTTTTTTTTTTATCAATGACTTTTGTATGTATTGCCGGGAGCCGACAATTCATTAATAGCCGCGAGTCAGTTTTAAAAGACTTTTTTTCTTTCAAAAATGACATTTTTTGCAGGGACAGTTCTAGGCACGGGAAACATGCGCCACTTCACATGCATATCATACACACCCCCCAGGTACGAAATTTAAAGGAATATTTCACTTTTATTTTTTCATTTTAAGCATTATTAAAATCACTGCTCCCAAAAAAACGGCCGTTTTTAAAACTTCTTTTTGCATTGATACATGTCCCCTGGGGCAGGACCCCGGTCCCCAAACACTTTTTAGGACAATAACTTGCATATTAGCCTTTATAATTAACACTTTAGATTTCTCCCATAGATTTTTCGAATTTGCCGCGAACACCCCAATTTGTTCGCTGTTCGGCGAACGGGCGAACAGGCAATGTTCGAGTCGAACATGAGTTCAACTCGAACTCCAAGCTCATCCCTAGTGACTAAGTCTAAGAAGAAGCGGAAGTACTTCCCGACCCACACAATCCTACCAGTAACCCAACCTACCTCTACACCCACCAACCTGCTCCAGCCTGCGTTCATGCCAGTAGAACCTGACGATCCACCTAAATCTGACGTCCCCGTGCCTTTTACCCAGTCTGAGGTTCCTGTGCCAGTTTGCCAGCCTGAAGTTCCTGTCTGCCAGCCTGAGGTTCTTGTGCCAGTCTGCCAGCCTGAGGTTCCTGTGCCAATCTGCCGGCCTGAGGTTCCTGTGCCAGTTTGCCGGCCTGAAGTTCCTGTGCCGGTCTGCCAGCCGGAAGTTCCTGTGCCAGTCTGCCAGCCTAAGGCTCCTGTGCCAGTCTGCTGGCCTGAGGTTCCTGTGCCAGTTTGCCAGCCTGTAGTTCCTGTGCCAGCCTGCCAGCCTGAAGTGTCAGAGCCAATGTTCCAGCCTGATGTCCCGATGCCTGTCTTCCAGCCTGAAGTCCCGGTGTCCCAGCCTGAAGTCCCGGTGTCCCAGCCTGAAGTCCCGGTGTCCCAGCCTGGAGATCCGGTGTCCCAGCCTGGAGATCCGGTGTCCCAGCCTGGAGATCCGGTGTCCTAGCCTGGAGATCCGGTGTCCTAGCCTGGAGATCCGGTGTCCCAGCCTGAAGATCCGGTGTCCCAGCCTGAAGATCCGGTGTCCCAGCCTGAAGATCCGGTGTCCCAGTCTGAAGATCCGGTGTCCCAGTCTGAAGATCCGGTGCCCGTTTCCCATCTTGAGGTTGTGGTGCCTGTTTCCCGGCCTGAGGAGCCTGCTGCCCAGTCTGATGTGTTCCTGTCTGCTGCCCAGCCTGAGGAGCTTCTCTCTGCCGCCCAGCCTGACGTGCCCCTGTCTGCTTCCCAGCCTGACGTGCCCCTGTCTGCTGCCCGGCCTGACGCACCCCTGTCTGCTGCCCAGCCTGACGCGCCCCTGTCTGCTGCCCAGCCTGAGGAGCTTCTGTCTGCCACCCAGCCTGACGTGCCCCTGTCTGCTGCCCAGCCTGACGTGCCCCTGTCTGCTGCCTGGCCTGATGCACCCCTGTCTGCTGCCCAGCCTGACGTGCCCCTGTCTGCTGCCCAGCCTGAGGTGTTCCTGTCTGCTACCCATCCTGAGATGTTCCTGTCTGCTGCCCAGCCTGAGATGTTCCTGTCTGCTGCCCAGCCTGAGGTGTCCCTGTCTGCTGCTCAGCTCGACGACCAGGAGCCTGCTGCCCAGCTCGACGACCCGGAGCCTGCTGCCCAGCTCGACGACCCGGAGCCTGCTGCCCAGCTCGATGACCCGGAGCCTGCTGCCCAGCCTGATGTGTTCCTGCCTGCTGCCCAGAATGGTGTGTTCCTGTCTGCTGCCCAGCTTGATGACCCGGAGCCTGCTGCCCAGCTTGATGTTCCGGAGCCTGCTGCCCAGCCTGATGTGTTCCTGCCTGCTGCCCAGCCTGGTGTGTTCCTGTCTGCTGCCCAGCTTGATTTGCCCCTGTCTGCTGCCCAGCTTGATGTGACTGTCTCCTGCCCGGATGTGCCTGCTTCCCAGTTGGATGTGCCCACTGTTTGCCCGGATGTGCCCGCTGTCTGCCTGGATGTAACTTTGCCTGTTGCCCAGCTTGTTGCCATGAACTTTCCCGAGCAACAGCTAGTTGGAGCATCCGGAGGCCGCTCCTTTGAGTGGGGGTACTGTCAGGAAAGGCTTCACCTGCTGGTGGTGCTGTTGGTCCTATGGACTGCAGTACTAGTGTCCACCAGAAGGTGTCCTCTTGCAGCCAATATCTTTGTTGGGGGATCTCACCTGCTGGTGGTAATGCCTGATCCATGGGCTGAGTCCACCAGCGGGTGTATTCTGGCAGTGTGGGGCAGGCAGCACTTCCTGCGTTCAGCTGTGACCTGAAGCTAATCACAAGCTTTCCTATAAATACCCGGCAAGTATAAACACTCCTTACTCCGTGGTATCTCTCTCCCTGACCTAGGACCTGTGATCTGGACTTTGAACCTGCATCCTGCCTGACCCGATCCGACCTGATCCCTATCTTTAGCCCATCCTGCTTCTGTCCCTCCTGTCTCCTGATTACCACGGTCCCTTGTCCTCCTGTTACCTGGATTCTTGGATCCCTGCTCTGCAGCCAATCCATCCGTCCCCTCTCTGTTCCTGTCTGTTTCCCGTCCATACCCATCTGCTTCCATCCCCTTGTGTATGACCTCGGCCTGGCTTTCACTACGATTCCGGTATCTCCCATTATTGTATATATTTTCTATAGTCACTGTTATTTGGTTAGGTTGCTGCACTGTGTTCTGTTGGAGGTCATTATTTGTCTGTCCACTTATCTTAATAAACTGTTATACTTTCACCTACACCCGTTTGGTCTCCTCTGTGCAGTCACACAGTCTGGTTTGCTAGCCTTCTATGACAACGGGTATGGACAACAGAATTGGGGTTTTCACAGGCCCAGTCAAGGAATAAAAAGGGTGGTCAAACTAAGAGAGGAACTAGAGGGGGGAGGCGCACTCAGTCCAAAAAGAAAAAGGATATAGTGGGTACTGGCATTTTTAATTTGAGTTCCCATACCCTGACAGATTCTGAGATGACAGTCCTTGATAGAGGTCCTAAACTCGCTCCACCACACAACATGAGCAAGTTCCAGACTTATATGGACATTCACAAATATGTCTGTAAATTGAATGTCCAGAGATACCTGGCTTCAAACCCGATCAATCCTTCTAGGATGGTATCTTTGGGTTTCTCTCACTCTGGCCTTTCGAATTCCTCATTATTTAATCCGCCAGGACATTTATCTCCTTCATTGAGAGTTTTTAGAGACCTAGACCTGAAAGATCTAGATGAGATGCAAATTATGTTGATTAAAAACAATAAAGATACCTATTTAGGCATTGACTCCCTTTGTGCCACTAAGAATCTGGTTATGTGCCCTGCGGACAAAGGGGGGGGGGGGGGTATAGTCGTCTTTGACAAAGACGACTACATGCAGGAAATGTACCGTATTTTAGGGGACGATGCTACCTATACTCCCTTGGTTTCTAATCCAGGTGAAAAATACAGGATTTTATTAGAACAAATTGTCACTAGGGGTTTTAATTTGAATATTCTTAACAAGAAGGAACGAGCATTCTTGGTGCCTAAGTCACCAAGGATTCCAAATATTTATTATTTACTGAAGGTGCACAAGAGTCTTACTTGCCCCCCGGGACGTCCCATAGTCAGTGGGATAGATTCCATCACGTACCGGGTGGGCAAGTATATAGATTTCTTTTTTCAGCCCCTGGTACGTTTGATGCCATCATACGTGAAGGACACTCGACATGTCATCAAACTTCTTTCTAATCATAAGCCTCGTGATGGTACTTGGTTGGTGACTGCCGATGTCATGTCACTTTACACTGTGACCCCCCACCAGTTGGGTTTGGATGCCGTGTCATTCTTTTGGATAGAGATTCTAACTTACCTCAGGAACAGATTCGTTTTATTATGGAGTTGTTTGAGTACGCTGCTTCCCACAACTTTTTTTTGGTTTGATGGCCATTTTTTCCATCAGGATAGAGGTGTCGCCATGGGGGCAAAATATGCCCCCAGTTTGGCGAACCTATTTATGGCCAAATGGGAGGAGGATGTCGTCTATGCCCAGCCAAGGCCCGAGGTGACCTTGTGGGCTCGTTACATAGACGACATTGTCCTCCTATGGGATGGGAGTGAGACCAACCTTTTAATTTTTATGGACACTAACTCCAGGGGCATTCACCTCAGCTATGAAGCTAGTCGGGAGAACATTTTTGGATTTAACAATGTCTGTCGGTGGAGAGAGTTTTGTCACATCTACTTTTTTCAAATCCACCGACAGAAATTCGTTTATCCCAAATGATAGTTGCCATCATGCCTCTTGGCTCAAATCTGTACCGAAAAGTAAATTTTTAAGATTAAAGCGTAATTGTACCAAACAGACAACCTTTTTGGCACAGGCACAGGTTCTCACACAAAGATTTGTTGATAAGGGTTATTCTCTTGAGTCTCTTACAAGTACTCTAGACCAAGTAAAATGTGTCGATAGAACCAACTTATTGAAAGAGAAGACTGAAGGTTGTGGGAACAGTGTATTCCGTAATCCATTCATTACCAATTTCTCTTGTCAGCATTCCAATATTAAGCATATTGTAAAGAAACACTGGCACATTCTCAAGAACAACAGGATACTTAACCACTTGCTTACTGGGCACTAAAACACCCTTCCTGCCCACACCAATTTTCAGCTTTCAGTGCTCTCACAATTTGAATGACAATTGCTCAGTAATACAACACTGTACCCAAATGATTTTTTTGTCCTTTTTTTAATACAAATAGAGCTTTCTTTTGGTGGTATTTGATCACCTCTGGGTTTTTTATTTTTTGCGCTATAAATGAAAAAAGACCGAAAATTTTGAAAAAAAAAGCATTTTTCTTTGTTTCTGTGATAAAATTTTGCAAATTAGTAATTTTTCTTCATAAATTTTGGCCACAATTTATGCTGCTACATATCTTTGGTAAAAATAACCCACATTAGTGGATATTATGTGGTCTGTGTGAAAGTTATAGAGTCTACAAGCTGTGGTGCAAATCATAACAAATTGATCACATCTGATGTACTGACGGCCTATCTCATTTCTTGAAACCCTAACAAGCCAGATAAGTACAAATGCCCCCAAATGACACCTTTTTGGAAAGTAGACATTCCAAGGTATTTAGTAAGAGGCATGGTGAGTTATTTGAAGTTGTCATTTTTTCCCACAATTCTTTGCAAAATTACGATTTTTTTTTTCTTTTCACAAAATTGTCATTGTGATAGCTTATTTCTCTGACGTGGCATGTGCATACCACAAATGACACCCCAAAATACATTCTGCAACTCCTGAGTATAACGATACCACATGTGTGGGACTTTTTCACTGCCTGGCCACATACAGAGGCCCAACATGCAGGGAGCACCATTAGGTGTTCTAGGACCATAAATTACACATCTAACTTGTTGACTACCCATTACACTTTTGAAGGCCCTGGAGCACCAGGACAATGGAAGCGCCCACAAAATGACCCCATTTTGGAAAGTTAACACCCCAACGTATAATCTATGAGGCATAATGAGTCTTTTGAACGGTTAATTTTTTTCCAGAAGTTTTGGGAATATGTGGGAAAAAAATTAAAACGCATTTTTTTTACGCAAAGTTGTCCATTTATAAGATATTTCCAACACATAGCATGTACATAGCAAAAATTACACCCCAAAATAAATTTTGCTACTCCTCCTGAGTATAACGATACCACATGTGTGAGACTTTTACACAGCCTGGCCACATACAGAGGCCCAACATTGAAGTAGCACCGTCAGGCGTTCTAGGAGCATAAATTACACATCTCATTTCTCAACCACCTATTACACTTTTGAAGGCCCTGGAGCACCAGGACAATGGAAAAGCCCACACAGTGACCCCATTTCGGAAAGCTAACACCCCAACGTATAATCTATGAGGCATAATGAGTCTTTTGAACGGTTCATTTTTTTCCAGAAGTTTTTGGAAAATGTGGGAAAAAATGAAAACGTTTTTTTTTTACGCAAAATTGTCCATTTATAAGATATTTCCAACACATAGCATGCACATAGCAAAAATTACACCCCAAAATACATTCTGCTACTCCTGAGTATGGCGATACCACATGTGTGAGACTTTTACACAGCCTGGCCACATACAGAGGCCCAAAATGCAAGGAACACCATCAGGTGTTCTAGGGACACATAACATGCACATACCAAGAATTACACCCCAAAATACATTCTGCTGAGCAAAGGGTAAACAAAAGATTACCTGTTGTTTTAGAAGCGCAGTTGTCCACAGGAGGATAGCACTGGTCCAGGCAGCAGGCAGGGACTTGGTCAGCAAAAGCGAATGCAATTGTCCAGGCAACAGGCAGGAACACTGTCCATAGTTAGTACAGGCAGCAGGCAGGGATACTGTCCATATATAGTCCAGGGTCAGTGCAAGCAGAGATTGTCAGCAGTGCCAAAATATTGGTCCTGGTAGTAGGCAGGTCCATGTGGTGTGGTCAGTTCATGCAACAGGCAGAGGCATGATGGCATAGGTCCTACAGGCAGCAGGCAGAAGTAGGGCCTCATTCAGGACTGAATGGGGACAGGGGTAGAGGCTTCTCCCACCCAAATCTCTTTGAAGCCTCCGAGTCTCCAGACCCTAATCTAGGAATGAGAAAACAAAAACAATTGCTTTCTTCATCCAGAAAAACAATTCTGGAGCCCCTCACATATGTGAGACCCCTGTGTTATGAATCCCACTAGTCCACTGGCAGGGTAAAAGATCAGTCCAAGAGGCAGGCAAAAAGCATGGTCAAACATTCCAGGGTCAGTTCCAGATCAGGCAGAGGTATGTACAGAATCGGTAGGCAGAAGCGTGGTCGAATAGCAGTCCAGGGTCAGTTCCAGATCAGGCAGAGGTATAAACAGAATCGGTAGGCAGAAGCGTGGTCAAATAACAGTCCAGGGTCAGTTCCAGATCAGGCAGAGGTATAAACAGAATCGGTAGGCAGAAGCGTAGTCGAATATCAAGCCAGGGTCAGTTACAGAGAAAGCAGATGCATAAGGGGTGTAAAGATAAATGGCAGGAAGTGAACTAATAATTGAGTTTGGTATGGTAACGGCGGAAACAATCAATCATGCAGAGGCCTGGTTCTGAGGGACATTGGGCACAATAATAAATGGTGTCTCTTCTCTCTCCTCTTTTGGGGCACACCCAGCATTTTTTCTGGCGTTTTTGGCCTGTTGGTCTGGGAGGGATTTTATCTGGGAAGTGGTGCTCGGAGAGTCGGCTAATTACATCGGATCTAATGTTTACTGGTGGGCTGTTCGGGTATATAAGGGCAGTGGTGATTTCCTCCTGGTAGAAAAGGAAGGGTTTGGGTCTTATAGTGGATTTTCGATAGATGACATAGGAGTTGTACATGGCCAAATTAAACAAATAAATGGAAACTTTCTTATACCACTGGTATGTTCTTCTTGTGGAAAGGTAGGGTTCTAACATCTGGTCGTTGAAGTCGACACCCCCCATGAACTTATTGTACTCGTAGATGCATTTCGGTTTTTGGATTCGGCCATTCCTCCTGGTGATCTCCACTAATTCATTGTTGTGGATGGAAGAAAGTACGTAGACGTCTCTTCTGTCCCTCCACTTCACAGCCAAAATTTCCTCATTGCGTAAACTCGCGGCCTCCCCTCTTCTCAATTTTTTGTTGACCAGGCTTTGAGGAAAGCCCTTCCAGTTCCTCCGTACGGTGCCACATGCTGGAGTGTTCATTCTGTGTAGGTTTCGAAACAGGGGCAAACTTGTATAAAAATTGTCCACATACAAGTGGTATCCTTTCTCCAGAAGTGGGTTTATGAGTTCCCAAACTACTTTCCCACTGGTTCCAATATAGTCTGGGCAATTAGGGGGCTGCAGTTGGGTGTCCTTCCCTTCGTATACGATGAATGCATACACATACCCTGTGGCTCGGTCACACAATTTATGGAGCTTCACCCCATAGCGGGCCCTTTTGCTGGGTATAAATTGTTTTATTCCCAGCCTGCCAGAAAATGTTATAAGGGACTCATCCACACATATATGTTGGTCTGGGGTAAACAACTGGGGGAAGGTTTCAGAAAAATTATTTAGTAGCGGCCGAATTTTATAAAGCTTATCAAAATTTGGGTCATTTCGGGGAAGGGCACTGGGTATTGTCATTGTAGTGTAGGAATCTCATAATCATGAGATATCTGGTCCTGGGCATTACTGAGGAAAAGATGGGCATATGGTAGATGGGGCGGGTTGACCAATATGAACGCAATTGATTTTTTCCGTTTAGTCCCATGCAGAATGTGAGGCCCAAAAAAATTCTAAACTCCTCAACTGTAAGGGGTCTCCACTCGTAGGGTAGGGCATAATAGGATGTTGGGGTGCTTGCTATGAACTGTTGGGCGTATAGGTTGCACTGGGCCACAATTGATGCAAGCATGTCGTCAGTGAAAATTAAATTGAAAAAGTCAATCGGGGCAAAATTTTCTGTGTCCACCTGGACTCCTGGCTGGGCAGTGAAAGGGGGAATGTTGGCTTCTCCTGAATTAGGAGAAAGCCACAAGGGGTTCTGAAGGGAATAGGGAAGGCTGGCATGGGACCTAACCCTTTGGGACTGAGATGACACCCCACTGGTACGTGGCCTTGCTTGCCTGGTGGATGGCACTGCGGTGCTGTTGGATGGCACTGCCTCCTCAGCAGAATGCCTTCGCCTGGCGGGCGGGCCCTCCTCCTCCTCCTCTTCTGAGGCTGTCAGTGTTCCACTGCTTAGGACAGGCTCGTAGTCCACGTCAGACTCATAGTCTGAATTTGCAAAGGAATCCGAATCGGAGAGCTCCCCGTTGCTCTCGTCGGCCGCAAGAATATTGTATGCCTCCTCGGCTGAAAATAATCTTCCATCCATTGTTGGCACTGAAGACACGTGGCACTAATACGTGGCACTGATGACACTGATACGTGGCACTGATGACACTGATACGTGGCACTGATGACAGGTGGCACTGATGGCAGATGGCACTGGCAGATGGCACTGGCAGATGGGACTGGCAGATAGGACTGGCAGATGGGACTGGCAGATGGCACTGGCAGATGGAACTGGCAGATGGCACGGCCAGATGGCACTGGCAGATGGCACTGGCAGATGGAACTGGCAGATGGAACTGGCAGATGGGACTGGCAGATGGCACTGGCAGATGGCACTGGCAGATGGGACTGGCAGATGGCACTGGCAGATGGGACTGGCAGATAGGACTGGCAGATGGCACTGTTTTTTACTGTGTATGTGTATGTTCTCACTCACAATAACTGAAGCTGCAGCACAGATCTCTCTCTCTCCTCACACGCTGTCTCTGTTAGGGATGAGCTTGGAGTTCGAGTCAAACTCATGTTCGACTCGAACATTGCCTGTTCGCCCGTTCGCCGAACAGCGAACAAATTGGGGTGTTCGCGGCAAATTCGAAAAATCTATGGGAGAAATCTAAAGTGGTAATTATAAAGGCTAATATGCAAGTTATTGTCCTAAAAAGTGTTTGGGGACCGGGGTCCTGCCCCAGGGGACATGTATCAATGCAAAAAGAAGTTTTAAAAACGGACGTTTTTTCGGGAGCAGTGATTTTAATAATGCTTAAAATGAAAAAATAAAAGTGAAATATTCCTTTAAATTTCGTACCTGGGGGGTGTGTATGATATGCATGTAAAGTGGCGCATGTTTCCCGTGCTTAGAACTGTCCCTGCAAAAAATGTCATTTTTGAAAGAAAAAAAGTCTTTTAAAACTGACTCGCGGCTATTAATGAATTGTCGGCTCCCGGCAATACATACAAAAGTCATTGATAAAAAAAAAAAAAAAAGCGTGGGGGTTCCCCAGAATTCAATTACCAGGCCCTTCAGGTCTGGAATGGATATTAAGGGGAACCCCGCCGCAAATTAAAAAAAAATTGACGTGGGGTTCCCCCAAATATCCATTCCAGGCCCTTCAGATCTGGCATGGATTTTAAGGGGAACTCCACCCCAAATTTTTAAAAAAAATGGCGTGGAGTCCCCCTAAAAATCCATACCAGACCCCTTATCCGAGCACGCAACCTGGCCGGCCGCAGGGGAAAAGGGGGGGACGAGAGAGCGGCCCCCCCTCCCTCCTGAACCGTACCAAGCCACATGCCCTCAACATGGGGAGGATGTCCCCATGTTGATGGGGACAAGGGCCTCATCCCCACAACCCTTGCCCGGTGGTTGTGGGGGTCTGCGGGCGGGGGGGCTTATCGGAATCTGGAAGACCCCTTCAACAAAGGGGACCCCCAGATCCCGCCCCCCCCTATGTGAATTGGTAAGGGGTACATTGTACCCCTACCATTTCACGAAGAAAGCGTAAAAAAATGTTTTAAAAAACACACAAACACCTTGAAAAAGTCCTTTATTGAAAAAAAAAAAAAAAAGAAACATTCCAGCGGTGAAATCCAGTGTCCCGCGGCGATTTCGATGTCCAGCGCTGTCCTTCATTGGTTGTGCCTGAGCGGACCTGATGGGGAACTCCCTCTCAGTATTTTAAATGTATAGACCCGTCCCTTCTAAAGTTCCCCATCAGGTCCGCTCCCTCGGTATGTCGGACCCGCCTACGTCATTGGCTTGAGCGGGGAACTTCCTTCACTGTGTAATTTAAATTTACATAGTGAAGGAAGTTCCCCGCTCAAGCCAATGACGTAGGCGGGTCCGACATACCGAGGGAGCGGACCTGATGGGGAACTTTAGAAGGGGCGGGTCTATACATTTAAAATACTGAGAGGGAGTTCCCCATCAGGTCCGCTCAGGCACAACCAATGAAGGACAGCGCTGGACATCGGGATCGCCGCGGGACACTGGATTTCACCGCTGGAATGTTTTTTTTTTTTTTAAATAAAGGACTTTTTCAAGGTGTTTGTGTGTTTTTTTAAACATTTTTTTACGCTTTCTTCGTGAAATGGTAGGGGTACAATGTACCCCTTACCAATTCACATAGGGGGGGGGCCGGGATCTGGGGGTCCCTTTGTTAAAGGGGTCTTCCAGATTCCGATAAGCCCCCCGCCCGCAGACCCCCACAACCACCGGGCAAGGGTTGTGGGGATGAGGCCCTTGTCCCCATCAACATGGGGACATCCTCCCCATGTTGAGGGCATGTGGCCTGGTACGGTTCAGGAGGGAGGGGGGGCCGCTCTCTCGTCCCCCCCTTTTCCCCTGCGGCCGGCCAGGTTGCGTGTTCGGATAAGGGGTCTGGTATGGATTTTTAGGGGGACTCCACGCCATTTTTTTTAAAAATTTGGGGTGGAGTTCCCCTTAAAATCCATGCCAGATCTGAAGGGCCTGGAATGGATATTTGGGGGAACCCCACGTCAATTTTTTTTTTTAATTTGCGGCAGGGTTCCCCTTAATATCCATTCCAGACCTGAAGGGCCTGGTAATTGAATTCTGGGGAACACCCACGCTTTTTTTTTTTTTTTTATCAATGACTTTTGTATGTATTGCCGGGAGCCGACAATTCATTAATAGCCGCGAGTCCGTTTTAAATGCATTTTTTTCTTTCAAAAATGACATTTTTTGCAGGGACAGTTCTAAGCACGGGAAACATGCGCCACTTTACATGCATATTATACACACCCCCCAGGTACGAAATTTAAAGGAATATTTCACTTTTATTTTTTCATTTTAAGCATTATTAAAATCACTGCTCCCGAAAAAACGGCCGTTTTTAAAACTTCTTTTTGCATTGATACATGTCCCCTGGGGCAGGACCCCGGTCCCCAAACACTTTTTAGGACAATAACTTGCATATTAGCCTTTATAATTAACACTTTAGATTTCGAACGTTCGAGTCCATTGTATTTAATAGGGTTCTAAAGTTTACACGAACATTTTGTCTGTTCGCAGGTTCTGGTGCGAACCGAACAGGGGGGTGTTCGGCTCATCCCTGGTCTCTGTGTGAGGAGAGAAAGCCGGCAATGAGAGATGATCTCATATGTATACATTTGAGATCATCTATCATTGGGCAGTGAGATCGAGTGCTGAATGGCCTCTGTGATTGGCCATTCAGCACGATCTGTGATTGGCTGTGTCCAAGGGACACGGGCAACACAGATTTTCCCCGATGCGCGCTCACGGGAGCGCGCAGGGAGAATGTAAATACAAGGACGTCAAGGGGACGTCCGCCCGGCAGTTCAGGTCCGCGCTGCAGCCGTCTTTCGGCTATAGCGTGGATCTGAAGTGGTTAAGACCATCCTACCTGATAGACCCCAGGTGGTTTTTAGGGGGGCTCCCTCTTTGAAGGATAAATTAGCTCCTAACATCTTCAATCCCCCTAATATAAGACCCACTTTTTTTCGGAGCTCACTGGCTACTATCAGTGCAGAAAGTGTCAGGTCTGCTCCCTGAATGGATGTAGATTTAGGAGAACCACTAGTTTCAGTTCCAGTTGTACCTCCAAGAGTTTTAACATTGAGCCCTTCATTGCTTGTTCTACGGTGGGGGTGGTCTATATGCTCCAATGCCCGTGCGGGCTGCAGTATGTGGGCAGGACCAAACGACCGTTCCAAGTACGCCTAAACGAACATATAAACAATATAAGAAGGGGTTTTACCAAACACTCTTTGCCAAAACATTACCTTACCGTGCACAATAGGGACCCATCCAATACCATGTTTTTAGATATTGACAAATATAGCCCCCATTGGAGGGGTAGCTGCCTTGTCAGGAGCATTTCTAAGTTAGAGATGTTGTGGGTGCATAAGATTAAATGCTATACCTCATTTAGTTTGAACATAGATGTTGACAACAATTCCTTCATCGACAACTCCTAGTGACAACTTTTTAAACATATTTTAAATATTTTTGTTGAATCCTGTTTATTTGGAGAAGGTTTTCCTTTAAGTCAACAACTTTCAACAATTCTCATCTCATTTTTCATTTTCTTTTTTCTTTTCATTTTCCCCCCTTTGTTTGTATTCTCACCAATTTGGTTTTATTATTGGTATTGAATATTTAGGATGTTTCACGAATATATCTTTATATGCTGGCCATCAATTAGATTGTAGATTTCACCTTAGCCACATTTGTGTTATTTTTTTGCATTTGAATCCATTATGCCTACCCTGACGGTATATGAGATCATTCTCAGGGTACGCTGTATCTAATGAGGTTTGGTTCTACATTTTTATTTTTCATTCATTATATTTATGTAAGCCAATCTCCTTGGATACCTATATACACATTTTTTGTTTTAAATTGTATGACTCTTAATGTGATCAGCCTATGATGACGCTGGATGATTTTTTTGGAATCATCTGGATAGTCAGTTCTGATTGACCATCAGATGTGGCAATCCGTTTGCTTCTTTTTCCAATGTCCTTCAGAATACATTGTATTTAAAGATTTTGACTTATTATTATATATTTTATCTCCTTCGGCTACATTCCGTTTGGTTCATTTGAATGGCAACCTTTGAACCCTTAAAATGGACGTGCTGAGTGTTTGCCCTTTTTTGTGTGTGCCTGCCTTACTCGCAGTAGCTTTTTTTTCCATTTACAAAGATGGCGGTATTCAGCAGTGCCCTGGGACTCAAAACGAGGCTTGGCTATTTGTTTTGTGTATTTAAGCGGTGCGTCAGAACGCCGCCCGTATACTGTGAACACATCCTTTGTAGTGACGAAACGCGTAGGGAGGAGCTACGTTCTGACGTCACCGCACCTACGCCAATCCCGGAAGTATACGGGCTGCTATCGAGAGCTGGCCGGCTCGATTATCTTAATGCTGTTTTTTACCTACCTAAATGTAAGTGTCCACTTGTCTTTTTTTATTCAATAAATGTAAAAGGTTTTACACTATATAAGGCTTTGTGTCATGGATATGCATTAATGTCTGTCTGCCATCTTACCTTCCTCCTCATGTGTTCATCTAGAGACCAGACCTCCTTCACCTGGCTTCCTTTATAATCTCCTCCCAGCCTGACTCCACCCCAGGCCCTATCACAGAACACTATATTAACCTGTGCACTGCAAGCCTGCTTTGCTGATCAACGTGTTTGTTAGGCATTGTGTGTTTGGGTTCCTGCCTGCCGTGTGCTACGTCTGTCTCTCTGTTACGTTATTGGCTTGTCCCCGACTATCCCTGTCTGCTCGTGACCCTTGACCTTCGGCTCGTTCTTCGTTATCCTTGTCTGCTTGTGGCCCCTGACCTTCAGCTTGTTATTCGGTTCTCTCTTATCGTGTGCTGCTGCTTCCCCTCTTTTCCCCTTATCCTACGGGGCGTGAGCTAGGAAACTCCAGGGGCCGCGACCTGGTCCCAGCCTGCAGCTAACATCCTCACCACTAGAGGCCCTGGAGAAGACCAGCTGGGTCTTAGACTCCGCACCCTGGGGAATCTTGGCTCTAGCTTCCGTTTGGATCCCGGTTGTGCTCCTCTGGTCCCGCTTTCCACAACCACCCAGTTTCCTATCCGCAGAAGCCAGCCATAGGGTTCACTACCTCGCGGTGCACTCCTGTCCCCCTACGGTGTGCATCTGTCACCTGGCCACAGGTGACCCTGACAGTTTGATCAGCCATGAACCCGGCTGACATCCCGCTCCCCGCGGATGATCCATTGCAGGGCATAGTTCGCAGACTTGAGACCCAGGAATCAAATCAGACTCAGGTGATGCGATTCCTCCAGGATCTGGCTTCTCGATTCGAGCAGCTTCAGGGGTCCTTGGGAACCCCGAATCCGCAACCCCAAGTACAACCAGCGGCTGTACCTATCGCACCAGTCGCAGCCTCACACTCACTAAGATTGCCAGCTCCGTCCCGTTTCTCTGGGGACTCCAAGGCCTGCAGGGGGTTTCTCAGCCAATGCACAATTCATTTTGAGCTTCAGCCTCAAAGCTTCCTGTCTGACCGGGCTAAGGTAGCCTATATCATTTCCCTCCTCTCCGGTGAAGCTTTGGCCTGGGCTGCCCCCCTGTGGGAGAGGAACGATCCGGTGGTTTCCAGTCTGTCCGATTTCTTGAAGCTCTTTCGTAATATCTTCGAAGAGCCGGCTCAGGCTTCTTCAGCGGCTAGTGCTGTCTTACGTCTTCGCCAAGAATCTAGTTCAGTGGGGCAATATGCTCTTCAGTTCCGCATCCACACAGCTGAATTGAGCTGGAATAATGAGGCCCTGGTCGCTACCTTTTTACATGGCCTCTCTGACCGAATGAAAGACGAATTAGCGGGAAGAGCCATTCCCGCCGGTCTGGACGATGTAATTTCATTATGCAACCAGATCGACATTCGTTTTCAAGAGAGGTCCTTAGAAAAAAGACGCCAGCACTCTCTGGGTCCTAGCCAGTCTGAGCTCCCCTCCCTTCATTCCGTGGAGCATCCTCTACCTGCTGAAGAACCTATGCAGCTGGGCCGGACCAGACTAACCCCCGAAGAACGTGCTAGGCGCAGAACTCTGGGCTTGTGCCTCTATTGTGGGGGCAAGGGTCATTTTCGTGACTCCTGCTCGCTTCGTCCGGGAAACGCTCGGGTCTAATACATTTGGAAGGTGGAGTATTGGACCCAGAAACATCACCTTCTCGCCTGCTCTTGCCGGTGTTCCTTCATGTAGGCACTTCTCCTCAGTCAACCCTTGCATACCTGGATTCCGGGGCTGCCGGCAATTTTATGGATTGGAGAACTGCTTCTTCTATGAAGCTTACCCTTTCACCTCTCACTACCCCATTGGTAGTCTCGGCAATTGATGGCACTGTTCTCCCAGGGGGCCCTATTCGCTTCCAGACGCTACCCATTAGGATGTCGGTAGGGATTCTCCACCAGGAGTGGATATCCTTTCTCATTCTACCCAAGGCCTCTACCCCAGTTGTATTGGGCCTCCCTTGGCTACAGCTCCACTCTCCACATGTGGACTGGGTCTCTGGGCAGATCCTGGCCTGAGGTTCCTCATGTTTCTCGTCGTGTCTTCTCAAGGTGACCCCCAAGGAGAGTCTTCCGGTTGCTGCCACTTCTGTTTCTTCTGATCTTCCTGCTGCATACAGCGATTACCGGGATGTGTTCTGTAAGAAATCAGCTGAGGTGCTTCCTCCCCACAGGTCCTTTGACTGTGCTATTGATCTTGTCCCCGGAGAAACTCTACCCAGGGGTCGTACCTACCCTCTGTCCATCCCAGAGACCCAGGCCATGTCGGAGTATGTCGCAGAGAATCTGGAGAGAGGTTTCATCCGGAAATCCTCATCGCCTGCAGGGGCAGGGTTCTTTTTTGTTGCCAAAAAGGATGGTACCTTAAGACCCTGCATCGATTATCGGGGTTTAAATGCGGTTACTATTAAAAATCGATACCCCTTACCCTTAATATCTGAGCTATTCGATAGGTTGAAGGGTGCCTCCATTTTCACCAAGTTGGATCTCAGAGGCGCGTACAATCTCATTCGAATACGGGAGGGTGACGAATGGAAGACTGCATTCAACACTAGAGACGGGCATTACGAATATCTGGTGATGCCTTTTGGTCTGTGTAATGCTCCAGCCGTGTTTCAAAACTTTGTCAATGAAATCTTCAGAGATCTGCTGTACCAGTTTGTTGTCATCTATCTGGATGACATTCTGATCTTTTCTGAAAATCTGCTCATCCACAGAAACCATGTCCGCACTGTACTTCAACGTCTTAGAGAGAACAATCTCTATGCCAAGCTGGAGAAATGTTCCTTTGAATGTTCTGAGGTCCTGTTTTTGGGGTGCTTCGTCTCATGTTCGGGTCTTCGTATGGACCCTGGGAAGGTCTTGGCTATCACCAACTGGCCTCTTCCTGCTAGCCTCAAGGCCACACAGCGCTTTCTTGGCTTCACTAATTATTATAGGCAGTTCATAAGGAATTACTCTTCCATTGCCGTGCCTATTATCGCTTTGACCAAGAAGGGTGTGAATGCCAGAGACTGGCCTCCCGAAGCTGTCTCTGCATTTCACAACCTGAAACAGGCCTTTGTTTCTGGCCCCCTCTTGAGGAGACCAAATCCTGGGAATGCATTTTTTATTGAAGTGGACGCTTCCTCAATGGGGGTGGGAGCTGTGCTTCTTCAAATCTTTGAGAAGAGACGCCAACCATGTGCGTTCTTCTCCAAAAAAAAATCTCAGGCAGAGAGGAATTATGCCATCGGTGATCGGGAACTTCTCGCAATTAAATTGGCATTAGAGGAGTGGCGTCATCTCTTGGAGGGTTCCCCTCACTCCATAACGATCTTTACCGATCACAAGAATTTACAGTATCTACAGAATGCTAAACGTCTGAATCCTAGACAGGCCAGGTGGAGTCTCTTCTTTGCCCGTTTTAATTTCACGATTACCTACAAACCTGGTTCCTGCAACGGTCGGGCTGATGCGCTCTCTAGGTCATTTGACACTTTGGACGAGGAGTCCGCCCCTGAACCTGAGCCGATCATTCCCACCTCATGCATTGTTGCCCACTCTACCACCCTGAAGTCAAAAATTCCGCCTGGTAAGACCTTTGTCCCCACTGAGCTAAGAGCTAAGATTCTTCGTTGGGGACATGATTCCAAGGTGGCAGGGCATTCTGGATTCCTCCGATCCTTCCTACTCATCAGTCGTCACTACTGGTGGCCTAATCTCCGCTCAGACGTCAAAGACTACGTTAAAGCTCGTCATGTCTGTGCTCAGTCCAAATCCTCCACACAAGCTCCTGCTGGTCTCCTCATGCCCTTGCCCATTCCTAAGGAACCCTGGGCCCATATTGCCATGGATTTTATCACCGATCTCCCACTGTCTGAGAATAATACAGTCATTTGGGTGGTAATCGATCGATTCTCCAAGATGGCTCATTTTGTTCCTCTTCCTGGTCTTCCTTCTGCCCCTGCCTTGGTTCCCATTTTCATTCGGGAAATTCTCCGCCTACATGGGGTCCCTTCTCATATTGTTTCCGACAGGGGAGTCCAATTCACGTCTCGTTTTTGGAGAGCCTTTTGCAAATCCCTCAATATTGTCTTGGATTTTTCTTCTTCTTACCATCCCCAATCCAATGGACAGACTGAGAGGGTTAATCAGGAGTTAGAGGTCTTTCTTCGCACCTTTGTGTCTTCTCACCATGACGATTGGTCCTCTCTACTCCCGTGGGCAGAATTCTCCCATAACAATCATGTGAATACCAGTTCGCAGAAGACACCCTTTTTCACAGTTTATGGAAAACACCCTCAACTTCCTCTTCCCATGATCTGTTCTCCAGACATTCCAGCTTTGGCTTTGGTTCAGGAGTCTCTCAATTCCGTTTGGGGTCACGTTCATGATTCCCTCCGGGCAGTTGCTAAAAAATTCAAAGGCTTTGTCGACCGCCGCAGGCGTAAACCGCCTTCTCTTCAGCCAGGGGACAAAGTCTGGCTCTCTACCAGGAACATCAAGCTCCGAGTTCCTTCTCTGAAGTTTGCTCCACGATTCATCGGTCCATACACGGTAGCTGCTAAACTGAATCCGGTTTGTTTCAAACTCCAGATTCCTAAGAGCCTTAAAATCACTAACTCCTTTCATGTTGCTCTTCTAAAGCCTTTAGTCCTCAATAAATTCTCTCGTCCTCTCCCTACCGTGGCGCCTGTCTCTGAGGATAATCAGGAGTACGAGATCAGTCAAATTCTGGACTCCCGACTCTGTAAAGGCGTTCTTCAGTACCTCGTTCATTGGAAAGGGTTTGGTCCTGAGGAGAGGTCTTGGATCACTGCATCTGAGGTCTTTGCACCTCGTCTGTTAAAGGAGTTTCATCTGAAGTTTCCCTCTAAACCTGGGCCCAGGCGGGGAAGGGGGAGGCCTCGTAAGAGGGAGGGTACTGTCATGGATATGCATTAATGTCTGTCTGCCATCTTACCTTCCTCCTCATTTGTTCATCTAGAGACCAGACCTCCTTCACCTGGCTTCCTTTATAATCTCCTCCCAGCCTGACTCCACCCCAGGCCCTATCACAGAACACTATATTAACCTGTGCACTGCAAGCCTGCTTTGCTGATCAACGTGTTTGTTAGGCATTGTGTGTTTGGGTTCCTGCCTGCCGTGTGCTACGTCTGTCTCTCTGTTACGTTATTGGCTTGTCCCCGACTATCCCTGTCTGCTCGTGACCCTTGACCTTCGGCTCGTTCTTCGTTATCCTTGTCTGCTTGTGGCCCCTGACCTTCAGCTTGTTATTCGGTTCTCTCTTATCGTGTGCTGCTGCTTCCCCTCTTTTCCCCTTATCCTACGGGGCGTGAGCTAGGAAACTCCAGGGGCCGCGACCTGGTCCCAGCCTGCAGCTAACATCCTCACCACTAGAGGCCCTGGAGAAGACCAGCTGGGTCTTAGACTCCGCGCCCTGGGGAATCTTGGCTCTAGCTTCCGTTTGGATCCCGGTTGTGCTCCTCTGGTCCCGCTTTCCACAACCACCCAGTTTCCTATCCGCAGAAGCCAGCCAAAGGGTTCACTACCTCGCGGTGCACTCCTGTCCCCCTACGGTGTGCATCTGTCACCTGGCCACAGGTGACCCTGACACTTTGTTTTTTATGGGGACACCTACAATCCTGTTAACTTTTCACGGGGTTTACCATCATTGAAGCTGGGACATCCGTTGTATGCCACAGAGACCCCAGGCTGGGTTATAAGCCACAGGCGCTCATTGATCCCCTATAACAAGGGATCAATCATTGCGGTAAGCGGCAGTGTGTGCTTAGGTGGAGGCACTTTCCTATTCTCACTTCCTCCCGGGTGTTTTTGGATTATGTGTCACCGTGGATGATTCATTATGGACTATCTTTTTTTGTTTTTCATCAACTAAAGACTTTTGTGTTTAACCTTTCAAGTGCCACCCGTAGGGGTTTATAATTTTCACTGTGTGTGTTGATCCTTTTAAGCTGCTAGTTCATTTATATTAGACACAGTTGGACAAAACTTTTTTCTCTTCAGGTCATAACGTTTTCCAATTATATTTGTCACATTTTGTTTGTTTGGCACAACAATTTTTTATTGAGTTTTTGTTATTACTATCATTTGTTTTTTCAATAATTATTCCAGTGGTGAGTGCATCCACATTAGCACTAGTGGGCTAGTGCTTCACAGGTCAATTTTTATAGCGCAGCTTTTTTATTTTTTTATTTCTATTTGATGTTGTATAACATTTGAGTTGCAGCCTGACACATTTATTCTAATAGCGCAGTTTTTTTCTTCTAGATATCTGAATCAGGCATCATTCAGATATCCCCGCACAAAGTCCAGGACGTCATATGACGGCGTGCGGGTTGGAAGTGGTTAAAGTCATATGGTTCTGTGTGTTACTGCATGTTTAACGTCATATAGTTCTGCACGTTACTGCAAGTTTAACTCCATATAGTTCTGTGCGTTACTGCAAGATTAACGTTGGATAGAAGATAGGGGGCACTCTTACTAAAACAAATGTAAAGTGCAACTGTGCATACATATATAAATTAATAACTATAATCCATCTTCAGATGATCAAAATATAGTGCAAACAATTGTACGTATACAAAAGTGACTTATGCAAAAACATTAGAAAAAAGTTGTGAGAATGACACACAAAAACAATTTTTGAAAGTCCAATGTGAGGTATCACTGGTAAGTGGTTAATTTTTCTGATTGCTGAAGATTATAGGTACACCTTCATCAACTAGAGACTAGACACCCAAAGTGGTCAATAAGTGGGTTCTGCTTACCAGATGGTGTTGACCTCTTTAATGAAAAACAGGTCAATCGTGCTTTAGCAAGATATTGCTTGCTGCAATGGTGGATACTGTATGGACTGCTCAATCCCTCAAACCGACTAGGATCACAAATGGGATATGTGAAAGAAATATGGAAGGAACCAATAGTGTAATCCTGTTTTATTTAAAATTAGTAAAAAAACAGTGCCAAGTGGCTGCTTACATAGATTGTGCCTTCGCCCAGCACTGAGGCTGTTATGCGTAACAGATTGTCGAATGGTGCCCCGTGGCTCTCATTCGTAGCTGGCATGCGTTTCACCGTTGATGGAGGACAACCAAAGGGACCAGAAGTAGCGTGACCAAGTACCGCCTCGACGTATGTTTTGTGTGTTTCACGTCTTTAGGAAGCGTCAAGACTGCAAGATTAACGCTGTATATTTCATTGCATTTCTGCAAGTTTAACATCATATAGTTCTGTGCGTTACTGCAAGTTTAACGCCCTATATTTCATTGCGTTACTGCCAATTTAACGCCATATAGTTCTGTGCATTACTGCAAGTTTAACGCCATATAGTTCTGTGTGAATAAACAAAATTGAAAGTGATGCAGGTCTTTCGCTCTAATAATGAGTAAAGAAAAATGTGACCTATGGGTGTGATGAGTGCTCCTGCAGCAAATCTATTAGTGTTCACTATACACAAAAATGATAATAAAATAAAGGGTGATTCGCGCTACAGAAAAAAATTCCAAATACCTAAACACAATATGTCCTTATATCAAAAAAAATAAAAGGAATAATATAATGGATCAACCAAAAATATGTGATGATAGTGTAGTGAATCAACCAAACAAAAAGAAAGTGTCAAAATCGTATCATGAATGCTGGTGAAAAAGAGCAAGTTAAAACATACAATCTCTATATAAACAGAAAATAGTGATTAGATGGGTGGTTGGTGGACTGGGTGTCCTAAAAAGTTCTAATAAGTCCTAATAAGTCCTAATCAGGTAGGATTCTTCCCCCTATGGCCGTCTGTTTATCCTCAATAAGCAGTTAGAAGGTAAGTTGAGTATTTCTGTGTGTATCTGTACTCCACTGCACTATTGAGACATTCCTCCTTTCCTTGCCCAGTCTCCCAGAACTCACCTTTAGGCCTCGTACACACGACCGATTTTCTCGTCGTAAAAAACACGTCGTTTTTTTCGACGAGATTCTTGTTAAGCTTGTCGATTTTCTCGTCAAGCTTTCTATGCGTACACACTGTCATTTCCCAATTTCCTCGTGGTTCTCTGCGCTCACGTCCAGCACGTACGACGGCACTATAAAGGGGAAGATCTTTTTTCTTGGCGCCACCCCTTGGGCTGCTTTTGCTGATCTCGTGTTACCGCGTGTGAAGTAAAAGTTTGGGAAGAGACGATTCGCGCTTTTCAGTCTTCGTACTTTTCAGATCGTTTTCTGCCGTTCAGTTTGTGCTTGTGGGTTCGTATCTTGACTTTCAGGGCATCTAGGCAGGTCGTATCTGTTTTACAGTGCGTTCTTGCCTGTTCGTTTCTGATTTTCAGTTCGTTATTCATAGGCCTTGCTGTTCTAAAGTGCGTTCTGTTCTGTACGTTCTGATTAGATGACCGTTTCCTAGCCATGTCGCCTGGACGTTCTCGTCGTCGAGTTTGTGCTGTGCGTGCGCTTGGTGTTGGTCTGCTTGTTTTGGACCAAGACCAGTCCATGAATGGTGTGAGGAGGAGTTCATGGACCAAGAATTGGTTGCTCCAGCGGGACCAATTCTGCCACATGCCTCTGCTGCGGGAGATCGTCGAGAATAATCCTGAGGACTATAGGAATTTTCTGAGGATGTCTGACCCCGTTTTTCAGGAACTGTTGGCTTTGGTGTCCCCCTATATTACCAGGAAGGACACCGTTATGCGGGAAGCCATCAGTGCTGAGCAGAGGCTCATCGCCACGTTGTGTTACCTGGCGACAGGGAGAAGTCTTCAGGACTTGAAGTTCACCACAGGCATCTCCCCCCAGGCTCTGGGCCTCATAATCCCAGACACCTGTTCTGCCATTATACAAGTCCTGCAGGAGGACTATATTAGGGTAAGTTTTCTCCCTTAACATCACATTTTATGTATTACATGTATGCTAATGTATTGTATTTCTTTCATCCTTCCCTAATTACCATGATTGTAATATGCTGAGAATGTCCCCTTTGTCCCCATGCATGTTGGAAGCTTTAGATTGCCCCTTTTTTCTCCTCCCTAAATATTTCCCCTCACTAACTTTTCCAGCAGGGGCGCCTGTTGCTCCAAATGTTGGGGGGTTCAAACCCCAATTTAGGAAATAAACGTCCTCCTTTTTTGCTCTGTTGCCTAATAAATGCCCCCAGTTGTCCCCTCCAATGCAGCCATTTTGTTCCCTCAAATGCAGCCATTTAGTCCCCTCTAATGCAGCCAGTTTCCCCCCAGCCCTGCACTTACCTTCTTGTGGTCAGCGCCATCCTTCTTCTGTCCTTGATGTCTTCTCTTTCCCTTCATGTTGCATCAGCCAATTATGTTACCATTAAACAGACTTGGTGAACATGATTGGCAGAGCAGCCTGTCAGTGTTTACACAAGGAATGCCCCCCTCCTTGCGTCCCCGATTTTTCTTTGAGGAAGCCAATTACATCCCTCAGGTTGTAATTTGCAAGACTATTTTAATACCTGTTTCTGCTCTGCAATTTTAACCCCCTAAATGCCGCAATTATTCATATGTCGGTCGCTTTACAAGAGGCCATCCACCTGAATAGTGTGCGGCGTAGACAATACATAGGTTCATGCAACGCATGAACCTATGTATTGTTCTGAGTGATGGGCACAGGAGAGAGGGGACAGTGCTCCAGCGCCCACTCTGGACGCACCGCCACTGCAATGCTATCCTGTGGCCAAACACATCTCCCCCCCCCCAAAATAATTTAGTAATGGCCCATCAGAGGGGGTGATGAATATGATAAATGAGCCTTCCATTATACTTTTTTTACACACCTTAATAAACGTATAATAGATTGATGTTGGTCTCTAATTTTTTGGGATAGAATTTCCTTGTAATGTATGCCTTTGTTTTTCTAATATTATTTCATCTTGTTTCACTCCACAGCTTCCTTCCACGCCACAGGAATGGCAGACTGTGGCATCGGAGTTTGCCACGCGGTGGGACTTCCCCAACTGCGGTGGTGCCATAGACGGGAAGCACGTCCGCATCGTGCCGCCACCCCGTTCTGGGTCCTACTACTACAATTACAAGGGGTTTCATAGCATTGTGCTGATGGCGGTGGTGTCAGCACGGTATGAATTCCTCTATGTTGATGTAGGGAAGAATGGCCGGATGTCCGATGGGGGATCCTTCATCCAGACGGAGTTTGCCCTCCGTCTCCAGAGTGACGACCTTGCATTGCCACCGGATGCAGGGAATATTGAAGGACTCCCCTTTGTTTTCTTGGCTGATGAAGCCTTCGGACTCGGACGGCATCTTATGTGGCCATTTCCACAGAGGACCCTGACCCCAGAGAAGAGTGTGTTCAATTACCGGCTGGCCAGGGCCCGAAGAGTCGTTGAAAATGCCTTTGGCATAATGGCCAGCCGGTTCCGCCTTTTTATGACTTCCATCCACTTGGCGGACTACAAAATAAACTATGTAGTGTTATGCTGCTGTGTACTACACAACTTTCTGAGCCAAAAATCTAATTTCTATATGGCCTCAGTTTTGCCAGAGGCTGGACTTTCCCCTGCAAATCCCCTTCCGGGCCTGGAATCTGCCCGTCTTGGCTTGCCCCCCCAAAATGCCCACGTGGTTCGGGACAAATACATGGAGTATTTCACGGGTAGGGGGGCAATTCCTATGCCAGCCTATGTCTAAGTATCCCAATAAAAATCTTGTTTAAACCTTTAATTATTTGTTCTTTCCTGTCTCCTAGTTTGTCTTTGTGCATTTGTAGTGGCAAGTGTATTTTACTTTAGTAAATAACAACCAATTTCACTATGTTACCTTACAAAAGAACCAAATAAGCTTAGAGAGTATTATAAAAAGAAGCTACACGTTGTTTGTGGTCAAATATTTTACTCTGTGCACATTCTCTTCATTTTTTTTTTTTTTGTTTTACTTTGGGGTTGGCCTGGCCACAACCCGGCAAATTTTGGCTTATGAAAATACAAAAATATCACTTGCATTTCTAAAATTACAACATTGGATACCTCTGAGCAATCGGAGACATTCACTTACACAAACTATGTCTCTATGTGCCCGTCCTAATATGGGGTTCTGCCACCCCTTGCCCAGCCAAAAATTCAATATGCACACATTTTTAATTTTTTGCATATAGGAAGTTTACAATCCTGATCCCTATTGTCAACATGTGCTATCTGCCATCAGGGGTGATCAATGGACGTGTTTTGGGGGTGCATCCCCTTCCTCAGTTCACCGACTTTTGATACGAGGAAGGGGTTGCACCCACAAAAGACGTACATGGATATCCCCTGATGGCAGATAGCACATGTTCACACACTGTGTGCATATTCAATTTTTGGCTGGTTTGTTACTCAAAAAATTAGAAAAAAATATAAAAACAAACATGTAAAAACAAATGTGTTTGGATGGCTTATTGAATTCTCCCCAAAACATCGAGAATGTCTTTAAATGTTTGTTCCATCACATGGATTCTTTGTTTAATTAGGTCCAGTTCCGTGCTACATTCCATCACTTGCTGGATGAGGCGGAGGGCACTGTCAGCAGAGAACCGTGTGCTATCCTTCACAACATTTACATCCCCTAAAAAACAAAAACAAAAAATTAATAAAACTCTGCAGGCCTACCTCGCTTACCTTAAGCTGTGGTGTCAGATACTGACCTGTTGTGGTGACCAGATCCACAACGTCATCCACCTCTCCTTCCTGCACTTCTCCTTCCTCCACCTCAACTTCCTGCACATCTTTCGGTTGTGGATCTTTGGGAGTTTGGTGTTGTTTGGAAGTTGTGGGGTGCATGTGCTCCCTGGAGTGTCCTCCTCCCAGTCTTCTCTCCCCTATGAGAATAAAACCAAAGGTCTATTTATCACACTGTAAATCTCCTTGTTAAACTAAAAAAAGGATAAATTGTTTGGAAGTGGGGTACAAGTGTGTGTTTGTGCAGAATTTAAAGAAGAATGCATTATTTATGACCCCAAATATGTTTAGTATTCACATTTGGATGTAATTTTTTGGACATGGAGGCACCACAAATAAACTCTGATGCACCTGTGTGGGACACCCAAAAAAGGCGGGTCTGTTGGCCCACACTATAGTGCTCCAAAGTACAGATGTGGAAGCAGCTGCTGAGTGTCCTCTCCTTTACACTGATAAAAGTTTGCATTTCATTCTCCTTACAAACACATCATCTAGACTAAAAAATTATCCACAATACTTGATCAAAAATGGCAGATGTCTAATTACTTTTGTGGCTCTTAAATAAGCCAAAACCGCGGATAGTGGCCGAACGAAGTGTCGGAAACGTAACGAACGATTACTGTGCCCAACCTAGTTCAAAATATTACATTTTGGAAGGGAGTCCAATATGATAAAAAAAAAAATCATGTCAGTTTCTAAAAAGATTAATAGCAGAAACGTCGTCATTTTACTTACTTTTAGCGAGCATCCTCTTTATGATCCTCAACTGGTCTGGCTCCCTCAGTTTGAGGTCTGACCACCTCTTTCTGAGCTGCTCATTTGAGCGTTTCACCCCGAACTTCGCCCTCAGACTCTTCACAACTTTAGTGAGGATTTTGGCCTTCCTTCTATTTGGTTTGCTATACGGCCCATGCTTGGCATCATAATCAGCCTTGACCAAGATGTCCACCATCTCCGCCATCTCCGCCAAAGACATATTCGATGCCTTGAATCTCCTCCTTGATCGTGACGTGTCCTCGGTCTCCGGGCTTGTCTCCTCGCTAGTTGCGGAATTATCAGACACCTGCTGTAACTCCGCCATATCTGTCTGCGCGCCGAAAGAGAAGGGGCGGGGAAAAGATGTAAGTTAGAACGTCATGGGCGGGCGATGTGTGCGGAGCGACGTGTTCGAATTTTGACGCATGCGTGGTGTGTATATAGCAAACACACATGTGACTATAGTACGTTCGGTGTGTGGAGAGAGGAGTTCAAGTGACGGACGTGCGAACGAAGGTATGTGATTTTGTGACTTGTAAAAATTGTTGGCCTATACTGTCTTGAGATTGTTGGAGGATATATATGGTGACTAGGATGTGAAGGAGGTTAGACTGTTTGCCTCACATTATTTAAATATAATTTATTTTACTTGCAGATACAATATGAATGTCTTTATTAGCGACAAAGAGTTCCTGGCGGAATTTATTGACCGGGTAAGAGAGCTGCCGGCTCTGTGGGAGACGAAAAACCCCATCCATAAAAAAAAGGGGTGAGAAAAGCAGCGCTGGAGAAGCTGCTCCCATTTGTGCATACCAAGGTGCCCACAGCCACAGCAAAACAAGTGGACACTAAAATTGGGAGCTTGAGAGGTACCTAAAGGACTGAACGCTCTAAGGTGCTGGCTTCTCAGAGGTCAGGAGCAGCAGCAGATGATGTTTATGTCCCGATTTTGTGGTACTACAACAGGATGTCCTTCCTGGATGACCACATTGAGACAAGGCCATCACTCTCCACTCTTCCCCCCAGACTTCCCTGCAGCCAACCTGAGCCTTCTCTGGAGCAAGAGGAGGCAGCCATCCTGGATGATCCTGATTTGTCCATCTGGAGCCAGGTATAGTATTAACTGAAAATGTATTGGGATAAAATTAATGTTTCCCAAATATGTCAGGATGAGAAACATACATTATTTTGTATTCCACAAGTGAAATCAGGATCTGTAGACATTATTCTGCACTTAATTGTGTGGTAAATAGTCAAGCTGATGTAGTGGTAAATTTAAAGCAAGGATTTATGCATTTACATTCTAATTGCTTCCATCAGGATTACAAAGTTTGATGCAAAGATTAAACCAACATATTAAACTATGTTCCTTTTTCATACACAGGATGAAATCAGCCAGGAGGAGGGTCTGGAAACTGTCAGGCAGGAGGAGGAAGGGCCCAGTGGCAGCCAGGAGGTGGCAGGGCCCAGTGGCAGCCAGGAGGTGGCAGGGCCCAGTGGCAGCCAGGAGGTGGCAGGGCCCAGTGGCAGACAGGAGGTGGCAGGGCAAAGGAGAAGCACCAGATCCCAGGTGCCTCCCATCCGGCTTCACAAAAGAGGCAGGAGGGACAGGACCACCAGTGAGGCAGCAATGGCCCTTATTAAAGAGGCCCATGCCACCCTCAAGGAGCCCACATCCCCTGAAGAGGCCATTGCCGGCCTAGTGGAGGCTAAGTTCAAGGTGATGAGCATGGAGCAACGCCTCCTATGCGAGCCCCTGCTCATCACCTTGCTCAACAAGGGGGTGATGGAGCAAATTACCCCCAATACCGCCATATGTGAGGTGGCCCAACTGACCCAACCTCAACCTCCACCTCCACCTTCCTCTTCTGCCCCACCCCCTTCTGCTACACCTCCACCTTCTGCCCCACCCCCTTAGGCTACACCTCCACCTTCTGCCCCACCCCCTTCTGCTACACCTCCACCTTCTGCCCCACCCCCTTCTGCTACACCTCCACCTTCTGTCCCACCCCCTTCTGCTACACCTCCACCTTCTGCCCCACCCCCTTCTGCTACACCTCCACCTTCTGCCCCACCCCCTTCTGCTACACCTCCACCTTCTTCTTCTGCCCCACCCCCTTCTGCTACACCTCCACCTTCTTCTTCTGCCCCACCCCCTTCTGCTACACCTCCACCTCCTCCTCCTGACAGGAGTACCCCTCCAGTGGGCCAGCCTCCAGCCAAACGAAGAAGGAAGGCTGCAGGAAAGGCTGCAGGAAAGGCTTCAGGAAAGGCTTCAGGAAAGGCTGCAGGGAAGGTTGCCAGGAAGAAGAGGAAGTGATGGCCTTGCTTCATTGTGGTCGGACAGAAGGCAGCCTGTTGTAGTACCACACACTTGGGACACATATCTCACCTGCTGCTGTTCCTGACCTCTGGGAGGCCAGCATCAGATTGTGTTCAGAAATGTGGGCCTTCTCAAGCTCCCAATTTTAGTGTCCACACAGGGTTGCTGTGTGCTCTGGGGTCCCTGGGATGCACAAATGGCAGCAGCTTCTCCAGCGCTGCCTTCTCTTTATTTAATTTATAAACATGAATAAATGTGTTTTTTGTTTAAGTTCATACTTGACTATGTGTATTTTTAAATAAAAAAAATCAAGCTTTGGAGTAAGCAGATACATTTGACTGACAATAAAAGGCACAGATATCACCCCCCCAAAAGAATAACTAAATCTGATTAGCACAAAAACATGGTGTGAAATTTTAATAATATAGATTCCAAAATTAAATGGGAGATCGCTATCAAAACATTGAGAAATTATAATTAACATCATTTTGAAAAATCTAACCATTTAAATTATTCCTAAAAACTTGCACGATATAATACACATAAATCTTATAAAGAGCAGCATGAAAAAGGTTAAAAATAAGGCTCAACTCTGTGTGAATATCAGCAGCAAAAGAAGGTCACTCGTTTTGATTAATGTAACATTCTAACGAAGATTTCAATGCAGAACATTTAAACGATGAAATATTTATGAGCGTGACGAATGTGCTCTCTCCATTATGAAGGCTTGTTTTACCAGAAGATGCGCTCCCGTCTCATAGTTGCTTGTGAGCATGCGCGCTTTTGGAAGAGTCGTAAAAGCATACACACGAACCATTTTCTCGTCACAAAACAGGCCGACGAGAAACACGACGAGGAAATCTGGAATCCTGACGAGAAAATAGAGAGCAGGTTCTCTATTTTCTCGTTGAGATTCTCGGCAAGTTTCTCTTCGTAAAACCATACACACGAGCGTTTTTCTAGACAAAAAAACTCTCGCGGCACTTTTCTTGACTGTTTTGGACGAGAAAATCGGTCGTGTGTACGAGGCCGTATACTTGAAAAATCAGCATAAAGTGCGGATCTCTATGTAGGAGCTGTCCTCCACTTCTCTCTCCTTCCACTCTGTTGTGGTCGGTGATGATATAGTCCGCCTGTACTATTCACTCTGTGTTTCCAGAATCACTGCGGGGACTGGGGGAGGGGTATGAGGGTTCTGATGAGCAGATCTCACTCTGACTTCACTTGCAGCTTGCTGATCTCAGATCTTACTATTCTTGTCCAGTGCTGCTCTGCACAATAGTTCTGTGTGTTACTGCAAGATTAATGCTGTATAATTCATTGCGTTACTGCAAGTTTAACACCATATATTTCATTGTGTTACTGTGCGTTACTGAAAGTTTAATGCCTTAGAGTTCTGTGCGTTACTACAAGTTTAACGCTATATAATTCATTGCGTTACTGCAAGTTTAACACCATATATTTCATTGCATTACTGCAAGTTTAACGCCATATAGTTCTGTACTTTACTGCAAGTTTAATGCCGTATAGTTCTGTGCGTTACTGCAAGTTTAACTGTATATTTCATTGCATTACTGCAAGTTTAACGCCATATATTTCATTGCGTTACTGCCAATTTAACGCCATATAGTTCTGTGCGTTACTGCAAGTTTAAGGCCATATAGTTCTGTGCATTACTGCATGTTTAACGTCATATAGTTCTGTGCGTGACTGCAAGATTAACGCCATATAGTTCTGCGCGTGTCAGGTCACCTGTGGCCAGGTGACAGATGCACACCGTAGGGGGTTAGGAGTACACCACAAGGTAGTGAACCCTATGACTGACTGCTGCGGATAGGATACTGAGTGGTTGTGGAAAGCGGGACCAGAGGAGCACAACCGGGATCCACAGGAAGCTAGAGCCGAGATACCCCAGGGCGCGGAGTCTAAGACCCAGCAGGTCTTCTCCAGAGCCTCTAGTGGTGAGGATGTTACGCTGCAGACTGGGTCCAGGTCGCGACCCCTAGAGTCTCCTAGCTCACGCCTCGTAGGGTAAGGAGGAAAGAGGGGGAGCAGCAGCACAGGATACAAGAATAGTGAGGGGAAAGGCCAAGGTCGGGGTCACAAGCAGGCAAGGATAAACAAAGGACAAGCCGAAGGTCAAGGGTCACAAGCAGACAGGGATAGTCAGGAACAAGCCAATATCGTAACAGAGAGACAGACGTAGCACACGGCAGGCAGGAACCCAAACACACAATGCTTAAACAAACACGTTGATCAGCAAGGCAGGCTTGCAGTGCACAGGTTAATATAGTGTTCTGTGATAGGGCCTGGGGTGGAGTCAGGATGGGAGGAGATTATAAAGGAAGCCAGGTGAAGGAGTCCAGCCTCTAAGATGAACACATGAAGAGCAAAAGGTAAGATGGCAGACAGACATTAGTGCATATCCATGACAGCGCGCTTCTGTAGGTTTAACGTCATATAGTTCTGTGCGTTACTGAAAGTTTAACGCCATATAGTTCTGTGCGTTACTGCAAGTTTACCGCTGTATATTTCATTGCTTTACTGCAAGTTTAACGCCATATAGTTCTGTGCATTACTGAAAGTTTAACTCTGTATAGTTCTGTGTGTTACTGCAAGTTTAACAGCATATTGTTTTGTGCGTTACTGCAGGTTTAACGCTGAACATTTTATTGCATTACTGCAAGATTAACGCCATATAGTTATGTGCGTTACTGCAAATTTTACACCGCATATTTAATTTAATTACTGCAAGTTTAACGCCATATAGTTCTGTGCATTACTGCAAGTTTAATGCCATATAGTTCTGTTCGTTACTGCAAGTTTAATGCCATATAGTTCTTTGTGTTACTGCAAGTTTAACTGTATATTTCATTGCATAACTGCAAGTTTAACATCATATTTTTCATTGCGTTACTGCAAGTTTAACACCATAAAGTTCTGTGCATTAACTGCAAGATTAATGCTGTATAGTTCTGTGCGTTACTGCAAGTTTAATGCTGTATATTTCATTGTATTACTGCAAGTTTAACGCCATATAGTTCTGTGCATTACTGCTAAATTAATGCTGTATAGTTCTGTGCGTTACTGCAAGTTTACCGCTGTATATTTCATTGCGTTACTGCAAGTTTAATGCCTTATATTTCATTGCGTTACTGCAAGTTTTAATGCCATATAGTTCTGTGCATTACTGCAAGTTTAACACCATATAGTTCTGTGCGTTACTGCATGTTTAACGACATATAGTTCTGTGCATTACTGCAAGTTTAAAGCCATATAGTTTTGCATGTTACTGCAAGTTTAACGCCATATAGTTCTGTGCGTTACTGAAAGTTTAATGCCGTATAGTTCTGCGCGTTACTGCAAGTTTAACGCTGTATATTTCATTGTGTTACTGTAAGTTTAACGCCATATAGTTCTGTGCATTACTGCAAGTTTAACACCATATAGTTCTGTGCATTACTGCAAGTTTAACGCCATATAGTTCTGTGCGTTACTGCAAGTTTAACGACATATAGTTCTGTGCGTTACTGACAGTTTAATGCTGTATAGTTCTGCGTGTTACTGCAAGTTTAACGCTGTATATTTCATTGTGTTACTGCAAGTTTAACGCCGCATAGTTCTGTGCATTACTGCAAGTTTAACACCTTATAGTTCTGTGCACTACTGCAAGTTTAACGCCATATAGTCTGTGCAATACTGCAGTTTATCGCCATATATTTCATTGCTTTACTGCAAGTTTAACGCTATATAGTTCTGCACGTTACTATAGTTTATCGCCATATATTTCTGTGCGTTGTTGCATGTTTAACGTCCAATAGTTCTGTGCGTTACTGAAGTTTAACGCTGTATAGTTCTGTGCGTTACTGCAAGTTTAACGTCATATAATTCTGTGTGTTACTGAAAGTTTAACGCTATATATTTCATTGCGTTACTGCAAGTTTAACACCATATAGTTCTGTACTTTACTGCAAGTTTAATGCCGTATAGTTTTGGGCGCTACTGCAAGTTTAACTGTATATTTCATTGCGTTACTGCAAGTTTAACGCCATATATTTCATTGCGTTACTGCAAGTTTAACGGCATATAGTTATGTGCGTTAATGCAAGATTAATGCCATATAGTTCTGTGCATTACTGCAAGTTTAATGCCGTATTTTTAATTGCATTACTGCAAGTTTAACGCCATATAGTTCTGTGCATTACTGAAAGTTTAACCCTGTATATTTTTCATTGCGTTACTGCAAGTTTAATGCCTTATATTTCATTGCTTTACTGCAAGTTTTAACGCCATATAGTTCTGTGCATTACTGCAAGTTTAACGCCATATAGTTTTGCGTGTTACTGCAACTTTAAAGCCATATAGTTCTGTGCGTTACTGCAAGTTTAACGCTGTATATTTCATTGTGTTACTGTAAGTTAAACATCATAAAGTTCTGTGCGTTACTGCAAGATTAATGCCGTATAGTTCTGTGCATTACTGCATGTTTAACACCATATAGTTTTATGTGTTACTGAAATTTGAACGCCTTATATTTCATTGCGCTATTGCAAGTTTAACACCATACATTTCTGTGCGTTACTGAAAGTTTAACGCTGTATAGTTCTGTGCGTTACTGCAAGTTTAACGCCATATATTTCATTGCGTTACTGCAAGTTTAACGCCATATATTTCATTGCGTTACTGCAAGTTTACGGCATATAGTTCTGTGCGTTACTGCAAGTTTAACACCATGTAGTTCTGTGCGTTATTGCAAGTTTAGGACCATACATTTCTGTGCATTACTGCAAGATTAATGCTGTATAGTTCTGTGCGTTACTGAAAGTTTAACACTGTATAGTTCTGTGCGTTACTGCAAGTTTAACACCATATATTTCATTGCATTACAGCAAGTTTAATGGCATATCGTTCTGTGCGTTACTCTAATATTAACGCCATATAGTTCTGTGCGTTACTGCAAGTTTAATGCCATATAGTTCTGTGTGTTACTGCAAGTTTGACGCCGTATAGTTCTGTGTGTTACTGAAAGTTTAACGTTGTATAGTTCTGTGCGTTACTGCAAGTTTAATGCCATATAGTTCTGTGCGTTACTGCAAGTTTAATGCTGTATATTTCATTGCATTACTGCAAGTTTAACGCCATATAGTTCTGTGCGTTACTGCAAGTTTAATGCTATATATTTCATTGCGTTACTGCAAGTTTAATGCCTTATATTTCATTGCGTTACTGCAAGTTTTAACGCTATGTAGTTCTTTGCATTACTGCAAGTTTAACACCATATAGTTCTGTGCATTTCTGCATGTTTAACGTCATATAGTTGTGTGCATTACTGCAAGTTTAACGCCATATAGTTCTGTGCGTTACTGCAAGTTTAATGCCATATATTTCATTGCGTTACTGCAAGTTTAATGGCATATAGTTCTGTGCGTTACTGCAAGTTTAACACCATATAGTTCTCTGCGTTACTGCAAGTTGAACGCTGTTTATTTCATTGCGTTACTGCAAGTTTTAACGCCATATAGTTCTTTGCATTACTGCAAGTTTAACGCCATATAGTTCTGCGCGTTACTGCAAGTTTAACGCCATATAGTTCTGTGCGTTACTGCAAGTTTAACGCCATATAGTTCTGTGCATTACTGAAAGTTTAATGCCGTATAGTTCTGAACGTTACTGCAAGTTTAACGGCATATAGTTCTGTGCGTTACTGAAAGTTTAATGCCGTATAGTTCTGTGCGTTACTGCAGGTTTAACGCCTTATATTTCATTGCGTTACTGCAAGTTAAACGTCATATAGTTCTGTGCGTTACTGCAAGATTAATGCCGTATAGTTCTGTGCGTTACTGCAGGTTTAACGCCTTATATTTCATTGCGTTACTGCAAGTTTAACTACTTATATTTCATTGCGTTACTGCAAGCTTAACGCTGTATATTTCATTGTGTTACTGCAAGTTTAACACCATACATTTCTGTGCGTTACTGCAAGATTAATGCCGTATAGTTCTGTGCGTTACTGCAAGTTTAACGCTTGTGAGGGGGTTAGCTCGGCAGCGGGTGTGTGTGACCCCCGGGATGGGCTCCCCACACAAAACAGGCCCAGCAAACGGAGGTTGTGGTTTTCAAAATCAAAAAAAGGTGCGGTTTATTTTCTATTTACAGTGACAAAACACAGCAAAGCCAAAAGAAACATAAACAAATTAAATCCTGGTCAACTTGACCTCTGACTAAACATACAGGTTTCCTAACTAACAACTGGGATCAGCCTAGTGCTGTCCTAGTCCCTAATTCCCTGGTTTTAAATGTCCAAGCAAATAGCCACACAGGCTTTTTCTCACCGCACAGGGGTTCACTCTCCCTAGACAGTCCACACAGGTCTGGTTCCAGGCATGAGCTAACACCTAATGAATCTGGGAGTTCTTATAGAGGCCTAAATGAGCTGACAAGCTTCAGCTGGCCTCATCAACTCCCTGTCTGTACGACGCCCCACACTCTCCCTAGAGGTATGAGTCATCCATGAGCCTACTAGCCTCAGCTGGGCTTATACAACTCTCCACCCTAGTTGTATAAGTCAGCATAAAGCCTGAATCTGGGAGAAATATATCTACCCCCCTGGATGCAACCAGGTGACTTTACCTTCCTGCTGTCACATACCCCCCCTCTTGTTTTAACCTCGGGGTTGGAACACCAGCAATCAGGCATTCATGTACTCGAGACAAAGCATGCTTTACTGTGAAGTTGAATTCCTGGAGGGCCAGGAACCACCTATTCACTCTTCTATTTGTTTCCTTGTTTTGAGCCATCCACTTTAACGGAGCGTGATCCGTAACCATGTCAAAGTGCCTACCTAGCAGGTAGTACCGAAGGGAATCTAGAGCCCACTTCACCGCTAAACACTCCTTTTCAACGGTGGCGTAATTTACCTCATGGGACTTCAACTTCCTGCTGAGGTAAATGACTGGGTGCTCTTCCCCGTTCCAGACCTGGGACAATACTGCTCCTAACCCCACATCTGACGCATCACTTTGTACGACAAAGTCTTTAGAGAAGTCGGGTGAGTACAACACTGGCTGGCTACATAAGGCTTGTTTCAAGAATTGGAATGCTGCCTCAGCCTCGGGGGTCCATTTAATCATGACCGACCCTTTCCCCTTCGTTAGGTTGGTTAGGGGCACAGCCTTAGAGGCAAAGTGGGGAATGAATCGCCGATAATACCCAGCGATTCCCAGAAAGGCTCGTACCTGTTTCTTGCTGTTGGGACGTGGCCAACTCTGGATGGCCTCGACTTTGTTGAGTTGGGGTTTTATTACTCCCCTCCCAATGGTGTACCCAAGATATTTGGCCTCCTCCTGCCCAATGGTACACTTCTTGGGGTTAGCCGTAAACCCCGCTTCCCGAACAGAGTCCAGGACTGCTTGCACTTTTGGCAGATGTGAGGCCCAATCTGTGCTATGGACAATTACGTCATCCAGGTAAGCCGCAGCATACTTCCGATGGGGCCTCAGCATCTGGTCCATTTTCCGCTGGAACGTGGCCGGCGCATTCTGTAACCCGAACGGCATTCTTTTATATTGGAACGCCCCATCTGGGGTTACAAATGCGGTTTTCTCTTTGGCCAATTTGGCCAGGGGGATTTGCCAATACCCTTTTGTGAGGTCAAGAGTCGTCATGTATCGGGCTGTTCCCAGCCGGTCGATCAACTCATCTATACGTGGCATGGGGTAGGTGTCAAATTTTGTAACTTTGTTCAACTGACGAAAATCGTTACAAAATCGCCAGCTCCCATCCGGTTTAGGCACCAACACAATGGGACTAGACCAATCACTTTGGGACTCCTCTATCACCCCTAAGTTCAGCATTTTCTGTACTTCCTCCCGTATTGCCTCCCGTCGGGCCTCTGGGATCCGATAGGGTTTTAACTTCACCCTTTCACCGGGCGGGGTAATGATGTCATGCTCTACCCCAGATGTTTGTCCCGGCAGCTCAGAGAATACCTCCTTGTTGCGAAGCACAAACTCCTTAACCTCCTGTTGTTGGGGTTGTGACAAGGTGGCTGCTATTCCAACCTCAGGAATCACGCAACCAGTTTGAGCTGGTGACCAAGTGTCTGCGACTAGGGACTCTCTATCCCTCCAGGCTTTCAACAGATTAACGTGATAGATCTGTTCGGGCTTTCGCCTTCCTGGTTGTCTGACCTTGTAATTCACTTCGCTCACTTTTTCCATTATCTCGTAGGGGCCTTGCCATTTGGCAAGGAATTTACTTTCAACCGTAGGGACAAGTACCAGTATCCTATCCCCCGGGGAAAAGGTACGGGTCTTGGCTCCACGGTTGTACACTCTCTGCTGTGCTAACTGCGCTTGGGCCAAATGTTCCTTCACGATGGGCATTACCTGTGCAATTCGGTCTTGCATCAGGGCGACATGCTCAATCACACTCCTGTGGGGAGAACTCTCACTTTCCCAAGTTTCCTTGGCAATATCCAACAGCCCTCTTGGGTGTCTCCCATACAGTAACTCAAAGGGGGAGAATCCCGTAGAGGATTGGGGCACCTCCCTAATAGCAAACATCAGATAAGGAAGTAGACAGTCCCAATCCTTTCCATCTCTATCCACCACTTTCTTCAACATTTGCTTTAGGGTTTTGTTGAATCTTTCAACCAGCCCATCGGTTTGGGGGTGATACACAGATGTACGTAATTGCGTCACTTTGAACAATTTACACAGCTCCTTCATAACCCGGGACATAAAGGGTGTACCTTGGTCCGTAAGCAGTTCTCTACAAATACCCACCCGGCTAAACACAAGAGATAGCTCTTTGGCTATGGTTTTGGCCGAGGTATTTCGGAGAGGGATCGCTTCTGGATAACGGGTGGCATAGTCCATTATAACTAATATGTACTGGTGCCCCCTAGCGGACTTGATTATAGGACCTACCAAATCCATGGCGATCCTCTCAAACGGGACCTCAATGATGGGTAGAGGGACCAGCGGGCTACGGAAATGTGGCATCGGGGCCGACCTCTGACACACAGGGCAGGAGGAACAATAATTTTCTATGTCCTTTATCACCCCCGGCCAATAGAATCTCTGTAATACCCTCTCTCGGGTTTTCTCTGTCCCCAGATGACCTCCAAGAATGTGCCCATGGGCCAACTCCAACACCAACTTCCTGTAAGGTTTGGGCACCACAAGCTGCTCAACGGTTTCTTCTGCCCTTTTTGCCACCCGATACAGTAGGTCCTTCTCTACTCTGAAGTATGGGTAAGTGCAGGTATTATCTGGGTTCACTAACTCGCCATCTATTTTCACTACGTTCTCCCGTGCATTTATTAGGGCGGGGTCTTTCAACTGTTCTGTGGCAAAGTTTTCCCTGTGAACCTCAAGATCAGAAAACTCCACAGACGGTAGGTTTTCGTCTGAGGAGGTGGGCTCCTCTCCAGTTTCTTGAGTCTCCCCTGCCAATACTGATAAGGGAAATTCCGGAGAGTCCTCACCACTCTCAGGGGAGTTCTGGCTATCCCATTCCTGGTACATAGGGGCACCAGTGGGGGGCTCAGGATCATCCCACAGTTCCCAGAACTTCGGAAAATCCCTTCCCACAATGGCGTCATGCGGTAACTGAGATACTAAGCCCACTGGATGAGAGAGGGTACCTTTGGGGGTCTCGAAACACACTGTAGTCACTGGATACTCTCGGGTGTCCCCATGCACACAAATAACAGCTACCTTGCTATTCCCAGAGACCTCTGTTTTAACTAACTCAGCCTTTATCAGGGTCACAAGGCTACCTGAATCCAGCAATACCACAACATTTCTACCATTAACACACATTTTGCATAAATGTTTCTCAGTTCCTCGAATGGCAGTGCATGCGACTGTCGCACACAGCGACTGACGTCTGCCCATCAGAAAGTCACACTGCATGGGTTCCTCCACAACCGGGCAATTGGCTGCAATATGTCCCGCTTGCCGGCAGCGGTAGCAAACGATCCTTCTTGCCGCCTCTTGAGCCGCTGATTTCCCAGGCTGTTCTCGCCAAACTTGGGGTAGAGCTCCCACCCTCTCACTCTCTCCACCCTCACCCCTTGGAATCCTCTTATCCGCCCCTGGGGATGGTCTGGTCTTAGGGTGGAAAGTCCGAGTGTCTCTGGAAGAGGCCGTCAGGTTCTCTGTAGCCAAGTATTTCTCCACACGATCCACAAGACCATCGGCCGTCTCTGGGTCTCCATGGCTTACCCACTTTTGGATGGCAGTAGGAAGAGCTCTCAAAAACCGATCCATTACAACACGTTCCACAATCTTTGGTGCGGACAAAGTCTCTGGCTGTAGCCACTTTCTGCTTAGGTGAATGAGATCATACATTTGAGACCTGGGGGGTTTTCCAAGCTGGAAAGTCCAGTTATGCACACGCTGAGCCCGGACAGCCTGGGTGACACCCAGCCTTGCCAATATTTCAGCTTTTAGCATCACATAGTCTTTTGCTTGGTCAGGCTCTAGGTCATAGTAAGCCTTCTGCGATTCACCAGTTAACAGAGGAGCCACCAGTCCAGCCCACTGCTCCTCAGGCCACTTTTCTCTTTCAGCAGTCCTTTCAAATGTGGTCAAAAATACCTCTGGATCATCCTCTCCAGTCATTTTTGTCAATAAACGACTCACCCCAAAGGACGCGGTATTAGTGGGACGGCTTTCCTCACTGGTCTGCGGACGTTGCTGCATTACTGCTTCCATTTGTTGTAGTCTCTGCTCTTGCTTCTGTAACAGGTCTATGAAGCGGGCCTCAGATTGCTGCTGGGCTTGTTGCTGAGCTGCAAGGCTCTGTTGATGAGCTTGCTGCTGGGCTGCGAAGTTCTGTTGTTGAGCTGCAAGGCTCTTTTGCAAACCTGCATTTGTCTGCTGTTGATTGGCATTTGCTAGAGCCAGCTGCTTCAGTATCTCCTCCATGCTGGCTTAAAAAAAAACTGCCACTGGTTCTCCACCAACTGTGAGGGGGTTAGCTCGGCAGCGGGTGTGTGTGACCCCCGGGATGGGCTCCCCACACAAAACAGGCCCAGCAAACGGAGGTTGTGGTTTTCAAAATCAAAAAAAGGTGCGGTTTATTTTCTATTTACAGTGACAAAACACAGCAAAGCCAAAAGAAACATAAACAAATTAAATCCTGGTCAACTTGACCTCTGACTAAACATACAGGTTTCCTAACTAACAACTGGGATCAGCCTAGTGCTGTCCTAGTCCCTAAGTCCCTGGTTTTAAATGTCCAAGCAAATAGCCACACAGGCTTTTTCTCACCGCACAGGGGTTCACTCTCCCTAGACAGTCCACACAGGTCTGGTTCCAGGCATGAGCTAACACCTAATGAATCTGGGAGTTCTTATAGAGGCCTAAATGAGCTGACAAGCTTCAGCTGGCCTCATCAACTCCCTGTCTGTACGACGCCCCACACTCTCCCTAGAGGTATGAGTCATCCATGAGCCTACTAGCCTCAGCTGGGCTTATACAACTCTCCACCCTAGTTGTATAAGTCAGCATAAAGCCTGAATCTGGGAGAAATATATCTACCCCCCTGGATGCAACCAGGTGACTTTACCTTCCTGCTGTCACACGCTGTATATTTCATTGTGTTACTGCAAGTTTAACGCCATAAAGTTCTGTGCGTTACTGCAAGTTTAACGCCATAAAGTTTTGTGTGTTACTGCAAGATTAATGCTGTATAGTTCTGTGCATTACTGCAAGTTTAACGCCATATAGTTTTATGCGTTACTGCAAGTTTAACGCCATATATTTAATTGCGTTACTGCAAGTTTAATGGCATATAGTTCTGTGCGTTACTGCAAGTTTAATGCCATATAGTTCTGTGCAAAATTGCAAGTTTGACACCATACATTTCTGTGTGTTACTGCAAGATTATTGCTGTATAGTTCTGTACGTTACTGCAAGTTTAACGCCATATAGTTCTGTGCGTTACTGAAAGTTTAACGCTGTATAGTTCTGTGTGTTACTGCAAGTTTAATGCCATATATTTCATTGCGTTACTGTAAGTTTAATGGCATATAGTTCTGTGCGTTACTGCAAGTTTAATGCCCATATATTTTGTTGTGTTACTGCAAGTTTAACGGCATATAGTTCTGTGCGTTACTGCAAGTTTAACACCATTTGGTTCTCTGCGTTACTGCAAGTTTAACGCTGTATATTTCATTGCGTTACTGCAAGTTTAATGCTTTATATTTCATTGCGTTATTGCAAGTTTAACGCCATATAGTTCTGTGCGTTACTGCAAGTTTAACGCCATATATTTCATTGCGTTACTGCAAGTTTAGCACCATATAGTTATGTGCATTACTGCAAGTTTATCGCCGTATATTTCATTGCTTTATTGCAATTTTAACACCGTAAAGTTCTATGCGTTACTGCAGGATTAATGCCGTATAGTTCTCTGCGTTACTGCAAGTTTAACGCTGTATATTTCATTGCGTTACAGCAAGTTTAATGCCTTAATTTTCATAGCGGGATAGTAGGCGCGCGCGCCCGCTGCATATCGGGGGTGCGGATGCTCGTGACCTGCGGTCGCGATGACCGCCGGCCGCGAGCGATCGCGGACACGAGAGGCAGAACAGGGATGTGTGTGTGTAAACACACACACATCCCTGTTCTGTTCTATGAGGAAAGACAGATCGTGAGTTCCTAATAGCTAGGAACCACGATCTGTCATTTTCTCGAGGTCAGTCCCATCCCAATACAGTTAGAAACACACTAGGGAACACAATTAACCCCTTGATCGCCCCCTAGTGTTAACCCCTTCCCTGCCAGTGAAATTTTTACAGTAATCAGTGCATTTTTGTAGCACTGATCACTGTATAAATGCCAATGGTCCCAAAAATGTCCGATGTGTCTGCCATAATGTGGCAGTCCCGATCGCTGCCATTACTAGTAAAATGCTATAAATCTATCCCCTATTTTGTAAACGCTATAACTTTTGCGCAAACCAATAAATATATACGCTTCTTGCGATTTTTATTACCAAAAATATGTAGAAGAATACAAATCGGCCTATGCTGAGAAAAAAATTGTGTTTTTTAAATACATTGTGGATATTTATTATAGCAAGAAGTACAAAAGATTTCGTTTTTTTTCAAAATTGTTGCTCTTTTTTTGTTTATAGCGCAAAAAATAAAAAAAAGCAGAGATGATCAAATACCAGCAAAAGAAATCTCTATTTGTGGAAAAAAAGGACATCAATTTTGTTTGGGCACAGCGTCGCACGAGTGCACAATTGTCAGTTAAATTGACGCAGTGCCAAATCGCAAAAAATTGCCCAGTCATTGGGCAGCCAATTGATTAAAGTGCATCCATGTACACATTTACACATCTTTATTACATTTTGTTAATAAGCACCCCCCACTCCCTCCCCCCATAATGTCTGTGAGGACAGCAAGGACATTACCATGGCACTGTAAAGGGGCCAGCAGTGTAGGTGTCCATAGGCAAAGGTGGACGTGGTCAGTCCTCAGGCAGGGCATAATTTTCTCTGTTTAGTGATGTTGCCTTTGCTATCCAGCCACAGCATGCAGAGGAGGTGGTGGATTGGATTACTAAACCGTCCTCCTCATCCTCCGTCACCCGAGCAGAGACTAGTGTGCTGTCCCCTGCAGCTGCCAGAGTGGAAAAAACCTGCCTCCTTGTTCACAGCTATTCCTGCCATAGCCCCAGCATCAGGCATGGAGGAGTCAGCGGAGTTATTTGAACACAGTGTCAGCTGTGTTCTCCTTGACGATGCACAGCCATTACTCAATTCAGATGTTGGTTCTGAGTCTTATGCCCCATACACACTATCAGTTTTTCTGCAGGTTCTTGTCTTCAGGTTTACCAAATTCATGTAGTGCAAGGGCCTGCCTGATTGCATACGAATTGAAACTCTTAAGGTTTGACCTCATATTAGATGGTTTTGGTAAACCTGAAGACAAAAACCTGCAGAAAAACTGATAGTGTGTATGGGGCTTCAGGTTGAGGAAAGCAGGAACATAAGCCTACATATAGAGAGGAGAACACTGGTACACAAATTGACAGTCATGTTCCCCCAGCCGCAGTGTATTGCCAAGTTGTCTCCAGTGGTAATGAGGATGGAGATGATGATGATGAGTTCACTGACTCAACTTGGGTGCCGGATAGAGCAGAGGAGGAATTCGAGGGTGAGGCACAACCCCAACGAGGCAGCCATTGTGGAAAAGTAGAGAGCAGCCACCCATTCCATCACATTGTGGAGCTGTTATCTCCCGGCCCACTTCCCACAGCTCTGGGCCTTTTTTAGTACATGTGCAGCCGATCGCACTGTTGCTATTTGCAAACTTTGTCTCAAGCGCATCAAGTGTGGCTAAAAACCCCAACCAATTGGGTACCACATGCTTCTCAAGGCATTTAACCTCCCACCACTCAGCCCATTGGCAAGAGCACCTAAAAGCCACACAAGAGGGGCACAAATCTGTCCCTCCTCCTTACTCACCTCAGTCTATCCCTGCTATACCTCATGACCTCTCAGCAGCCTCCACTGACAGGGATGATGGTATAGCGCAGGGTGTCCCAGGTCCTTGCGGCATATCTGGCAGCAGCACACCACCAGCTGTAGATTATAGTTGGCAAATTTCTTTGCCCCATCTGCCACAGCAGAAAAAAAAATACAGTCCCTGCCACCCACATGCCCAGCGTATAAATGCAAGCTTGTCAAAGCTGCTGGCTCTACAACTTCTGCCTTTCCGCCTGGTGGAATCTGCCCACTTCCTTGAATTTGCAGAATGTGCTGTACCACAATGGCAGGTTCCCAGTCACTATTTCTTTTCATGTAAGGCCATTCCATCTCTCCACCATCATGTGGAAGGCAATGTTGTGGCATCGTTGGGCAAGGCAGTCAGCCGCAAAGTCCACGTTACTGCTGACACGTGGTCCAGCAAGCGTGGGCAGGGACGATATATTTTGTTCACAGCACACTGGGTAACTCTGCTTGCAACACGGAAGGATGTAGGACAGGGCTCAGTGCTGCAGCTTGTTGGGCCCCCATGTCTCCATACAGCTAGTGATGATGCCAGATTTGTCAGCTCTACCCCTCCTCCTCCTCCTCCATGCCCTCCTCTGCTATGAACCTCAAGTTCCCCCTAAGCGTTCAAAGGGCTATTCAATAAGTCAGGCTAAAAGGTGCCATGCAGTGCTTCAGCTGGTGTGTCTAGGAGACAGGAACCACACCAGAGCAGAGATTCTTGCAGCTCTGCAGGGACAGGCCCAGCTGGAGCCTGGATTGGCGGTGTGATAATGGCACAAACCTCCTGTCTGCCCTTAGACAGACAAAGTTGACACATGTGCCATGCCTGGCACATATCCTAAATTTTGTGGTCAACGTTTCCTAAATAGGTAGCCATTTTAGGCAGTCATACACAGCCAGTGCTCGGTTTGCTGAAATTCAGTGGGAATTCCACCTGCCCGTAAACCGCCTGATTTGTGACTGCACATGCAGCAGAGGGCCTTCAATGAGTACCTGTGATAGTATGGCACAACGACAGGCTCAGGCCAGCTCTGCTTTTTTTTCGCCACGCCAATGGCTGCTCATAAAGGATGCATGCACTGTTCTGTTACCATTAGAGGAGGCTACAATAATGGTAAGCCATGACAATGCATGCATCAGTGACACAATCCCTGTTGTGTTCCTGCTGGAGCAGATTCTGCCATAAGTCCATAAGGACAGGGCATTCGAGGCAGAGCAGCAAAATGAATCAGTCCTGGATTACCAGCAGCTATGAAGCCCCTGATGTCGATGTCACCGATTAAGTGTTTTTGGGATGCGGAATCTCTGCAGGACTTCTAGGCTGCCTAGTGTTGTGGGTGTTGACTTCATCTGGAAGAATATTTTTGGTGTCATGGGCACAATTAACACCCAAAGACCAATTTTTCCGCACCTGCTTGACAGGTGCATATCATTACAATTTTTGACAGCAAGCCCAATTCTTGCTTTCATCAAGAGTACCTCTATAGGGTTATGGTGTTAAGGTGCCACTGACACCCAAAGAACAATTTTTCCGCACCCGTTACAGAATTTATCCAACAAATCTCTAATCTTGTTCCCCATGCACTGCATTGTGGCCTAATCATACAGACTGGCTCCCCAAGCCGTTGCTTAATAAATAAAGAAAGCTTGCAGGGAAAATTTCATTTTTTGGGCTTTATAAATGCAATTATTGCTGCAGCAGCTTCTATACACAGTACAGATGTGCCACTTTACAGGTGGACTAAGGTGACTCCATAGGCACTATACTCATGTAGCGGGTGTTTGCTTTGGGGCTCAGAGACTACCATACCCAGGATGCATTTCCCCGCGCAAGGACTGCTGGGGCGGGGTATTTAACCAGGGGGCGGGCCGGAGAAATTTCTCTTTGGACACCGCCCGCTCAACAAGTGGACCTCCATGTTGAGTCTGCTGATAATACAGGGCCCTAAGCCTAGGCCTGTATTATTCCAAAGAGCCTTCCGTATCGACTGAGAAGCCTGAGGGACATCGCATCCTGTTGCTGCTCTGCTACCGCCAGGAGGACCGAAGACCCGGGTGTCATGGAATCTGTGTACCAAGACACAGCAACGGAAGATACGGACACGGACTGTTCCAGTTGGGTGAGAGAGCACTTGCTCGGAACTTGTTCAGAACTAACATTAGAATTCGCAGTTGCACACTGGACGGAAAGTGCATTGAATAACACTATTAGATTTGTTCTGGGTCACCAAGTTATAACTTTCCTTTAGTCTTGTGGATTACAAATAGTTCCTGAAGTGCACCACCGTTTGCTAGCGAAGATCTTTTTCTGCAGAACTTTCACATAGTACAGTCAGGCCTGACTTAGTAGTAGTAGTGACATTGCTGGGTGCCATCTTGCCCACGAGGGAGAAGAGCTGCAGCGGGGTTCGATCGACTCTTGTTATAAAGTTTTATATCTGTCTGTGTGCTAGAACACTTTTTCATTGCAGGGCTCTGCACATGTCTATGTATATTGTTTGCCTGCTTAACCATTATTCTCAGTAAAGTACCAGGTTTAAGTATATCAGTTGTTGGTGTCATTTACTGTGCAGGAGAAACGGTTAGTGGTAGTTACACCATACTGTTGTGTGCTTTTATTGTGGGATTGTGCTGCCAAGAATCACAGGTTACACAATCCCATCATCCCCTACTGACTGTGCCAGGGAAGGGTAGAGCCAATTGCCAGGGGTTGACAGTGAGTGTTACAGGGCCCAAAACAAATCAAACCAGCGGCCCTCTTAGCTGGGGGTATCGCTACACGTGGGGGCTCATCCGGGATTTCTGTACACCACAATCAAGCCTGCCAGAAGTACCGGCATGGATTGTTTAGGAGTGACCCAGTGGTGCGCATCAGTCGGCGCAACACCAGAGATGGCTGTGGTTATTGAGCTTCCAGGGGAGGACTGGTCCAGAAGCAATGTAGAGGGGCTCATGGAGTTGTTGTCCCCGAGCCAGAAGGCATGGTTAGTTGATCTCAAACCAGATGGACAGATCTCTTTTACCTATGCACTGTTAGAATGGAGAGAGGAGATACCTGAGAGTTTCAGAGGGCAGAGTGTGCAAGCCATAGATGAGAAGATATATCACTTGGCGCACACGAAGGCTATAAAGAAGGAACCTCCACAGTCACCCACAATCCCCAGAAGTTCCAAAGACATGACAGCTTCAGGGACACCTCTAACCACTATAGGTCCTGAACTTCTAAATGCATTAGGAGACTTAGTTACAAAGTGTCAGAAGAGTAATACGGTACATGTAGAAGCTGGGTACCGGAAGCTCAGGATTTTCTCAGGGAAACCACCTGTACCACTCGGAGAAGAGGATTTCGACACTTGGATGGAACAGGCGATGCAAGCTGTGGAAGGATGGGAAATACCGGAAGCCCAAAAGAAGCAGCGCATAAGAGAAAGTTTAAAGGGGGCTGCTGCTGAGGCCGTGAAGAACCTCAGGCTCAGTAATGCTGCTTTTACTGCCTTTGACTATTTAACTATGTTACAGGAAGAGTTCGGGCAATTGGAGAAAGCGGTCGATTTAGTCTACCAGTTTGAGCACACCCTTCCAGGAGAAAGACTGTCTGAATATGTGCGCAGACTAAATAAGATGTTGTGCCAAATTGTCCTTAAGAAGGGGATGCTGCCACAAGCCATAGATGCGGCCAGGAAGAAGCAGATTTTAAGGGGAGCATTGCGTTCTGATCCAGTCTGGCTCCATCTGAAAACCACCAGCGGAGTCATGTCCTTGAATTACCCAGACCTTGTGCGAATAATAAGGGATGAAGAGGCTTTGCTGAAAGACCAACAGGTGACCGAGAAGCCCATTACTCCCCCCCCCCAGTTGGGGTCAGATCTGCAATGGCCACTGACCGGGACTCAGAAGTGGAGGTCTTAAAGTCACAAATGACCCAAGTACTGGAAATGCTGACCTCTTTAATGGCCAAAAACTCAGGAGTTGGAGAAAAAGAAGAAGTCAGGAAAGAGCTGTACCAGAGTGTTTCAACACCAGTCTCCCCGCGGGATAGAGGGGAAGCTGTTTGCTTCAACTGTGGAGGAATTGGCCATTTTGGGTGAGTGTGCCCCAGTCCAAGGAAGACCCGAGGCAACTACCGCCAGCCGGCGGAAAACTCCAGAGGCCCCGGTGAAGGAGTCAACTAGGTGCCCATCATCTCCAGCAAGCTCCATTATAATCAGAAAGAAAGAGAAATCAAGAGGTGAGGGGAATAATTCCCCGTCAAAAGCACACAGTACCCCTCCTTTGGAGGAAAAACCCCAAAAGTCACGAGAAATCAATGCATACCAGGCCCAACAAGGAGTAAGATCCAGGAAACGGTGGAAAAAGAAAAAAACACAAAAGGCCAAACCCATGAGTCTGAGGAAAGAGGCCTCTCCAAAGAAATTCCCAGCCAAGCTAGTAGGGCCCTCCCCAGTAGTCCCCATTCAAGTAGAGGGAGTCTACACGAAAGCCATTCTGGACACAGGGGATCAAGTAACTCTCCTGTATAGAGACTTTTACCAAAAACACTTGAGACATTTGCCCTTACAAAAGTTGGAAGACTTGGAAATATGGGGAATTGGCACCCAGAGGTTTCCTTATGACGGTTACCTTCCGATTAGATTGGCTTTCGACGCCTCGGTGGCAGGAGAAGCAGAGGTCTTTGACACATTGGCGGTGGTTTTTCCCCGCCCACCAGGGGCCAACCAAAGTTCCCTGATAATAGGAACCAACACTGACCTGGTCAGAAGGCTACTGGCCCCTCTAGTGCAGGAGCAGGACGTCTCGACAGCCAGAACTCACCCCATGTTGCAGTTGGCCTATCAGCGATTGATGTTGGAGAAGAAGGCCCCAGAAGAGGGGGTGGGGAAAGTTTGGAGACTGGAAAGGAGAGAGAGAGTGCTGCAGCCTGGTAAAGTAGCCTGCTAGAGAGCCACTGTGAAGCTCACCTGGGAACAACCTGGCCCCTTTGTAGTCCTGGAACCAGACCCCCTGAATGCATGCTCAGGACTGGAAGTTATCCCAGAGGTGGTTCCATTGAGAGTCCTGAGGAAAGCAAATGGCAGGGTGCCAGTGAGCGTCAGGAACACCAATGACTCACCTGTGAAGATTCCAGGCCGAATGCTGTTGGGCCAAGTGAACCCCGCTACCCCGGTTGCTGTGTCCGACTTGAAAGAGGAGGAAGAGGAACCCCCCTTGGAGAACCCGGCCCTACCACAGGCATGGAAGAAGAGGGCTAGGGCTCAGTTGATGAAGTAGCGGAAGATCTTCTCCAAGGAAGATTTTGATGTGGGGTGTGCGAGAAGTGCCACCCACAAGATTCGCCTACAGGAAGACAAGCCCTTCCGAGAAAGAGTCTGGCGAGTCCCACTGGCTGACCTGGAGGACTTACGTGAGCAACTTGCAGAGCTCAAGAGTACTGGTGTTATCCGGGTATTCAGGAGCCCATATGCCTCCCCTATTATAGTGGTCAGAAAGAAGAATGGGTCGTTGAGACTCTGTATCGACTACAGGACTCTCAATAGAAGGACGATACCTGACCTAGGATAGAGGATGCTCTACAGAGTTTGTCTGGAGCCAAGTAGTTCAGCGTCATGGACCTGAAGAGTTGGTATTACCAAATCCCAATGTATCCAGAAGACAGAGAGAAGATGGCATTCATCACCCCAGTGGGATTCTATGAATTTAACCGGATGCCTCAAGGTCTGTCGGGGGCTCCTGCCACTTTCCAGCGACTGATGGAGAAGACAGTGGGGGACATGAACCTCATCGAAGTCTTAAGCCTCATACACACGGCCGAGAATCTCGTCAGGAAAAAACTTGTCGTTTTTCTTGACGAGATTCTTGGACAAGAAACTTGTCCCGGCCGAGTGTACACACGCTCGATTCAAAGAACCTGCGGTTCTTTGAATGGAGCGAACGCGGTGACGTAATTGACTACGACGAGCGTGCGCTCGTCACATTCGATGCCGTCGCCGCCATCTTGCTACACCCTACCTATGCCTAGGAAGCTACCACGCATGTGTCAAAGTCATTTCGAGCATGCGCGGGTTTCTACAGTGACAGGTAAGTGTACACACACACACTTTTCTCGTCGAGAAACATGCTGACGAGAATCTCGATGAGAAAATGGAGAATCCTGATGAGAAAATAGAGAGCAGGTTCTCTATTTTTCTCGTTGAGATTCTTGTCGGTTTTCTTGACGAGAAACATGATAGCCGCGTACACACGACCGATTTACTTGGCAAGAAAGCTCTGCCAGCAAGTTTCTTGTCGTTTTTTGACGAGAAACTCGGTCGTGTGTACGAGGCTTCAGTGTATCTAGACGACATCATTGTCTTTGGGAAGGCTTTGGAGGAACACGAGGAAAGGCTGGAGAAAGTCCTGAAAAGACTCAGTGATGAGGGACTCTCCAGGGAAAAGTGTCAGTTCTACCAATCCTCAGTTCATTACCTGGGACACATAGGGGCTGATTTAGGAAACGTTTGCTCCATGAGTATCAGCGCGGGCGCAACGGCTGTTTTGGTATTTACAAAACATTTGCGCCGGTAGCGCAGTGCTATTTCCCATTTACTATAGTGTTCTCGGCGGACGGGAGAAGGGCGCTCAGTGTGCCACTATGGACCTGGCGCACGGCATCTTAAAATCTAAATATAAAGAAGCTGGAAGTGCCAATATAATGGGGGTGATGTGAGGAAGTGTAGTGACACCTGCCCAAGTAACAAACATGCCCAAAATAGAATGAGAAATTAACTTTTTCAGAACCAGCCCGCTGCGCCGGCAAGTACTTTTAGAACTGCGGGAGGTTTTTTTGAGCTCAGCGCGGGTATTTCACTCATTCAAACGCACCAAGACACTGCGCCGGCAAAATCTTAGTAAATGTCAAGTCACATAACTAAATTTGCATAAGTTGAACAGGCGCAGCTCTGAACTTGCCAGTGCGCCAGCAAAATGACATTTCTAAAGGAAAAAAAAAGGCATTTAAAAGCACCCGCGGCTGTAAGGAATTGTCGGCTCCCGGCAATATAGAGAAAAGTAATTGAAAGTCATTGATAAAAAAAAAAAAGCGTGGGGGTCCCCCAAATTCCATTACCAGGCCCTTCAGGTCTGGAATGGATATTAAGGGGAACCCCGCCGCAAATGTAAAAAAAAATGCGTGCGGTTCCCCCAAATATCCATACCAGGCCCTTCAGATCTGGTATGGATTTTAAGAGGAACTCCACCCCAAATTTAAAAAAAAAATGGTGTGGAGTTCCCCCAAAAATCCACACCAGACCCTTATCCGAGCACGCAACCTGGCAGGCCACAGGAAAAGAGGGGGAGAAGGGGGAGCGGCCCCCCTCCCTCCTGAACCATACCAGGCCACATGCCCTCAACATGGGGAGGATGTCCCCATGTTGATGGGGACAAGGGCCTCATCCCAACAACCCTTGCCCGGTGGTTGTGGGGGTCTGCGGTTGGGGGGCTTATCGGAATCTGAAAGACCCCTTTAACAAAGGGGACCCCCAGATCCCGCCCCCCCCCCTGTGTGAAATGGTAATGGGGTACAAATGTACCCCTACCATTTCACAAAGAAAGTGTAAAAAATGTAAAAGATGACAATAGCCGGTTTTTGACAATTCCTTTATTAATGTCTTCTCCTTTCTTCCATCTTCTTCTTCCATCTTCCATCTTCTTCTTCCAGCTTCTTCTTTTCTCCATTCGGGTTTCTTCCTCCATCTTGTTCATCTTTCTCTTCATCTTCATCTTCATCTTCCTTCTTCTTTCTTCCTTCGGTGTTCTCGTCCACATCTTGCGCCGGCTTCTTGTTCCCCTTCTTCTTTCTTCGTCCGCTCCGCTTGAATTGGAGGTTCCCGCTGTGTGACGCTTCAGTTCTTCAGTTCTCCTCTTGGTCCGCTACCACCCGGTGACCCCGCCCCCCTCTGACACCACAGGGAAAGTCCCCGTGAAATCCATGTGCGTCAGAGGGGGGCGGGGTCACCGGGTGGCAGCGGACCCAGAGGAGAACTGAAGAACTGAAGCGTCACACAGCGGGAACCTCCAATTCAAATGGAGCGGCTGGAGAAAGAAGAAGGGAAGAAGAAGCCGGAGCAAGATGCGGACGAGAACACCGAAGGAAGAAGGAAGATGAAGATGAAGATGAAGAGGAAGATGAAGAACAAGATGGAGGAAGAAACCCAAATGGAGAAAAGAAGAAGATGGAAGAAGAAGGTGGAAGAAGAAGCTGGAATAAGAAGATGGAAGAAAAGAGAAGACATTAATAAAGGAATTGTCTAAAACCGGCTATTGTCATTTTTTACATTTTTGACACTTTCTTTGTGAAATGGTAGGGGTACATTTGTACCCCATTACCATTTCACACAGGGGGGGGGCGGGATCTGGGGGTCCCCTTTGTTAAAGGGGTCTTCCAGATTCCGATAAGCCCCCCGCCCGCAGACCCCCACAACCACCGGGCAAGGGTTGTGGGGATGAGGCCCTTGTCCCCATCAACATGGGGACATCCTCCCCATGTTGAGGGCATGTGGCCTGGTACGGTTCAGGAGGGAGGGGGGCCACTCCCTCGCCCCCCCTCTATTCCTGCAGCCTGCCAGGTTGCATGCTCGGATAAGGGTCTGGTGTGGATTTTTAGGGGGACCCCCATGCTATTTTTTTTTTAAGTTTGGCGTGGGGGTCCCCTTAAAATCCATACCAGACCTGAAGGGCCTGGTACGGATTTTGTGGGGAACCCCCACGCCATTTTTTTATTTTATTTGGCGCGGAGTTCCCCTTAATATCCATACCAGGCCTGAAGGGCCTGGTAATGGAATTTGGGGGACCCCCACGCATTTTTTTTCTTTGTTTCAAAGACTTTCAATGACTTTTATCTGTATTGACGGGAACCAACAGTTCATTACAGCCGCGAGTACTTTTAAATGACTATTATTTTACTTTAGAAATGTTATTTTGCTCTCGAACTGTTATTAACATGGAAAATATGCGCTACTTTACAGGCATACTATAGACACCCCCCAGGTATGATATTTAGGGCCTGTTCACACCGGATGCAGTGCAGTGTGTTTTTTTGATGCATGAAAAACGCAAAGAAAGTTGATCACATTAATGCCAAAGGCATAGTTCACACCACTGCAGTCCGTTCCAGTGTGTTTCAGAAAGGAAAAAAAAAATTGGTCATGCTGCATTTTTTAGGTACAGAACTGTACCTGACCGCAATAAAACACATCAAAAACGCAACGGAACGTACCAAAAACACACTGGAATTCACCGGAACGCACCTAAATGCACCAAAGACGCACTGCAACACACTTGTCCTAAGTGAAAAGAGGGGGAAAAAACACTAGACTGCATCAAAAACGCATCAAAAATGCACTGGAACGTGTCAAAAACGCCCATGCAGAAAAGCACCTGGAACGCATCCAGACTGCGTTTCTATGGTGTGAACTAGGGCCAGTTCACACCATAGAAATGCAATCCGGATGCGTTCCAGGTGCTTTTTTGCATGCACGTTTTTGATGCGTTCCAGTGCATTTTTGGTACGTTTTTGATGCAGTCCAGTGCTTTTTTTTCACCCCTCTTTTTTATTAACCATAGATAAGGACAAGTGTGTTCCAGTGTGTTTTTGGTGCATTTAGGTGCGTTCCTGTGCGTTCCAGTGCGTTTTTGATGCGTTTTGCTACGTTCCAGTACAGTCCAGTGTATTTAAAATGCAGCATGTTCTACTTTTTTGGTGGAACTGGAAGGCAGTGGAACAAACACTGCCATTTAGAACCATATAACCAACTTTCCATGCATTTTTGATGCATAAAAAACGCAATGGACTGCATGTGGTGTGAAATGGCCCTTAAGCAATTTGGCATATTTAAAGGCACTTCTCCTTGTTTTGTTTTTGGTGTTGTCCAAATTGGTGACATTGATATATGTCCCTTAGGGTGGGACCTGGGCCCCCATTTTAAGGCAAATAACTAGAAGATAAGCCAGCCAAGTGGGGACTAGCAAAATTAACAAGTCAGTTCCCATAGACTGCAATGGTATTTGTTGGTGGGGGGGGGGGTGATTGTCCCATCTCTAATTTTGTAGCATGCTGGATGATGTGCTTAATTTTGGACAGGGGGCGGGTTATTTTCTGCTAGCTGCATTTGTGTTGTTCTGAGCATGCCCAGGCAGTTAGATTTTTTTTGGTGCTTTTTATGTGTGAACAGCACCTGGATATTTCTGGGCATGCTCAGAGAGTGTTTTTATGGGTTAGTAATTGAAGGACATCCTTAAAAGGTGTAGCCACTTTGAAGTTCAGTCTCTACATTGGGTGAACTTGCATTTTGGGTGTTTCATGGACTGTGCATGTGTTTTCAATTGCCTCATTAGCTCACAAACCTATGTTATATAAAGCTCACAGATAGCATCCTCTCCCTTGCCCTGAAAAGAGGCAAGTGTGTGTGTGTGTGTGTCCGGCAAAAAGTACATTTTGGTGTCCTTATCGAGTTTGTAACACATGTATTTTATTTGTTATATCTTTGCAAAACAGGTGTTTGTTTTAATTTTGTTGATTGTATTTTTTTGTGTGGGGGAAATGTTCCCCTGAAATAATGTTGATGTTGTTAATGTGTGTCGTTTGTTCACTTTGATTTAATTGTCTGTGCTGCATTATTTTGCTAAATCTTTCTCAAGATGTTGTGAGTCTGTGACTGTTTCAAATTGACCCTGTTTTTTATTTTGGCTTCCCTTTGTTTTGTTGACCAATAAAATTTGATGCAAAGTTTTGAGGTTTGTTTTGCGTTTTCTTTGCAACAAATGTGACAGCTAAACAGGTGTGATTTGTCTACCCTGGTGCCTTCATGCTAGCATATGCATGTATTGTGTGCTGCCATGGATGGTCACCAGGAAATGAAAAATACAGAGCGGTAAGTGTTCATTTTTCCTTTTTTACTGCAGTGGTTCTCAGCCTCAGTCCTCAAGTACCCCCAACAGGACATGTTTTGTGAATTTATCTTATCGAGAATTGCTGTCCAAAATACAAAACCATTGACTGTGATTTAAAGCACATGTGCAATATGAAGGAAAACCTGCAAATATGGCCTGTTGGGGGTACTTGAGAAGCACTGATTTAGAGCACTGCACTTAAAAATAGCTCAAGGCAATCCGATTCTAATTGTGGGCATTTTGAGGGAAACAAAGTAAGTGTTAGAACCCCTGCTTGTTTTTGTTTTGTTTTTTTAGGTTGGGTTTTGTGTCCCCTTTTAGTAAAATTGGCTTCACTTCCTGTCACACAGCTAAACAGGAAGTGAAGGTAAAACCCTACCAATGTCTTTTCTTGGGGACACACAGATCAATCTAACTAGTGTCCCCATTAAGCAAATTGCACTCTAGCACTTTGTTGTGTACACCCCAAATCATTGGGTAGTTTGGGGTTTAGTAAAGACAAATCCACTCTGCAGTACAAGTGTAGCTGCTGAAAATCTGAGGGGAAGCACTGGTGATTGTAACATCCAATCATGTAAAAGCAAAGATGGTGTTTTTTTTGTTTGCTTGCATATCCCCCTTGGATATCCAGCAAGTGCACTTGTAGTGCAAAGTAGATTTGCCTTTAGTAAATAAACCCCAAAGTCCAAAATACCTAATAATTTGGGGTGTAGCCTGCAAAATGCTGGAGTGCAATGTACATAATGGGGAAAGTATTTAGATTGACCTGTGTGTCCCCAAGGAAAGACATTGGTAGGGATTTACCCTCACTTCCTGTGTAGTTATGTGACAGGAAGTGAATTATTTTGAAGGATAAAGTGGCCAAATTTGGGCATTGTCTTCACCCTATCAGGGGTGCAGACATCCCCAAAAACTGTCTAGACTTCTAATCCCTCTGCACTCTATCCCCAAGCAAAAATAAGAAAGGATTTCATTTAGTTTAACTTTGCAAAGACACATTCCTAAGTTGAATTGTGATGCATGTCAATGGCCCATGTAGACCCTCTTTAATCACTTGAGATCAGCGCTATAACTGATCGACGGCCACAGCACGGTCCTCAATTGCCGGGAGTCCGTCAATAGACATCCTCCCCTTCGCGCGCGCGCTGTGGTCACTGAGTCACTGAGACTCGGGTGATGACAGATCCTAGTAAGGGGCCGATCCCTGCCCTTTACCATGTGATCAGCTGTCAGCCAATGACAGCTGATGATCACGTGATGTAAACAAAAGCTGGGTAATGGTTTTTGTTTTCTCCTTGTGCTGACAGCGTGAGCATAAAAAAAGGCAATCACCGGCTTATGTGCAAGGGACATCGGGCCCGAAGAGGAAGAGGCAATTCTGCGTCATCTGTGACAATCAGTAGCCCCTGTCAGTGCCACCTATCAGTGCCACCTAGCAGTGCTGCCTATCAGTGCCCATCACAGCCAACTATCATTGCCACCTAGCAGTGCCACTTCTCAATGCCCACCAGTGCCAACTAACAATGCCACCACTCAGTGCCCACCCTTGCCACCTTATCGGTGCCCATCAGTGCAGCCCATCAGTGCAGTCTCAACAGTGTACATCAATGAAGGAGAAAAATTACCCTTTTTCGAAATTTTTGAAATATTAACCACTTTCCTACCGCCCACTGTTAAATGACGTCCTTGGCTTTGTGCGGTGACATCTGAATGATGCAGTTGCAGGCATCATTCAGATATCATTCTTTTCAGCCGGCGATTCTGTGCACGATAAAAACGATCATAGCGGCAGTTCCGCCGCTTGATCGTTCTTATAGGCGGCGGGAGGGGACGTCCGTCCCCCCTCCCGCCGCCATCCGGTGCTTCTCCGGGCTCTCCCGTGCCATCTGGGGCTCGGAGAACGAATTGGCCGACGCCAGATGGTCACTAGGGATGAGCTTCGAGTTCGAGTCGAACTCATGTTCGACTCGAACATTGCCTGTTCGCCGAACAGCGAACAAATTGGGGTGTTCGCGGCAAATTCGAAAAATCTATGGGAGAAATCTAAAGTGTTAATTATAAAGGCTAATATGCAAGTTATTGTCCTAAAAAGTGTTTGGGGACCGGGGTCCTGCCCCAGGGGACATGTATCAATGCAAAAAGAAGTTTTAAAAACGGCCGTTTTTTCGGGAGCAGTGATTTTAATAATGCTTAAAATGAAAAAATAAAAGTGAAATATTCCTTTAAATTTCGTACCTGGGGGGTGTGTATGATATGCATGTGAAGTGGCGCATGTTTCCCGTGCTTAGAACTGTCCCTGCAAAAAATGTCATTTTTGAAAGAAAAAAAGTATTTTAAAACTGACTCGCGGCTATTAATGAATTGTCGGCTCCCGGCAATACATACAAAAGTCATTGATAAAAAAAAAAAAAAAAGCGTGGGGGTTCCCCAGAATTCAATTACCAGGCCCTTCAGGTCTGGAATGGATATTAAGGGGAACCCCGCCGCAAATTTAAAAAAAAATTGACGTGGGGTTCCCCCAAATATCCATTCCAGGCCCTTCAGATCTGGCATGGATTTTAAGGGGAACTCCACCCCAAATTTAAAAAAAAAATGGCGTGGAGTCCCCCTAAAAATCCATACCAGACCCCTTATCCGAGCACGCAACCTGGCCGGCCGCAGGGGAAAAGGGGGGGACGAGAGAGCGCCCCCCCCCCCTCCCTCCTGAACCGTACCAAGCCACATGCCCTCAACATGGGGAGGATGTCCCCATGTTGATGGGGACAAGGGCCTCATCCCCACAACCCTTGCCCGGTGGTTGTGGGGGTCTGCGGGCGGGGGGCTTATCGGAATCTGGAAGACCCCTTTAACAAAGGGGACCCCCAGATCCCGCCCCCCCCTATGTGAATTGGTAAGGAGTACATTGTACCCCTACCATTTCACGAAGAAAGCGTAAAAAAATGTTTAAAAAAACACACAAACACCTTGAAAAAGTCCTTTATTAAAAAAATAAATAAATAAAACATTCCAGCGGTGAAATCCAGTGTCCCGCGGCGATCCCGATGTCCAGCGCTGTCCTTCATTGGTTGTGCCTGAGCGGACCTGATGGGGAACTCCCTCTCAGTATTTTAAATGTATAGACCCGCCCCTTCTAAAGTTCCCCATCAGGTCCGCTCCCTCGGTATGTCGGACCCGCCTACGTCATTGGCTTGAGCGGGGAACTTCCTTTACTGTGTAATTTAAATTTACATAGTGAAGGAAGTTCCCCGCTCAAGCCAATGACGTAGGCGGGTCTGACATACCGAGGGGGCGGACCTGATGGGGGACTGCTCTCACTTTGGTAATACATGTATAGACCCGCCCCTTCTCATGTTCCGCATCTGGTCCGCTGAGCGTTTGTGTGTTTTTTTAAACATTTTTTTACGCTTTCTTCGTGAAATGGTAGGGGTACAATGTACCCCTTACCAATTCACATAGGGGGGGGGCCGGGATCTGGGGTCCCCTTTGTTAAAGGGGTCTTCCAGATTCCGATAAGCCCCCCGCCCGCAGACCCCCACAACCACCGGGCAAGGGTTGTGGGGATGAGGCCCTTGTCCCCATCAACATGGGGACATCCTCCCCATGTTGAGGGCATGTGGCCTGGTACGGTTCAGGAGGGAGGGGGGCCGCTCTCTCGTCCCCCCCTTTTCCCCCCCCCTTTTCCCCTGCGGCCGGCCAGGTTGCGTGCTCGGATAAGGGGTCTGGTATGGATTTTTAGGGGGACTCCACGCCATTTTTTTAAAAAATTTGGGGTGGAGTTCCCCTTAAAATCCATGCCAGATCTGAAGGGCCTGGAATGGATATTTGGGGGAACCCCACGTCAATTTTTTTTTTTTATTTGCGGCAGGGTTCCCCTTAATATCCATTCCAGACCTGAAGGGCCTGGTAATTGAATTCTGGGGAACACCCACACTTTTTTTTTTTTTTTTTATCAATGACTTTTGTATGTATTGCCGGGAGCCGACAATTCATTAATAGCCGCGAGTCAGTTTTAAATGCATTTTTTTCTTTCAAAAATGACATTTTTTGCAGGGACAGTTCTAAGCACGGGAAACATGCGCCACTTCACATGCATATCATACACACCCCCCAGGTACGAAATTTAAAGGAATATTTCACTTTTATTTTTTCATTTTAAGCATTATTAAAATCACTGCTCCCAAAAAAACGGCCGTTTTTAAAACTTCTTTTTGCATTGATACATGTCCCCTGGGGCAGGACCCGGGTCCCCAAACACTTTTTAGGACAATAACTTGCATATTAGCCTTTATAATTAACACTTTAGATTTCGAACGTTCGAGTCCATTGTATTTAATAGGGTTCTAAAGTTTACACGAAGATTTTGTCTGTTCGCAGGTTCTGGTGCGAACCGAACAGGGGGGTGTTCGGCTCATCCCTGATGGTCACCAGTCATCTCTATGACCATCGGAGTCCCGGGCGCGACGTTATGACATCACGCCGGGTTCCCGTATGTAAACAAAGCCGTGATCTCGGCTGTCAGCATGAGATCTGTGAATTTTTTTGACCGATCTCATGCTTTCCAGCCAGGAGGAGAGATGTGGGGTCTTATTGACCTGCATCTCTCCATAAAGGGGACCTGTCACAATAGATTCCTATTACAAGGAATGTTTACATTCCTTGTAATAGGAATAAAAGTGATCAAAAAAACAAAAAAGTTTAAAAAACAGTAATGCCGTGTACACACGATCGTTTTTAATGTCATTTAAAAAAACAACGTTTTTCTCTACGTGATTTTTCATGTTTCCTCTCAAGCCTGCCTTGCATACACACGTTCATTTAAAAAACCGCTCGAGCAAAGCGCAGTGACGTACAACACGTACGACGGCACTATAAAGGGGAAGTTCCGTTCGGATGGCGCCACCCTTCATGTTAGTAAAGTTTGTTGAACGACGATTTGCGCTTTTCAGCCTCGTGCTTTTCAGTCCGTTACAGCGTGACGAATGTGCTATCTCCATTACAAACGCTAGTTTTACCAGAACGAGCGCTCCCGTCTCATACTTGATTCTGAGCATGCGCGTTTTTTTCCCCTTGTAAAAGCATACACACTACCGTTTTTCACGACGTTAAAAAAACGACGTGAAAAATGACGTGAAAAAATAGAGCAGGTTCTAATTTTTTTAGGCCATTTTTCACGTCGTTAAAAATGCTTTGGAGCCTACATACAATCGTTTTTAATGCCCATTTTTAAAAATGGCATTTTTAACGTCATGAAAAACGATCGTGTGTACTCGGCATAAGAAATACAAAAAAGTAAAAAACAAAGAAAATAATAATAAAAGCTCAGAAGCGAACACACGTAAGTCCCGCCCACATATGTAAATGCCGTTCAAACCACACATGTGAGGTATTGCTGTGTGCTTTAGAACGAGTGCAACAATTCTAGCACTAGACCTCCTCTGTAATGTGAAAATGGTAACGTGTAAAAAAATGTAAAGCATCGCCTAGGGAGATTTTTAAGTACTGAAGTTTGGTGTCATTCTATGAGTGTGCGCAAATTTAAAGCGTGACATGTTAGGTATCTATTTACTCAGCATAACAAAATCTTTCACATTAGACAAAAAAATTGGGCTAACTTTACTGTTTTGTAATTTTTTTTAAATTCCTGAAAACCATTTTTTTCCAAAAAAAAGGCGTTTGAAAATTTATTGCGCAAATACCGAGCCATTTTATTGCCTAGGGTGTCTGCTAAAAAAACATATATAATGTTTGGGGTCTTGAAGTAATTTTATAGCCATAAATTTATGATTTTTACATGAAGGAGAGAAGTGCCAGAATAGGTCCAGTGCTGAAGTGGTTAAAATATCCTTTTTTTTTTTTAGTCGCTCTTTTGTATTTATCGAAAAAAAAAAAAAAAACGCAGAGGTGATCAAATAGCACCAAAAGAAAGCTCTATTTGTGTGCCAAAAAATAATACATTTTCATTGGGTTACAGTGTTGTATGAGAGCGCAATTGTCATTCAAAGTGCATCAGCGCTGAAATTTGAAAATTGGTCTGGGCAGGAAGGGGGTTTAAGTGGCCAGTGCGCAAGTGGTTAATAAAAGGCTACATGCACACGGACGTTTTTCCAGCCGCTTGTTTGAGCGTTTTTTGCAGCTTAAAAACGTCTCTCCATGTTAGCCTATGGCCTCATGGCCACCATGGCGTTTTTGAGCTGTAAATGGCATAGGCGTTTTTAGGCCCCATGTACACGGGACGCTGGTGCAAAGTCTTCAGAACTAAGGTTGAAAGCGGCGTTTAGAAAGGCACGCTTTGTGGCGTTTGCATGCCGCGTTTTACCACATTTGCGTCTATATGCGTTTAGTTAGGAAACATCATAAGGAGCCGCCCTAAGCTCCAAAAACAGTATTATTAACCATTTCAGCTATTTTGTGAGACCAGAGTGAGTATCAGCAGCTGAGAGAGCAGCAGTGTAGTTGTATTTAGCTTGTCACTTGCCACATCACTTGCCACAAGTTGTGGATTGTCCACTTGCCACGTCAGCTGCCCCAAGTTGTGGATTGTCCACTTTCCACGTCACCTGCCCCAAGTTGTGGATTGTCCACAATGCAATGGAAGCAATTTCATTTTTTTTTTATTTATACATATATATTTTTAATGGTTTTTCCTCATTTGCCATAATTTTTTATTTATCAATGTAAAAAAATAGGTCACCTTTAAAAACGCTTCTAAACTAAAATGTGGCTAAACGCCGGTACCTCGTCTGAAACTTGGAAATCTTTGGCGTCTGAAGTCATTTTTAGGCTTTGTGAAAAACTAGGTTAAACGCAACTGCAGATTTTTGTTTCCAGGCCAAAAACAGTGTTTGGGATGTAATAGAATTCAATGGACCCACATCCAAAACGCAAGTACTGCGATTTTGCGGCGTTTAATTTTATTTTTTAACCTGTTACTGGTTGTTAAAGGAAATGTAAAAAAAAAAACATTGCCGGCTCTAAAAAAAAAATCTTGAAAAAAAACAGCGTGGGCCCCCCCCCCCAGGTCCATACCAGGCCCTTGGGTCTAGTATGCATTCAAAGGGGACCCCCCCCCACAAAAATGGAAAAAAAATGGCGTGGGGGTCCCCCCCAAAATCAATACCAGGCCCTTCAGGTCTGGTATGGATTTTAAGGGGAACCCCGTGCCAAACTTAAAAAAAAATAGCGTGGGGGTCTCCCTCAAAATCCATACCAGGCCCTTCAGGTCTGGTATGGATTTTAAGGGGAACCCCGCGCCAAGCTTAAAAAAAAAAAGCATGGGGGTCCCCCTAAAAATCCACACCAGACCCTTTATCCGAGCACGCAACCTGGCAGGCCGCAGGAAAAGAGGGGGGATGAGAGAGCGCCCCCCCCTCCCTCCTGAACCATACCAGGCCACATGCCCTCAACATAGGGAGGATGTCCCCATGTTGATGGGGACAAGGGCCTCTTCCCAACAACCCTGGCCGTTGGTTGTCGGGGTCTGCGGGCGGGGGGCTTATCGGGATCCGGGAGCCCCCTTTAATAATGGGGGACCCCAGATACCGGCCCCCCACCCTATGTGAATGAGTATGGGGTACATCGTACCCCTACCCATTCACCTGGTGGCAAAAAAAGTCAATAAAAAACACAACACAGGTTTTTAAAGTAATTTATTAGGCAGCTCCGGGGGGCTTCTTCCGACTTCGGGGGTCTTTCTGCCGGGAGCCCCACTATCTTCTTCCAGCTCTTTTGCTAGTGGGGTCCCGGTCTTCCTCGTCGTCTTCTTCCGACTTCGGGGGTCTTTCTGCCAGGCCCCCCGCTATCTTCTTCCAGCTCTTTTTCTAGCAGGGTCCCGGTCTTCATCGTCGTCTTCTTCTGACTTGGGGGGTCTCTTGTTCTGTTCTCCGGTGTCGTCTCCGCACTCTCCGGTTCTTCTCCCGCTCTCCGGTGCCTTCTCCATGATCTCCGGTTCTTTCTGCCTTCTGCCGGGCGCCCCGCTATCTTCTTGCAGCTCTTTTGCTAGCGGGATCCCGGTCTTCATCGTCGTCTTCTTCCTTCTTCTCTCCGCCCGATGTTGCCTCGTTGCTGTCCGCCGCTACAATGCTGTGTTGGCGGAGCGCGCCCACTTATATTGGCATGGGCCGTGGTCACCGGGTGATGCCACTCGCTGACCCCGCCCCCGTATCACGTCACAGTCCCATCATTCCCCGGGACTGTGATGTCATATGGGGGCGGGGTCAGCGGGTGGCATCACCCGGTGACCACGCCCCATGCCAATATAAGTGGGTGCGCTCCGCGGACAGAGCATTGTAGCGGCGGACAGCGACGAGGCAACATAGGGCGGAGAGAAGAGGGAAGAAGACGACGATGAAGACCTAGCAAAAGAGCTGGAAGAAGATAGCGGGGCACCCGGCAGAAGGCAGAAAGAACCGGAGATCATGGAGAAGGCACCGGAGAGCCGGAGAAGAACCGGAGAGCGCGGAGACGACACCGGAGAACAGAAAAAGAGACCCCCGAAGTCGGAAGAAGACGACGAGGAAGACCGGGCCCCCGCTAGCAAAAGAGCTGGAAGAAGATAGCGGGGTGTCCGGCAGAAAGACCCCCGAAGTCGGAGGAAGATGTTGAGGAAGACCGGGATCCCCGCTAGCAAAAGAGCTGGAAGAAGATAGCGGGGCGCTCGGCGGAAAGACCCCCGAAGTCGCAAGAAGACCCCCGGAGCTGCCTAAGAAATTACTTTAAAAAACTATGTTGTGTTTTTTATTGACTTTTTTGCCACCAGGTGAATGGGTAGGGGTACGATTTACCCCATACTCATTCACATAGGGTGGGGGGGCTGGCATCTAGGGGCCCCCTTATTGAAGGGGGCTCCCGGATTCCGAAAAGCCCCCCACCCGCAGACCCCAACGGCCAGGGTTGTTGGGAAGAGGCCCTTGTCTCCATCAACATGGGGGCAGGGTGCTTTGGGGTGGGGGGGCCGCAGGTCGCCCCCCTGCCCCAAAGCACCAAACCCCCCATGTTGAGGGCATGCGGCCTGGTACGGTTCAGGAGGGAGGGGGGCCGCTCTCTCGTCCCCCCTCTTTTCCTGCGGCCTGCCAGGTTGCGTGCAAGGATAAGGGTCTGGTTTGGATTTTGGGGGACCCCCACGCCGTTTTTTTCGGCTTAGGGGGTTCCCCTTAAAATCCATACCAGACCTAAGGGCCTGGTATGCTCCTGGAGGGGAACCCATGCCGTTTTTTTAATTAAAATTTGGCGTGGGGTTCCCCTTCATGATTCATACCAAACACGGGACAACGAGCGTGAGGCTGCCGATAACCAGCGTGATGCCATCGCACTGGAGACATTCTCGGCCAGGTAGTCGCCTCTAGGACACGACTTAAGCGGCTGCTTCACGCTCAAGTCGTGTCCAAGTTGCCTCGCAAAGTCACGCTGTCCTTGTGTCAGCCGGTACACGAGTCGCCCCGCGAGTCGGATCGTCTTCATCCGACTTCACGGGGGACCTCTATTCAAATCAATGGGCTCCCATAGGGAACCATTCATTTTCAATAGAGCGCCGCTGTCATTTTTATTTACTATAGCAGTGCGCCGCCGGTTCCTAAATTGAGGATTTATCCGGCGCACCAAGTAAGGTATGAACCGGCGCTGCGCACTGTTTATAGTAAATCACCCCCATAGTGTCTGAAGAAGGAGTGTCTACAGATCCTGATAAACTGGAGGCAGTTACCTCCTGGCCCCGGCCAACTACAGTGACTGAACTCAGATCCTTTCTGGGGTTCTGTTCCTACTACCGCAGGTTTGTGGAAGGATTTGCAAGAATTGCCAAACCTCTGAATGAGTTGCTGAAGACAGAAGGAGAGGAAGATGACTCTGGCCCTAGGAAGCCGGGAGAGTCAGTGGAAGACCAGTGGACCGAGAAGTGTGAAGAGGCCTTCACTAGGTTGAAGAGGAGTCTGACCACTGCTCCTGTCTTGGCTTATGCAGACACCAAGAAGCCCTATGAATTGCATGTGGATGCCAGTCATGATGGTCTGGGAGGTGTGCTGTATCAGGAGTATGAAGAACAGCTAAGACCAGTTGCTTATGTGAGTAGGAGTTTAACCCCAGCTGAAAAGAATTACCCCACCCACAAATTGGAATTCTTGGCCTTAAAATGGGCTGTTGTAGACAAACTGAAGGACTATTTATATGAAGCTGACTTTGTGGTGAAAACAGACAATAGCCCACTCACTTACCTCTTTACCACAGCCAAGCTGGATGCCACTGGCCACCGTTGGTTGGCCGCCCTCTCTGGGTTCAACTTCAGTTTAAAGTATAGACCTGGAACTGGAAACCGAAATGCTGATGCTTTGTCCAGAAGATCTCATGCTCCCACCTGCAGTACAGAAGACTGGACTCAAGTGACCCCAGAGGGAGTGCGGCCTTGTGTCAGGGAGCAGAGCTCCAAGCTAGTGGCGGATCCAGAGCAGAAGAAATTGGAGTTTCGGTGGTAGGAGTGCCCAAGTACTATTGTGCTGTGACCCAGATTGGCGAAGACGACTTGCCGAAACTGTCCAAGAAGGACATAAGACGGGACCAGTTAGAAGACCCTTGGGGAAGATTGGCCCTGGAAGCCCTGGAAGATCAGGATCCAGGCAGGCTCTTGCATGATCCCTCAAAGGAGGCCCATCTAATACGCAAGGAATGGGACAGATTACAGGTGCATCAAGGGGTGGTCTACCGAAGGGGCCCCTCTGATGACCTGGAAGACAAGTGGCAACTATTCCTGCCAGAAAAACACCGGAAGTTATGAATGCCCTACATGACAACCATGGCCACCTTGGAGCCAAAAGAAACTTTCAGCTCATAAGAAGCAGATTCTATTGGCCCTGTATGCGGGCTGAAGTGGAGGAATGCTGTCACTCATGTGCTCGCTGCATACAAAGGAAAACATTGCCTCATCAAGCTGCCCCAATGGGCCACCTGCAAAGCCAAGGACCTTTGGACTTGGTATGCATTGATTTTCTTTGTCTGGAACCTGACTTGGGGGGACATGGAAATGTTCTGGTGATAACCGACCATTTCACTCGTTACGCTCAGGCCTTTCCAACCAAAGACCAGAAGGCTTCCACTGTGGCCAAGATACTTGTAGAGAAGTACTTTGTACACTACGGATTACCTCAACGCCTTCATTCGGATCAAGGGAGGGACTTTGAAAGTCGACTAATACGGAAATGACTGGATTCCCTAGGGATAAAGAAGACCCGCACAACCCCCTATCATCCCCAAGGAGATGCCCAACCGGAAAGGTTTAACAGGACTTTGATGAATATGCTAGGAACCCTGAGCAGTGAGGAAAAGCAGCATTTGAGCAAGCATATAGCTGCCATCATGCATGCCTATAACAGCACAACTAGTGATGTCACTGGGTACTCCCCTTACAGATTAATGTTTGGCAGAGAAGCAAGACTACCTGTAGATCTGGCCTTTGGTACCTCGATAGACCACACATCGGCTGCTTCCCACTAGGGATGAGCTTCGTGTTCGAGTCGAACATACGTTCGACTCGAACATCGGCTGTTCGATCGTTCGACGAAGATCGAACGATTTGGGCCGTTCGCGCCAAATTCGAGTGACGCGAACGGCCCACAATGCACTACGCCATCGCAGTGTCATCCAGGCGCTGTGATTGGCCAAGCATGCACTGTGACCCCACATGCTTGGCCAATCACAGCGCCGGCAGCGAGGAGAGCAATGATTGGCCACAGGCAGGATGCCTGTGGCCAATTATTGCTGAGGGGGTTTAGTACACGCCCCACACTATAAAAGGCCGCCAGCGCGGCGGCCTTGTGTAGTGTGTTCCGGAGCAGGGAAAGAGAAGCATAGGCAGGGACAGTGTCATTTTTTTTCCTTTACTAATCCTGGATTCCTTCTGTTTAGGGACAGAGAAGGATAGGTAGGGAGAGTGTCAGTGTGTCATTCTGTGCAAAACCTTGTTTGTAGGGACAGAGAAGGACAGTGAGGGAAAGTGACAGTGTGCTATTCTGTGCTAAACCTTGTTTGTAGGGACAGAGAAGGACAGTGAGGGAAAGTGTCAGTGTGCTATTCTGTGCTAATCCTTGTTTGTAGGGACAGAGAAGGACAGTGAGGGAAAGTGTCAGTGTGCTATTCTGTCCTAAACCAATCTTGCTGAACCATATTTGAAATCCTTGAGTTTAGGGACAGAGAAGGACACTCGTGGAAACTATCAGTGTGCTATTCTGTGCTAAATCTTGTTTGTAGGGACAGAGAAGGACAGTGAGGGAAAGTGTCAGTGTGCTATTCTGTCCTAAACCAATCTTGCTGAACCATATTTGAAATCCTTGAGTTTAGGGACAGAGAAGGACACTCGTGGAAACTATCAGTGTGCTATTCTGTGCTAAATCTTGTTTGTAGGGACAGAGAAGGACAGTGAGGGAAAGTGTCAGTGTGCTATTCTGTCCTAAACCAATCTTGCTGAACCATATTTGAAATCCTTGAGTTTAGGGACAGAGAAGGACACTCGTGGAAACTATCAGTGTGCTATTCTGTGCTAAATCTTGTTTGTAGGGACAGAGAAGGACAGTGAGGGAAAGTGTCAGTGTGCTATTCTGTCCTAAACCAATCTTGCTGAACCATATTTGAAATCCTTGTGTTCAGGGACAGAGAAGGATAGGCAGGGGACAGTGTCAGTGTCTTTGTTGCTAAGCCTCCAGCACAGTATACACCTGAAGGTAGCCCTTATTGCTGTTTTTCCCATCTCCCTGCAGGCCATCCATTAAAATGTCTGGAAGGCAAACAAGGAGAGGCAGACAGTCAGGAGGCAAAAAAAGAGGGCAAGCAGGCTCTGTGTCTGGGGGCAGCAGTGCTGGTCGTGGACGCGGTGCATTGTCATCAGCACATGGCCATGGGACACGCTTGTCCTTCTTTTCGGCAGCTGGACGTGTTGAGCCACATCATGCCGAAGACTTGGTAGAGTGGATGACCAAGCCCACCTCATCCATTTCATCCTCTCTCACCCAGGCTCAGGGTACTGGCAAAGCAGCTGCCAAAGCGTCCTCTTCTCTGGTATCAATGTCATCATTAGTCACTCCTTCCCTAGACCCACCATGTCCTCCTCCTGAGGAGTCCCCCGAACTGTTTGAGCACAGTGTTGGGTACATGCTCCAGGAGGATGCCCAGCGTTTAGAAGGATCTGATGATGATACCCAGCTAGAGGAAGGCAGTAGCGTGAGAGCAGAGAGAGGGGATGCTCAAGAAGGACACCAATCTGGCAGTCATGCTCCAGCAGCTGCAGCATACTGCCAGATTGGCTCCAGTGATGAGGAGGGAGGGGATGATGAGGTCACTGACTCCACGTGGGTGCCTAATAGGAGAGAGGAGGAGGAGGAGGATGAGGAGGAGGCACATCTCCAACGAGGCAGGATGCCCTTGAGTGGCCAGCGTATGGGCAGCACACCGACGGAATCACACCGCAGAGCTCCGCCTGTGCAGGGCGCTGCCTCTGCCCGTCATTCAAAAAGTTCTTTGGTGTGGGCCTTTTTTGAGGCGAGTGCATCAGATCGCACAGCTGCTGTTTGCAACATATGTCTCAAGCGTATATCGCGTGGCCAAAACATCAGCCGCTTGGGCACCACATGCTTGATCAGACATATGTTGACCTGCCATGCAGCTCGTTGGCAAGCCTACCTTAAAGACCCACACCAAAGAACAAAGCGGACCTCTCCTTGCACCGCATCAGCTGGGATCTCAAAACCCACTATACCTTCAGTCCTCTCTGAAACCTGCACTGAGAGGAATGAAGGTGTAGAATTAGGTGTGTCACAGCCCAGTACTTGCGGCCACTCTGCTAGCAGTACACCGACGTCCGATTCTAGCAGGCAAATTTCCCTGCCCCAGCTGCTGGACCGTCGAAAGAAGTTCACTCCCAGCCATCCACATGCCCAGCGGTTGAAAGCTAGCTTGGCTAAATTGCTAGCGCTTCAACTGCTGCCTTTTCAGTTGGTAGACTCGGCCCCCTTCCGTGAGTTTGTGCAATGTGCGGTTCCTCAGTGGCAGGTTCCCAAACGCCACTTTTTCTCACGGAAGGCGATTCCGGCTCTCTACAGGCATGTGGAAGGCAATGTCTTGGCCTCGCTGGACAGGGCGGTCAGCGGTAAGGTGCATATTACCGCTGACTCATGGTCCAGCAGGCATGGACAGGGACGTTACCTTTCTTTCACGGCCCATTGGGTCACTCTTTTGGCAGCTGGGAAGGATGCAGGACAAGGTGCAGTAGTGTTGGAGGTTGTTCCACCGCCACGCCTCCAAAATGCTACTACTGGTTGTGACACACCTCTCTCCTCCACCCCCTCCTCTTCTTCTTCCTCCATGGCCTCTTCCTGTGGTTTGTCCTCGGAACCAGCGGTGCTCCGTAGGCGTTCAAGGGGCTACGCAAGTACGCAGGCAAAAAGATGCCATGCCGTGCTTGCGCTGGTGTGTTTGGGGGACAGGAGCCACACTGGGGCAGAGGTCCTGTCTGCTCTGCAGGGGCAGGCCGAGAGGTGGTTGACGCCACGCCAGCTTAAGCCAGGAATGGTGGTTTGCGACAATGGCACCAACCTCCTCTCCGCCCTCCGACAGGGACAACTGACCCATGTGCCCTGTATGGCTCACGTCCTTAACCTGGTGGTGCAGCGGTTCTTGGGCAGGTACCCGGGCTTATAGGATGTCCTGAGGCAGGCCAGGAAAGTCTGTGTGCATTTCCGCAGATCTTATAATGCCAGTGCTCGCCTGGCTGAGCTGCAAAAGGAGTTGAACCTGCCCAAGAACCGCCTTATATGTGACATGCCCACCAGGTGGAACTCAACGTTGGCCATGCTGCAGCGGCTGCACACGCAGCAGAGGGCCATCAATGAGTACCTGTGCGACTACGGCACCAGGACAGGGTCAGGGGAGCTCGGGTTTTTTTCACCACGCCAGTGGGGCATGATCAGGGATGCATGCACTGTCCTGGCACCATTTGAGGAGGCCACGAGGATGGTGAGCAGTGACAGTGCATGCATCAGTCACACTGTACCTCTTGTCCACCTGTTGGAGCACACGCTGCGTGGAATAATGGACAGGGCACTTGAGGCAGAACAGAGGCAGGAAGAGGAGGACTTCCTTGCCTCTCAAGGCCCCCTTTACCCAGACAGTGTTCCTTCTGTCCCACCCATCGCACAGGAAGAGGAGGAGGAGGAGGAGGAGGAGGAGGATTGTGTCAGCATGGAGGTGGAGGCTGGCACTCAGCATCATCAGCAGCAGTCTTTTAGGGATGATTTACAGTCCCAAGAAACCAGTGGACTTGTACGTGGCTGGGAGGAGGTGGCTGCGGATCATGTCGTCCTTAGTGACCCAGAGGACTCCGGACTGAATGCCTCAGCTAACCTACGCTGCATGGCCTCCCTGATCCTGCAAAGTCTGCGGAAGGATCCTCGTATTCTTCGGATCAAGGAGAGGGACCATTACTGGCTGGCCACTCTCCTTGATCCACGGTACAAGGGTAAGATTGCGGACCTTATGTTACCGTCGCAGAGGGAGCAGAGGATGAGACAACTCCGGGAGGCCTTGCAGAAAGGTCTGTGCAACGCGTTCCCAGAGACTGGGAGGTTACAAACTCCTGGTCTTGGACAACGAGTTGCTGAGGCTTTGGGCAGTCAAAGAAGGAGCGGTGGGGAAGGTGGCCGTCTGACCGATGCGTTCAGACAATTCTTTAGTCCGCAGCCCCAAAGTATGATCGGTTCCAGCAACCATCGCCAGCGTCTGATATACATGGTGCAGGAATACCTAGGGGCAAGGTCAGACTTGGACACCTTCCCCACCGAAAATCCTCTGGCTTACTGGGTCCTGAGGATGGATCACTGGCCAGAGCTTGCACAGTATGCAATTGAGCTACTGGCCTGTCCTGCATCCAGCGTTCTTTCAGAACGCACATTCAGTGCTGCTGGAGGATTTGTCACGGATCACAGGGTGCGCCTGTCCACCGACTCGGTTGATCGACTGACTTTCATCAAGATGAACCAGTCTTGGATCACCACCAGCTACCACACACCTGATGCTGATATAACAGACTAATTGATTTTAAAATGTCACATCCCTTCAAGACTGATGCTGATGCTGAGTTCCTGTGCTGTTATGTTGACTAGCTATCCTCCTCCTCCTCCTCAATGATCCGATTAATGATGATAGCTTGGAAGATCATTTTGGTTTATGGGTGCCGCCACCAGTGGCTAAGGCCCAATTTTTCAGCCCCTGTTTAACAGGGGCGTGTAATTACAATTTTTGATGCAATACTTTGCAACAGGCCTCATTGCTGTGCTCCAAGTACAGTATCTGTGAGGGGTTGCAGTGTTGTGCCACCAGTGCCTAAGGCCCAATTTTTCAGCCCCTGTTCAACAGGGGCATGCAATTATAATTATTGATCTAATAATTCACAGCAGGGCCCATTGCTGCGCCCACCAAGAGTAACTGTCAGGCCTTACAGTGTTGTGTCAACACCACCACCACCACCACCACCAAAGGCCCAATTTTTCAGCCCCTGTTCAACAGGGGCATGCAATTATAATTATTGATCTAATAATTCACAGCAGGGCCCATTGCTGCGCCCACCAAGAGTAACTGTCAGGCCTTACAGTGTTGTGTCAACACCACCACCACCACCGCCACCACCACCACCAAAGGCCCAATTTTTCAGCCCCTGTTCAACAGGGGCATGCAATTATAATTATTGATCTAATAATTCACAGCAGGGCCCATTGCTGCGCCCACCAAGAGTAACTGTCAGGCCTTACAGTGTTGTGGCACCAGCACCACCATCAAAGGCCCAATTTTTACTACCACTGTTCAACAATTATATGTTATTACAATTCCTGATATAATAGTTGACAGCAGGGCGTTCCAGCACCCACCAAGAGTAACTGTGAGTGCTTACAGTGTTGTGCCAACACCAACACCTAAGGGGCCAATTTCTGCAGAGTATATACGGCAGGTCCCTACTTTCAAACATCCAACTTACAAACGACTACTACTTGCAAACGGAAGAAGACAACAGGAAGTGAGAGGAAATCTACCCCTTGGAAGGAAAATTCTCTCCTGTAAGAATTAATATGGGAGAAAGGTGTCTCCTCTCTACTGATGCTTTATCACCAATCCTTGTTTCAATAAAAACACCACATTTCAAAAACAGTTGTCATTGGGACGCAAAGTGAGGTGAAATGTTCTGAACAGGGGCACAGACAGCAAAACAAATGTTACAGGGGTGATAACCCTTCCCTATGTTTTCCAAAAAGCTTAAAAATAGGTATTTGGGCTGGAGCTACACTTAAACAATGTAGCTGTTCAAAATTACAAACAGATTCTACATAAGAACAAACCTACAGTCCCTGTCTTGTATGCACCGCCTGTATACGGCTGTTCAGAGTATATAGGGCCTTTTTTATTTTGTGTGCGGGGTTCCCCTTAATATCCATACAAGACCCAAAGGGGCTGGTAATGAGCTGGGGTAGGGGGGGGGGGTGATTGGGTAGCTATGCCATTTTTCTTAAAGATTTTCATCCATATTACCGGGACCAGACATTACATTAAAGCCGCAAGCAGTTTTAAATGGCTTTTTTTTCCTTTAGAAATGTAATTTTGTGCAGGGACAGTTCTAAACACGGGAAACACGTGGCACTTCACAGGCATACTTTAGACACCCCCCAGGTACAATATTTAAAGGAATATTTGACTTTTTTTTTTCACTTTATGCATCATTAAAATGACTGCTCCCGATAAACGGCCGTTTTTAAAACTTTTTTTTGCATTGATACATGTCCCCTGGTGCAGAACCCGGGTTCCCAAACTCTGTTTAGGACAATAACATGGATAATAGTCGTTATAATTAGCACTTTAGAATTCGAACGTTCGCATCCATTGTATTTAATAGGGTTCTAATGTTCGTGCAAACTTTCGGTCCGTTCGCGAGTTCTGGTGCGAACCGAACCCGGGGGTGTTCGGCTCATCACTACTTCCCACAAGGAATATGTGGATCGGCTACGGAGAAGCTTATGACTGGCTTATGAGAAGGCACAAGCCACCTCTGACCAGAGAGGGGCCCGGAATAAACGGAATTTTGACCTCAGAGTTCGGATCTATGACTTGCAACCAGGAGACAGAGTGTTGTTGCGGAATCTTGGCGTTCCAGGGAAGCATAAGCTTGCTGATAGATGGAAATCACAGCCATACGTGATCTGTAGAAAATTGCCTGGCCTGCCAGTGTACCAGCTGAAACCTGAAGGCCAAGTGGGACCTCTGAAAACCTGGCACAGGAACCACTTATTGCCTCTCTCCGAAGCAGTCTGGATACCTTCTACTCCGGACTCTCCTGAATCACCGTCAACCTCCAATACTCCAAGACCCAACACCAGATCTCAGACCACTCCATTAGGAGAGATGAGTACCTCAAACCAGAGTGAAGATGAGGAAATGGAACTGAGCTGGCTGTGGCCCACTCCGACCACTGAACCCATGGTCAGGGATCCTGCACCCTGTGAAGTTACCATTGAAGGCACCTTGAATGCCGAAGCTGCTGAGTTCATTCCATTGTGTACTCTAACTGAAGAGTGGGAAGATGCCTTGGAGTCAATCCCAGCTGAAGATCCAAGAGATTCTTTGTATCTCTATGCCCCAGAACTGGATGCCCCTGAAGCAGCAGTAACCATTACACCTGACCAAGAGGAAAGAAGAATGGAAGAGCTCAGTGTGCCTGATGCCTCAATTCCCAGAGAACAAAGAGTGAAGAGAGCTATTCGTCCTTCTCGGAAACTAACCTATACTCAGATGGGAGAATGTTCTGAGGATTCAGTTGTAACTGCAAGAAGGACAATAGAGAAACCTGGTCCCTCCACTGTGCATTTGGTGGAGGGCAACCCCAGCTCACTCTCTGGCACAGTTAGGCAGGTCACTTCCACTAGTATGATCTGTGGGCAGGATGATCTTCCTCACCAAGTTTGGTGGAAGGTTCCCCTGCCCAGTTGTTTTGCTACTGTAAATTGTATTGTTTGCAATTAATGTCCATATTATCTTTGGGGACCAAAGTGTATAGCGGGTGTTTGCTTTGGGGCTCAGAGACTACCATACCCAGGATGCATTTCCCCGCACAAGGACTGCTGGGGCGGGGTATTCAACCAGGGGGCGGGCCGGAGAACTTTCTCTTTGGACACCACCCGCCCAGCAAGTGGACCTCCGTGCTGAGTCTGCTGATAATACAGGGCCCTAAGCCTAGGCCTGTATTATTCCAAAGAGCCTTCCGTATCGACTGAGGAGCCCAAGGGACATCGCATCCTGTTGCTGCTCTGCTACCGCCAGGAGGACCGAAGACCCGGGTGATGTGGAATCTGTGTACCAAGACACAGCAATGGAAGATACGGACAAGGACTGTTCCGGTTGGGTGAGAGAGCACTTGCTCGTGAGGATAATATAGGATCTCTAGACCTAGTAACTGTTGTTCGGAACTAACATTAGAATTCGCAGTTGCACACCGGAGGGACAGAGCATTGAATAACACTATTAGATTTGTTCTGGGTCACCAAGTTATCACTTTCCTTTATTCTTGTGGATTACAAATCGTTCCTGAAGTGCAACACCGTTTGCTAGCGAAGACCTTTTTCTGCAGAACTTTCACATAGTACAGTCAGGCCTGACTTAGTAGTAGTAGTGACATTGCTGGGCGCCATCTTGCCCACGAGGGAGAAGAGCTGCAGCGGGGTTCGCTAGACTCTTGTTATAAAGTTTTAGATCTGTCTGTGTGCTAAAACACTCTTTCATTGCAGGGCTCTGCACATGTCTATGTATATTGTTTGCCTGCTTAACCATTATTCTCAGTAAAGTACCAGGTTTAAGTATATCAGTTGTTGGTGTCATTTACTGTGCAGGAGAAACGGTTAGTGGTAGTTACACCATACTGTTGTGTGCTTTTATTGTGGGATTGTGCTGCCAAGAATCACAGGTTACACAATCCCATCATCCCCTACTGACTGTGCCAGGGAAGGGTAGAGCCAATTGCCGGGGGTTGACAGTGTTGTCTTATGAGGAATTTTTATGAATAATTTCCTTGTAAATTGGGAATATCTGTAACATATATGTATATATATAATTTAGAGTAGGAAATATGTGGGTCTGCAAAGGGTTAAACTGGGCTGACAAGCTGGGCTTGAGGACAATCTAATTACCTGTCCTCTTATTTGAATATGCATGAATGCAGGGTAACAAGAGCTGCGGAGTCTTAGGGTCTGACGAGATAACTTAGTATTCAAACAAACTAGAAAGAGATCGCAGCTGAAAGAGGCAGTCTATGCGGCTGCGGCTTAATTCACTAGATAAAGGCATATGTATTCTCCCATACTAACGAACCATTATCCATTTAAGGGGTAATTCTTCCTGGCTAGTTCCATGCATAGCTAAGCGCCCCATTCAAGGGACGTTAACGACCTCCAGTTTAATTAACTTCAAATCCAATCATCGCTAAAGAGTGGGTAGTGTGGGAAAATAATATAACGATAGGAAGGAGGAGAGAATTAACAGTAGCCAATCGTAGCCGCCCTGGGTTAGTCAATGGAAGAGGACTCCATAAAAAGGACCACCCTAATTCATTAGAGTTGGAGAGAGATGAGGTAACCTGGGCCCAGGATTCATTATAGGTAATTATCAGACCCTCTCCCAGCACTTACAGTATACTAACATGTTCATATGTTTGTCTGTCTATTTGTAATGTATATACTCTGTATTGTAACCTAACACTAATATTTACTACTTTGTATTTAAACTAATATTTACCCCCTTGCCTAAAGACTGTAAATGTTTGCGGTGTATTAGATAGACTAATGACCATTCTTTAATAAATGCTTATTATATTTGAAGCTTTCAAATCTTGTCAAAGAACTATCATTTTAACATACATCATATTAAGTTGAGCTATTAAATATTAAATATTGAAAAGTAACATTTAAAAAGCAACAGTTGGCGACCACGAAGTTAAGTACAGGACTGAAAGCATTTAATATAATAACAAAATCTGTATATTAGAGATTAAGGTTATTAGGAGGAATTCAAGCTGAGTCAGCTTAGCCAATCTATCTAGGGAAAATATAGGTAAATATTTTTGTTTTATTAGTGGGTATTACCTCCAAGGAGAGAATATACACCACAGGTTATTTATTTTTTAACCCAAAATCATAATTGATAAAATACTTTGGATGTACCATTATAACCGGTCAATTTAATGGGGAGGAAGTACAGAATGGGAAAATTTTGTTTTAATAATTGTTGTTTATGAGACACTTAAATAGTGATCCGTGGTTTTGAAAAAAAAAAAAAAAAAAGATTTTTTTTTTACAAAGCAAAAACATTTTTGCCTTGATTTGTGTTGTTTTATTGGAAGGAGGACACTGAAAACGTGGTCCTTGGTTTTGTGGCGAAAAAGTGTATTTACTTTTTTTGCAATTTATTAATTTTAATTTTAAATTTTGGTTATTGAATTATTATTTTTTATTTTTTTTAATAATTCTTGTTATCATAAATTTTTGGTAACCTGGCTTAGTTTTAGCCTTTATTTTTTATTTTATTTTTTGGTTTTTAGTTTTTGTTTAAGACACAGACACGTGCTTGTGTTCTGGGGTGTGTAGGTGGAAACAGGCTCAATAGGGGTTTTGCTTGTTATTTAATTTGCATGTCCACTAACATTAAAAATAGGACATTGCAAATAACCTACAAGAGATTTTTTTTTTCTTTACTCTTATTTTTGTTTTTTGGTTTTTATTGTACCTTTTTTTTAACTGTGAGAAGTTACAAGCAGTAATATTCTCATTGGTGTCAATTAAAGTACAAGTCTGTGGAAGTCTTGCTACTGAAACCTGAGAAAGATTATTAGGATTTTAAAAGGTGCATTGAACTTTTTTTTTTTTTCTACTGAATTGAGTGTTACAAATAGTAGTGTAAACACTGCCGTGTTGACATTCCTATTATCAGACTACAGGTATTCATTCTAATTGATCCCTGTGGGGCTTCTATTGTCCCTTGGTCTATTGAGTAGGCTCAGACAAGATAGGCTAAATGCTATTGTTAGTATAATTAGTTTTCCCCACCAATCTAAAAGATTGTTTATTGAGAGCTGGAAAATATTGTTTAACTTTTACTATATTTTCTGCAGCTTATTTCATTTGAGTTCCTATTTATTGTTTTTTTGCTTCCTTTTCTTTTTGTTTTCCTTTTACTGTAATCAAGGGAATTTATAGTATAAGGGAACAATTAATTTAATTTAGCTCACAAATTGTGCATACTATCACAATGGCTGCCATGACCTGTCTAGAAAGTTTTGTAGCAACTTATACTCTTAAACATAAGAGCAATGAATTTGCCTGTGATGCTAAATTATTGGAAGAACAAGCAAAAACAATCAAAAAGAACAAAAAGCTTAAAAGTCTAGCCATAGCAGGCATATTGGCTATGAAGGCTAAAATACAGAAATTGAAAGATATAGTCTATAATCAAAATATTACAATTTCTGAGAGGGAGAAGGAGAATACAGCTTTACAAAGCCAATTACAAACCTTAACTACCCTTAATCAAATAGTTAATGCCTCACAGGAGGAAAATTGTAAAAATTACAAATTGGCCCAAAAAGACGTGGTACAATATAAAAGCATGCTAACTAAAGCTGAGACTGAACTGGACCATATAACAAGTGCATACAAAGTGCTAGAGCGCACACAGGGCACGCAAACAGAGCCACAGTTGCTACAAACAATTTCAATCCTTAAAGGACAGACTATGGCTAGCACATGCGAACATAGTATTGCTACGGCACCTACTTGTGCCTATGAAATTGGGGATACTGAGAAATATGAAGAGTATTGGGGAGAGGAAGATATGGATCCTAATTCTACTTTTCCAGTGGCAATGGGAGAAATCGCAGCGCCACAGGAAAATCGAGAATGCACCATGGTCATAGACCCACCAGACAATGGGGACCAGCTATCCACAAATGAGGAGCATGTCAAGTTCCCCATCATGGTTAGGACCCAGATCTCCTCCTCTACTGAAGGAAATCAAACATTTTTGGGGTTTGATAATGAAGGAAATGAGGTGATTTCCAATGTATATCCAATTCAACCGGTAAAAATACTTATGGGTGTGGCTGATTTCATTGACAAAATTAAATCTAGTGAACACATGACTTCATATGCAACCATGACAGATATTTTAACTGATTTTTCTTCCCCAAAGAATCTTTTTCAGTACATTGACAATTTACTTAAAGCCACATGCGACAAAGAAAAGCATTTGCGGCTATTGGAGGAACTCCTACGGATCCTAGGAAAAACGGAACTGAAGTGTAATCCCATTAAGGCACAATTGTTGCAGGAATTTGTGTCTTCTCTTGGGATTACAGTGACAGCATACGGTAGTAAGATAGTAACTGAGAAGGTAGAAACCAGTCTACAATTACCTCTGTCAGTAAGTATGCCTACTATCAGATCTTTCCTAGGAATGGTAAATTATTTGCGGCCTTTCATCCCTGATTGTGCCCAAAAGTCTGCACCACTGTATGATTGGTGGAAAAAGGATACCCGATGGCACTGGACTGAGCAACACACCAATCCAGTGCAGGAGCTTAAAGAAGCTTTAGCGCAAGCGCCAGCATTAGCCAACCCAAAGTACCAACTGCCCTTTCACAGTGAGACTGCCATATCAGAGACAACCATGTCAGCGGTTCTGTCACAGGAAAACTATTGGCCTCGGTTGCTCCATGATCGAGACAAACACACAAATAATTCTTCCACTAGGGCCCATGGCCTCCTTTACCAAGGAGTACCACAGGAATGTGATATCATACCACAATCAGTTGCGCAACAATTCTTTAGACCTTTGTCAGCAAAGGAAAATGTCCCTGAAAATGCAGTCCAAATTTTCACAGATGGATCATGTTTTTACGTGGAGGGTTCACCACATGCAGGATTTGGAATATACCTTAACAATCCACATGCAAAGACCCAAACATCAATCTTTCGGTCATGGCAAGTCAAATCAGCACAATTTGCTGAGCTGGCTTCAATTTCTCATGCCCTAGAACTGATGAAAAGGGACCAGGAAATAGTTTTATACTCAGATTCTGCGTGGGTCTGTAATACTATTACAGAAATTCTGCCCTTCTGGCACGCCCACCAGTACATGTCCTCAGATGGGTCTCCACTTAAACATGTATCCCTGTTGAAATTTATTGTAACATTGGTGCAAAAGTTGCCAGTCAAACCATGGGGGTGCAAAGTAAAAGGTAATTTAGGCACTGCCCCATACTGGGAACAAAATGAGGTAGCGGATTGTTTGGCCAAACAAGGAGCACAAGGGGGGGAGATCTGGGAAATTCCTTGGAATTTACTGGATTCAGTCTTGTGCCCCAGCGTTTGTGCCCTCACAAAATCCTGCAACTAAAATGTTCTGCTTTCTTCCCTTTTAGAGCCATGAAGTCGAGGTGGATTGTGATCCTGCTCCATCTGATCAGACACACCAAGGGAGAGGAGACTGGAATGCTCATCAGCGTGATCGTTGACCAAGAATCCGGTCTACTACCTAGAGGGGAAATCCATCTTATTACATGTGTCCCCAAAGACTAACACCCCTGCTCCTACAACTTTGCCCAAAAATACAGTTGCAATCCCCTATTATGAACCAACATCCTTGGAATGCCCATCAATGCAAGAGGGACCACCTAGCAGCCTAACGGCAACCTCAATCCCTGTAATATTGTTTAATAACGTTAAGTTCATTCATGTGCCGTTGGTACTTAATTTGTCCCAGTGGAACATGGCCGAATTTGGCTCATGTGCCCGGACAAATGGGTCTGTTTTACTCTTCCTTGCTAGTAGATTTGATTGCCTCCCATGCAAGCCGAACTCAGGATCCATTTGCAGAACCAAACCTCCCTCCCCACAGGGGCATTTTCAGATCCAGAAAGTTAAAGGGCTTGGACAGCATACTCGCGTCCATCCCAGGACTTTATGGATCTGGCATGTCAATTTGGAACAGAGCCGATCTGTCAGCAATTCGCAGGCATATCGGAAATTTTTAACAGAAGGAGGGTCGGCAAGTGCTGAAACCAGTTCTGCAGGGAGTTGAGGGGCTTGCAGAGGAGGAAAGGTTTACGGTTTATAACATGAAGCTAGAGAGGGTGGTATGGGCAAAGAGGTATAATGCACTGCGTATGGAAAGTAAAAGATATAGACCTTACCCAGTGGTATTATACTCACACTAATACTAGTGGTGGAATGAATGTACATTCTGGAGACAAGTGCAAACCTGTGCCAGTTTCCACAATTTGAAATATAGGGATAGTGACACCACAACCCAAATAGAGGGCCATTTGCTTTCAAGAAGAGCCAGTCACTGCCCACATACCGTGACCTACTGTACGTGTCCTTCACAATGTCGCTGCCCGTGTTCCATCCACAAGATGACTACTTCCACACAATGGCGTCCATACACTCCCTCGGATACCTCGAAAATGACGTGTACAAGGATAGGTTGCACCTCCCCGAAATGCTCATTCAAGTTCAGGGGCGATGGAAAGCACCACACACTGCCTGCTGCACTGTCAAAGACAATAGATACTTATGCCGCTGTGATGTGTTCGAAATTGACACTCCAGTCTGTGGTCTAAGCAATGACCCAGATCCCACAGCCAAAGTAGCAAGGGACCCCCAACTGGAAAGTCCACGCCAACCACCTCAAGAAACCAGTCCATGCCAACCACCTCCAGCCAAATGAGATGTAAGCTAAACTGCCCAGTGAAGTTGTCAAAATGGAGAACACCAAGCACAAGGGTCACCTACCACATGGATGGACTGTACTGTGTCGTTACCAATCACCAGACATTTCTCTATGGGGGTCAGTCGTGTCCAATACCCTATCCAAATTTTTGCTTCATTCCACAGGAGTACACTACTAGTGGGGAAACTGTAGTAACCCCCATACCAGTGTTAACAGAAGACTATATCATTGAGAGTACCCCTGATGTCCCAGATCCTACCACATACATACCCCATTTTGATGTAAAAAAAATTGATACTCTGTCAGTAAATCACAATTTGCTTGCAAGGAAGGTTACCCATATAATTTATAGTAGGAATGATATGGTGAAAACAGGGAAGAGTTTGAATTAACTTTTACATGCTGGGGATTTCAGCTTAGTCACAACTAGGACCTGGGTGGAAATGGGAATAAAAGGTGTTCTCATATTGCAATGTGGGGTACTGATTTTCATGACGGGCATGGAGATATATCTTGGCCGACTTCTAAGATGGCAGAGGGAGAAACTTAACAATTTAATGGAAATTACACATAAACAATTACTCACTTAAGTGTGGCCTCGTCTCATCTGTCTCAACTTGCCACAAGGGGTCATCTGTTGCCTTATGAGGAATTTTTATGAATAATTTCCTTGTAAATTGGGAATATCTGTAACATATATGTATATATATAATTTAGAGTAGGAAATATGTGGGTCTGCAAAGGGTTAAACTGGGCTGACAAGCTGGGCTTGAGGACAATCTAATTACCTGTCCTCTTATTTGAATATGCATGAATGCAGGGTAACAAGAGCTGCGGAGTCTTAGGGTCTGACGAGATAACTTAGTATTCAAACAAACTAGAAAGAGATCGCAGCTGAAAGAGGCAGTCTATGCGGCTGCGGCTTAATTCACTAGATAAAGGCATATGTATTCTCCCATACTAACGAACCATTATCCATTTAAGGGGTAATTCTTCCTGGCTAGTTCCATGCATAGCTAAGCGCCCCATTCAAGGGACGTTAACGACCTCCAGTTTAATTAACTTCAAATCCAATCATCGCTAAAGAGTGGGTAGTGTGGGAAAATAATATAACGATAGGAAGGAGGAGAGAATTAACAGTAGCCAATCGTAGCCGCCCTGGGTTAGTCAATGGAAGAGGACTCCATAAAAAGGACCACCCTAATTCATTAGAGTTGGAGAGAGATGAGGTAACCTGGGCCCAGGATTCATTATAGGTAATTATCAGACCCTCTCCCAGCACTTACAGTATACTAACATGTTCATATGTTTGTCTGTCTATTTGTAATGTATATACTCTGTATTGTAACCTAACACTAATATTTACTACTTTGTATTTAAACTAATATTTACCCCCTTGCCTAAAGACTGTAAATGTTTGCGGTGTATTAGATAGACTAATGACCATTCTTTAATAAATGCTTATTATATTTGAAGCTTTCAAATCTTGTCAAAGAACTATCATTTTAACATACATCATATTAAGTTGAGCTATTAAATATTAAATATTGAAAAGTAACATTTAAAAAGCAACAACAGTGAGTGTTACAGGGCCCGAAACAAATCAAACCAGCGGCCCTCTTAGCTGGGGTTATCGCTACACTCATTTTTATACTTTCATTCTTTGAGCAAAAAAGCAAATGTAATTGAAAATTAACATTTTTGAAAACATTATCCTGTACATTGGGTATAGAAATGAATCACCCCCACACCCTTAAAATAATCACATTTTGTCACTTTGCAGCCTGAAAAAGACAGACACAGTTTTTGTTTTATCCCGCTGTATTTATTTATAACATCCTAGTGAAAGGTATAACACCAACATATCAGAAAAAAATTATTAAAAACAAAACCACTGAGTTGTAAAAAGGATCCCCCCCCATAACATGATATTACCACCTCCATGCTTTACTGTAGGAATGGTGTTATTTGGATGGATTTCCACCAGACATATAGGGGGTTATTTACTAAAGGATAATATGATTGCTCTAAAATCAACCTATTAAGTAACAAAACACACCTGTGTATAAAGTGCTACGTGCAAAATATAAATAAAGAGAAAAAAAGTCCATATAACAGGTAAAGAGAGATGGATCTGAATCCTGGGATAATCACTGCAGGTAGCACCTGGCTGCAAAGAGATCCTGGTTTGTGCTAAACTCTGCTCCACATAACCGTAGTAATGACCAGAAAGGTACTAGGGTTCCAAGTCGTTGCTTTAAAATCTCAACAAAGAACAGAGATAATGTAACATAGTGCAGTAAGTTCGTACTGAAGAAAGAAGGTAAATGACAAATTATTCCACTCACATGTACCCAATAGGGATGAGCTTCGAGTTCGAGTCGAACTCATGTTCGACTCGAACATTGCCTGTTCGCCCGTTCGCCGAACAGCGAACAAATTGGGGTGTTCGCGGCAAATTCGAAAAATCTATGGGAGAAATCTAAAGTGCTAATTATAAAGGCTTATATGCAAGTTATTGTCCTAAAAAGTGTTTGGGGACCGGGGTCCTGCCCCAGGGGACATGTATCAATGCAAAAAGAAGTTTTAAAAACGGCCATTTTTTCGGGAGCAGTGATTTTAATAATGCTTAAAATGAAAAAATAAAAGTGAAATATTCCTTTAAATTTCGTACCTGGGGGGTGTGTATGATATGCATGTGAAGTGGCGCATGTTTCCCGTGCTTAGAACTGTCCCTGCAAAAAATGTCATTTTTGAAAGAAAAAAAGTCTTTTAAAACTGACTCGCGGCTATTAATGAATTGTCGGCTCCCGGCAACACATACAAAAGTCATTGATAAAAAAAAAAAAAAAAAGCGTGGGGGTTCCCCAGAATTCAATTACCAGGCCCTTCAGGTCTGGAATGGATATTAAGGGGAACCCCGCCGCAAATTTAAAAAAAATTTGACGTGGGGTTCCCCCAAATATCCATTCCAGGCCCTTCAGATCTGGCATGGATTTTAAGGGGAACTCCACCCCAAATTTTAAAAAAATGGCGTGGAGTCCCCCTAAAAATCCATACCAGACCCCTTATCCGAGCACGCAACCTGGCCGGCCGCAGGGGAAAAGGGGGGGACGAGAGAGCGGCCCCCCCTCCCTCCTGAACCGTACCAAGCCACATGCCCTCAACATGGGGAGGATGTCCCCATGTTGATGGGGACATGGGCCTCATCCCCACAACCCTTGCCCGGTGGTTGTGGGGGTCTGCGGGCAGGGGGCTTATCGGAATCTAGAAGACCCCTTTAACAAAGGGGACCCCCAGATCCCGGCCCCCCCCTATGTGAATTGGTAAGGGGTACATTGTACCCCTACCATTTCACGAAGAAAGCGTAAAAAAATGTTTAAAAAAAACACACAAACACCTTGAAAAAGTCCTTTATTAAAAATAATAAAAAAAAAAAAAAACATTCCAGCGCTGAAATCCAGTGTCCCGCGGCGATCCCGATGTCCAGCGCTGTCCTTCATTGGTTGTGCTTGAGCGGACCTGATGGGGAACTCCCTCTCAGTATTTTAAATGTATAGACCCGCCCCTTCTAAAGTTCCCCATCAGGTCCGCTCCCTCGGTATGTCGGACCCGCCTACGTCATTGGCTTGAGCGGGGAACTTCCTTCACTGTGTAATTTAAATTTACATAGTGAAGGAAGTTCCCCGCTCAAGCCAATGACGTAGGTGGGTCCGACATACCGAGGGGGCGGACCTGATGGGGAACTGCTCTCACTTTGGCAATACATGTATAGACCCGCCCCTTCTCATGTTCCGCATCTGGTCCGCTGAGCGGACCTGATGGGGAACTTTAGAAGGGGCGGGTCTATACATTTAAAATACTGAGAGGGAGTTCCCCATCAGGTCCGCTCAGGCACAACCAATAAAGGACAGCGCTGGACATCGGGATCGCCGCGGGACACTGGATTTCACCGCTGGAATGTTTTTTTTTATTCTTTTAAATAAAGGACTTTTTCAAGGTGTTTGTGTGTTTTTTTTAAACATTTTTTTACGCTTTCTTCGTGAAATGGTAGGGGTACAATGTACCCCTTACCAATTCACATAGGTGGGCCGGGATCTGGGGGTCCCCTTTGTTAAAGGGGTCTTCCAGATTCCGATAAGCCCCCCGCCCGCAGACCCCCACAACCACCGGGCAAGGGTTGTGGGGATGAGGCCCTTGTCCCCATCAACATGGGGACATCCTCCCCATGTTGAGGGCATGTAGCCTGGTACGGTTCAGGAGGGAGGGGGGCCGCTCTCTCGTCCCCCCCTTTTCCCCTGCGGCCGGCCAGGTTGCGTGCTCAGATAAGGGGTCTGGTATGGATTTTTAGGGGGACTCCACGCCATTTTTTTTTAAATTTGGGGTGGAGTTCCCCTTAAAATCCATGCCAGATCTGAAGGGCCTGGTAATTGAATTCTGGGGAACCCCCACGCTTTTTTTTTTTTTTTTTTTTATCAATGACTTTTGAATGTATTGCCGGGAGCCGACAATTCATTAATAGCCGCAAGTGAGTTTTAAATGACTTTTTTTCTTTCAAAAATGAAATTTTTTGCAGGGACAGTTCTAAGCACGGGAAACATGCGCCACTTCACATGCATATCATACACACCCCCCAGGTACGAAATTTAAAGGAATATTTCACTTTTATTTTTTCATTTTAAGCATTATTAAAATCACTGCTCCCGAAAAAACGGCCGTTTTTAAAACTTTTTTTTGCATTGATACATGTCCCCTGGGGCAGGACCCAGGTCCCCAAACACTTTTTAGGACAATAACTTGCATATCAGCCTTTATAATTAACACTTTAGATTTCGAACGTTCGAGTCCATTGTATTTAATAGGGTTCTAAAGTTTACACAAACATTTTGTCTGTTCGCAGGTTCTGGTGCGAACCGAACAGGGGGGTGTTCGGCTCATCCCTGGTACCCAACAGGTAAAAGCACATAGAACGGTCAGACACAGTGCTGTACTCCTCAGCTTCCTTCTCGTCACTAGGCTCCTCCTACGCGTTACGTCACTAGAATGTGACTTTTTCAAGGTATCCCAGGATTCAGATCCATCTCTCTTTACCTGTTATATGGACTTTTTTTCTCTTTATTTATATTTTGCACTTGTAGTGCAAGTGGATTTGCCTTTCGTAAATAACCCTCATAGTTTGGTGATGAGGCCAAATCATTCCATTTTAGTATCATCTGAAGAGAACACCTTTCTCCCTGTGGCCTCAGAATCTTCAAGGTGTGTTTTGAAGAGTGGCTTTTTTCTTGCACCCCTCCCACCATACAATCCACATTTTAGATAATTTGTGATATTGTTGCCTCATGCGCACAATGACCACTTTTTGTCATAGATTCCTGTTGCTGTAGGCTTCTTGGTAGCCTCTCTGACCAGTTTCCTCTTGGCTCTTGCATCCAGTTTGGACTGATGTCCTGATCCAGGATGGGTCTGTGTTGTACCAAATATCTCCCACTTCACTCTGCTTCTAGGCATTGGTAAAGCTTTTGTATCCAGCTGTTGACTTGTTTCTGTCCTTTTATCCCGGAGATCCTGGTGACAGTGCCTTGCCAACCATAGTTGTTTGTTTGCTTCAGTTGCACTACCAGGGACTGAAATGCTCCTGGAAAGCGGTTGTCATGCTCAGCTATTTTAAATTACCACAGCTGATCACAGTTGGCAGTCAAATGGCTTTGTGTGCCATTGAGAGTGTGATTTACTACACCTGATTGAGTTTACAAGTCATTTTTAGGAGGGGGTGATCCTTTTTCCAAATAAGTGATTCTGTTTTAGATTTTTTTCTGACATGTGGGTGTTATATCTTTCATTTGGATGTTATAAGTTGCACTGAGTAAATACAGCTAATAAAACAAAAACTGTGTCTCTCTTCATTCCAGGCTGCAAAGCAACAAAATGTGATTATTTTAAAAGGAGGTGATTCTTTTCTATACCAATTTACCCATTGTAATTCTGGACCTATATGTATATATGTTTTTTTTTTTAACTACAATTTATTTTAGTTAGGTAAAAATATAGCCTTTTCTGTATTTTGGTTAAAGGGACATACATCCCTTCTGAGACAGATGTCTTATCCTGTGGGCAGAAAAAGTAGGTAAATATGATTTTTGTGTTTTTGGTTTGTGTGTTTTTTCTTCTCCTCTGTGTTTTCAATTGCTACTGAATGGGTACACATATCTAACAGTAGTGAAAAATAGGATTTTTTACTCACCGTAAAATCCTTTTCTCGGAGTCCATGGACCGACACAGCTTCTCTATTGACATAGTGGGTATTATCCGTTAATTAGAAGTGACTAGGCAGAAAACTTGTAAAAAGTGTTGCATCACACCTTCTACAGTACCGCCCAGGGGGGCGGACCCTCCGGGCATATCCCCTCAGTCTGCATCTCGCAGATCAGTTCGTCAAAAAGCAGTAAAAACTCAAAAGGAGGGGTTGGGTGCTGTGTCGGTCCATGGACTCAGAGAAAAGGATTTTACGGTGAGTAAAAAATCCTATTTACTCTTTCGTTCATGGACCGACACAGCTTCTCTATTGACATAGTGGGACGTCCCAAAGCAGTGTCAGAGAAAAAAACGAGGGGTGGTAACAGCATAAAATTAACTTCACACCAAACACAAAACAGCACTCCTCCAACGGAGGAGCTGCAACTCTAAAGAGCCGCTTGCAAAACCCTGCGTCCGAAAGAGGCATCCGAAGATGCACCTACATCAACTTTGTAGAATTTTGTGAAAGTGTGAGCGGACGACCAAGTCGCCACTTTACATAATTGGGAAACATACGCTTGATGTCGGAAAGCCCAAGAGGCACCTATTGCCCTGGTCGAATGCGCCGTGACCAGAAAGGGGGGTGCTTGACCCTTTAAGGCGTAAGCCTGGATTACTATCTGTCGGATCCACCTAGAGATGGTGGCCGACAATACTGCTTGGCTCTTCTTGGGACCAGCCACCGAAACAAACAGTGAGTCTAACTTCCGGAACAGGGAAGTAGCAGATAGGTATACTCTCAAAGCTCGGACAACGTCCAAGTAATGCAACGCCGACTCCTTAGGATTCGACGGATGAGGACACAAGGATGGAAGTACAATGTCTTTGTTGAGATGAAAAGCCGAAACGACTTTCGGAAGAAAGGAAGGCTGCGGCCGCAGCACCACCTTATCCTTGTGGAAAATCAAATAGGGAGCCTTGCAGGACAAGGCTGCCAGCTTAGAGACTCGTCTAACTGACGTAACAGCCACCAAAAAGACCACTTTCTGAGAAAGTGTGAACAGGGGAATATCTATAATATTCTCAAATGGTGCCTTCTGAAGCACCGAGAGGACCAGGTTCAAGTCCCACGGAGGTAGCGGGGGACGGACCGGAGGAGCCACATGTCAAACCCCCTGCACAAATGTACTCGAGAGAGAGTGAGTCGCCAGGGGTCACTGAAAAAAGACAGCCAGGGCAGATATCTGTCCCTTAATCGTACTTAAGGCAAGCCTTTGGTCCACCCCATGCTGTAAAAACACCAGGATTCTGGAAACCAAATAAGTACGCGGATGCCATTTCATTTCCTCACACATGGAGATGTAGGCCTTCCAAGTGCAGTGATAAACCTTCCTAGAGGACAGTTTCCGAGCACTTCTCATAGTAGAGATTACTGAATCTGATAGGCCCCGGTCTCTGAGTACCTGGTTCTGAACAGCCATGCCGTTAAAGCCAGTGACCGTAAAGCAGGTTGGAATATGGGACCTTGCGATAGCAGGTCCTTCCGTAGTGGTAGGCGCCAGGGGACGTCTGCTACCAGACGTACTAGATCGGCGTACCAAGGATGCTGAGGCCAATCTGGAGTGATTAGGATCATTGGAATTCCCTCTGCCTCCACTCTGCGGAGCAGAAGAGGAAGAAGCCTTAAGGGAGGGAAGGCATAGATTAGCCGATACTGACCCCACGATGCCACCAACGCGTCCGTTGCGTCTGCCCATGGGTCTCTTGACCGGGCCACAAACCTCAATACCTTCCGATTGAGTCGGGAAGCCAGAAGATCTACGTCTGGTGTGCCCCATCTTTGGCAGAGGAGTTGGAACACCTCCGGGTGTAAGGACCATTCTCCTTGGTCCAGCATCTGGTGGCTCAGGTAGTCCGCCTGCCAGTTTTCCACACCCGGAATGTACATGGCCGACAGTGCCGGTACGCTCGTCTCTGCCCACTTCAGGATGGGAACGACCTCCGATGCTGCAGCTGAGCTTCTTGTTCCTCCTTGATGATTGACATATGCCACTGCTGTAGTGTTGTCTGACTGGATCCTGACTGGCCGCCCTTGCAGCCTCTGAGACCATCTGAAGAGGCACAGCCTGATCGCCCGGATTTCCAGGACATTGATCGGAAGGCGGGATTCCTCTGGGGTCCAGCGACCTTGTGCCGACTGAACACCCGAGACTCCCCCCCAACCTGTAAGGCTGGCGTCTGTCGTGATCACTATCCAGTAAACTGGAAGAAATTACTTCCCGGCCAGAAGAGCCGGCGCTGTCAGCCACCATACCAGGGATCTCCTGACTAGGTGGCTCACTCGGATTTGATAATCCAGAGCTGATGGACATCTGTTCCATCTGGACAGAACTTCTTTCTGTAACACTCGAGTGTGGTATTGGGCATATGGGACCGCCTCGAAGGAGGCTACCATGAGGCCTAGCACTCGCATGCAAAAACGGAGTGACGACCAATTCCTGGAAGTCAGCTGCCATACTGCAGCCCGAAGGGTCTGCAACTTCTCCACAGGGAGGAATACCTTTGCCTCTGAGGAATTCAGAATCAACCCCAGGTACACTAGGCGTTGAGTCGGCACCAATACTGACTTTTGCATGTTTAGTATCCAACCACAGTCTTGAAGAGTCTGACAGGTAATGGACACGCTTACCTCTAATTCTGAGCTTGAAGGGGCCTTCAGAAGAAGGTCGTCCAAGTAGCCCACGATAGCGATACCCCGCTGTCTTAGAAGTGCCAGAATCAGAGCGAGCACCTTGGTGAACGTCCTGGGTGCTGAAGCAAGGCCAAAACAGGAGGGCCACAAACTGATAGTGGTTCTTCCCGATTGCAAATTGCAGAAACCTCTGGTGTCTGGAGTATATGGGGACATGCAGGTATGCGTCCTTGATGTCCAAGGAGGCCAGAAAGTCCCCCGGATGAAGCACCGTGACTACAGATCGAACCGACTCCATCCGAAATCTTTGTACCTTCACAAAGCAATTGAGGGCCCTGAGATCCAAGATTGGATGAACCCCATCCTTCTTCGGCACAATGAACAGATTTGAGTAAAAACCCTGACCCCGTGTCACGAGGATGCTATACACAGACATCCAATACAGGTGGTCAGATCATTGGGCTGCACATTAAGGAATCAGGAACAGAGTAAGTGAAAAATATAAATATTTATTAAATATAAAGACACACGTGTAAACAAAACCACAGCAAACCATAAGCAAGAAACGAATACAAAAGAACACAACAAACCCCAAAAACAACCTAATCTAACTAGCTAACTAATATGTACACTGTACAAAAGGGAACATACATACATGAACAAGGCAGGGATGAGAGACAAGGGGAGCAGAAGGCCAGGTACTGGGAGCTTTCAGCAAGGGGGAGCTGGAAGCTGGTATCAGGGGACAGGTCTCAGGGGACAGGGTACAAGGATCAGAGTCCAGGACAAGGCAGGGAACAGATCAGGATCAGGTTCAGGTTCAGGTTCAGGATCAGGTTCAGGATCAGGTTCAGGTTCAGGTTCAGGCAGGGACCAGGCTTACAGAAGGAATTCTGGAGCAATGAGCTTGGTTAAGGGAGGGCTTATATAGTCCAGCAGACCCAGATCAGGTGTGCTTGATGGCTGGTGGAAAGTCTTGGTGAGGAGACACCCGCTGGTAGCCACCAGAACTACACCCACTGGTGCTGAAAGCAACAGTGCCACCAGCAGGTGAGCCCAGTAATGACACCATTCCTGACAGTCCCCCCCCCCCTTAAGGAGTGGCCTCCGGACACTCCATTCAGCTCTTGGTTTGGCAGTCCGAGTGGATGCGGAAACATCCTAAAAGGCTTCCATACTGAGTCTGCGGACTTCTTCGTATTTTCTAGGCCTGAGTCCTTTAGTCCACTGGGGGACGTGCCACTAGAGTCTGAAAATAGGACACGCATCCCACCACCAGGGTCAGGAAGTTTAGATTCGGAAATAAAAATTTGCAGGGCAACGGGCAAGAACCCATCGGAGGCAGACCACGCAGGGGCATCCATCAGGAAGACATCAGCGGCCAGCTGGGTATCAGGAACAGGTTTTAGCAGGGACCATATCCTCAGGCTGGGCAGCGGGCTCCGAGTCATCAGGCTGGGCAGCAGTAAAGGAACCACCAGGCAGAGTATCAGGAATGGGACCCTCAGGAACTGGATCGTGAGGCTGGATACCAGGTACAAGGTCACCAAGCAAGACAGTAGGCTCTGGGACATCAGACTGGGCAGCGGGCACCGGAGCAGCAGACAGGAACCTCTCAGGCTAGGCAGCAGATGGAACATCTCAGGCTGGGCAGCAGACGGGCTCATCTCAGGCTGGGCAGCAGATGGGCACATCTCAGGCTGGGCAGCAGACGGGCACATCTCAGGCTGGGCAGCAGACGGGCACATCTCAGGCTGGGCAGCAGACGGGATCATCTCCGGCTGGGCAGCAGACGGGCACATCTCAGGCTGGGCAGCAGACGGGATCATCTCCGGCTGGGCAGCAGACGGGCACATCTCAGGCTGGGCAGCAGACGGGATCATCTCCGGCTGGGCAGCAGACGGGATCATCTCAGGCTGGGCAGCAGACGGGAACATCTCAGGCTGGGCAGCAGACGGGAACATCTCAGGCTGGGCAGCAGACGGGAACATGTCAGACTGGGTAGTAGGCTCCACAGATTGAGAAACGGGCATCATACCCTCAACCCGGGAAACGGGCACCACAACCTCAAGCCGGGAAACGGGCACCACAACCTCAAGCCGGGAAACGGGCACCGCAGCGGGCACCACAACCTCAGGCCGGGAAATGGGCACCACTACCACAGGCCGGGAAACAGGCACCACAACCACAGGCCGGGAAACGGGCACCGGATCTTCCGACTGGGACACCGTCATCAGGACTTCTGTTTGGAAGGCAGGCACATGAACTTCAAGTTGGCAGACTGGCATGAGAACCTCAGGCTGGCAGGCTGGCACAGGGTCTTCATGCTGGCACAGGGTCTTCAGGCTGGCAGGCTGGCACAGGGTCTTCAGGCTGGCAGGCTGGCACAGGGTCTTCAGGCTGGCAGGCTGGCACGGGAACTTCAGGCTGGCAGGCTGGTACAGGGTCTTCAGGCTGGCAGGCTGGTACAGGGTCTTCAGGCTGGCAGGCTGGTACAGGGTCTTCAGGCTGGCAGGCTGGCACAGGAACTTCAGGCTGGCACGGGGTCTTCAGGCTGGCACGGGAACTTCAGGCTGGCAGGCTGGTACGGGAACTTCAGGCTGGCAGGCTGGCACGGGAACTTCAGGCTGGCAGGCTGGCAGGCTGGCACGGGAACTTCAGGCTGGCAGGCTGGCAGAGGGTCTTCAGGCTGGCAGGATGGTACAGGGTCTTCAGGCTGGAGAAAATTGGTTGGTGTGGAGGCAGGTTGGGATACCAGTAAGATGGTGTGGGTTGGAAAGTACTTCCGCTTCTTTTTGGGCTTAGTCACTGCAGGTTTGCAAGTAACGGGGGGAATATATGAAAAGGTTGGGATTGGGCAAATGGAAGAAAATGACAGAGGTGCAGGGACAGTGGCTGGAGGAGGTTCTTGTGGATTGGCTACGGATAGGAGGGAAGAAGCAGGTGGATTGAAGGCAGGGTAGGTGCAGCAGGTAGAGACGGGGTAGTAGTATTTGGGGGGCTGAACACACTGGACGGTAGCTGGGGTTGCCATAGGTGACGGGCGGGTACATTCTTGGGAAGGCAGGTGATTAATGGCAGGGTTGAGTTGTTGTGGTTTAGCTAGATACAGGAGATCAGACCAGGCCTAAAGCACAGGCTGAACAAAATAAGGTTTGCACACTGCTTGTCTGACCAGAGACTGCACTGAATCAATGCATGCTGCAAGCACCTGTTGAGGACAAGCAGAGTAGTGCTCATGGAAAAAGGCTGAGTCATCTTCCAACAGCCACACCAAAGATTCTACTTGAGCTGCATCAAAAGGAGGTGTATAATCATCTGTTCCACTAGAGGCATCAGACAGGGCCAACTCTGTACAGATACAGATCAAAGCTTGCACATCCTCAAACAAAAAATAGCCCTGATCCACAAAAACGTGAGTTATGGGGATGTATTCCAATAACTGCTCTCTAGTGTATTCTTTTAGTGTCTGATAACAGAAGTCTCTGTCATCTGTCGCCAGGAGCGAAAAATAAAGAATATCGTCCACCTGCATCTTGGTAATTTTAACAAGTGCTCAGGCCCAATTCCCAGGTGCAGCCGATCTGATTGTATGGCTCCAGAATTCTGTCACGAGTAGTGATGAGCCGAACACCCCCGGGTTCGGTTCGCACCAGAACCCGCGAACGGACCGAAAGTTCGAACGAACATTAGAACCCTATTAAATACAATGGATGCGAACGTTCGAATTCTAAAGTGCTAATTATAACAACTATTATGCATGTTATTGTCCTAAAAAGGGTTTGGGAACCCGGGTTCTGCACCAGGGGACATGTATCAATGCAAAAAGAAGTTTTAAAAACGGTCGTTTTTCGGGAGCAGTCATTTTAATGATGCATAAAGTGAAAAAAAAAAAGTCAAATATTCCTTTAAATATCGTACCTGGGGGGTGTCTAAAGTATGCCTGTGAAGTGCCACGTGTTTCCCGTGTTTAGAACTGTCCCTGCACAAAATGACACTTCTAAAGGAAAAAAAAGCCATTTAAAACTGCTTGCGGCTTTAATGTAATGTCTGGTCCCGGTAATATGGATGAAATTCTTTAAGAAAAATGGCATAGCTACCCCATGACCCCCCCCTACCCCAGCCCATTACCAGCCCCTTTGGGTCTTGTATGGATATTAAGGGGAACCCCGCACATAAAATAAAAAAGGCCCTATATACTCTGAACAGCCCTATACAGGCGGTGCATACAAGACAGGGACTGTAGGTTTGTTCTTATGTAGAGTCTGTTTGTAATTTTGAACAGGTACATTGTTGAAGTGTAGCTCCAGACCAAAAATCTATTTTTAAACTTTTTGGAAAACATAGGTAAGGGTTATCACCCCTGTAACATTTGTTTTGCTGTCTGTGCCCCTGTTCAGAACATTTCACCTCACTTTCCGTCCCAATGACAACTGTTTTTGAAATGTGGTGTTTTTCTTGAAACAAGGATTGCTGATAAAGCATCAGTACAGAGGAGACACCTTTCTCCCATATTTATTCTTACAGGAGAGAATTTTCCTTCCTAGTGGTAGATTTCCTCTCACTTCCTGTTGTCTTCTTGCGTTTGCAAGTAGGAGTCGTTTGTAAGTTGGATGTTTGAAAGTAGGGACCTGCCGTATATACTCTGCAGAAATAGGCCCCTTAGTTGTTGGTGTTGGCACAACACTGTAAGCACTCACAGTTACTCTTGGTTGGTGCTGGAACGCCCTGCTGTCAACTATTATATCAGGAATTTTAATTACATATAATTGTTGAACAGTGGTAGTAAAAATTGGGCCTTTGATGGTGGTGCTGGTGCCACAACACTGTAAGCCCTGACAGTTACTCTTGGTGGGTGCAGCAATGGGCCCTGCTGTGAATTATTAGATCAAGAATTGTAATTACATGCCCCTGTTGAACAGGGGCTGAAAAATTGGGCCTTAGGCACTGGTGGCACAACACTGCAACCCCTCACAGATACTGTACTTGGAGCACAGCAATGAGCCCTGTTGCAAAGTATTGCTTCAAAAATTGTAATGACACGCCCCTGTTAAACAGGGGCTGAAAAATTGGGCCTTAGGCACTGGTGGCACAACACTGCAACTCCTCACAGATACTGTACTTGGAGCACACCAATGAGCCCTGTTGCAAAGTATTGCTTCAAAAATTGTAATGACACGCCCCTGTTAAACAGGGGCTGAAAAATTGGGCCTTAGGCACTGGTGGCACAACACTGCAACTCCTCACAGATACTGTACTTGGAGCACAGCAATGAGCCCTGTTGCAAAGTATTGCTTCAAAAATTGTAATTACACGCCCCTGTTACACAGGGGCTGAAAAATTGGGCGTTAGGCACTGGTGGCGGCACCCATAAACAAAAATGATCTTACAAGCTATCATCATCAATCGTATCATTGAGGACTCGGAGGAGGAGGATAGCCAGTCAACATAACAGCACAGGCACTCAGCATCAGCATCAGTCTTGAAGGGATGTGACATGTTAAAATCAATTAGTCTGTTATATCAGCATCAGGTGTGTGGTAGCTGGTGGTGATCCAAGACTGGTTCATCTTGATGAAAGTCAGTCGATCAACCGAGTCGGTGGACAGGCGCACCCTGTGATCCGTGACAAATCCTCCAGCAGCACTGAATGTGCGTTCCGAAAGAACGCTGGATGCAGGACAGGCCAGTAGCTCAATTGCATACTGTGCAAGCTCTGGCCAGTGATCCATCCTCAAGACCCAGTAAGCCAGAGGATTTTCGGTGGGGAAGGTGTCCAAGTCTGACCTTGCCCCTAGATATTCCTGCACCATGTTTATCAGACGCTGGCGATGGTTGCTGGAACCGATCATACTTTGGGGCTGCGGACTAAAGAATTGTCTGAACGCATCGGTCAGACGGCCACCTTCCCCACCGCTCCTTCTTTGACTGGCCGAAGCCTCAGCAACTCGTTGTCCAGGACCAGGAGTTTGCAACCTCCCAGTCTCTGGGAACGCGTTGCACAGACCTTTCTGCAAGGCCTCCCGGAGTTGTCTCATCCTCTGCTCCCTCTGCGACGGTAACATAAGGTCCGCAACCTTACCCTTGTACCGTGGATCAAGGAGAGTGGCCAGCCAGTAATGGTCCCTCTCCTTGATCCGAAGAATACGAGGATCCTTCCGCAGACTTTGCAGGATCAGGGAGGCCATGCAGCGTAGGTTTGCTGAGGCATTCGCTCCGGAGTCCTCTGGGTCACTAAGGACGACATGATCCGCAGCCACCTCCTCCCAGCCACGTACAAGTCCACTGGTTTCTTGGGACTGTAAATCATCCCTAAAAGACTGCTGCTGATGATGCTGAGTGCCAGCCTCCACCTCCATGCTGACACAATCCTCCTCCTCCTCCTCCTCCTCCTCCTCCTCCTCTTCCTGTGCGATGGGTGGGACAGAAGGAACACTGTCTGGGTAAAGGGGGCCTTGAGAGGCAAGGAAGTCCTCCTCTTCCTGCCTCTGTTCTGCCTCAAGTGCCCTGTCCATTATTCCACGCAGCGTGTGCTCCAACAGGTGGACAAGAGGTACAGTGTCACTGATGCATGCACTGTCACTGCTCACCATCCTCGTGGCCTCCTCAAATGGTGCCAGGACAGTGCATGCATCCCTGATCATGCCCCACTGGCGTGGAGAAAAAAAACCAAGCTCCCCTGACCCTGTCCTGGTGCCGTAGTCGCACAGGTACTCATTGATGGCCCTCTGCTGCGTGTGCAGCCGCTGCAGCATGGCCAACGTTGAGTTCCACCTGGTGGGCATGTCACATATAAGGCGGTTCTTGGGCAGGTTCAACTCCTTTTGCAGCTCAGCCAGGCGAGCACTGGCATTATAAGATCTGCGGAAATGCACACAGACTTTCCTGGCCTGCCTCAGGACATCCTGTAAGCCTGGGTACCTGCCCAAGAAGCGCTGCACCACCAGGTTAAGGACGTGAGCCACACAGGGCACATGGGTCAGTTGTCCCTGTCGGAGGGCGGAGAGGAGGTTGGTGCCATTGTCGCAAACCACCATTCCTGGCTTAAGCTGGCGTGGCGTCAACCACCTCTCGGCCTGGCCCTGCAGAGCAGACAGGACCTCTGCCCCAGTGTGGCTTCTGTCCCCCAAACACACCAGCGCAAGCACGGCATGGCATCTTTTTGCCTGCGTACTTGCGTAGCCCCGTGAACGGCTACGGAGCACCGCTGGTTCATAGGACAAACCACAGGAAGAGGCCATGGAGGAAGAAGAAGAGGAGGGGGTGGAGGAGAGAGGTGTGTCACAACCAGTAGTAGCATTTTGGAGGCGTGGCGGTGGGACAACCTCCAACACTACTGCACCTTGTCCTGAATCCTTCCCAGCTGCCAAAAGAGTGACCCAATGGGCCGTGAAAGAAAGGTAACGTCCCTGTCCATGCCTGCTGGACCATGAGTCAGCGGTAATATGCACCTTACCGCTGACCGCCCTGTCCAGCGAGGCCAAGACATTGCCTTCCACATGCCGGTAGAGAGCCGGAATAGCCTTCCGTGAGAAAAAGTGGCGTTTGGGAACCTGCCACTGAGGAACTGCACATTGCACAAACTCACGGAAGGGGGCCGAGTCTACCAACTGAAAAGGCAGCAGTTGAAGCGCTAGCAATTTAGCCAAGCTAGCATTCAACCGCTGGGCATGTGGATGGCTGGGAGTGAACTTCTTTCGACGGTCCAGCAGCTGGGGCAGGGAAATTTGCCTGCTAGAATCGGACGTCGGTGTACTGCTAGCAGAGTGGGCGCAAGTACTTGGCTGTGACACACCTAATTCTACACCTTCATTCCTCTCAGTGCATGTTTCAGAGAGGACTGAAGTTATAGTGGGGTTGGAGATCCCAGCTGATGCGGTGCAAGGAGAGGTCCGCTTTGTTCTTTGGTGTGGGTCTTTGAGGTAGGCTTGCCAACGAGCTGCATGGCAGGTCAACATATGTCTGGTCAGGCATGTGGTACCCAAGCGGCTGATGTTTTGGCCACGCGATATACGCTTGAGACATATGTTGCAAACAGCAGCTGTGCGATCTGATGCACTAGCCTCAAAAAAGGCCCACACCAAAGAACTTTTTGAATGACGGGCAGAGGCAGCGCCCTGCACAGGCGGAGCTCTGCGGTGTGATTCCGTCGGTGTACTGCCCTTACGCTGGCCACCAAAGGGCATCCTGCCTCGTTGGAGATGTGCCTCCTCCTCATCCTCCTCCTCCTCCTCTCTCCTATTAGGCACCCACGTGGAGTCAGTGACCTCATCATCCCCTCCCTCCTCTTCACTGGAGCCAATCTGGCAGTATGCTGCAGCTGCTGGAACATGACTGCCAGATTGGTGTCCTTCTTGAGCATCTCCTCTGTCTGCTCTCACGCTACTGCCTTCCTCTAGCTGGGTTTCATCATCAGACCCTTCGAAACGCTGGGCATCCTCCTGGAGCATGTACCCAACACTGTGCTGAAACAGTTCGGGGGACTCCTCAGGAGGAGGACATGGTGGGTCTAGGGAAGGAGTGACTGATGATTTGTCTGACATTGATACCAGGGAAGACGACGCTTTGGCAGCTGCTTTTCCAGTACCCTGAGCCTGGGTGAGAGAGGATGAGGAGGAGGAGGAGGGCTTGGTCATCCACTCTACCAAGTCTTCGGCATGATGTGGCTCAACATGTCCAGCTGCCGAAAAGAAGGACAAGCGTGTCCCATGGCCATGTGCTGATGACAATGCACCGCGTCCACGACCAGCACTGTTGCCCCCAGACACAGAGCCTGCTTGCCCTCTTTTATTGCCTCCTGACTGTCTGCCTCTCCTTGTTTGCCTTCCAGACATTCTAATAGATGGCCTGCAGGGAGATGGGAAAAAAGCAATAAGGGCTACCTTCAGGTGTCCTTCTCTGTCCCTTGAAACAAGGACTTTCACAGTGAAAGAAACTGACACTCTCCCTACCTACAGTTTTCTGTCCCTAGAAAAAATGTTTTTTTTAATCACAATATAGCACAAGGACAATTCACTCACTGTCCTTACAGGTCCCTGGAAACAAGGACTTGCAGAGTGAAAGAAAAAAAACACTCTCCCTACCTACAGTTTTCTGTCCCTAGAAAAAATGTTTTTTTTAATCACAATATAGCACAAGGAGAATTCACTCACTGTCCTTCCAGGTCCCTGGAAACAAGGACTTGCAGAGTGAAAGAAAAAAAACACTCTCCCTACCTACAGTTTTCTGTCCCTAGAAAAAATGTTTTTTTTAATCACAATATAGCACAAGGACAATTCACTCACTGTCCTTCCAGGTCCCTGGAAACAAGGACTTGCAGAGTGAAATAAACTGACACTCTCCCTACCTACAGTTTTCTGTCCCTAGAATAAATGTTTTTTTTAAGCACAATATAGCACAAGGACAATTCACTCACTGTCCTTACAGGTCCCTGGAAACAAGGACTTGCAGAGTGAAAGAAAAAAAACACTCTCCCTACCTACAGTTTTCTGTCCCTAGAAAAAATGTTTTTTTTAATCACAATATAGCACAAGGACAATTCACTCACTGTCCTTACAGGTCCCTGGAAACAAGGACTTGCAGAGTGAAAGAAAAAAAACACTCTCCCTACCTACAGTTTTCTGTCCCTAGAAAAAATGTTTTTTTTAATCACAATATAGCACAAGGACAATTCACTCACTGTCCTTACAGGTCCCTGGAAACAAGGACTTGCAGAGTGAAAGAAAAAAAACACTCTCCCTACCTACAGTTTTCTGTCCCTAGAAAAAATGTTTTTTTTAATCACAATATAACACAAGGACAATTCACTCACTGTCCTTCCAGGTCCCTGGAAACAAGGACTTGCAGAGTGAAATAAACTGACACTCTCCCTACCTACAGTTTTCTGTCCCTAGAATAAATGTTTTTTTTAAGCACAATATAGCACAAGGACAATTCACTCACTGTCCTTACAGGTCCCTGGAAACAAGGACTTGCAGAGTGAAAGAAAAAAAACACTCTCCCTACCTACAGTTTTCTGTCCCTAGAAAAAATGTTTTTTTTAATCACAATATAACACAAGGACAATTCACTCACTGTCCTTCCAGGTCCCTGGAAACAAGGACTTGCAGAGTGAAATAAACTGACACTCTCCCTACCTACAGTTTTCTGTCCCTAGAATAAATGTTTTTTTTAAGCACAATATAGCACAAGGACAATTCACTCACTGTCCTTACAGGTCCCTGGAAACAAGGACTTGCAGAGTGAAAGAAAAAAAACACTCTCCCTACCTACAGTTTTCTGTCCCTAGAAAAAATGTTTTTTTTAATCACAATATAGCACAAGGACAATTCACTCACTGTCCTTACAGGTCCCTGGAAACAAGGACTTGCAGAGTGAAATAAACTGACACTCTCCCTACCTACAGTTTTCTGTCCCTAGAATAAATGTTTTTTTTAATCACAATATAGCACAAGGACAATTCACTCACTGTCCTTCCAGGTCCCTGGAAACAAGGACTTGCAGAGTGAAATAAACTGACACTCTCCCTACCTACAGTTTTCTGTCCCTAGAATAAATGTTTTTTTTAAGCACAATATAGCACAAGGACAATTCACTCACTGTCCTTACAGGTCCCTGGAAACAAGGACTTGCAGAGTGAAAGAAAAAAAACACTCTCCCTACCTACAGTTTTCTGTCCCTAGAAAAAATGTTTTTTTTAATCACAATATAGCACAAGGACAATTCACTCACTGTCCTTACAGGTCCCTGGAAACAAGGACTTGCAGAGTGAAAGAAAAAAAACACTCTCCCTACCTACAGTTTTCTGTCCCTAGAAAAAATGTTTTTTTTAATCACAATATAGCACAAGGACAATTCACTCACTGTCCTTACAGGTCCCTGGAAACAAGGACTTGCAGATTGAAAGAAAAAAAACACTCTCCCTACCTACAGTTTTCTGTCCCTAGAAAAAATGTTTTTTTTAATCACAATATAACACAAGGACAATTCACTCACTGTCCTTCCAGGTCCCTGGAAACAAGGACTTGCAGAGTGAAATAAACTGACACTCTCCCTACCTACAGTTTTCTGTCCCTAGAATAAATGTTTTTTTTAAGCACAATATAGCACAAGGACAATTCACTCACTGTCCTTACAGGTCCCTGGAAACAAGGACTTGCAGAGTGAAAGAAAAAAAACACTCTCCCTACCTACAGTTTTCTGTCCCTAGAAAAAATGTTTTTTTTAATCACAATATAACACAAGGACAATTCACTCACTGTCCTTCCAGGTCCCTGGAAACAAGGACTTGCAGAGTGAAATAAACTGACACTCTCCCTACCTACAGTTTTCTGTCCCTAGAATAAATGTTTTTTTTAAGCACAATATAGCACAAGGACAATTCACTCACTGTCCTTACAGGTCCCTGGAAACAAGGACTTGCAGAGTGAAAGAAAAAAAACACTCTCCCTACCTACAGTTTTCTGTCCCTAGAAAAAATGTTTTTTTTAATCACAATATAGCACAAGGACAATTCACTCACTGTCCTTACAGGTCCCTGGAAACAAGGACTTGCAGAGTGAAAGAAAAAAAACACTCTCCCTACCTACAGTTTTCTGTCCCTAGAAAAAATGTTTTTTTTAATCACAATATAGCACAAGGACAATTCACTCACTGTCCTTACAGGTCCCTGGAAACAAGGACTTGCAGAGTGAAAGAAAAAAAACACTCTCCCTACCTACAGTTTTCTGTCCCTAGAAAAAATGTTTTTTTTAATCACAATATAACACAAGGACAATTCACTCACTGTCCTTCCAGGTCCCTGGAAACAAGGACTTGCAGAGTGAAATAAACTGACACTCTCCCTACCTACAGTTTTCTGTCCCTAGAATAAATGTTTTTTTTAAGCACAATATAGCACAAGGACAATTCACTCACTGTCCTTACAGGTCCCTGGAAACAAGGACTTGCAGAGTGAAAGAAAAAAAACACTCTCCCTACCTACAGTTTTCTGTCCCTAGAAAAAATGTTTTTTTTAATCACAATATAACACAAGGACAATTCACTCACTGTCCTTCCAGGTCCCTGGAAACAAGGACTTGCAGAGTGAAATAAACTGACACTCTCCCTACCTACAGTTTTCTGTCCCTAGAATAAATGTTTTTTTTAAGCACAATATAGCACAAGGACAATTCACTCACTGTCCTTACAGGTCCCTGGAAACAAGGACTTGCAGAGTGAAATAAACTGACACTCTCCCTACCTACAGTTTTCTGTCCCTAGAAAAAATGTTTTTTTTAATCACAATATAACACAAGGACAATTCACTCACTGTCCTTCCAGGTCCCTGGAAACAAGGACTTGCAGAGTGAAATAAACTGACACTCTCCCTACCTACAGTTTTCTGTCCCTAGAAAAAATGTTTTTTTTAATCACAATATAGCACAAGGACAATTCACTCACTGTCCTTACAGGTCCCTGGAAACAAGGACTTGCAGAGTGAAATAAACTGACACTCTCCCTACCTACAGTTTTCTGTCCCTAGAATAAATGTTTTTTTTAATCACAATATAGCACAAGGACAATTCACTCACTGTCCTTCCAGGTCCCTGGAAACAAGGACTTGCAGAGTGAAATAAACTGACACTCTCCCTACCTACAGTTTTCTGTCCCTAGAATAAATGTTTTTTTTAAGCACAATATAGCACAAGGACAATTCACTCACTGTCCTTACAGGTCCCTGGAAACAAGGACTTGCAGAGTGAAAGAAACTGACACTGTCCCTACCTACAGTTTTCTGTCCCTAGAATAAATGTTTTTTTTAAGCACAATATAGCACAAGGAGAATTCACTCACTGTCCTTCCAGGTCCCTGGAAACAAGGACTTGCAGAGTGAAATAAACTGACACTCTCCCTACCTACAGTTTTCTGTCCCTAGAATAAATGTTTTTTTTAAGCACAATATAGCACAAGGACAATTCACTCACTGTCCTTCCAGGTCCCTGGAAACAAGGACTTGCAGAGTGAAAGAAACTGACACTGTCCCTACCTACAGTTTTCTGTCCCTAGAATAAATGTTTTTTTTAAGCACACTATAGCACAAGCACAAAACACACTGACACTCTCCCTACCTATCCTTCTCTTTCCCTAAACTAAAGGAATCCAGGTTAAGCAAGAAAGAAATAACAGTCACTGTCCCTGCCTATGCTGCTCTATCCCTGCTCCGGAACACACTACACTAGGCCGCCGTGCTGGCGGCCTTTTATAGTGTGGGGCGTGTACTAAACACCCTCAGCAATAATTGGCCACAGGCATCCTGCCTGTGGCCAATCATTGCTCTCCTCGCTGCCGGCGCTGTGATTGGCCAAGCATGCGGGGTCACAGTGCATGCTTGGCCAATCACAGCGCCTGGATGACACTGCGATGGCGTAGTGCATTGTGGGCCGTTCGCGTCACTCGAATTTGGCGCGAACGGCCCAAATCGTTCGATCTTCGTCGAACGATCGAACAGCCGATGTTCGAGTCGAACGTATGTTCGACTCGAACACGAAGCTCATCCCTAGTCACGAGGATGCTATACACAGACATCCAATACAGGTGGTCAGATCATTGGGCTGCACATTAAGGAATCAGGAACAGAGTAAGTGAAAAATATAAATATTTATTAAAGATAAAGACACACGTGTAAACAAAACCACAGCAAACCATAAGGGTCCTTTCACCCGGGGCGGATCCGTGCAGATCCGCCCCGTGAAGCTCCGCTTGCTCAGCGGGGATCGTTCCGTTGATCCCCGCTGAGCCGACGGATGACTGGGCGGTCCCCGCACACTGTGCAGGGACCGCCCTGTCAGAGCGCCGCTCTCCCCTATGGGGGATCGGATGACGACGGACCGTAGAGTCCGTTGTCATCCGATCCGCTCCGCCGACGGAAGGAAAAATAGGGTTTTCCTCCGTCACACTTTGGCGGAGCGGAGCGGAGCGGAGCGGAGCGGATGTCAGCGGACATCTCCATAGGGGTACATGGAGGATCCGTTTCAGGTCCGCCTAAAAAACTGACAGGCGGACCTGAACGGACCTCCGTGTGAAAGGGGCCTTAGCAAGAAACGAATACAAAAGAACACAACAAACCCCAAAAACAACCTAATCTAACTAATATGTACAAAAGGGAACACACATACATGAACAAGGCAGGGATGAGAGACAAGGGGAGCAGAAGGCCAGGTACTGGGAGCAGTCAGCAAGGGGGAGCTGGAAGCTGGTATCAGGGGACAGGTCTCAGGGGACAGAGTCCAGGACAAGGCAGGGAACAGATCAGGTTCAGGTTCAGGTTCAGGTTCAGGTTCAGGTTCAGGTTCAGGTTCAGGGACCAGGCTTACAGAAGGAATTCTGGAGCAATGAGCTTGGTTAAGGGCGGGCTTATATAGTCCAGCAGACCCAGATCAGGTGTGCTTGATGGCTGGTGGAAAGTCTTGGTGAGGAGACACCCGCTGGTGGCCACCAGAACTACACCCACTGGTGCTGAAAGCAACAGTGCCACCAGCAGGTGAGCCCAGTAATGACACCATTCCTGACACCCCGTTCCTGTTCTGGAACTGGAATAACTACCCCACATTCCAGCAGACCCTGGACCGCCCCATACTGGGCCTCCCGACGGGTCGGTAGTAGCTGGAGATTGGAGGTGACGAATCTGTCCGGTGGACAAGAGAGAAATTCTATCTTGTAGCCTGAGGAGATTACTTCGCAAACCCACCTATCGGAGACTAGAGCTGTCCACTGAGTCGCGTGCAGTAAAGGAGGGCCCTTGCTCTTGGCGTGGCCCCTTACCCTTGCTAGTTTGAGGAAGCAAAGTGCTTTAACCTCCTGTGGCATCCTTGATGATGTCATCCAGAGAGGCCCCAAAAAGTCTGTCGCCCTTAAAAGGCAGATCCAACAGGGCTTTCTTGGAAGTCTGGTACGCAGACCAGCCCTTTAGCCAGATCAGGCGGCGTATTGCTACTGCATAAACAAAAGCTTTTGACAGCAGGGGAATAGTATCCATGTCTGACTTGCATACAAACTTAAGGCCCTGGACCAACTGGTCGGCCAAAGTTATCTCATCAGGAGGAGCATCTCGCTCCTTTAACCCCTGGAGTAGCAATTTTGCCCATTCAGTAAGTGTCTGAGACACTAGGGCCCCCTGCCAATGCCGGGCGTACTGCCGAGCCTACCACTGAGTATAGGTAGCGAGCGAGTGCTTCAGCCTTTTTATCCACAGGGTCCTTGAAAACAGGAGCCCCTTCTACTGGAATTGTGGTAGCTCTATTAAGTCTGGACACCGGAGGGTCCACTATAGGGGGAGAGGTCCATTTCTTCAGAAAACTCTCCTCAAAGGGGCACCGTACCGCAAACCTCTTTGGGGCTGTAAAGACCCTCAGTGGGTTCTCCCATTCCTTGTATAAGAGTTTAACAAAATAAGACACACAAGGGAACACCTTAGCAGTGCGGGCAGGTTTACGAAACCCAAAGGGGACTGGAGTCTCTGCTGCTTCTGCAGTATTTTCCAACTTTAGCGTATCCCGCACTGCAGTAATAAGGTCAGATACCAAAGCCGTCTCGCGTACTGACCTGGACTTGGAGTCATCCTCACTGTCTGAATGGTCACGGTCTGCAGTCTGTGATGCGTCAGAACCTGGGCCATGAGCCGTAGCTGGACCTGGTTCTGTCTCAGAAATATTCCCAGAAGATTGCATTTAATACCCCCTGTATTCCCGTGTGCTGCTTCCACCCTGGCAGCAAACGCCTCTAGGATTGCCGACATAGCGTCCATAGACACCTCAGGGGCACCAGCTGCTAAATCTGGTGTTTCAGGGGAGAAGACATCTGGCTCAGATGCCATGCTGACCACTAGGGATGAGCTTCGTGTTCAAATCGAACACACGTTCGACTCGAACATCGGCTGTTCGATCGTTCAACGAAGATCGAACGTTATGGTCCGTTCGCGCCAAATTCCAGTGGCGCGTCACGGCCCATAATTCACTGCGGCATCGCAGTGCATTGCTGACTGATGATTGGCCAAGCATGCACTATGACCCGCATGCTTGGCCAATCACAGTGCCGTCTGTACAGAGAGCCCTAATTGGCCAAAGCCAGGGTGGCTTTGGCCAATCATGGCTCAGAGGAGTAGGTACACGCCCCACACTATATAAGGCCGCCTGGAAGTCGGCCTTGTGTAGTGTGTTGGCGTTTGTGAAAGAGACAGTTACAGAGAGAGAGACAGTGTCATTTATCTTGAGTTAGATAGAGCAGGCAGGCGAGTCAGTTAGCTGCTGTTACAGTGTGTAGAGGATATATATGCATCCTAGGTGCTGTATATATATTTATACACTGTATTGAGTTTAGCTAGATCCGTTCCTGTTAGTCTATATACTGTGACAGTCAGGCAGGTGATTGTGCAAGCTGCAGACAGTCAGTGTTTCACTTAGTGTATTACTGTGTGCTTTGCATAGCATTCACCTAAAGCTCACCTGGATACAGTTATTCTCTATACTGTGACAGGCAGGCTGGTGATTGTGCTAGCTGCAGACAGTCAGTGTTTCACTTAGTGTATTACTGTGTGCTTTGCATAGCATTCACCTAAAGCTCACCTGGATACAGTTATTCTCTATACTGTGACAGGCAGGCCGGTGATTGTGCAGACAGTCAGTGTTTCACTTAGTGTACTACTGTGTGCTTTGCATAGCATTCACCTAAAGCTCACCTGGATACAGTTATTCTCTATATTGTGACAGGCAGGCCGGTGATTGTGCTAGCTGCTGACAGTCAGTGTTTCACTTAGTGTACTACTGTGTGCTTTGCATAGCATTCACCTAAAGCTCACCTGGATACAGTTATTCTCTATACTTTGACAGGCAGGCCGGTGATTGTGCTAGCTGCAGACAGTCAGTGTTTCACTTAGTGTACCACTGTGTGCTTTGCACAAGATTCACTTAAAGCTCACCTGGATACAGTTATTCTCTATACTGTGACAGGCAGGCCGGTGATTGTGCTAGCTGCAGACAGTCAGTGTTTCACTTAGTGTACTACAGTGTGCTTTGCATAGCATTCACCTAAAGCTCACCTGGATATAGTTATTCTCTATACTGTGACAGGCAGGCCGGTGATTGTGCTAGCTGCAGACATTCAGTGTTTCACTTAGTGTACTACTGTGTGCTTTGCATAGCATTCACCTAAAGCTCACCTGAATACAGTTAGTGACTAATACTATTATAGTGGTGTTCTCATAATAAAACCACAAGCAGAGAGCTGCAAGTATTTTCAGAGTACTGTGTCCTCTGCACAGTTTTCACCTAAAACTAACTGAAAACAATTGCTGCTTTTCCCATACTAACACCACAGCAGGCCATTAGTATGTCTGGAAGGCAAACAATGAGAGGCAGACAGTCACGAGGCAATAAAAGAGGGCAAGCAGGCTCTGTGTCTAGAGGCAACAGTGATGCTGGTCATGGACACGGTGCATTCTCATCAGCACGTGGCCGTGGGAAACGCTTGTCCTTCTTTTCGGCAGCTGGCCATGTCCTCCTCCTCCTCATCCTCTCTCACCCAGGCTCAGGGTACTTTGTCTGGCAAAGCAGCTGCCAAAGCGGCCTCTTCCCTCAGCTCAATGGTATCAGTCACTCCTTCCCTAGCCCCACCATGTCCTCCTGAGGAGTCCCCCAAACTGTTTGACCACAGTGTTGGATACATGCTCCAGGAGGATGCCCAGCGTTTTGAAGGCTCCGATGATGGAACCCAGCTGGAGGAAGGCAGTAACGTGAGCTCAGAGAGAGGGGGTAGTAACGTGAGCCCGGAGAGAGGGGGTGCCCAACAAGGTCAGATATCTGGCAGTCATGTTCCCCCAGCTCCAGCATACTGCCAGATTGGCTCCAGTGATGAGGAGGGAGGGGATGATGAGGTCACTGACTCCATGTGGGTGCCTGATAGGAGAGAGGAGGAGGAAGAGGAGGAGGAGGCACATCTCCAATGAGACAGGGTGCCCTCCAGGGGCCAGCTTAAGGGCAGCACACCGGCTTCATCACACCACAGAGCTCCGCATGTGCAGGGCGCTGCTGTCTCTGTGCGTTATTCCAAAAGTTCTTTGGTGTGGGCCTTTTTTCAGACGTGTGCAGCAGATCGCACCATTGCCATTTGCAACATATGTCTAAAGCGTATCTCGCGTGGCCAAAACATCAGCCGCTTGGGCACCACGTGCTTGACCAGACATATGTCGACCTGCCATGCAGTCCATTGGCAAGCATACCTAAAAGACCCACACCAAAGAACAAGGCGGACCTCTCCTTGCTCCTCATCAGCTGGGATCTCCAACCCCACTATACCGTCAGTCCTCTCTGAAACCTGCACTGAGAGGAATGAAGGTGTAGAATTAGGTATGTCACAGCCAAGTACTTGCGGGCAATCTGCTATCGGTACACCGACGTCCGATTGTACCAGGCAAATTTCCCTGCCCCAGCTGCTGCACCGCCGCAAGAAGTTTGCTCCCAGCCATCCACATGCCCAGCGGTTGAATGCTATCATGGCTAAATTGCTAGCACTTCAACTGCTGCCTTTTCAGTTGGTAGACCCCCTTCCGTGAGTTTGTGGAATGTGGGGTTCCTCAGTGGCAGGTTCCCAAACGCCATTTTTTCTGACGGAAGGCGATTCCGGCTCTCTACCGGCATGTGGAAGGCAATGTCTTGGCCTCGCTGGACAGAGCGGTCAGCGGTAAGGTGCATATTACCGCTGACTCCTGGTTCAGAAGGCATGGACAGGGACGTTACCTATCTTTCACAGCGCATTGGCTGACTCTGCTGGCAGCTGGGAAGGATGCAGGACAAGGTGCAGTAGTGTTGGAGGTTGTTCCGCCACCACGCCACCAAAATATTACTACTGGTGATTCTGACACACCTCTCTCCTCCACCCCTCCTCTTCTTCTTCCTCCATGGCCTCTTCCAGTGCTGATTTGTCCTCGGAACCAGCGGTACGCCAGTACGCAGGCAAAAAAGATGCCATGCGGTGCTTGAGCTGGTGTGTTTGGGGGACAGGAGCCACACTGGGGCAGAGATTCTGTCAGCTCTGCAGGGGCAGGCTCAGAGGTGGTTGACGCCACGCCAGCTTAAGCCAGGAAAGGTGGTTTCAGACAATGGCAACAACCTCCTCTCCGCCCTCCGACAGGGACAACTGACCCATGTGCCCTGTTTGGCTCATGTCCTTAACTTGGTGGTGCAGCGGTTCTTGGGCAGGTACCCGGGCTAACAGGAGGTCCTGAAGCAGGCCAAGAAACTCTGTGGGTATTTCCAGCGGTCATATAATGCCAGTGCTCGGCTGGCTGAGCTGCAAAAGGATTACAACCTGCCCAAGAACCGCCTAATCTGTGACATGCCCACCAGGTGGAACTCTACATTGGCCATGCTGCAGTGGCTGCACACGCAGCAAAGGGCCATCAATGAGTATCTGTTGCAATATGTCACCAGGACAGGGTCAGGGGAGCTTGGATTTTTTTCCCCACGCCAGTGGGCCATGATCAGGGATGCATGCACTGTCCTTTCACCATTTGAGGAGGCCACTAGGATGGTGAGCAGTGACAGTGCATGCATCAGTGACACTGTCCCTCTTGTCCACCTGTTGGAGCACACGCTGCGTGGAATAATGGACAGGGCACTTGAGGCAGAACAGAGGCAGGAAGAGGAGGACTTCCTTACCGCTCAAGGCCCCCTTTATCCAGACAGTGTTCCTGCTTGCCCGGCTATCACACAGGAAGAGGACGAGGAGGAGGAGGATTGTGTCAGCATGGAGGTGGAGACTAGCACTCAGCATCAGCAGCAGTCTTCAAGGGATCAATTACAGTCCCAAGACACCCATGGACTTGTATGTGGCTAGGAGGAGGTTACTGCGGATTATGTCGTCCTCAGTGACCCAGAGGACTCGGCACCGAACGCCTCAGCAAACCTACGCTGCATGGCCTCCCTGATCCTGCAAAGCCTGCGTAAGGATCCTCGTATTCGTGCGATCAAGGAGAGGGATCATTACTGGCTGGCAACCCTCCTTGATCCACGTTACAAGGGTAAGGTTGCAGACCTTATCTTGCCATAGCAGAGGGAGCAGAGGATGAGGCATCTTCAGGAGGCCTTGCAGAAAGGTCTGTGCAACGCGTTCCCAGAGACTGGGAGGTTACAAATTCCTGGTCCTGGACAACGTGTTGCTGAGGCTTTGGTCAGTCAAAGAAGGAGTGGTGGAGAAGGTGGCCGTCTGACCGATGCGTTCAGACAATTTTTTAGTCCGCAGCCCCAAGGTATGATCGGTTCCAGCAACCATCGCCAGCATCTGGTTTACATGGTGCAGGAATACCTAGGGGCAAGATCAGACTTGGACACCTTTCCCACCGAAAATCCTCTGGGTTACTGTGTCTTGAGGATGGATCACTGGCCAGAGCTTGCACAGTATGCAATTGAGATACTGGCCTGTCCTGCATCCAGCGTTCTTTTTCGGAACGCACATTCAGTGCTGCTGGAGGCTTTGTAACCGATCATAGGATGCGTCTGTCAACCGATTCGGTCGATCGACTGACCTTCATAAAAATGAATCAGTCTTGGATCACCACCAGCTACCAGGCACCTGATGCTGATGTAACAGAATAATTTTCTTTGAAATGTCAGATCCCTTCAAGACTGCTTATGCTGATGCAGAGTGACTATACTGTTATGCTGAGTGACTATCCTCTTCCTCCTCAATAATCATGCTGATAGCTTGAAAGAACATTTTTGGTTCTGGGCACCACCACCAGTGGCTAAGGCCCAATTTTTCAGCCCCTGTTTAACAGGGGCGTGTAATTACAATTTTTGACGCAATACTTTGCAACAGGGCTCATTGCTGCGCTCTAAGTACAGTATCTGTGAGGGGTTGCAGTGTTGTGGCACCAGCACCAGTGCCTAAGGCCCAATTTGTCTGCCCCTGTTCAACAGGGGCATGTAATTACAATTCTTGATCTAATATTTCACAGCTGGGCCCATTCCTGCGCCCACCAAGAGTAACTGTGAGGACTTACAGTGTTGTGGCACCAGCACCAGCACCACCGCCACCACCAAAGGCCCAATTTTTCAGCCCCTGTTCAACAGGGGCATGCAATTACAATTCTTGATCTAATAATTCACAGCAGGGCCCATTCCTGCACCCACCAAGAGTAACTGTGAGGGCTTACAGTGTTGTGGCAACACCACCACCACCACCACGAAAGGCCCAATTTTTCTGCCCCTGTTCAACAGGGGCATGTAATTACAATTCTTGATCTAATATTTCACAGCTGGGCCCATTCCTGCGCCCACCAAGAGTAACTGTGAGGACTTACAGTGTTGTGGCACCAGCACCACCACCACCACGAAAGGCCCAATTTTTCTGCCCCTGTTCAACAGGGGCATGTAATTCCAATTCTTGATCTAATATTTCACAGCTGGGCCCATTCCTGTGCCCACCAAGAGTAACTGTGAGGACTTACAGTGTTGTGGCACCAGCACCACCGCCACCACCAAAGGCCCAATTTTTCAGCCCCTGTTCAACAGGGGCATGCAATTACAATTCTTGATCTAATAATTCACAGCAGGGCCCATTCATGCGCCCACCAAGAGTAACTGTGAGGGCTTACAGTTTTGTGGCACCAGCACCACCACCAAAGGCCCAATTTTTCCTACCACTGTTCAACAGTGGCATGTAAATACAATTCCTGATATAATAGTTGACAGCAGGGCGTTCCAGCGCCCACCAAGAGTAACTGTGAGGGCTTACAGTGTTGTGGCAACACCAACACCTAAGGGGCAAATTTCTGCAGAGTATATACGGCAGGCCCCTACTTTCAAACATCCAACTTACAAACGACTCCTACTTGCAAACGGAAGGAGACAACAGGAAGTGGGAGGAAATCTACCCCTAGGAAGGCAAATTCTCTCCTGTAAGTGTTAATATGTGAAAAAGGTGTCTCCTCTCCACTGATGCTTTATCACCAATCCTTGTTTCAACAAAAAACCCAAATTTTCCAAAAACATTTCTCATTGAGATGGAAAGTGAGCTGAAATGTTCTGAACAGGTGCACAGACAGCAAAACAAATGTTACACAGGTGATAACCCTTCCCTATGTTCTCCAAAAAGCTTAAAAATAGATTTTTTGGCTAGAGCTACAGTTAAAAAATGTACCTGTTCCAAATTACAAACAGATTGTACTTAAGAACAAACCTACAGTCTCTGTCTTGTATGCACCGCCTGTATACTGCTGTTCAGAGTATATAGGGCCTTTTTTTATTTTGGGTGCGGGGTTCCCCTTAATATCCATACAAGACCCAAAGAGGCTGGTAATGGGCTGGTAATGGGCTGGGGTGGGGGGTGGGGTGATGGGGTAGCCATACCATTTTTCTCAATGATTTTCATCCATATTGCCGGGACCAGACTATGCATTAAAGCAGGGCCGAACTGGCCTACGGGGATAACGGGAGATTTCCCGGTAGGCTGCCTGTCCTGAGGCCGGTTTCATTTGCGGCTGCAGTGCTCCCCTCTCTCCTGCTCCTGTGTATCACAGAGCTGCCTGTCTCGGTCTGTGTTCGGCGGCGGCTAGTGATGATAGTAGATAGAGTCAGCGTTCAGCCTATCACAGCAGACGGTCTAGGGGGGCGGGACCGTGTTACAGCGTCACCGTCACCGCCGAACACAGACCCAGCCAGGTCAGCTCCGTGATAAACAGGAGCAGGAGAGAGGGGACAGGGAGCACTACAGGAGATGCCCACCGTACAGCCCGCTTTCTATATTCCTCCATACAGCCACTGAATGCTTGCAGAAGGGGGGGGGGAGAGTCAAGCATTCCGCGGCTGTATGGAGGAATATAGAAAGCTAATTTCCTCAATATGCGGTCCCCCTGCTTCTCCTCCTATCCAACTTCTTTTGTTGCCTCCCCCCCAGTGCTCTCCTCCCCCACCATACTCTCCAGCCCCTCCACTGTTTTCTCCACCTCTGTTCTTTCTGCCCCCCTGCTCTCCAGCTCTCCCCATCCTTCTCCAGCCACCATTCCAGTGTCCCCCCCAGTACCCTCCACTCCCCCCAGTGCTCTCCACCCCTGTTCTCCCCCCCAGTACTCTCCACTCCCCCCAGTGCTCTCCACCCCTGTTCTTCCCCCCAGTACTCTCCACTCCCCCCAGTGCTCCCCACCCCTGTTCTTTCTCCCCCCCAGTGCTCTCCAGCTCTCCCCATCACTCTCCAGCCCCCACCCCAGTGCTCTCCAGCCCCCCGTGCTCCCCACCCCTGTTCTTTTTGCCCCCACCCATGTGCTCTCCAACCCCGCTAGTGCTCTCCGACCCCCCATAGTGCTCTCCAGCCCCCCGTGCTCCCCACCCCTGTTCTTTTTGCCCCCACCCATGTGCTCTCCAACCCCGCCAGTGCTCTCCACCCCCCATAGTGCTCTCCAGCCCCCCGTACTTTCCACCCCTGTTTTTTCTGGCCCCCACTGGTGCTCTCAAGCTCCCCCCATTGCTCTCCACCCCCAGTGCTCTCCACTCCCCCCTGCTCTTTGTACCCCCCAGTGCTCTCCACCCCTGTTCTGTCTCCCCCCAGTGCTCACAAGATCCCCCCCAGTGCTCTTTACCTCCCACACTCTTGGCCCCCTCAGTGCTCTCCAGCCCCCCCTCTCAGCCTCCCATGCTCTCCACCCCTGTTCTTTTTGGCTCCCCCCAGTGCTCTCAAGCCCCCCCCAGCGCTCTCCGCTCCCCACCCCTGTGATCTCCACTCCCCCCTGCTCTTTGCCCCCACCCATGTGCTCTCCAACCCCGCCAGTGCTCTCCGCTCCCCCTTCTCTCCAGCTTCCCCCCCAGTGCTCTCACTTCCCCAGGACCAGAGGACAGGCTGACTGGGCCCGGAAAATGAGGACGACTGAAGGTGCAGTTGGCCAGGGACCACTCCATCTCACAGCAAACTGATCCTCTGGAAGGAGCACTGTCCCCATCCAAAACGAGAACAGACCCTGCCTGCTGATGGTGATCATGGATATCCTGCTGGCATGGAAGGTACCGTACCGAGCATCAACAACACACCTTCCCACAGACAGGGACTGCAGACTGGGACATGGGGCATAGGAGAGGCTGCATTCATGGGCACAGTGAGACTGCATTCACGGGCACAGTAAAGCTGCATTTGATGAGCACAGTGAGGCTGCAATGGTGGGCACAGTGTGGCTTCAATGGTGGGCACAGTGTGGCTGCATTGATGGGCACAGGGAGGCTGCATTGATGGGCACAGTGAGGCTGCATTGATGGGCACAGTGAGGCTGCATTGATGGGCACAGTGAGGCTGAATTTGATGGGCACTGATGAGGCTGCATTTGATGGGTACTGGTGTGGCTGCATTGAGCTCTTGTATCATGTCTGCAGCCTCTGACCATCTCCTGTATCATGTCTGCAGCCTCTGACCATCTCCTGTATCATGTCTGCAGTCTCTGAGGGAATCTGGAGAGGAGTCAAGAGTGGGAGCACCGCCGGGATGGGGGTCATGGGAGAAGTCAGATGTGTGGGGACTGTGGAGAGGAGACTATATAGGATAAAACCAGAGCCACCGAGCTGGAGCCAACTGACTGAGCCCTGCACGGTGTACCTGAGAGGAGGTCAGTGACAGCACCGCTAGGCCAATCTGAGGGGGGGTACTGATGTAAGGGGGGAGTGAATACGATAATGTAAGGGGGCATTGATATAAAGGTTTCCCCCCTATATCAGTAACCCACCCCCCCTTACCTTAGTGTATTCTTTCTGCGGAAGGTGGTCCCCCCCCCCAGGTTCTGAGTTCCTGGGGTCCCCCTTGATGATTGACCACTTTTACCACTTTTAACGGGAATTTTCGTTTATATATATATATAAAGCCCTATGTGCTTTCATATCTGTCTTATCTATATATAATACACTCTTCAAATGTGCTTTAAAATGTATGGTTTTCCCTTTCATGAACAAGAAAATAATGACGTTATGCTGGTATAATAATGCTTTGGGGCTGGTATGAAATTTTTTCCAGGGCTGGATTTTATTCCCAGTCCGGCCCTGCATTAAAGCCGCAAGCAGTTTTAAATGGCTTTTTTTCCTTTAGAAATGTCATTTTGTGCAGGGACAGTTCTAAACACGGGAAACACGTGCCACTTCACAGGCATACTTTAGACACCCCCCCAGGTATGATATTTAAAGGAATATTTCACCTTTTTTTTTTTCACTTTATGCATCATTAAAATCACTGCTCCCGAAAAAAACGACAGTTTAAAAAAATTATTTTTACATTGATACATGTCCCCTGGGGCAAACCCTTTTTAGGACAATAACATGCATATTAGGCGTTATAATTAGCACTTTAGATTTCGAACGTTCGCGTCCATTGTATTTAATAGGGTTCTAAAGTTTGCGTGAATTTTCGGTCCGTTCGAAGGTTCTGGTGCGAACTGAACGGGGGGTGTTCGGCTCATCCCTACTGACCACGCGCTGACACCCACAGGGCTCCAGGCAAGATATCAATAGGCCACCCTCCTGTGCTTTTTTATAAGTGATTCAGCGCCACTGAATAAAATTAATACTATATATAAAATAATAAAAAAGCTGCTCCCCTGCGGATGGAGTATTTGGATCTCCTATCTGAGAATAGTTGATGTATGAAAGGGGGCGCTAATCGCACTTAATTAAAATTAAGTACTATGTGACAACATATATCTTTAAATTAATAAAGTGGAAAAACGTGAATATTGAAAACACCACAGTGGTGTGATATTTGATATACACCAAATAAATAGTTTTAACAATCACCATACAAAATTAATTGAACAATAATTATAATTATATGATAAAGGGAAGGTAGAACAAAAGGGATTTTTGTGGTGCAAAGATAAATCAATGAGAAAGAGTTTCTAAAAATATATAATTTATTTAGTACAGATTATTACAAAAATTATAAAAACACAGGTCCTAAACCTAAAAAATATATATAAAAAATATGAAGAAAGTCCCCTTTAACTGTGAAAAATAAATTGGTGTTGCTTCAAATCCGACAAGTGAAAACACCTTCAATAAAGTTCATGCTATACTGTGATTCTTCCTTCAAAGGAGTGCACAAAATTATTCCTTCACCAAATCTTCAAATGAAGACATACACCCAAAGTGCACAGGTAGTGGATTGCTCTTACCAAATGGAGTGAACCTCTTTAATTAAAAAGATGGTCACAGACAGCTTGAGCAGGATTGTGCCTGCACACATACGGACAGATACTGGTGAATATGAATCTCCTTCCTCGGTCTCAGGCAAAGGATATGAAACACAAAATGAAAAACTCCATAGTGCAACCCATATATTTATTTATAAAAAAAACAGTAAAATATATAAAAAATGTATGGCCTGGGTGGCCTCTTACATTAAAAAGTGCCCATCCCGGCACTGGGGCTGCAAGCGTGTGGTATGGAGCCAGCGGCTCGTGACCCTGTGAGAGCGGCGTGCATCAAAGCCGCCATTCGCTGCAGTCAGAATCCCGGATGGAGCGTTCTGTGTGTATCACGTGACCAGGCTACGCCGCCGACGTACGTTTCGTAGTGATTAAGTCTTCAGGGGGGTGTGTGCCTGGTCACTAGGTCACGTGTTTTTATTTGTTAATGAGTATGGAGCGTGATTGGTGGGTATAAGGGGAGGCCGAATCTTCAATGCAGCCGCAGTGCTGAGAAGAGCTTGCGCATATTATACACAGGAAGAAAGAAAATGCGCCTACTAAGTGCAGTATGTAAAATACAATTTATTAGAAAAATCTTACATCCGCCGCTCATGCGACAACATTGTCCATGATTTCAACACTGGAGGGGCTCCACACTACCGTAAGACTACAGAGGACCTGAGTGTCATACCCCATGCAGACATCCACAGACATTCTTTTATGCCATTACCTGATTACTATCCTGTGAGTAGCCATTTGGCTGAATCTTATTATTTTTCTAATAAATTGTATTTTACATACTGCACTTAGTAGGCGCATTTTCTTTCTTCTTTTTACTGCATACAGAGTTCACTTCACTCTATAAAGTGCTGCCAACGGTGCCTATGTTATTCAGATTATCATCATCATATGGACTTTTATCATTCAATTGAGACTTTTTATTCCCTATAATTCATGGTTTATTATATATTATTTTTTGTTTATACTCCTTATCCCTATCAGTGAGTTCTCTGTACCCATTCCTTGCGCCGTCATTTTGTGTTAAATTGCATATTATACACATCCCACCATTCTTCAACAATATTTAATAAAACAAATGGCTAATAATTCTTCTTGAACCAATTATATAAACTTGAGTCAAACAGATTATATAAACTACGCCTCGTATTATTGACTTAGGCATGTCAATTGGTACTTGGCCACTAGATGAAGCCTTCTAAATGCTGAAAACATCCTCATTGGAAAGGTCATTTGTGCTACTGATCTAGATCATATAATGGCCAAATTAAACACCCCATATATATATGAGATTAATTATTAATTGATGATATTCGACTCACACCCAATGTTACATTATAGCACTAAATAAATTTTGCTCATGAAAACATAGTGAGATAAATGATGGTACCAACCATGGACCGAGCGTAATTTATGTTACATAGTATTATTGTTTGATAATTAACCAGAGGCAAAATCCCTAATTGTCAACCCAGAAACTGAAACTAGAATTGAAATTAAAAATAACAATATTCTAGAAACAGGGGCCAGTGGTGAGTATACTCTGGCAAGGTATCCTCACTGGAACCACCTGTTCTATTAGTCATTGGACAAGTAACTATTTAAATCTAGCTCAATATTTAAGCCATAAGGCTGCATACTATTCAATTTGTACAACCACCTTGTTTCATTTTGTGAGATAGCTCTTTTCATATGTGTCCCTCTCCAATGATTGGAGATTTTGTCTATCCCAAAAAACTTGCAGAGGCTGGGGTCACTCTGGTGGTGACTTTTGAAGTGTCTGGACACACTATGATTTGGAAATCCCTTCTTTATATTTGCCAAATGTTCGTTTATCCTTACTCTCAATTGGTGAGTAGTCCTACCTACGTACTGGAGGGAGCAAGGGCACTCCAGTGCGTAGGTGACATGGTCCGAATTGCATGTTATCAGGGGTTTTATCTTAAATTTTTCTTTTGTCACATTAGATTGAAAGTGTGTAATTTTCTTAGGATCACCTGATTTTCCCGTTAACCTACAAGCTTTGCATCGTGTACAATGGTAAAATCCAGAACCATCCAAAAAAGTACCGAGTTTCTTTGGAGGGTCTGAAACATTTTGAGCTATGCGATTTCTCAGGCCTGGAGCTCTCCTATATATAAACTTGGGTTTAGACGTGACTGTACATTGTAAATCTTTGTCTTTAAGAAGGATCGGCCAATATTTTTTGAATATGGTTTCGACTTCTCTAAATTGTCTATGAAATCCCGACACAAATGCTAATTCTCCTCCAAATTCTTTTTTAGGCTTAGCTTCAAGTAACGTGTTTCTATCCATAGAGGACACCTGGGCCAGCACCTTTCCAAGGGTCTCTAAGCTGTAACCTTTTTCTAGGAATTTACTTGTAAGGATAACAGCCTGTACAAAAAATTATTCATTACTAGCACAGTTTTGCTTTAGATGCATATACTGGCCTTTAGGCACTGCTCCAATCCATTGGGGATGGTGACAGCTCGAAGTTGGCACAAAGCCATTTCTGTCTGTCTTTTTGAAGTAGGTTTTTGTCTCAAACTTCGTATCTTTTTTGCTAATTGTAAGGTCCAAGTAATTGACTGAGGTGGGACTATACTCTGCTGTAAATTTTAGTCCATAATTATTTATATTCATCTCTGCCAGAAAGATTTCTAAGTTAGTTTCTGATCCTTCCCAGAATAAAATCACGTCATCTATATACCTACGGTAAAAATATAGTGACAGATTTCTATTTAAATATATTGATTCTTGCTCCCATTTATTTAATACCACATTGGCCACACTGGGAGCGTAGCGGGCCCCCATTGCCACGCCCCAAACCTGGTTGTAGTATTGATTGTTGTCCCAAAAAAAGTTATTTTTCATGGCCAATTCTAGTCCACTAATCAAATACCTAATCTGTTTTTATTTTATTTTGGATTGTTTAATAAGCGCCCATTGCAGTGCTTCCAACGCATCTGAGTGTCTTATATTGGTATAAAGCGACTCAATGTCGATCGTTACCATTAGCATATTTGGAGTGGCTTGGAGCATTTGAAGTGCTATTATTAAATCTCTACTATCTTTCAAATAGGAGGGACTAAGAGATACCAATGGTTTGAAAAAAACATCTAGATACTCGCCAAGCCTGGAAAATAAAGATTCAATTCCGCTTATTATAAGTCGCCCTGGACATTCTTTGTTTTTATGTATTTTGGGTAATATGTACATTACCGGTACTTTGGGGGCATGAATCATCAGATAATTGGCTTCTTTCTGGTTAAGGATCTGTTTGTATAACCCTTCCTCTATCCAATTTCGGAGTTGTGCTTTTAATTGTACTATGGGGTTACCATTAGTGTTGAGCGAACCCGAACTGTAAAGTTCGGGTCCGTACCGAACTTTAGCTTTTTCCCGAACCCGAACCCGGACTTTGCGCAAAAGTCCGGGTTCGGGTTCGGCAATCTAATTACGCATTTAGAAATGCTTCAGGGGCCAGCCAATCACCTTTTGATTAGCTGGTGTGCCCTTAGAGGCCATCATAGCCATGCCTACTAATGGCATGGCTGTGATTGGTCAGTGCAACATGTGACCCAGCTTCTATATAAGCTAGAGGCACACAGCACACACGTCACTCTGCTTCAGAATAGATAGGGAGAGGATCTTGGCTGCTGCTGTTGCTAATAGGGAGAGATTGTAAAATACATGAGGTAGTCCTGATTCTGCAATCTGAGGGAAAAGATAGAGAGATAGTGTAGTGTAGGGCCAGGTTCCTGTTGGTGCTTTCAGGGAGAGAGATATATTATATAGGAGTCCAGATTCAGAGATTAAAATCAGTGATCTGCATAGGTTTACCTGTTTGTGTTGCAGTGCAGTCTTTTTACACTGCCATGAGCCCAGTGTCAGAGAAAATCTAACTTTTATCTGCAAGCTCAGTGCACCAGCACTGTATATTACGTTGAGAGATACACCGTTTCCATACTGTGGGTGTATTCTGCTCTTTGAAAAAGATCCATTTAGGGGAAAAAAAAAAGGCACTTTATTGTGCTCTTTTCCAAAAGACCCGTTTAGGGCAAAAAAATAATAATTTGCACTTTAATGTACGCTTGCAAAAAGAGCCATTCAGGGCCACAAAAAATAGTTTGCAGTGTGTTATACATATGTGGAGGTGTCTGAAATAAACAATTTCTATATAGTTTTCTCCTACTGTACTATACTAAAAAAAAATATTTTTTTTGGAATAGCATTTTCTGCAGTTCTGTAGCTGTGCGATTCAGCGGTTACGTACTGTGGGTGTGTTCTGCTCTTCCAAAAAACACCATTTAGGGGCACAAAAAATAGTTTGCAGTGTGTTATACATATTTGGAGGTGTGTGAAATAAACAATTTCTATATAGTTTTCTCCTACTGTGCTATACTAAAAAAAAAAAAATTTTTTTTGAATAGCATTTTCTGCAGTTCTGTAGCTGTGCGATTCAGCGGTTACGTACTGTGGGTGTGTTCTGCTCTTCCAAAAAACGCCGTTATGGGGCACAAAAAATAGTTTGCAGTATGTTATACATATTTGGAGGTGTGTGAAATGAACAATTTCTATATAGTTTTCTCCTACTGTGCTATACTAAAAAAACAAAATTTTTTTTGAATAGCATTTTCTGCAGTTCTGTAGCTGTGCGATTCAGCGGTTACGTACTGTGGGTGTGTTCTGCTCTTCCAAAAAACGCCGTTTAGGGGCACAAAAAATAGTTTGCAGTGTGTTATACATATTTGGAGGTGTGTGAAATAAACAATTTCTATATAGTGTTCTCCTACTGTGCTATACTAAAAAAACAACATTTTTTTTGAATAGCATTTTCTGCAGTTCTGTAGCTGTGCGATTCAGCGGTTACGTACGGTGGGTGTGTTCTGCTCTTCCAAAAAACGCCGTTATGGGGCACAAAAAATAGTTTGCAGTGTGTTATACATATTTGGAGGTGTGTGAAATAAACAATTTCTATATAGTTTTCTCCTACTGTGCTATACTAAAAAAACAAAAAAATTTTTGAATAGCATTTTCTGCAGTTCTGTAGCTGTGCGATTCAGCGGTTACGTACTGTGGGTGTGTTCTGCTCTTCCAAAAACACCCATTTAGGGCAAGATCCTAAATTTGGAAAATATGAGGAGAAGGTCAAAGGGACGTGGTGGCCCCGGTCGTGGTGTTGCTGGTGGAGCTCCTGTTGCAGGGAGAGGATGTGGTGGATCTGTGCCAGATACACGCACAAGTGAAACACCTTCCTCAGGTGCGAGTAGGCGACCGAGCCTGCGGCGGTATTTTGTCGCGCCTAATGAGGCTGTACGAATGTTTAGGCCAGGTCAAGTACAGGCGATAGTAGATTGGGTTGCTGACAGTGCCTCGGGTTCCTTCACATTGTCTCCCACCCACTCTTCTGATGAAAGATCAGAGTTGGCACCTGAAACCCATGTCCATCAGTCTTTCACCTCACCCCCTTGCAAATCAGCCAAGCAGTCTGAGCCCCAAATCATGCAGCAGTCTCTTCTGCTTTTCGATGCGCAGGAGTTGTGGAGGGACATGGAACAACAGACCAATGAGTGGTTGCTGTCAGTGAGCCTCAAGCCCGGCCTGGTGGTGTGCGATAATGGGCGAAATCTCGTAGCAGCTCTGGGCCTAGCCGGTTTGACGCACATCCCTTGCCTGGCGCATGTGCTGAACTTGGTGGTCCAGAGGTTCCTTAAAAATTACCCCAATATGCCAGAGCTGCTGCAGAAAGTGCGGGCTGTGTGTGCGCACTTTCGGCGTTCTCACCCTGCTGCTGCTCGCCTGTCAGCGCTGCAGCGTAACTTCGGCCTTCCCGCTCACCGCCTCATATGTGACGTGCCCACAAGGTGGAACTCCACCTTGCACATGCTGGCCAGACTGTGCGAGCAGCAGCAGGCGATACTGGAGTTTCAGCTGCAGCAATCACGCGTGAGTCGCTCTGCGGAACAGCACCACTTCACCACCAATAACTGGGCCTCCATGCGAGACCTGTGTGCCTTGTTGCGCTGTTTCGAGTACTCCACCAACATGTCCAGTGCCAATGACGCCGTTCTCAGCGTTACTATCCCAGTTCTATGCCTCCTTGAAAAAACGCTTCAGGCGATGATGGAAGAGGATGTGGCACAGGAGGATTAGGAGGAGGAGGAGGAAGCGGGATCATTTCAAAGGCTTTCAGGGCAGTCTTTCACAAGTGGCTACGAGGGTGGGTTCCTGCACCAACAAACGCCAGGTACACAATTGTCCGGCAGAAAGGGCACAGTTCTGGAGGATGACGAGGTGGAGGAGGAGATGGAGAAGGAGGAGGAGGAGGAGCCATTTTCACAGCAGGGTCGCACCCAGACCAGCTTGTGGCCATCACTGGTGCGTGGCTGGGGGGATACAGAGGACACAGACTATACACCTCCCACAGAGGACAGCTTTTCTTTGCCTCTGGGCAGCCTGGCACACATGAGCGATTACATGCTGCAGTGTTTCCGCAATGACCGCCGAGTTGCCCACATTTTAACTGGTGCTGATTACTGGGTGGCCACCCTGCTGGATCCCCGTTACAAGAACAAGGTACCGTCCTTAATTCCCTCACTGGAGCGGGATCGTAAGATGCGCAAGTACAAGCGCACGCTGGTAGACGCGCTGCTGGTGGCATTCCCACCTGACAGCGGGCGTACGGTGGAAGCACAAGGCGAAGGCAGAGGAGGAGGAAGAGGTCGCCAACGCAGCCGGGGCACCGGCAGCACCTCAGAAGGCAGGGTTAGCATGGCTGAAATGTGGAAAAGCTTTGTCAGCACGCCACAACAACCAGCACCACCAGCTGAGATGGAGCGTCTTAGCAGGAGGCAGCATTTCACCAACATGGTTGAGCAGTATGTGTCCACAGGCCTACACGTACTGGATGACGGGTCTGCCCCCTTTAACTTCTGGGTCTCCAAATTGGGCACATGGCCTGAGCTTGCCCTTTATGCCTTGGAGGTGCTGGCCTGCCCTGCAGCCAGTGTATTATCTGAACGTGTATTTAGCACGGCAGGGGGCGTTATCACAGACAAGCGCAGCCGCCTGTCCAGAGCCAATGTGGACAAGCTCACGTTCATTAAAATGAACCAGGCATGGATCCCACAGGACTTGTCCGTACCTTGTGCAGAATAGACATGTATACCGGTGTTGTGACAAAAACTGTCCGGCCATCGGATTGTGTCCGGCCCATACTGCGAAGGCGCAGCGCTTGCGCAGTACAGAGGACAAGGAGATTCACAAAATCTCAGAAGATGAACGGCGCCTGCGCAGTGAGTGCAGGTTCAAGCCCCACCATCCAAGTGGACATACGGTAGCACATAGTAACAGGGCCCCTCACGGGCTCGGTTCGATCGCCACGCTTCGGGCACGGCCTCACTTTGCTTGGCTTGAACCACGGATGGTGTGGCCTTCACCTGAACTCACCACGCAGGCGCCGTTCGTCTTGGGAGATTTTCTAAATCCCCTTGTCCTACATACTGAGCAAGCGCAGTACAGGGTGGACACTATTTGACGGGGGACAGAATTCGACACATCACCGGCCTTACCCAGCCATTGTTGTATTTTTGAACCAGTGTTGGCTACCTCGTCCTCCTCCACCGCCGCTTCCACCTACACAGCCACATCCACCGCCACCTCAACCTCCTACTCCATATGGACCTCGTCCTCCTAGGTCAAGATTATTATTTTTATTTTTATTTTTTGGAGCGCACAGATCCTTTCCCCCTTACCTGCCTTTATGTTGTTGGCTCCTCGCAGGAGGGAGAAAGGCACACCGCACTACCAGCCCGTACCCTCCTATATAAAGAGGTTGAGCGGTGTACTTGACGGGCCATGTCCACAGCCGGAGTCAAAACTCCTCCAGAGGATGATTCTCATCTCTACTGTAGGTAGAGGCAAGTCCTTTAATTCCCAGTAAAGTCAATGTCCACACCAGCTGAAATTACAACTCTTATTCTCTCATGGCAAAATAAACTCTACTCAGATAGAAAAGGTTAGAGCAAAGAAACAGGACAGCTTAAGGTGTGGAGGAGGTCCAGGCACAAACGTAGCACATTCACTTCACTGCTTAGGTTTCTCAAACAGTTTTAGGTGCACGGTCTCTGCCACAGACCTTGAGGTTGGTCTCTGCCACAGACCGGGTGTACAAGGCCCCTGCCACGGACCTGGAGAACTTTGGTCTCTGCCACAGACCAGGGTGTATAAGGCCCCTGCCACGGGCCGGGTGAATAAGGCCTCTGATACAGTCAAGATGACCTTGAGCTTCTCCTTCTACGAACCTAGCCCATATCAAGGGGAAGACATCTCTCCAGGGAGTCAACAGACCCTTCCTTCACCGTGACTCCCGCATCGGTCTATCAGAATGATCCTCCCTTCCCTGGAACATGGTCCCCTACACGAGGCGGCACCCTAAGACTCCTCGACCCTTAGCGGACTCCAGACGAAGGCTCTGGACTCCAGGCTTTACTCCCGCACCTAGGCCTCCATACCCAGGGCAGCAGGAACTCCAGGATAGTACCTCACCCCGGGCTAAAGGTACCAGAGATGGAACAGGAACACATGCACCCAGGCCGAAGGCACCTGGGCATGGACCCCACTGGACATCAGCCCCCAGGTCAAAGGTGCCTGGGCTCAGACCCCGATCAGGAGGCGTCTGCCTCTTTTATATCCTCTCCCGGCATGCACAGCAGGTTCCCTGCCCCGCTGTACTACTGCCAAGAAGGGACACAAAAGGCACAGCACTGTATCGGCGGTTCAACCCTAGCCTACCATGGCAGCGCCACCTGTAGGCCGCAGGGAACTGCACACCAATACTGTCCCCCGAGGACAAAATGGTCCATGAATCCTACAGAATTAGGGTGTTTGAGCCTATTTACCACTCAAACACTTGCCTTAAATTTAGCACCCCGCTACATTTTTATTTCAAAGTATTTTATTTTCCCACTAGCTTATCCATTAAATTGAATAATTTTTTTACAGAATGGACGTATTCTGGGGCATTTCCACCATATGTGTGGCATCGTACCGTTGAGTTTCTGAGGTTCTTAATGACTTCCTGTACCTCTTCTGCTGAAAAGGGGGCCTCCAGCATATTTTTATTTTTTTTTATTTTTTTTATGTTATTTTAAGTTATTTCCCTATCCACATTTGTTTGCAGAGCACTTGTCATGCTCTTAACAACATTTTGCTGCCATTTGCAGCCCTCTAGCCCTTTCCATTACTTTTTTAGAGCCTTTTTAGTCCTTAGAAGTCCGGGTCCCCATTTACTTCAATGGGGTTCGGGTTCGGGTCCGGGTTCGGGTTAAAGTTCGGTCCCGAACCCGAACTTTTTTCCAAAGTTCGGCCGAACCCGTCGAACCCGAACATCCAGGTGTCCGCTCAACTCTAGTTACCATTAATAGGTTGGTAGGTGGTTGTGTCTTGCAAGAGTCTTTCCATTTCCATGTAATAATACTCTTTGGTTAACACCACCAACCCACCCCCTTTGTCGGCTTGTCTGACTACAATCTGTTTATTTTCTTCTATTGATTTTATCCCTTGCCATATGCGTTGACTGGAGGAGTAATTAGAAAGTTCCATATCACGAACATCATCTTGTACCATCTTTCTGAATACTTCAATATGATGGTTCGATCCTTTTTTAGGGTTAAATACCGAATAAGTTTTAGGGCTACTGTGGACATAGGTAGTTTCATTAGTTGTTACTCTATTGTTCGTAATTTGGCCTGCAAAATGTTTTTTGATATTCAATTTTCTAATGTGTTTTTCTATATCGATAAATAATTCAAACTTATCGATATTTTTACTAGGTGCAAATTTTAACCCCTGTTGCAAAACTTCTAGTTCTTGATCTGAAAATTTTGCTCCCGCCAGATTAAAAATTCCATCATTCAGTGCGATCTTTTTCTTTTTCGTTCTGCCTCTTCCTCTTCTCCCTCTCTTTCTATATGTTCCTTTGGATAATGTGGGGATCTGGGAGGGATGCGATAAGGCTCTTTCCATCCCCTCCATTCCCCCTGGTAATGGTTTTGATAAGGGGCTGGTCACCCCCTAAAATTCCCTCTAAAGCCTCCTCTGGGTGGTCTGGGTTGATAGTATTGCCGATTGGGATCATAATAACCTGATTCCATAGGTCAAGGATCCAAAGGGGCATACCGATTGAAAGTATCCACTTGATAGTTTGGTGGATATGGATAGGGATTGTACGGAGGCTGATTGGGTTTGGTTTGGTTGGTACTAGGTTTAGTAACAGGTTTGGTAGTTTTTTAGTACTAGAATTGTTGGATGTTTTTTTGGGTTGGAGTGGAGGAACCGGGATATGTAACTTTTTAACAAGTGATGTGTCAGGGGAGACAACGTTGTTAAGTGTGTCTTGCCACTTATACACCTTATTATCTTCGAAATCTTTAATATCCCTTTGGTATTTTTTACGTTTCTTCATTTTAATTTCTCCATCATATTTGAGCAAATGGGTTTGTAGGAGTTTAGCTTTGCCTGTGTATTCACTGTGGGTTTTGAATGGTTCAATTTTTTCCTTGAGATCTGCGATTTTGGCATCCAACATCACATTTTTTGTCTTCTAACCATTAGCTGCATGAGTTTTTGTTTACAGGCATTGAAAAATTGGTACCATTCATCCAATAATTGTAAATCCTCAATCCCTCCTGCCTCTGCACACAGGCCAAGTAAAAGAGTATGTATCTGGCTAGGAGATTTTTCTGAAATACTAAACTGACAAAGTTTCTGTTAATTTAAATATGTTTCTTACATTATTTTAAAACATTTGTTTAATTATGTTTGCTTTTTTTGTTGAAAAAAATACTTTTCAAGCAATGCATGTACTTTTAATGTATGTTTGTTTCTTTATTTCAGATTAAAGAGTTCTCAAATTATTTATTTTAAACAGTCCTAAAACGTGATTTCCTGACAGACTCCATGGCAGACTACGTGTGGGTTAACCCCGCCTCCTCTCCAATGCTATAGGACCCCACTTCCATAAATTTGAGCTCACCACTAGAAACTGCGTTCTTATTTGTCCTCCTTATTGAACCTACAATTCAATGCACTTACGTTTACGGACGTCCAAATCGATCGAGGTAGACAGTATCAAGATAGCCCAGGGCCCAGCCATGGGTGGGTGTGTGGCTCCAGGCCCCGATGTCCTGTGGTGGGGACGACCTTCGTATCCCCAGGCACGGTGGATCGGCTGGCAGGTCTGAAGATTCTCCATGGCAGCAGTTTTTGTATGTGCCTTGCTGTCTTCTTGTTTTCCCACACCCTTAGAGCACAGGCGCTCTACGGCAGGTTGCTACTGCGCAATCGCAGTCCGGGAACGGCGGTGACGTCATTCCGGCAGGGATATTTGAATCCCTGAGAGCCCTGTCATTCCGAGGATTACTGCAGGCAGCTTGCGTCAGCTCCTCCAGGCGCCAGGCCCCCAGGTCATGGTAAGCTTCGGCCTGGGGCTATGGTAAAGAGGGAGGGGGCTAAGATGCCTCTTAAAGGGGAAGCTGCACTGCTATTTGTACTCCTTTGTTCCAGGACGTGTGAGTGCTCCTACAAAGCTGTAGGATCATCGCCTATTCGTCCGCCAGAGTGCCATGGACAGATCACCGCCTCCGTGTGGCCAGCCCTCACGCTCTAGGTATGTGGCGCATGAGAAGAGGAGGGCCAGGTCCACGTGCAGATGGACTGATTCCCTGACGTCATGTTTCTCCCTTCTCCCTTTTTTAGCCCTTTCAGGTCAGACCATCAGCTTACTGTTCAAGACGACAGGGACCTTGCCAGGCCGCAACGCCCACCTTCTTCATACAGGTCCAGATGTGACTCTCCGTCTAGGACCCAAAAACAGAGGAGATGTTCCCATTCCTCCCCCCAATAGAGGAGATTTTCCCATTCCTCCTCCAAACACCCCACCCACCGCCATGACAGCCGCTCTGAACGCAGATCCTGCTGGGGTTGTGGGACTCGAGCCCCGGAAGGCAAGTCCTTATGTGACCCTTGGTATGCCAAGGCGGTCGGGGAAAAATAAGCTGAAAGCCGGCAAATGGAGAAATGGAGTCAAGCGGGTGGTGCAACAATCCCACAAAGAGTGGGGTACATCTTACATATGGAGTCAGTCCACCACACTATCTGGCTCCCTGGCTGACAAAGCCCAGGAGGATCCGGGCCCATCCCAGCCTTATGATTCCTCCCCTGATTCCTCGCACAGCGAGATGGAGGGAGATGAGTTCATCAGAGGCTTCGACTTCACCCTGGTTTCCCCATTAATTAAAGCGGTCAAGAAGGTTCTTAAGTGGGAAGATTCTTCTACTCCCCCGGCTAAGCAGAAGAATTTCTTTAAGCATCTGGGGAAAGAACGTTCCAATTTCCCACTCCTTTCTGAATATAAGGATATTATCAACGAGGAATGGAGCAAGGTAGCTAAGAATACCTCTATGTCAAGTCAAACCTACAGGTTATATCCCTTCAAGGCTGAGGAAGTGAAATATCTGGAAAACTCTCCCCTCGTAGACGTGGCTTTGATGAGACTAGCTAAACACGTCACTCTTCCTCTGGAAGATGCGGTATCCTTCAAAGATGGGCTTGAGAGAAGAATAGACCAAGATCTTAAAAGGATTTACAGGTCAGCCGGGATGGCCTGCAAACCCGCTTTGGCCCTTGCAGCCATGACCCAGGCCATGGAGGTTTGGATAGAGAATGTAGACTCCGTGCTTAGAGGAGTATCAGAAGATTTGGCCAGGGGCTCGGCAATCCAGGAACTGAACCTGGCAGTGGCCTTCCTGGGGGAGGCTTCAATCGACCTTATCCGCCTGTTGGTTTGGACTATGCTGTCCTCGATCACGGCCAAGCGGGCCTTGTGGTTGGGTCCCTGGCTCACTGATCCAGCATCCAAGCAGGCCTGGTGTAGGATCCCCTTTGAAGGGTCCTCGCTGTTTGGTGACAAGCTGGATAGCGCCATAGCCCGGGCCAGGAATGGGAGGTCGGGCTTCCTGCCTCAGGATAGGCGTCTGTTCGGTCAAAAGAGGCCCCAGTATGGAAGACGTAGTACTGAGCGTTCAAGGAAAGAGGTTGAGATATCAGAAGGAATTGGAGCAGAAGACAGGCATCCTCCCAGAAGCCCGCTAAGAGCCTGGCGTCCAGTGGACGAGAGCCGGCTAAGCCATTTTGGGATTGGGCCCGCCCAGGCGGATCAGCTGGGGGCGCGTCTGCTTCTCTTCCGACACGTCTGGGTGGCCTCAATCTCGGACTACTTGACCATCAAGACGATTTCCACAGGCCATACATGGTCCTTCACCAGTATTTCTCCCCCCAGATTTATTTCCACTCTGCTTCCACAGCCAGAAGAAAAGAAACAGGTGTTACTGTCCTACGTGGAGTAACTGATAGCACAGGAGGCCATGGTACCTATTCCGAAAGGCAAGGAGTTCCAGGGGTATACTTCCCTCTCTTCCTGGTGTGGAAGAAAAATAGTTTGTGGTACCCTGTGATAGAGTTAACGTACCTAAACAAGTTTATAAAGCACGAGAGATTCAAAATGGAGATTCTGTCTACCATCCAACAAGCTGTGCAGCCAGGTAATTGGCTAATCTCAATCGACTTAAAAGATGCTTACTTCCATGTGCCTGTGGCAGAGGAATTCCACAAATACCTCAGTTTTCAAGTTGGGCTGACAACCTCACCTCGAGTCTTCTCGAAAGTTTTTCTGGCCGTGGTGGCCCTCATCAGAACAAAAGGGATACGCTCGTACCATTATCTCGACTACCTCCTTTTACTGTCTCAAGACAAGGAGCAGTTGTTAGTTCACAGGGAGCTGGTTATCTCCACACTGATCAAATTTGGGTGGCTCCTAAACCTGGAAAAAAGCCATCTGGAACCAATCCAGAGCCTGATTTACTTAGGAGACCAGTTTGACACGGTAGAGAGTACCATCTCTCTTCCAGTGGAAAAGATCCCAGTCATTCGAGGAAGAATCTCACAAGCTCCGAGCTCCTCACACCTAAAGGCCTCCCAATGCTTAAAGATTATCGGCACAATGGTCTCTACAATCCCCATGGTCAAGTGGTCTCTGTGGAGGTTACGCCCTTTTCAGACAGGGTTTCTTCAATAATGGAATTCGGGGGACGACAATCAGTCCATTCACATAACTTCAGTGATAAGGAACAGTCTCTTCTGGTGGCTCCAGTGCAGAAATCTGCTCACCTGCCACTCCACGACCGATGCCAGTGGTGCTGGTTGGGGAGCCCTTTTCAGGTCAGAACTTGCTCAAGGCAAGTGGGATATCTGTCTTCACAGCCCGGGCTCGAACGTCCTGGAATTACAGGCAGCCTGGTGTGCCCTCCAATCCTTCACTCATCTCCTGAAAGGGGAGTCAGTTTTACTGAAGATGGACAACACCACAGCGGTCTCCTATGTGAAGAGGCAAGGGGGCACTCAGAGCTCTACCCTGTTGAGCCCATCATGTCCTGGGCTCAGAGAAATCTGCCCAATATTTTAGCGGTCTTCATCCCCGGAGTCCAGAACGTCCAAACGGACTTCCTGACGCGCACACAGCTGGACAACAACGAGTGGTCGCTTCATGTACAGACGTTCGAGTGGATTCTGTCCTTGGGAGTCAATCCCAAAGTAGATCTATTTGCATCCCCCTGCAACTTCAAAATCAAGAAGTATTACACTCGGGCCGTTGCAGCTTGGCCTTTGGAATAGATGCCCTGACAGATCAGGTGAACTTCAACAAGGCGTACGCCTTTCCCCCCGCTTCCTATCATCCTCAGGTTCTTATGAAGGCTTCAAGCGGAAGGTGGTGATGATAGCACCTCACTGGCTGAACAGGCCATGGTTTCCCCTCCTGACCCAGCTCAGCTTCGGGGACCCCATACCTCTTCCTCTCAGGCTGGACCTTCTTTCTCAGGGGGCAGTCCTGCACCCTTGTCCGGAATTACTGAGACTGATGGTCTGGTTCTTGAGAGGGAAAGGCTGGAATCTCTCGGTTGCGCTTCAGGAGTAATTTCCACCCTCATGGGCTCGAGAAGAGCGAGCACGAATAAAGTCTATGAGAAAATTTGGGCCAAGTTTGTCAAAGTCTCATCCTCTACAGGCAGATCATTCAGGGATCCGGGAATCCATGATATTCTCAGCTTTCTTCAATCCGGCCCAGATCTGTCTCTGTCCATCAGCTCTCTGTGTCCAAGTCTCTGCCTTGTCGGCCTTCTCTGGTACTTCATGGGCTGTTCACCCTCTTTTTTCATGGGGCAACAAGACTCAGGCCCCAAAGAAAATCAAGATTCTCCAAATGGGATCTTCCCCTGGTCCTCGACTCACTGTCTGGACTAAGCACTGCAGGATCTTCCCCGCTTTCTATTAAGTACCTTTCTGAAAGAGTCGCCTTTCTAGTAGCCATTACCTCGGCTTAAAGGGTTTCTGAGATTGGGTCCTTGGGTCATGAAGAACCATTCCTGACTTTATTCCCGGACCGGATGGTTCATCCTCTGGATGCAGGCGAAATACTGAAGGAATACCTGTGAGTTACTTCCTCCTTTAGACGCTCCGACTACCTCTTTGTCCTGCACTCGTCCAGAACGATTGCGACCTGGATCGTCCAGTCTATCCATCAGGCTTATAGGGCTAAGGGCTTGGCTCCTCCAGAGGTGGTGACAGCACCCTCTACCAGGGGTATGGTGGCTTCGTGGGCAGCAGCCCGGCATGTGGCTCCTGATTAGGGATGAGCTGAACACCCCCCAGTTAGGTTCGCATCAGAACATTCGAAACGGACCGAAAGTTTGCGCAAACTTTCGAACCCCGTTAAAGTCTATGGGACTCGAACGCCAGAAATCAAAAGTGCGAATTTTAAAGGCTAATATGCAAGTTATTGTCCTAAAAAGGGTTTGGGGACCCGAGTGCATTTTGCAGGTCTGTCCCGGGCACATTCATTCCAGGACAATACAGTGTCCCGGAATGAAACTAGCACAGCCACCCCCGGGGCCAATCTGATGCCCCCAAAAAAGGCCGCCACATCACCGCTTTACTCACTGACAGTACTTGTCCTGGCTGGGAATGCCTGGAGGAGCACAATCCCGCCCCCTGCTTGTGATTGGAGAAATCATAAATCCCGCCTCTTGTGTCCAATCACTGTGCTGTGATTCGTTACAGCACAAGCTGATTTTTAGGAAGGGAGGGTGTCCCTGAATGGTAGTTTGGAAATGTGGTCACCCTAGACCCGGGTCCTGCCCCAGGGGACATGTATCAATGCAAAAAAAGTTTTAAAAACTACCGTTTTTTCGGGAGCAGTGATTTTAACCACTTAAGCCCCGGACCATTTCGGGCCATTAGGACCAAGCCTGTTTTTGGGATTCGGCACTGCGCTGCTTTAACTGTAAATTGTGCGGACATGCAATGTTGTACCCAAATGAAATTTGCGTCCTTTTCTTCCCACAAATAGAGCTTTCTTTTAATGGTATTTGATTGCCTCTGCGATTTTTATTTTTTGCGATATAAACAGAAAAAGACCGAAAATTTTGAAAAAAAATGATATTTTCTACTTTTTGTTATAAGAAAAATCGAATAAACTCAATTTTAGTCATACATTTAGGCCAAAATGTATTCAGCCACATGTCTTTAGTAAAAAAAATGTCAATAAGCGTATATTTATTGGTTTGCGCAAAAGTTATAGCGTTTACAAACTAGGGTACATTTTCTGAAATTTACACAGCTTTAAATTTATGACTGCCTATCTCATTTCTTGAGGTGCTAAAATGGCAGGGCAGTACAAAACCCCCCCAAATGACCCCATTTTGGAAAGTAGACACCCCAAGGAAATTGCTGAGAGGCATGTTGAGCCCATTGAATATTTTTTTTTTTCGTCCCAAGTGATTGAATAATGACAAAAAAAAAAAAATTACAAAAAGTTGTCACTAAATGATATATTGCTCACACATGCCATGGTTATATGTGGAATTGCACCCCAAAATACATTCTGCTGCTTCTCCTGAGTATGGGGATACCACATGTGTGGGACTTTTTAGGAGCCTAGCCACGTACGGGACCCCGGAAACCAAGCACCGCCTTCAGGATTTCTAAGGGCACAAATTTTTGATTTCACTCCTCACTACCTATCACAGTTTCGAAGGCCATAAAATGCCAAAATAGCACAAAACTCCCCCAAATGACCCCATTTTGGAAAGTAGACACCCCAAGCTATTTACTGAGAGGCATGTTCAGTCCATGGAATATTTTATATTTTGCCACAAGTTGCGGGAATATGACAAACTTTTTTTTTTTGCACAAAGTTGTCACTAAATGATATATTGCTCACACATGCCATGGGCATATGTGAAATTACACCCCAAAATACATTCTGATGCTTCTCCTGAGTACGGGGATACCACATGTGTGGGACTTTTTGGGAGCCTAGCCGCGCACGGGACCCCAAAAACCAAGCACCGCCTTCAAGGTTTCTAAGGGCATAAATTTTTGATTTCACTCCTCACTACCTATCACAGTTTTGAAGGCCATAAAATGCCAAGATGGCACAAAACCCCCCCAAATGACCCCATTTTGGAAAGTAGACACCCCAAGCTATTTGCTGAGAGGCATGTTGACCCCATTGAATATTTTTTTTTTTGTCCCAAATGATTGAATAATGACAAAAAGAAAAAAAAATGTACAAAAAGTTGTCACTAAATGATATATTGCTCACACATGCCATGGTTATATGTGGAATTGCACCCCAAAATACGTTCTGCTGCTTCTCCTGAGTACGGGGATACCACATGTGTGGGACTTTTTGGGAGCCTAGCCGCGTACGGGACCCCAAAAACCAAGCACCGCCTTCAAGGTTTCTAAGGGCATAAATTTTTGATTTCACTCCTCACTACCTATCACAGTTTTGAAGGCCATAAAATGCCAAGATGGCACAAAACCCCCCCAAATGACCCCATTTTAAAAAGTAGACACCCCAAGCTATTTGCTGAGAGGCATGTTGACCCCATTGAATATTTTTTTTTTTTGTCCCAAATGATTGAATAATGACAAAAAGAAAAAAAAAATGTACAAAAAGTTGTCACTAAATGATATATTGCTCACACATGCCATGGTTATATGTGGAATTGCACCCCAAAATACATTCTGCTGCTTTTCCTGAGTACGGGGATACCACATGTGTGGGACTTTTTGGGAGCCTAGCCGCGTACAGGGCCCCAAAAACCAAGCACCGCCTTCAGGATTTCTAAGGGCGTAAATTTTTGATTTCACTCCTCACTACCTATCACAGTTTTGAAGGCCATAAAATGCCAAAATAGCACAAAACCCCCCCAAATTACCCCATTTTGGAAAGTAGACACCCCAAGCTATTTGCTGAGAGGCATGTTGAGTCCATGGAATATTTTATATTTTGCCACAGGTTGCGGGAATATGACAAACTGTTTTTTTTTTGCACAAAGTTGTCACTAAATGATATATTGCTCACACATGCCATGGGCATATGTGAAATTACACCCCAAAATACATTCTGATGCTTCTCCTGAGTACGGGGATACCACATGTGTGGGACTTTTTGGGAGCCTAGCCGCGTACGGGACCCCAAAAACCAAGCACCGCCTTCAAGGTTTCTAAGGGCATAAATTTTTGATTTCGCTCCTCACTACCTATCACAGTTTTGAAGGCCATAAAATGCCAAGATGGCACAAAACCCCCCCAAATGACCCCATTTTGGAAAGTAGACACCCCAAGCTATTTGCTGAGAGGCATGTTGAGCCCATTGAATATTTTTTTTTGTCCCAAATGATTGAATAATGACAAAAAGAAAAAAAAAATGTACATAAAGTTGTCACTAAATGATATATTGCTCACACATGCCATGGTTATATGTGAAATTACACCCCAAAATACATTCTGCTGCTTCTCCTGAGTACGGGGATACCACATGTGTGGGACTTTTTGGGAGCCTAGCCGCGTACGGGACCCCAAAAACCAAGCACCGCCTTCAAGGTTTCTAAGGGCATAAATTTTTGATTTCACTCCTCACTACCTATCACAGTTTTGAAGGCCATAAAATGTCAAAATAGCCCAAAACCCCCACAAATGACCCCATTTTGGAAAGTAGACACCCCAAGCTATTTGCTGAGAGGCATGGTGAGTATTTTACAGCTCTCATTTGTTTTTGAAAATTAAGAAAGACATTTTTTTTTCTTTTTTTTTTTCTTTTTTTACATTTTCAAAACTTTGTGACAAAAAGCGAGATCTGCAAAATACTCAACATACCTCTCAGCAAATAGCTTGGGGTGTCTACTTTCCAAAATGGGGTCATTTGGGGGGGTTTTGTGCCATCTGGGCATTCCATGGCCTCCGAAACTGTGATAGGCAGTGAGGAGTGAAATCAAAAATTTACACCCATAGAAATCCTGAAGGCGGTGCTTGGTTTTTGGGGTCCCGTACGCGACTAGGCTCCCAAAAAGTCCCACACATGTGGTATCCCCGTACTCAGGAGAAGCAACAGAATGTATTTTGGGGTGTAATTCCACATATGCCCATGGCATGTTTGAGCAATATATAATTTAGTGACAACTTTTTGTACATTCTTTTTTTTTTTTGGTCATTATTCAATCACTTGGGACAAAAAAAAAAATATTCAATGGGCTCAACATGCCTCTCAGCAAATAGCTTGAGGTGTCTACTTTACAAAATGGGGTCATTTGGGGGGGTTTTGAACTGTCCTGGCATTTTATGCACAACATTAGGAAGCTTATGTCACACATCATCCACTCTTCTAACCACTTGAAGACAAAGCCCTTTCTGACACTTTTTGTTTACATGAAAGAAAATTTTTTTTTGCAAGAAAATTATGTTGAACCCCCAAACATTATATATTTTTTTAAAGCAAAGGCCCTACAGATTAAAATAGTGGGTGTTGCATTTTTTTTTTCCACACAGTATTTGCGCAGCGATTTTTCAAACGCATTTTTTGGGGGAAAAACACACTTTTTTTATTTTTAATGCACTAAAAAACACTATATTGCCCAAATGTTTGATGAAATAAAAAAGATGATCATAGGCCGAGTACATGGATACCAAACACGACATGCTTTAAAATTGCGCACAAACGCGCAGCGGCGACAAAACTACATTCATTTTTAAAAGCATTTAAAAGCCTTTACAGGTTACCACGTTAGATTTACAGAGGAGGTCTACTGCTAAAATGACTGCCCTCAATCTGACCTTCGCGGTGATACCTCACATGCATGATGCAATTGCTGTTTACATATGATGCTAGACCGACGCTTGCGTTCGCCTTTGCGCAATAGCAGGGGGGGACAGCGGTGCTTTTTTTTTTTTTTTTATTATTTATTTGGCTTTTTTATTTTATTTTTAAACTGTGCCTTCCATATTTTATTTTTTTACCATTTTTATCGTTATCTCAGGGAATGTAAATATCCCCTATGATAGCAATAGGTAGTGACAGGTACTCTTTTTTTGAAAAAAATTGGGGGGTTAGACCCTAGATCTTTCCTCTGCCCTCAAAGCATCTGACCACACCAAGATCGGTGTGATAAAATGCTTTCCCAATTTCCCAATGGCGCTTTTTATATCCGGGGGGGGACATTCCCTCCCACTGCTTGTAAAAGCAGTCTAGAGGCTAATTATCTGCTAGAATTGCTTTTACATGAAAGCCGGCTGCTGGCTGAAAAGAATGATACCAAGATGATACCTAAACCCGCAGGCATCATTCTGGTATAAACATTCAAAGTCCAGCAACATACCAGTACGTTGCTGGTCCTTGTTGGACATGTATTGTAATCTTTTTTTTCATACAGCCTATTGGCTGAACGAAAAAAAGAGATTGATTGGTGGGTATGCCCACCATTAGAATACCTCCCTTCATCCACCCACTTCTAATGATGGGCATATATGCCGAAGCATGGGGGCATCCTCCCGCAAAAAAGTTATGCCGCGTACACACGGTCAAGCCTTCGTCGGAATTTCGACCGTATGTACGCGGCATAAAAGGTTATGCCGCGTACACACGGTCGGACTTTTCCACGGATAAGCCTCCGTTGGAATTTCGACCGTATATACGCGGCATTAGGAGCAAAATCGCTCCTCCGCCCCTGCTGCCCCCATGCTTCGGCATATATGCTCTTTTTTTTAACTGTGGTGGTGAAATCACCTCCTACAGCGTTGGAGTCACGGCTTTATGTATCGTGGGAGCAAACGCTGTTGCTGTCAAGATAAATAGATCCGCGCTGCAACTGAATGGCGTACCTGCTAAGCAAATGGTGGTTAACATTAAAACAAAGTAACATTACAGTACAACAGTAAGACCTTACCATGCCATACCTGCAAAGCAAATACCAAAACAAAACCTAGTAAAAAATAAAAAAATGTTTTAACGCAACCTGTGCCTAAAATATATATATGCCGAAGCATGGGGGCATCCTCCCGCAAAAAAGTTATGCCGCGTACACACGGTCGGAATTTCGACCGTATGTACGCGGCATTAGGAGCAAAATCGCTCCTCCGCCCCTGCTGCCCCCATGCTTCGGCATATATGCTCTTTTTTTTAACTGTGGTGGTGAAATCACCTCCTACAGCGTTGGAGTCACGGCTTTATGTATCGTGGGAGCAAACGCTGTTGCTGTCAAGATAAATAGATCCGCGCTGCAACTGAATGGCGTACCTGCTAAGCAAATGGTGGTTAACATTAAAACAAAGTAACATTACAGTACAACAGTAAGACCTTACCATGCCATACCTGCAAAGCAAATACCAAAACAAAACCTAGTAAAAAATAAAAAAATGTTTTAACGCAACCTGTGCCTAAAATATATATATGCCGAAGCATGGGGGCATCCTCCCGCAAAAAAGTTATGCTGCGTACACACGGTCGGAATTTCGACCGTATGTACGTGGCATTAGGAGCAAAATCGCTCCTCCGCCCCTGCTGCCCCCATGCTTCGGCATATATGCTCTTTTTTTTAACTGTGGTGGTGAAATCACCTCCTACAGCACTGGAGTCACGGCTTTATGTATCGTGGGAGCAAACGCTGTTGCTGTCAAGATAAATAATTCCGCGCTGCAGTTGAATGGCGCACCTGAAAACAAAAAATTACATACCTGAAAAGCAAGCATGATAAAACATTGCAGAATAGAATACAGTAAAAAAAGAGCAGAACAATAGAGAGAAAATAGAGAGAGAGAGAACAATAAAACGACAACTATTTTTGGTTTTTTTATTTTATATTTTTTTTGTGTTTTGTTTTTTACGTTTTTTTTTTCTTTTTTACACTTTTTTTTGTAACTTTACAACTGTAATGGTTCGGGTCTCTCAAAATGTAATGGCATCTTGGGAGACCCTGTGTAAGTGTGTCCTAGTCTGTGAAATGCTGTACCCTACGCTAAAACTTCACTTTTGAGTGGTAGCGTTCAAAACATTCACCTTGGCAAAGACCAGGCTTGTCAGGACAGAGTGGACAAAAACTACGGGTGTCACGCCTAAATCCGCGCTTGCTACAGACACGACATCTTTTTTGGGGGTGGCTTTGGGTAGGGGTACTCGGGAGGACATACGAATAATGCCTCTCATGCAGCCGGCTTACTGCATTTGGTTGGGGATGGTGAGGTGCAGAACCGCCTGGATACAGGAGTTCTGTGACTATCTCATTCTGGAATTTTAGAAGAGATAACGTCCCGCCTGAAGCTCTGTATAGCACATGAGCGTTCAGCAAAGCCAATTGGAATAATGATAGAGACACTTTTTTGTACCAGCGTCTCGCCTTACGGTCAATTAGATACGGCGCCATCAACTGGTCGTTGAGGTCCACCCCTCCCATATTTTGGTTATATTCGTGGACACAGAGGGGTTTCTCCACAACACCAGTCGCCGTACGAATTTGGACTGTCGTGTCTGCATGAAGGGAGGTAAGAAGGAAAACATTCTTATTGTCCCTCCACTTCATAGCGAGCAAGTTATTACACTTCAAGCAGGCTCTCTCCCCCAGCCTAAGACGGGCATCTACAAGCCGCTGGGGAAAGCCCCGGCGATTAGGTCGCACGGTGCCACATGCTCCAATCTTATGATCAAACAAGTGACTAAACAGTGGCACGCTTGTGTAATAATTGTCCACATACAAGTGGTACCCCTTTCCGAATAAGGGTGACACCAAGTTCCACACTATCTTGCCAGCGCTCCCTATGTAATCCGGGCAGTTGACCGACTCAATCTGACTGTCTTTTCCCTCATAAACCGTAAAGTTCACTACATAGCCTGTTGCCCTGTCACAGAACTTGTAGAGCTTGACCCCGTATCTGGCACGCTTGCTGGGAAGGTACTGCTTGAAAGACAAGTGGCCAGAAAATTTAATCAGGGACTCATCAACGCAGACAACTTGATCGGGAGTAAACAAGGCTGCAAAACGTTCGTTGAAGTGGTTTATGAGGGGCCGAATTTTATAGAGCCGGTCGTATTCAGGGTCCCCACGTGGACGACAAAGTTCATTGTCGTTGAAGTGCATGAACCGCAAAATCTGCTCGTACCGTGCCCTGGACATGGAGGCAGAGAACACGGGCATGTGGTCAATTGGGTGCGTGGACCAATAAGCACGCAATGACGGAAATTTATGTGTGCCCATGTTGAGGGAAAGGCCCAGAAAGGTCTTAAATTCGGAAACCGTAATTGGTTTCCAATTTCTGGCAATTTTAGGCAACTGGGGGTTAGCGGCGATAAATTGACCAGCATATAAATTACTCTGGTCCACAATAGATCTATAGAGATCTTCCGTGAAAAACAGCGAATAAAAATCGATTGGCATAAAATCAGCTGTTTCCACCTGAATACCGGATTGGGCAGTGAATGGGGGAAGTATGGGTTCTGCAGAAGTGGTGGGGACCCAATCAGGATAGGCGAATTCTGCAGGAAGGGCAGTATGGGCACGACGGGCCTGCCTTTGTCTTCTTGGTGGCAGTGGGACACTACTTGTGCTTGCCACCTCGCCAGCTTGAACTGCACTTATGGGACTCGCCACGTCACCAAGTGTTACTGCAGTGCTGGATGTACGTCCAGGCTGTACTAGGCCGCTGGTGCTTGCCAGTTCACCAGAAGGAATAGCGGCGCTAGTACTACTCTGCTCCATGATACGAGAGACCTGCGGTTCTTGCTCCTCAACAACCTCAGAAGATCGGGATCGGGTACGCCTGACCTTAGCAGGGACCTCAACTTCGTCGTCAGAGCTATCTGACGTGGGGCCGCTGACGTCACTGTCTTCTACGGGAAGATATTCTGAGCCTGAATCTGACAGATACGTGACCTCCTCTTCACTATCTGTCATGCTCAGAATCTCGTAGGCCTCTTTACTAGTGTACCTTCGACTTGCCATTTTGGGCTCTAAATTTAGGGGTACACTAGTAAGATTCACAGGAAAAAAAGCACCTGACTGTCGTCAGCAAATATATCAAACGCTACAAAAAAACTGTTAGCGATCGCAGGGATCAGGCCTGTCTCTGCGAACGCTGCAGTTATGTGTGTTGTGTTTGGTAAGTGACAGTGATCGATCGATACTGCACTTGGGTGGGCTGGGCTGGGCTGGGCGGAGGGGCTAAACGCAGGTACTAGCAGGTATCTGGGCTGATCCCGCTAACACTGCGTTTTTGGGAACCCTAAACCGCTGGGGATGCTAGTATAGATCTGATCAGATACTATACCACTAAGGGGGGTGTATGCTTTGCGCGTGGGTGTTAGCGTTACTGGCACTAACCTAACACTGCCTGGGGCGACGTAGACCCTCTCTGGCGCTAAAACCTAATTGATCTCACCCGCCGGGCGATCAGGGGGGTTAAACCTTTATTGGGTTATATACGGCGGGTGCCCTGATGCTATAAAAAGCAAACTAATCAACCAGCGTCACCCGTAACCTTTATATGGTGATCACTGGTGAAAGGGTTAACTAGGGGCAATCAGGGGGTTAAAACCTTTATTAGGTTAAATATGGGGGTACCTGACACCAATAAAAACCTGCGGCGAACCTAAAAAAAATATAACTGCCTATCTAAAACACCAGCGACACGAATACAGCGATCGGAAAAACAATCGCTTAGTGACGCTGAAGTTAGGGGGTGAAAGGGTTACCTGGGGGGTGATCAAGGGGTTAAACCTTTATTAGGGGGGGTTAGGGGGCTACCCTGGACCTAAAGGGGCCTAATCCTAACTGCCTTGCAACTTTTTACAATCACAGATGACACTAAATGCAGTGATCAGTAAAATAAATGATCACTGCAATCAGTGACACTGTGATTGGGGGCTTTGGGGTGACCTGGGGGGTGATCTGGGGGTGACTGGGGGGTGATTTGTGTGCCTATGTGTACCTACGTGTCAGTGGACTGTTGGAGCACTAACCTCTGTCTTCACTCCTCGGCGCCGGGAACGAAAAGACCGCGGCGAGGGAGATGACATCACTTCCTCCAGCCTGTGTTTACATCACATGGCGGAGGAAGCAATTTCATTGGCCGGGAGCGATCGCGAGGGGGGGGGCGGAATCGAGCGGCCGCCCCCTCATGCCTGATCGCTCCCGAACACTTAACGGCCGCTCACTGCAGTGAAGGGGGGTCCGGATGGACCCCCCAACTGCACAAAGGCGATCACGTAGATCTACGTGATTCTGCCTGTCCGTGCCATTCTGCCGACGTAAATCGGCGGTGGGCGGTCGTTAAGTGGTTAATGATGCTTAAAGTAAAAAAATAAAAGTGAAATATTACTTTAAATATTGTGCCTGGGGGGTGTCTATAGTATGCCTGTAAAGTGGCACGTGTTTCATGTGCTTAGAACTGTCCATGCACAAAATGACATTTCTGAAGGAAAAAAAGTCATTTAAAACTGCTTGCGGCTTTTATGTCATGTCTGGTCCTGGCAATATGGATGAAAATAATTGAGAAAAAGGGCGTGGGTACCCCCCCCCCCAGTCCATTACCAGCCCCTTTGCGTCTTGTATGGATATTAAGGGGAACACTGCACCCAGATAAAAAAAAGGGAAAGGCGTGGGGCCCCCAGGCCCTATATACTCTGAACAGCAGTATACAGGCGGTGCAAACAAGACAGGGACTGTAGGTTTGTTCTTAAGTAGAATCTGTTTGTAATTTGGAACAGGTACATTTTTTAAGTGTAGCTCCAGCCAAAAAATCTATTTTTAAGCTTTTTGGAAAACATAGGGAAGAGTTATCACTAGAGTTGAGCGGACACCTAGATGTTCGGGTTCGATGGGTTCGGCCTTACTTCGGAAAAAAGTTCGAGTTCGGGACCGAACTTGACCCGAACTTGACCCCGAAGTCAATGGGGACCCGAACTTCTGAGGACTAAAAAGGCTCTAAAAAAGTGCAAATGTCAGCAAAATGTTGTTAAGAACATGGGAAGTGCTCTGCAAACAAATGTGGATAGGGAAATAACTTAAAATAACATAAAAAAATAATAATATGCTGGAGGCCCCCTTTTCAGCAGAAGAGGTACAGGAAGTCATTAAGAACCTCAGAAACTCAACGGCACGATGCCACACATATGGTGGAAATGCCCCAGAATACGTCCATTCTGTAAAAAAATTATTCAATTTAATGGATAAGCTAGTGGGAAAATAAAATACTTTGAAATAAAAATGTAGCGGGGTGCTAAATTTAAGGCAAGTGTTTGAGTGGTAAATAGGCTCAAACACCCTAATTCTGTAGGATTCATGGACCATTTTGTCCTCGGGGGACAGTATTGGTGTACAGTTCCCTGCGGCCTACAGGTGGCGCTGCCATGGTAGGCTAGGGTTGAACCGCCGATACAGTGCTGTGCCTTTTGTGTCCCCTCTTGGCAGTAGTACAGCGGGGCAGGGAACCTGCTGTGCATGCCGGGAGAGGATATAAAAGAGGCAGACGCCTCCTGATCGGGGTCTGAGCCCCAGGCACCTTTGACCTGGGGGCTGATGTCCAGTGGGGTCCACGCCCAGGTGCCTTCGGCCTGGGTGCACGTGTTCCTGTTCCATCTCGGGCACCTTTAGCCCGGGGTGAGGTACTATCCTGGAGTTCCTGCTGCCCTTGGTATGGAGGCCTAGGGGTGGGAGTAAAGCCTGGGGTCCAGAGCCTTCGTCTGGAGTCGAGGAGTCTTTGGGTGCCGCCTCGTGTAGGGGACCCTGTTCCAGGGAAGGGAGGAACCTTCCAATGGCCCGATCCTGGAGGCACGGTGAAGGAAGGGTCTGTTGACTCCCTGGAGAGATGTCTTCCCCTTGACATGGGCTAGTTCTTAGAAGGAGAAGCTCAAGGTCATCCTGACTGTATCGGAGGCCTTATACACCCTGGTCTGTGGCAGAGACCAAAGTTCTCCAGGTCCGTGGCAGGGGCCTTGTACACCTGGTCTGTGCCATAGACCAACCTCACGGTCTGTGGCAGAGACCGTGCGCCTAAAACAGTTTGAGAAACCTAAGCAGTGAAGTGAATGTGCTACGTTTGTGCCTGGACCTCCTCCACACCTTAAGCTGTCCTGTTTCTTTGCTCTAACCTTTTCTATCCGAGTACAGTTTATTTTGCAATGAGAGAATAAACTCAGAGTTGGAGTTTCAGCTGGTGTGGACATTGACTTTACTGGGAATTCAAGGAATTGTCTCTACCTACAGTAGATGTGAGAATCATCCTCTGGAGGAGTTTTGACTCCAGCTGTGGACACGGCCCGTCAAGTACACCGCTCAACCTCTTTATACAGGAGCCAACAACCTAAAGGCAGGTAAGGGGGAAAGGATCTGTGCGCTACAATCAAATAAAATAAAAATTATAATCTTGACCTAGGAGGACGAGGTCCATATGGAGTAGGAGGTTGAGGTGGCAGTGGATGTGGCTGTGTAGGTGGGAGCGGCGGTGAAGGAGGACGAGGTAGCCAACACTGGTTCAAAAATAAAACAATGGCTGGGTAAGGCCGGTGATGTGTCGAATTCTATCCCCTGTCGGATAGTGTCCACCCTGTACTGCACTTGCTCGAAACTCGAAACTCTCACAAGACGAACGGCGCCTGCGCGGTGAGTCCAGGTTCAAGCCACACCATCCGAGGTTCAAGCCGAGCCAAGCGAGGCCGTGCCCGAAGCGTGGCGATCGAAGCGAGCCCGTGAGGGGCGCTGTTACTATGTGCTACCGTATGTCCACTTGGATGGTGGGGCTTGAACCTGCACTCATGGCGCAGGCGCCGTTCATCTTCAGAGATTTTGTGAATCTCCTTGTCCTCCGTACTGCGCAAGCGCTGCGCCTGTGCAGTACGGCCGGACACAATCCGATGGCCGGACAGTTTTTGTCAGAACACCGGTATACATGTCTATTCTGCACAAGGTACGGACAAGTCCTGTGGGATCCATGCCTGGTTCATTTTAATGAATGTGAGCTTGTCCACATTGGCTCTGGACAGGCGGCTGCGCTTGTCTGTGATAACGCCCCCTGCCGTGCTAAATACACGTTCAGATAATACACTGACTGCAGGGCAGGCCAGCACCTCCAAGGCGTAAAGGGCAAGCTCAGGCCATGTGCCCAATTTGGAGACCCAGAAGTTGAAGGGGGCAGACCCGTCATCCAGTACGTGTAGGCCTGTGCACACATACTGCTCAAACATGTTGGTGAAATGTTGCCTCCTGCTAAGACGTTCCATCTCAGCTGGTGGTGCTGGTTGTTTTTCCACATTTCGGCCATGCTAACCCTGCCTTCTGTGGTGCTGGCGGTGCCCCGGCTGCATTGGCGACCTCTTCCTCCTCCTCTGCCTTCGCCTTGCGCTTCCACCGTACGCCAGCTGTCAGGTGGGAATGCCACCAGCAGCACGTCTACCAGCGTGCGCTAGTACTCGCGCATCTTACGATCCCGCTCCAGTGAGGGAATTAGGACGGTACGTTGTCCTTGTAACGGGGATCCAGAAGGGTGGCCACCTAGTAATCAGCACCAGTTAGAATGTGGGCAACTCGGAGGTTAATGCGGAAACACTGCAGCATGTAATCGCTCATGTGTGCCAGGCTGCCCAGAGGCAAAGAAAAGCTGTCCTCTGTGGGAGGTGTATCATCTGTGTCCTCTGTATCCCCCCAGCCACGCACCAGTGATGGCCATGAGCTGGTCTGGGTGCCACCCTGCTGTGAACATGGTTCCTCCTCCTCCTCCATCATCCTCCACCTCGTCATCCTCCAGAACTGTGCCCTTGCTGCTGGACAATTGTGTACCTGGCGTTTGTTGGGGCAGGAACCCACCCTCGTAGCCACTTGTGAAAGACTGCCCTAAAAGCCTTTGAAATGATCCCGCCTCCTCCTCCTCCTCCTGTGCCACATCCTCTTCCATCATCGCCCGAAGTGTTTTTTCAAGGAGGCATAGAACTGGGATAGTAACGCTGAAAACGGCGTCATTGGCACTGGCCATGTTGTTGGAGTACTCGAAACAGCGCAACAAGGCACACAGGTCTCGCATGGAGGCCCAGTTATTGGTGGTGAAGTGGTGCTGTTCCGCAGAGCGACTCACGTGTGATTGCTGCAGCTGAAACTCCACTATCGCCTGCTGTTGCTCGCACAGTCTGTCCAGCATGTGCAAGGTGGAGTTCCACCTTGTGGGCACGTCACATATGAGGCGGTGAGCGGGAAGGCCGAAGTTACGCTGCGGCGCTGACAGGCGAGCAGCAGCAGGGTGAGAACGCCGAACGTGCGCACAGACGGCCCGCACTTTCTGCAGCAGTTCTGGCATATTGGGGTAATTTTTCAGGAACCTCTGGAACACCAAGTTCAGCACATGCACCAGGCAAGGGATGTGCGTCTAACCGGCTAGGCCCAGAGCTTCTACGAGATTTTGCCCATTATCGCACACCACCAGGCCGGGCTTGAGGCTCACTGACAGCAACCACTCATCGGTCTGTTGTTCCATGTCTGTCAGGGTCACCTGTGGCCAGGTGACAGATGCACACCGTAGGGGGACAGGAGTGCACCGCGAGGTAGTGAACCCTATGGCTGGCTTCTGTGGATAGGAAACTGGGTGGTTGTGGAAAGCGGGACCAGAGGAGCACAACCGGGATCCCAACGGAAGCGAGAGCCAAGATTCCCCAGGGCGCGGAGTCTAAGACCCAGCTGGTCTTCTCCAGGGCCTCTAGTGGTGAGGATGTTACGCTGCAGGCTGGGACCAGGTCGCGGCCCCTGGAGTTTCCTAGCTCACGCCCCGTAGGATAAGGGGAAGCAGCAGCACACGATAGAGAGAACCGAATAACAAGCCGAAGGTCAGGGGCCACAAGCAGACAAGGATAACGAAGAACGAGCCGAAGGTCAAGGGTCACGAGCAGACAGGGATGGTCGGGGACAAGCCAATAACGTAACAGAGAGACAGACGTAGCACACGGCAGGCAGGAACCCAAACACACAATGCCTAACAAACACGTTGATCAGCCAAGCAGGCTTGCAGTGCACAGGTTAATATAGTGTTCAGTGATAGGGCCTGGGGTGGAGTCAGGCTGGGAGGAGATTATAAAGGAAGCCAGGTGAAGGAGGTCTGGTCTCTAGATGAACACATGAGGAGGAAGGTAAGATGGCAGACAGACATTAATGCATATCCATGACAATGTCCCTCCACAACTCCTGCGCGGTGTGTTTTTTTTTCCCCAAACAGGAAAGTTTGAAAACTGCCTGCTGTCGTTTAACCCTGGCTGTGCTGAAGTTGGTGGTGAAGGTGTTATGCTGACCGGATGAGGAGGCGGTAGAGGATGAGGAAGCGGAGTAGGAGGAGTTATCAACAGGAGGAAAACTGAAGCGCCCTGCAATCCTCGGTGGTGGAAGGACATGCGCCAAACTGCTATCTGCCTCAGGCCCAGCCGCCACTGCATTTACCCAGTGTGCTGTTAGGGAGATATAACGTCCTTGACCGTGCTTACTAGTCCACGCATCCGTAGTTAGGTGGATCTTGCCACAGATGGCGTTGCGCAGTGCACACCTGATTTTGTCCCCCACTTGGTTGTGCAGGGAAGGGATGGCTCGCCTGGAAAAGTAGTGGCGGCCGGGCACGGTGTACTGTGGGACAGCCAATGCCATCAGGCTTTTAAAACTCTGCGTCTCCATCAGACGGAATGACAGCATTTCAAAGGAGAGGAATTTTGAAATGCTGGCATTCAGGGCCAGGGATCGCGGGTGGCTAGGGGGGTACTTCCTCTTCTGCTCCAGTGTTTGGGAGATAGAGAGCTGAACGCTTCCATGGGACATTGTGGAGATGGTTGGTGACCCAGGTGGTAGTGTTGCTGGCAGATGCTCTGTTTGCGGGGTGGCAGGTGCTACTGTCACTACAGAGGTGGATGAAGAGGCCAAGACTGCAGCAGAAGAGGAAGCAGGAGGAGCCAGAGACCTTTCTTTGTTTTGGAGGTGTCTACTCCACTGCAGCTCGTGCTTTGCACTTAGATGCCTGGTCATGCAGGTTGTGCTCAGGTTAAGAACGTTTATGCCTCGCTTCAGGCTCTGATTGCACAGCGTGGAAATCACTTGTGTGTTGTCATCAGCACATTGTCTGAAGAACTGCCACGCTAGGGAACTCCTTGGACCTGGCTTTGGTGTGCTCGGTCCCTTTCTGCATTGGGCAGTAGCAGACGTACTGTCTAGGGGACGGACGCTCCGCTTTTGCACCCTGCTCCCTCTTCTGCTGTGCTGGTGGCTCTGTGCGACCACCGCCTCTTCCTCCGAACTACACTGGTCACCTGCATAACGTTGATTCCATGTGGGGTCGAGGACCTCATCGTCCTCCACATCATCTTCCACCCAGTCTTCACCCCTGCCCTCCTTGTCTGTCTGCACAATTGCGAAAGCAGCAGCAGTTGGCACCTGTGTTTCGTCATCATCCGAGACGTGCTCCGATGGTCCTCCCATGTACTCATCATGAAACATAAGTGGTTGGGCATCGGTGCACTCAATCTCTTCCACTTCTGTGGTAGGGCTAGGTGGATGGCCCTGGGAAACCCTGCTAACAGAGTCATCGAAAAGCAGAAGAGACTGCTGCATGATTTGGGGCTCAGACTGCTTGGCTGATTTGCAAGGGGGTGAGGTGAAAGACTGATGGACATGGGCTGCAGGTGCCAACTCTGATCTTTCATCAGAAGAGTGGGTGGGACACAATGTGAAGGAACTGGAGGCACTGTCAGCAACCCAATCTACTATCGCCTGTACTTGTCCTGGCCTCAACATTCGTACAGCCTCATTAGGCGCGACAAAATACCGCCGCAGGTTCGGTCGCCTACTCGCACCTGAGGAAGGTGTTTCACTTGTGCGTGTAGCTGGCACAGAACGACCACGTCCTCTCCCTGCAACAGGAGCTCCACCAGCAGTACCACGACCGGGGCCACCACGTCCCTTTGACGTTCTCCTCATATTTTCCAAATTTAGGATCTTGCCCTAAATGGGTGTGTAACGGCACCCCTAATCTGAAAGGGGGTTAACGCCGCTTAAGCGATTCCCTCTCCTGGACACAAATTCACTGCCGATCCTCCACAGACGACCACTTCCCATAGGAATTAATCCTTCCAAAAGAACGAGACGCATCTGTATCTTTCCAAAATGAACTCCCCTTTTTATTGCAAAACATTACAACTTTTATATCCACAGAGAGAAGCTTCTGACCCTCCTCTCATCATACACCTCTGACCAGACCCAATTTACATGAGCCAATTAACTACAGTGAATGGCTCAGACACATGCCCTTTCTGTCTCCCAATCCACATACTCAGGCAGTAATATATACTGTGTGTGGGCTGTTTATGTAATACTTGCTGTGATGGTATGTGATTTCATGCTATTGTCTATTGTGGCTTGTGGGAGTTAAGCCTGTAATTATAGGTTGTGGAACTAGCAGGCTGACACCTCAGCATCTCTTCAATTAACCTGTCTGTCTGCTAGCTCCACAACCTATAATTACAGGCTTAACTCCCACAAGCCACAATAGACAATAGCATGAAATCACATACCATCACAGCAAGTATTACATAAACAGCCCACACACAGTATATATTACTCCCTAATAGGGACACAGGGTGGTTTACACATAAGAGGCATTGGGGAAGCTGAAGCAAGGGCATCTCATACTTTCTAAGGGATTCTGGGTTCCCCGGGCCTTCCCGTTACAGGGTGTTTTTGGAAGAGCACAACACACCAACAGTATGTAAACGCTGTATCTCACAGCTACAGAACTGCAGAAAATGCTATTTAAAAAAATGTTTTATTTTTTTAGGATAGCACAGTAGAAGAAAAATATATAAATTGTTTATTTCACACACCTCCAGATATGCAGAAAACACTGCAAAATATTTTTTGTGGCCCTAAATGGGTGTTTTTGGAAGAGCACAACACACCCACGGTACGTTAACGCTGTATCTCACAGCTACAGAACTGCAGAAAATGCTATTCAAAAAAAATGTTTTTGTCCTACAATTATTTTTTTAGGATAGCACAGTAGAAGAAAAATATATAAATTGTTTATTTCACACACCTCCAGATATGCAGAAAACACTGCAAAATATTTTTTGTGGCCCTAAATGGGTGTTTTTGGAAGAGCGCAACACGTGTTTCCTGTGCTTAGAACTGTCCCTGCACAAAATGACATTTCTGAAGGAAAAAAAGTCATTTAAAACTGCTTGCGGCTTTTATGTCATGTCTGGTCCCGGCAATATGGATGAAAATAATTGAGAAAAAGGGCGTGGGTACCCCCCCCCCAGTCCATTACCAGCCCCTTTGCGTCTTGTATGGATATTAAGGGGAACACTGCACCCAGATAAAAAAAAGGGAAAGGCGTGGGGCCCCCAGGCCCTATATACTCTGAACAGCAGTATACAGGCGGTGCAAACAAGACAGGGACTGTAGGTTTGTTCTTAAGTAGAATCTGTTTGTAATTTGGAACAGGTAAATTTTTTAAGTGTAGCTCCAGCCAAAAAATCTATTTTTAAGCTTTTTGGAAAACATAGGGAAGGGTTATCACTGGAGTTGAGCGGACACCTAGATGTTCGGGTTCGACGGGTTCGGCCTTACTTCGGAAAAAAGTTCGAGTTCGGGACCGAACTTGACCCGAACTTGACCCCGAAGTCAATGGGGACCCGAACTTCTGAGGACTAAAAAGGCTCTAAAAAAGTGCAAATGTCAGCAAAATGTTGTTAAGAACATGGGAAGTGCTCTGCAAACAAATGTGGATAGGGAAATAACTTAAAATAACATAAAAAAAAAAAATTATATGCTGGAGGCCCCCTTTTCAGCAGAAGAGGTACAGGAAGTCATTAAGAACCTCAGAAACTCAACGGCACGATGCCACACATATGGTGGAAATGCCCCAGAAAACGTCCATTCTGTAAAAAAATTATTAAATTTAATGGATAAGCTAGTGGGAAAATAAAATACTTTGAAATAAAAATGTAGCGGGGTGGTAAATTTAAGGCAAGTGTTTGAGTGGTAAATAGGCTCAAACACCCTAATTCTGTAGGATTCATGGACCATTTTGTCCTCGGGGGACGGTATTGGTGTGCAGTTCCCTGCGGCCTACAGGTGGCGCTGCCATGGTAGGCTAGGGTTGAACCGCCGATACAGTGCTGTGCCTTTTGTGTCCCCTCTTGGCAGTAGTACAGCGGGGCAGGGAACCTGTTGTGCATGCCGGGAGAGGATATAAAAGGGGCAGACGCCTCCTGATCGGGGTCAGAGCCCCAGGCACCTTTGGCCTGGGGGCTGATGTCCAGTGGGGTCCGCGCCCAGGTGCCTTCGGCCTGGGTGCACGTGTTCCTGTTCCATCTCGGGCACCTTTAGCCCGGGGTGAGGTACTATCCTGGAGTTCCTGCTGCCCTTGGTATGGAGGCCTAGGGGTGGGAGTAAAGCCTGGGGTCCAGAGCCTTCATCTGGATTCGAGGAGTCTTTGGGTGCCGCCTCGTGTAGGGGACCCTGTTCCAGGGAAGGGAGGAACCTTCCGATGGCCCGATCCTGGAGGCACGGTGAAGGAAGGGTCTGTTGACTCCCTGGAGAGATGTCTTCCCCTTGACATGGGCTAGTTCTTAGAAGGAGAAGCTCAAGGTCATCCTGACTGTATCGGAGGCCTTATACACCCTGGTCTGTGGCAGAGACCAAAGTTCTCCAGGTCCGTGTCAGGGGCCTTGTACACCCGGTCTGTGCCATAGACCAACCTCACAGTCTGTGGCAGAGACCGTGCGCCTAAAACAGTTTGAGAAACCTAAGCAGTGAAGTGAATGTGCTACGTTTGTGCCTGGACCTCCTCCACACCTTAAGCTGTCCTGTTTCTTTGCTCTAACCTTTTCTATCCGAGTACAGTTTATTTTGCCATGAGAGAATAAACTCAGAGTTGGAGTTTCAGCTGGTGTGGACATTGACTTTACTGGGAATTCAAGGAATTGCCTCTACCTACAGTAGATGTGAGAATCATCCTCTGGAGGAGTTTTGACTCCAGCTGTGGACACGGCCCGTCAAGTACACCGCTCAATCTCTTTATACAGGAGGGTACGGGCTGGTAGTGCGGTGCTCCTTTCTCCCTCCTGCGAGGAGCCAACAACCTAAAGGCAGGTAAGGGGGAAAGGATCTGTGTGCTACAATCAAATAAAATAAAAATTATAATCTTGACCTAGGAGGACGAGGTCCATATGGAGTAGGAGGTTGAGGTGGCAGTGGATGTGGCTGTGTAGGTGGGAGCGGCGGTGGAGGAGGACGAGGTAGCCAACACTGGTTCAAAAATAAAACAATGGCTGGGTAAGGCCGGTGATGTGTCGAATTCTATCCCCTGTCGGATAGTGTCTACCCTGTACTGCACTTGCTCAGTACGTAGGACAAGGGGATTTCGAAACTCTCACAAGACGAACGGCGCCTGCGCGGTGAGTCCAGGTTCAAGCCACACCATCCGAGGTTCAAGCCGAGCCAAGCGAGGCCGTGCCCGAAGCGTGGCGATCGAAGCGAGCCCGTGAGGGGCCCTGTTACTATGTGCTACCGTATGTCCACTTGGATGGTGGGGCTTGAACCTGCACTCACGGTGCAGGCGCCGTTCATCTTCGGAGATTTTGTGAATCTCCTTGTCCTCCGTACTGCGCAAGCGCTGCGCCTGTGCAGTACGGGCCGGACACAATCCGATGGCCGGACAGTTTTTGTCAGAACACCGGTATACATGTCTATTCTGCACAAGGTACGGACAAGTCCTGTGGGATCCATGCCTGGTTCATTTTAATGAATGTGAGCTTGTCCACATTGGCTCTGGACAGGCGGCTGCGCTTGTCTGTGATAACGCCCCCTGCCGTGCTAAATACACGTTCAGATAATACACTGACTGCAGGGCAGGCCAGCACCTCCAAGGCGTAAAGGGCAAGCTCAGGCCATGTGCCCAATTTGGAGACCAGGAAAGTTGAAGGGGGCAGACCCGTCATCCAGTACGTGTAGGCCTGTGCACACATACTGCTCAAACATGTTGGTGAAATGCTGCCTCCTGCTAAGACGTTCCATCTCAGCTGGTGGTGCTGGTTGTTTTTCCACATTTCGGCCATGCTAACCCTGCCTTCTGTGGTGCTGGCGGTGCCCCGGCTGCATTGGCGACCTCTTCCTCCTCCTCTGCCTTCGCCTTGCGCTTCCACCGTACGCCAGCTGTCAGGTGGGAATGCCACCAGCAGCACGTCTACCAGCGTGCGCTAGTACTCGCGCATCTTACGATCCCGCTCCAGTGAGGGAATTAGGACGGTACGTTGTCCTTGTAACGGGGATCCAGAAGGGTGGCCGCCCAGTAATCAGCACCAGTTAGAATGTGGGCAACTCGGCGGTCAATGCGGAAACACTGCAGCATGTAATCGCTCATGTGTGCCAGGCTGCCCAGAGGCAAAGAAAAGCTGTCCTCTGTGGGAGGTGTATCGTCTGTGTCCTCTGTATCCCCCCAGCCACGCACCAGTGATGGCCATGAGCTGGTCTGGGTGCAACCCTGCTGTGAACATGGTTCCTCCTCCTCCTCCATCATCCTCCACCTCGTCATCCTCCAGAACTGTGCCCTTGCTGCTGGACAATTGTGTACCTGGCGTTTGTTGGGGCAGGAACCCACCCTCGTAGCCACTTGTGAAAGACTGCCCTAAAAGCCTTTGAAATTATCCCGCCTCCTCCTCCTCCTCCTGTGCCACATCCTCTTCCATCATCGCCCGAAGCGTTTTTTCAAGGAGGCATAGAACTGGGATAGTAACGCTGAAAACGGCGTCATTGGCACTGGCCATGTTGTTGGAGTACTCGAAACAGCGCAACAAGGCACACAGGTCTCGCATGGAGGCCCAGTTATTGGTGGTGAAGTGGTGCTGTTCCGCAGAGCGACTCACGTGTGATTGCTGCAGCTGAAACTCCACTATCGCCTGCTGCTGCTCGCACAGTCTGTCCAGCATGTGCAAGGTGGAGTTCCACCTTGTGGGCACGTCACATATGAGGTGGTGAGCGGGAAGGCCGAAGTTACGCTGCAGCGCTGACAGGCGAGCAGCAGCAGGGTGAGAACGCCGAACGTGCGCACAGACGGCCCACACTTTCTGCAGCAGCTCTGGCATATTGGGGTAATTTTTCAGGAACCTCTGGAACACCAAGTTCAGCACATGCGCCAGGCAAGGGATGTGCGTCTAACCGGCTAGGCCCAGAGCTTCTACGAGATTTTGCCCATTATCGCACACCACCAGGCCGGGCTTGAGGCTCACTGACAGCAACCACTCATCGGTCTGTTGTTCCATGTCCCTCCACAACTCCTGCGCGGTGTGTTTTTTTTTCCCCAAACAGGAAAGTTTTAAAACTGCCTGCTGTCGTTTAACCCTGGCTGTGCTGAAGTTGGTGGTGAAGGTGTTATGCTGACCGGATGAGGAGGCGGTAGAGGATGAGGAAGCGGAGTAGGAGGAGTTATCAACAGGAGGAAAACTGAAGCGCCCTGCAATCCTCGGTGGTGGAAGGACATGCGCCAAACTGCTATCTGCCTCAGGCCCAGCCGCCACTGCATTTACCCAGTGTGCTGTTAGGGAGATATAACGTCCCTGACCGTGCTTACTAGTCCAGGCATCCGTAGTTAGGTGGATCTTGCCACAGATGGCGTTGCGCAGTGCACACCTGATTTTGTCCCCCACTTGGTTGTGCAGGGAAGGGATGGCTCGCCTGGAAAAGTAGTGGCGGCTGGGCACGGTGTACTGTGGGACAGCCAATGCCATCAGGCTTTTAAAACTCTGCGTCTCCATCAGACGGAATGACAGCATTTCAAAGGAGAGGAATTTTGAAATGCTGGCATTCAGGGCCAGGGATCGCGGGTGGCTAGGGGGGTACTTCCTCTTCTGCTCCAGTGTTTGGGAGATAGAGAGCTGAACGCTTCCATGGGACATTGTGGAGATGGTTGGTGACCCAGGTGGTAGTGTTGCTGGCAGATGCTCTGTTTGCGGGGTGGCAGGTGCTACTGTCACTACAGAGGTGGATGAAGAGGCCAAGACTGCAGCAGAAGAGGAAGCAGGAGGAGCCAGAGACCTTTCTTTGTTTTGGAGGTGTCTACTCCACTGCAGCTCGTGCTTTGCACTTAGATGCCTGGTCATGCAGGTTGTGCTCAGGTTAAGAACGTTTATGCCTCGCTTCAGGCTCTGATTGCACAGCGTGGAAATCACTTGTGTGTTGTCATCAGCACATTGTCTGAAGAACTGCCACGCTAGGGAACTCCTTGGACCTGGCTTTGGTGTGCTCGGTCCCTTTCTGCATTGGGCAGTAGCAGACGTACTGTCTAGGGGACGGACGCTCCGCTTTTGCACCCTGCTCCCTCTTCTGCTGTGCTGGTGGCTCTGTGCGACCACCGCCTCTTCCTCCGAACTACACTGGTCACCTGCATAACGTTGATTCCATGTGGGGTCGAGGACCTCATCGTCCTCCACATCATCTTCCACCCAGTCTTCACTCCTGCCCTCCTTGTCTGTCTGCACAATTGCGAAAGCAGCAGCAGTTGTCACCTGTGTTTCGTCATCATCCGAGACGTGCTCCGATGGTCCTCCCATGTACTCATCATGAAACATAAGTGGTTGGGCATCGGTGCACTAAATCTCTTCCACTTCTGTGGTAGGGCTAGGTGGATGGCCCTGGGAAACCCTGCTAACAGAGTCATCGAAAAGCAGAAGAGACTGCTGCATGATTTGGGGCTCAGACTGCTTGGCTGATTTGCAAGGGGGTGAGGTGAAAGACTGATGGACATGGGCTGCAGGTGCCAACTCTGATCTTTCATCAGAAGAGTGGGTGGGAGACAATGTGAAGGAACTGGAGGCACTGTCAGCAACCCAATCTACTATCGCCTGTACTTGTCCTGGCCTCAACATTCGTACAGCCTCATTAGGCGCGACAAAATACCGCCGCAGGTTCGGTCGCCTACTCGCACCTGAGGAAGGTGTTTCACTTGTGTGTGTAGCTGGCACAGAACGACCACGTCCTCTCCCTGCAACAGGAGCTCCACCAGCAGTACCACGACCGGGGCCACCACGTCCCTTTGACGTTCTCCTCATATTTTCCAAATTTAGGATCTTGCCCTAAATGGGTGTGTAACGGCACCCCTAATCTGAAAGGGGGTTAACGCCGCTTAAGCGATTCCCTCTCCTGGACACAAATTCACTGCCGATCCTCCACAGACGACCACTTCCCATAGGAATTAATCCTTCCAAAAGAACGAGACGCATCTGTATCTTTCCAAAATGAACTCCCCTTTTTATTGCAAAACATTACAACTTTTATATCCACAGAGAGAAGCTTCTGACCCTCCTCTCATCATACACCTCTGACCAGACCCAATTTACATGAGCCAATTAACTACAGTGAATGGCTCAGACACATGCCCTTTCTGTCTCCCAATCCACATTCACACAATGAAAGGATCTGTAGAATTCGAGGTTCATTAACATTACTCAGGCAGTAATATATACTGTGTGTGGGCTGTTTATGTAATACTTGCTGTGATGGTATGTGATTTCATGCTATTGTCTATTGTGGCTTGTAGGAGTTAAGCCTGTAATTATAGGTTGTGGAACTAGCTGGCTGACACCTCAGCATCTCTTCAATTAACCTGTCTGTCTGCTAGCTCCACAACCTATAATTACAGGCTTAACTCCCACAAGCCACAATAGACAATAGCATGAAATCACACACCATCACAGCAAGTATTACATAAACAGCCCACACACAGTATATACCCAATATGTATACAATATAAATACAGCATTGAATCTGATTAGCACAGCTCATAGTGGGGTTTTCCTTCACCCTGTGCCCCTAATAGGGACACAGGGTGGTTTACACATAAGAGGCATTGAGGAAGCTGAAGCAAGGGTATCTCATACTTTCTAAGGGATTCTGGGTTCCCCGGGCCTTCCCGTTACAGGGTGTTTTTGGAAGAGCACAACACACCAACAGTATGTAAACGCTGTATCTCACAGCTACAGAACTGCAGAAAATGCTATTCAAAAAAAATGTTTTTGTCCTACAATTATTTTTTTAGGATAGCACAGTAGAAGAAAAATATATAAATTGTTTATTTCACACACCTCCAGATATGCAGAAAACACTGCAAAATATTTTTTGTGGCCCTAAATGGGTGTTTTTGGAAGAGCACAACACACCCACAGTACGTAAACGCTGTATCTCACAGCTACAGAACTGCAGAAAATGCTATTCCAAAAAAATATTTTTGTCCTACAATTATTTTTTTAGGATAGCACAGTAGAAGAAAAATATATAAATTGTTTATTTCACACACCTCCAGATATGCAGAAAACACTGCAAAATATTTTTTGTGGCCCTAAATGGGTGTTTTTAAGAGAGCACAACACACCCACAGTACGTAAACGCTGTATCTCACAGCTACAGAACTGCAGAAAATGTTATTCCAAAAAAATGTTTTTGTCCTACAATTATTTTTTTAGGATAGCACAGTAGAAGAAAAATATATAAATTGTTTATTTCACACACCTCCAGATATGCAGAAAACACTGCAAAATATTTTTTGTGGCCCTAAATGGGTGTTTTTGGAAGAGCACAACACACCCACAGTACGTAAACACTGTATCTCACAACTACAGAACTGCAGAAAATGCTATTCAAAAAAAATGTTTTTGTCCTACAGTTATTTTTTTAGGATAGCACAGTAGAAGAAAAATATATAAATTGTTTATTTCACACACCTCCAGATATGCAGAAAACACTGCAAAATATTTTTTGTGGCCCTAAATGGGTGTTTTTGGAAGAGCACGACACACCCACAGTACGTAAACGCTGTATCTCACAGCTACAGAACTGCAGAAAATGCTATTCAAAAAAAATGTTTTTGTCCTACAATTATTTTTTTAGGATAGCACAGTAGAAGAAAAATATATAAATTGTTTATTTCACACACCTCCAGATATGCAGAAAACACTGCAAAATATTTTTGTGGCCCTAAATGGGTGTTTTTGGAAGAGCACAACACACGCACAGTATGTAAACGCTGTATCTCACACCTACAGCAATACAGAAAATGCTATTAAAAAAAATATTTTTTGCCCTAAAAGTTTTTTTTTTGGAATAGCACAATACAAGAAAAATATATAAATTGTAAATCTCACAATTGCATATATGCAGAAAACACTGCAATTTTTTATTTTTTTTCCCTAAATGGGTCTTTTTGCAAGAGCACAATACACCCACAGTATGTACAGGGTGTATCTCTCAACGTAACATATGCAGTGCTGGTGCACTGAGCTTGCAGATAAAAGTTAAAATTTCTCTGACACTGGGCTCATGGCAGTGTAAGAAGACTGTGCACTGCAACACAAACAAGTAAACCTATGCAGATCGCTGAGTTATTAGATCTCTGAATCTGGACTCCTATATAAATCTCTCTCCCTGAAAGCACCAACAGGAACCTTGCCCTAAACTGTCTCTCTATCTTTTCTCTAAGATTGCAGAATCAGGACTAACTCATAGTATTTCAATCTCTCCCTAATAAGCAACAGCAGCCAGGATCCTCTCCCTATCCTGTCTAAAGCAGAGTGACGTGCTGTGCTGTGTGGCTCTAGCTTGTATAGAAGCTGGGTCACATGTTGCACTGGCCAATCACAGCCATGCCATTAGTAGGCATGGCTATGATGGCTTCTAAGGGCACACCAGTTAAACAAAAGGTGATTGGCTGCCCCCTGAAGCTTTTCTAAATGCACCATTACATCGCCGAACACTGGACCTGAACCCGAACATACACGCAATTGTTCGGGTTCGGGTCCGGTACCCAAAAACTCAAATGTTCAGTACGGACCCGAACTTTACAGTTCGGGTTCACTCAACCCTAGTTATCACCCCTGTAGCATTTGTTTTGCTGTCTGTGCACCTGTTCAGAAGATTTCACCTCACTTTCTGTCCCAATGACAATTGTATTTAGAAAATGTGGGTTTTTTAGGGAAACAAGGATTGGTATTATTAGGAAGAGAACACCAGGAATTGTCTGCAGTTAGCTTTAGTTGCACACTGTGCACAGGATACAGTACACTGACTGAAAATGATGCAGCTACCACAATCAACTGCCTGCCTGTCAGTATATTAGGAAGAGAACACCAGGAATTGTCTGCAGTAAGCTTTAGTTGCACACTGTACACAGGATACAGTACACTGACTGAAAATACTGCAGCTACCACAATCAACTGCCTGCCTGTGGTATTATTAGGAAGAGAACACCAGGAATTGTCTGCAGTTAGCTTTAGTTGCACACTGTGCACAGGATACAGTACACTGACTGAAAATACTGCAGCTACCACAATAAACTGCCTGCCTGTCAGTATATTAGGAAGAGAAAAACAGGAACGGCTCTAGCTAAACTGAATACAGTATATATATATATATATATATATATATATATATATACATTATATACAGGGCTTTTTTTCAGCAGGAATGCGGGGGAACGCAGTTCCGGCAACTCCTGGATTGATTGTACGTAATGGCAAGGGGTGCTGGGGTGTGCTGCAGGGTGTTGATGTTCACTGTTGGGAATGTATTTTTTCAGAGGGGTCTATTGTTGCTGGGGAGGTCTATTGTTGATGGTGGGGGGCCTATTGTTGCTGGGGGGGTCTTAAGTTGCTGCGGGGTCAGTTGTTGCTGAAAGAGATCTACTGTTGGGAGAGGGGTCTATTGTTGATGGCAGCCAGAAAATCTATTAAAGTTGACTGTGCGGAGATCTATTGATGCTGCCGGGAGTCTATTGTTGCTGGAAGGGAATTTTGTTGTGGGTGGTCCATTGTTGTTAGGGGGATCTATTGTTGCTGGCTGCAGGGGATCTATTTTACTGTTTTTCTTGATATCATTACCAAATTCCATACAAATGACTTAACACCACAAAATGATACTTGGTTCTATATTGTCTAAAAGGGGCGGTACTGGGAGGTGGGTAGGGGTGGAGAAAAGGGGTGACTTGGAAAGGGGGAGTTCCTGCACCTATTGTCTGAGAAAAAAATCCCTGAGTATATATCCACTTGTTCCCGCCCACTGTCAATTGACGGCGGGCGGAGGACACTCTCGTTCTGGGAGGACGTCATATGACGTCCTCCCTTTAAAACGAGCTAGGAGGCGCGCACGCGCGCCCGCTGCGTTCCCAAGGCCCCGATGCGCGTGCCCGGCGGCCGCGATTGCCGCCGAGCACCCGCGATTGCCCGAGAAACGAGCAGGAAAGTGGATCTCTGTGTGTAAACACAGAGATCCACGTCCTGTGAGGGAGAGGAGACTGATGGTGTGTACCTTGTACATAGGGACAACCATCGGTCACCTCCCCCAGTCATTCCCCTCCCCCCACAGTAAGAACACATTGAGGGAACATATTTAACCCCTTCCCGCCCCCTAGTGGTTAACCCCTTCCCTGCCAATCACATTTATACAGTAATCAATGCATTTTTATAGCAGGGATCGCTGTATAAATGTGAATGGTCCCAAAAATGTGTCAAAAGTGTCCAATGTGTCCGCCGCAATATCGCAGTCACAATAAAAATCGCAGATCGCCGCCATTACTAATAAAAAAAAAAAATGCTATAAATCTATCCCCTATTTTGTAGACGCTATAACTTTTGCGCAAACCGATCAATACGCGCTTATTGCGATTTTTTTTTTTTTACCAAAAATATGTAGAAGAATACGTATCAGCCTAAACTGAGGAAAATTTTATTTGAAAAAAAAAATGGGTATTTATTATAGCAAAAAGTAAAAAATAGTGTTTTTTTTTTCAAACTGGACGCTCTTCTTTTGTTTATAGCGCAAAAAATAAAAACCGCAGAGGTGATCAAATACCACCAAAAGAAAGCTCTATTTGTGGTAAAAAAAGGACGCAAATTTCGTTTGGGAGCCACGTCGCACGACCGCGCAATTGTCATTCAAAGTGTAACAGCGCTGAAAGCTGAAAAATGGCTTGGGCAGGAAGGGGGTTTTCGTGCACAGTAGGGAAGTGGATATATATGTAGTGGGTATTTGAATTTAAGGGAGGCATCTGGGTGGTAGTGTGACCCAGATGCACTGATTGTTAGGGAATCTGAGACCTTTTATGGTTCTTGGAGGACTCTGGTGATGTGAGGTTCCCTGCGGCCTGCAGGTGGCGTTGTCACCCTGGGCCAGAGTTGAACCCACACCGCAAGACTGTGCCTTTTTGTCCTTTCCTGGCGCTTGTACGGCGGGGTGGGGAACCTGCTGTGACACAAAGGGAGAGGAGATAAAAGGGGCAGACGCCCTTACCACGGGGTTCAGAGTTCGGAGTCAGAGGACGCTGCTGCGCCCAGGCACCTTCAGCCTGGGTGCTGGCGTTCCGGAGTTCCGGGCCCAGGTGCCCTTGACCTGGCCGGAGCGGGAGATGGAGTCCATCCCAGGCACCTTTAGCCTGGGGTGAGGTACTATGGCGGAAGCCTGGAACTCAGTACCTTCGACTGAGTTCCGCGAGGGTGGAGGAATCCGAGGGGGCCCTAACTCCTTGGGTGCCCGTGTCTGAGACGAGGAGGCCGGTGAGCGGAAATTCTCCGGAGAGTCCGGCGCAGCATTTTCTGGTGACGGAGAGGCCTCCGGCAACTGTCTTGGACGGATGTCTTCCCTCTGATAGCGGCTACCAGTGACGGTGCGTCCATAGAGGGCGCCAGGGCGCCGCCCCCTCTCGCTCCCGCACCGCCACTGAAAGACAATACACAGATTCATGCATTGCATGAATCTGTGTATTGTCACCGCTGCCGCACGGCCCACTATACATATGGCCGGCCTCCTGGTGAGCGCCGGCCATATGAATTAGAGCGGCGGCCGGCGGTGGGTGTAACTTGGAAGTGCCTATCAGAGTCAGCGGCTCTGATAGGCTTTCCGAATACAGCTCTCACGCTGCATTCGGCTTCCAAAAACTCCTCCCAGGTACGCACGGGGGTGCGTTCCTGGAAGAAGACTGTGTTCAGGTTTCAGCCAATCAGGTTCACCGGATCTGGTTACCAGTAACCTGATTGGCTGAAGCGACATCGAGGGCGGGAGAACACATCGAGGACGGCGCGGACCGAGGAAGGTAAGTGCAGGGCTGGGGGGGGACAGGCTGCATTTGGGGGACAAACTGGCTGAATATGGGGCACAAACTGGCTGAATATGGGGGACAAACTGGCTGCATTTGAGGGGAACTGGCTGAATATGGGGGACAAACTGGCTGAATATGGGGGGAACTGGCTGAATATGGGGGACAAACTGGCTGAATATGGGGGGAACTGGCTGAATATGGGGGACAAACTGGCTGAATATGGGGGGAACTGGCTGTATATGGGGGACAAACTGGCTGAATATGGGGGGAACTGGCTGTATATGGGGGACACGCTGGCTGCATTTGGGGGGAACTGGCTGTATATGGGGGACAAACTGGCTGCATTTGGGGGGAATTGGCTGTATATGGTGGACAAACTGGCTGCATTTGGGGGAACTGGCTGTATATGGGGGACAAACTGGCTGCATTTGGGGGGAACTTGCTGTATATGGGGGACACGCTGGCTGCATTTGGGGGGAACTGGCTGTATATGGGGGACAAACTGGCTGCATTTGGGGGAACTGGCTGTATATGGGGGACAAACTGGCTGCATTTGGGGGGAACTGGCTGTATATGGGGGGGAACTGGCTGCATTTGGGGGGAACTGGCTGTATATGGGGACAAACTGGCTGTATATGGGGGCACACTGGCTATATATATGGGGACACACTGGCTGTATATGGGGGCACACTGGCTATATATATGGGGACAAACTGGCTGTATATGGGGCACACTGGCTATATATATATATATGGGGGCACACTGGCTGTATATGGGGGCACACTGGCTGTATATGGGGGCACACTGGCTGTATATATATATATATATATATATATATATATATGGGGGCACACTGGCTGTATATGGAAACAAACTGGCTGTATTTGAGGGGGCAAACTGGTGGCGTTTGGGCACAGTGGCTGCGTTTAACTGGCTGAATATGGGGGGAACTGGCTGAATATGGGGGACAACTGGCTGAATATGGGGGGAACTGGCTGTATATGGGGGACAAACTGGCTGAATATGGGGGGAACTGGCTGTATATGGGGGACACGCTGGCTGCATTTGGGGGGAACTGGCTGTATATGGGGGACAAACTGGCTGCATTTGGGGGGAATTGGCTGTATATGGGGGACAAACTGGCTGCATTTGGGGGAACTGGCTGTATATGGGGGACAAACTGGCTGCATTTGGGGGGAACTGGCTGTATATGGGGGACACGCTGGCTGCATTTGGGGGGAACTGGCTGTATATGGGGGACAAACTGGCTGCATTTGGGGGAACTGGCTGTATATGGGGGACAAACTGGCTGCATTTGGGGGGAACTGGCTGTATATGGGGGGGAACAGGCTGCATTTGGGGGGAACTGGCTGTATATGGGGACAAACTGGCTGTATATGGGGGCACACTGGCTATATATATGGGGACACACTGGCTGTATATGGGGGCACACTGGCTATATATATGGGGACAAACTGGCTGTATATGGGGGCACACTGGCTATATATATATATGGGGGCACACTGGCTGTATATGGGGGCACACTGGCTGTATATGGGGGCACACTGGCTGTATATATATATATATATATATATATATATATATGGGGGCACACTGGCTGTATATGGAAACAAACTGGCTGTATTTGAGGGGGAAAACTGGTGGTGTTTGGGCACAGTGGCTGCGTTTAATGGGCACAGTGGCGGCAATTGATTTTTATTTTTTTTTCAGTTTGTTTGCGCCCCCCCCAAAAATTTTGAGCACCAGCCGCCACTGGCAGCTACGTTAGCAAAGGTAATCCATGTTCTGTTCTATATAGTCAGTGGCAGTGACTATGCGCCATTGGTGACACCACAGTGGTTAGCTCTATCTTAAAGGATTGTGCCTTGACCTACTCCCCACAAATACTGAAGTGTTATATGGGTCTCAACCTGTCTGTGCTGTATGACTATTTATTGGGAAGAATAAATACGAGTTGGACCTTTTCAGTGTGTGGAACTCTGGTTACTGGAAGCAAAGGGAGTCATTTCAGAGAAAGGATCTGACCCTGAGACATATATACCAAACCCGATAGTTCTGGCTTTCACCTCTATACCCTCTGGAGGACATGGGCCGTGGTGTATCGCATCCCTCCCCCCAGTACTAACCCCCAGACGAGACAAATAAGCCGAGAATGAGAAGGGGTGAGAGGGGTGAGGTCTCTACACATGGGGGCATCGTGTCTGGGATGTGTATTGTGTCTGAATTTGAACTTTGCTGTCCGGAGGAGTTCCGAGTAGGTCGGCCATATTGGCCAACGCGCCACGAGGCAAACCATAGCTGCGCAGTTCGTGGGCGGGAAGAAGAGAAAGCCCGCGAACAAATGCAGGGTATGGGAGGAGTCTGGCCATGTGGAAGGACACACGTGGAGATTCCGGCGCGAAGGGGTCAGTGTGCATTGGAGCAGCAGCCAGTCAGGATGACTTCAAATACTCCGTGTATTTCTGTTCCTTCCATCACGGAGATGACTTCTCTTGCTGCCCCGATCACGGATACAGGAATAAGACTAAGGCCTCCCGGGGGCGTTTGGCTCTGTATACCTGCAGAGACATAGAGGCCCTCGGTGTGATCTGTCCCGGCTGTTCGGGACTGGTGGTCCACTTGAAGCCGTTCGGGTGATGTGAGGTCTGCAAGGAATTCCTCTTCGAGGTGGAGCCATCTACAGAAAGGCCTTGTGCCTTCCACCTCAACTACCTCACAGTTACTGCCACTCCGGAGGGAGAGATCGATGCCTATGCGATTCCTGCGCGCATTGACCAGGGCGAAGTGACTGCCCCAGCGGAAAGTGAAAGAGAAAAATCCGAGGATGCTGCCTCGGTCACCACAAGCTCCCTGCTCATACAACCGAAGAGGAAAGTCGACCTAGTGAAGGCGTCCTGCGGTCGTGGAAGAGCTTCGCCCCGTCGCTTGCCTGGCCTGGATGGATCCGGAGTGAAGAGCCCTGGACATCCCTGTTCTTCTGAAGGTCCAGGTGAGCCAGGGGTTGGGACTGTGTGTGTGGTTGGAGGTGTTGGCAGCCCAGAGTCGGTGGGGGCCGTTAAGGGGAGTGTTTCCGTGTCTACTGGGAATTACTTGCCTGCAGAGTGTTATGACACCTCCGACCTAGAGTCGCTATCTGATGCCGATGATGATGGAGAGATAGATGAAATCTTCCACAAGAAGGGATGGGACAAGATGCCGTTACCCTCGTCCCGTGTCTCAAGGGACCCACATATGTCCATTGGGGATAGTACACCCCGGGTTGAGGCCTCGGAGCCTGGGGAAGAATCTGGTCCTCTGTCTGTGATCCCACTTCTTGAGCCAGCGGCTGTTTTACCTGCTCCTGTTGCGGGAGTGCAACGCGCATCACTGCGGGCTCCTAGGCCCAAATCTACCGAGGTAGTGAAAATACCTCGTCACCCTGAATCAATCGTTTTGTCTGAAGAAGGAGACCGGTGCCACAATGCCACCTTTGGCCAGGCTGCAGCGTCTCTGTTGCCAGAAGGTTGCCAGTGAATATCGGTGGGAATACCCGTATTTACCCCGAGAATTGCTCTATGAGGTGGAGGTTTTTCGGCAGCGGTGGTACAATGACTTTGTTTGGACAAAGCTTAAGGTACCTCACGCACGCCGATACCTCTCGTGTTCCCCTACAGTTACAAAAAAATTCAAGGACTGTAAGGCGTAGTGGATGTTGGGGAGGCACATCCATGTTGACAGGGTGATTATCTGTTGAAAGGATGGAGGGAACATTGAGTACCATGTGGAGGCCTTTGACAAGCATTTAAAGCCTGTGTTCCTGCCGCACCCAAAGTTCTACTTCTAGGGGAAAGAGACTCCTTTGCCTTTTCTTTTATTGCTGAACTTTCCAGAAGTATGTGCTGGAACACAGGGACTCTGCCCTATATTTTTCTGGGTGTTGTACTCTTAGGAGAAATGGGAACTGTTGTTGTTTGTTCTCTTTTCCTCCTTCCATCAGAAAAAATCTGTGACTTTGGGGCATAGCCAGCATAGGGCCACAGTAAAGAGAGAAAAGTTCATCTGGATAGATAAGTGTCTTTACCGCGGCATTACCACCAGGTAGCGGTGTTGCGTAATGATTGTTTGTTTTTTGTACACTATGCATCATGCTCATTGAGACGAATGGGTTTCTCCTTGGAGAGACCCATTCATTTCAAGCAAACACATACATGATGTTAGGATGTGTGTTTTCTTTTTCTTCCCTCTGCAGGAGACTCATCTATCAAGGCTGCTGAGAATGGGGTGGTCCTTAGATAGCCAGGGGGTGGGAGAGATGTAAATGTGTGAAATTATTTAAAGTATTTTTATGCCAAGTTCCTGTTTTTTTTTTGTGTATTCCTCTTTCGCTTTCCCATTTTAGGTCCTGGCACAATTCCTGGTTAAATTGTTGAGTTTGGTTTTATGTGAACGTTTGTCTCTGGGTCGAACTTATGATACCACTCCTTGGGAGACATGGGTTTGCACCAGACACTGGGGACCAGTGTCAAATCACTAGTGGGAGAGTGTAGCGAGTATTTGAATTTAGGGGAGGCATCTGGGTGGTAGTGTAACCCAGAAGCACTGATTGTTAGGGAATCTGAGACCTTTTATGGTTCTTGGAGGACTCTGGTGGTGTGAGGTTCCCTGCGGCCTGCAGGTGGCATTGTCACCCTGGGCCGGAGTTGAACCCACACCGCAAGACTGTGCCTTTTTGTCCTTTCCTGGTGCTTGTACGGCGGGGCGGGGAACCCGCTGTGACGCAAAGGGAGAGGAGATAAAAGGGGCGGACACCCTTACCACGGGGTTCAGAGTTCGGAGTCAGAGGACGCGGCCGCGCCCAGGCACCTTCAGCCTGGGTGCTGGCGTTCCGGAGTTCCGGGCCCAGGTGCCCTTGACCTGGCCGGAGCGGGAGATGGAGTCCATCCCAGGTACCTTTAGCCTGGGGTGAGGTACTATGGCGGAAGCCTGGAACTCAGTACCTTCGACTGAGTTCCGCGAGGGTGGAGGAATCCGAGGGGGCCCTAACTCCTTGGGTGCCCGTGTCTGAGACGAGGAGGCCGGTGAGCGGAACTTCTCCGGAGAGTCCGGCGCAGCATTTGCTGGTGACGGAGAGGCCTCCGGTAACTGTCTTGGACGGATGTCTTCCCTCTGATAGGGGCTACGTTAGCGAAGGTAATCCATGTTCTGTTCTATATAGTCAGTGGCAGTGACTATGCGCCATTGGTGACACCACAGTGGTTAACTCTATCTTAAAGGATTGTGCCTTGACCTACTACCCACAAATACTGAAGTGTTATATGGGTCTCAACCTGTCTGTGCTGTATGACTATTTATTGGGAAGAATAAATACGAGTTGGACCTTTTCAGTGTGTGGAACTCTGGTTACTGGAAGCAAAGGGAGTCATTTCAGAGAAAGGATCTGACCCTGAGACATATATACCAAGCCCGGTAGTTCTGGCTTTCACCTCTATACCCTCTGGAGGACATGGGCCGTGGTGTATCGCATCCCTCCCCCCAGTACTAACCCCTAGACGAGACAAATAAGCCGTGAATGAGAAGGGGTGAGAGGGTTGAGGTCGCTACATATATATACAACACCTGGGATGCATAAATATACTGCATACACTGTAACGGCAGCTAACTGACTCACCTGCCTGCTCTATCTCTCTCAGCACCCGGAACACACTATACAAGGCTGACACGCAAGCAGCCTTATATAGTGTGGGGTGTGTACTAAACCCCCTGAGACATAATTGGCCAAAGGCACCCTGCCTTTGGCCAATTATGGCTCTCTGTTCTTACAGTGCTGTGATTGGCCAAAGCATGCGGGTTATAGTGCATGCTTGGCCAATCATCAGCCAGCAATGCACTGCGATGCCGCAGTGAATTATGGCCGTGACGCCAGTTGCCAGTCAGCCCCTGCTCAAGGGACACAATGTTTACAGAGTTTTATGCTATAGTGAACCAGTAGTCTGAGCATTGTTTTCTGGAGAGGATATAGGGGGAATTTAGTATTGTTAGTCTTATCAAACTTGGTAGGGGGAGAATAAAGTATTATTTTTATTTTATGTTGTGGTATAGTTTCAGAAATGTTCCTATTTTAAATGCATGTGACATCATATTATTTTATTCACTACTTAAAATGTAGTAAAAATATTAGTATTACTTTAAAGTCACCTTTATAAAAGCATAACCAGCTCCATTATCTGTGATTGTAAGACCCAGAGCATCTTCTGTCTTGGTGATTTCCACCTCTTTTGTCTCTCCTCTAACATGTGCAAAGATAAAGTCTTCCAGACCAATCTGACCACCAAGAAGCTTCTGCATGTCCACTTTGTGTGTATTCAATGTACAAAACAAGATCTGTGTAAGAAAAAAAAGATATCCTGAAACCTTAACAGATATAATGTAATATAAATATAAAAATATTAAACTTTCATTCGCTACATAATCTGGCAAAGCTTGCCCATTAGTTCATCACTACTGCTGTAAATAATTGGATTTTTTCTACATACTTACAGTACCTGTAAAATCAATTTCTTGGAGTACATCATGGGACACAGAGTAGGCTATATACTGTACTTAACTATCTGGGTTATGTGCCACCTATTGGTTGAATAGACACTGACAGGTCAATCAAACAGGGTCCTAACCTATATAACCCCTCCTACACATGAAGTACTTCAGTTTTGTAGCAAGCAATACATTTCCAGAAAAGAGGGGAGGGACCTCTGTGTCCAGTGATGTACTCCAAGAAATGGAATTTACAGGTAAGCAGGCCCGGACTGGCCATAGGGCCATACGCCCGGTGGGCCGCGACGGCCCGTGGGCCGCCGGGCCGCATGTCACGTCTCCCCCCAGTGTACTCTCAGCTGCGGGGCGGAGCCGCACTTGAGTGACACCCGTCGGCACATCAGGGGGCCAGGACCTGCAACGATCCCCTTCTCTCTCGCACGGTGGCCATGGCTCTGATGTTCTGATCAGTCTCGGCTCAGCTGTCTCACACAGCCGAGCAGAGTGAAGCCGCCTTCCCCTCCTCTATGTCTACACATGCAGTCCCGTGCTGATCTGAGGTACATTATGGGTCTGAAGGGGGGGTCTACATTGTAGGGGGGGTTCTGTATTGTAGGGGTGGTCTGAAATGTAGGGGGTTCTGTATTGTAGGAGGGTCTGTAATGTAGGGGGGTTCTGTATTGTAGAGGGGGTCTGAAATGTAGGGGTGGTTCTGTATTGTAGGGGGGTTCTGTATTGTAGGGGGGTCTGTAATGTAGGGGGGTTCTGTATTGTAGGGGGGTTCTGTATTGTAGGGGGGGTCTGTAATGTAGGGGGGTTCTGTATTGTAGGGGGGTCTGAAATTTAGGGGGTTCTGTATTGTAGGGGGGTCTGAAATGTAGGGGGGTTTCTGTATTGTTGGTGGGGTCTGTATTGTAGGGGGGTCTGTAATGTAAGGGGGTTCTGTATTGTAGGGTGGGTCTGTATTGTAGGGGGTCTGTAATGTAGGGGGGGTCTGAAATGTAGGGCGGGTTCTGTATTGTAGGGGGGTCTGAAATATAGGGGGGTTCTGTATTGTAGGGGGGTCTGTAATGTAGGAGGGTTCTGTATTGTAGGCGGTCTGAAATGTGGGGGGTTTCTGTATTGTAGGTGGGGTCTGTATTGTAGGGGGTCTGTAATGTAAGGGGGTTCTGTATTGTAGGGTGGGTCTGTATTGTAGGGGGGTCTGTATTGTAGGGGGTCTGTAATGTAGGGGGGTCTGAAATGTAGGGGGGTTCTGTATTGTAGGGGTGGTCTGTATTGTAGGGGGGGTCTGAAATATAGGGGGTTCTGTATTGTAGGGGGGTCTGTAATATAGGGAGGGTTCTGTATTGTAGGTGGTCTGAAATGTGGGGGGTTTCTGTATTGTAGGGGGGTCTGAAATGTAGGGGGGTTCTGTATTGTAGGGGGGTCTGTATTGTAGGGGGGTCTGAAATTTAGGGGGGTCTGTATTGTAGGGGGGTTCTGTATTGTAGGGGGGTCTGTGTTGTAGGGGGGTCTGTATTGTAGAGGGGGGTCTGTAATGTAAGGGGGTCTGAATTGTAGAGGGGGTCTGTAATGTAGGGGGGGTCTGTACTGTAGGGAGGGGGTCTGTACTGTAGGGAGGGGTCCTGTATTGTAGAGGGGGTCTGTAATGTAGGGGGGTCTGTAATGTAGGGGGGTCTGTATTGTAGAAGGGGTCTGTATTGCAGAGGGGGTCTGTAATGTAGGGGGGTCTTTACTGTAGGGAGGGGGGCTGCACTGTAGGGAGGGGGTCTGTACTGTAGGGAGGGGTTCTGTACTGTAGGGAGGTCTGTGTAACATGCAGGGGGTCCAGAACTGTTAGGGGGTGTCTGTGTGACAAACTGTGGGGGGCTGGCTAATGTAAAGGGGTCCAGAGGTGCAGTGCTATGCAATGTAAAGGGGTCCAGAGGTGCAGGGTGCTGTGTAATGTAAAAGGGTCCAGAGGTGCAAGGTGCTGTGTAATGTAAAGGGGTCCAGGGGTGCAGGGTGCTGTGTAATGTAAAGGGGTCCAGAGGTGCAGGGTGCTGTGTAATGTAAAGGGGTCCAGAGGTGCAGGGTGCTGTGTAATGTAAAGGGGCCAGAGGTACAGGGTGCTGTGTAATGTAAAAGGGTCCAGAGGTGCAAGGTGCTGTGTAATGTAAAGGGGCCCAGAAGTGCAGGGTGCTGTGTAATGTAAAGGGGTCCAGAGGTACAAGGTGCTGGAACCCCACATCCCATCATTAACCGCCGCCGCAAAGCGCTGCCGCCACGCCCCCCCCCCCCCTTGGGCTGCTCAGTCTAAAATGCCCGGGCCTATTTTTTGTCCCAGTCCGGGCCTGCAGGTAAGTATGTAAAAGAAAATCTAATTTTCTTTATGGTACATCATGGGACACAGAGCAGGCTATATACTTAATTACCTGGGACGTCTCAGAGCAATACCCTTAAGGGGAGGGAGACACCATCACAGAAACTGCCACCAGAGAAGGACCTACTCTGCTGTTTGTAATATGCTGAGGGCAAAGGCTGTATCTTTCGATGTTTTGACATCCACCTGGTAAAAATCCTGTGAATATATGAACCAAAGAACAAATAGTGGCCTTTTAAACCTGAGCCACTGCTGCCTGATGAAGCTCTCCCCTTGAAAATGTTTTCCCCTTTCAAACCATAGGCTTGAACAATTAACTGGCGAATCCTGAGAAATAGTTGACCCTGATGCCGCCTGCCTTTCCTGAGCTCTTCTGGCAACACAAACCAGGATTCCAGACCTGTACTGACAATTCAAGTAAATCCTAACCACTCGAACTACATCCAGAGTATGTAGCAATCTTTTCCCTTCCAATTGTGGACTAGAAAATAAGAAAAGCAAGACACTGTCCTAATTCCAGTGAAAACTAGAAAACCACTCTAGGCAAGAAAGATGGATAAGGATGCAACCTTATCTGAGGCAAAACCAAGAACAGCTCCTTACATGACAGAGCCGCCAGCTCAGACACTCTTCTTGCTGAAGCGATAGTAACCAAAGAAGCCAAAGGACTAATGGGGTTTCTTGAACTGGTTCAAAAGGTGGCTTCTGCAAGGACAGCCAAGACCCAATTCCAGTCTCAAAGATATAAGGGTGGCCTGTCTGCTTTACACACTGCATGAAGTATGAATCAAGGGGTGTGAAACAATGGTCTCTAGAAAAAATGAATAGAGACAAAATTTGACCCAGAGGCCTCGTACACACGACCGAGTTTCTCGGCAAGAACCAGCAAGAAACTTGCTGGCAGAGATGTCTTGCCGAGAAATTCGTTCGTGTGTATGGTTTCTCGTCGAGAAAACCGACAAGTAACCTCGATGAGAAAATAGAGAACCTGCTCTCTATTTTCTCATAGAGATTCTCGTCAGCCTGTTTCTCGACGAGAAAAGTGAGTGTGTGTACACTTACCTGTCCGCCGGGAAGCCCGCGCATGTTTGAAATGAATTCGACGCATGCGCGGTAGCTTCCTAGGCATAGATAGGGTATACCAAGATGGCGGCGACGGCATCGAATGTGACGAGCGCATGCTCGTCGTAGTCGATGACGTCACCGCATACACTCCATTCAAAGAACCGCGGGTTCTTTGAATCGAGTGTCTGTACACTCCGCCGGGACAAGTTTTTGGTCCAAGGATCTCGTCGAAAAAAATGACGTGTTTTTTTCGACGAGAAACTCGGTCGTGTGTACGAGGCCTCAATGCTACTTAAGACTATTCTCAAATTACTATGTCAGTGTACCAAGCCCTCCTGGGCTAATTCAGCTAACCCTAATATCAGTGTTACCACCTCCCCCGGGAAAGATGTGGCAGTAGTTAGACAGAGGGTAGGTGTAAATTAGGGATGACTGGTCTCTAAAGTGTTACCAGTGCATCTACCCCTATTGCCAGTGGAACACAACTTATCCAACTTGTTGGAAAACCTGGAAATGAGTACAGCCACCCGCAAGTGTTCCTCAACACTGGCAGATTGCTGAAAACGGTATTAGTCGCTGACGACTGGAAAAAAAACCCTGCCAGTTTTCTATACCTGGAATATGCACTGGCGACAGAGACAGGAACCTGCTGTTCTGCCCCAGACAGAATGTGGTTCACCTTCCTGAGCCGCCTGACTCTTGGTGCCACCCTGGTAGTTGATATATGCCACTGTTGTGGCATTGTCGGACTGAACCTGCAACTGGTTCGTCCAATAATCCAGAGTAATGCCGCGTACACACGATCATTTTTCCCGTCGGGAAAATTTAAATTTTTCCCTTTGGACGAGAAAAACGATCGTCTGTGGGCTTTTTGCCGTTTTTCCCAACGGGAAAAACGGCATTAGTCACGATGAGAAAAATTAGAACATGCTCTAATTTTTCTCGTCGTGATTCCTGTCATTTTTTTCCGCGGCAGTTTTCCCATAGGGAAACACTGCCGCGGAGCCTACACACGGTAGTTTTTCTCGTCAAGAGAAAAAATGACGGGAAAAACGGCCGTGTGTGGGGGAACAAGCCGTTCCCTCGTTTTTCCTGTCGTGATTCACAGCGGTGTTTTCACCGCCGTGAATCACGATCGTGTGTACGCGGCATTATGCCGCGTACACATGACCATTTTTAATGACGAGAAAAATGAAATTTTTTAAAATGGTCATTAAAAATGATCGTGTGTGGGCTTTCCAGCAGTTTTCCCCACGAGAAAAACGCAGAGAATCACGACGAGAAAAATTGGAACATGCTCTAATTTTTCATGTCGTTTTTTACATCGTCGTTTTTCTCGTCATGAAAAACGGCCGTGTTTGGGCTTTAACGACGTGAAAAAAAATGCGCATGCTCAGAATCAAGTATGAGACGGGAGCGCTCGTTCTGGTAAAACTAGCGTTTGTAATGGAGATAGCACATTCATCACGCTGTAACGGACTGAAAAGCACGAGGCTGAAAAGCGCGAATCGTCGCTCAACAAACTTTACTAACATGAAGGGTGGCGCCATCCGAATGGAACTTCCCCTTTATAGTGCCGTCGTACGGGTTGTACGACGGCACTATAAAGGGGAAGGCAAGGCAGGCTTGAGAGGAAACACGAAAAATCACGTCGAGAAAAATGCAGTTTTTTTCAATGACATTAAAAACAGTCGTGTGTACGCGGCATAAGGTGTACTGCCGAAGTTCTAAGATATTGATGGGCAGTATTCTCTCCTGCAGAGACCAAGTGCTCTGAACTATAGCTACCTCAGCCTCCAAACCAACTGGAGATACTGGCATCAGAGTTTATTATTTTCCATATCACTAAAAGGAAAAATTTCCCCTTCACATTCCGAATAATCATCCACCAATTTGTGCTCTGCAATATCCCGGGAACAGAGCCCTACGGCAATCCAATGCTTGGACCTTCATATTCCGGACTAGGGATGGTCCAGATGTTCAAGTCGAACGTAAATGCATTGACGGCTGCTGATTGGCCAAAGCATGCACCTGACCTGCATGCTTTGGCAAATCACAGTGCGATCTGCTGTGAGAGCTATGATTGGCCAAAGGCAGGGTGCTAAGTCCACGCCCCACACTATATAAGGCTGCTGTATACACGGCGGCCGTATATAGTGAATGAATGGAGATTAGGCAGGTAGTGTATTGTAGTGTGCAGTCAGTTAGTGTAGTATATAGCGTATTTATCGGCGTATAACACGCGCCAGCGTTTAACACGCACCCCAATTTAAGAGGGAAGTTTCAGGAGAAATGAAGGATGGGATGTTCCCCCAGTTGGGTTTTTGGGCAGCTGGATTCAAGAATTAGCAACAATGTATGTATAAAAGGGATTGTTTATTAAAATGAAAATAGTCAAATAGCAAGTTAAGATATGAGCTCTGGTAACATGTAATAAAAGTACTACACAATTGCAAACACTAAAAATTGTCATACAGCTTGACACATTGTATATCAAAGCATGTGGCAATTCCTAACGCGTTTCACTTTCAACCCTTTTCACGGGTCTTCTTCAGAGGTTTCGGTGTTGCTATAAGAGAGTATACATAGTAAATTTCAAAGGTTCCCACCTAAGTGGTACAAAAATTAATTTTTTTTTTTTATATATATATATATAAATAACATAATCACCAATTTGTTGTGTGCAGACATTGGATACTTTTTACCAGAGTTTCCACTAGGAGATGCCCCCATGGACTTCCAAAATGACCTCCTGGCCGTGTAGGTTCCCCACGTGCCGGAACGCCGCTGAAAGAATTTGCAGCTTACAAGAATTCACCACATGGGATGAGAATCCCCAAAGGGGAAAGACGCAGGAAGGAGCTGACACCTGCGGCAAAGCATTAACAGCATAAATACACAGTGCCTAGCATTGTGTCATTCATATAATAAAGTTTTAGTGTGTTGAGCAGACAGATAATCATTCCCCTTTGAAGGGGTATACTACCTAATTATTCATGTATGTAGTAATGTTTATGCATGTTAATTAATTGATTATTTGATTGTTGTTCAAAAAATCATGAAGTGTTATAGCTTAAGTGCCAATTTTAATTAATTAAAAGGTAGGATCAAAATATTATTTTAGTATTGGTGTTTAAAGTGGTTGTAAACCCACTTTTTAAACAAAGACCTACAGGTAAGCCTAGATTAAGGCTTACCTGTAGGTGCATGAAATATCTCCTTAACCTACACGGTTAAGGAGATATTTGTATGTAAATGCGGCGACGCTGACGTCACCCCATTCACAAATTCGGCTAGGTCGCAACATTCGACGACGTAGCCGAATTTGACAGCTCACGCGCGCATGCGCGGAGTCACGTCTTCGCCGCTCCGGCCAATCACAGCTCCGGAGCGGCGCTGTGATTGGCTGCAGCGGCGATACCCGGAAGTAACATTCCGGCTATCGCCGCAGCGATGGATGCGGCTAGAGGAGGGACACGGACGACTTCGGGGGCCCCGATCGAAGGTAAGTGGTACATAATGAGCTAGTATGCTAGTCATACTAGCTCATTATAGCTTTGTCTTGCAGGTTAGAAAAAAAAAAACGACAAAAGGGTTTACAACCACTTTAATGGATTAAAGATGTCAGTATATAACATTATAGTGAATGAAATATATGAATAATGTGATGGGTGTGGTGGATGTAGTGCTGTGTGTATTGTAGAGAGAAGTGGTGGAGATAAAACAAAAAACAAAACACAAAAAACAGAATAGCGTGAATGTGTGTGAAATGGGAATGCGATACACGTATGAAATTAGACTAGTGAGTGTGTGAAAAGGGTTACAAGAAAATATGAATGTGAATGACCCCCCCCCCCCTCCCCCCAAGACCTCTCTACTCCCCAGGAATCTCTACATGCAGTTCCTCCCCCCCGCCCCCACCCCCCCCTTCCCATTGTATATGTTGTGCCACAATGGCAGAAAAAAACCCTAAACAAAAACCCCAAAGTGTGGCGTGATGCATGTGCAAAAAAAAAGAGAGCTTGCTAGCTTACAATAAAAGCATCTTGCAAGACAAAGAAGTCAAATTCTGGCGTGACAAAGTCGCCTTTTCAGAGGAACGTGCATATAGATGGGGGTGGTGGTGATGTGATGCTAAAATGCTAAATGTGAACATATTACCTTAACAGTATTGGAGTAGGCAACAATTCCAAATGGACACGAGCTCTATACCGAAGTACACCCTCGGATGTAATAATCTAATTGCAGTATATGCCGATAGTTCTATGATAAAAATAATCAAAAATTGTAATGTGTTTAAAAAAAGGGAAAAATTCCAAAAGGAATTGAATGAAGTGCCCATAGTTGGGATCTTTGAATCGTAATGGTGTGCTTACCCCAAAGGATTGTCTGACTGCTCGCACTGGGATGCAGAGGATCATCTGAAGGATCACTCTGCATCAGAAAGACTATATAATGGGTTTTAAATTACTTTAATTGAATGCTGGGCTTGCCGCTTCAGGTCCTCCCCCACCTGATGTGTCTTACCAAATTAGGGGTCATCTGGGCCGCAATGGGCGGCGTTCCGGTCGTGAGTTCCTCGGCATCTGTGAAGGGCGGAAGTCCCCGACCACTGCCGTTGCTTCCGCCGTAACTACGTGGTGTAGTGGCGTCACGCGCACGCACGGCGATCCCGCGCATGCGCGGATGGCACAAGAACACCCGGGAGCAATCGCAGATGCCGCCCAGCAAGGAGATTGCTCACATGGTGGACAGACCTGCTGCCACCCATTGGAGCATTTAGGGAAGCACAGGGCCCTGCGCCTCCCTCCCCCTGCTGGAGAAGCTGCAAACTTGTTGTATCAGCGGCTCCATTACGGGGATCACAGCCAACCAGGGGTGAATGGGAAAACCTGGGGCAGACTAGGGAAAAAGAAAATAACATTGCCATGGATTAATTACTACATTTCGATCATATGAGCCCATGGAAATTACATTGGGCAATTAACCTTAATAAAACATGCATTGTTTATTGTTCCATATTATATTATCTAAAAAGATATTAAGAGCATAAAGGAAAAAAGGGGTAAGTCAAATCAAACAGATACAACACATGATTATGAGAACATTATGGTGTAATCCCCATATGGGGGAAAGGGGAAAAGAGAGGAGCAGTGGGAGGAAAAAACAGACAAGGCAAAGTTAATTCTTAATTTCAGGTGGTTTTAGTTTTTTTTTAAATCCTAAAGCTTTATTGAGTTTTTCCTGAAGCAAATCCTTTCAAAAAAGGAGCAAAGGATAGAGAATCATTTAGCCCTGGGAAAATGGTAGCCTGCAGTCTAAAGATCCACCTTTGCTCATGTTGAAGCAAAATTTTGTTCCAATCGCCTCCTCTTTCGGGAATATGAATACGATCGAGTGCGACAAATGAAACTCTAGGTACTTTGTAATCATGTTTTATTACAGCATGTCTTCCGATAGGAAGATATCGATTGCCAATCTCCATGCTGTATGTATGCTTGGATACACGTCGCCAAAGTTCTTGCTTAGTCTTACCCACGTAAAACGCTCCACACTCACACTCCATCAAATAAACCACGCCACGCGTTTGGCAATTGGTGAAGTGTGAGGGTTTGAACATCTCTCCATTGGGGAGACGAAAAATCTTTTCCCTTCTCATGAGTGGGCAGTGCGAACAATGTCCACACTGGAAAGTGCCAAAGGCTGGACAATGTGTGTCTCTTTTTTGAGCACTTTTGTACTCGCTCTGAACCAAAAGGTCTTTAATAGAAGTTGCACGTTTGTAAATAATAGAAGGATAATCAGGGACAAATCTATTAAGTTTAGGATCATCGGTGAGTATGGTCCAATGTTTATGTATTATGTCCCTTATTGCATCATGCTGTCACGAGAACGGCGTAATGATTCTAATTTGTTCTGAATTGTAGTCTTTTTTGGCTTTTTGATGAAATAAAAGTTCTAATCTAGATTTTTTGATCACTTTATTGTGGGCTTTGCGTAAGCATGATCTGCCATAGCCTCTTGCTAGAAGTCTGGTCTGGAGTTGTCCAGCTTCCTCATAGAAGAGAGTGTCATTTGAACAATTGCGCCGAAGGCGCAAGTATTGTCCGTAAGGTATGGAATTTTTTAAAGGGGTAGGATGAAAGCTATCAGCATGAAGCACTGTGTTTCCAGCAGTGTTTTTTCGAAACAGGGTGCTGCATAGGTATACTCCTGAATCGACAAAAAGTCGAACATCCAAAAAGGTGATGCTTTGTTTATCATGAGTCATCGTAAATTTTAGATTGTAACCATTTTGGTTTAAACAATCAAAAAATCGTAAAAGTACATCTTCTGGTCCCTCCCAGACGACGAGGACGTCGTTGATATATCGTCGCCACACTTTAATGTGGTTCACATATTTGACGAGGTCCTCGTCGCCTAGGAGCTGTTCCTCCCACTCCCCCAGGTACAAATTGGCGTAGGATGGGGCACAACAAGTCCCCATCGCTACGCCCTGTACCTGGAGGAAGTGGGAGTCATTAAAAGAAAAAAAGTTGTGATGAAGTATATAATGCAGGCTGTCGAGTAGAAAACCATTCAGTCCCCGATCGTGTAAGGTGCCATGATCGAGGACCCTCCGCACAGCAGCCAAACCCTTGGAGTGGGGAATGCTGCTGTACAGGGCCTCGACATCGATGGCAACAAGGATCGACTGATCCGAAATGGCTATTCCCTCGACAATCTGCAAAAGATGGATCGTATCCTTTACAAAGGATGGGAGTGACAAGACGTAAGGTTGCAGGTAAGTGTCAATGACACGACTTAAGTTTTCAGAAATAGATCCGTTCCCGGAGACTATAGGTCTCCCGGGTGTGGGTCTCTGTTGCTTATGATTTTTGGGTAAGCAATAAAAAGTGGCTGTTTTGGGGTGTTTGGTTCTAACAAACTCGTACAGATCTCTCGATATGATCTTATTTGTGAAGGCTTGGTCTACTAATAAGTAGAACTCAGTGTAGTACTGATCAATGCATTGAGTAGACATGGTTCGATACCACTCTATGTTGTCTAGAATGTGTTCGCACATCATTGTGTAATCACAATTGTCCATAAGGACAACATTTCCCCCCTTATCTGAGGGTTTCACCACTAATTTTGTGTTTTTACACAGGGCAGATAGATTCTGAGAAGTATTTTTAGTGCGGGGTAATTTACTAAGATCTCGCATGGTTTGATTTATGAAAGTTAATACGTTCGGATTGGTATTGAGAGGGGGGCATTTTTGAGAAGGTTTTTTGAATGTTTTTATAGGGTATATTGTGGATTTCTTGGCGTCATTTAGTAATGCGTCCAAGTCAATTTGATCGATTAAATCAACACAATTGTTCTCTTGGTATAAAAGGGTTAGGTCCCTTAGGGCCTTGAACTCCCTCATACTATAGTTAGAATACTCCGTTGTATCTTCCTCAATGTCATTCTTAGAGTACATACATTTAAATAGTAACTTTCGTGCAAACAGATGCAAGTCTGTAATGACTCCGAAGAGGTCAAAATTTTCCTCTGGACAAAAAGTTAGTCCGCGAGACAGAACTAGAGTCTCGTCATGAGTCAATAGATGTGATGATAAATTAATGACACTTAATGGTTGGGTTCCATCCGTACAACAAAGGGATCCAAGCCTTTCAGAACCTGTCCCCTCCTGGGCATTGAGGGGGAGCCAGGTTCCCGTGGAGAGTTTAAAGGTCTGTACGAGCTGGGTTTAGAAGAACTTGTTGATGGAATAGTATTAATTGTATTACTTGGCATGTCAGATAGACACGAATCTGACTCGCTCATAGGTTCTTTGGTTGTTGTATTAAAACCAGATTCAGAATTGGTGTCAACTGTGCGTTTTTTACTGTCTTGTTCTACTGAACCTCTGTTATTTCGATTTCTTTTTCGTTTACCTCGACCTGTTTGGGGGAGATGGGAGTCTCGACCCGAAGAAGGCCGGGGTAAAGTCTTAAGTTTTGAAGATGTGGAAGAGCCACTAGGTGGGTCACGTTTTGGATGTTTCTTGTACATTTGGGGATTAGTATTGTTCCATCTATATGCACGTTCCTCTGAAAAGGTGACTTTGTCACGCCAGAATTTGACTTCTTTGTCTTGCAAGATGCTTTTATTGTAAGCTAGCAAGCTCTCTTTTTTTTGCACATGCATCACGCCACACTTTGGGGTTTTTGTTTAGGGTTTTTTTCTGCCATTGTGGCACAACATATACAATGGGAAGGGGGGGGGGGTGGGGGCGGGGGGGGAGGAACTGCATGTAGAGATTCCTGGGGAGTAGAGAGGTCTTGGGGGGAGGGGGGGGTCATTCACATTCATATTTTCTTGTAACCCTTTTCACACACTCACTAGTCTAATTTCATACATGTATCACATTCCCATTTCACACACATTCACACTATTCTGTTTTTTGTGTTTTGTTTTATCTCCACCACTTCTCTCTACAATACACACAGCACTACATCCACCACACCCATCACATTATTCATATATTTCATTCACTATAATGTTATATAATGACATCTTTAATCCATTAAACACCAATACTAAAATAATATTTTGATCCTACCTTTTAATTAATTAAAATTGGCACTTAAGCTATAACACTCATTGCTTCATGATTTTTTGAACAACAATCAAATAATCAATTAATTAACATGCATAAACATTACTACATACATAAATATTAGGTAGTATACCCCTTCAAAGGGGAATGATTATCTGTCTGCTCAACACACTAAAACTTTATTATATGAATGACACAATGCTAGGCACTGTGTATTTATGCTGTTAATGCTTTGCCGCAGATGTCAGCTCCTTCCTGTGTCTTTCCCCTTTGGGGATTCTCATCCCATGTGGTGAATTCTTGTAAGCTGCAAATTCTTTCAGCGGCGTTCCAGCACGTGGGGAACCTACACGGCCAGGAGGTCATTTTGGAAGTCCATGGGGGCATCTCCTAGTGGAAACTCTGGTAAAAAGTATCCAATGTCTGCACACAACAAATTGGTGATCATGTTATTTATATATATATATATATATATATATATAAAAAAAAATTTTTGAATTTTTGTACCACTTAGGTGGAAACCTTTGAAATTTACTATGTATACTCTCTTATAGCAACAACGAAACCTCTGAAGAAGACCCGTGAAAAGGGTTGAAACGCGTTAGAAATTGCCACATGCTTTGATATACAATGTGTCAAGCTGTATGACAATTTTTAGTGTTTGCAATTGTGTAGTACTTTTATTACATGTTACCAGAGCTCATATCTTAACTTGCTATTTGACTATTTTCATTTTAATAAACAATCCCTTTTATACATACATTGTTGCTAATTCTTGAATCCAGCTGCCCAAAAACCCCACTGGGGGAACATCCCATCCTTCAAATCACCGGGGTGAGCAGCAACATCCCTCTCCTATATGTGTCTTTCCCATTTCACTTCGTTTCAGGAAAAATAAACTTTTTTTTTAAATAAACCACTTTGAAGCAAAATAATGGTCAGTGAGCATCAATTCAGCATGATTAGTGCCCATCTGCAGCCTCAATACAGCCTGATCTGTGCCCATCTGCAGCTTCAGTGCAGCCTGATCTGCGCCCCCTGTTCGGTTTGCACCAGAACCTGCGAACAGACCTAAAGTAAACTTTAGAACCCTATTAAATACAATGGACTTAAACGTTTGAAATCAAAAGTGCTAATTATAAAGGCTAATATGCAAGTTATTGTCCTAAAAAGGGTTTGGGGACCCAGGTCCTGCCCCAGGGGACATGTATTAATGCAAAAAAAAGTTTTAAAAACTGCCATTTTTTCGGGAGCAGTGATTTTAATAATGCTTAAAGTGAAACAATAAAAGTGAAATATTCCTTTAAATTTCGTACCGGGGGGGGGGGGTGTATAGTATGCCTGTAAAGCAGCACTTGTTTCCCTTGCTTAGAACTGTCCCTGCACAAAATGTAATTTCTGAAGAAAAAAAAGTAATTTAAAAGCACTCGGGGCTATAATGAATTGTCGGCTCATGGCAATACAGAGAAAAGTCATTGATAAAAAAAATGCGTGGGGGTCGAGAGAGCACCCCCCCCCCTGAACCGTACCAGGCCACATGCCCTCAACATGGGGAGGATGTCCCCATGTTGATGGGGACAAGGGCCTCATCCCCACAACCCTTTCCCGGTGGTTGTGGGGGTCTGCGGGCAGGGGGCTTATCGTAATCTGGAAGACCCCTTTAACAAAGGGGACCCCCAGATCCCGGCCCCCCCATGTGAATTGGTAAGGGGTACATTATACCCCTACCATTTCACGAAGAAAGTGTAAAAAAAATGTAAAAAAACACACAGACACCTTGGAAAAGTCCTTTATTAAAAATAAAAAATAAAAAACCCATTCCAGCGATGTAATCCAGTGTCCTGCGGCATTCCGATGTCCAGCGCTGCAGTCTCCACTCCACACGAAACGTCATTGGCTGAGCGGACCTACACTGCGGACCCCCGCCCCCTCGTACCTCAGACCCCATCTACGTCATTGGCTGAGCAGACCTGATGGGGAACTTCCTCCGCAGTGTAGGTCCACTCAGCCAATGACATTTCGTGTGGAGTGGAGACTGCAGCGCTTGACATCGGATCGACGCAGGATACTCGATTACATCGCTGGAATGGGTTTTTTATTTTTTATTTTTTTATTTTTAATACAGGACTTTTCCAAGGTGTCTGTGTGTTTTTTTTTTATTTATTTTTTTACACTTTCTTTGTGAAATGGTAGGGGTACAATGTACCCCTTACCAATTCACATAGGGGGGGCGGGATCTGGGGGTCCCCTTTGTTAAAGGGGTCTTTCAGATTCCGATAAGCCCCCTGCCCGCAGACCCCCACAACCACCGGGCAAGGGTTGTGGGGATGAGGCCCTTGTCCCCATCAACATGGGGACATCCTCCCCATGTTGATGGCATGTGGCCTGGTATGGTTCAGGAGGGGGGGCGCTCTCTCGTCCCCCCCCCTCTTTTCCTGTGGCCTGACAGGTTGCGTGCTCGGATAAAGGGTCTGGTATGGATTTTTGGGGGGAGTCCCACGTAATTTTTTTTTTTTAAATTGTCGCAGGGTTCCCCTTAATATCCATATTAGACCTGAAGGGCCTGGTAATTGAATTTGGGGGGACCCCCATGCATTTTTTATATTTTTTATCAATGACTTTTCTCTGCATTGCCGGGAGCCGACAATTCATAATAGTGCTTTTAAATTACTTTTTTTCCTTCAGAAATTACATTTTGTGCAGGGACAGTTCTGAGCAAGGGAAACAAGCGCTGCTTTACGGGCATACTATACACACAGATTTAAAGGAATATTTCACTTTTATTGTTTCACTTTAAGCATTATTAAAATCACTGCTCCCAAAAAAACGTCCGTTTTTAAAACTTTTTTTTGCATTGATACATGTCCCCTGGGGCAGGACCCGGGTCCCCAAACACTTTTTATGACAATAACTTGCATATACAGTAAGCCTTTAAAATTGGCACTTTAGATTTCTCCCATAGACTTTTACAGGATGTTCCGCGGCTTTTCGAATTTGCTGCGAACAACCCAAATTGTTCGCTGCTCCTCACTGCAGCCTGACTAGTGCCCATATGCAGCCTTGCTCCTCACTGCAGCCAGACTAGTGCCCATCTGCAGCCTTACTCCTCACTGCAGCCTGATTAGTGCCCATCTGCAGCATTTCTCCTCACTGCAGCCTGATTAGAGCCCACCTGCAGCATTGCTCCTCACTGCAGCCTGATTAGTGCCCATCTGCAGCATTGCTCTTCACTGCAGCCTGATTAGCGCCCATTTTCAGCATTGCTCCTCACTGCAGTCTGAGTGATCAGTGTCCATCTGCAGCCTTGCCGAAATAGACAGAGCCGGATCTCCTGTGTACTCAGCTCTGCATCACGCCCAGTCCCGCCCCCTTGGCCCGGATCCTATGATAGATATAACGCCGGTCCAATACTGGGACGTCAATGCTAGAAGCCGTCCAGGGGGCTGGACTGAGCATGACTGCGAGCAGAGCTGAGTACACAGGAGATCCAGCTCTATTTCGGCGGCGCTCGTCCCCTCCTTCCCCTCGGTGGCAGCCTATATCGGCGTATAACACGCACACACGATTTTTCCCCTATTTTAAGGGGGAAAATGTGCTTGTTATACGCCAATAAATACGGTATATAAAATAGTTCACAATAAAAATCCTTAACCTGGTTCATTATGCCAATGAGATAAACACACCTTGTGTGTTTTTTTAACACTGACGCTGAAAAAGCGTTTGACAGAGTAAACTGGCGCTTCCTTTTTGAAGTACTAAAGCAGATAGGCCTGGGGGAATGTATGATCAGCTGGATCACGAGTGTTTATACTATCCCACACGCATCTGTGAAAGTGAATGGAGTCTTTTGAAAATCCTTTGCCATTTGCCATCCTTTGCCATTGCAAATGGTACACGTCAGGGGTGCCCCACCTTTACTCTTCGCTTTGTCACTCGAACCACTATTGAACAGAGTTCGTCAAAATCCAGATATTCGGGGGAGTACAGGTGGGAGGACACACACATAAGGTCTCGGCATATGCGGATGATCTCCTGTTCTCTATGTCCTGCCCACATGTATCACTCCCCAACCTAGTAGAAGAGATTGAGAAATATGGTACTCTATCTAACTTAAAAATAAACCATACTAAGTCGGAGGCCATGAGCGTAGCAGTTCCACCTTTAATACGTAACAATATTCAATCTAATTTTGGATTTAAGTGGGGGCCAGCAATTAAGTACTTGGGTACATATATGCCATCAAAAGAAAAGGTTACCTTTAAGATACATTTCCCACCAGTATATAACCTAATAAAATCGCTTCTAGATAAATGACAACACGGACTACATTCGTGGTTCGGTTGGATTAATATAATCAAAATGTGTATCCTGCCTAAAATCTTATATCTGCTTCAAGAGTTACCAATCACGATTCCAAAGACCTTTCTCCATCAGATACGTACCCTCTTTATGAAATTTATATGGATGGGGAAACGGCCTAGGATCAAACGAGATGTGTTGATGGCACCCAAGTGCTCTGGGGGGGTGGCGGTCCCCGATATAATCAAATATTATCAAGCAGTACATTTAGCAAGATTAGTGGACTGGTTTAGACATAGTGAGCTCAAACAATGGGTAGATTAGGGATGAGCCGAACACCCCCGGGTTCGGTTCGCACCAGAACCCGCGAACGGACCGAAAGTTCGCACGAACGTTAGAACCCTATTAAATACAATGGATGCGAACGTTTCGAAATCTAAAGTGCTAATTATAACGACTATTATGCATGTTATTGTCCTAAAAATGGTTTGGGTACCCGGGTTCTGCACCAGGGGACATGTATCAATGCAAAAAGAAGTTTTAAAAACGGCAGTTTTTCGGGAGCAGTCATTTTAACCACTTAAGCCCCGGACCATTTGGTAGCTAAAGGACCAGAGGTGAATTCAGAATTTTGCACTGCGCTGCTTTAACTGTAAATTGTGCGGACAAGCAATGTTGTACCCAAACGAAATTTGCGTCCTTTTCTTCCCACAAATAGAGCTTTCTTTTAATGGTATTTGATTGCCTCTGCGATTTTTATTTTTTGCGATATAAACGGAAAAAGACCGAAAATTTTGAAAAAAAATGATATTTTCTACTTTTTGTTATAAGAAAAATCGAATAAACTCAATTTTAGTCATACATTTAGGCCAAAATGTATTCAGCCACATGTCTTTAGTAAAAAAAATGTCAATAAGCGTATATTTATTGGTTTGCGCAAAAGTTATAGCATTTACAAACTAGGGTACATTTTCTGGAATTTACACAGCTTTAAATTTATGACTGCCTATCTCATTTCTTGAGGTGCTAAAATGACAGGGCAGTACAAAATCCCCCCAAATGACACTATTTTAGAAAGTAGACACCCCAAGGAAATTGCTGAGAGGCATGTTGAGCCCATTGAATATTTATTTTTTTGTCCCAAGTGATTGAATAATGACAAAAAAAAAAATTACAAAAAGTTGTCACTAAATGATATATTTCTCACACATGCCATGGTTATATGTGGAATTGCACCCCAAAATACATTCTGCTGCTTCTCCTGAGTACGGGGATACCACATGTGTGGGACTTTTTAGGAGCCTAGCCGCGTACGGGACCCCGAAAACCAATCACCGCCTTCAGGATTTCTAGGCACAAATTTTTGATTTGACTCCTCACTACCTATCACAGTTTCGAAGGCCATAAAATGTCAAAATAGCACAAAACCCCCCCCCAAATGACCCCATTTTGGAAAGTAGACACCCCAAGCTGTTTGCTGAGAGGCATGGTGAGTATTTTACAGCTATCATTTGTTTTTGAAAATGAAGAAAGAACATTTTTTTTTTTTTTTTCAATTTTCAAAACTTTGTGACAAAAAGCGAGATCTGCAAAATACTCACAATACCTCTCAGCAAATAGCTTGGGGTGTCTACTTTCCAAAATGGGGTCATTTGGGGGGGGGGTTGTGCCATCTGGGCATTCCATGGCCTCCGAAACTGTGATAGGCAGTGAGAAGTGAAATCAAAAATTTACACCCTTAGAAAGCCTGAAGGCGGTGATTGGTTTTTGGGGTCCCGTACGCGGCTAGGCTCCCAAAAAGTCTCACACATGTGGTATCCCCATACTCAGGAGAAGCAACAGAATGTATTTTGGGGTGTAATTCCACATATGCCCATGGCATGTTTGAGCAATATATCATTTAGTAAAAACTTTGTGCAAAAAAATAAATAAAAAATTGTCTTTTTTCCGCAACTTGTGTCAACATATAAAATATTCCATGGACTCGACATGCCTCTCAGTATATAGCTTGGGGTGTCTACTTTCCAAAATGGGGTCATTTGGGGGGGGGTTTGAACTGTTCTGGCATTTTATACACAACATTAGGAAGCTTACATCCACTCTTCTAACCACTTGAAGACAAAGCCCTTTTTGACACTTTTTGTTTACATGAAAACATATTTTTTTTTTGCAAGAAAATTATGTTGAACCCCCAAACATTATATATATTTTTAAAGCAAAGGCCCTACAGAATAAAATGGTGGGTGTTGCATTTTTTTTTCTACACAGTATTTGCGCAGCGATTTTTCAAACGCATTTTTTGGGGAAAAAATACACTTTTTTTAATTTTAATGCACTAAAACACACTATATTGCCCAAATGTTTGATGAAATAAAAAAGATGATCTTAGGCCGAGTACATAGATACCAAACACGACATGCTTTAAAATTTCGCACAAACGCGCATTCGCGACAAACTACATACATTTTTAAAAGCCTTTAAAAGCCTTTACAGGTTACCACGTTAGATTTACAGAGGAGGTCTACTGCTAAAATTACTGCCCTCGTTCTGACCTTCGCGGTGATACCTCACATGCATGGTGCAATTGCTGTTTACATATGACGCCAGACCGACGCTTGCGTTCGCCATTGGGCAAGAGCAGGGCAGGACAGGGGTGCTTTTTTTTTTTTTTTTTTTTTTATTATTAATTTTCCTTTTTTATCTTATTTTTAAACTGTTGCTTCCATATTTATTTATTTTTTTATCATTTTTATTGTTATCTCAGGGAATGTAAATATCCCCTATGATAGCAATAGGTAATGACAGGTACTCTTTTTTGAAAAAACTGGGGTCTATTGGACCCTAGATCTTTCCTCTGCCCTCAAAGCATCTAACCACACCAAGATCGGTGTGATAAAATGCTTTCCCAATTTCCCAATGGTGCTTTTTATATCCGGGGGGGACATTCCCTCCCACTGCTTGTAAAAGCAGTCCAGAGGCTAATTAGCCACTAGGATTGCTTTTACATGAAAGCTGGCCGCTGGCTGAAAAGAATGATACCAAGATGATACCTAAACCCACAGGCATCATTCTGGTATAAACATTCAAAGTCCAGCAACATACCAGTACATTGCTGGTCCTTGTTGGACATGTATTGTAATCTTTTTTTTCATGCAGCCTGTTGGCTGAACGAAAAAAAAAGATTGATCGGTGGGTATGCCCACCATTAGAATACCGCCCTTCATCCACCCACTTCTAATGATGGGCATACATGCACCATTTATATATGCCGAAGCATGGGGGCATCTTCCCGCAAAAGTTATGCCGCGTACACATGGTCAGACTTTTCCACGGGCAAGCCTCCGTCTGAATTTCGACCGTATGTACGCGGCATTAGGAGCAAAATCGCTCCTCCGCCCCTGCTGCCCCAATGCTTCGGCATATATGCTTTTTTTTTTTTTTAACTGTGGTGGTGAAATCACCTCCTACAGCACTGGAGTCGCAGGGATCAGTCCTGTCTCTGCGAACGCTGCAGTTATGTGTGTTGTGTTTTGCAAGTGACAGTGATCGATCGATACTGCACTTGGGTGGCCTGGGCTGGACGGAGGGGCAAAACGCAGGTGCTAGCAGGTATCTGGGCTGATCCCGCTAACACTGCGTTTTTGGGAACCCTAAACTGCTGGGGACGCTAGTAGATCTGATCAGATCAGATATTGATCTGTTCAGATACTATACCACTAAGGGGGGTGTATGCTTAACGCGTGGGTGTTAGCGCTACTGGCACTAACCTGACGCTGCCTGGGGTGTGACGCAGACCCTCTCTGACGCTAAAACCTAATTGATATCACCCGCCGGGCGATCAGGGGGTTAAACCTTTATTGGGTTATATACGGCGGGTGCCCTGACACTATAAAAAGCAAACTAACTAACCAGCGTCACCCGTAACACTTATATGATGATCACTGGTGAAAGGGTTAACTAGGGGCAATTAGGGGGTTAAAACCTTTATTAGGTAATATATGGGGGTACCTGACGCTATATAAAAACCTGACGGCGAACCTAAAAAAAAATTACTGGCTACCTATCGGCATCACCGACACTAAGACAACGATCATAAAAACGATCGCTTAGCGACAGTGGTGATAGGGGGTGAAAGGGTTACCTGGGGGGCGATCAGGGGGTTAAACCTTTATTAGATAATATATGGGGGTACCTGACGCTATAAAAACCTGCGGCGAACCTAAAAAAAATTACTGGCTACCGATCTGCATCACCGACGCTAAGACAGCGATCAGAAAAATGATCGCTTAGCGACAGTGGTGATAGGGGGTGAAAGGGTTACCTGGGGGGCGATCAAGGGGGTTAAACCTTTATTAGGTAATATATTGGGGTACCTGACGCTATAAAAACCTGCGGCGAACCTAAAAAAAATTACTGGCTACCGATCTGCATCACCGACGCTAAGACAGCGATCAGAAAAATTATCGCTTAGTGACAGTGGTGATAGGGGGTGAAAGGGTTACCTGGGGGGCGATCAAGGGGGTTAAACCTTTATTAGGTAATATATGGGGGTACCCGACGCTATAAAAACCTGCGGCGAACCTAAAAAAAATTACTGGCTACCGATCAGCATCACCGACGCTAACACATCGATCAGAAAAATGATCGCTTAGCGACGGCAGTGCTAGGGGGTGAAAGGGTTACCTGGGGGGTGATCAAGGGGGTTAAACCTTTATTAGGTAATATATGGGCGTACCCGACGCTATAAAAACCTGCGGCGAACCTAAAAAAAATTACTGGCTACCGATCAGCATCGCCAATGCTAAGACATCGATCAGAAAAATTATCGCTTAGTGACAGTGGTGATAGGGGGTGAAAGGGTTACCTGGGGGCGATCAAGGGGGTTAAACCTTTATTAGGTAATATATGGGGGTACCCGACGCTATAAAAACCTGCGGCGAACCTAAAAAAAATTACTGGCTACCGATCAGCATCACCGACGCTAAGACATCGATCAGAAAAATGATCGCTTAGCAACGGCGGTGCTAGGGGGTGAAAGGGTTATCTGGGGGTGATCAGGGGGTTAAACCTTTATTATGGGGGGTTAGGGGGCTACACTGGACCTAAAACTAAATGTAGTGACACTTTTACAGTCGCAAATGTCACTGATTGCAGTGATCACTAAATAAATGGTCACTGCAATCAGTGACACTGTGACTGGGGGCTGGGGGGTGATCTGGGGGGTGATCTGGGGGTGTCTGGGGGGGCCTGGGGGGGCGATTTATGTGCCTATGTGTCCTGGTGTCAGTGTAGTGTTGTGTGCACTAACCTGCATCTTCTCCTGTACGGCGCTCGGTATATGTGAGCGCCGCAGGAGAGATGACATCACTTCCTCCTACCTGTGTAAACAGTACACAGGCAGGGGAAGCTCTCATTCGCCGGGAGCGATTGAGAGGGGGGGGGGGCGGAATCGAACGGCCGTCCCCTCATGCCGGATCGCTCCCGAAGGTAAAACGACCACCCACTGTAAAGAAGGGGGGTCCGATTGGACCCCCCAACTATACAAAGGCAATCACGTATATGTACGTGATTCTGCCTGTCGGTGCCATTCTGCCGACGTATATTTACAGTGGGCGGTCGTTAAGTGGTTAATGATGCATAAAGTGAAAAAAAAAAAGTCAAATATTCCTTTAAATATCGTACCTGGGGGGTGTCTAAAGTATGCCTGTGAAGTGGCACGTGTTTCCCGTGTTTAGAACTGTCCCTGCACAAAATGACATTTCTAAAGGAAAAAAAGCCATTTAAAAGTGCTTGCGGCTTTAATGTAATGTCTGGTCCTGGTAATATGGATGAAAATCTTTAAGAAAAATGGCATAGCTACCCCATCACCCCCCCACCCCAGCCCATTAACAGCCCCTTTGGGTCTTGTATGGATATTAAGGGGAACCCCGCACACAAAATAAAAATGGCCCTATATACTCTGAACAGCCGTATACAGGCGGTGCATACAAGACAGGGACTGTAGGTTTGTTCTTATGTAGAATCTGTTTGTAATTTTGAACAGGTACATTGTTTAAGTGTAGCTCCAGCCAAAAAATCTATTTTTAAGCTTTTTGGAAAACATAGGGAAGGGTTATCACCCCTGTAACATTTGTTTTGCTGTCTGTGCCCCTGTTCAGAACATTTCACCTCACTTTCCATCCCAATGACAAATGTTTTTGAAAAGTGGGGTTTTTATTGAAACAAGGATTGGTTATAAAGCATCAGTAGAGAGGAGACACCTTTTCCCATATTAACTCTTACAGGAGAGAATTTCCCTTCCTAGGGGTAGATTTCCTCTCACTTCCTGTTGTCTCCTTTCGTTTGCAAGTAGGAGTCGTTTGTAAGTTGGATGTTTAAAAGTAGGGGCCTGCCGTATATACTCTACTGAAATTTGCCCCTTACATGTTGGTGTTGCCACAACACTGTAAGCCCTCACAGTTACTCTTGGTGGGCGCATGAATGGGCCCTGCTGTGAATTATTAGATCAAGAATTGTAATTGCATGCCCCTGTTGAACAAGGGCTGAAAAATTGGGCCTTTGGTGGTGGTGGTGGTGGTGTTGACACAACACTGTAAGGCCTCACAGTTACTCTTGGTGGGCGCAGGAATGGGCCCTGCTGTGAATTATTAGATCAAGAATTGTAATTACATGCCCCTGTTGAACAGGGGCAGAAAAATTGGGCCTTAGGCACTGGTGCCACAACACTGCAACCCCTCACAGATACTGTACTTGGAGCACAGCAATGAGCCCTGTTGCAAAGTATTGCATCAAAAATTGTAATTACACGCCCCTGTTAAACAGGGGCTGAGAAATTGGGCCTTAGGCACTGGTGCTGGTGCCACGACACTGAAACCTCTCCCAGATACTCTAGTTGGAGTGCAGGAATGAGCCCTGCTGCAAAGCATTGCATAAAAAATTGTAATTACATGCCCCTGTTAAACAGGGGCTGAAAAATTGGGCCTTAGGCACTGGTGCTGGTGCCACGACACTGCAACCTCTCCCAGATACTCTAGTTGGAGTGCAGGAATGAGCCCTGCTGCAAAGCATTGCATAAAAAATTGTAATTACATGCCCCTGTTAAACAGGGGCTGAAAAATTGGGCCTTAGGCACTGGTGGCGGCACCCAGAAACAAAAATCTTCTTCCAAGCTATCATCATCAATCGGATCATTGAGGAGGAGGAGGATAGTCAGTCAACATAACAGGACAGTCACTCAGCATCAGCATCAGTCTTGAAGGGATGTGACATTTGAAAATAAATTAGTCTGTTATATCAGCTTCAGGTGTTTGGTAGCTGGTGGTGATCCAAGACTGGTTCATCTTTATGAAAGTCAGTCGATCAACCGAGTCGGTGGACAGGCGCACCCTGTGATCCGTGACAAATCCTCCAGCAGCACTGAATGTGCGTTCTGAAAGAATGCTGGATGCAGGACAGGCCAGTAGCTCAATTGCATACTGTGCAAGCTCTGGCCAGTGATCCATCCTCAAGACCCAGTAAGCCAGAGGATTTTCGGTGGGGAAGGTGTCCAAGTCTGACCTTGCCCCTAGTTATTCCTGCACCATGTATATCAGACGCTGGGGATGGTTGCTGGAACCGATCATACCTTGGGGCTGCGGACTAAAGAATTGTCTGAACGCATCGGTCAGACGGCCACCTTCCCCACCGCTCCTTCTTTGACTGACCGAAGCCTCAGCAACTCGTTGTCCAGGACCAGGAGTTTGTAACCTCCCAGTCTCTGGGAACGCGTTGCACAGACCTTTCTGCAAGGCCTCCCGGAGTTGTCTCATCCTCTGCTCCCTCTGCGACGGTAAGATAAGGTCCGCAACCTTACCCTTGTACCGTGGATCAAGGAGAGTGGCCAGGCAGTAATGGTCCCTCTCCTTGATCCGAAGAATACGAGGATCCTTCCGCAGACTTTGCAGGATCAGGGAGGCCATGCAGCGTAGGTTAGCTGAGGCATTCGGTCCAGAGTCCTCGGGGTCACTAAGGACGACATGATCCGCAGCCACCTCCTCCCAGCCACGTACAAGTCCACGGGTTTCTTGGGACTGTAAATCATCCCTAAAAGACTGCTGCTGATGATGCTGAGTGCCAGGCTCCACCTCCATGCTGACACAATCCTCCTCCTCCTCCTTTTCCTGTGCGATGGGTGGGACAGAAGGAACACTGTCTGGGTAAAGGGGGCCTTGAGAGGCAAGGAAGTCCTCCTCTTCCTGCCTCTCTTCTGCCTCAAGTGCCCTGTTCATTATTCCACGCAGCGTATGTTCCAACAGGTGGACAAGAGGTACAGTGTCACTGATGCATGCACTGTCACTGCTCACCATCCTCGTGGCCTCCTCAAATGGTGCCAGGACAGTGCATGCATCCCTGATCATGCCCCACTGGCGTGGTGAAAAAAAACCGAGCTCCCCTGACCCTGTCCTGGTGCCGTAGTCGCACAGGTACTCATTGATGGCCCTCTGCTGCGTGTGCAGCCGCTGCAGCATGGCCAACGTTGATTTCCACCTGGTGGGCATGTCACATATAAGGCGGTTCTTGGGCAGGTTCAACTCCTTTTGCAGCTCAGCCAGGCGAGCACTGGCATTATAAGATCTGCGGAAATGCACACAGACTTTCCTGGCCTGCCTCAGGACATCCTGTAAGCCCGGGTACCTGCCCAAGAACGGCTGCACCACCAGGTTAAGGACGTGAGCCACACAGGGCACATGGGTCAGTTGTCCCTGTCGGAGGGCGGAGAGGAGGTTGGTGCCATTGTCGCAAACCACCATTCCTGGCTTAAGCTGGCGTGGCGTCAACCACCTCTCGGCCTGCCCCTGCAGAGCAGACAGAACCTCTGCCCCAGTGTGGCTCCTGTCCCCCAAACACACCAGCGCAAGCACGGCATGGCATCTTTTTGCCTGCGTACTTGCGTAGCCCCTTGAACGCCTACGGAGCACCGCTGGTTCCGAGGACAAAGCACAGGAAGAGGCCATGGAGGAAGAAGAAGAGGAGGGGGTGGAGGAGAGAGGTGTGTCACAACCAGTAGTAGCATTTTGGAGGCGTGGCGGCAGAATAACCTCCAAAACTACTGCACCTTGTCCTGCATCCTTCCCAGCTGCCAAAAGAGTGACCCAATGGGCCGTGAAAGAAAGGTAACGTCCCTGTCCATGCCTGCTGGACCATGAGTCAGCGGTAATATGCACCTTACCGCTGACCGCCCTGTCCAGCGAGGCCAAGACATTGCCTTACACATGTCGGTAGAGAGCCGGAATCGCCTTCCGTGAGAAAAAGTGGCGTTTGGGAACCTGCCACTGAGGAACCGCACATTGCACAAACTCACGGAAGGGGGCCGAGTCTACCAACTGAAAAGGCAGCAGTTGAAGCGCTAGCAATTTAGCCAAGCTAGCATTCAACCGCTGGGCATGTGGATGGCTGGGAGTGAACTTCTTTCGACGGTCCAGCAGCTGGGGCAGGGAAATTTGCCTGCTAGAATCAGACGTCGGTGTACTGCTAGCAGAGTGCCCACAAGTACTTGGCTGTGACACACCTAATTCTACACCTTCATTCCTCTCAGTGCAGGTTTCAGAGAGGACTGAAGGTATAGTGGGGTTGGAGATCCCAGCTGATGCGGTGCAAGGAGAGGTCCGCTTTGTTCTTTGGTGTGGGTCTTTAAGGTAGGCTTGCCAACGAGCTGCATGGCAGGTCAACATATGTCTGGTCAAGCATGTGGTGCTCAAGTTAAGGTGGTAAAATTTGGCTATAATAAGAATAATAATAACTAGAAAAGCTACAATTTCTGGGGAAATTGTGTGACGTGTTCTTGCCTCCACCAGTAGTCTACAACTGGAGTGGGCGGAGTACCTGGGTGGAGTGGCTTGAGCAACTGTTGTGTGGTTGGAGTGGCTGGAGTAACTGTGAAAAGTGTTAAAAAGCTTAATATTTTAAAAAGTAGAAATAGTAGAAAAAAAATGAAGAAGTCCCATCATTAGCTGAAAGAGCGGAACATTTAAAAAAAATATATATATTTTTAATTTTTTTTAAATTTCAAAAATTATAATTTTTTTAATTTTTAAATGATTTTTTTTTTAAAAAATGTACATTTTTTTTTTTCAAAAATGTTTTTTTTCCTTTCAAAAAAATTTTTTTTTCTGATTTTTTTTTAAAAAATGTTTTTTTTTCAGATTTTTGTTTTAAATTTTTTTATGTTTTTAAATGATGTTTTTTAAAAAAATCTTTATTTTTATCAAAAATTATTATATATATATTTTTTCAAATTTCTTTTTTTAAAATTTATTATTTTTATTTTTCAAAAATTACTTTTTATTTTTTCATGGGGGGGGGGGTCATAAACAGCGGAAAACAGTATCCGTCGTATTTCAGTACATAATAGTGGTACATAGTAATTCATTTACAAATAACAGAATCAAAAAAGTAAGCAAAGTTGAACATTAGAAATGCCTTAGAGAAATAAGAGGTGATGTGCATTGTCTTTCCCCCCAGACACCCCAACTGGGAACATACTGTGTCCTGAGGGAAAGACAACACAGCCAACCTCCATGTTACAACAATTTGTGATACAGAAACTCCCCTCAGAGCTGTGTGGGAGGAGCTATAATTCCCTCAGCGTTGCCAAGGAAACCAATGTTTGTTTATGCAGGCTCTAACCATCATTAGTTGAAAGAGCGGAACAATTTTTTCAAAAATGTATTTTTTTTCAAAATGATTTTTGTTTTCAAAAAATATATTTTTTTTTTTAAATGATGTTTTTTTCAAAAATATTTTTTTTTTCAAAAATTATATATTTTTTTCATTTTTTTTTTTTTTAAAAATGTATTATTTTTATTTTTCAAAAATTAAAAAAAAATTACTTTTTATTTTTTCATGGGGGGGGGGGGTCATAAACAGCGGAAAAAAGTATCCGTCATATTACAGTACATAGTAATTAATTTACAGATAACAGAATCAAAAAGAGTAAACAAAGTTGAACATTAGAAATGCCTTAGAGAAATAAGAGGCGACGTGCATTGTCTTTCCCCCCAGACACCCCAACTGGGAACATACTGTGTCCTGAGGGAAAGACAACACAGCCAACCTCCATGTTACAACAATTTGTGATACAGAAATTCCCCTCAGAGCTGTGTGGGAGGAGCTATAGGTCCCTCAGCGTTGCCAAGGAAACCAATGTTTGTTTATGCAGGCTCTAACCACAGGTCACAGTATTTTCAGCCTCTCCTGAATTTTTGCCATTCTTCAAACGGTCGTATTTTAAAAACTATAAATCCTACAGTGAAGAGCTTTATATTGTGAGAATCACAAGACCCAGACCTACATTTTGATATATAGTATGTCTCTGAAATATTACAATTGAAGGCACAGTCGCAGTTTAGAAATTGCCCTTTGAATTTGAAGTGCCTACAGGGGAGTTTCAATGAAAGTCAATGGGTGGCGTGAGTTGCAAACAAATCATCATATTGTGAAAACTGTAAGGACTATGGCTTAGCCGTGGACACGTGTAGTGGCAGCAGGGATAGCTGAACTTTTTGATATAAAATTTGTGTAGGTGGGTTTAAAAATGAGGGAGTGGTGGCAGGTTAGAAATCATGTCCTGATTTTTCAGATTTTGTCAGCTCACACTCTAGTTTCGCCATTCATTCCTATGGGACAAATTTCGCCGCAAAAACAACGATATTTTGTGAATGATTCGGCAAAACGTTCCACAAAGTAATAGCACACCATTCGAGAACAATCCGCACGTTTCGGTATATTACTTGTCTATGTAGTGTAAAAACTGTGGGAGGAGTTAGGGTGGTAAAATTTGGCTATAATAAGAATAATAATATATATGTAAGATAACAATAAGTGCTCTTGCTTTGCAAGAACACTTAATAATAATATATATGTGAGATAACAATAAGTGCTCTTGCTATGCAAGAACACTTAGGGGCTGATTTACCAAACGTTTGCGCCATGAGTATTGGCGCATCTGCGTGCGCAATGGCTGTTTTGGTATTTACAAAATATTAGCGCCGGTATCGCAGCCCTATTTCCCATTTACTATAGTGTTCTCTGCGCCCGGGAGGAGGCGCTCAGTGCGCTACCATGGACCTGGCGCACGGCATGTTAAAATCTAAATATAAAGAAGCTGGAAGTGAGAAAATATTGGGGGTGATGTGGGGTGATGTGAGGAAGTGTAGTGACACCTGCCCAAATAACTAATATGCCCAAAATAGAGTGGGAAAGTAACTTTTTCAAAACCAGCCCGCTGCGCCGGCAAGTACGATTCGAGCTGCGAGAGGTTTTTTTGAGCTCAGCGCGGGAATTTCAATGGTTTAAATGCGTCGGGACACTGCGCCGGCAAAATCTTAGTAAATGTCAAGTCACCTAAGTCAATTTGCATAAGTTGAACAGGCGCAGCTCTGAACTTCCCATTGCGCCTGCAAAATGACATTTCTAAAGGAAAAAAAAAACATTTAAAAGCAGCCGCGGTTGTAATGAATTGTCGGCTCCCGGCAATATAGAGAAAAGTCATTGAAAGTCTTTGATTACACAAAAAAAAGCGTGGGGGTCCCCCCAAATTCCATAACCAGGCCCTTCAGGTCTGGAATGGATATTAAGGGGAACCCCGCTGCAAATTTAAAAAAAAAATTACGTGCGGGTTCCCCCCAAATATCCAAACCAGGCCCTTCAGATCTGGCATGGATTTTAAGGGGAACTCCACCCCAAATTTTATAAAAAAATGGCGTTGAGTTCCCCCAAAAATCCACACCAGACCCTTATCCGAGCACGCAACCTGGCCGGCTGCAGGGGAAGAGGGGGGGACGAGAGCGGCCCCCCTCCCTCCTGAACCGTACCAGGCCACATGCCCTCAACATGGGGAGGATGTCCCCATGTTGATGGGGACAAGGGCCTCATCCCCACAACCCTTGCCCGGTGGTTGTGGGGGTCTGCGGGCAGGGGGGTTATCGGAATCTGGAAGACCCCTTTAACAAAGGGGACCCCCAGATCCCGGCCCCCCCCCTATGTGAAATGGTAATGGGGTACAAATGTACCCCTACCATTTCACAAAGAAAGTGTCAAAAATGTAAAAAATGACAAGAGCCGGTTTTTGACAATTCCTTTATTAATGTCTTCTCTTTTCTTCCATCTTCTTCCATCTTCTTCCATCTTCTTCTTCCATCTTCTTCTTTTCTCCATTCGGGTTTCTTCCTCCATCTTCATCTTCCTCTTCATCTTTATCTTCATCTTCATCTTCCTACTTCCTTCGGTCTTCTCGTCCGCATCTTGCTCCGGTGTCTTCCCTTCTTCTTTCTTCTCCGGCCGCTCCGTTTGAATTGGAGGTTCCCGCTGTGCGACGCTTCAGTTCTCCACTTGGTCCGCTTACACCCGGTGGCTCCGCCCCCTCTGTCACCACGGGGAAAGTCCCCGTGAAATGCATGTGCGTCAGAGGGGGGCGGGGTCACCGGGTGTAAGCGGACCCAGAGGCGAACTGAAGCGTCGCACAGCGGGAACCTCCAATTCAAACGGAGCGGCCGAAGAAGAAAGAAGAAGGGAAGACGCCGGGGCAAGATTCGGACGAGAAGACCGAAGGAAGAAGGAAGATGAAGATGAAGATAAAGATGAAGAGGAAGATGAAGATGGAGGAAGAAACCCGAATGGAGAAAAGAAGAAGATGGAAGAAGAAGATGGAAGAAGATGGAAGAAAAGAAAAGACATTAATAAAGGAATTGTCAAAAACAGGCTCTTGTCATTTTTTACATTTTTGACACTTTCCTTGTGAAATGGTAGGGGTACATTTGTACCCCATTACCATTTCACACAGGGGGGGGCCGGGATCTGGGGGTCCCCTTTGTTAAAGGGGTCTTCCAGATTCCGATAAGCCCCCCGCCCGCAGACCCCCACAACCACCGGGCAAGGGTTGTGGGGATGAGGCCCTTGTCCCCATCAACATGGGGACATCCTCCCCATGTTGAGGGCATGTGGCCTGGTACGGTTCAGGAGGGAGGGGGGCCGCTCTCGTCCCCCCCTCTTCCCCTGCGGCCGGCCAGGTTATGTGCTCGGATAAGGGTCTGGTGTGGATTTTTGGGGGAACTCCACGCCATTTTTTTATAAAATTTGGGGTTGGAGTTCCCTTAAAATCCATGCCAGATCTGAAGGGCCTGGTTTGGATATTTGGGGGGAACCCCACGTCATTTTTTTTTTAAATTTGCAGCGGGGTTCCCCTTAATATCCATTCCAGACCTGAAGGGCCTGGTTATGGAATTTGGGGGAACCCCCACGCATTTTTTTTTTTGGTTAGCAAAGACTTTCAAAGACTTTTATCTGTATTGACAGGGACCAGCAATTCATTACAGCCGCAAGGACTTTTAAATGACTATTATTTTACTTTAGAAATGTCATTTTGCTCTCCAACTGTTATAAACATGGAAAACATGTGCTACTTTACAGGCATACTATAGACACCCCCCAGGTATGATATTTAGGGCCTGTTCACACCGGATGCAGTGCAGTGCGTTTTTTTGATGCCTGAAAAACGCAAAGAAAGTTGATCACATTAATGCCAATGGCATAGTTCACACCACTGCAGTCCGTTCCAGTGCATTTCAGAAAGCCAAAAAATAATTGGTCATGCTGCATTTTTTAGGTACAAAACTGTACTGGACCCCAGTAAAACACATCAAAAACGCAACGGAACGTACCAAAAATGCACTGGAATGCACCGCAACGCACCTAAATGCACCAAAGATGCACTGCAACACACTTGTCCTAAGTGAAAAGAGGGGGAAAAAACACTGGACTGCATCAAAAACGCCTCAAAAATGCACTGGAATGTGTCAAAAACGCGCATGCAGAAAAGCACCTGGAACGCACCCAGACTGCGTTTCTATAGTGTGAACTAGGGCCAGTTCACACCATAGAAACGCAATACGGATGCGTTCCAGGTGCTTTTCTGCATTTACGTTTTTCATGCGTTCCAGTGCATTTTTGGTAAGTTTTTGATGCAGTCCAGTGCTTTTTTTTCACCCCTCTTTTTTATTAACCATAGATAAGGACAAGTGTGTTCCAGTGCGTTTTTGGTGCATTTAGGTGTGTTCCTGTGCGTTTATGATGCGTTTTGATGCGTTCCAGTACAGTCCAGTGCAGGTAAAATGCAGCATGTTCTACTTTTTTGGTGGAACTGGAACGCACTGGAACAAACACTGCCATTTAGAACCATATAACCAACTTTCCATGCATTTTGGATGCATGAAAAACGCAATGCACTGCATGTGGTGTGAAATGGCCCTTAAGCAATTTGGCATATTTAAAGGCACTTCTCCTTGTTTTGTTTTTGGTGTTTTCCAAATTGGTGACATTGATATATGTCCCTTAGGGTGGGACCTGGGCCCCCATTTTAAGGCCAATAACTAGAAGATAAGCCAGCCAAGTGGGGACTAGCAAAATTAACAAGTCAGTTCCCATAGACTGCAATGGTATTTGTTGGTGGGGGGGAGGGGTGATTGTCCCATCTCTAATTTTGTAGCATGCTGGATGATGTGCTTAATTTTGGACGGGGGAGGGGGGGGTTATTTTTTGCTAGCTGCATTGGTGTTGTTCTGCACATTGCCAGCCAGTTATTCTTTTTTGGCGTGCTTTTTGTGTGTGAACAGCGCCTGGATATTTCTGGGCATGCTCACTCAGAGAGTGTTTTTATGGGTTAGAAATTGAAGGACATCCTTAACAGGTGTGCCCACTTTGAATTTCAGTCTCTACATTGGGAGAACTTGCATTCTGGGTGTTTCATGGACTGTGCATGTGTTTTCAAGTGCCTCATTAGCACACAAACATATGTTATATAAAGCTCACAGAGCATTTGGTCACTTGCCTTGAGAAGAGGTGCGTGCGTGCGTCCTTATCGAGTTTGTAACACGTGTATTTTATTTGTTATGTCTTTGCAAAACAAGTGATTGGTTAACTTATGTGGATTGTATATTTTTGGTGTGGGGGAGATGTTCCCTTGAAATAATTCTGATGTTGTTAATGTGTGTTGTTTGTTCACTTTGATTTAATTGTCTGCTGCATTTTTTTGGCCAAAAATTGCTCAAGATGTTGTGAGTCTGTAACTGTTTCAAATTGACCATGTTTTTTATTTTGCCTTCCCTTTTTGTTTTGTTGAACAATAAAATTAGATAGAAAGTTTTGATGTTTGTTTTGTGTTTTCTTTGCAACAAATGTGACAGCTGATTGGCATGTCAAAACAAAACAGGTGTGATTTGTTTAATCTGGTGCCTTCATGGTAGTATATGCATGTATTGTATTGTGTGCTGCCATGGAAAGTCACCAGGAAATGAAATACAGAGCGGTAAGTATTCAATTTTCCTTTTTTACTGCAGTGGTTCTCAGCCTCAGTCCTAAAGTACCCCCAACAGGACATGTTTTATGAATTTAGCTTATTGAGAATTGCTGTCCAAAAATCAAAACCATTGACTGTGATTTAAAGCACATGTGCAATATGAAGGAAAACCTGCAAACATGGCCTGTTGGGGGTACTTGAGAAGCACTGATTTAGAGCACTGCACTTAAAAATAGCTCAAGACCATACAATTCTAATTGTGGGCATTTTGAGGGAAACAAAGTAAGTGTTAGAACCCCTGCGTGTGTTTTTTTTTTTTTTTGATATTTTTTTTGTAGTTTGGCCTTTTTGTCTCCTTTTCTTAACATTGGCTTCACTTCCTGTCACACAGCTAAACAGGAAGTGAAGGTAAAACCCTACCAATGGCTTTTCTTGGGGACACACAGATCAATCTAACTAGTGTCCCCATTAAGCAAATTGCACTGTAGCACTTTGTTGTGTACACCCCAAATCATTGGGTAGTTTGGGGTTTAGTAAAGACAAATCCACTCTGCAGTAAAAGTGTAGCTGCTGAAAATCTGAGGGAAAGTACTGGTGATTGGATGTTGCAATCATGTAAAAGCAAAGATGTTTTTGTTTTTTTTTGGCTTGCATGTCCCCCTCAGATATACAGCAAGTGCACTTGTAGTGCAAAGTAGATTTGCCTTTAGTAAATAAACCCCACAGTCCAAACTACCTAATAATTTGTGGTGTACCCCACAATATGCTCGAGTGCAATATGCATAATGGGGAAAGTATTTAGACTGACCTGTGTGTCCCAAAGGAAGGACATTGTTAGGGATTTTCCCTCACTTCCTGTGTGGCTATGTGACAGGAAGTGAATTATTTGGAAGGATAAAGTGGCCAAATTATTTAGTTTAACTTTTTTTTATCAATAGTTTTTTTATTAACTTTTTCAAGTGTAGTACATACAAGTTCAAACAATTTGCGTTCCAAATTTTTGTTTCAGGAGATATCATATAGATCTTTACAGTGCAATCAGAAAAAATATACGTCACTAAAGTGCAACTTCAAAACATATTAATGAAGCCTTATCATAGCTATCGTATCTAGACAGATGACTCAGTTATCGCGGTCCGGTGGTACTATCAGCTCCTGTGGGTTGTAGGAACCGTTCTACTCTGGACCACCTGGTCCAGGGGAGCCATGCATTTTTTGTTTTGTTAAGTTGACCTCTACTAGAGGCCAGTGTAATCTCATATGTGAAGTGTAGGTTAACGAGATCAATGGTATATTCAATCGTAGGAGGTTGGGTGTTTTTCCATAATTTGGTCAAACTCAGCCGAGCAGCAAGAAGGACATTGGTCATAACCAATCTCAATGGGCCTGGCACTGACTCAATCGTCAAGTTGAGCAATGCCAATGCAGGAGAAGGTGGCATTTGTTCCTGTGCGATGTCCGACAGGATGAGGAAGATGTTTATCCAATATGTTTGTATTGAAGGGCACGCCCAGAGGATGTGAAACAGGTCACCTCTCCCTGAGTTGCATCTCCACCATACGTCTGAGGTAGTGTTGTTAAAAGATGCTAATTTAGTTGGTGTAAGATACCACCGCAGAGAAATTTTTTGAGTGATTTCCCAGAATGTCGAATTTAGTGTTGCCCTGTATATGGAGCGTAGTGCTGTTTTCCACTGAGATTCAGTAAAGGTTTTCCCAAGGTCTGTGTCCCAGTGCATGTGTGGTTTAGTTTTAGTAATTTCCATTTTCTGATGCAGAATATTATAGAAAAGGGAAATTCCTTTTATCTTCGAGGGATTTGTCAAGTATTCCCACGCTCTAAGTGGGATTGTGTAGAGTGGCTGAGCTAGGTGAGATAGACAGTGTTTGATTCGTAGATATGTAAATAGATCCGAGTTGGGAAGAGCGAATTTCTGCTGAAGTGTTTGGAACGACATTATTGTGTTCCCTTGGAGTAGATCTTGTATGTGGTTAATACCTTTACGTGTCCAGTGTGTTAGATATAGATCTGTAGTGAAATGATAGAGTATTTCTAACGGTAACGGGGGAGAGAATGAGTTTGCCATTGTTGGAGTTAGGTTTATTAGTTTTTTCCAAGCTTGTGCAGAGGCTCTTATCGTAGGAGGAAGGGCATTGGAGATGGGGGTTCCTAGAGGGGTACTCAGCAACCAGTTTTGCAATGTATGATGTTTAATCACTGCAGCTTCGGTAATGCTCCAGAGTTTGCTAGGAGGGTTGTGAAACCATTCCTGTATTTGTGTCAGTAGGGATGCCCAATAATAATCTTCAAAGTCAATCAGACCTGCTCCTCCCGCTAATTTATGTTTTATAAGTGTATGTTTTGCGCATCTAGGTGGTTTGCCTTTCCATAGAAATTTGTTCAGAGTCGTTTGGAGAGATTTAAAGTAAGACGACGGGATAGGGATGGGGATGGTCCTGAATAAGTATATCAGCTGTGGTAAAAGTAACATTTTAAATGCAGCGAGTCTACCCGACCATGATAATTCCTGTTTTGCTAATTTCTGTGCCTCAGTTTGTAGTTTGGTAAGAAACGGGATAAAGTTGCACTTAAAGAGATTTTTTGTCGATCTTGGCAGTTGGATCCCTAGGTATGTTATATCGTGTTCCGCCCATGTGAAGGGAAATTGTGTTTGGAGTAGGTTCCTGGAGGTTGCATCTATTCCTAGGTCTAATATATAGGACTTGGAAGCGTTGACCTTATAGTAGGAAATTTTACTGAACCACTGAAGAGTATTTTGTATTTCTGGTAGGGACGATATCGGGTTTGTAGTCATAAGAATGACATCGTCTGCGAACAGACTAACCTTGTGTGTTTGGTGTCCTATCTTTAGACCAGTGATATTTGGGTTCTGTCTAATGTGTTCTGCCAGGGGTTCCATTAGTAGGTTGAAGATCAGTGGCGACAATGGGCAGCCTTGTCTAGTGCCATTGGTAATGTTAAATGGTTGGGAGATCATGTCTGCAGAGAATACCCGGGCTGAAGGGGAGGTGTATAGTGCTAGGATAGCGTTAAGTATTTGACCTGTGAATCCAAACTTCTGGAGAACTTGATGTAAGTACTTCCAGTTGATCCTGTCGAACGCCTTCTCCGCGTCCAAAGAAAGGAGCAGGGAAGGCGTTCCACTATTCTCAGCATAATGTATGATATTGATTAGTCTCCTTGTAGCATCTGACGCTTGTCTTCCCGCTGTGAAGCCCGATTGATCCTTGTGGATCAGGTTGGGCATGATATGATTCAGTCGTGTGGCGATCAACTTGGCATAGATTTTTAAGTCTAGGTTCAATAGAGATATTGGACGGAAGTTCTGAGGTGTTATTGGGTCTTTCCCTGGCTTGGGGAGGGTAATAATTAATGCTTGTAAGGATTCCCGAGGAAATGTAGCAGAGGAGGCCGCGTCATTGTACATGTTCGCAAGGTGTGGAGCTAGGTGATGCGCAAATTGTTTATAGTATTCTCCCGTTAACCCGTCGGGGCCTGGTGATTTCCCTAAGGGGAGAGTGTTGATGGTTTCTACTATTTCTTGTACTGTAAAAGGGTCATTGAGGCGGGAGAGTTGATCAAACGTTAACGACGGAAGGTTGACATGTGAGAGAAAGTCTGTGATTTCGTCTAGGGTGGGTTGGTGTGTGTCGGGGTCTCGCTGTAGATTATAAAGATCGCTGTAGTACGTGCTGAAAGCATCTGCTATCTCTTGTGGGTTTCTGAGGTTTTCCTTCGTGTGGGGATGTAGTATGAGGTCTATTTTATTTTTTATACGCCTGCCCTTTATACGTTGTGCAAGGGTTTTACCTGCTTTGTTGGATGTGGAGTACGAAGTGGCTTTTAGTCTTCTCTGGATTCGTTCGTACGACTGGAGGAGGAGGATACGTAGTTCTCGTCTAAATATCAGAATTTGCGCTGAGTATGTTGGATTGGGTTTGGATTTATTTTGTTGTTCTAATTTTTCAATTTGGGTCAGAAGGGAGTCTATCTGCATTGTTCTATTTTTTTTGTGGCGGGAGCTAAGCTTGATTAGCATTCCTCTGATAAACGCTTTGTGCGCGTTCCACAGCACACACTGGTCGGATACAGAGCCTGAGTTTATTTCAAAATATTCGTTTAATTGGGCTGATATATCTGGAGAGTAATTTGGATGTTGCAGGATATAGTTGTTCGCCCTCCATATGAATGCGTTGTTTTGTCGCGATGAATCAGACACAGTAATAGTAATTGGGGCATGATCCGACCAGGATGCGGTGTGGATAACAGCTGCGCTAATGTTCTGGAGGAGCCATTTGTCAGTGAGAAAATTATCAATACGGGAGTACGTTTTATGTAAAGGAGAGAAATACGTATAATCTCTCTCCTCTCCATTCAAACATCTCCAGACGTCAAACAAGTCATGCTCAACAATGAATTTTTTCAAGGGAGATTCCCTGCGTTTTAAAGCGGATGTAGAATCCATGTGGATTTCAGGTACTAGGTTGAAATCACCGCACAAGATTAAGTTGCCATGTCTCATAGGTTGTATAATACGCATAATTTTGCGAAGAAAGCGAGCTTGTTTGACATTAGGAGCGTAAATATTCACCAAAGTATACTTATTGTTATTAATGGTACATACAATAATGATGTAACGACCCTCTGGATCTAGGTTAACATTGTGCAGTTGGAATGATACCGAGTTACGTATCGCTATCATCACCCCTCTTTTTTTAGAGGTAAAGGGGGCGGAAAAAATCTGGGAAAAATGTCTGTTCATGCATGTAGGTGGAGCTGTGGAAAGAAAATGCGTCTCCTGGACACACAGAACGTCGCATCTTAGGTCTTCAGCCATTTTCCATAGCGAATGTCTCTTTGCTGGATGGTTGAGTCCATTCACATTTATGGATAGTACTGTAGTCGGCATTGCAGGTGTTGTGTGGAGGCACAGAAAAAACAGATATGGTTTAAGTACTTACGGTACGTCGAGGATGTGTTGGTTCCCTGGGTTCAGAGTACAGATCTGTCTATAAGTATACGTTCTGATAGGCCCTCTAGGGGTGATGTAGTTGCCAAACTTGCGGCTATGCTGCTGTAAAACAATAAAGGTTAACTATAGAACTAGACCAGATAAAAACTGGAACTTGAAGAGTATTCTTTTTCGATGGGGTAACCACCGGATAGAACGATAGGTGGAGTAGAGAATTTACGCATTCAGCTAAACCACTAGGAGGGGGTAACAACTGTCACTGTTCAACTTACTAACCAATCGAAAGGCTGGAAGCCAGGGAGAGCATCATACTTGTAGATGTAATCAGGCCCAAATGCTGGTTGAAGGAAAAAATAAATAAATAAATATATAAGCTGATTTGATCAAGTGCCGCGACCCTGTGAGGAGCGACGTGTCGTGCTGTTGTTGCGTTGCTCCTTCAGAGAGGTTGAATCCTGCAGTGCGTCAGTGATGATTCCCCAGGACTGTAGTAGATGTATTCCCTTTTGGAGGGTGTGGATCACATGCGAAGCATCATTCCTTGTGATGATCAAGATTGCAGGGTATCTCCATTTAAATTGGATCTTGTGGTTGTGGAGGCTTTTGGTGATCGGGTTAAGCTGTCTCCTCATTTGCAGGGTGTATTTTGAGAGGTCAGGAAATAGTTGCACCCCTGTGTATGGCTCAGGCAATGAAGGGTTATTTCTTAATGTTATGAGCAGCCGCTCCTTTACAGGGAAAAAATGTACCCTCATTAGGACATCTCTAGGAACTGATGCAGCTAGGTGAGAGGGTTTCGCAATTCTGTGGATTCGATCTACAATCAAGTCTCTGGGTGAAGCGTCAGGCAGGATTAAGTGCATAAGCTCCTTGGCATACCTAGGGAGGTCCAGAGGTAGGATGGTTTCAGGGACTCCTCTAATTTTTACATTATTTCTTCTGGACCTATCCTCTAGGTCTGCTAGCTTTGCCCTCACCCAGGATTGTTCTTCTCTAATGTCGGCATATGAGTCGACTAAGTCGTTCACCGTGTCGGTGCATTCCTCCATGCTGTTTTCTAAGTGCGTCACTCTATTGTCCATAGAATGCATATCTGTAGATATTTTATTGAACAGTGATGAAAGGTCAGTCATCAGTGAGGACTGGAGAGAAAGTAGCATTTCCTTTAATGTAGTATCCATCACTGGTTGGCCCGTTGTGGGGAATGAGGCCATGGATGATTGTAGGGCCTGGTTGGCCTGGAAGTGGTTGAAAGCCGGGGCCTCAATTTGAGATGTCCGCGGCAGCGGCGGCGATTCTAATCGCAACCGCGTTTTCGCTGGGCTGCCTGTAACAGGGTTGTCTCCTGCTCTGAGGGTAGGGGACTGGGGAGGGCGAGATGAGTCCTGATCTCCCGGAATATCGTCGGGTAGATCCGTGTAGGCCTCCGGTATCGCAGCCGCGCCGGCGCCATTTTGGGGCTGACTAACCTTGCTGGAATATGTGGAGAAGAAGGCTGTCAGTTTTTTCGGCTGATGTTCAGTCATCCTCTTCCTAGACATGGCTGGCTGTAATCTCCGATGTGTCAGGAGGCAGGATGGCCGTGGATTGACTGTGAGATTGGGCCTTAATCACTTCTTGTCTCTCCCTTAGCTGACGAGCACTGAGTCTAAGCAGCCATCACCAGCGCTGGCAGACCACGCCCCCATTTAGTTTAACTTTTCAAAGACTCATTCCTAAGTTGAATTGTGATGCATGTCAATGGCCCATTTTGACCCTCTTTAATCACTTGAGATCAGCGCTATAACTGATCGACGGCCACAGCATGGTCCTCAATTGCCGGGAGTCCATCAATAAACATCCTCCCCTTTGCGCGCGCTGTGGTCACAGAGTCACTGAGACTCGGGTGATGACAGATCCGAGTAAGGGGCCGATCCCTGCCCTTTACCATGTGATCAGCTGTGAGCAAATGACAGCTGATCACGTGATGTAAACAAAAGCTGGGTAATGGTTTTTGTTTTCTCCTTGTGCTGACAGCGTGAGCATAAAAAAAGGCAATCACCGGCTTATGTGCAAGGGACATGGGGCCCGAAGAGGAAGAGGCAATTCTGCATCATCTGTGACAATTAGTAGCCCCTGCCAGTGCCACCTATCAATGCCCACCACTGGTGCCAATCAGTGGCACCTAGCAGTGCTGCCAGTGCCTATCAGTGCCCATCACTGCCAACTATCATTGCCACCTAGCAGTGCCACTTCTCACTGCCCACCAGTGCCAAATAGCAATGCCACCTCTCAGTGCCCACCCTTGCCACCTTATCGGTGCCCATCAGTGCAGTCTCATCAGTGTACATCAATGAAGAAGAAAAATTACCTTTTTTAAAAATATTAACCAGTTTCCTACCGCCCACCGTCAAATGACATCCTTGGCTTTGGGCGGTGACATCTGAATGATGCCTGCAGTTGCAGGCATCATTCAGATATCATTCTTTTCAGCCGGCGATTCTGTGCACAATAAAAACGATCATAGTGGCAGTTTCGCCGCTTGATCGTTCTTATAGGCGGGGGGAGGGGACGTTCCCCCCCCCCTCTTGCCGCCATCCGGTGCTTCTCCGGGCTCTCCCGTGCCATCTGGGACTCGGAGAGCGATTTGGAGATGACTGGTGACCAGATGGTCATCAGTCATCTCTATGACCGTCGGAGGCGCAAGCACGACGTTATGACATCATGCCGTGTTCCCGTATGTTAACCAAGCCATGATCTTGGCTGTCAGCATGAGATTGGTGATTTTTTTGGAACAATATCATGCTTTCCAGTCTGGAGGAGAGATGCGGGGTCTTATTGACCCTGCATCTCCCCATAAAGAGGACCTGTCACACACATTCCTATTACAAGGGATGTTTACATTCCTTGTAATAGGAATAAAAGAGATCCCCAAAAATAAAAAAAAATTAAAAAAGAGTAAGAAATACAAAAAAGTCAAAAAACAAAAAAAACAAAAAAACAAAAATAAGAATAAACGCCCATGTCCCCGGTAGCTCGCGCTCAGAAGTGAACACACACGTAAGTCCCGCCTACATATGTAAACGCCGTTCAAACCACACATGTGAGTTATTGCTGCGTGCGTTAGAACGAGTGCAGCAATTCTAGCACTAGACCTCCTCTGTAATGCCAAAATGGTAACGTGTAAAAAAAATTTAAGCATCGCCTAGGGAGATTTTTAATTACTGAAGTTTGGTGTCATGCCATGTGTGTGCGCAATTTTAAAGCGTGACGTGTTAGGTATCTATTTACTCAGCATAACAACATCTTTCACATTATACCAAAAAATTGGCCGTAACTTTACTGTTTTGTAATATTTTTAGCAAACAAAAGGCGTTTGAAAATTTATTGCGCAAATACCGAGCGAGATAAAAATTTGCAATGACCGCCATCTTATTCCCTAGGGTGTCTGCTCCAAAAAAATATATAATGTTTGGTGTTTTGAAGTAATTTTATAGCCATAAATTTATGATTTTTACATGAAGGAGAGAAGTGCCAGAAAGACCCAGTGCTGAAGTGGGTAAAATATATATATATATTTTTTTTTAACCACTTCAATACCATGCACTTATACAGCTTCCTGCCCAAGCCAATTTTGAGCTTTCAGCGCTGTCGCAATTTGAATGACAATTGCGCGGTCATGCTACACTGTACCCAAACAAATATTTTAATCATTTTGTTCCCACAAATAGAGCTCTCTTTCGGAGGTATTTGATCGCCTCTGCGATTTTTATTTTTTGCGCAACAAATAAAAAAAGAGCGATTTTTTTTTAAAAAACTATGTTTTTCTTTGTTTCTGTTAATTTTTTTTGTAAATAAGTACCTTTTCTACTTCAATGACGGGCACTGATAAGGCGGCACTGAAGGGCACTGATAAGGCGACACTGATGGGCACTGATGAGGTGGCACCAATGAGGTGGCACTGATGAGGTGGCACTGATGGGCACTGATGATGGGCACTGATAGGCGGCACTGATGGGCACTGATATGTGGCACTGGTATGCGGCACTGATGGGCACTCATAGGTGGCACTGATTGGCACTCATAGGCGGCACTGATTGGCACTCATAGGCGGCACTGATGGGCACTCATAGGCGGCACTAATGGGCACTTTTAGGCGGCACTGATGGGCACTTATGGGTGGCACTGATAGGTGGCACGGACGGGCACTGATAGGTGGGCACTTATGGGCACAGATGGGCATGGATGGGCACTGATAGGTGGCACTGATGGACACTAGTAGGTGGCACTGGTGACACTGCTGCCTAGCAATGCCAGCCACCACACATTATTTTCTTGGCATGATTGTGCCAGTCAGTGCCCATGTGTGGGCACTGATTGGCATATTTTTTTATGGTTTTTTTTACATATTTTTTTTTACTACATGTGGATGGCCATGGGGGCCATCCACATGCTTAGGGCTTCCCTGGTGGTCCTTGGGGGCTTCCCTGGTGCTCCAGTGTGGGTATCCGAGGGGGGGCTGCGCTGATAAACAATCAGCGCGAACCCCCCCTGTCAGGAGAGCCGCCGATCGGCTCTCCTCTACTCGCGTCTGTCAGACGCGAGTGAGGAAGAGCCGATCAACGGCTCTTCCTGTTTACTTCCTGATCAGCCGTGATTCGACACGGCTGATCACATGGTAAAAAGCCTCCGACGGAGGCTTTTTACCGAGATCAGTGTAGCGGTGGGTCAGACTGACCCACCGCTCCACCGATCGCCGCGATGCGCGCCCCCCCGGGCGCGCGGCGGCTGTTATCCCGCAGGACGTCATATGACGTCCAGTGTGGATAACAGAACCACTTCCCGGACGTCAATATGCTATTGACTGGGCGGGAAGTGGTTAAACTCTGTCTTTTGTATTTATAGAAAAAAAATAAAAATAAAACACAAAGGTGATCAAATAGCACCAAAAGCAAGCTCTATTTGTGTGCCAACAAATAAAACATTTTCATTGGGTTACAGTGTTGTATGAGCGCGCAATTGTCATTAAAAGTGCATCAGCGCTGAAATGTGAAACTTGGTCTGGGCAGTGCGCAAGTGGTTAATATAAGGCTACATGCACACGGACGTTTTTCCAACCGCTTGTTTGAGCGTTTTTTGCAGCTTAAAAACATCTCTCCATGTTAGCCTATGGCCTCATGGCCACCATGGCGTTTTGGAGCTGTAAATGGCATAGGCGTTTTTAGGCCCCATGTAGATGGGACGCTGGTGCAAAGTGTTCTGAACTAAGGTTGAAAGTGGCGTTTAGAAAGGCGCGCTTTGTGGCGTTTGCATGCCGTGTTTTACCACATTTGCATGTATATGATAAGGAGCCGCCCTAAGCTCCAAAAACAGTATTATTTATGATTTTAGCTATTTAGTGAGACCAGAGTGATATGAGCAGCTGAGAGCAGCAGTGTAGTTGTATTTAGCGTGTCACTTGCCACATCACTTGCCACAAGTTGTGGATTGTCCACTTGCCACACGTCAGCTGCCCCAAGTTGTGGATTGTCCACAATGCAATGGAAGCAATTTCATATATATATATATATATATATATATATATATATATATATATATATATATTATGGTTTTTCCTCATTTGCCATAAATTTGGAGTTTATCAATGTAAAAAAAAAGGTCACCTTTAAAAACGCTTCTAAACTAAAATGCGGCTAAACGCTGGTACCGCATCTGAAACGTCGAAATCTTTGGCGTCTGAAGGCATTTTGAGGGTTTGTGAAAAACGATTTTAAACGCAACTGCAGATTTTTTTTGCCAGGACAAAAACAGTGTTTTGGATGTAATAGAATTCAATGGACCCGCATCCAAAACGCAAGTACCGCAATTTTGCGGCGATTTTTTGTTTGACCTGTTTATAGCTGGTTGTTAAAGGAAATGTAAAAAAAAAAAAAAAAAACGGTTCAAAAAACAAAACCAAAAAAAAACTGTGTGGGGTCCCCCCCCCAGGTCCATACCAGGCCCTTGGGTCTAGTATGGATTCAAAGGGGACCCCCCCCCAAAAAAATGAAAAAAAAAATGGCGTGGGGGTCCCCCCAGGTCCATACCAGGCCCTTGGGTCTAGTATGGATTCAAAGGGGACCCCACCCAAAAAATGAAAAAAAAATGGCGTGGGGGTCCCCCCAGAATCCATACCAGGCCCTTCAGGTCTGGCATGTATTTTAAGGGGAACCCCGCGCCAAAAACAAAAAAAAATTGCGTGGGGTCCCCTTAGAATACACACCAGACCCTTTATCCGAGCACTCAACCTGGCAGGCCACAGGGGAAAAGGGGGGGACAAGAGAGCGGCCCCCCTCCCCCTGAACCGTACCAGGCCGCGTGCCCTCAACATGGGGGGTTTGGTGCTTCGGGGCAGGGGGGGCGACCTGCGGCCCTCCCCACCCCAAAGCACCCTGCCCCCATGTTGATGGGGACAAGGGCCTCTTCCCGACAACCCTGGCCGTTGGTTGTCGGGGTCTGCGTGCGGGGGGCTTATCTGAATCCGGGAGCCCCCTTTAATAAGGGGGACCCCAGATACCTGCCCCCCACTCTATGTGAATGAGTATGGGGTACATCGTACCCCTACCCATTCACCTGGTGGCAAAATAAGTCAATAAAAAAAGACAACACAGGTTTGAAAAGTAATTTATTGGGCAGCTCCGGGGGTCTTTCTGCCGGGCCCCCGCTATCTACTGCTAGCTCTTTTGCTAGCGGGGGTCCCGGGCTTCCTCGCCGTCGTCTTCCGACTTCGGGGGTCTTTCTGCCGGGCCCCGCTATCTTCTGCTAGCGGGGGTCCCGGGCTTCCTCGCCGTCTTCTTCCGACTTCGGGAGTCTCTTGTTCTGTTCTCCGGTTCTTCTCCCGCTCTCCGAAGCCTTCTCCTCGATCTCCGGTTCTTTCTGCCGGACGCCCCGCTATCTTGTGCCAGCTCTTTTGCTAGCGGGGGCCGGTCTTCTACGTCGCCTTCTTCCTTCTTCTCTTCGCCCGATGTTGACTCGTCGCTCTCCACCGCCGCAATGATCTGTCCAAGCAGCAGTGCCACTTTTATTGGTATGGGCGTGGTCACCGGATGATGCCACCGCTGACCCCGCCCCCGTATGATGTCACAGTCCCGGGGAATGATGGGACTGTGACGTGAAACGGGGGCGGGGTCAGCGGTGGCATCATCCGGTGACCACGCCCCATGCCAATAAAAGTGGCACCGCTGCTTGGACAGATCATTGCGGTGGTGGAGAGCGACGAGTCAACATCGGGCGAAGAGAAGAAGGAAGAAGGCGACGTAGAAGACCGGCCCCCACTAGCAAAAGAGCTGGCACAAGATAGCGGGGCGTCCGGCAGAAAGAACCGGAGATCGAGGAGAAGGCGTCGGAGAGCGGGAGAAGAACCGGAGAATAGAACAAGAGACCCCCGAAGTCGGAAGAAGACGGCGAGGAAGCCCAGGACCCCCGCTAGCAGAAGATAGCGGGGCCCGGCAGAAAGACCCCCGAAGTCGGAAGAAGACGGCGAGGAAGCCCGGGACCCCCGCTAGCAAAAGAGCTAGCAGAAGATAGCGGGGGCCCGGCAGAAAGACCCCCGAAGTCGGAAGAAGACGGCGAGGAAGCCCGGGACCCCCGCTAGCAAAAGAGCTAGCAGAAGATAGCGGGGGCCCGGCAGAAAGACCCCCGGAGCTGCCCAATAAATTACTTTTCAAACCTGTGTTGTCTTTTTTTATTGACTTATTTTGCCACCAGGTGAATGGGTAGGGGTACGATGTACCCCATACTCATTCACATAGGGTGGGGGGCTGGCATCTGGGGGCCCCCTTTTTAAAGGGGGCGCCCTGATTCCGAAAAGCCTCCCACCCGCATACCCCGACAACCAACGGCCAGGGTTGTCGGGAAGAGGCCCTTGTCCCCATCAACATGGGGGCAGGGTGCTTTGGGGTGGGGGGCCGCAGGTCGCCCCCTGCCCCGAAGCACCAAACCCCCCATGTTGAGGGCATGCAGCCTGGTACGGTTCAGGAGGGAGGGGGGCCGCTCTCTCGTCCCCCCTTTTCCCCTGCGGCCTGCCAGGTTGAGTGCTCGGAAAAGGGTCTGGTTTGGATTTTGGGGGGACCCCCACGCCGTTTTTCGGCTTGAGGGGTTCACCTTAAAATACAGAGAACAGACCTAAGGGTCTGGTTTGGATTTTGGGGGGACCCCCACGCCGTTTTTCGGCTTAGAGGGTTCACCTTAGAATCCAGACCAGACCTAAGGGCCTGGTATGCTCCTGAAGGGGAACCCATGCCGGTTTTTTCATTAAAATTTGGCCTGGAGTTCCCCTTCATGATTCATACCAAACATGGGACAGCGAGGCTGCCGAGGACCAGCGCGATGACATCGCGCTGGACACATTCTCGGCCGGCTAGTCGCCTCTAGGACACGACTTGAGCGGCTGCTGCATGCTCAGGTCGTGTCCAGATCGCCTCGCAAAGTCGCGCTGTCCCTGTGTCAGCCGGCACACGAGTCGCCCGCAAGTCGGATCCGACTTCCCGGGCGACCTCTATTCAAATCAATGGGCTCCCATAGGGAACCATTCATTTTCAATAGAGCGCCGCTGACATTTCTATTTACTATAACAGTGCGCCGCTGCTTCCTGCGCCCAGTGAAGGAGTTATCCGGCGCAGCAATTAAGGTTAGAACTTTTTATTAGTAAATCAGCCCCTTAATAACTAGAAAAGCAACAATTTCTGGGGAAATTGTGTGACGTGTTCTTGCCTCCACCAGTAGTCTACAACTGGAGTGGGCGGAGTAACTGGGTGGAGTGGCTTGAGCAACTGTTGTGTGGTTGGAGTGGCTGGAGTAACTGTGAAAAGTATTAAAAAGCTTAATATTTTAAAAAGTAGAAATAATAGAAAAAAATTTAAGAAGTCCCATCATTAGGTGAAAGAGCGGAACAATTTTTTCAAAAATATATTTTTTTTTTTCAAAATGATTTTTGTTTTCAAAAAAAATATATATTTTTTTAAATTATGTTTTTTTCAAAAATATTTATTTCTTTCAAAAATTATTATATATATATATATATATTTTTTTTTATTTATTATTTTTATTTTTTCATGAGGGGGTCATAAACAGCGGAAAACAGTATCCGTCGTATTACAGTACATAGTAGGGGTACATAGTAATTCATTTACAGATAACAGAATCAAAAAAGTAAGCAAAGTTGAACATTAGAAATGCCTTAGAGAAATAAGAGGCAACGTGCATTGTCTTTCCCCCCCAGACACCCCAACTGGGAACATACTGTGTCCTGAGGGAAAGACAACACAGCCAACCTCCATGTTACAACAATTTGTGATTCAGAAACTCCCCTCAGAGCTGTGTGGGAGGAGCTATAGGTCCCTCAGCGTTGCCAAGGAAACCAATGTTTGTTTATGCAGTCTCTAACCACAGGTCACACAGTATTTTCAGCCTCTCCTGAATTCTTGCCATTCTTCAAACGTACGTACTGGAGTGGGCGGAGTAACTGGGTGGAGTGACTTGAGCAACTGTCGTGTGGTTGGAGTGGCTGGAGTAACTATGAAAAGTGTTAAAAAGCTTAATATTTTAAAAAGTAGAAATAGTAGAAGAAAATTCAAAAAGTCCCATCATTAGTTGAAAGAGCAGAACAATTTTTTCAAAAATGATTTTTTTTTTCAAAATGATTTTTGTTTTCAAAAAATATATATATTTTTTTAAATGATGTTTTTTTCAAAAATCTTTATTTTTGATTTATTTGTGTAGGTGGGCTTAAAAATGAGGGAGTGGTGGCAGGTTAGAAATCATGTCCTGATTTTTCAGATTTTGTCAGCTCACACTCTAGTTTCGCCATTCATTCCCATGGGACAAATTTCGCCGCAAAAACTACGATATTTCGTGAACGATTCGGCGAAACGTTTCACAAAGTAATAGCACACCACCGGTATATTACTTGTCTATGTAGTGTAAAAACTGTGGGAGGAGTTAGGGTGGTAAAATTTGGCCATAATAAGAATAATAATAATAAAAATAATAAAAATATATATGTGAGATAACAATAAGTGCTCTTGCTATGCAAGAACACTTAATAACTAGAAAAGCTACAATTTCGGGGGAAATTGTGTGACGTGTTCTTGCCTCCACCAGTAGTCTACAACTGGAGTGGGCGGAGTAACTGGGTGGAGTGGCTTGAGCAACTGTTGTGTGGTTGGAGTGGCTGGAGTAACTGTGAAAAGTGTTAAAAAGCTTAATATTTTAAAAAGTAGAAATAGTAGAAATAGTAGAAAAAAATTGAAGTCCCATCATTAGTTGAAAGAGCGGAACAATTTGTTCAAAAATGTTATTTTTTTTTTCAAAATAATTTTTGGTGGACTGGGCAGAGTAACTTCATGGAGTGGGCAGAGTAACTGTGTGGAGTGTTTGGAGTGAGTAAAGATAGTAAACATTACACTAACCAATTGAACAAAATTTAAAAAGTGCACATGACAAGCTTGATAGAGTGAGAAATGCATTTAAACTTTTATTTTTATTTTTATTTTTTTAATTGAAAGATGTTTATTAACCACTTGTCCCCCGCCCACTGTCAATTGACGGCGGGTGGAGGATACTCTCGTTCTGGGAGGACGTCATATGACGTCCTCCCTTTAAAACGAGCTAGGAGGCGCGCGCGCCCGCCGCGTTCACAAGGCCCTGGTGCGCGTGCCCGGCGGCCGCGATTGCCGCCGGGCACCCGCGATTGCCCGGGAAACGAGCAGGAAAGTGGATCTCTGTGTGTAAACACAGAGATCCACGTCCTGTGAGGGAGAGGGGACCGATGGTGTGTCCCTTGTACATAGGGACAACCATCGGTCACCTCCCCCAGTCAGTCCCCTCCCCCCACAGTAAGAACACTTTGAGGGAACATATTTAACCCCTTCCCGCCCCCTAGTGGTTAACCCCTTCCCTGCCAATCACATTTATACAGTAATCAATGCATTTTTATAGCAGGGATCGCTGTATAAATGTGAATGGTCCCAAAAATGTGTCAAACGTGTCCGATGTGTCCGCCGCAATATCGCAGTCACAATAGAAAATCGCAGATCACCGCCATTACTAATAAAAATAAAAAAAAATGCTATAAATCTATCCCCTATTTTGTACACGCTATAACTTTTGCGCAAACCAATCAATACGCGCTTATTGCGATTTTTTTTTTTACCAAAAATATGTAGAAGAATACGTATCGGCCTAAACTGAGGAAAATTTTATTTAAAAAAAAAAAATGGGTATTTATTATAGCAAAAAGTAAAAAATAGTGTTTTTTTTTCAAACTGGACGCTCTTCTTTTGTTTATAGCGCAAAAAATAAAAACCGCAGAGGTGATCAAATACCACCAAAAGAAAGCTCTATTTGTGGGAAAAAAAGGACACAAATTTCGTTTGGGAGCCACGTCGCACGACCGCGCAATTGTCATTCAAATTGTGACAGCGCTGAAAGCTGAAAAATGGCTTGGGCAGGAAGGGGGTTTTCGTACACAGTAGAGAAGTGGTTAAAAGTTTTTCAATAGTATACAAGGAATAAGTAAATCAAAGAAACATAAAAATAAGAAATAACAATGAGCAACAAAAAGAAGCACATAACCAGAGTAAATGTACTTATGCATATAAAATTGTTAGAAACTTAACAGTGTGTGTATATATATATATATATATATATATATATATATATATATATACATATATATATATATATATATATATATATATATATATATATAGATAGATATTTAGGCAGTATTATAGTTGCTGGTCCAAATTTCCCACATGTTATCAAATATACCGCATTTGAGTGAATTGATTGCTAAAAGTCATTCAAACGTGTAGTTTTGGTGAACTTTTCTGGTTACATCAGTAAGATTAACTACAGGAATGTTTTTCCAATTTTGAAGTATCAAGGACCTAGCAGCTAACAGGATGTGAGATACCACCGGTCTCATAGTGTATGGAAAGTTTTCTAGACCAATGTGTAGTATAGCCAGTGATGGGTTAGGGGGTGTGAGTATTCCTGTAGTGGATGAAATTAGTTTGAATAATTGATTCCAGAAGCTATTTACACTGGGACACTCCCAGAACGTGTGAAGGAGGTGGCCCTTGTGTCCGCATTCTCTCCAGCACAAAGGTGAAGAATTGGGGAACATCTTTGCGATTCTGTAGGGTGTATATTGCCAACGATTAATTATCTTGATCATTAATTCCCAATGACTAATATAGTGTGATGTGTGTTGTATAGTTTGAAACGCAAACTCCCATTGTTCATCTGTGGTATTCATGCCCAGATCAGTGTCCCACTTGTGTGTACAGCTGATTTTTTAAACGCCTTTATATTTTTAAGTGGTACCGTTTATTATAATATAGTGATATTCCCTTGTTGTGCAGTGAGCCGCTCATGAGGTGTCGCCATACTACTGTCAGAAGGTGGGTTATAGGGTGCGGGTGTGATTTCATAAAGTGAGCCACACGTATACAAGTGAAAAGCATGTGCTTTGGCATATTAAATTCCCTTTTTAAACAGTCTGCTGATTTAGGACAGTTATTTTAGAGTAAGTCATGCACCGTGTTTATCCCTTGGGAAGGGGAATGTTTTCAAGAATAGCATTGGTACATTAGCTTCAATTTTGCTTAGAGGGAATTTGAAGTCTATCACCTTGCAGTCGCTAAGTTGGCGGGTTAGGAGGAATCTCCAAGCTTGTAATGAGATGGTGATAGTGGGGGGTGAATTCTTGGTGTCCCAGGGTATCCAATTATCTCCCATAAGAACTGTCTGAAGATCTGGTATAGGAGCTAGTGATTTTTCAATTTCTACCAAAAGTGGTATGTCAGTGGAAAAAAAAAACTGAATTTGAGTTGGTCAAGCCTGGTTGCCCTCATATAATCATGGACATCGATTAGTCCCGCCCCTCCTACACTTTTATGAGGGATTCGATTATTTCGTAAGCATCTAGCTTTCTTTGTGCCCCATAAAAGTGTCCATTTAAGATTGGAAAGGGCCTTGAGGTATTGTGCTGGGATGACTATCGGGAGTACCCTGAAAACGTATATAATCTGTGGTAAAATAAGCATTTTGAATGCTGCCAACCTGCCCATCCAAGATAGTTAATTTTTGGCTATATTTCTGGTTTGGATTTCTATTTTACTAATAAGGGGTTTTAGATTCGAATCTGCTAGTGAGCTAGTGGTACTAGTCAGGGTGATGCCCAAGTATGTTATACCCTTATCAGTCCAGGAATACGGAAGAGATTGACATAACTTGAGACATTCTGTGGCTGATACCCCCAGATTTAGGATGAGGGTTTTGGTGAAATTGACTTTATAATAGGAAACATCCCCAAAGGATTTCAGAATTTCATGTGCTGTAGGTCGTGATATAGGGGGGTTTGTTAACAACAATACTACATCGTCCGCAAACAGATATATATTGTGGGGAGTGGAACCAAATTGAAAACCTGATATGCTATCATGTGTTCTGACGGCCTCCACCAGGGGTTCAATCATAAGATTGTTGGAGATAGGGGACAACCTTGGCTGGTACCGTTGGTTATCTGAAAGGGAGTGGAGAGCATACTGGAAGTGTATACCTGTGCTGAGGGGCAAGAGTATAAGGCTAGTACTGCATTCAGTATATGACCACTAAATCCAAACTTAGATAATGTCATTGACATGTATTCCCAATGTACTCTGTCAAACGCCTTCTCTGCATCTATAGAAAGCAGCAGAGAAGGCGTTTTGTTTTTTTCAACATGGTGGATTATGTTAATGATTCTCCTTGTAGCATCTGAGGTTTGTCTCCCCCTCACAAAGCCCATCTGGTCACGCTGAATAAGGGATGGAATGAAATCCACTATTCGTTTGGCTAATAGTTTGGCGTAAAATTTGACATCGGTATTCAATAGAGAAATAGGGCAAAAATTGGGAGGTGTAGTAGGATCCTTGCCTGGCTTGGGGGGGGGTAACTATGTATGCTCGTAACATTTCTGGTGGAAATATCGCCGTATCTGCAGCCTTAGTGAAGACTGTTTTCATATGTGGCATAAGATAAGAGCTAAACGTTTTAAAATATTCATTTAAAAACTCGTCAGGCCCAGGTGATTTGCCATTTGGCAGTGAAGCTATGACAGCTTCTATCTCAGATGTGGCAAACAGGGATTTTAATGAGAGAATTTGGGTCTCTGAGAGAGAAGGTAAATTTAATTTCTGTAGGAAGTTCTGAATGTTTTCAGTTGTAGGTTGATGTGTGGAGGGATCGTCTTTGATGTTATACAGATTACTGTAATACATAGCGAATTGGTTTGCGATGTCCTGTGGGTTAATGATTTTGTGTTTGAGAGTGGGATGTATCAAGTGGGCAATTCTTGTCTTAGTGTGTGCAGCTTTTATCCTATTGGCTAAATATTTGCCTGCTCTGTTGGCATTGGCGTACAAATTCAGTTTCTGATGTCTTAAGTGGTAGTCATATTGTTTGGACAGAATTGTTCTCAGAGTCTCTCTTAATTGGGAAAGTTTTTGTGTGAGGGTATGATCGAGTGCTTATTTATTTTGTGCTTCCAATGTATGTATTTCAGTTAGGATAGAGTTGATCTTAGCTGTATGGCGTTTTTTATCTCTACAACCTAGTTGTATTAAAATGCCCCTCATGTATGCCTTATGGGCATTCCAGAGTATGAAAGGATTCTCCACAGAATCAGCATTGTTTAGAAAGAAAGTACTTAGGTGTTGGGAGATTATTGTGGAGGTTCAGGGTTCTTGCATTAATCTGATGTTGTTTTGCCAGATGGGTGGGGAGGAGGAGACAACCTGATCATTAATGGCAATAGTAATAGCGGCGTGGTCAGGCCACATAATGTCACGTATCATCGCAGAAGAAACTTTTTGCAGTAACCATTTGTCTGTTAGAAATAAGTCAATGAGTGAGTAGGAACAATGTCTGTGGGAAAAGAAGGTGTAGTCCCTTGCATTCGCGTTCAAGCATCTCCAAACATCAAATAGTTCTGCGTTATGAATTGTTTTGTTCAAATATGTGGACCTGTTTGTTTTTTTTGTAGACGTATCTAGTCTAGGATCTACTATGAGATTGAAGTCACCACAGACAATGAGGTTGCCATATTGTTGAGACTTGATTTTCTTTAGTAGTCTGCTAAGGAAGCAGATCTGATGTGAATTTGGAGCATACAGAGATACCAATGTATACGGATGTGAGTTAATATCTCCTTTCAAGATGATATATCTACCATTTGGATCAAGAATGGTCTCTTTATGCTGGAAAGATAGAGTATTCCTCAATGCAATCAATACCCCTCCCTTTTTATGACCCGGCGTGCAGGCCAAGAACACATGAGGGTAGTCTTTATGTGAACATTTTGGAGTTTTGGATTCCTGAAAGTGAGTCTCTTGGACACACAGGATATCTGCCCTGCGTTTCCTGGCTTCTGTCCACATGGATAGTCTTTTCGTGGGGTGGTTCAGCCCTCTGGCATTGATAGATAGGCAGTTAATGATCATGTGGAGGGTTGTGAGAAGTCTGTAGTGCCATGTATTGCATATACTCACTGTGGCCATGGTAGAAGTCCAGGGAGGGAGTATGAATTCTGGCTTTGTCCTGGGTGAAGTGTTAGGTCGCTGCTGGTTTGCATGCTTCAAACAGATAACGTGCAAAACAAAAGTAGTAATAAAGAAAATACAAAGTTAATAGTGAAAATTCAAAAAAAATAACAATAAGAAAAGGATCAATGAACCGATCCATGTGCAGGCGTAACTGCTATGAAAGGTCTAGGGGGAGAAAACAGGGATTATAATTTGGAACCCCTGTGTCCGGAGAGAACTGAATGATATGCATTGCTTTAAACTCACACGTTTCCACCGGCATTTTTCTTGGAATGCCACATTGACGTAATGCTGCAATACCTTCTTCCAACGTTGAGATCAGGACCGATGTACCATTATGGGTAACTGAGAGCTTGGCAGGATACTTCCATTTATGGAGGATATTGTGGTTCCTCAGAGCTTTAGTTATCGTCTCTAGGTTGCAACGGTGTTGGAGTGTATGCCTGGATAACGCTCATGCTATGCCTGGATAATGCCTGGCAACGCTCATGACCTGTTTATGCAGGCTCTAAGCGTGTTCACAACCACTGTTCAAAACACAATACACAGGATCATGATAGCTGTAATAACTGTGCAGTACTCCTGACTGGAGACAATGCTGCACCCTGGAGATGTAAATGTGATCCAACAGTGTGTTTTTTTCTGTGGTGGCTGCCCAGGCCAGTTGGGTATATCCTCTTGAGTGAAGAAGGTCAGATATTGGCTTCTTTGCTCTGCACATAAAATCTTCATTGAAATCTCCACAGAGTATTATTGGTTGGCAATCCATTCTTTCCAAAGATTCCAAGAGGCCCAGCAGGTTAGTAAGGAATTGGCCAATACTGTAATCCGGTGGCCTGTAAACAACAGCAATCAAAGCTTGTACAGGGGACTCCAGTTTGACAACCAAGAACTCCAAGTCAGTCACATTGTGATGATACTGCTTTTCAAAGGCCTTGAAATGGTTTCTGACATACAAGGCGACACCTCCGCCACTTTTACTTGCAATGTCAGGAAGGTTTGTGTATGAGAGGTGTCTGTTGCGTTTGAACAGGTTGTAGCCCTCCAGCTGGAGACTTTCAGCAACAGAAGAGCCTGAGAGATGAGTTTCAGTGAAACATAAAACATCTCCAAGTGTCAACTCGTGGTGAGATTTTATATCTTCAATGTGAGCTGTTAGTCCTTCCGTGTTGTGATGGATAATTGTTAATGTTTGCTCTTTGTCTGTTGTCTGTAGAAACTTTAAGAGGGGCAAAACACTTTCCAGTGATGCATTCTTCATTGAGTCCAGGGAGGCTGTGATTTCAGGATCAGCAAAGATCTTCTTCTCATCAAAGTCGGTTATGTGCAGTCCTTGCAGTGTAGTCGTTCTACTCAGAGCAACATAGGCCATTCCCGGTTGAAAGACCCGTTTCAATGAGACCACTCCCGACTGTATGGACATCCCCTGACACTTATGAATCGTACATGCAAAAGCCAACTTCAGGGGGAACTGCATGCGAACAACTCCTTTCTGTCTCAGGTTTTCCTCTACCCTTTCTATGTACACCAAGTTGTCAGCATCACAAGACGACTTGTTACGGTATCTCTGTCCTGCATTTGGATTGTCCAGCACAAGTCCAAGCTTGTTTATCGTAGTGGCACCATTCTCAGTTTGGATGATTATTCTTGCAATCTTTCCAAATGTCCCGTTAACAAGCCCGTCTTCAACATCAATGTTTCTTGTGATCATGATACGGGCACCTTCAGCTGCTTGCAGTGTGTCAATCAGATTGTCTTTGTGTCCCTTGAAAGGTTGGTGTTGCCTCAGCATCACTCCTGTTTTAGGGTCTTTTCTGTAATCGTCGGCATCTATGTTGGTGACGTTTGAATGGAGAACAGAAACAGTTGCGGCATTATGTTTGCGAACCTCTTTGTTGGTGGCAAAGATGTGCAGCACGTCATTAGGGCAGTGGGTGGGATCTGTCAAAGCCTGAGCAAGAAGAGCTTTGTCATCATTGCTTAAGGTGCCAGTCTTCTGCTTGACTCTGATTCTATTCAAAAGCTCAGCAAATGAAATGTCATCCTTCTGTCGCATGATCTCTGTCAGCGTGATCATCTGAAAGTAGTCTTTCCAGACGTCATTGGTATTTTCCTCAAACACGCAGAGTGGCTTACTTTTTCCCAGCGGGGGGACCTGGTAAAAGTCTCCTACTGCTAGTACTGACATACCACCAAAAGGTTTCTTACTGCCTTTGATTTGCTGTAATCTCCAGTTGATGTAGACAAACAGGGGCTTTGAAATCATTGACACCTCGTCAATAACAATGATCTCTGCATTTGAAAGCTGTACCCTCACTTCATCTATGAGATTTCCAAGTCCTTGATAGGGTGGCTTCAAACTTCTTGGCAACTTCAGCAGAGAATGCAAAGTGTTGCCTGAAATGTTGAAAGCTGCTGTTCCTGTAAATGCAGTTAGTAAAACGCTGGGCATGGATATGTCTGCTTCCTCCCGTAGTCTGGTAAGTTTACAGAGTATCTTTGTCGCCTCAGCATATATGCACTTTATCAGGTGTGATTTGCCTGTCCCTGCGCCACCAGTGACAAAGTAATAGAATGGGTCAGGATTTAGGCCACGCACACGGTTAGTGCACCAGTCACAAACTGAGTAGAATGTCTGAGCTTGTGTCCGGTTAAGGTTTCTGTACATTTTCCGAAGGAAATCGGGGCACATTTGTGGGGCCTTCACAGTAAGCGCAATTCCACCTGTTTGTTTGTGACGTGTATACTCCGGAACATCATCTTGTTCATTCTCATAAAGTGGCTCCCCTTCTTTGCGTTCCTCTATACATTCCAACCTATCCAACTCAGCTTCTGGGGCAAAGGTGTTCCAATCTTCAACAGGGCCATTTTTTACAAAGTCATCCAAGACTTGTTCCACAATTTTGTTGTGTTGTTTCGAACTTCTTTTGGTTGCTGATAACAATTGCAGACACTGCTCGGATTGCTTCTTCTCCTGGTAAGCTCACACAGGCGCCTTTGTAAAAATCCTGGTGTGTTGGGAACCTTACAGTTTTCAGTAATGACTCTGAACGGTGGGGGAGGTAGAGTTTAAGCAGTCTGCCGTAGTAGTTCTCGGGGTCCTTCTTCTCTGAGAAGCGTGCGTACCTGATGATTGCAGGCTTCCCTCTCGTGCGTTTTTGAATCATTCCCATTTCATTCAATAGACTGACACGCTTGCTGTCTTCCTTTTGCTTGCCATCTTCCTTCTGCTTGCCATAGACAACCCTGTAATGGGATGCAATGTCTGCCAGACACATGGACTCAAACCCTGCATCTATCACATTTTCTTTATAGCCATATAGGATATATGACATCACCCGGGAGTGCCTTCACCTTGGGCCAATGGGGGAGAAGTAAATGCTCTTACCGGACAGAGTGGACCCAGCTCACCGTACGGTGGTGGATCAACAAAGCTTTGTCCACTATGTGGACCCAAGGAACAGTCAGGATCTGCAAGACACTTCCTTCCTTATGCCGACAGCACCACTGGTCCGTATTTCCAACCCAAAAAGGAAGAAATCCAAACCAATATGGCGACAACAAGCCATGTAAAAAGGGGAAATGTGATAGATGCACCCTTTAAACCTATTTTCAAACGATGCAGCTCCTTGTTGGATTTTGACCTATGAACTTCTTTTCATATGTGATAAGATTGGACATTATTCTACATACTCATCTGTGATGCCTTATATGAGTTTGTCTCCACCTACATTATATTTTCATTTTTATTTTTGTTTATTATGGGTATGATCAATATTCCAGTTTAATGGCTGGTTTTTGTTGTGCACCTATACCCCATACCAATTATTTCACTTACATTTTTATCACATTCATTTGTGTACACCTATTGTGTACAAACGTTTTGTTTGACACCATATTTTTATGTGCACCATTGTGCTATACATGAAGTAGGGTTTTTTACTACTTCTCTCACAGCGCCACATTATATATTTTTAATATGCCCCTGCAGATGCCTGTTAGTGTAACACAAAAGAAAAAAAACTACGAGCAATAAGGGCTAGCTTCAGGTGTATATTTTTCAGGAATCACACTACGCCTGCTTTAAGTGCTGCAGATGCCTGTTAGTGTAACACAAAAGAAAAAAAACTACGAGTAATAAGGGCTAGCTTCAGGTGTATATTTTTCAGGAATCACACTACTCCTGCTTTAAGTGCTGCAGATGCCTGTTAGGGCTCTTTCACATGGAGGGTCCGTTCATGTCCGGATGCTACATGTCCTCCTATGGAGCCACGGATGTCAGCGGTGACATGTCCGCTGACATCCGACCCGCTCCGATCCGCAAAAGTGTGACGGAGGAAAACCCTATATTTCCTTCCGTCTGCGGATCGGATGACAACGGACTCTACGGTCCGTCATCATCCGATCCCCCCATAGGGGAGAGCGGCGCTCTGACAGGGCGGTCCCTGCACAGTGTGCGGGAACCGCCCAGTCATCCGCCGGCTCAGCGGGGATCAACGGAGCGATCCCCGCTGAGCAAGCGGAGCTTCATAGGGCGGATCATTACTGATCCGTCCTGTGTGAAAGAGCCCTTAGTGTAACACAAAAGAAAAAAAACTACGAGCAATAAGGGCTAGCTTCAGGTGTATATTTTGCAGGAATCACACTACGCCTGCTGTAAGTGCTGCAGATGCCTGCCTGTGTTACACAACAGGAAATCACAGCACTAAGGGCTAGCTTCGGTTGTATACTGTGCAGGAGGCTTAGCAAAAATATCACTGACACTGTCCCTACCTATCCTTCTCTCTCCCTGCACACAAGGTTTAGCAGAATATCACTGACACTGTCCCTACCTATCCTTCTCTCTCCCTACACACAATATCACTGACACTGTCCCTACCTATCCTTCTCTCTCCCTACACACAATTTCTCTAACACTGTCCCTGCCTATGTACGTCTTTCCCTGCACGCCAACACACTACACAAGGCCGCCGTGCTGGCGGCCTTTTATAGTGTGGGGCGTGTACTAAACCCCCCTGAGCTATAATTGGCCACAGGCATCCTGCCTGTGGCCAATTATGGCTCTCCTCGCTGCCGGCGCTGTGATTGGCCAAGCATGCGGGGTCAGAGTGTATGCTTGGCCAATCACAACGCCAGGATTTTGGGCCGTTCGCGTCACTCGAATTTGGCGCGAACGACCTAAAACTTTCGATCTACGTCGAACGATTGAACACACGATGTTCGAGTCGAACGTATGTTCGACTCGAACGCGGAGCTCATCCCTAGTTGTTACCAGTTGGCAAAAAACAACCTCACGTGAGCAAGACTTCATTTTCAGGCTGCACGTACGGGCCACAGACTCCTAGGCGCTGACCTCTCTGTGTTTTGAATAAGCCTGAAGAACTTCTTTCATTTCTTCTCATTCTGTCTCTGTTTCTGGGCTCATTTCTTTGACTATTGTTTTGAGATAGTCACTCAGCTCGCGTTCTGGCTTGGATATGTAGGACAACATGTACATGATGCAACCATACTCATCAAGAATGTACTGGATGTCCATGTTGGCATTCCAGGCCCTCAGCAAATGTGGATTGTAGTTGTTCACCCAGCAGTCCTTGACATCACGCTTCATTAGAATCACGCTTGAGGAGGTCAATGCCTCAATGTACGAGTTGTACTGATTCAAAGTCATATCACACTGTGCCAGTAGCTGCGACCTGTCTTCAAGCTGCACTTTTGGGTTATTAAGCAAATCCCAGACTGGTTTCAGTTTGTTTTTGGCTGCTTGTGGTTTCTTTGCACAATCTCCTTGTTCTTCTTGCATCGGGTAAGTTATCCTCGTTTTTCTAATAGGTGGCTTTGGAAATCCAAATCTGCATATTCTGTTACCTTTCTTGCACGATTTTGAATGAGATCTGCTGTGCATTTGAAGCTCTGTTACAAATCTGTGAAGTAAGGCCTGTTTGGCTTCATCAGGCAGCTGGCATGAGATGTTATGATCTATAAAGGCACGCACCTTGTCATCACTGTCTTGTCCAAATATAGGAGCTCCTGCTACCCAACAGAGACAATGTATATGAGGGCTCCCTCTCGCCTGAAATTCAACCCGGTAAAAGTAATCGATAACTTCACCGATTGGCTGTGCAGGACCCAACAGCAGCTCTCGCATCAGAGCATCAACCCGTTTGTCAAACATGCGCATGGTGGTCACTGGGTTGCCTCGAAGAATGTCACACTTTTCAGCCCAGTCTAGCTCTGCAAAATCCACCTTTTGACCTTGTTGTGCCTTTATTGCCGTTATTACCTCTGGCCATCTGAATTCTGCAGCAGAGAAGGTAAGAAAAAATGTTGGCTTACCCAATTGTCTGACCATGGCTAGCAAATTCTTCAGATTTTTATCCCAGTAAGCTGGACTCCCTCTCAGTGGTTGCATGAAACTTGTGGCATCTCGGTTTTGCACCAACCGCTCAACCTCACGCTTGTCCTGTAGCAGCTTGTTGAATATTTTCCGTCCATCCCTGGTATTGGGTTTTCCTTTCCTTAACTGAATGGACATGCTGCTTTTGGCCATGTGTGTTTCTGTGACAAACTGCGCAAAGAAGAGGTAGCTTGTGTCTCTTGCAAAACGAGTATCAACACAAAAAAGCCTTGCATTGAAATACATGCTCGGGACAGTTTGACTTGTCTTGCCTGGTTCAATGTATTCTGTCCAGTAGGGAACTGAACAGGGAAAGCCATTGCCTCAAGCCTAGGAACTTTAAAGAAGCTGACAGGTGTGTTTCCTTGTGCAGGTGCAATGCTGAATATTCCATCACAGTGTGTCAGTGCTTCCTCTCCAAGGTCAGATGGCTGCAAACAACTGTCTAGGCCAATTCCAGGTCTTAGTGCATCCTTCTCATCCTCTGCATTTGGAGGTTGTTGGTCATGGCCTTCCTGTTGCTCAGAAGCAGCCGGTAAACATGCAGACTGTACCTCTGATGGATCACAATTTTCGATGCGTTCAAGTATCTCCATCATTTCAGTTTTATCACAACTGTCGAGTTCCATCCCATCATCATTATCAGCATCATAATCATCATCATCGATTGTCTCATCCAGTCTGATTGAAATGTCACTGTAATCGGGGTGTGTGTCAATGAGTTTTGACAGACCTGCTACTACATTTCTCATGTTGACATTGTGAAACAGCTGGTGGCCTTTGTAAGTCAGACGTCTTTTCAGCTTCACTCTGTGTAACTGGGATGTGCTGCGCGATCTTGGTAGAGTATTGACCGTGGTTTCCACCTCGGATGGCACACACACTACAGCGCCGTGTATAGCTGCCTGTCGACCTTTGGGAAGTGTGATGATCTTGGCAAATGACAGTATTTTGGCCAAAAGTTGTCTTTCCAGCACATTCAAATCGCAGAGCTCTGGGGGAATGGGCGCCAGCTCCATGTTGTTAGCCACAGCGATGGATGATTTCTGTCCTGCTTTTAAATGTGAATCACAGTTGTGACAAATCCATTCTTTGGTCCTTTCATCTGGTACGGTGCATTGTTCAGGGCCTTGACAGTGATTGTTGCACACATGGACATATTTCCCTGTCAAACAGGCAGCAACAATGTGTAGATTCTTCTTGTAATTGCTGTGAATGCAATGTTTCACTTGGTTAGGGAAAAGGGTGTGATGACACATTGTGCACACAAAAGTTGGCCCAGCTTTAATGCATTTGTGGAAAGTGGATATAGCTGTCTGCATTAGGCTGTTGTCCACTGGTTGACTGCATTCTTGACATGAGTCCATCGTCTGTATTTCATTCTTATTTTGAAGGCACATTGCATCTTATGGGTTATGCGAAAATCTGCTTCAGTGTGACGCTTCATTTTCATGTAACTCATGCAATGTTGCAAGTGACGTTTTCTGAAAGCAGGATCATTATGATATTTTCTGGTGATGTATTGCTTCTGCTTCAAGTTAAAATCGGCATTTGTCGCATATTTTCTGGTGATGTATTGCTTCTGCTTCAAGTTGAAATCGGCATTTGTCGCATATTTTCTGGTGATGTATTGCTTCTGCTTCAAGTTAAAATCGGCATTTGTCGCATATTTTCTGGTGATGTATTGCTTCTGCTTCAAGTTGAAATCGGCATTTGTCGCATATTTTCTGGTGATGTATTGTTTCTTCTTCAAGTTAAAATTGTCATCAGTCGCATATTTGCTGGTTGTGTATTGCTTCTGCTTCAAGTTGAAATTGGCATCTGTCGCATATTTGCGAATGATATATTGCTTCTGCTTCAACTTAAAATCAGCATCTGCTCTGTATCAGCTGGTGATGCATGTCCTCTTCTTATTGGTGACAGACATCTTTGTAGCCTTGAAATCACGCCTTCTTTCATTTCTGTGTCTTGTCTTCTGTTTTTGACGCCGCTGTGCATTTAATTTGGAAAATGCCTTACTGTCCTTCCATATGCCCTGTGAGGATTTTGCATCAAATGGCCGTGGAGAATTCTTGCTGGCTGGGAATCCAGTGTGGGTTGCATCTTTGGTCATCTGTGTCACTTTGTTCTCCACATGCTTTCCATTATGTGGTTTGTCAGATTGCACCGGTGGGGACAGCAAACCATCTGACAGACGTCTTGAACGATGAAATGAGACTGGCATGAAGTCATACTGCAGTCCATCAATAGGGCCTCTGGTGTCTGTAAGGAGCAATTCATACAACTTATAAATCCTTGCCCCCATATCACTCAAATGTGTAAAAGGGATCATAACAGCTTTTCCTTTTCCAGTGGCAGGAAGCCCATAGTTATTTCGACTATGAGAATCAAACAGTCCATATCTCCCAGACTTGTCTCTGAACAATGCAATGCAATATGGCACTACTATAAAAAGTGCATGTGTAACATCTGCATTGAGGCACTGAAGTCTTGTGGAGAGGTCAACAAACCAACCTTGGTTGTCACCGTCTACCGTGGCTCTCACACATCCCAATAACACTGGAGATTTAACAACGTTATACTCATATTTGTCAGTGTTGACTCTGAGGGGCACTTCTTCCATTGTCAAGTGTTGGTGCTGATAGACATTTCTTTGTTTTAGCTGTTTTATTGTTGTGCCATACAAGCTGTTGCCCTTCCTCAGTATTTGATCAAGATCATCCTTCCTCACATCATCAAGCTCACTGTGGTATGCCAAAAATGTCAGAGCCATGCATGTACACTGTTTGTTCCTTAACCTTCCATAGCCATGATGACCCTGATGAAATGATGCCTGCACAGATATCTCACTTGGTACACATGGTTCTTGCATGCCATGGTTTTCAGAAGTGCCCATCACACTGTCACTGTGCTCTTGAACTTGACACTGAGTTGAATATGGGAATGACACCACAGGTTCACTATGTACCTCTTGGGCACATTTACTGTCACAAACCTCCATTTCCACCATGCAGCTGTGGGGCTCCGGATCCGAAAAGCGTGGGTCTGAAAGGTCCAGTTTTGTCCAGCGTATCTTTGCAGCTTTAGATCTCTTTCCTTTAGATGGCATTTGTGGGAGGAATTATAATTCCACTCAGCTGTATGTGATGAGGTATAATTCCTCACAGAGCTGTGTGGGAGGAGCTATAATTCCCTCAGCGTTGCCAAGGAAACCAATGTTTGTTTATGCAGGCTCTAACCACAGGTCACAGTATTTTCAGCCTCTCCTGAATTCTTGCCATTCTTCAAACGGTCATATTTTATAAATCCTACAGCGAAGAGCTTTATATTGTGAGAATCACAAGACCCAGACCTACATTTTGATATATAGTATGTCTCTGAAATATTAAAATTGAAGGCACAGTCACAGTTTAGAAATTGCCCTTCAAATTTGAAGTGGCTGGAGGGGAGTTTCAATGAATGTCAATGGGTGGCGTGAGTTGCAAACAAATCATCATATTGTGAAAACTGTAAGGACTATGGCTTATCTGTGGACATGTGTAGTGGCAGCAGGGATAGCTGAACGTTTTGATATAAAATTTGTGTAGGTGGGCTTAAAAATGAGGGAGTGGTGGCAGGTTAGAAATCATGTCCTGATTTTTCAGATTTTGTCAGCTCACACTCTAGTTTTGCCATTCATTCCTATGGGACAAATTTTGCTGCAAAAACTACGATATTTCGTGAACGATTTGGCGAAACGTTCCACAAAGTAATAGCACACCAATCGGGAACAATCCGCACGTTTCAGTATATTACTTGTCTAAGTAGTGTAAAAACTGTGGGAGGAGTTAGGGTGGTAAAATTTGGCTATAATAAGAATAAGAATAATAATATATATGTGAGATAACAATAAGTACTCTTGCTATGCAAGAACACTTAACTAGAAAAGCTAAAATTTCTGGGGAAATTGTGTGACGTGTTCTTGCCTCCACCAGTAGTCTACAACTGGAGTGGGCGGAGTAACTGGGTGGAGTAGCTTGAGCAACTGTTGTGTGGTTGGAGTGTCTGGAGTAACTGTGAAAAGTGTTAAAAAGCTTAATATTTAAAAAAGTAGAAATAGTAGAAAAAAAATGTAAGTCCCATCATTAGCTGAAAGAGCGGAACATTTTTTTCAAAAATGTTTTTTTTTTCAAATTTTTTAAAAAAATTTTTTTTCTAATTGATTTTTTTTTCAAAAATGATTTTTCTTTTTAATGTTTTTTTTCAAAAATTTTACAATTTTGAAAAAAAAAAAAATTGAAAAAAACAAACCCATGAAAAAAAAGAAAGCACAGTTGAACATTAGAAGTGCCTTAGAGAAATAAGAGGCGACGTGCATTGTCTTTCCCCCCAGACACCTCAACTGGGAACATACTGTGTCCTGAGGGAAAGACAACACAGCCAACCTCCATGTTACAACAATTTGTGATACAGAAACTCCCCTCAGAGCTGTGTGGGAGGAGCTATAGGTCCCTCAGCGTAGCCAAGGAAACCAATGTTTGTTTATACAGGCTCTAACCACAGGTCACAGTATTTTCAGCCTCTCCTGAATTCTTGCCATTCTTCAAAAGGTCGTATTTTAAAAACTATAAATCCTAGAGCGAAGAGCTTTATATTGTGAGAATCACAAGACCCAGACCTACATTGATATATAGTATGTCTCTGAAATATTAAAATTAAAGGCACAGTCGTAGTTAAGAAATTGCCCTTCAAATTTGAAGTGGCTGGAGGGGAGTTTCAATGAATGTCAATGGGTGGCGTGAGTTGCAAGCAAATCGTCATACTGTGAAAACTATTGGGACTATGGCTTAGCCGTGGACACTTGTAGTGGCAGCAGAGATAGCTGAACGTTTTGATATTGTGTAGGTGGGCTTAAAAATGAGGAAGTGGTGGCAGGTTAGAAATCATGTCCTGATTTTTCAGATTTTGTCAGCTCACACTCTAGTTTCGCCATTCATTCCTATGGGACAAATTTCACCGCAAAAACGACGATATTTCGTGAACGATTTGGCGAAACGTTCCACAAAGTAATCGCACACCATTAGGGAACAATCCCCACGTTTCAGTATATTACTTGTCTATGTAGTGTAAAAACTGTGGGAGGAGTTAGGGTGGTAAAATTTGGCTATAATAAGAATAAGAATAACTAGAAAAGCTACAATTTCTGGGGAAATTGTGTGACGTGTTCTTGCCTCCACCAGTAGTCTACAACTGGAGTGGGCGGAGTAACTGGGTGGAGTGGCTTGAGCAACTGTTGTGTGGTTGGAGTGGCTGGAGTAACTGTGAAAAGTGTTAAAAAGCTTAATATTTTAAAAGTAGAAATAGTAGAAAAAAAAAATGAAGAAGTCCCATCATTAGCTGAAAGAGCGGAACATTTTTTAACCACTTGAGATCCGCGCTATAGCCGAAAGACGGCTGCAGCGCGGCTCTCAAGTGCCGAGTGGACGTCCCCTGGACGTCCTGTTCTGTTTACATCCCACCGCGCGCAGCTGAGGGCGCGCGGCGGGGAACAGCTGTAAGCTCTGCATCACGTGATGCCGATGCGCGCGTGCGATGTCCGCCAGGTACATGCGATCGGCTGTGACAGAGGCAGGACGTGGATCTCTGTGTGTAAACACAGAGATCCATGTCCTGTCAGGGAGAGAGGAGACCGATGCTGTGTCCCTTGTACATAGGGACACAGATCGGTCTCCTCCCCCAGTCAGTCCCCTCCCCCCACAGTAAGAAACACTAATAGGGAACATATTTAACCCCTTGATCGCCCCCTAGTGTTAACCCCTTCCTTGCCAGTCACATTTATACAGTAATCAGTGCATTTTTATAGCACTGTTCGCTGTATAAATGTGAATGGTCCCAAAATAGTGTCAAAAGTGTCCGATATGTCCGCCGCAATATCGTAGGCCTGACAAAAAACGCAGATCGCCGCCATTACTATTAAAAAAAAATATATAATAAAAATGTCATAATTCTATCCCCTATTTTGTAGGCACTATAACTTTTGCGCGAACCAATCACTATACGTTTATTGCAATTTTTTTTACCAAAAATAAATAGAAGAATACATATCGGCCTAAACTGAGAAAAAAGAAAAAAAAATTGGGATATTATTATAACAAAAAGTAAAAAAATATTGTGTTTTTTTTTTCAAAATTTTCTGCATTTTTTTTATAGCGCAAAAAATAAAAACCGCAGAGGTGATCAAATACCACCAAAAGAAAGCTCTATTTGTGGGGAAAAAATTATAAAAATATCATTTGGGTACAGTGTTGTATGACCGCGCAATTGTCATTCAAAGTGCATCAGCACTGAAAGCTGAAAATTTTTTTAAATTATGTTTTTTTCAAAAATTATTATATTTTTATTTTTTTAATTTTTATTTTTTTAACCACTTAAGCCCCGGACCATTTGGTAGCTAAAGGACCAGAGCTGTTTTCAGAATTTTGCACTGCGCTGCTTTAACTGTAAATTGTGCGGACATGCAATGTTGTACCCAAACGAAATTTGCGTCCTTTTCTTCCCACAAATAGAGCTTTCTTTTAATGGTATTTGATTGCCTCTGCGATTTTTATTTTTTGCGATATAAATGGAAAAAGACCGAAAATGTTGAAAAAAAATGATATTTTCTACTTTTTGTTATAAGAAATATCGAATAAACTCAATTTTAGTCATACATTTAGGCCAAAATGTATTCAGCCACATGTCTTTAGTAAAAAAAATGTCAATTAGCATATATTTATTGGTTTGCGCAAAAGTTATAGTGTCTACAAACTAGGGTACATTTTCTGGAATTTACACAGCTTTTAATTTATGACTGCCTATCTCATTTCTTGAGGTGCTAAAATGGCAGGGCAGTACAAAACCCCCCCAAATGACCCCATTTTGGAAAGTAGACATCCCAAGGAAATTGCTGAGAGACATGTTGAGCCCATTGAATATTTTTTTTTTTTTGTCCCAAGTGATTGAATAATGACAAAAAAAAAAAAAAATTAAAAATTTTTGGAAAGTAGATTGCTGAGAGGCATGGTGAGTATTTTACAGCTCTCATTTGTTTTTGAAAATGAAGAAAGACATTTTTTTTTTTTTTTTTTTTACATTTTCAAAACTTTGTGACAAAAAGCGAGATCTGAAAAATACTCACCATACCTCTCAGCAAATAGCTTGGGGTGTCTACTTTCCAAAATGGGGTCATTTGGGGGGGTTTTGTGCCATCTGGGCATTCCATGGCCTCCGAAACTGTGATAGGCAGTGAGAAGTGAAATCAAAAATTTACACCCTTAGAAAGCCTGAAGGCGGTGCTTGGTTTTGGGGTCCCGTACGCGGCTAGGCTCCCAAAAAGTCTCACACATGTGGTATCCCCGTACTCAGGAGAAGCAAAAGAATGTATTTTGGGGTGTAATTCCACATATGCCCATGGCATGTTTGAGCAATATATCATTTAGTGACAACTTTGTGCAAAAAATAAATAAAAATAAAATAAATTGTCTTTTTTCCGCAACTTGTGTCAACATATAAAATATTCCATGGACTCGACATGCCTCTCAGTATATAGCTTGGCGTGTCTACTTTCCAAAATGGATGTCATTTCGGGGGGTTTTGAACTGTTCTGGAATTTTATACACAACATTAGGAAGCTTACATCCACTCTTCTAACCACTTGAAGACAAAGCCCTTTTTGACACTTTTTGTTTACATGAAAACATTTTTTTTTTTGCAAGAAAATTATGTTGAACCCCCAAACATTATATATATTTTTAAAGCAAAGGCCCTACAGATTAAAATGGTGGGTGTTGCATTTTTTTTTCTACACAGTATTTGCGCAGCGATTTTTCAAACGCATTTTTTGGGGAAAAAATACACTTTTTTAAATTTTAATGCACTAAAACACACTATATTGCCCAAATGTTTGATGAAATAAAAAAGATGATTTTAGGCCGAGTACATAGATACCAAACACGACATGCTTTAAAATTTCGCACAAATGCGCATTGGCGACAAATTACATACATTTTTAAAAGCCTTTAAAAGCCTTTACAGGTTACGCCGTTAGATTTACAGAGGAGGTCTACTGCTAAAATTACTGCCCTCGATCTGACCTTCGCGGTGATACCTCACATGCATGGTGCAATTGCTGTTTACATATGATGCCAGACCGACGCTTGGGCAAGAGCAGGGCAGGACAGGGGTGCCTTTTTTTTTTTTTTTTTTATTAATTTTGCTTTTTTATTTTATTTTTAAACTGTTACTTCCATTTTTTTTTTTTTTATCATTTTTATTGTTATCTCAGGGAATGTAAATATCCCCTATGATAGCAATAGGTAGTGACAGGTACTATTTTTTTGGAAAAACTGGGGTCTATTGGACCCTAGATCTTTCCTCTGCCCTCAAAGCATCTGACCACACCAAGATCGGTGTGATAAAATGCTTTCCCAATTTCCCAATGGCGCTTTTTATATCCGGGGGGGGGGACATTCCCTCCCACTGCTTGTAAAAGCAGTCCAGAGGCTAATTAGCCACTAGGATTGTGTTTACATGAAAGCCGGCCGCTGGCTGAAAAGAATGATACCAAGATGATACCTAAACCCGCAGGCATCATTCTGGTATAAACATTCAAAGTCCAGCAACATACCAGTACATTGCTGGTCCTTGTTGGACATGTATTGTAATCTTTTTTTTCATGCAGCCTGTTGGCTGAACGAAAAAAAAAGATTGATCGGTGGGTATGCCCACCATTAGAATACCGCCCTGCATCCACCCACTTCTAATGATGGGCATACATGCACCATTTATATATGCCGAAGCATGGGGGCATCTTCCCGCAAAAATTATGCCGCGTACACACAGTCGGACTTTACCACGGGCAAGCCTCCGTCGGAATTTCGACCGTATGTACGCGGCATTAGGAGCAAAATCACTCCTCCGCTCCTCCGCCCCTGCTGCCCTAATGCTTCGGCATATATGCTTTTTTTTTTAACTGTGGTGGTGAAATCACCTCCTACAGCACTGGAGTCGCAGGGATCAGGCCTGTCTCTGCGAATGCTGCAGTTATGTGTGTTGTGTTTTGCAAGTGACAGTGATCGATCGATACTGCACTTGGGTGGCCTGGGCTGGACGGAGGGGCAAAACGCAGGTGCTAGCAGGTATCTGGGCTGATCCCGCTAACACTGCGTTTTTGGAAACCCTAAACTGCTGGGGACGCTAGTATAGATCTGATCAGATCAGATATTGATCTGTTCAGATACTATACCACTAAGGGAGGTGTATGCTTCACGCGTGGGTGTTAGCGCTACTGGCACTAACCTGACGCTGCCTGGGGTGTGACGCAGACCCTCTCTGACGCTAAAACCTAATTGATATCACCCGCCGGGCGATCAGGGGGTTAAACCTTTATTGGGTTATATACGGCGGGTGCCCTGACACTATAAAAAGCAAACTAACAAACCAGCGTCACCCGTAACACTTATATGGTGATCACTGGTGAAAGGGTTAACTAGGGGCAATTAGGGGGTTAAAACCTTTATTAGGTAAAATATGGGGGTACCTGACGCTATCTAAAAACCTGACGGCGAACCTAAAAGAAATTACTGGCTACCTATCGGCATCACCGACACCAAGACAGCGATCAGAAAAACGATCGCTTAGCGACAGTGGTGATAGGGGGTGAAAGGGTTACCTGGGGGGCGATCAAGGGGGTTAAACCTTTATTAGATAATATATGGGAGTACCTGACGCTATAAAAACCTGCGGCGAACCTAAAGAAAATTACTGGCTACCGATCGGCATCACCGACACTAAGACAGCGATCAGAAAAACGATCGCTTAGCGACAGTGGTGATAGGGGGTGAAAGGGTTACCTGGGGGGCGATCAAGGGGGTTAAACCTTTATTAGATAATATATGGGGGTACCTGACGCTATAAAAACCTGCGGCGAACCTAAAAAAAATTACTGGCTACCGATCGGCATCACCGACACTAAGACAGCGATCAGAAAAACTATCGCTTAGCGACAGTGGTGATAGGGGGTGAAAGGGTTACCTGGGGGGCGATCAAGGGGGTTAAACCTTTATTAGGTAATATATGGGGGGTACCCGACGATATAAAAACCTGCGGCGAACCTAAAAAAAATTACTGGCTACTGATCGGCATCACCGACACTAAGACAGCGATCAGAAAAATTATTGCTTAGTGACAGTGGTGATAGGGGGTGAAAGGGTTACCTGGGGGGCGATCAAGGGGGTTAAACCTTTATTAGGTAATATATGGGGGTACCTGACGCTATAAAAACCTGCGGCGAACCTAAAAAAAATAACTGGCTACCGATCGGCATCACCGACGCTAAGACAGCGATCAGAAAAATGATCGCTTAGCGACAGTGGTGATAGGGGGTGAAAGGGTTATCTGGAGGGCGATCTGGGGGTTAAACCTTTATTAGGGGGGGTTAGGGGGCTACACTGGACCTAACACTAACTTTAGTGACACTTTTACAGTCACAAATGTCACTGATTGCAGTGATCAGTAAATAAATGGTCACTGCAATCAGTGACACTGTGACTGGGAGCTGGGGGGTGATCTGGGGGGTGATCTGGGGTGTCTGGGGGGGCCTGGGGGGGCGATTTATGTGCCTATGTGTCCTGGTGTCAGTGTAGTGTTTTGTGCACTAACCTGGCATCTTCTCTTGTGCGGCGCTCGGTATATGTGAGCGCCGCAGGAGAGATGACATCACTTCCTCTGCCTGTGTAAACATTACACAGGCAGGGAAGCTTACTCATTCGCCGGGAGCGATCGCGAGGGGGTGGCCGGAATCGAACGGCCGTCCCCTCATCCCGGATCGCTCCCGAACACTTAACCACCGCTCACTGTAAAGAAGGGGGGTCCAATCGGACCCCCCAACTATACAAAGGCGATCACGTATATATACGTGATTCTGCCTGTCGGTGCCATTCTGCCGACGTATTTTACAGTGGGCGGTCGTTAAGTGGTTAAATTTATTATTTTTATTTTTCAAAAATTATTTTATTTTTTCATGGGGGGGGGTCATAAACAGCGGAAAACAGTATCCGTCGTATTACAGTACATAGCAGAGGTACATAGTAATTAATTTACAGATAACAGAATCAAAAGAGTAAGCAAAGTTGAACATTGGAAATGCCTTAGAGAAATAAGAGGCGACGTGCATTGTCTTTCCCCCCAGACACCCCAACTGGGAACATACTGTGTCCTGAGGGAAAGACAACACAGCCAACCTCCATGTTACAACAATTTGTGATTCAGAAACTCCCCTCAGAGCTGTGTGGGAGGAGCTATAGGTCCCTCAGTGTTGCCAAAGAAACCAATGTTTGTTTATGCAGGCTCTAACCTGAGGTCACACAGTATTTTCAGCCTCTCCTGAATACTCGCCATTCTTCAAACGGTCGTATTTTAAAAACGATATATCCTACAGTGAAGAACTTTATATTGTGAGAATCACAAGACCCAGACCTACATTTTGATATATAGTATGTCTCTGAAATATTAAAATTGAAGGCACAGTCGTAGTTTAGAAATTGCCCTTCAAATTTGAAGTGGCTAGAGGGTAGTTTCAATGAATGTCAATGGGTGGCGTGAGTTGCAAACAAATGATCATATTGTGAAAACTGTAAGGACTATGGCTTAGCCGTGGACACGTGTAGTGGCAGCAGGGATAGCTGAACGTTTTGATATAAAATTTGTGTAGGTGGGTTTAAAAATGAGGGAGTGGTGGCAGGTTAGAAATCATGTCCTGATTTTTCAGATTTTGTCAGCTCACACTCTAGTTTCGCCATTCATTCCTATGGGACAACTTTCACCGCAAAAACGTCGATATTTCGTGAACGATTCGGCGAAACGTTCCACAAAGTAATCGCACACCATTAGGGAACAGTCCGCACGTTTCGGTATATTACTTGTCTATGTAGTGTAAAAACTGTGGGAGGAGTTAGGGTGGTAAAATTTGGCTATAATAAGAATAATAATAACTAGAAAAGCTACAATTTCTGGGGAAATTGTGTGAAGTGTTCTTGCCTCCACCAGTAGTCTACAACTGGTGTGGGCGGAGTAACTGGGTGGAGTGGCTTGAGCAACTGTTGTGTGGTTGGAGTGGCTGGAGTAACTGTGAAAAGTGTTAAAAAGCTTAATATTTTAAAAAGTAGAAATAGTAGAAAAAAAATTGAAGAAGTCCCATCATAAGTTGAAAGAGCGGAACAATTTTTTCAAAAATGTTTTTTTTTTTCAAATTGTTTTTTTAATGATTTTTTTTCAAAAATTCTTTTTTTTCAATTTTTTTTAAATGATTAAAAAAAATGCTTTCAAATTTTTTTTTTATTGATTTTTTTTTCAAAAATGATTTTTCTTTATAATGTTTTTTTAAAAAAAAAAAGAAAATGTTTGGAAAAATTTTTTTGGGGAAAAAAAAACATAAAAAAAAAAACATAAAAAAAAGTAAGCAAAGTTGAACATTAGAAATGCCTTCGAGAAATAAGAGGCAACGTGCATTGTCTTTCCCCCCAGACACCCCACCTGGGAACATACTGTGTCCTGAGGGAAAGACAACACAGCCAACCTCCATGTTACAACAATTTGTGATACAGAAACTCCCCTCAGAGCTGTGTGGGAGGAGCTATAATTCCCTCAGCCTTGCCAAGGAAACCAATGTTTGTTTATGCAGGCTCTAACCATCATTAGTTGAAAGAGCGGAACAATTTTTTCAAAAATGTTTTTTTTTTTTCAAAATGATTTTTGTTTTCAAAAAATATATATATTTTTTTAAATGATGTTTTTTCAAAAATATATTTTTTTTCAAAAATTATTATATATTTTTTTACATTTTTTTTTTAAATGTATTATTTTTATTTTTCAAAAATTAAAAAAAAATACTTTTTATTTTTTCATGGGGGGGGGTCATAAACAGTGGAAAAAAGTATCCGTCATATCACAGTACATAGTAATTAATTTACAGATAACAGAATCAAAAGAGTAAACAAAGTTGAACATTAGAAATGCCTTAGAGAAATAAGAGACGACGTGCGTTGTCTTTCCCCCCAGACACCCCAACTGGGAACATACTGTGTCCTGAGGGAAAGACAACACAGCCAACCTCCATGTTACAACAATTTGTGATACAGAAACTCCCCTCAGAGCTGTGTGGGAGGAGCTATAGGTCCCTCAGCGTTGCCAAGGAAACCAATGTTTGTTTATGCAGCCTCTAACCACAGGTCACAGTATTTTCAGCCTCTCCTGAATTTTTGCCATTTTTCAAACGGTCGTATTTTAAAAACTATAAATCCTACAGCAAAGAGCTTTATATTGTGAGAATCACAAGACCCAGACCTACATTTTGATATATAGTATGTCTCTGAAATATTAAAATTAAAAGCACAGTCGCAGTTTAGAAATTGCCCTTTGAATTTGAAGTGTCTAGAGGGGAGTTTCAATGAAAGTCACTGGGTGGCGTGAGTTGCAAACAAATCATCATATTGTGAAAACTGTAAGGACTATGGCTTAGCCGTGGACACGTGTAGTGGCAGCAGGGATAGCTGAACGTTTTGATATAAAATTTGTGTAGGTGGGTTTAAAAATGAGGGAGTGGTGGCAGGTTAGAAATCATGTCCTGATTTTTCAGATTTTGTCATCTCACACTCTAGTTTCGCCATTCATTCCTATGGGACAAATTTCGCCGCAAAAACAACGATATTTCGTGAAGGATTCGGCGAAACATTCCACAAAGTAATAGCACACCATTCGAGAACAATCCGCACGTTTCGGTATATTACTTGTCTATGTAGTGTAAAAACTGTGGGAGGAGTTAGGGTGGTAAAATTTGGCTATAATAAGAATAATAATATATATGTGAGATAACAATAAGTGCTCTTGCTGTGCAAGAACACTTAATAACTAGAAAAGCTACCATTTCTGGGGAAATTGTGTGACGTGTTCTTGCCTCCACCAGTAGTCTACAACTGGAGTGGGCGGAGTAACTGGGTGGAGTGGCTTGAGCAACTGTTGTGTGGTTGGAGGGGCTGGAGTAACTGTGAAAAGTGTTAAAAAGCTTAATATTTTAAAAAGTAGAAATAGTAGAAAAAAATTGAAGAAGTCCCATCATTAGCTGAAAGAGCGGAACAATTTTTTCAAAAAATTATTATTTTTTTTCTCAAAAATGTTTTTTTTTTTCAAAATGATTTCTTTTCAAAAAATATATATTTTTTTTAACCACTTAACGACCGCTCACTGTATATATACTTCGGCAGAATGGCACAGACAGGCACAATCACGTACCTGTACGTGACTGCCTTCGTATGGGTGGGGGTCCGATCGGACCCCCCTCCGGTACAGTGAGCAGTGGTTATCCGTTCGGGAGCGATCCGTGATGAGGGGGCCGCCATTCATTTCTGGCCACCCCCTAGCGATCGCTCCCGGCGAATGAAATGCTTCCTCTGCCTGTGTAATGGCAGGAGGAAGTGATTTAATCTCTCCTGCGGCGCTCACATATACCGAGCGCCGTGGAGAGAAGACACACAGGTTAGTGCACTGAACAGCACACTGACACCAGCACACATAGGAACACGATCGCCCCCCCAGACACCCCCAGATCACCCCCAGCCCCCAGTCACAGTGTCACTGATTGCAGTGACCATTAATTTACTGATCAATGCAATCAGTGACATTTGTGACTGTAAAAGTGTCAGGGCAGTTAGTTTTAGGTCCAGTGTAGCCCCCTAACCCCCCCTAATAAAGGTTTAACCCCCAGGTAACCCTTGATCGCCCCCCAGGTAACCCTTTCACCCCTAGCACCACTGTCACTAAGCGATCCTTTTTCTGATCGCTGTATTAGTGTCGGTGGTGCCGCTAGGTAGCCAGTTATTTTTTTTAGGTTCGCCGCAGGTTTTTATAGCGTCAGGTACCCCCATATATTACCTAATAAAGGTTTAACCCCTTGATCGCCCCCCAGGTAACCCTTTTACCCCCTTTTGCCAGTGTCACTAAGTGATCGTTTTTCTGATCGCTGTATTAGTGTCGGTGGCGCCGCTAGGTAGCCAGTTATTTTTTTAGGTTCGCCGGCAGGTTTTTATAGCGTCAGGTACCCCCATATATTTTCTAATAAAGGTTTTAACCCCCTAATTGCCCCTAGTTAACCCTTTCACCAGTGATCACTGTATAAGTGTTACTGGTGACACTGGCTAGCCAGTTAGTTATTTTGTTATTTAGGTTCCCCGTCAGGTTTTTATATAGCGTCAGGTACCCCCATATATTACCTAATAAAGGTTGAACCCCCTGATTGCCCCTAGTTAACCTTTTCACCAGTGATCACCATATAAGTTAACGCTGGTTAGTTTGCTTTTTACAGTGTCAGGGCACCCGCCGTATATAACCCAATAAAGGTTTAACCCCCTGATCGCCTGGCGGGTGATATCAATTAGGTTTTAGCGTCAGCGAGGGTCTGCGTCGCCCCAGGCAGCGTCAGGTTTGTGCCAGTAACGCTAACACCCACGCGTGAAGCATACACCTTCCTTAGTGGTATAGTATCTGAACAGATCAATATCTGATCTGATCAGATCTATACTAGCGTCCCCAGCAGTTTAGGGTTCCCAAAAATGCAGTGTTAGCGGGATCAGCCCAGATACCTGCTAGCACCTGCGTTTTGCCCCTCCGTCCAGCCCAGGCCACCCAAATGCAGTATCGATCGATCACTGTCACTTACAAAACACAACACACATAACTGCAGCGTTCGCAGAGACAGGCCTGATCCCTGCGACTCCAGTGCTGTAGGAGGTGATTTCACCACCACAGTTAAAAAAAAATCATATATGCCGAAGCAGGGGCGGAGGAGCGATTTTGCTCCTAATGCCGCGTACATACGGTCAAAATTCCGACGGAGACTTGCCCGTGGAAAAGTCCGACCATGTGTGTGCGGCATTACTTTTGCGGGAGGATACCCCCATGCTTCGGCATATATAAATGGTGCATGTATGCCCATCATTAGAAGTGGGTGGATGAAGGGAGGTATTCTAATGGTGGGCATACCCATCGATCAATCTCTTTTTTTCTTTCAGCCAACAGGCTGCATGAAAAAAAAGATTACAATACATGTCCAACAAGGACCAGCAACGTACTGGTATGTTGCTGGACTTTGAATGGTTTATGTATCATCTTGGTATCATTCTTTTCAGCTAATTAACCTCTGGACTGCTTTTACAAGCAGTGGGAAGGAATGTCCCCCCCCCCCCGGATATAAAAAGCGCCATTGGGAAATTGGGAAAGCATTTTCTCACACCGATCTTGGTGTGGTCAGATGCTTTGAGGGCAGAGGAAAGATCAAGGGTCTAATAGACCCCAGTTTTTTCAAAAAAAGAGTACCTGTCACTATCTATTGCTATCATAGGGGATATTTACATTGCCTGAGATAACAATAAAAATGATAAAAAAAATGGAAGGAAGAGTTTAAAAATAAAATCAAAAAACAAAATTAATAATAAAAAAAAAAAAGCACCCCTGTCCCGCCCTGCTCTTGCGCAATGGCGAACGCAAGCGTCGGTCTGGCGTCATATGTAAACAGCAATTGCACCATGCATGTGAGGTATCACCGCAAAGATAAAATCGAGGGCAGTCATGTTAGCAGTAGACCTCCTCTGTAAATCTAACGTGGTAACCTGTAAAGGTTTTTAAAGGCTTTTAAAAATGTATGTAGTTTGTCGCCACTGCGCGTTTGTGCGAAATTTTAAAGCATGTCGTGTTTGGTATCTATGTACTCGGCCTAAGATCATCTTTTTTATTTCATCAAACATTTGGGCAATATAGTGTGTTTTAGTGCATTAAAATTAAAAAAAGTGTATTTTTTCCCCAAAAAATGCGTTTGAAAAATCGCTGCGCAAATACTGTGTGGAAAAAAAAATGCAACACCCACCATTTTAATCTGTAGGGCCTTTGCTTTAAAAAAAGATATAATGTTTGGGGGTTCAACATTCTTGCAAAAAAAAAAATGTTTTCATGTAAACAAAAAGTGTCAGAAAGGGCTTTGTCTTCAAGTGGTTAGAAGAGTGGATGTAAGCTTCCTAATGTTGTGTATAAAATGCCAGGACAGTTCAAACCCCCCCAAATGACCCCATTTTGGAAAGTATACACCCCAAGCTATTTGCTGAGAGGCATGTCGAGTCCATGGAATATTTTATATGTTGACACAAGTTGCGGAAAAAATATATATATATTTTTTTTGCACAAAGTTGTCACTAAATGATATATTGCTCAAACATGCCATGGGCATATGTGGAATTACACCCCAAAATACATTCTGTTGCTTCTCCTGAGTACGGGGATACCACATGTGTGAGACTTTTTGGGAGCCTAGCCGCGTACGGGACCCCAAAAACCAACCACCGCCTTCAGGCTTTCTAAGGGTGTAAATTTTTGATTTCACTCCTCACTGCCTATCACAGTTTCGGAGGCCATGGAATGCCCAGATGGCACAAACCCCCCCCCCCCCCCAAATGACCCCATTTTGGAAAGAAGACACCCCAAGCTATTTGCTGAGAGGTATGGTGAGTATTTTGCAGATCTCGCTTTTTGTCACAAAGTTTTAAAATTGAAAAAAATATATATATTTTCTTTCTTCATTTTCAAAAACAAATGAGAGTTGTAAAATACTCACCATGCCTCTCAGCAAATAGCTTGGGGTGTCTACCTTCCAAAATGGGGTCATTTGGGGGGGTTTTGTGCTATTTTGGCATTTCATGGCCTTCGAAACTGTGATAGGTAGTGAGGAGTGAAATCAAAAATTTGTGCCCTGAAGGCGGTGCTTGGTTTTTGGGGCCCCGTACGCGGCTAGGCTCCTAAAAAGTCCCACACATGTGGTATCCCCGTACTCAGGAGAAGCAGCAAAATGTATTTTGGGGTGCAATTCCACATATAACCATGGCATGTGTGAGCAATATATCATTTAGTGACAACCTTTTGTAAAAAACATTTTTTTGTCATTATTCAATCACTTGGGACAAAAGAAAAAAAAATCAATGGGCTCAACATGCCTCTCAGCAATTTCCTTGGGGTGTCTACTTTCTAAAATGGGGTCATTTGGAGGGGTTTGTGCTATTTTGGCATTTTATGGCCTTCGAAACTGTGATAGGTAGTGAGGAGTGAAATCAAAAATTTGCACCCTTAGAAATCCTGAAGGCGGTGCTTGGTTTCGGGGGCCCGTACGCGGCTAGGCTCCTAAAAAGTCCCACACATGTGGTATCCCCGTACTCAGGAGAAGCAGCAAAATGTATTTTGGGGTGCAATTCCACATATAACCATGGTATGTGTGAGCAATATATCATTTAGTGACAACTTTTTGTACTTTTTTTTTTGTCATTATTCAATCAGTTGGGACAAAAAAAAAATATTCAATGGGCTCAACATGCCTCTCAGCAATTTCCTTGGGGTGTGTACTTTCCAAAATGGGGTCATTTGGGGGGGTTTTGTACTGCCCTGCCATTTTAGCACCTCAAGAAATGAGATAGGCAGTCATAAATTAAAAGCTGTGTAAATTCCAGAAAATGTACCCTAGTTTGTAGACGCTATAACTTTTGCGCAAACCAATAAATATATGCTTATTGACATTTTTTTTACTAAAGACATGTGGCTGAATACATTTTGGCCTAAATGTATGACTACAATTGAGTTTATTCAATTTTTGTTATAACAAAAAGTAGAAAATATCTTTTTTTTTTCAAAATTTTCAGTCTTTTTCCGTTTATATTGCAAAAAAAAAATCGCAGAGGCAATCAAATACCATTAAAAGAAAGCTCTATTTGTGGGAAGAAAAGGACGCAAATTTCGTTTGGGTACAACATTGCATGTCTGCACTATTTCCAGTTAAATCAGCACAGTGCCAAATTGTGAAATCACCTCTGGTCATTATGGTCATTATGGTCCGTATTGGTCCGGTCCTTAAAGTGGTGTTCTGGCCGAAATTACACTTTTTAAATAAAAATACCTCTATAATACACAAGCTTAATGTATTCTAGTAAAGTTAGTCTGTAAACTGAAGTCCGTTTTGTTAGGTTATTACAGCATATTGAAAGTTTATAAACTAGAAATAGAACGTGGCCATCTTATGTGTGGGCATCTGAAGCCTGACTGTATTACTTCCTGGATTTCATTACTGCAGATCTCGCACATGCTCAGTGCTACACAAGCAGTGTAATAGGTTTCAGGTCAGGTTTCCATAGCAAAGGCAGTGTCAGAGGAAGTTGACACTTTTCTATGCAAACCTCTCCTCCCCTCCTCCCTGCAGGAAACAGTAAATATACTGCAGGTTCAAGAAACACATATATATATATATATAATCTTGGTGTGTGTGTGTGTGTGCACATATATATATATATATATATATATATATATATATATATATATATATATATATATATATACACACACACACACACACACACACACACAGGCTACTTTTTTCTGTACAGCTTTTCATTTAAAAAAATACTAATCTCATCAACCAAATTCATTTATGCATCTAGATTGCATCACCCCAGTACAACAAATCGCATCAACCCCCGCCCGCAGCACATTGCATCACCCCAACACAACAAATCGCATCAACCCCAGCACATCGAATCGCATCAACCCCAACACAACAAATCGCATCAACCCCAACACAACAAATCGCATCAACCCCTGCCCACAGCACATTGCATCACCCCAACACAACAAATCGCATCAACCCCAGCACATAGAATAGCATCAACCCCCGCCCACAGCACATTGCATCACCCCAACACAACAAATCGCATCAACCCCAACACAACAAATCGCATCAACCCCTGCCCACAGCACATTGCATCACCCCAACACAACAAATCGCATCAACCCCAGCACATCGAATCGCATCAACGCCAACACAACAAATCGCATCAACCCCCGCCCGCAGCACATTGCATCACCCCAACACAACAAATCGCATCAACCCCAGCACATCGAATCGCATCAACCCCAACACAACAAATCGCATCAACCTCAGCCCACAGCACATTGCATCACCCCAGCACAAGAAATCGCATCAACCCCCGCCCACAGCACATTGCATTACCCCAACACAACAAATCGCATCAACCCCAACACAACAAATCGCATCAACCCCCGCCCACAGCACATTGCATCACCCCAACACAACAAATCGCATCAACCCCAACACAACAAATCGCATCAACCCCGCCCACAGCACATTGCATCACCCCAACACAACAAATCGCATCAACCCCAGCACATCGAATCGCATCAACCCCAACACAACAAATTGCATCAACCCCAACACAACAAATCGCATCAACCCCCACCCACAGCACATTGCATCACCCCAACACAACAAATCGCATCAACCCCAGCACATCGAATCGCATCAACCCCAACACAACAAATCACATCAACCCCAACACAACAAATCGCATCAACCCCCGCCCACAGCACATTGCATCACCCCAACACAACAAATCGCATCAACCCCAACACAACAAATCGCATCAACCCCCGCCTACAGCACATTGCATCACCCCAACACAACAAATCGCATCAACCCCAGCACATCGAATCGCATCAACCCAACACAACAAATCGCATCAACCCCAACACAACAAATCGCATCAACCCCAGCACATCGAATCGCATCAACCCCAACACAACAAATCGCATCAACCCCGCCCACAGCACATTGCATCATCCCAACACAACAAATCGCATCAACCCCAGCACATCGAATCACATCAACCCCAACACAACAAATCGCATCAACCCCAACACAACAAATCGCATCAACCCCCACCCACAGCACATTGCATCACCCCAACACAACAAATCACATCAACCCCAGCACATCGAATCGCATCAACCCCAACACAACAAATCGCATCAACCCCAACACAACAAATCGCATCAACCCCCGCCCACAGCACATTGCATCACCCCAACACAACAAATCGCATCAACCCCAACACAACAAATCGCATCAACCCCCGCCTACAGCACATTGCATCACCCCAACACAACAAATCGCATCAACCCCCGCCCACAGCACATTGCATCACCCCAACACAACAAATCGCATCAACCCCAACACAACAAATCACATCAACCCCAAAACAACAAATCGCATCAACCCCAACACAACAAATCGCATCAACCCCCGCCCACAGCACATTGCATCACCCCAACACAACAAATCGCATCAACCCCAGCACATCGAATCACATCAACCCCAACACAACAAATCGCATCAACCCCAACACAACAAATCGCATCAACCCCTGCCCACAGCACATTGCATCACCCCAACACAACAAATCGCATCAACCCCAGCACATCGAATAGCATCAACCCCCGCCCACAGCACATTGCATCACCCCAACACAACAAATCGCATCAACCCCAACACAACAAATCGCATCAACCCCCGCCTACAGCACATTGCATCACACCAACACAATAAATCGCATCAACCCCAGCACATCGAATCGCATCAACGCCAACACAACAAATCGCATCAACCCCCGCCCACAGCACATTGCATCACCCCAACACAACAAATCGCATCAACCCCAGCACATCGAATCGTATCAACCCCAACACAACAAATCGCATCAACCCCAGCACATCGAATCGCATGGCACCCTGCATCTCAGGACCACTTTACATTACACAGAACCCCGCACCTCTGGACCCTTTACATTACAGACACCCCCCTTCCATAGCCACCTCTGTATACCCCCCTGTTTTCAACCCCCTCTGTATCCAACCCCTCCCCCCATGTCCATCCACAGCCACAATTTGTAACCCTCCCTTCAAAGAGTAATCACCTCTTTTCACAAATTCCTCCCCCTCCTTCTCAGTTTTCATCCTCACCGCGACACTGCACCTTTCTGGTATGTGTGTGCGCTCTTTTTCCAACACACAGTCTCAGATCTGTAGCATACAGCGAGAACACTTCACTCTGTTCTGTGCTGTGCTATAGAAGTCTGAGGGGGGGGTGACGGGACGGGGGAGCACGGACGACCGCTCAGCCTCACTCCCTGTCACAGGCCAGCCACTCCGATCCTGCAGCTCCTGACAGAGGGAGAAGCAGGACGAGTCGGCTCTTACACACACAGCCTGCAGCTGTTCTCCTCCCCTGTCAGTGTGGCCGCTTGTGTTACCTGGCCGGGGGAGCAAACGGTGGAGGATGGCACAGCTGTGTTCATGTCCACTTCACAGGGAGAACTATTCTAGGCGCGGGGGGTGGGACGTCACTGCTGGCAAATAAAGGCAGGCTTCCCTTAGTAAAAATGGCGCCACCAAAAATCTCATCATACGGCCCAAGGCCTCCTGGGATTGATGACAAACATCTCCCAGGAGGCCTAGTGATCGCTGGATGACGCGACGATGCTAAGGCGGCTGCGGCGGGAGATACAAACAGAGGACAACTGAACCGTGAGTTTTTAAAAAAAAAATTGAATATTCCAATTGTTATGCAGGGGACAATACTGAAGAGGATGGAAGAAACTTCAAAAATAGGGTGGAGCGCCGCTTTAAGTAGTTAAATTATTATTATTTTTTTTTAAAGTCTTTTTTTTCCCCAAAAATTATATATATATATATATATATATATATATTTTTTTTTTTTTATTATTATATTTTTTTTTATTTTTTTATTTTTTTTTTTATCATGGGGGGGCTCATAAAAAGCGGAAAACAGTATACGTCGTATTACAGTACATAGTAGAGGTACATAGTAATTAATTTACAGATAACAGAATCAAAAGAGTAAGCAAAGTTGAACATTAGAAATGCTTTAGAGAAATAAGAGGCGATGTGCATTGTCTTTCCCCCCCAGACACCCCAACTGGGAACATACTGTGTCCTGAGGGAAAGACAACACAGCCAACCTCCATGTTACAACAATTTGTGATACAGAATCTCCACTCAGAGCTGTGTGGGAGGAGCTACAATTCCCCTCAGAGCTGTGTGGGAGGAGCTATAATTCCCTCAGTATTGCCAAGGAAACCAATGTTTGTTTATGCAGGCTCTAACCACAGGTCACAGTATTTTCAGCCTCTCCTGATTACTTGCCATTCTTCAAACGGTCGTATTATAAAAACTATAAATCCTACAGTGAAGAACTTTATATTGTGAGAATCACAAGGCCCAGACCTACATTTTCCTATATAGTATGTCTCTGAAATATTAAAACTGAAGGCACAGTCGCAGTTTAGAAATTGCCCTTCAAATTTGAAGTGGCTAGAGGGGAGTTTCAATGAATGTCAATGGGTGGCGTGAGTTGCAAACAAATCATCATATTGTGAAAACTATCGGGACTATGGCTTAGCTGTGGACATGTGTAGTGGCAGCAGGGATAGCTGAATGTTTTGATATAATTTGTGTAGGTGGGCTTAAACATGAGGGAGTGGTGACAGGTTAGAAATCATGTCCTGATTTTTCAGATTTTGTCAGCTCCCACTCTAGTTTCGCCAATTATTCCTATGGGAAAAATGTTGCTGCAAAAACGACGATATTTCGTGAACGATCCTGCGAAACCTTCCACAAAGTAATAGCACACCAATTGGGAACAATCCGCACGTTTCGGTATATTACTTGTCTATTTAGTATAAAAGCTGTGGGAGGAGTTAGGGTGGTAAATTTGGCTATAATAAGAATAATATATATGTGAGATAACAATAAGTGCTCTTGCTATGCAAGAACACTTAATAATAATAATATATATGTGAGATAACAATAAGTGCTCTTGCTATGCAAGAACACTTAATAAGAATAAGAATATATATGTGAGATAACAATAAGTGCTCTTGCTATGCAAGAACACTTAATAATAATAATAATATATATGTGAGATAACAATAAGTGCTCTTGCTATGCAAGAACACTTAATAATAATATATATGTGAAATAACATTAAGTGCTCTTGCTATGCAAGAACACTTAATAAGAATAATAATATATATGTGAGATAACAATAAGTGCTCTTGCTATGCAAGAACACTTAATAATAATATATATGTGAGATAACAATAAGTGCTCTTGCTATGCAAGAACACTTAATAATATATATGTGAGATACAATAGGTGCTCTTGCTATGCAAGAACACTTAATAACATAAAATACATAAAAATAAAAATAAATAATCTTGACCTAGGAGGATGAGGTCCATATGGAGTAGGAGGTTGAGGTGGCGGTGGATGTGGATGTGGCGGTGTAGGTGGAAGAGGCGGTGGAGGAGGACGAGGTAGCCAACACTGTTTTTTTTTTTTTTTTTCAATTAGGGTACACCCCAAAAGAGTGAGAAAGATCAAAAATACAACAATGGCTGGGTAAGGCCGGTATACATGTCTCTTCTGCACAAGGTACAGACAAGTCCTGTGGGATCCATGCCTGGACATGAGCTTGTTCATATTGGCTCTGGACAGGCGGCTGCGCTTGTCTGTGATAACGCCCCCTGCCGTGCTAAATACACGTTCAGATAATACACTGGCTGCAGGGCAGGCCAGCACCTCCAAGGCATAAAGGGCAAGCTCAGGCCATGTGCCCAATTTGGAGACCCAGAAGTTGAAGGGGGCAGACCCGTCATTCAGTATGTGTAAGCGTGTGCACACATACTGCTCCACCATGTTGGTGAAATGCTGCCTCCTGCTAAGACGTTCCATATCAGCTGGTGGTGCTGGTTGTTGTGGCGTGCTAACAAAGCTTTTCCACATTTCTGCCATGCAAACCCTGCCTTCTGAGGTGCTGGCGGTGCCCCGGCTGCGTTGGCAACCTCTTCCTCCTCCTCTGCCTTCGCCTTGTGCTTCCACTGTGCCCCCGCTGTCAGGTGGGAATGCCACCAGCAGCGCGTCTACCAGCGTGTGCTTGTACTCAGCATCTCACGATCACGCTCCAGTGAGGGAATTAAGGACGGTACGTTGTTCTTGTAACGGGGATCCAGCAGCGTGGCCACCCAGTAATCAGCACCAGTTAGAATGTGGGCAACTCGGCGGTCGTTGCGGAGACACTGCAGCATGTAATCGCTCATGTGTGCCAGGCTGCCCAGAGGCAACGAAAAGCTGTCCTCTGTGGTAGGTGTATCATCTGTGTCCTCTGTATCCCCCCAGCCACGCACCAGTGATGGCCATGAGCTGGTCTGGGTGCCACCCTGCTGTGAACATGGTTCCTCCTCCTCCATCTCCTCATCCTCCACCTCGCCATCCTCCAGAACTGTGCCCTTGCTGGACAATTGTGTACCTGGCGTTTGTTGGTGCAGGAACCCACCCTAGGAGCAACTTGTGAATGACTGCCCTGAAAGCCTTGGAAATGATCCCTCTTCCTCCTCTTCCTCCTCCTCCTGTGCCACATCCTTTTTCATAATCGCCCAAAGCGTTTTTTCAAGGAGGCATAGAACTGGGATGGTAACGCTGAGAATGGCGTCATCGGCACTGGCCATGTTGGTGGAGTACTCGAAACAGCGTAACAAGGTACACATGTCTCGCATGGAGGCCCAGTTATTGGTGGTGAAGTGGTGCTGTTCCGCAGAGCGACTCACGCGTGATTGCTGCAGCTGAAACTCCACTATCGCCTGCTGCTGCTCGCACAGTCTGGCCAGCATGTGCAAGGTGGAGTTCCACCTTGTGGGCACGTCACATATGAGGGGGTGAGCGGGAAGGCCGAAGTTACGCTGCAGCGCTGACAGGCGAGCAGAAGCAGGGTGAGAACGTCGAAAGTGCACACAGACGGCCCGCACTTTCTGCAGCAGCTCTGGCATATCGGGTTAATTTTTAAGGAACCTCTGCACCACCAAATTCAGCACATGCTCCAGGCAAGGGATGTGCATCAAACCAGCTAGGCCCAGAGCTGCTACGAGATTTCGCCCATTATCGCACACCACCAGGCCGGGCTTGAGGATCACTGCCACCAACCACTCATCGGTCTTTTGTTCCATGTCCCTCCACAACTCCTGCGCGGTGTGGGGTTTTCCCCCCAAACAGGAACGTTTTAAAACTGCCTGCTGTTGTTTACCCCTGGCTGTGCTGAAGTTGGTGGTGAAGGTGTTACGCTGATCGGATGAGGAGGCGGTAGAGGATGAGGAAGCGGAGTAGGAGGAGTTAGCAACAGGAGGCAAACTGAAGCGCCCTGCAATCCTCGGTGGCCAAAGGACATGCGCCAAACTACTATCCGCCTCAGGCCCAGCCGCCACTGCATTTACCCAGTGTGCTGTTAGGGAGATACAGTATAACGTCCCTGACCATGCTTACTGGTCCACGTATCCGTAGTTAAGTGGACCTTGCCACAGATGGCGTTGCGCAGTGCACACCTGATTTTATCCCCCACTTGGTTGTGCAGGGAAGGGATGGCTCGCCTGGAAAAGTAGTGGCGGCTGGGCACGACATACTGTGGGACAGCCAATGCCATCAGGCTTTTAAAACTCTGCGTCTCCACCAGACGGAATGACAGCATTTCAAAGGCCAGGAATTTTGAAATGCTGGCATTCAGGGCCAGGGATCACGGGTGGGTAGGGGGGTACTTCCTCTTCCGCTCCAGTGTTTGGGAGATAGAGAGCTGAACGCTTCCATGGGACATTGTGGAGATGGTTGGTGACCCAGGTGGTAGTGTTGCTGGCAGATCCTCTGTTTGCGGGGTGGCAGGTGCCACTGTCACTACAGAGGTGGATGCAGAGACTGCAGCAGAAGAGGAAGCAGGAGGAGCTAGAGACCTTTCTTGGTTTTTGAGGTGTCTACTCCACTGCAGCTCTTTGCACTTAGATGCCTGGTCATGCAGGTTATGCTCAGGTTGAGAACGTTTATGCTTCGCTTCAGGCTCTGATTGCACAGAGTGCATACCACTCGTGTCTTGTCATCAGCATATTGTCTGAAGAACTGCCACGCTAGGGAACTCCTTGGACCTGGCTTTGGTGTGCTCGGTCCCTTGCTGCGTTGGGCAGTAGCAGGCATAATGTCTAGGGGACGGACGCTCCGCTTTTGCACCCTGCTCCCTCTTCTGCTGTGCTGGTGGCTCTGTGCGACCACCGCCTCTTCCTCCGAACTACACAGGTCACCTGCATAACGTTGATTCCATGTGGGGTCGAGGACCTCATCGTCCTCCACATCATCTTCCACCCAGTCTTCACCCCTGCCCTCCTTGTCGGTCTGCACAATTGCTAAAGCAGCAGCAGTTGGCACCTGTGTTTCTTCATCATCCGAGACGTGCTGCGCTTGTCCTCCCATGTACTCATCTTGAAACATAAGTGGTTGGGGATCAGTGCACTCAATCTCTTCCACTTCTGGGGCAAGGCTAGGTGGATGGCCCTGGGAAACCCTGCTAACAGAGTCATCAAAACGCAGAAGAGACTGCTGCATGACTTGTGGCTCAGACTGCTTGGCTGATTTGCAAGGGGGTGAGGTGAAAGACTGATGGACATCGGCTGCAGGTGCCAACTCTGATCTTTCAGCAGGAGACTGGGTGGGAGACAATGTGAAGGAACTGGAGGCACTGTCAGCAACCCAATCTACTATCGCCTGTACTTGTCCTGGCCTCAACATTCGTAGAGCTGCATTAGGCCCGACCAAATACCGCTGCAGGCTCTGTCGCCTACTCGCACCTGAGGAAGGTGTTTCACTTGTGCGTGTAGCTGGCACAGATCGACCACGTCCTCTCCCTGCAACAGGAGCTCCACCAGCAGCACCACGACCGGGGCCACGTCCATTATTTGACGTTCTCATATTTCTCAAATTTAGGATCTTGCCCTAAATGGGTGTTTTTTGAATAGCAGAATAGAACAACAGTATCTAAAGGGTGTATCTCACACGTACAGATACAGACTAGGTAATTTGATTTCTGAATCAGGACTCCTATCTAATTCTCTCCCTCAAAGCAGCAGCAGCAACCTTTCCCTACACTATCTAAAGCAGAGTGACGTGCTGTGCTATGTGCTTCTAGCTTATATAGAGGCTGGGTCACATGCTGCACTGGCCAATCACAGCCATGCCATTAGTAGGCATGGCTGTGAAGGCTTCTAAGGGCACACAAGTTAAACAAATGTTGATTGTCTGCCCTGCAGCTTTTTAAAATGCACCATTACATTGCCGAACACGGAACCCGAACATACAGTAAATTGTTCGGGTCCGGGTACCAAAAACCCAAAAGTCCGGTACGAACCCGAACTTTACAGTTCGGGTTCGCTCAACCCTAGTCGTGATTCCTCTCAAGTCTGCCTTGCATACACACGTTCAGGAAAAAAAACGCTTGAGCAAAGCGCGGTGACGTACAACATGTACGACAACACGTACTACAGAGCAGGTTCTAATTTGTTTGCGGGCAGTTTTCTCATCGAGAAAACTGCTATGGAGCATACACGCGACTGGTTTTCAAGAACAATCTAAAAAATGACAGTTTTCTCGTCATGAAAAATGGCCGTGTGTACGTGGCATAACATTTTTAAAAAAGAACCCATACAACCCCTTTAAACGTTAGGTAGCGTCTGATCAGTATAAATACCTGCAGTAGCAAAATAGCAACACACGGTCAACCCTGCTCTCCAGCCGTTGGTATGCTGGAGTGACCGGCCTTAAATACCTCCCACTCGCTCGGCGTCTGACGTCACTGAGTGAGCATGGACAAAAAGTGCCCACTGCGCAGTCGCCAGTGGGAGATCCTCTGCCTGCCTACAGGACCCAGGGTTCCAGGCGGTGGGGCGGGACAGACTGATCTTGTGACGCGGTCAGCGTTATCCAAAGGGAGGACGGTACAGGCGGCATCACCTAAAGAGGGAGACGGACATAAGTGTCCACCAATAGCGCCCACGCCAGCAGGATCCTGGGATAGGATAAGGCAGAGCCGGGGGTGCGGCAGATCAGGCTATGGAAAACTCTGGGACTGGGCGGGGGGCAGAAACGGGCTTCAAAGAAGATAGATGCCCTCGGCGTCCATGCAATCGTGCACATGGCCCACCACCCACCAGACTGGACAGGGCTAAGGGATCCCAAGTGCGCTCATCGACCAGGAAGGGGGAGAGAAAGGGAAAGGGTGGGCTGTGCATTCCAAACTGGTGAACCTGCCAGTGGATGCGCAAAAATACTTGGAAGCCATGACAAATTAATTATACTGAATAACAAAATCATTAAGTCCATAACATATATCAAGGTATGACAGTCAAGTGATGAATAAATGGTACAGAATAAATCTAATAATTTCCAAGATAACATCAATCATCCAAATATACAATTTTTAAATACATAATGAAAAAGTGAAAAAAATTATATAGTGATATAGTGATAGTGATAATTATTATCATTATAGTGATAATTGACCCTGTTCTAATACAACTAGCTTTTGATACCCACATTTCCCCTCATTGTAAAGTGCAGAATGTTCAGAATCTGGGTCTACTCCTATCTCATTTTTTATGGTGTCTAACTAAGGCAACTTAATATAATAGTGACCTTACTACTACAATATCTTCTTAGGCGCCCCTGCATTAATTTTCAGGTATTTCTGTGCATAGTAAGTAAAAGTTGAGGCTTTTTGGCCCATCCCATTGGACAATGATCCATGTCCAATATAAATGATTAAAACTCTTTCCCCTTTCTTTGCATTTATAGCCTAGTCCTTTTATATCTCCTATGGTTGTGCACAGCCTCCCCCACTGTCCTTGGTTGGGCTGGCAGGGTTTTCCTGTCCTGCGCTCTTTGGCTAGATTGGTGTAGGTGGGTATACATCTTTGAAGCCATGACAAGTGCTATGTATATATGTTTTTTGTTTTGTAACTGTATTTTTGCCTTTGTCTTTTATATTTCATAATTGACGAAAACCATTTTGTATTTTATTAGTACTAGACCTGTGTTAATACTGTGTTATTACTGGTGGTCCTAAATAATCCCATGAGGAAGCCAATGCTGGCGAAACATGTTTGGATATAACATCTACTTTTGACCAATCTTGGCCCCTATAGGACATCAGCGACCAGTTGATGTTGATATTTTATGTAATAATAAAGATTTAAAATGTTATTATATATGTATGTTTCCTTATTTGAGCACCGCTATAATCCCATCCTCTCATTTCTATTCATTCTCAATATCAGGGATGAGGTGCGTGATATTCTAGAATCTACCTCTCCACCTATGCATGTGTGCAGTTTATACGCAAACACGCTTGTGCACAGTTTATACGCAAACACGCAGGTGTGCAGTTTATATGCAAAAACGCAGGTGCGCAGTTCATATGCAAACATGCATGTATGCAGTACAATAAAATTTTACAGGTAAGCATGCCATTATGACATATTATGCTGAACCTGCCTAACTGCACTTGGCCCCATACTAGCTTTTCAGGATCAGCCAAGCACATATGCATTCAATGCAGATTTTATGCTGTTTCAGTACAGCCTAAAAATAAGCTCCTGTAGATCAAATGCACGCTATTCTGGAGACACAACTCCTTAAAGTGCACTGATGCCCGTACGCGGGTGTATCGACAGACAGTTGTACAAGTCCCCTGGATTAAGCAGTAAGTATACTTTTAAGCAAATTATGCACTAACGCAGTGTATAATCATGTCCTGTATGGCCATGCAGCTCTCCCATAAGAAGTACTCACACTTCATTATCTAGCCATAGTCTGCTGTTGCGTCACAAGAAGCCTTGTTGATCCTTCAGCCCACATGGTATTTCAAACAAAAAAGGGCGCCCTTCTACCTTCTGCCTATACGTGACCTCTAGTGGCTGGAGGAGAACCCGCAGCCCAATACTGAGTCATAACAGGAGTCCAACCTTCACCCATCACGGCGGTCTCCGTCATAACAAACCTTCAGGAACTCTATCCCCCTTAATCTGGGGTCCACTCCCCTGAACCTGTGCAGATGGGAAAGAAACCAGCCTGCCTGCACATATAGCAAAGGCAAGAGCCTTAGGAAGGACCAATCAATCTTTGTGACATACAGTAGATGCCCAAGAAGGTTAAGGCAGTGCTGGTAAATAATGGTGGTCACACAAAATATTGACACTTCGGGCCCAATTTGGACATTTTCCTTAGGGGTGTACTCACTATTGCTGATTGCCTTTTACACATTTACATTGTACTCACTTTTGTTGCTGGTGGTTTAGACATTAATGGCTGTGTGTTGAGTTATTTTGAGGGGATAGCAAGCTGTACACTCACTACTTTACATTGTAGACAAGTGTAATTTCTTCAGTGTTGTCACATGAAAAGATATAATAAAAAATTTACTAAAATGTGAGGGGTGTACTTACTTTTGTGAAATACTGTATATCAATATACAAAAACAATAGACACATTAATTACCATGTCACAAGACCATGATACATAAATGAAGGTCATTTAAAACGTTATTTTCAACTGTATAGCAAATGTCCATGAAAAAAAATAAGGGGGGCATGACAGTCTTAAGGTTAATAAAGTCTTCTGCAAAATAGAAAAGAACACAAAAAGAGTCTCTCTTGTATGGCCAGCAAATGTCCATATAATTTCCAGATTATACAAAGTCCACATTATTTCACTCCTTAATTTTATTTCCTAAACTTTTAACACATCTCCATTTTTCTGTACACTCTCATGCAACCAGGAGGTTTACCCCCCCCCCCCCCCCCATAAAAACGTGCCTCTTGGTAAGGACAGCAGTTGACATCTGCAGACAGGAACATGTTCCCAACAGGAGTCTCCTTTCAACCTTCAGCTTCTGAAGAGGTAGGGGGTGTCATTCCAGGATGATGGCTTGGCAGAGCTACTGTGTGCCTTCAAAATAAAGATTTCCATGCAAAGATGTAGTAATTTCTTCAAGTAGCAGGCATCCGGATAGAGGCATTAATGGAGGGGGGGGGGAGCATAATTTCTTCATGCGAAGGGGGATGGATACACTCCAGCCAACATGAATAACCACAGAATTACCTAAAATACTGGATAAAGCCTTTCTTAACCTTTTTGGAGGTGTTAAAAATAGTATTATTTCATTAATTCAAACATAAGTCCATAAGTCTGTAAAGCATGCAGAAATAAAATGTTTCCTAGCAGTAGTTTTCATTACTAGACATATATAGATTGAATATATATATTCAACTGAACACCTTTCTCAAATCCAATATTGCAGCAGGATTGGAATCAGGGGATCCCAGAACAGACTACCTTACTTAACCTCCCTGGCGGTATGATTCTGTCTGGAATTATGTACCAATAGCGGTACAATTATTTTGCATGGAAATTTGGCGTTATGTACTGTAGGCCTGCAATTCTTAGTAATTACTTTCTTAAACCTGACCAAACAAGACTCTAGTAGACATCCCAGATGTGATAAATTTGAAACACAAAATCATGAATTATAATCTAATAAGTAATATAATTTTATTCAATAATGTAGAAGAAAATAATGACATTTGTCAAACAAAGAAAATTCAATACACATCCTGAGTGTGATATATTTTAAAGCATGGAACTAGACAAAGTCCAACGTCGCAATCTGGACAATGGTATCTTGTTTCTTTTCTGACTTTTTTTCCATTGCCATCTCTCTTGGAACAGCAGACCATGCACATCCTGGTAGGTGCTTCCTTTTTTGCGGTTGGCGGTATATAGTCCAAAAAATGACGTCCAGTCAGGCGTTCTGGGTTGACAACGCCAACAGCACGTCGTCCGGGTCTGTTCACAGCTACTGATGGCATCTGGTGGTTGACAAAAATCTGCTCAGCCACCTTCCAGATAAAGTCGGAATGAACAAGAGGCATGCCACTCTTTGCTTTGTATAGGATATACGCATTCCAAAGGCATTTTTCCAGAAGATGCCTGAAAATCTTTTTATAATATTTTTCTGCTGTTTGCGCATAGCCGGGTAAAATGTCATTGCCTGATCGGCTCTGTCGACACCTCCCATTGTATTATTATAATCCATCACAACTTGCGGCTTCAGCAGATCTTTCCCACCTCTTGTGTGGACCATGGCAGTGGCGGTATTGTGCACAGTACTCATGAGACACACGTCCTTCTTGTCTCGCCATCGCATTGCCATCATCTTACCCTTCTGCCAGGCAACCATTTCTCCTGTTTTTAGTTTTTTCTTGCCAAACATAGTTGGCATGCCACGTCGGTTAGGCCTAACGGTACCATACCCATCAGTTTTATTTTGTAGCAAAACCTCATACAGTTCCGGAGATGTATAGAAGTTGTCCGTGGTCATACAATATCCCTGGTTCAGCAATGGCTCCAGCAGTGTAAGGACAGATGATGTGGCCATCCCATAGCCGCTGTATCTTTTTATACTGATAACAAGTTCAAACAGGTGCCATTAATACAGGTAATGAGTGCCCATCCCATAGCCGCTGTACCTGGGGTTGAACTTCGTGCCTTTACCGGTGTAAATGACCGAATTCCAGATGCATCCAGTGGATGACTCGCAGAGCATAGAGAATTTGATGCCAAACCGCGCTCTTTTGGATGCAATGTACTGTATCCAGCTTAGGCGTCCCTTGTAGGCCAACAGACTTTCATCCACGCTGACGTCCCTGTCTGGCATGTAGGTCCGCTGGAAATTGGCCACGATCATTTGGCATACCTCCCAGATTTTCTTTAGCTTGGGCGCAGGATGCGTGGCCTCATCAAACTCCTCATTGTTTGCGAAGTGGAAATATTTCATGATGAGGGAAAAACGGTATTCAGACATCACGGTGCTAAAAAACTGAGTGGCCAGTAGCTTATTGGTGGTCCAGTACCATTTCTGGAGCGGTTTCCCCACCACCCCCTGAAGAATGATGAGTCCCAGAAACTGCCAGATGTCCTCTTTCGTCACCGGTTCCCACTTTCTGCTTCGGGAAAATCTGGCATGCAGCGTAGCGGATTGCTGATCATGGTAACGATTTGTGTCTGTGACAATTTTTTCAATTACCTCTTCAGTGAGAAATAATTGCAGGTATGCCAGAGGGTTGTCACACTCCACATCTACCTTCATCCCAGGTGATCCAGTGAAGGGAAATCTTAGGGGCGCTACCTGGTCCGTATCGGAGTCTATAGGGCACCAAGTGCGCACATCGCTGAGGTCAGGTGCAGGGTCATCGCCGTTGTCACTTGCCAGATCCGTGTCGGTGTCAATGTCAGACGACAAATCTCCCCACTACTCACTATCGCTCACTTCTGCAAGCAACTCCGTGCCGCTGCCGCTGTCACTCATCTGGTCCAAAAGCGCCCTTTTGGTAAAGTGGCGCTTTTTTAATGCCACATTTTTATGGGCACAGATGACAGGCAAGGGGGCACTGTACAGGGCACTGTATGGTGATCAGAGATGATACAGTGTAATCAGATACAATATAACCTCTTTTATTTTTGTGTTTGTGTTGTGTGAACTTTTGAACTTTTGAATTTGCCGCCCAGTTCCGCTCCCATGCGACGCTGCGGCTCGCAGGGAACGGAACCAGAAAGTGCCGACACTCGCCGGTGATCTCGCTGGCGATCACAGCAGAGGACATCATCAATGGATCGCCAGGAGAAGGTAAGGAAACTCCGCTGCAGGCTCTGCAATGTTACCCCGAGCGTGACTCAGGGTTACCGATCCTAGCAGGAAAAGACAACCCCGAGTCACGCTCGGGATTACCGCCAGGGAGGTTAAACACATATTCTGACTCAGAACTTAGTTTCCTAACTTTGCAATACATGACTATCATGAGCAAAATAAAACCGTAATGAATATAAGCAATATTACAATTGAATAAAGTAATATATCCAAAAAGGTAGTTACTTTAAAGCCGCGTACACATGATCGGTTTTACCGATGAAAACAGTCCGATGGACTGTTTTCATCGGACGAACCGATCGTGTATGAGCCCCATCAGTCTTTTTTCCATCGGTGTGAAAAAATAGAACATGTTTTAAATTTATCCGATGGGAAAAAAAACGATAGCAAAATCCGATCGTCTGTGTGGAAATCCATCGGATAAAAAACCCACGCATGCTCAGAATCAAGTCGACGCATGCTCAGAAGCATTGAACTTAATTTTTCTCAGCTCATCTGAGTGTTTTACGTCACCGCGTTTGAAACGGTCCGTTTTTTGACTGATGGTGTGTGGACAAGACTGATGGAAGACAGTTTCATCGGATTTCCGATGGAAAAAACCATCGGATTAGAATCCATAGGATATCCGATCGTGTGTACAGGGCTTTAGACTGTCTTCAAACAAATTTTCCCACCAAAAAACCTTAGCACTTCTTCACGGATTCAATATATGTAACACTTGCAACTTTATTTTGGTCATGGTTTCTTAATCTCAGTAACTCTTAAAGTATTTATAATTTCGCCCTTTTTTTTTTTACCAAAATCCCATTATCAAATTTTAACCACTTAAGCCCCGGACCATTTGGTAGCTAAAGGACCAGAGGTGAATTTAGAATTTTGCACTGCGCTGCTTTAACTGTAAATTGTGCGGACATGCAATGTTGTACCCAAACGAAATTTGCGTCCTTTTCTTCCCACAAATAGAGCTTTCTTTTAATGGTATTTGATTGCCTCTGCGATTTTTATTTTTTGCGATATAAACGGAAAAAGACCGAAAATTTTGAAAAAAAATGATATTTTCTACTTTTTGTTATAAGAAAAATCGAATAAACTCAATTGTAGTCATATATTTAGGCTAAAATGTATTCAGCCACATGTTTTTAGTAAAAAAAATGTCAATAAGCGTATATTTATTGGTTTGCGCAAAAGTTATAGAGTTTACAAACTAGGGTACATTTTCTGAAATTTACACAGCTTTAAATTTATGACTGCCTATCTCATTTCTTGAGGTGCTAAAATGACAGGGCAGTACAAAATCCCCCCAAATGACACCATTTTGGAAAGTAGACACCCCAAGGAAATTGCTGAGAGGCATTGCTTGAGCCCATTGATTTTTTTTTTTTTTTGTCCCAAGTGATTGAATAATGACTAAAGAAAAAAAAAAATACAAAAAGTTGTCACTAAATGATATATTGCTCACACATGCCATGGTTATATGTGGAATTTCACCCCAAAATACATTTTGCTGCTTCTCCTGAGTACGGGGATACCACATGTGTGGGACTTTTTGGGAGCCTAGCCGCGTACGGGACCCCGGAAACCAAGCACCGCCTTCAGGATTTCTAAGGGCGCAAATTTTTGATTTCACTCCTCACTACCTATCACAGTTTCGAAGGCCATAAAATGCCAAAATAGCACAAAACCCCCCCAAATGACCCCATTTTAGAAAGTAGACACCCCAAGGAAATTGCTGAGAGGCCTGTTGAGCCCATTGAATATATTTTTTTTGTCCCAAGTGATTGAATAATGACAAAAAAAAATAAAAAATTACAAAAAGTTGTCACTAAATGATATATTGTTCCCACATGCCATGGTTATATGTGGAATTACACCCCAAAATAAATTTTTCTGCTTCTCCTGAGTACGGGGATACCACATGTGTGGGACTTTTTAGGAGCCTAGCCGCGTACGGGACCCCGAAAACCAAGCACCACCTTCAGGATTTCTAGGCACAAATTTTTGATTTCACTCCTCACTACCTATCACAGTTTCGAAGGCCATAAAATGCCAAAATCGCACAAAACCCCCCCCCAAATGACCCCATTTTGGAATATAGACACCCCAAGCTATTTGCTGAGAGGAATGGCGAGTATTTTACAGCTCTCATTTGTTTTTGAAAATGAAGAAAGAAAAAATATATATATATATATATTTTTTTTTCAATTTTCAAAACTTTGTGACAAAAAGCGAGATCTGCAAAATACTCACAATACCTCTCAGCAAATAGCTTGGGGTGTCTACTTTCCAAAATGGGGTCATTTGGGGGGGTTTTGTGCTATCTGGGCATTCCATGGCCTCCGAAACTTGATAGGCAGTGAGAAGTGAAATCAAAAATTTACACCCTTAGAAAGTCTGAAGGCGGTGCTTGGTTTTTGGGGTCCCGTACGTGGCTAGGCTCCCAAAAAGTCTCACACATGTGGTATCCCCATACTCAGGAGAAGCAACAGAATGTATTTTGGGGTGTAATTCCACATATGCCCATGGCATGTTTGAGCAATATATCATTTAGTGACAACTTTGTGCAAAAAAAAAAAAAAATTGTCGTTTTTCCGCATTTTGTGTCAACATATAAAATATTCCATGGACTCGACATGCCTCTCAGTATATAGCTTGGGGTGTCTACTTTACAAAATGGGGTCATTTGGGGGGGTTTTGAACTGTTCTGGCATTTTATACACAACATTAGGAAGCTTACATCCACTCTTCTAACCACTTGAAGACAAAGCCCTTTTTGACACTTTTTGTTTACATGAAAAAAAAAATTTTTTTGCAAGAAAATTATGTTGAACCCACAAACATTATATATATTTTTAAAGCAAAGGCCCTACAGATTAAAATGGTGGGTGTTGCATTTTTTTTTTCTACACAGTATTTGCGCAGCGATTTTTCAAACGCATTTTTTGGGTTAAAAAATACACTTTTTTAAATTTTAATGCACTAAAACACACTATATTGCCCAAATGTTTGATGAAATAAAAAAGATGATCTTAGGCCGAGTACATAGATACCAAACACGACATGCTTTAAAATTTCGCACAAACGCGCATTGGCGACAAACTACATACATTTTTAAAAGCCTTTAAAAGCCTTTACAGGTTACCCCAGTAGATTTACAGAGGAGGTCTACTGCTAAAATGATTGCCCTCGATCTGACCTTCGCGGTGATACCTCACATGCATGGTGCAATTGCTGTTTACATATGACGCCAGACCGACGCTTGCGTTCGCCATTGGGCAAGAGCAGGGCAGGACAGGGGTGCTTTTTTTTTTTTCTTTTTTTTATTATTAATTTTTCTTTTTTCTTTTATTTTTAAATTGTTCCTTCCAAGTATTTTTTTTTTATCATTTTTATTGTTATCTCAGGGAATGTAAATATCCCCTATGATAGCAATAGGTAGTGACAGGTACTCTTTTTTTGAAAAAACTGGGGTCTTCTAGACCCTAGATTTTTCCTCTGCCCTCAAAGCATCTGACCACACCAAGATCGGTGTGATAAAATGCTTTCCCAATTTCCCAATGGCGCTTTTTATATCCGGGGGGGGGCATTCCCTCCCACTGCTTGTAAAAGCAGTCCAGAGGCTAATTAGCTACTAGGATTGCTTTTACATGAAAGCCAGCCGCAGGCTGAAAAGAATGATACCAAGATGATACCTAAACCCGCAGGCATCATTCTGGTATAAACATTCAAAGTCCAGCAACATACCAGTACGTTGCTGGTCCTTGTTGGACATGTATTGTAATCTTTTTTTTTCATGCAGCCAGTTGGCTGAACGAAAAAAGAGATTGATCGGTGGGTATGCCCACCATTAGAATACCGCCCTTCATCCACCCACTTCCAATGATGGGCATACACGCACCATTTATATATGCCGAAGCATGGGGGCATCCTCCCGCAAAAAAGTTATGCCGCACACACATGGTCGGACTTTTCCACGGGCAAGCCTCCGTCGGAATTTCGACCGTATGTACGCGGCATTAGGAGCAAAATCGCTCCTCCGCCCCTGCTGCCCCAATGCTTCGGCATATTTGCTTTTTTTTTTTAACTGTGGTGGTGAAATCACCTCCTACAGCACTGGAGTCGCAGGGATCAGGCCTGTCTCTGCGAACGCTGCAGTTATGTGTGTTTTTGTTTTGTAAGTGACAGTGATCGATCGATACTGCACTTGGGTGGCCTGGGCTGGACGGAGGGGCAAAACGCAGGTGCCAGCAGGTATCTGGGCTGATCCCGCTAACACTGCATTTTTGGGAACCCTAAACTGCTGGGGACGCTAGTATAGATCTGATCAGATCAGATATTGATCTGTTCAGATACTATACCACTAAGGGGGGTGTATGCTTCACGCGTGGGTGTTAGCGTTACTGGCACTAACCTGACGCTGCCTGGGGTGTGACTCAGACCCTCTCTGACGCTAAAACCTAATTGATATCACCCGCCGGGCGATCAGGGGGTTAAACCTTTATTGGGTTATATACACGGCGGGTGCCCTGACACTATAAAAAGCAAACTAACTAACCAGCGTCACCCGTAACACTTATATGGTGATCACTGGTGAAAGGGTTAACTAGGGGCAATCAGGGGGTTAAAACCTTTATTAGATAATATATGGGGGTACCTGACGCTATAAAAACCTGCGGCGAACCTAAAAAAAATTACCAGCTACCGATCTGCATCACCGACACTAAGACAGCGTTTAGAAAAACGATCGCTTAGCGACAGTGGTGATGGGGGTGAAAGGGTTACCTGATCAAGGGGGTTAAACCTTTATTAGATAATATATTGGGGTACCTGACGCTATAAAAACATGCAGCAAACCTAAAAAAAATTACTGGCTACCGATCTGCATCACTGACGCTAAGACAGCGATCAGAAAAATGATTGCTTAGCGACAGTGGTGATAGGCGGTGAAAGGGTTATCTGGGGGGTGATCAGGGGGTTAAACCTTTATTAGGGGGGTTAGGGGGCTACACTGGACCTAAGACTAAACTTTGGTGACACTTTTACAGTCACAAATGTCACTGATTGCAGTGATCACTAAATGAATGGTCACTGAAATCAGTGACACTGTGACTGGGGGCTGGGGGGGTGATCTGGGGGGTGATCTGGGGTGTCTGGGGGGGCCTGGGGGGGCGATTTATGTCCCTATGTGTCCTGGTGTCAGTGTAGTGTTGTGTGCACTGACCTGATGTCTTCTCTTGTACGGCGCTCGGTATATGTGAGCGCCGCACCAGAGATGACATCACTTCCTCCTGCTCCCTCTGTCTGACACAGACAGAGGGGGCATTTCCATTCGCCGGGAGCGATCGCGAGGGGGTGGCCAGAAACGAATGGCTGCCCCCTCATCCCGGAACGCTCCCGGACACTTAGCCACCGCTCACTGTATAGGAGGGGGGTCCGATTGGACCCCCCAACTATACAAAGGCAATCACGTACACTCTACGTGATTGTGCCTGTCGGTGCCATTCTGCCGACGTATATATACAGTGAGCGGTCGTTAAGTGGTTAATTCAGCTCCAAACCCTAAGGGATGAGATATTAGGCTTAATATCCAACTTTTCTTCATAAGTACCATAGGTAGACCCTTTTTTTAAACACCTAATTTTGTACACATCCTACACAGAATAACCCTGCCTTATGAATTTCAATGATCAAATGGTAAATCTTGTGCACTCATTAAACATAACACAACACTGTTGTATTATTATTCTGTCTTGATCCTTGTTTCCCTTGACAAAATAAAACACCTTTTAATTCCTTCATTTATTGGCCATTCCATTCATTCACTACATTCAAAATGCATTCTCATACATCTTACCTTTATTTATATATACAGTGGGGCAAAAAAGTATTTAGTCAGCCACCAATTGTGCAAGTTCTCCCACTTAAAAAGATGAGAGAGGCCTGTAATTGTCATCATAGGTATACCTCAACTATGAGAGACAAAATGTGGAAACAAATCCAGACAATCACATTGTCTGTTTTGGAAATATTTTTTTTTTTTGCAAATTATGGTGGAAAATAAGTATTTGGTCAATATCAAAAGTTCATCTCAATACTTTGTTATATATCCTTTGTTGGCAATGACAGAGGTCAAACGTTTTCTGTAAGTCTTCACAAGGTTGTCACACACTGTTGCTGGTATGTTGGCCCATTCCTTCATGCAGATCTCCTCTAGAGCAGTGATGTTTTGGGGCTGTCACTGGGCAACACGGACTTTCAACTCCCTCCAAAGGTTTTCTATGGGGTTGAGATCTGGAGACTGGCTAGGCCACTCCAGGACCTTGAAATGCTTCTTACGAAGCCACTCCTACATTGCCCGGACGGTGTGTTTGGGATCATTGTCATGCTGAAAGACCCAGCCACGTTTCATCTTCAATGCCCTTGCTGATGGGAGGAGGTTTGCACTCAAAATCTCACGATACATGGCCCCATTCATTCTTTCATGTACACGGATCAGTCGTCCTGTTCCCTTTGCAGAGAAACAACCCCAAAGCATGATGTTGCCACCCCCATGCTTCACAGTAGGTATGGTGTTCTTTGGTTGCAACTCAGCATTCTCTCTCCTCCAAACACGACGAGTTGTGTTTCTACCAAACAGTTCTACTTTGGTTTCATCTGACCATATGACATTCTCCCAATCCTCTTCTGGATCATCCAAATGCTTTCTAGCAAACCTCAGACGGGCCCGGACACGTACTGGCTTAAGCAGGGGGACACGTCTGGCACTGCAGGATCTGAGTCCCTGGCGGCGTAGTGTGTTACTGATGGTAGCCTTTGTTACGTTGGTCCCAGCTCTCTGCAGGTCATTCACTAGGTCCCCCCGTGTGGTTCTGGGATTTTTGCTCACCGTTCTTGTGATCATTTTGACCCCACGGGGTGAGATCTTGCGTGGAGCCCCAGATCGAGGGAGATTATCAGTGGTCTTGTATGTCTTCCATTTTCTAATTATTGCTCCCACAGTTGATTTCTTCACACCAAGCTGCTTGCCTATTGCAGATTCAGTCTTCCCAGCCTGGTGCAGGTCTACAATTTTGTTTCTGGTGTTCTTCGACAGCTCTTTGGTCTTCACCATAGTGGAGTTTGGAGTGTGACTGTTTGAGGTTGTGGACAGGTGTCTATTTATACTGATAACAAGTTCAAACAGGTGCCATTAATACAGGTAATGAGTGGAGGACAGAGGAGCCTCTTAAAGAAGAAGATACAGGTCTGTGAGAGCCAGAAATCTTGCTTGTTTGTAGGTGACCAAATACTTATTTTCCACCATAATTTGCAAAAAAAAATATTTCCAAATCAGACAATGTGATTGTCTGGATTTTTTTCCACATTTTGTCTCTCATAGTGGTGGTATACCTATGATGACAATTACAGGCCTCTCTCATCTTTTTAAGTGGGAGAACTTGCACAATTGGTGGCTGACTAAATACTTTTTTGCCCCACTGTATATATATATATATATTGTAAACTTTGGGGGTTATAGCTCCACGGGACTAAGTGCATAAACCGTTGTACTTTGAGCAGAAAGGCTTTTATTCGTGAACAAACCAAAAGAAACAAGCTTGAAACAGCACACAGAAAAATATCAAAACAAAGTCCGGCTTGTCTTCAGCACAAGTATAAATCAAAGAAAAAGGCACATACAGTTTGTAGGGGAACTTCCAGGGCTCTTGCTGAACTTTACCAGCTCCTAGCAGACACACAGCTCATCTCAGGTGCAATCCTCATACTCCTCTCTCACACCTCTAGCACTACTTCCTGTTATATGAGCTGTTTTTCCTGGAAGCCCTTAACCCCCTGTGTGCTGACTCTCAGTGGTCAGGAGTGGAGGCTCTATCCCACCCGAATGTCACTTTAGAGCCTCCGAAATTCCGGGCCCCAAATACCTCTCTATTAATACAAAGAGGACTGCGAACCAGTCCTCTCTGGGCTATTTATTTTGCCCGGAACTCCTCACCAATTCTGGGCGACCTCCTGAGCACCATTACTACTCATTAAAGGGACCATAACCCAAATATTGGTGCTATATAGCACCCGTCCAGGACCCAACCTTGGCGTCCTGTACATATCCCCCCCCCTCTGCCTCAACGCGGAGGTGTTGGAGGCACCACTCGATATCATACAATGGACTCGGGAGAGGGCATCGGCATTCTGATGTTGTCTCCCGGGTCTGTGTTCTACCACAAAATTGAACTCCTGGAGAGAAAGAAACCACCTTGTCACCCTGGCATTGGTGTGCTTGTTTTGTCTCATCCAGGTAAGAGGAGCGTGGTCTGACATCAAGCGAAACCTCCTACCTAGGAGGAAATATCGTAGGGAGTCCAAAGCCCACTTGATGGCCAGACACTCCCGCTCTACCACAGCATAGTTTTTCTCAGCTGCCGTCAGCTTCCTGCTAAGAAAAACTACGGGATTCTCTTCCCCATTGCTTTCCTGCGACAAGACTGCTCCCAATCCCTCACTTGAAGCGTCTGTCTGCACTACAAAATCTTTTGCGAAGTCCGGAGCTACCAGCACCGGATCCTGGCATAATGCCGTCTTAAGCTTTTGAAAAGCTTTCTCGGCTTCGGCATTCCACTTTATCATCACTGACTTTCTGCCCTTGGTCAAGTCAGTCAGCGGTGCAGCAATGGTGGCGAAGTTGGGGACAAACCTCCTGTAATAGCCAACTTTGCCCAAAAACGCTCTGACCTGCTTCTTGGTTAGGGGACGGGGCCAGTCCTGTATGGTTTCCACCTTACTCATTTGGGGCTTCACCAACCCCCTACCCACAATATACCCTAGGTACTTGGCTTCCTCCATTCCAATGGCACACTTCTCCGGATTGATGGTGAACCCTGCTCTTCTCAAGGAGTCTACCACTGCCTGAACCTGGGGAAGATGGGACTCCCAATCAGTGCTGAAGATGACTATGTCATCTAAGTAGACAGAAGCGTACTGTTGATGTGGGCGTTTTGTCCATGGCCCTTTGGAACGTGGCAGGGGCAGAGTGTAGACCAAATGGCATCCTTTTGTATTGGAAGTGGCCTTCCGGGGTGGAGAAGGCTGTTTTCTCCCTGGCTTCCTTGGTCAGGGGGGATCTGCCAGTACCCTTTCGTGAGGTCCAGCGTGGTGATGTACCTGGCAGGACCTAACCTCTCAATTAGCTCATCTACCCGTGGCATGGGATACGCATCAAATTTGGAGACTTCATTAAGTTTTCTAAAGTCGTTACAGAAGCGGAGGGTGCCGTTGGGTTTGGGTACCAACACGATTGGACTCGACCACTCGCTCTGTGACTCTTCAATGATTTCAAGTTCAAGCATTCTTTTAACTTCATCAGATACCGCCACCCTATGAGCTTCTGGGATATGGTAAGGCTTTAACTGGATTTTTACATTGGGTTCAGTTACGATGTCATGTCTAATGACGTTGGTGAGCCCGGGCAATTCTGAAAACATGACCCTATTTCTTTGCAGAAACTCTTTTGCTTGCTGGGTTTGGGGTCTAGTCAGGGTGGCAGCAACCTGCACCAGGTCGATCCCTGCATGGTCCCCTGACTGTACCCCTACCACCGCAGATACCTGTTCTCTGTCTCTCCAGGGTTTCAATAAATTCACGTGATAGATCTGGTAGGGTTTTCTTTTCCCTGGCTGGTGGACTTTGTAGTTCACCTCACTTACTTTCTCTACTACCTCAAACGGACCTTGCCACTTGGCTAAGAATTTGCTCTCCACCGTGGGTATTAGAACAGCAACCCGTTCTCCTACTTGAAATTGTCTAATTTTAGCCCATCGGTTGTACACTCTTCTTTGGGCATCCTGAGCCTTCTGCATGTGCTCCCTCACCAGCGGCATCACCTTAGCCACCCTCTCTCACATTTGAGAGATATGCTCTACCACGGTTTTATGTGGTGAGGACTCACTTTCCCACGTTTCTTTTACTAGGTCGAGCAACCCCCGGGGCCTTCGTCCATACACTAGCTCAAACGGTGAGAAGCCCGTGGATGCTTGTGGAACCTCCCGGATGGCAAACAACAAGGCAGGGAGTAACATATCCCAATCCTTCCCGTCTTTTTGGACCACTCTTTTCAACATGGACTTTAGGGTTTTATTAAACCTCTCGACTAGGCCATCGGTCTGCGGGTGATAAACGGACGTCCGCAACTGCTTAATCTGAAACAGTTTACACAAGTCCGCCATCACCTTTGACATAAAAGGGGTGCCCTGGTCCGTCAGCATCTCTTTGGGGAACCCCGTTCGTGAGAACATTTGAAACAACTCCCGGGCAATGGCCTTAGAGGAAGCTTTCCTCAAAGGGATTGCTTCTGGATACCTAGTTGCGTAATCTAGGATGACTAATATGTATTGGTGCCCCCTTGCCGACTTTACCAGGGGTCCCACCAGATCCATAGCGATCCGCTCGAATGGGACCTCAATAATTGGCAAGGGTACTAGAGGGTTTCTATAGTGGGGCACTGGGGCGGTTAACTGGCAAATGGGACAAGATGCACAATATCTTTTAACCTCGACCTTCACTCCTGGCCAGTAGAACAGGTCGGTTATCCTGGCCTCTGTTTTCTCTGCCCCCAGGTGTCCTCCCAGTGCGTCGTTGTGGGCTAGATCAAGGAGCATCCGCCTATATAGTTGGGGAACTAGCAACTGCTCTACAGTTTCCCCTCGGCTCTCAGCTACCCGATATACCAAGTCCCCCTTCAATGCAAAATGAGGAAACCTCTGATCTGCCCCTGGCACTTGTGAGACCCCATCAATGACAGAAACCTGCTCTCGAGCATTAATCAAGGTAGCATCCTGTAATTGGGTGGTGCCAAATGCACCCCTGGATACATCCAGGTCTGGATGCACTGGCCTCGAGGATGTTTCCCCCTCCTCCTCCTCAGCCGGAGAGAGCTCCTCATCTTCCTCCCCCAGCATGACTTGTAATGGGAAAACTTCCCCCCCTCAGAGATCCACTCGGTTTTAAGACCTGGAACGGAAACATTATCATCCAAATTAGTATTTTCTGTAACTTCATTGTCAGTGACAGGTAGCTCCATATTTGTGGGGGTTTCCGGCCCGGATCCCTCAGACTCTGTCCCTTCCCGGCCCAGTGTCCCCAGTTCTCCGGGCAGCCCTATCTGAACCTGGTTCCATAGTTCAAGGAATAGTGGACAGTCCCGCCCCACTATGATGTCATGTATTAAACTCTTTACTACCCCAACCTCTTGTGTAACTGAAATATGGATATAGGAAACCGTTACCGGGACCAGGGGGTACTCCCTGATGTCCCCATGGATACACACTACCCGTAGAGTCTTATTCACTGGGCCGAGTCTCCCGAGCACCCTGGCATGTACCAGTATTATCATGCTACCGGAGTCCAGTAGCGCTTTAGCAGGAAGGTGGTTCACCCACACTTCACACTCGAACCGTCCTTCAGCCAGATCAAGATGAGTGGCACACACTCTTTGAACATAGAAGGAGCTTCTCCGACCGATCCCACAGTCCATAGGCTCCTCCTGCAGCGGGCACTGTGCCCGGGTATGCCCCCAGGACCGACATCTCCAACACTGTAGGTCCCCCATCCATGGGATGGGAACCAACCTTCGTGGTTCTGCGGAAGGTGATGCAGGTTTGCGGGTTCCAATGTCAGGCAGGGCTTCTGGTTGCCCTTGGTGTGGGTTCCCGACGCTTGGCAGGCCCAAGCAGGTCCTCTACCACTGTGTACCTTTCGACCAACTCAACCAGCTGGTCAGCAGTTGCAGGGTCTCCATGGCTTACCCAGCGCTGTAGGTCATCTGGGAGGGACCGCAGGTACCAATCCATCACCACCCGTTCTACCATTTGTGGGCCCGACAATTTTTCCGGCTGCAGCCATTTTTCCACCAGCTGCACCAGTTCGTGCATTTGGGACCTAGGTGGTCGGTCAGGTTTGTACCGCTAGCGATGCACCCTCTGAGCCCGGACGGCTGTGGTCACTCCCAGGCGGGCCAGGATCTCTGCTTTCAGCCGCTCATAGTCGCTGATGTGCTCAGATGGGAGGTCAAAATAAGCCTTTTGCGGGTCACCGGTGAGAAAAGGGGAGATAATACCAGCCCATTGGACACAGGGCCACCCCTCTCTCTCTGCTATCCTTTCAAAGGTAGTGAGAAAAGCTTCTACGTCATCACTGGGTGTTAGCTTTTGTAAAAAATTAGTGGCTCTCACGGACACTTGGTTGCCAGCGGCAACGACCACTTGCTCTCGTCCCTGAGCAAGCCGCTGTACTGCCTCCTGCAATGCGGCCACCTGTGCTTGAGTGGACCCCTGCTGGGCCGTAAACTGGGCGGCTAGCAGCCGTGTACTTTCCTGCTGCTGAGCCATCGCTTCCTCATGGCGACGGTTTGCCTCTGCTAGAGCTTGTTGTTGGGCCGCAGTGGCTTGCTGTTGGGTCACAGTGGCTTGTGCCAAAGCCTTGATGACCTCCTCCATGCCTTTGTCTGCTGTTTGCAATGTCTGAGCTGACTTCACCCAAGACATGCCATAAGCACCCTGTCTCTTTAAATGTCAGTTTGTTTTAAACGGTTTTTGCAGCTGCAAATGCACTTTGCACGCATCCAAGGCACCAGTTGTAAACTTTGGGGGTTATAGCTCCACGGGACTAAGTGCATAAACCGTTGTACTTTGAGCAGAAAGGCTTTTATTCGTGAACAAACCAAAAGAAACAAGCTTGATTCAACACACAGAAAAATATCAAAACAAAGTCCGGCTTGTCTTCAGCACAAGTATAAATCAAAGAAAAAGGCACATACAGTTTGTAGGGGAACTTCCAGGGCTCTTGCTGAACTTTACCAGCTCCTAGCAGACACACAGCTCATCTCAGGTGCAATCCTTATACTCCTCTCTCACACCTCTAGCACTACTTCCTGTTATATGAGCTGTTTTTCCTGGAAGCCCTTAACCCCCTGTGTGCTGACTCTCAGTGGTCAGGAGTGGAGGCTCTATCCCACCCGAATGTCACTTTAGAGCCTCCGAAATTCCGGGCCCCAAATACCTCTCTATTAATACAAAGAGGACTGCGAACCAGTCCTCTCTGGGCTATTTATTTTGCCCGGAACTCCTCACCAATTCTGGGCGACCTCCTGAGCACCATTACTACTCATTAAAGGGACCATAACCCAAATATTGGTGCTATATAGCACCCGTCCAGGACCCAACCTTGGCGTCCTGTACAATATATATATACATACACACATACACACACACACACAGTATCTCACAAAAGTGAGTGCACCCCTCACATTTTTGTAAATATTTTATTATATCTTTTCATGTGACAACACTGAAGACATTACACTTTGCTACAATGTAAAGTAGTGACTGTACAGCTTGTATAACAGTGTAAATTTGCTGTCCCCTCAAAATAACTCAATACACAGCCATTAATGTCTAAACCGCTGGCAACAAAAGTGAGTACACCCCTAAGTGAAAATGTCCAAATTGGGCCCAATTTGCCATTTTACCTCCCCGGTGTCACGTGACTCGTTAGTGTTACAAGGTCTCAGGTGTTTATGGGGAGCGGGTGTGTTAAATTTGGTGTTATCGCTCTCACTCCCTCATACTGGTCACTGGAAGTTCAACATGGCACGTCATGGCAAAGAAACTGAGGATCTGAAAAAAAGAATTGTTGCTCTACATAAAGATGGCAGAGGCTATAAGAAGTTTGCCAAGACCCTGAACCTGAGCTGCAGCATGGTGGCCAAGACCACACAGCGGTTTAACAGGACAGGTTCCACTCAGAACAGGCCTCGCCATGGTCGACCAAAGTTGAGTGCACGTGCTCAGCATCATATCCAGAGGTTGTTGGGAAATAGACGTATGTGTGCTGCCAGCATTGCTGCAGAGGTTAAAGGGGTGGGGGTCAGCCTGTCAGTGCTCAGACCATACGCGCACACTGCATCAAATTGGTCTTCATGGCTGTCGTCCCAGAAGGAAGCCTCTTCTAAAGATGATGCACAAGTAAGCCCGCAAACAGTTTGCTGAAAACAAGCAGACTAAGGACATGGATTACTGGAACCATGTCCTGTGGTCTGATGAGACCAAGATAAACATATTTGGTTCAGATGGTGTCAAATGTGTGTGACGGCAACAAGGTGAGGGGTACAAAGTCAAGTGTGTCCTGCCTACAGTCAAGCATGGTGGTGGGAGTGTCTGTCGGCACTGGGGAGCTACAGTTCATTGAGGGAACCATAAATGCCAACATGTACTGTGACATACTGAAGCAGAGCATGATCCCCTCCCTTCGGAGACTGGGCCGTAAGGCAGTATTGCAACATGATAACGACCCCAAACACCTCCAAGACGACCACTGCCTTGCTAAATAAGCCGAAGACCTAAACCCTATTGAGCATCTGTGGGGCACCCTCAAACAGAAGGTGGAGGAGCGCAAGGTCTCTAACATCCACCAGCTCCGTGATGTCGTCATGGAGGAGTGGAAGAGGACTCCAGTGGCAACCTGTGAAGCTCTGGTGAACTCTATGCTGTCAGTGCTGGAAAATAATGGTGGCCACACAAGATATTGACACTTTGGGCTCAATTTGGATATTTTCACTTGGGGGTGTAATCGCTTTTGTTGCCAGCGGGTTAGACATTAATGGCTGTGTGTTATTTTGAGGGGACAGCAAATTTACACTGTTATACAAGCTGTAAACTCACTACTTTACACTGTAGCAAAGTGTAATTTCTTCAGTGTTGTCACATGAAAAGATATAATAAAATATTTACAAAAATGTGAGGGGTGTACTCCCTTTTGTGAGATACTGTTTATATACTGTATATATATGTATATATATATTTCTTTATCGTACATCACGGGACACAAAGCAGCCATAGTAATTACTATGTGGGTTGTATAACACCAATAGGTGCATGGACACTGGTACACTTAAAAACAGGAAGTCCCTCTCTATATAACCCCTCCCATACAGGAAGTACCTCAGTTTTTTCGCCAGTGTCTTAGGTGTTGGTCACGGTTATTGTTGGGCTAAAGTAGAGCTCCGTTAAAGATTCCTGGCAGGATAACGGGGCTATGCCATACTATCTGATCCATTCAAAGTGCTATATAAAAGCCAAAGTGAATGGTACCCGAGCCTCATGGGAGTAAACCAAGGTTTTAGCCTGTAAAGCTCTTCTTTTGAGGACTGGACCCTGGGATCTAACACCTTTGTTACATTTATCATACCAAAAGGTTGTTCCAGCAGGGTGCTATACAGGTCCAAGGGAGAGGAACCCCATATACAAGGGACCCAGTCCTTGAAGGTCTGCCATGACATGCTCGCCGTGATGAGTGAAGATTGGGTCTGTCTATATTCCAGCAGTATCCTGCGGTGAGGAATGGTAAGTGAGAAGATCCTAAAGAGCCTAATTACACTTATGGACTTCTCTATTGAGTAGACTGTGCTTACCTGTTGTCTCCACTAGAGGGGTAAAAGAACATGCTAAAGTTTACATTACCATGCTTCCTCCTGCTCAGTGTCAGTGTCACTGCCCACAAGCTTGCTCTACAGCCACTAGATAGGGTTGGGGGTCTCCTGCCTGTGGGCGTTGCGTCCCCCTGGAGAGCACCCCCCCTGCCGATCGCGGGACCGCGCTTAACGCACGCGCATGGGAAAATGGGTCCTTTTGTAAGGAGGAGGGGGAGATGATCCCAGGATGTCGGGAGACGTGGCTTAAGTGGACGATGTGCATTAGGAATGCCGTGCACGGTGCACAGCGCAGGTGAAGCTCTCTCTGTCTCCTATAAAGTTATGTGCTCTGCAAACAATTGGTTGGCTGGTGGAGAAAGGACACAGAGCACATGTGGGGCACGTAAGAGCAGCAGACACAGGCATTCCTAAAAGCATACCTAGTCAGCATCAGGCTGGTCAATTATTAGTGGCATAATACTCATTGCTGGACTAGTGCTCAGCAGTGGATGCATGGTGTTAGTACCTCTGCTTTGTGCTTAGGACTATGTCTTCCCGGAAAACAAGAGGGAATTTAACAGTGAGAAGTGCAAGGGTGCTACGGTCAGGCTCTGAGGATCCTGGTCACGCTTCCACAATGCCATTTTCCCCTCAGAGACCTGAAACTACAGGCCAGGTTGAGCCATTTAAGCCTTCAGGTGTTGCAGCTGCTTCCAACCTTTCAGCCTCTGCGTACGTCACTAAGGACGATTTGGCTTCAGCATTAGCTAGATTAGAGGGGAAAATAGCTGAAATGATCGCATCTTCTTCCCAATCTGGGAGAAAACGCGATAGGTCCCCATCCCCTGCCCCTAACCTTCCTGTGTTGGAATAAGAATGGGCAAGAGATGTTGTGGTGCCTTTGGGAGATCAGGAAGAGAGGCAGGCAGATGTCTCCTCTTCTGAGGACTCAGTCTCAGAAGAGCCTGTTTCAGCCTCACAATCTCAAAGGTTGTTGGTTCAGTCCCTCAGAGAATTGGTCCGGTCTGGGTAAAAGATGCCCCCAGCAGAGGCAACTGAGCCTTCCTTTTCCTCCCTGGGTTCCCTGAAACCTCCACAAGATCCTCACGCTTTTCCTGTACATCCCTAACTGGAACAGCTAATATATGCAGACTGGGATCACCCAGATACACATTTTTCTCCTCCTAGAAGATTTTCTCTTCTTTATCCTATGGAAGAAAAGTTCACAAAAAAGTGGAGTTTGCCGGCAGTTGATGCAGCTATATCCTCTGTTAATAAGAGCCTGACCTGTCCGATGGACAATGTTCAGGTGTTTAAGGATCCAGCTGACAAAAGACTAGAATCTTTACTTAAAGCCTCCTTTTCCATAGCCAGGGCAGTGGCACAACCTGCAATAGCAGCAATAGGTATTTGCCAAGCCCTAAAAGATGAGGTTAAACAGGTCATTAAAGAGTTGCCTGCTCGGGGAGGAGAGGCTCAGGATCTAGCTGAGCTGCCAAGAGTCTTATGTTTCGCGGTGGATGCTATCAAAGACTCCAATCATCAAGCATCTCGCCTGGCTCTTCTATTAGTGCACATGCGCAGAATTCTGTGGCTAAAACATTGGTCAGCTGAATCACTGTGTAAAAAGCTATTGGCTGGATTTCCCTTTCATGGGGAATGGTTGTTTGGAGAGGATTTGGATAAGTACATCCAAACAATTTTAAGTGGTAAAAGTAGCCTTCTACCAATTAAAAAGAGTAAGCGTCCTTCATACAAAAGGGCTTCCTCTCCAGTGCCAGGACCCTCAGCCTCCAGGCAGTCACCATCAGGGTCAAAGGGTAGGCCTCAGGGCCAAGCACAGGGCCCGAAGAAGTCCTGGGGGCAAAAACCTGCAACACATAATCCCAAGGCCTCCTTATGAAGGGGCACCCCTGCTCGATCGTGCCTGCAGGAGGAGATCCGAGACAGGTGGGTCACCTCTGTAGTAGCCCTAGGCTACAAACTAGAGTTTCAGAAGTTTCCTCCGGATCATTTTCTAAATTCCAATGTTCCCAAGGATCCAGGGAAAAGAAGGTCTTTGTTTCTAGCGCTAGACCGGTGAATGTCTCAAGGTGTAATCATAGACCCCATCAGGGAACAGGGAATGGGGTTCTACTCAAATCTCTTCACGGTACCAAAACCGAATGGAGATGTCAGACCCACTCTAGACCTCAAAAATCTGAATCGGTTTCTAAACATCCGAAACATATCAAATGTTGCAAACATGCATATATATGAAATCTTAATTTCAGTGACACCAAGTGACTGAGTGTGATCCGTGAAAAAAAAAAAAAAATATATATATATATATATATATATATATATATGTAACAAATAAATCAGAACAAAGCAGTCCTCTATTGTGACCACACACAAATAACAGTCCAAAAGTGTAGAAAAAACTCCAAGGTTGAAATGAAGAGTCCCACATGGATATGACCCTCTCTGTGAAAGCATAGAGACACCACCACCGATATAAGGAGGAGGCTTACCAGATGGTGTTGACTTGGTGAGGCGTATACCACCCAAGTCAAAACAGGCTTATATAATCAGTCAGCAAGATGTATCCAGCTGGTCCTGAATCCGCATATCAGTCGGCACCGCAAATTTCTGTAAACACCAGGAAGTGTAAATACATGTAGTCTAGTTGGAGCCAGAGATACGGTAACCACATAACATGCATAATGGGAAAAAAAAAACTCACATAGTGTGATACCATGCAAGGTAGTATTTATTAAAAAAGATAAAAAAATTAACACTCACATTTGGAAGAACATCATAGGCATATCACAAAGTGCAAGAGCGATGTGTGTGAATGGGTCTACTAAACAGTCATCATCTGGGGTTGATAACCAAAAATCTGTTGAAGGGAAAATCCTTCATGCCAGTTACCTGGAAGATAGTAACAATGGATGCCAGCCTCTTAGGTTGGGGTGCAGTCCTGGAAGAGACCACTGTCCAAGGGAAGTGGTCAATGTCCAAAAAAAAAACCCTGCCTATCAACGTTCCAGAGATTCGGGCGGTGCGTCTAGCTCTAATTGCCTGGACATACAGGTTGTGGGGATGTCCCGTCAGGATACAGTCCGACAACGCCACAGCAGTGGAGTATATCAATCACCAAGGGGGCACCAGAAGCCGTGCAGCCCAGAGGGAGGTGAATCATATTCTGGTCTGGGCAGAGGAGCATGTGCCTTGCCTGTCAGCAGTCTTCATTCCAGGGGTGGAGAATTGGCAAGCAGATTTCTTGAGCCCTCAACAAATTCTCCCGGGAGAACGGTCTCTCCATCCCGACATTTTCTTGGCCATATGCAAAAGAGGTACCGCGGACATAGATCTATTGGCGTCCAGGTTCAACAAAAAGTTGGACAACTTTGTGTCAAAAACAAGGGATCCTCTCGCATATGGGACAGGTGCTTTAGTGATCTCATGGGATCAGTTTTCACAGATTTATGCATTCCCCCCAATTCAGCTGCTACCGCTGTTTCTTCGCAGAATCAAGCAGGAGCGAAAGCCGGTGATGCTAGTAGCCCCAGCATGGCCCAGAAGATCTTGGTATGCAGAGATTATCAGGATGACAGTGGGGAGGCCCTGGACTCTTTTGGATCATACAGACCTGCTGTCGCAGGGGCCACTATTCCATCCTGCCTTACAGTCGCTAAATTTGATGGTCTGGCTGTTGAAGTTCCCATTCTAAAGAATCAAGGGCTTGCGGGTTCTGTGGTAACCACCCTGATTAATGCAAGGAAGCCGGCTTCCAGGACCATTTATTATAGGGTCTGGAAGGCCTATGTTTCATGGTGTCAGGCTAAGGAATGGCATCCTAGGAAGTATGTCATAGGTAGAATTCTTGCCTTCCTTCAGTCGGGGTATAATTTAAATTGGCCTTGAGTACAATCAAGGGTTGAGATTTCGGCCTTGTCATTGTTTTTTCAGAGGCCGCTTGCCACACATTCCTTGGTCCGGGCTTTTAAACAAGGGGTAATGCATATGGTTCCGCCGGTCAGGAAACCCTTGTGCCCATGGGATTTGAATCTGGTTCTGTCGGTTTTACAAAGACCGCCTTTTAAACCAGTACAAGATATTTCCTTGGTCCTCTTGACAAAGAAATTTGTTTTCTTAGTTGCAGTAACTTCCGCAAGAAGGGCATCAGAGTTGGCAGCCTTTTCTTGTAAAGAGCCATACCTAGTTGTCCATAAGGACAAGGTGGTGCTGCTTCCCCACCCAACCTTTTTTCCTAAGGTAGTGTCTCGGTTTCATCTAAACCAAGATGTGGTCCTGCCTTCCTTTTTTCCACAGCCTCGTTCTGCGGAAGAAAGACCTTTACACTCTCTCGATGTAGTAAGGGCAGTGAAGGCCTATCTGGAGGCAACAGCTCAGATAAGGAAAACTGATGTTTTGTTTGTACTGCCAGACGGCCCCAGGAAGGGGGCAGGCAGCAGCAAAGTCGACTATTTGAAGGTGGATTTGTCAAGTTATTACTCAGGCCTATGGCCTAAAAAGGAGACTTCCACCCTTTCAAGTAAATGCGCAATCTACCAGGGCAGTAGGAATGAGCCGCACACCACCCGGTTAGGTTCGCATCCAGAACATGCGAACAGACCAAAAGTTCACGCGAACATTCGAACACCGTTAAAGTCTATTGGACTCGAACGTGAGAAATCAAAAGTGCGAATTTTAAAGGCTAATATGCAAGTTATTGTCATAAAAAGTGTTTTGGGACCCGGGTCCTGCCCCAGGGGACATGTATCAATGCAAAAAAAGTTTTAAAAACTGCCGTTTTTCGGAAGCAGTGACTTTAATAATGCTTAAATTGAAACAATAAAAGTGAAATATTCCTTTAAATCTCGTACCTGGGGGGTGTCTATAGTATGCTTGTAAAGTGGCGCTTGTTTCCTGTGCTTAGAACTGTCCCTGCACAAAATTTCATTTTTGAAGGAAAAAAAGTAATTTAAAACTACTACTGAATTGTTGGGTCCCGGCAAATACCGATAAAAGTCATTGAAAAAAACGGCAGGGGTTCCCCCCCCAGTCCATTACCAGACTCTTTGGGTCTGGTATGAATATTAAGGGGAACCACTGCCGTTTTTTCAATTACTTTTATCTGTATTGCCGGGACCCGACAATTCATTAATAGCCGCGAGTAGTTTTAAATTACTTTTTTTCCTTCAAAAATGACATTTTGTGCAGGGAACCAAAATAAATAAAAATATGCGTGGGGGTTCCCCCAAAATTCCATTACCAGGCCCTTCAGGTCTGGTATGGATTTTAAGGGAGGGGAACCCCGCACCAAATTAAAAAAAAATGGCGTGGGGTTCCCCCAAAAATCCATACCAGACCCTTATCCAAGCACGTAACCTGGCAGGCCGCAGGAAAAGAGGGGGGAAGAGAGAGCACCCCCCCTCCTGAACCATACCAGGCCACATGCCCTTAACATGGGGAGGATGCTTTGGGGGTCTGTGACCCCCAAAGCACCTTGTCCCTATGTTGATGGGGACAAGGGCCTCATCTCCACAACCCTTGCCCGGTGGTTGTGGGGGTCTGCGGGCAGGGGGCTTATTGGAATCTGGATCCCCCTTTAACAAAGGGGACCCCCAGATCCCGGCCCCCCTCTTTCTGAATTGATAACGGGTACATTGTACCCCTACCATTTCACAAAAAAAATAGTCAAATTGTTAAAAACCACACAGACACCGCTTGGGATAAGTCCTTTATTAAAAATAAAAAAAAGATTCCAGCGATGTAATCCACTCTCGATCTCAACTCCAGCGATGTAATCCATTCTCGGTATCCAGTGATGGATGATCTCCACTCTCCAGCGATGATATCCAGCGAGGAACATGCACACAATCCTGACTCCACCGGAGACACCCTGGGAATGACACGGCGCTAACGGGGTTTCCCTCTGATGCACGGGTTTCCCGTTGCACCAGAGGGGGGTGGGGTCACCCGTCACGTTATTGGGTAACCCCAGGCTAGCGGCGTGTCATTCTTGGGGTTCCTCCGGTGGAGCCAGCATCGTATGTGTGTATCATCGCTGGACACATCATCGCTGAAGAGTGGAGATCATCCATCGCTGGATACCGAAAATGGATTACAACGCTGGAGATCGAGTGGATTACATCGCTGCCGCTGTAATCTTTTTTTTATTTTAAATTTTTTAATAAAGGACTTATCCCAACTGTGTCTGTGTGGTTTTTAACATTTTTGACAATTTTTTTTGTGAAATTGTAGGGTTACAATGTACCCCGTTACCAATTCACATGGGGGGGAATCTGCTTTGGGGGTCACAGATCCCCAAAGCATCCTCCCATGTTGAGGGCATGTGGCCTGGTACGGTTCAGGAGGGGGGGCGCTCTCTCATCCCCCCTTTTCCTGTGGCCTGCCAGATTGCGTGCTCGGATAAGGGTCTGATGTGGATTTTGAGGGGGACCCCCACGTCATTTTTTTTTTATTTGGTGCAGGGTTCCCCTTAATATCCATACCAGACCTGAAGGGCCTGGTAATGGAATTTTGGGGGGACCCCCACACATTTTTTTTTTAATTTTGGTTCCCTGCACAAAATGTCATTTTTGAAGGAAAAAAAGTCATTTAAAACTACTCGCGGCTATTAATGAATTGTCATGTCCTGGCAATACAGATAAAAGTCATTGAAAAAAATGGCAGGGGTTCCCCTTAATATTCATACCAGACCCAAAGGGCCTGGTAATGGACTGGGGAGGGAACCCCTGCCATTTTTTTCAATGACTTTTATCTGTATTGCCGGGACCCGACAATTAATAGCTGCGGTAGTTTTAAGTGACTTTTTTTCCTTCAGAAATTACATTTTGTGCAGGGACAGTTTAAGCACGGGAAACACGCGCCACTTCACAGGCATACTATAGACACCCCCCAGGTATGAAATTTAAAGGAATATTTCACCTTTATTGTTTCACTTTAAGCATTATTAAAATCACTGCTCCCGAAAAAAACTAACGTTGCATATGATGGGCACAGTTGGCTGTATATGATGGGTACAGTGGCTGCATTTGCTGGGCATAGTGACTGCATATGATGGGCACAGTTGGCTGCATATTATGGGCACAGTTGGCTGCATATGATGGGAACAGTTGGCTGCATATGATGGGCATAGTTGGCTGCTTTTGCTGGGCACATAGTCTGCATATGATGGGCACAGTGGCTGCATATGATGGGCAGAGGGGCTGCATATGATGGGCAGAGGGGCTGCATATGATGGGCAGAGTGGCTGCATATGATGGACACAGTGGCTGCAATTGATGTTTTCGTTTCAGTATTTTTTATAATTTTTCAGTTTGTTTGCGCCCCCCCAAAAATTTTGAGCACCAGCCGCCACTGGACCCATATAATAGAAGCATGACTGTATATCCCAGCCATAAGTTAGAACTGTATAATTTCAGTAAAGTATACCTATAATCCCCCTTTTTTTTCAGCCTTGCATAAATATTTGCAGAAAATTGAGCTCTTCACAACTTTCTTTTATATATAGCTCAAAATGTCTCACCTTCTCACTTGTGTTTTGAGAATGGCTGAAGCAAACTAACTTTCTAATTTTAACTAAATATTTTAAACAAATGAAAACATGTCCTAAGACAGAACTCTACACCTCTACATTAAAACATTATTTTTTTACTCTTAAAATTTGTAATTGCAAATTTATTTAACCCATTAAATCTACCGGACTATCTGATCAGATTCCGCAGGAGAGGAAATGTTGGTACCATTAAATACCGTATATGTAATTTAGTAGTGACGTCACGTTTCCCACATATAATTCCAATGAAACAGTGCCTTGGGCATGTGCCCAATGCATTCCATAAATGTACCAATAGTTGTTGGAAACCTCTCAATAGAGATGAGCCGAACACCCCCCTGCTCGGTTCGCACCAGAACCTGCGAACAGACCTGTGTGAACTTTAGAACCCTATTAAATACAATGGACTCGAACGTTCGAAATCTAAAGTGCTAATTATAAGGCTAATATGCAAGTTATTGTCCTAAAAAGGGTTTGGGGACCCGGGTCCTGCCCCAGGGGACATGTATCAATTCAAAAAAAAAAAGTTTTAAAAATGGCCGTTTTTTCGGGAGCAGTGATTTTAATAATGCATAAAGTGAAACAATAAAAAGTGAAATATTGTGTATAGTATGCCTGTAAAGCAGCGCTTGTTTCCCGTGCTTAGAACTGTCCTTGCACAAAATGTCATTTCTTTTTTTTTTTTATTCTTTCTTTTATTTTATCAAGATTACAGTTATGTTACATCAATACATTTCCATTTATCCAGCCAAGATAATGCATAGACAAAAATAAAAATGAGTACTAAGAAACTCTTGGCTCTTCTCCTTATACTCACATTTCTAAAATCTCTATTTCACCCTCCCGTCCCCCCCTTTCCAATATATGCCCCCCCTCCCACCTCTTATTTTCTACAAATTTTCCTCTAACTTCTCAGATTTTCTGCATAACTCCATGTTTTCTTTAATTCTTTCCAACATTCCCACTTGTTTTTAAATCCTTTTTTTTCCTCCTCTACGCCATACTTCAGTCCCTCCATACTATATGTTTCTTCCACGGAGTCTATCCACTCCCATACAGATGGACTTTCCACTTCTCGCCATTTTTTTCGGATCATCCTTTTGGCTGCGTTTAGTAGATGTGGGATCAGTGACTCTTTATACTGTTTCATTCCTCCCTCTCCTCCATGGAATAAGACTATCCATGGATCTTTTTTAATCTCCTTCTCGGTAATTGCTTTTATCATTTCCAGTATCTTTTCCCAATATTTTTGAATTTTAGGGCACTGCCACCACAAGTGGGCCATTGTTCCCCTCTCCCCACATTCTCTCCAGCATTCTGCCTTCTGTTCCACTTGAAATGTACTCAATTTATCTGGTGTGGCATACCAACCTGTAATACATTTATAATTCATCTCTGCGGTCCTGTTGTCCATAGCAGACGAGTGGGTCAATTTTATTATTCTCTCTATAGTCCTTTTATCCCTGTGTGTTCCCAATTCTCTTTCCCATTTCTTTATAAATGGGGGTATCTCCAGTTCGTCCACTGTCAACAGCAATTTATAGAGTTTTGATATAGTTCCTTTTGGAATATCGGCCGTACAAAGCTGTTCCAATGTCGTAAGCTCCTCCCCCGACCTAATTGGCTGGGGAAGGCTTTGTACAAAGTGGGTCAACTGATGGTACCTCCATTCATCTAATATCATTAATTCCCTATTGTGTCTTAATTCTTGAAATGGTGTAATTTTCCCTTTTTTAATTATATCTCTTAACTGTGCTCTATCTTTTTTAATCCAATTTCCTCCCACTGTTTTTTTTCCCGGTGCAAAATATTCATTTTCTTTTAATTCTATAAGGGGAGAGTTATAGTCCCTATCTATTTGTTTATGTAACCTGTCCCAAATTTTAAGTGCAATTCGTTTCACAACATGAGTGTTTTCACCTAGTGCTCTATACTGGGGGGGGGGGGGAGTTCCATATTACACCTCCCAATTGTGTGTTTGCTATTACCTTTTCAATTTTTACCCACCTTTTTTTCGTGCCTATCTTTGGCCCACTCAACTATCCGGGACAACACCACTGCATTATAGTATTTTTTGATGTCTGGCACTGCCAGCCCTCCATGTTTTTTTTCCTGTTTTAATAACAAAATGTAATTTCTGAAGGAAAAAAGCCATTTAAAACCACCCGCGGCTTTAATGAATTGTCGGCTCCCGGCAATACATAGAAAAGTCATTGATAAAAAAAAAAAAAAAATGTGTGGGTTTCCCCCCAAATTCAATTACCGGGCCCTTCAGGTCTGGTATGGGTATTAAGGGGAACCCTGAATCAAATTTTTTTAAAAAATTACGTGGGGTTCCCCCCAAATATCCATACTAGATCCTTCAGGTCTGGTATGGATTTTAAGGGGAACTCCACCCCAAATGTAAAAAAAATGGCGTGGAGTTCCCCCAAAAATCCATACCAGACCCTTTATCAGCACGCAACCTGGCAGGCTGCAGGAAAAGAGGGGGGGACGAGAGAGGGCCCCCCCTCCTGAATCGTACCAGGCCACATGCCCTCAACATGGGGAGGATGTCCCCATCTTGATGGGGACAAGGGCCTCATCCCCACAACTAGGGTTTTCCCGATACCGATACTAGTATCGGTATCGGGACCGATACCAAGCATTTGCGCGAGTACTTGTACTCGCGCAAATGCTCCCGATGCTTCACCCGATACTTTTTTTTTTTTTGTGGCCGGAGAGGGCGGGAGGAGTCAGTGGCTAGGGAGGGCAGGAGAGAGGGCGGGGGAGTGCGGGCGGAGTCTGGCCGGAGAGGGCGGGAGGAGTCAGTGGCTAGGGAGGGCAGGAGAGAGGGCGGGGGAGTGCGGGCGGAGTCTGGCCGGAGAGGGCGGGAGGAGTCAGTGGCTGGGGAGGGCGGGAGAGGAAAGTGCGGGCGGAGTCTGGCTGAAGAGGGCGGGCACAGTCGGTGGACGGAGTCCGCGGGCGGAGAGCGAGTCCCTCACCTGCAGTTGAACCTGGTAAGCTGGCAGGGGTTCAGGGCGCAGCCGCATCAGGATCGGTGACCGGTGCTGTCACATTCGGTCGCCGTCAGCGGCTGAACGTCCCCAAGCCCATCTTGGTACACCCTGCACTCGGCTGCAGTAAGCAGCAGCAGACATCTTGTTACACCCAGCCCGAGCTATATGGGCTGGGTGTAACAAGATGTCTGCTGTTGCTTACTGCAGCCGAGTGCAGGGTGTACCAAGATGGGCGTTGCAGCAGTTTTTTTTTTCTTAAATCCTGTGTCATTTCCCCTCACCCCCCGCAGCATTTCAGTGCCAGCCACCTATCAGTACCCACAAGTGCTACCTATCAGTGGAATCAGTGCCATCTACCAGTGCCACCTATCAGGTGGCACTGGTAGATGCCACTGATTGCACTGATAGGTGGCACTTATGGGCACTGATTGCACTGATAGGTGGCACTGATAGATGGCACTGATTGCACTGATAGTGCAATCAGTGCCATCTATCAGTGCAATCAGTGCCATCTATCAGTGCCCACAAGTGCCACCTATCAGTGCCACCTATCAGTGCCCATAGGTGCCCACAAGTGCCACCTTTCTGTGCAATCAGTGCCACCTATCAGTGCCCACAAGTGCCACCTATCAGTGCCCACAAGTGCCACCTATCACTGCCCACAAGTGCCACCTTTCTGTGCCCACAAGTGCCACCTATCACTGCCCACAAGTGCCACCTATCACTGCCCACAAGTGCCACCTATCAGTGCCACCTATCACTGCCCACAAGTGCCACCTATCAGTGCCCACAAGTGCCACCTATCAGTGCCACCTATCAGTGCCCACAAGTGCCACCTATCACTGCCCACAAGTGCCACCTTTCTGTGCAATCAGTGCCACCTATCACTGCCCACAAGTGCCACCTATCAGTGCCACCTATCAGTGCCACCTATCACTGCCCACAAGTGCCACCTATCAGTCCCCATCTTTCAAACTGTCACATGACATTGAAAAAAAAGTATCGGTAATCGGTATCGGCGAGTACTTGAAAAAAAGTATCGGTACTTGTACTCGGTCTTAAAAAAGTGGTATCGGGACAACCCTACACACAACCCTTGCCCGGTGGTTGTGGGGGTCTGCAGGCAGGAGGCTTATCGGAATCTGGAAGACCCCTTTAACAAAGGGGACCCCCAGATCCCGCCCCCCTATGTGAATTGGCAAGGGGTACATTGTACCCCTACCATTTCACGAAGAAAGTGTAAAAAAAATTTAAAAAAATACACAGACACCTTGGAAAAGTCCTTTATTAAAAATAAAAAATAAAAAAAAACATTCCAGCGATGTAATCCAATGTCCCGCGGCGATCCTATGTCCAGCGCTGCAGTCTCCACTCGAAACATCATTGGCTGAGCGGACCTACACTGCGGAGGAAGTTCCCCATCAGGTCTGCTCAGCCAATGACGTAGGCGGGGTCTGAGGTACAAGGGGGCGGGTGCGCCCTCGTATCTCAGACCCCGCCTACGTCTTGGCTGAGCGGACTTAATGGGGAACTTCCTCTTCAGTGTAAAAAAATGAATAGACCCGCCCCTTCTCACGTTGCCCATCAGGTCCGCTCCTGATGGGGAGCGTGAGAAGGGTCGGGTCTATTCATTTTTTTACACTGAAGAGGAAGTTCCCCATCAGATCCGCTTAGCCAATGACGTAGGCGGGGTCTGAGATACGAGGGCGCACCCGCCCCCTCGTACCTCAGACCCCGCCTACGTCATTTGCTGAGCGGACCTGATGGGGAACTTCCTCCGTAGTGTAGGTCCGCTCAGCCAATGACGTTTCGAGTGGAGACTGCAGCGCTGGACATCGGATCGCCGCGGGACATTGGATTACATCGCTGGAATGTGTTTTTATTTTTTTAGTTTTAATAAAGGACTTTTCCAAGGTGTCTGAGTGTTTTTTTATTTTTTTTATTTACATTTTCTTCGTGAAATGGTAGGGGTACAATGTACCCCTTACCAATTCACATGGGGGGCGGGATCTGGGGGTCCCCTTTGTTAAAGGGGTCTTTCAGATTCCGATAAGCCCCCTGCCCGCAGACCCCCACAACCACCGGGCAAGTGTTGTGGGGATGAGGCCCTTGTCCCTATCAAAATGGGGACATCCTCCCCATGTTGAGGGCATGTGGCCTGGTACGGTTCAGGAGGGGGGGTACTCTCTCGTCCCTTCCTCTTTTCCTGCGGCCTGCCAGGTTGTGTGCTCGGATAAAGGGTCTGGTATGGATTTTTGGGGGAAATCCACGCTTTTTTTTTTAAATTTGGGGTGGAGTTCCCCTTAAAATCCATACCAGACCTGAAGGATCTAGTATGGATACTTGGGGGGAACCCCACTTTTTTTTTTTTTGACGCAGGGTTCCCCTTAATATCCATACCAGACCTGAAGGGCCTGGTAATTGAATTTGGGGAGATCCCCACGCATTTTTAATTTTTTTTTATCAATGACTTTTCTCTGTATTGCCGGGAGCCAACAATTCAATTTTGTGCAGGGACAGTTCTAAGCAAGGGAAACAAGCGCTGCTTTACAGGCATACTATACACCCCCCCAGGTACGAAATTTAAAGGAATATTTCACTTTTATTGTTTCACTTTAAGCATTATTAAAATCACTGACCCTTTTTTGCATTGATACATGTCCCCTGGGGCAGGACCCGAGTCTCCAAACACTTTTTATGACAATAACTTGCATATTAGGCCTCATGCCCACTGGCGTTTTTACAGCTGCGTTTTTTGCAGCTTAAAAACGCCTGTCCATGTTATTGTAAATATTAAAAAAAAAACAAAAAAAAAAACGTCGGAGCTAAAAACGCGACCGCGCGTTAGTGCGCGTTTTTTGCACGTTAGTGCGCGTTAGTGCGCGTTTTTTTCTGCCTAATTCTGACGCTGAGGAACGCACCGGCCCTGGGTTTTTTTTACAGCTTACAAACGCCTATGCTCTTTACAGCTCAAAAACGCCTAGGTGGGCATGAAGCTATAGACTAACATGGACAGGCGTTTTTAAGCTGTAAAAAACGCTCAAAAACGCGGCTGAAAAAACGCCCGTGGGCATGAGGCCTTAGCCTTTAAAATTAGCACTTTAGATTTCTCCCATAGACTTTTAGGTGTTCCGCGGCTTTTCGAATATGCTGCGAACACCCCAAATTATTCGCTGTTTGGCGAACATGCGAACAGGCAATGTTCGAGTCGAACATGAGTTTGACTCGAACTCGAAGCTCATCCCTACCTCTGAACAACTAGGGATGAGCCGAACACACCCCGGTTTGGTTCGCACCAGAACCTGCGAACGGACCGAAAGTTCGCGCAAACTTTAGAACCCTATTAAAGTCTATGGTACTCAAACGTTCTAAATCAAAAGTGCTAATTATGAAGGCTGATATGTAACTTATTGTCCTAAAAAGGGTTTGGGGACCCGGGTCCTGCCCCAGGGGACATGAATCAATGCAAAAAAAAGTTTTAATAACTAAAGTTTTTTTCGGGAGCAGTGATTTTAATGATGCTTAAAGTGAAAAAAAAAGTGAAATATTCCTTTAAATATTGTACCTGTGGGGTGTCTATAGTATGCCTGTGAAGTGGCACGTGTTTCCCATGTTTAAAACTGTCCCTGCACAAAATGACATTTCTAAAGGAAAAAAAGTAATTTAAAACTGCTTGTGGCTTTAATGTAATGTCTGGTCCCAGCAATATGGATGAAAATCATTGGTAAAAATGGCATGGGTACCAAACCCCCCCCCACCCCCAGCCCATTACCAGCCCCTTTGGGTCTTGTATGGATATTAAGGGGAACCCCACACCCAAATTAAAAAAAGGAAAGGAGTGGGGCCCCCAGGCCCTATATACTCTGAACAGCAGTATACAGGCGGTGCAAACAAGACAGGGACTGTAGGTTTGTTGTTACGTAGAATCTGTTTGTAATTTGGAACAGGTACATTTTTAAAGTGTAGCTCCAGCCAAAAAGTCTATTCTTAAGCTTTTTGGAAAACATAGGGAAGGGTTATCACCCCTGCAACATTTGTTTTGCTGTCTGTGCACCTCTTCAGAAGATTTCACCTCACTTTCCGTCCCAATGACAAATGTTTTTTGAAAATTTGTTTTTTTTATTGAAACAAGGATTGGTGATAAAGCATCAGTGTCATGAAGATCCTGCCAGTAACAGGCGCCTCAGACTATCCAGCTCCCGATCGCGGGTGCAACCGCGCATGCGCGGGCGCGCGCGCACCTCTGTTGGTGCTGGGCGGCCTATTTAAACCTGCCTGTCTCTCACAGTCTCTGCTGTCTGCTCTACAGCGTTGTGTATCTGAAACCCGATCTGTGACTTGTACCTGTGAAAGACCCGGCTTGCCTGTGACCACTCCAACCTTCTGCCTGCACCTGACCTTGGCCTGTTGTGACGATTCCTTTGCCTGTCCCCCCTGTACCTTGCTGCCAACCTGTTTACCGATCCTGCCTGTCTGATTATTCCTGTGGTTCCTAGTTCCAGTCCAGTCTGAACCATTCCAGTCTGCTGAAGCTTCCTGTGGTTCCTAGTTCCAGTCCAGTCTGCTGAACCATTCCAGTCTGCTGAAGCTTCCTGTGGATCCTAGTTCCAGTCCAGTTTGCTGAACCATTCCAGTCTGCTGAAGCTTCCTGTGGTTCCTAGTTCCAGTCCTGTCTGCTGAACCATTCCAGTCTGCTGAAGCTTCCTGTGGTTCCTAGTTCCAGTCCAGTCTGCTGAACCATTCCAGCCTGCTGAAGCTTCCTGTTGTTCCTGGTTCCTGTCCAGTCAGCTGAGCTTCCTGTTGTTCCTGGTTCCGGTCCAGTCTCCTAGTTGCTCCAGCTCCGGTCTCCTAGTTCCTGCAGACACCCTGGGCGTTGGACTACCATCACCTCTGTTGATCCTGCCAGTCACTCATACCACTCCTTACTTCCGTGCCTCCTGTTACTTTACCAGGGGCCGCAAGTGGGAGCCGTAAGGGAGGCCCTCCTCTGCAATATCGGGCTCATAACCATCAGGTACGTGAAAATCAGTGGAGAGGAGACTAGGGTTGAGCGGACACCTGGATGTTCGGGATCGACGGGTTCGGCCGAACTTTGGAAAAAAGTTTGAGTTCGGGACCCGAACTTGACCCCGAACCCAAACCCCATTGAAGTAAATGGGGACCTGTACTTTTGAGGACTAAAATGGCTCTAAAAAAGTAATGGAAAGGGCTAGAGGGCTGCAAATGGCAGCAAAGTGTTGTTAAGAGAATGGCAAGTGCTGTGCAAACAAATGTGGATAGGGAAATAACTTAAAATAACATAAAATACATAAAAATAAAAAATTATAATCTTGACCTAGGAGGACGAGGTCCATATGGAGTAGGAGGTTGAGGTGGCGGTGGATGTGGCGGTGTAGGTGGAAGCGGCGGTGGAGGAGGACGAGGTAGCCAACACTGGTTTTTGTTTTTAATTTAATATTTTTTTTTAATTAGGGTACACCCCAAAAAAAGTGAGATGCCGCGTACACACGACCGCTTTTCTCGACGAGAAAAACTGCATTTTTTTTTTTGCCCAAGAAAAACGATCGTCTGTGGGCTTTATGTCGTTTTTCTCGTCTAGAAAAACGGCATAAAAAACGACGAGAAAATTTAGAACATGTTCTAAATTTTCTCATCGTTTTTTCCAGCATTTTTTTCCGCGGCAGTTTTCCCATAGGGAGACACTGCCACGGAGCCCACAGACGGTCGTTTTTCTCGTCAAGAGAAAAAATGACAGGAAAAACGACCGTGTGTAGGGAACCAAGCGGTTCCCTCGTTTTTCCTGTCATTATTCACGGCGGTTTTTTAACCGCCGTGAATAATGATCGTGTGTACGCGGCAAGAGAGATCAAAAATACAACAATGGCTGGGTAAGGCCGGTATACATGTCTATTCTGCACAAGGTACGGACAAGTCCTGTGGGATCCATGCCTGGTTCATTTTAATGAACGTGAGCTTGTCCACATTGGCACAGTATCTAAAGTGTGTATCTCACACGTACAGATATGCAGAAAATGCACCCAAAAAAAATTTTGGGCAGAAAACACAGCAAAAAATATTTTTTTGCCCTAAACTTTTTTTTTTTTGAAGAGCTAAATAGGAGAACAGTATCTAAAGTGTGTAACTCACACGTACAGATATGCAGAAAATGCACCAAAAAATATTTTTTTGCCCTAAATTATTATTTTTTTGAATAGCAGAATAGGAGAACAGTATCTAAAGTGTGTATCTCACAGAAACATATGCAGTGCTGGTGCACTGAGCTTGCATAAAATGCCCACCGAAGCCAACCTAACTAACAGACGGATAAAAGTTATATTTTTTCTGGCACTGGGCTCAGGGCAGGATAAAAAGATTGTGCACTGCACCCACACAACAAAAGCAAGGTAGATCGCTGAGTAATTTGATTTCTGAATCAGGACTCCTATCTAATTCTCTCCCTCAAAGCAGCAGCAGCAGCAGCAGCAACCTTTCCCTACACTAACTGAAGCAGAGTGACGTGCTGTGCTATGTGCCTCTAGCTTATATAGAGGCTGGGTCACACGCTGCACTGGCCAACCACAGCCATGCAATTAGTAGGCATGGATGTGATGGCTTCTAAGGGCACACGAGTTAAACGAATGTTGATTGACTGCCCTGCAGGGATGAGCTGAACACCCCCCTGTTCGGTTCGCACCAGAACCTGCGAACAGACAGAATGTTCGTGTGAACTTTAGAACCCTATTAAATACAATAGACTCGAACGTTCAAAATCTAAAGTGCTAATTATAAAGGCTAATATGCAATTTATTGTCCTAAAAAGTGTTTGGGGACCCGGGTCCTGCCCCAGGGGACATGTATCAATGCAAAAAAAGGTTTAAAAAATAGACGTTTTTACGGGAGCGGTGATTTTAATAATGCTTAAAATGAAAAAATAAAAGTGAAATATTCCTTTAAATTTCGTACCTGGGGGGTGTGTATGATATGCATGTAAAGTGGCGCATGTTTCCCGTGCTTAGAACTGTCCCTGCACAAAGTGTAATTTTTGAAGGAAAAAAAGTCATTTAAAACTCACTCGCGGCTATTAATCAATTGTCGGCTTTTATCAATACATAGAAAAGTAATTGATAAAAAAAAAAAAAAAAAAGCGTGGGGGTTCCCCCAAATTCAATTACCAGGCCCTTTAGGTCTGGAATGGATATTAAGGGGAACCCCGCCGCAAATTAAAAAAAAAATGGCGTGGGGTTCCCCCTAAATATCCATACCAGGCCCTTGAGATCTGGCATGGATTTTAAGGGGAACTCCACCCCAAATTTTAAAAAAATGGCGTGGAGTCCCCCCAAAAATCCATACCAGACCCTTATCCGAGCACGCAACCTGGCCGGCCGCAGGGGAAGAGGGGGGGACGAGAGAGTGGCCCCCCCTCCCTCCTGAACCATACCAGGCCACATGCCCTCAACATGGGGAGGATGTCCCCATGTTGATGGGGACAAGGGCCTCATCCCCACAACCCTTGCCCGGTGGTTGTGGGGGTCTGCGGGCAGGGGGCTTATCGGAATCTGGAAGACCCCTTTAACAAAGGGGACCCCCAGATCCCAGCCCCATCCCTATGTGAATTGGTAAGGGGTACATTGTACCCCTACCATTTCACGAAGAAAGTGTCAAAAAATGTAAATAAAAACACACACACCTTGGAAAAGTCCTTTATTAAAAAAAAAACAAAAAAAAAAAAAAAACATTCCAGCGATGAAATCCAGTGTCCCGCGGCGATCCCGATGTCCAGTGCTGTCCGTCATTGGTTGTGCCTGTGCGGACCTGATGGGGAACTTCCTCCGCTGTGTTTTAAATGTATAGACCCGCCCCTTCTAAAGTTCCCCATCAGGTCCGCTAATTTAAATTTACACAGTGAAGGAAGTTTCCCGCTCAGGCCAATGACGTAGGCGGGGTCCGACATACCGAGGGGGAGGACCTGATGGGGAACTTCGTTCGCTGTGTAATACATGAATAGACCCGCCCCTTCTCTCGTTCCCCATCAGGTCCGCTCAGCGGACCAGATGCGGAACATGAGAAGGGGCGGGTCTATACATGTATTACAATTTACAGTTCGGGTTCGTTCAACCCTAGAGGAGACACCTTTTTCCCATATTAACTCTTACAGGAGAGAATTTCCCTTCCTAGGGGTAGATTTCCTCTCACTTCCTGTTGTCTCCTTCCGTTTGCAAGTAGGAGTCGTTTGTAAGTTGGATGTTTGAAAGTAGGGGCCTCCGTATATACTCAGAAATTTGGCCCTTAGGTGTTGGTGTTGCCACAACACTGTAAACCCTCACAGTTACTCTTGGTGGGCGCTGGAACGACCTGCTGTGAACAATTATATCAAGAATTGTTGAACAGGGGCAAAAAAATTGGGCCTTTGGTGGTGGTGGTGTTGCTCTTGGTGGGTGCAGGATTGGGCCCTGCTTTGAATTATTAGATCAAGAATTGTAATTACATGCCCCTGTTGAACAGGGGCATGAAAATTGTGCCTTAGGCACTGGTGCCACAACACTGCAACCCCTCACAGATACTCTAGTTGGAGCGCAGGAATGAGCCCTGCTGCAAAGTATTGCATCAAAAATTGTAGTTACAGGCCCCTGTTAAACAGGGGCTGAAAAATTGGGCCTTAGGCACTGGTGCCACAACACTGCAACCCCTCACAGATACTGTAGTTGGAGCGCAGCAATGAGCCCTGCTGCAAAGTATTGCATCAAAAATTGTAATTACACGCCCCTGTTAAACAGGGGCAGAAAAATTGGGCCTTAGGCACTGGTGCTGGTGCCACAACACTGCAACCCCTCACAGATACTGTAGTTGGAGCGCAGCAATGAGCCCTGCTGCAAAATATTGCATCAAAATTTTTAATTACACGCCCCTGTTAAACAGGGGCTGAAAAATTGGGCCTTAGCCACTGGTGGCGGTGCCCAGAAACAAAAATGTTCTTACATGCTATCAGCATGATCATTGAGGAGGAAGAGGATAGTCACTCAGCATAACAGGATAGTCACTCTGCATCAGCATAGGCAGTCTTGAAGGGATCTGACATTTCAAAGAAAATTATTCTATTACATCAGCATCAGGTGCTTGGTAGCTGGTGGTGATCCAAGACTGATTCATTTTTATGAAGGTCAGTCGATCGACCGTGTCGGTGGACAGGCACACCCTGTGATCGGTTACAAAGCCTCCAGAAGCACTGAGTGTGCATTCCAAAAGAACGCTGGAGGCAGGACAGGCCAGTAGCTCAATTGCATACTGTGCAAGCTCTGGCCAGTGATCCATCCTCAAGACCCAGTAACCCAGAGGATTTTTGGTGGGAAAGGTGTCCAAGTCTGATCTTGCCCCTAGGTACTCCTGCACCATGTAAACCAGACGCTGGCGATGGTTGCTGGAACCGATCATACCTTGGGGCTGCGGACTAAAAATTGGCTGAACGCATCAGTCAAAAGGCCACCTTCTCCACCGCTCCTTCTTTGACTGACCGAAGCCTCAGCAACACGTTGTCCAGGACCAGGAATTTGTAACCTCCCAGTCTCTGGGAACGTGTTGCACAGACCTTTCTGCAAGGCCTCCCAAAGATGCTTGACCTTATGGACAATACTTGCGCCTTCGGCGCAATTGTTCAAATTACACCCTCTTCTATGAGGAAGCTGGACAACTCCAGACTAGACTTCTAGCAAGAGGCTATAGCCGATCATGCTTACGCAAAGCCTACAATAAAGTGATTAAAAAATCTAGATTAGAACTTTTATTCCATCAAAAAGCCAAAAAAGACTATAATTCAGAACAAATTAGAATCATTATGCCGTTCTCGCCACAGCATGATGCAATAAGGGACATAATACATAAACATTGGACCATACTCACCGATGATCCTAAACCTAATAGATTTGTCCCTGACTACCCTTCTATTATTTACAAACGCACAACTTCTATTAAAGACCTTTTGTTTCAGAGCGAGTACAAAAGCGCTCAAAAAAGAGACACACACTGTCCAGCCTTTGGCACTTTCCTGTGTGGACATTGTTCACACTGCCCACTCATGAGAAGGGAGAAGACTTTCCGTCTCCCCAATGGAGAGATATTCAAGCCCTCACACTTCACCAATTGCCAAACGCGTGGCGTGGTTTATCTGATGGAGTGTGAGTGCGGAGCGTTTTACGTGGGTAAGACGAAGCAAGAACTTTGGCGACGTGTATCCAAGCATACATACAGCATGGAGATCGGTAATCGATATCTTCCTATCGGAAGACATGCTGTAATAAAACATGATTATAAAGTACCTAGAGTTTCATTTGTCGCACTCAATCGTATTCATATTCCCGATAGAGGAGGCGATTGGAACAAAATTTTGCTTCAACATGAGCAAAGGTGGATCTTTAGACTGCAGGCCACCATTTTCCCAGGGCTAAATGATTCTTTATCCTTTGCTCCCTTTTTGAAAGGATTTGCTTCAGGAAAAACTCAATAAAGCTTTAGGATTTTAAAAAATCCAAAACCACCTGAAACTAAGAATTACTTTTCTTCCTTCCCACTGCTCCTCTCTCTCCCTTCCCCCACATGGGGATTACACCACAATGTTCTCATAATCATGCGTTGTATCTGTTTGATTTAATTCACCTTTTTTCCCCCAATATCTTTTTAGATAATATAATATGGAACAATAAACAATGTATGTTTTATTAAGGTTAATGGCCCAATGTAATTTCCATGGGCTTATATGATTGAAATGTAGTAATTAATTTATGGCAATGTTATTTTCTTTTTCCTTAGTTGCCCTAGGTTTTTCCTATTCACCCCTGGTCGGTTGTGATCCGCGTAATGAAGCCGCTGATATAATACGTTTTCAGCTTCTCCAGCAGGGGGAGGCAGGCGCAGGGTCCTGTGCTTCCCTAAATGCTCCAATGGGTGGCAGCAGGTCTGTCCACTATGTGAGCAATCTCCTTGCTGAGCGGCATCTGCGATTGCTCCCGGGTGTTCTTGTGCCATTCGCGCATGCGCGGGCACGCCGTGCGTGCGCGTGACGCCACTACACCACGTAGTTACGGCAGAAGCAACGGCAGTGGTCGGGGACTTCCGCCCTTCACAGACGCCGAGGAACTCACAACCGGAACACTGCCTATTGCGGCCCAGATGACCCCTAATTCGGTAAGACACACCAGGTGGGGGAGGACCCGAAGCGGCAAGCCCAGCATCCAATTAAAGTAATCTAAGACTCATTATATAGTCTTTCTGATGCAGAGTGATCTTTCAGATCATCCTCTGCATCCCAGTGTGAGCAGTCAGACAATCCCCTGGGGTAAGCACACCACTACGATTCAAAGACCTTAACTATGGGCATTTTATTCAATTTCTCCTGAAACTTTTTCTTTTTCAAACACATTACAATTTTTGATTGTTTTTATTATAGAACTATCGGCATACACTGCAATTAGATTGTTACATCCGAGGGTGTGCTTCAGTATAGAACTCTTGTCTCTTTGGAATTGTTGCTTACTCCAAGCTGTCAAGGTAATATTTTTTTCACATTCAGTAATTTAGCATCACATCACCACTAGCCCTTTTCACCATTGCACATGCACCATGCAACATTTTGTTTTGTTTTTTTAGGGGTTTTTTTCTGTCATTGTGGTACAATACATACATATGGGGGGGGGGGGGAATTGTATGTAGAGATTCTTGGGGAGCTGAGATGTCTGGGGGGGGGGGGCTTATTCACATTCACATTCTCCTGTCACCTTTTTTTTTTTTTTTACACATTCATTAGTCCAATTTCACACTTGTATAACATTTCCATTTCACACACATTCATGCAATTTTGTTTTTTGTTTTTTGTTTTTATCTCCACCACTTTTTTCAACAACATACACAGCACCACATCCACCACACTCATCACATTATTCATATATTTCATTCACCACAATGTTATATATTGACAGTTCTAATCTATTAAATACCAATACTAAAATAATATTTTAATCTTAGCTTCTAATTAATTAAAATTGGCACTTGAGCTATGATACTCATTGCTTCATGATTTTTTGAACAACAATCAAATAATCAATCAATATGTATAAACATTATTACATACATGAATAATCAGGTAGTATAATCCTTCTAGGGGGAATGATTATCTGTCTGCTCAACACACTAAAGCCCCGTACACACGATCGGTTTAACTGATGAAAACCGTCCGATGGATTGTTTTCCTCAGACAAACCGATCGTGTATGGGACCCATCGGTCTTTTTTCCATCGGTTTTAAAAAATAGAACATGTTTTAAATTTTTCCGATGGATCAAAAACCGATAGAAAATACCGATCGTCTGTGGGGAACTCCATCGGATAAAAAACCCACGCATGCTCAGAATCAAGTCGACGCATGCTCAGAAGCATTGAACTTAATTTTTCTCGGCTCATCGGAGTGTTTTACGTCACCGCGTTTGGGACGGTCAGTTTTTGGACTGATGGTGTGTGGCCAAGACTGATGAAAAACAGTTTCATCGGATTTCTGATGGACAAATCCATCGGACTAAAATCCTTCGGAAATCCGATCGTGTGTACCGGGCTTAAGATTTTACTATATGAATGACACAATGCTAGGCACTGTGTATTTATGCTGTTAATGCTTTGCCGCAGGTGTCAGCTCCTTCCTGTGTCTTTCCCCTTTGGGGATTCTCATCCCATGTGGTGAATTCTTGCAAGCTGCAAACTTTCCCAGCGGCATTCCGGCACGTGGGGAACCCACACGGCCAGGAGGTCACTTTGGAAGCCCATGGGGCATCTCCTAGTGGAAACTCTGGTAAAAAGTATCCAATGTCTACACACAACAAATTGGTGATTATGTTATTTATATATATATATAATTTTTTGAATTTCTGTACCACTTAGGTGGAAACCTTTGAAATTTACTATGTATACTTTTTTATAACAACACCGAAACCTCTGAAGTAGACCTGTGAAACGGGTTGAAACGCGTTAGGAATTGCTACATGCTTTGATATACAATGTGTCAAGCTGTATGACAATTTTTAGTGTTTGCAATTGTGTAGTACTTTCATTACATGTTACCAGAGCTCATATCTTAACTTGTTATTGATTATTTTAATTTTAATAAACAATCCCCTTTTATACATACATTGTTGTCAACTCTTGAATCCAGCTGCCCAAAAACCCCACTGGGGGGAACATCCCATCCTCCCAAAGATGCTTCATCCTCTGCTCCCTCTGCGTCGGAAAGATAAGGTCTGCAACCTTACCCTTGTAACGTGGATCAAGGAGGGTCACCTTCTCCCAGCCATGTACAAGTCCATGGGTGTCTTGGGACTGTAATTGATCCCTTGAAGACTGCTGCTGATGCTGAGTGCTAGGCTCCCCCTCCATGCTGACACAATCCTCCTCCTCCTCCTCGTCCTCGTCCTCTTCCTGTGTGATAGGCGGGCCAGCAGGAACACTGTCTGGATAAAGGGGGCCTTGAGAGGTAAGAAAGTCCTCCTCTTGCTCCCTCTGTTCTGCCTCAAGTGCCCTGTCCATTATTACATGCAGCGTGTGCTCCAACAGGTGGACAAGAGGGACAGTGTCACTGATGCATGCACTGTCACTGCTCACCATACTCGTGGCCTCCTCAAATGGTGCCAGGAACATGCATGCATCCCTGATCATGGCCCACTGGCGTGGGGAAATAAATACAAGCTCCCCTGACCCTGTCCTGGTGCCATATTGCAACAGATACTCATTGATGGCCCTCTGCTGCGTGGCCAACGTAGAGTTCCACCTGGTGGGCATGTCACAGATTAGGCGGTTCTTGGGCAGGTTGTATTCCTTTTGCAGGTCAGCCAGCCGAGCACTGGCATTATATGACCGGCGGAAATGCACACAGAGTTTCCTGGCCTGCTTCAGGACCTCCTGTAAGCCCGGGTACCTGCCCAAGAACCGCTGCACCACCAAGTTTAGGACATGAGCCAAACAGGGCACATGGGTCAGTTGTCCCTGTCGGAGGGCGGAGAGGAGGTTGGTGCCATTGTCGGAAACCCCCTTTCCTGGCTTAAGCTGGCGTGGCATCAACCACCTCTGAGCCTGCCCCTGCAGAGCTGACAGAATCTCTGCCCCAGTGTGGCTCCTGTCCCCCAAGAACACCAGCTCAAGCACCGCATGGCATCTTTTTGCCTGCGTACTTGCGTAGCCCCTTGAACGCCTACGGGGCACCGCTGGTTCTGAGGACAAAGCACAGGAATAGGCCATGAAGGAAGAAGAAGAGGAGGGGGTGGAGGAGAGAGGTCTGTCAGAATCACTAGTAGTAGCATTTTAGAGACGTGGTGGTGGAACAACCTCCAACACTACTGCACCTTGTCCTGCATCCTTCCCAGCTGCCAGCAGAGTCACCCGATGCGCCGAGAAAGATAGGTAACGTCCCTGTCCATGCCGGCTGGACCATGAGTCAGCGGTAATATGCACCTTACCACTGACCGCCCTGTCCAGCGAGGCTAAGACATTGCCTTCCACATGCTGGTAGAGAGCCGGAATCGCCTTCCGTGAGAAAAAGTGGCGTTTGGGAACCTGCCACTGAGGCTCACGGAAGGGGGCAGAGTCTACCAACTGAAAAGGCAGCAGTTGAAGTGCTAGCAATTTAGCCAAGCTAGCATTCAACCGCTGGGCATGTGGATGGCTGGGAGCGAACTTCTTTCGGCGGTGCAGCAGCTGGGGCAGGGAAATTTGCCTGGTACAATCTGACGTCGGTGTACCGATATCAGATTGCCCGCAAGTACTTGGCTGTGACACACCTAATTCTACACCTTCATTCCTCTCAGTGCAGGTTTCAGAGAGGACTGAAGGTATAGTGGTGTTGGAGATCCCAGCTGATGAGGAGCAAGGAGAGGTCCGCTTTGTTCTTTGGTGTGGGTCTTTTTTGTATGCTTGCCAACGGACTGCATGGCAGGTCGACATATGGTCAAGCACGTGGTGCCCAAACCCAGGGTTCCCACACCAGAGCGATTTGCAGGCGATCGCAAAAAATACCAGGCTTTCAAGAACGCTTGCTCTCTATACCTTGCTCTTCAGCCCAGGACTTTCTCCTCAGAAGTAGTAAAAGTGGGTTTTATTATCTCCCTTCTAACGGATGAGAGACAAGCCTGGGCCCACAGCCTGATGGAACAGAGGAGCCCAGTGTTAAACTCTGTAGACAGTTTTTTTGAAAACATGGCACAACTGTACGACGATCCTCAGCGCACGGCCATGGCTGAGGCCATTCTACATAACTTATCTCAATTGAGGACTATACGGTGAAGTTCCGAAAGTGGTCGGCCGATACAGGCTGGAACGAACCGGCCTTAAAGTATCAATATCGCCAAGGGCTGTCTGAAGCTCTCAAGGACGAGCTGGCTAGGATGGAGACCCCTGCTACTCTGTAAGATTTGATCCAGTCTGCCACTAAGCTTGACAGGCGCATGCGGGAGCGGCGCTCAGAATGCTTCCAGGTTCCTCATCCCAGTTGGATGCTCCCCAAGCTGACTCCAGTCCATCCGGCTTTTCCGGCTCCTCCAGCAACCTCCACTCCTGAAATCGAGCCCATGCAACTCGGTCTGGTCTATGCTCCTATCACTCCTGAGGAGAAGCAGCGCAGGCGTCAAGCCAACCTGTGCCTATACTGTGGGGGTACAGGTCATTTCCTCCTTAACTGCCCGGTGAGACCTAGTAAGTCTTCTCCTCAAGTTATTATGAACTATCAGGTCACTGGTATTCCCCAGACTTATGTCACTCTCTTTATCTCTCTACAGCTAGCGGAAAAGGAAACCCGCCTGACAGCTATCATTGACTCTGGAGCTTGTAGCTGCTTCTTGGATTCCTCTCTGGCCCAAAAATTGCATATTCCTCTTCAGACCAAAGAACGTAGCCTTCAGGTACATCTGGCTGACGGGTCTCTCCTTTGCTCTGGACTTATCACCCAAGAGATCAAACCCATCTTTACCACCACGGACTCCGGTCATCAGGAGTTCCTGCGCTTCGACCTCATCCCCTCTCCTATGTTTCCCATCATTCTGGGACTTCCCTGGCTGCAGGCACATGAACCCCACATAAATTAGACTAGGAAAGAGGTCACCTTCTCTTCCCAATATTGCTCCCAGCATTGTTTCACCCCAGCTCCAGCCACTTGATTAGCTGTCACTAGGGATGAGCTTCGAGTTCGAGTCGAACTCATGTTCTACTCGAACATTGCCTGTTCGCCCGTTCGCCGAACAGTGAACAATTTGGGGTGTTTGCGGCAAATTCGAAAAGTCTATGGGAGAAATCTAAAGTGCTAATTTTAAAGGCTTATATGCAAGTTATTGTCATAAAAAGTGTCTGGGGACCCGGGTCCTGCCCCAGGGGGCATGTATCAATGCAAAAAAAAGTTTTAAAAACTGCAGTTTTTTCGGGAGCAGTGATTTTAATAATGCTTAAAGTGAAACAATAAAAGTGAAATATTCCTTTAAATTTCGTACCTAGGGTGTGTATAGTATGCCTGTAAAGCAACGCTTGTTTCCTGTGCTTAGAACTGTCCCTGCACAAAGTGTCATTTCTGAAGGAAAAAAAGGCATTTAAAACTCACTCGCGGCTATAATGAATTGTCGGCTCCCGGCAATACATAGAAAAGTCATTGATAAAAAAGAAAAAAAATGCGTGGGGGTTCCCCCAAATTCAATTACCAGGCCCTTCAGGTCTGGTATGGATATTAAGGGGAACCCTGCCGCAAATTTTAAAAAAAAATGCGTGCGGTTCCCCCCAAATATCCATACCAGGCCCTTCAGGTCTGGTATGGATTTTAAGGGGAACTCCATCCCAAATTTTAAAAAAAATGGCGTGGAGTTCCCCCCAAAAATCCAGACCAGACCCTTTATCGGAGCACGCAACCTGGCAGGCCGCAGGAAAAGAGAGGGGGACGAGAGAGCGCCCCCCCTCCTGAACCGTACCAGGCCACATGCCCTCAACATGGGGAGGATGTCCCCATGTTGATGGGGACAAGGGCCTCATCCCCACAACCTCGCCCGGTGGTTGTGGGGGTTTGCGGGCAGGGGGCTTATCGGAATCTGGAAGACCCCTTTAACAAAGGGGACCCCCAGATCCCGGCCCCCCTATGTGAATTGGTAATGGGGTACATTGTACCCCTACCATTTCACAAAGAAAGTGTAAAAAATTGTAAAAAAAAACACAGCCGACAATTCATTATAGCTGCGAGTGAGTTTTAAATTACTTTTTTTCCTTCAGAAATGACATTTTGTGCAGGGACAGTTCTAAGCACGGGAAACAAACGCTGCTTTACAGGCATACTATACACCCCCACTAGGTACGAAATTTAAAGGAATATTTCACTTTTATTGTTTCACTTTAAGCATTATTAAAATCACTGCTCCCGAAAAAACGGCCGTTTTTAAAACTTTTTTTTTGCATTGATACATGTCCCCTGGGGCAGGACCCGGGTCCCCAAACCCTTTTTATGACAATAACTTGCATATTAGCCTTTATAATTAGCACTTTTGATTTCGAACGTTCGAGTCCATTGTATTTAATAGGGTTCTAAATTTCGTGCAAACTTTCTGTCTGTTCGCACGTTCTGGTGCGAACCGAACAGGGGGGTGTTCGGCTCATCCCTAGCTGTCACACCTGTACCTGACAACCTCCAGCACGTTCCCTCTGTATACCTCGAGTTCAGGTACCCGCTGCCTTTTATCCCGGAGTTATTTCAATGGTTCCGATCCGCCCGAATCTTCTCCAAACTGAATCTCCGACGCGCTTACAACCTCATACGAATTCGGGCTGGGGATGAATGGAAGACCGTTTTCAGGTCCAGGTTTGGACATTATGAGTACCTGGTGATGCCGTTTGGGCTCTGCAACGCCCCGGCCACATTCCAGCATCTGGTAAACAACATTTTCCGAGAGTATCTTGTAATTTCCTAGTCGTTTATTTGGATGATATCCTCATCTTTTCGGCCACAGTTGAATTACACCGAGTTCATGTCAAAAAGGTTCTTGCAATCCTCATAAAACAAGCTGCATCGCAAAGCTGAGAATTGCGAGTTTGAAAAGACTGTTGTGCAATTCCTAGGATTCATCGTCTCCACCAACGGGGTCGCAATGGACCCACAGAAGGTCAAGGCGATTCAGGAATGGCCGGCTCCAGTAGATAAAAAAGGAGTACAGCGATTTATAGGTTTTGCCAATTTCTATTGGAGATTTATCGTTGGTAGGGATGAGCTTCGTGTTCGAGTCGAACATACGTTCGACTCGAACATCGGCTGTTCGATCGTTCGACGAAGATCGAACGATTTGGGCCGTTCGCGCCAAATTCGAGTGACGCGAACGGCCCACAATGCACTACGCCATCGCAGTGTCATCCAGGCGCTGTGATTGGCCAAGCATGCACTGTGACCCCGCATGCTTGGCCAATCACAGCGCCGGCAGCGAGGAGAGCAATGATTGGCCACAGGCAGGATGCCTGTGGCCAATTATTGCTGAGGGTGTTTAGTACACGCCCCACACTATAAAAGGCCGCCAGCACGGCGGCCTAGTGTAGTGTGTTCCGGAGCAGGGATAGAGCAGCATAGGCAGGGACAGTGACTGTTATTTCTTTCTTGCTTAACCTGGATTCCTTTAGTTTAGGGAAAGAGAAGGATAGGTAGGGAGAGTGTCAGTGTGTTTTGTGCTTGTGCTATAGTGTGCTTAAAAAAAACATTTATTCTAGGGACAGAAAACTGTAGGTAGGGACAGTGTCAGTTTCTTTCACTCTGCAAGTCCTTGTTTCCAGGGACCTGGAAGGACAGTGAGTCAATTGTCCTTGTGCTATATTGTGCTTAAAAAAACATTTATTCTAGGGACAGAAAACTGTAGGTAGGGAGAGTGTCAGTTTCTTTCACTCTGCAAGTCCTTGTTTCCAGGGACCTGGAAGGACAGTGACTGAATTGTCCTTGTGCTATATTGTGATTAAAAAAAACATTTATTCTAGGGACAGAAAACTGTAGGTAGGGAGAGTGTCAGTTTATTTCACTCTGCAAGTCCTTGTTTCCAGGGACCTGGAAGGACAGTGACTGAATTGTCCTTGTGCTATAGTGTGCTTAAAAAAAACATTTATTCTAGGGACAGAAAACTGTAGGTAGGGACAGTGTCAGTTTCTTTCACTCTGCAAGTCCTTGTTTCCAGGGACCTGGAAGGACAGTGACTGAATTGTCCTTGTGCTATATTGTGATTAAAAAAAACATTTATTCTAGGGACAGAAAACTGTAGGTAGGGAGAGTGTCAGTTTATTTCACTCTGCAAGTCCTTGTTTCCAGGGACCTGGAAGGACAGTGACTGAATTGTCCTTGTGCTATATTGTGATTAAAAAAAACATTTATTCTAGGGACAGAAAACTGTAGGTAGGGAGAGTGTCAGTTTATTTCACTCTGCAAGTCCTTGTTTCCAGGGACCTGGAAGGACAGTGACTGAATTGTCCTTGTGCTATATTGTGATTAAAAAAAACATTTATTCTAGGGACAGAAAACTGTAGGTAGGGAGAGTGTCAGTTTATTTCACTCTGCAAGTCCTTGTTTCCAGGGACCTGGAAGGACAGTGACTGAATTGTCCTTGTGCTATATTGTGATTAAAAAAAACATTTATTCTAGGGACAGAAAACTGTAGGTAGGGACAGTGTCAGTTTCTTTCACTCTGCAAGTCCTTGTTTCCAGGGACCTGGAAGGACAGTGAGTGAATTGTCCTTGTGCTATATTGTGCTTAAAAAAAACATTTATTCTAGGGACAGAAAACTGTAGGTAGGGAGAGTGTCAGTTTATTTCACTCTGCAAGTCCTTGTTTCCAGGGACCTGGAAGGACAGTGACTGAATTGTCCTTGTGCTATATTGTGATTAAAAAAAACATTTATTCTAGGGACAGAAAACTGTAGGTAGGGAGAGTGTCAGTTTATTTCACTCTGCAAGTCCTTGTTTCCAGGGACCTGGAAGGACAGTGACTGAATTGTCCTTGTGCTATATTGTGATTAAAAAAAACATTTATTCTAGGGACAGAAAACTGTAGGTAGGGAGAGTGTCAGTTTATTTCACTCTGCAAGTCCTTGTTTCCAGGGACCTGGAAGGACAGTGAGTGAATTGTCCTTGTGTTATATTGTGATTAAAAAAAACATTTTTTCTAGGGACAGAAAACTGTAGGTAGGGAGAGTGTTTTTTTTCTTTCACTCTGCAAGTCCTTGTTTCCAGGGACCTGTAAGGACAGTGACTGAATTGTCCTTGTGCTATATTGTGCTTAAAAAAAACATTTATTCTAGGGACAGAAAACTGTAGGTAGGGAGAGTGTCAGTTTATTTCACTCTGCAAGTCCTTGTTTCCAGGGACCTGGAAGGACAGTGACTGAATTGTCCTTGTGCTATATTGTGATTAAAAAAAACATTTATTCTAGGGACAGAAAACTGTAGGTAGGGAGAGTGTCAGTTTATTTCACTCTGCAAGTCCTTGTTTCCAGGGACCTGGAAGGACAGTGACTGAATTGTCCTTGTGCTATATTGTGATTAAAAAAAACATTTATTCTAGGGACAGAAAACTGTAGGTAGGGAGAGTGTCAGTTTATTTCACTCTGCAAGTCCTTGTTTCCAGGGACCTGGAAGGACAGTGACTGAATTGTCCTTGTGCTATATTGTGATTAAAAAAAACATTTATTCTAGGGACAGAAAACTGTAGGTAGGGACAGTGTCAGTTTCTTTCACTCTGCAAGTCCTTGTTTCCAGGGACCTGGAAGGACAGTGAGTGAATTGTCCTTGTGCTATATTGTGCTTAAAAAAAACATTTATTCTAGGGACAGAAAACTGTAGGTAGGGAGAGTGTCAGTTTATTTCACTCTGCAAGTCCTTGTTTCCAGGGACCTGGAAGGACAGTGACTGAATTGTCCTTGTGCTATATTGTGATTAAAAAAAACATTTATTCTAGGGACAGAAAACTGTAGGTAGGGAGAGTGTCAGTTTATTTCACTCTGCAAGTCCTTGTTTCCAGGGACCTGGAAGGACAGTGACTGAATTGTCCTTGTGCTATATTGTGATTAAAAAAAACATTTATTCTAGGGACAGAAAACTGTAGGTAGGGAGAGTGTCAGTTTATTTCACTCTGCAAGTCCTTGTTTCCAGGGACCTGGAAGGACAGTGAGTGAATTGTCCTTGTGTTATATTGTGATTAAAAAAAACATTTTTTCTAGGGACAGAAAACTGTAGGTAGGGAGAGTGTTTTTTTTCTTTCACTCTGCAAGTCCTTGTTTCCAGGGACCTGTAAGGACAGTGACTGAATTGTCCTTGTGCTATATTGTGCTTAAAAAAAACATTTATTCTAGGGACAGAAAACTGTAGGTAGGGAGAGTGTCAGTTTATTTCACTCTGCAAGTCCTTGTTTCCAGGGACCTGGAAGGACAGTGACTGAATTGTCCTTGTGCTATATTGTGATTAAAAAAAACATTTATTCTAGGGACAGAAAACTGTAGGTAGGGAGAGTGTCAGTTTATTTCACTCTGCAAGTCCTTGTTTCCAGGGACCTGGAAGGACAGTGAGTGAATTGTCCTTGTGTTATATTGTGATTAAAAAAAACATTTTTTCTAGGGACAGAAAACTGTAGGTAGGGAGAGTGTTTTTTTTCTTTCACTCTGCAAGTCCTTGTTTCCAGGGACCTGTAAGGACAGTGACTGAATTGTCCTTGTGCTATATTGTGCTTAAAAAAAACATTTATTCTAGGGACAGAAAACTGTAGGTAGGGAGAGTGTCAGTTTATTTCACTCTGCAAGTCCTTGTTTCCAGGGACCTGGAAGGACAGTGACTGAATTGTCCTTGTGCTATATTGTGATTAAAAAAAACATTTATTCTAGGGACAGAAAACTGTAGGTAGGGAGAGTGTCAGTTTATTTCACTCTGCAAGTCCTTGTTTCCAGGGACCTGGAAGGACAGTGACTGAATTGTCCTTGTGCTATATTGTGATTAAAAAAAACATTTATTCTAGGGACAGAAAACTGTAGGTAGGGAGAGTGTCAGTTTATTTCACTCTGCAAGTCCTTGTTTCCAGGGACCTGGAAGGACAGTGACTGAATTGTCCTTGTGCTATATTGTGATTAAAAAAAACATTTATTCTAGGGACAGAAAACTGTAGGTAGGGACAGTGTCAGTTTCTTTCACTCTGCAAGTCCTTGTTTCCAGGGACCTGGAAGGACAGTGAGTGAATTGTCCTTGTGCTATATTGTGCTTAAAAAAAACATTTATTCTAGGGACAGAAAACTGTAGGTAGGGAGAGTGTCAGTTTATTTCACTCTGCAAGTCCTTGTTTCCAGGGACCTGGAAGGACAGTGACTGAATTGTCCTTGTGCTATATTGTGATTAAAAAAAACATTTATTCTAGGGACAGAAAACTGTAGGTAGGGAGAGTGTCAGTTTATTTCACTCTGCAAGTCATTGTTTCCAGGGACCTGGAAGGACAGTGAGTGAATTGTCCTTGTGTTATATTGTGATTAAAAAAAACATTTTTTCTAGGGACAGAAAACTGTAGGTAGGGAGAGTGTTTTTTTTCTTTCACTCTGCAAGTCCTTGTTTCCAGGGACCTGTAAGGACAGTGACTGAATTGTCCTTGTGCTATATTGTGCTTAAAAAAAACATTTATTCTAGGGACAGAAAACTGTAGGTAGGGAGAGTGTCAGTTTATTTCACTCTGCAAGTCCTTGTTTCCAGGGACCTGGAAGGACAGTGACTGAATTGTCCTTGTGCTATATTGTGATTAAAAAAAACATTTATTCTAGGGACAGAAAACTGTAGGTAGGGAGAGTGTCAGTTTATTTCACTCTGCAAGTCCTTGTTTCCAGGGACCTGGAAGGACAGTGACTGAATTGTCCTTGTGCTATATTGTGATTAAAAAAAACATTTATTCTAGGGACAGAAAACTGTAGGTAGGGAGAGTGTCAGTTTATTTCACTCTGCAAGTCCTTGTTTCCAGGGACCTGGAAGGACAGTGAGTGAATTGTCCTTGTGTTATATTGTGATTAAAAAAAACATTTTTTCTAGGGACAGAAAACTGTAGGTAGGGAGAGTGTTTTTTTTCTTTCACTCTGCAAGTCCTTGTTTCCAGGGACCTGTAAGGACAGTGACTGAATTGTCCTTGTGCTATATTGTGCTTAAAAAAAACATTTATTCTAGGGACAGAAAACTGTAGGTAGGGAGAGTGTCAGTTTATTTCACTCTGCAAGTCCTTGTTTCCAGGGACCTGGAAGGACAGTGACTGAATTGTCCTTGTGCTATATTGTGATTAAAAAAAACATTTATTCTAGGGACAGAAAACTGTAGGTAGGGAGAGTGTCAGTTTATTTCACTCTGCAAGTCCTTGTTTCCAGGGACCTGGAAGGACAGTGACTGAATTGTCCTTGTGCTATAGTGTGCTTAAAAAAAACATTTATTCTAGGGACAGAAAACTGTAGGTAGGGACAGTGTCAGTTTCTTTCACTCTGCAAGTCCTTGTTTCCAGGGACCTGGAAGGACAGTGAGTGAATTGTCCTTGTGTTATATTGTGATTAAAAAAAACATTTTTTCTAGGGACAGAAAACTGTAGGTAGGGAGAGTGTTTTTTTTCTTTCACTCTGCAAGTCCTTGTTTCCAGGGACCTGTAAGGACAGTGAGTGAATTGTCCTTGTGCTATATTGTGCTTAAAAAAAACATTTATTCTAGGGACAGAAAACTGTAGGTAGGGAGAGTGTCAGTTTATTTCACTCTGCAAGTCCTTGTTTCCAGGGACCTGTAAGGACAGTGAGTGAATTGTCCTTGTGCTATATTGTGATTAAAAAAAACATTTATTCTAGGGACAGAAAACTGTAGGTAGGGAGAGTGTCAGTTTATTTCACTCTGCAAGTCCTTGTTTCAAGGGACAGAGAAGGACACCTGAAGGTAGCCCTTATTGCTTTTTTCCCATCTCCCTGCAGGCCATCTATTAGAATGTCTGGAAGGCAAACAAGGAGAGGCAGACAGTCAGGAGGCAATAAAAGAGGGCAAGCAGGCTCTGTGTCTGGGGGCAACAGTGCTGGTCGTGGACGCGGTGCATTGTCATCAGCACATGGCCATGGGACACGCTTGTCCTTCTTTTCGGCAGCTGGACATGTTGAGCCACATCATGCCGAAGACTTGGTAGAGTGGATGACCAAGCCCTCCTCCTCCTCCTCATCCTCTCTCACCCAGGCTCAGGGTACTGGAAAAGCAGCTGCCAAAGCGTCGTCTTCCCTGGTATCAATGTCAGACAAATCATCAGTCACTCCTTCCCTAGACCCACCATGTCCTCCTCCTGAGGAGTCCCCCGAACTGTTTCAGCACAGTGTTGGGTACATGCTCCAGGAGGATGCCCAGCGTTTCGAAGGGTCTGATGATGAAACCCAGCTAGAGGAAGGCAGTAGCGTGAGAGCAGACAGAGGGGATGCTCAAGAAGGACACCAATCTGGCAGTCATGTTCCAGCAGCTGCAGCATACTGCCAGATTGGCTCCAGTGATGAGGAGGGAGGGGATGATGAGGTCACTGACTCCACGTGGGTGCCTAATAGGAGAGAGGAGGAGGAGGAGGATGAGGAGGAGGCACATCTCCAACGAGGCAGGATGCCCTTTGGTGGCCAGCGTAAGGGCAGTACACCGACGGAATCACACCGCAGAGCTCCGCCTGTGCAGGGCGCTGCCTCTGCCCGTCATTCAAAAAGTTCTTTGGTGTGGGCCTTTTTTGAGGCTAGTGCATCAGATCGCACAGCTGCTGTTTGCAACATATGTCTCAAGCGTATATCGCGTGGCCAAAACATCAGCCGCTTGGGTACCACATGCCTGACCAGACATATGTTGACCTGCCATGCAGCTCGTTGGCAAGCCTACCTCAAAGACCCACACCAAAGAACAAAGCGGACCTCTCCTTGCACCGCATCAGCTGGGATCTCCAACCCCACTATAACTTCAGTCCTCTCTGAAACATGCACTGAGAGGAATGAAGGTGTAGAATTAGGTGTGTCACAGCCAAGTACTTGCGCCCACTCTGCTAGCAGTACACCGACGTCCGATTCTAGCAGGCAAATTTCCCTGCCCCAGCTGCTGGACCGTCGAAAGAAGTTCACTCCCAGCCATCCACATGCCCAGCGGTTGAATGCTAGCTTGGCTAAATTGCTAGCGCTTCAACTGCTGCCTTTTCAGTTGGTAGACTCGGCCCCCTTCCGTGAGTTTGTGCAATGTGCAGTTCCTCAGTGGCAGGTTCCCAAACGCCACTTTTTCTCACGGAAGGCTATTCCGGCTCTCTACCGGCATGTGGAAGGCAATGTCTTGGCCTCGCTGGACAGGGCGGTCAGCGGTAAGGTGCATATTACCGCTGACTCATGGTCCAGCAGGCATGGACAGGGACGTTACCTTTCTTTCACGGCCCATTGGGTCACTCTTTTGGCAGCTGGGAAGGATTCAGGACAAGGTGCAGTAGTGTTGGAGGTTGTCCCACCGCCACGCCTCCAAAATGCTACTACTGGTTGTGACACACCTCTCTCCTCCACCCCCTCCTCTTCTTCTTCCTCCATGGCCTCTTCCTGTGGTTTGTCCTATGAACCAGCGGTGCTCCGTAGCCGTTCACGGGGCTACGCAAGTACGCAGGCAAAAAGATGCCATGCCGTGCTTGCGCTGGTGTGTTTGGGGGACAGAAGCCACACTGGGGCAGAGGTCCTGTCTGCTCTGCAGGGCCAGGCCGAGAGGTGGTTGACGCCACGCCAGCTTAAGCCAGGAATGGTGGTTTGCGACAATGGCACCAACCTCCTCTCCGCCCTCCGACAGGGACAACTGACCCATGTGCCCTGTGTGGCTCACGTCCTTAACCTGGTGGTGCAGCGCTTCTTGGGCAGGTACCCGGGCTTACAGGATGTCCTGAGGCAGGCCAGGAAAGTCTGTGTGCATTTCCGCAGATCTTATAATGCCAGTGCTCGCCTGGCTGAGCTGCAAAAGGAGTTGAACCTGCCCAAGAACCGCCTTATATGTGACATGCCCACCAGGTGGAACTCAACGTTGGCCATGCTGCAGCGGCTGCACACGCAGCAGAGGGCCATCAATGAGTACCTGTGCGACTACGGCACCAGGACAGGGTCAGGGGAGCTTGGTTTTTTTTCTCCACGCCAGTGGGGCATGATCAGGGATGCATGCACTGTCCTGGCACCATTTGAGGAGGCCACGAGGATGGTGAGCAGTGACAGTGCATGCATCAGTGACACTGTACCTCTTGTCCACCTGTTGGAGCACACGCTGCGTGGAATAATGGACAGGGCACTTGAGGCAGAACAGAGGCAGGAAGAGGAGGACTTCCTTGCCTCTCAAGGCCCCCTTTACCCAGACAGTGTTCCTTCTGTCCCACCCATCGCACAGGAAGAGGAGGAGGAGGAGGAGGAGGAGGAGGAGGAGGAGGATTGTGTCAGCATGGAGGTGGAGGCTGGCACTCAGCATCATCAGCAGCAGTCTTTTAGGGATGATTTACAGTCCCAAGAAACCAGTGGACTTGTACGTGGCTGGGAGGAGGTGGCTGCGGATCATGTCGTCCTTAGTGACCCAGAGGACTCCGGAGCGAATGCCTCAGCAAACCTACGCTGCATGGCCTCCCTGATCCTGCAAAGTCTGCGGAAGGATCCTCGTATTCTTCGGATCAAGGAGAGGGACCATTACTGGCTGGCCACTCTCCTTGATCCACGGTACAAGGGTAAGGTTGCGGACCTTATGTTACCGTCGCAGAGGGAGCAGAGGATGAGACAACTCCGGGAGGCCTTGCAGAAAGGTCTGTGCAACGCGTTCCCAGAGACTGGGAGGTTGCAAACTCCTGGTCCTGGACAACGAGTTGCTGAGGCTTCGGCCAGTCAAAGAAGGAGCGGTGGGGAAGGTGGCCGTCTGACCGATGCGTTCAGACAATTCTTTAGTCCGCAGCCCCAAAGTATGATCGGTTCCAGCAACCATCGCCAGCGTCTGATAAACATGGTGCAGGAATATCTAGGGGCAAGGTCAGACTTGGACACCTTCCCCACCGAAAATCCTCTGGCTTACTGGGTCTTGAGGATGGATCACTGGCCAGAGCTTGCACAGTATGCAATTGAGCTACTGGCCTGTCCTGCATCCAGCGTTCTTTCGGAACGCACATTCAGTGCTGCTGGAGGATTTGTCACGGATCACAGGGTGCGCCTGTCCACCGACTCGGTTGATCGACTGACTTTCATCAAGATGAACCAGTCTTGGATCACCACCAGCTACCACACACCTGATGCTGATATAACAGACTAATTGATTTTAACATGTCACATCCCTTCAAGACTGATGCTGATGCTGAGTGCCTGTGCTGTTATGTTGACTGGCTATCCTCCTCCTCCGAGTCCTCAATGATACGATTGATGATGATAGCTTGTAAGATCATTTTTGTTTATGGGTGCCGCCACCAGTGCCTAACGCCCAATTTTTCAGCCCCTGTTTAACAGGGGCGTGTAATTACAATTTTTGAAGCAATACTTTGCAACAGGGCTCATTGCTGTGCTCCAAGTACAGTATCTGTGAGGAGTTGCAGTGTTGTGCCACCAGTGCCTAACGCCCAATTTTTCAGCCCCTGTTTAACAGGGGCGTGTAATTACAATTTTTGAAGCAATACTTTGCAACAGGGCTCATTGCTGTGCTCCAAGTACAGTATCTGTGAGGAGTTGCAGTGTTGTGCCACCAGTGCCTAAGGCCCAATTTTTCAGCCCCTGTTTAACAGGGGCGTGTCATTACAATTTTTGAAGCAATACTTTGCAACAGGGCTCATTGGTGTGCTCCAAGTACAGTATCTGTGAGGAGTTGCAGTGTTGTGCCACCAGTGCCTAAGGCCCAATTTTTCAGCCCCTGTTTAACAGGGGCGTGTCATTACAATTTTTGAAGCAATACTTTGCAACAGGGCTCATTGCTGTGCTCCAAGTACAGTATCTGTGAGGGGTTGCAGTGTTGTGCCACCAGTGCCTAAGGCCCAATTTTTCAGCCCCTGTTCAACAGGGGCATGTAATTACAATTCTTGATCTAATAATTCACAGCAGGGCCCATTGCTGCACCAACCAAGAGTAACTGTCAGGGCTTACAGTGTTGTGGCACCAGCACCACCATCAAAGGCCCAATTTTTACTACCACTGTTCAACAATTATATGTAATTAAAATTCCTGATATAATAGTTGACAGCAGGGCGTTCCAGCACCAACCAAGAGTAACTGTGAGTGCTTACAGTGTTGTGCCAACACCAACAACTAAGGGGCCTATTTCTGCAGAGTATATACGGCAGGTCCCTACTTTCAAACATCCAACTTACAAACGACTCCTACTTGCAAACGCAAGAAGACAACAGGAAGTGAGAGGAAATCTACCACTAGGAAGGAAAATTCTCTCCTGTAAGAATAAATATGGGAGAAAGGTGTCTCCTCTGTACTGATGCTTTATCAGCAATCCTTGTTTCAAGAAAAACACCACATTTCAAAAACAGTTGTCATTGGGACGGAAAGTGAGGTGAAATGTTCTGAACAGGGGCACAGACAGCAAAACAAATGTTACAGGGGTGATAACCCTTACCTATGTTTTCCAAAAAGTTTAAAAATAGATTTTTGGTCTGGAGCTACACTTCAACAATGTACCTGTTCAAAATTACAAACAGACTCTACATAAGAACAAACCTACAGTCCCTGTCTTGTATGCACCGCCTGTATAGGGCTGTTCAGAGTATATAGGGCCTTTTTTATTTTATGTGCGGGGTTCCCCTTAATATCCATACAAGACCCAAAGGGGCTGGTAATGGGCTGGGGTAGGGGGGGGGTCATGGGGTAGCTATGCCATTTTTCTTAAAGAATTTCATCCATATTACCGGGACCAGACATTACATTAAAGCCGCAAGCAGTTTTAAATGGCTTTTTTTTCCTTTAGAAGTGTCATTTTGTGCAGGGACAGTTCTAAACACGGGAAACACGTGGCACTTCACAGGCATACTTTAGACACCCCCCAGGTACGATATTTAAAGGAATATTTGACTTTTTTTTTTTCACTTTATGCATCATTAAAATGACTGCTCCCGAAAAACGACCGTTTTTAAAACTTCTTTTTGCATTGATACATGTCCCCTGGTGCAGAACCCGGGTTCCCAAACCCTTTTTAGGACAATAACATGCATAATAGTTGTTATAATTAGCACTTTAGAATTCGAACGTTCGCATCCATTGTATTTAATAGGGTTCTAATGTTCGTTCGAACTTTCGGTCCGTTCGCGGGTTCTGGTGCGAACCGAACCCGGGGGTGTTCGGCTCATCACTAATCGTTGGCTTCTCATCTATTGTGGCACCCATCACCCAATTGACACGCCAAAACAACCGTTTTCAGTGGTCACAAGAAGCCCAGGAAGATTTCATTAAATAAAAGGCCGTGTTTACCTCAGCACCCATTTTACGGCATCCAGATCCGGCTCTGCCATTCGTATTGGAAATGGATGCTTCCGAGACAGCCACTGGGGCCATCCTCTCCCAAAGACAGGGTCCCAAGTCCCTCCTACACCCTGTAGCTTTCGCATCCCGGAAGCTAAGTCCGCCAGAAAGATACTATGATGTTGGAGACAGAGAGTTGTTGGCCATTAAGTTTGCCCTGGAGGAGAGGAGGTACCTGCTGGAGGGTGCATCCCACCCTGTCATGATCTTTACCAATCGCAAAAATCTGGAGTACCTCAAGATGGCAAAACGTTTAAAACCCAGACAAGCCCACTGGGATCTCTTCTTTTCCAGATTAAATTTCCACATTTCTTACAGACCTGGCTCCAAAAATGGAAAGGCGGATGCACTCTCCCGGATGTTCCCCGAAACCTCTCAGGTAGTCGAACCTAGTATCATCTTGTCTTCTCAAAATTTTCTTTTGATTGCCCAAACTGATTTAATTACCTCTATTAAAACAGCATCCATTCATTGCACCGACCCAGAAGTACCTTCCTTGGAGAAACACGATGACCTGCTCTGGGCCCAGGGAAAAATCTTTGTCCCACTGGAAGCAAGACCCCTGGCTCTAAGAACTTTTCATGATCACAAGTTAGTAGGCCACTTCGCAACACAAAAGACTGCAGAATTAGTCTCTCCTTCCTTCTGGTGGCCGGGTTGTAGACAGGACTGTAAGAACTATGTCGCCTCTTGCACCCTATGCCAGCGCAGTACAGGACCAAACATCAAATCCTGGGGCCTACTCAAACCCTTACCCATTCCTGAACGGCCATAGGCAGAAGTTTTCATGGACTTCATTGTCGACCTACCTCTCTCTGGGGGGTTCACCACTATCTTGGTCATTGTCGACCGCCTTTCCAAGATGGCACACCATGGTGGGTACCCCCTCTGCTTCAGATACGGCCAAAATCTTCTTTAGAGAAATAACAAGGCTCCATGGGGTACCTAAAAGCATCGTCTCGGATAGAGGTGTCCAATTTACATCCAAATTCTGGAAAGAACCTGGAAATAAAAATGTGTCTCTCTTCTGCATACCACCCTCAGAGCAATGGCCAGACGGAGAGAACAAATCAAACCCTGGAGCAATATCTCCGTTGTTTTTGCTCTGCCTCCCAGGACGACTGGTCCTCTCTTCTTCCGTATGCTGAATTTGCATACAACAACTCCATCCATTCAGCTACCAATCAAACACCCTTCTGGTCAAACTTCGAGTTCCAGCCTTCTTTTCTCCCTAGCTCCATCCCTGAGATGTCTGTCCCTGCTGTACAGGACCAGATAACCTCTATCCAGCTGAACTTTCAGAAACTTCAAGAAACGATGCAAAGTGCCCATGTCACGTACCTGATGGTAGTGAGCCCGAATTGCAGGGGACGGCCTCCCTTACGGCTCCCACTCCCGGCCCCCTGGTAAGGTAACAGTTGGCACAGGAGTAAGGAGTGGCACGGGTGCCTGGCAGGATCAACTGTGGTGAGGTGGTGATTCAAACACCCAGGAAGCTTCCTTGCAGAATACCGGAACTGGAACGGCTAGCAGGCTGGATCGGAAGTAGCACAGCAGACTGGATCGGTCTCGCAGACTGGATCGGAAGAAGCACAGCAGACAGGATCAGCTAGCAGGCAGGTTCAGCTTAGCAGGCTGGATCTGGGACAGCTCAGCAGACTGGATCGGTCTCGCAGACTGGATCGGAAGAAGCACAGCAGACAGGATCAGCTAGCAGGCAGGTTCAGCTTAGCAGGCTGGATCTGGGACAGCTCAGCAGACTGGATCGGTTTAGCAAACTGGATCGGAACCAGGAACAGGGTAGTAAACAGGCCCGGTCAGATATCAGGCGGGCAGCAGAAGTACAGGATGCAGGCAAAGGGTAGTCACAACAAGCCGGGGTCGGGTGCAGGCAGATAACAGGTTGGTCAAGGTAAGCCGGGTCTTTTAGCACAGGTATGGTCTCAGATCAGGGTTTAGCACACAACGCTGTAGAGCAGACAGCAGGGACTGTCTGTAAATGACAGGTTTAAATAGTCTCTCTGGCGCCACCCGCTGGACGCACGCGCGAACGGAGACCAGGAAGTCCGGGGCGCCTGTTTCTGGCAGGATCTCCATGACATTGCCCCCCCCCAAGGGGCAGCCTCCAGATGCCCATCCGGGCAAACTTTTCAGGGTGAGACCTTTTAAAGGACTGTACCAGACTCTTAGCGTGGATGTTCCCCTCGGGCTCCCAAGAATTCTCTTCGGGTCCATACCCCTTCCACTTTATCAAAAACTGGTTCTGGTTCCTTCTCTTCCTGTAATCCAGGATAGCCTCTACTTCAAACTCCTCTTCCCCGTCTATAATAACAGGGTCAGGGGTAACAGAGCTTCGGCCAGGAAAGGGATTGGAAATAGATGGTTTCAACAGTGACACATGGAATACTGGGTGGATCTTCAGTGAATCCGGGAGTTCCAGTTCAAAAGCCACTTCATTGATTTTCCTTTTAACCGGAAAAGGTCCTAGGAACTTGGGACCCAATTTCTTTGAAGGGCATGCCATCCTCAAGTTCACTGTAGACAGCCACACCAGGTCACCGGGTACCAGTACCAACTCACCCCGTCTCTTCTTGTCAAAAGTTAATTTGTTGTGTTCCTGGGTCCTGGTCATAGTTTCCTGCAAAAGTTGGTTATTGGTGGAAAATAAATTTATTTTCTCCTGTACTGCTGGCACCGCACATTCGGGAAGAGAATTGGGTAGGAATGAAGGGTGAAAACCAAAGTTGGCAAAGAACGGGGTCTGCTTGGTGGCGGAGTGGATGGAGTTGTTGTAGGCGAATTCCACCAAAGGAAGCAGGGAAATCCAATTATCTTGTGTAAAAGAGGAGAAGCAGCACAGGTACTGCTCCAGAGTTTGGTTAGTCCTCTCAGTCTGTCCATTGGTCTGGGGATGATAGGCGGAAGAGAATGACAGTTCTATATCCAAGGCCTTACAGAGGGACCTCCAGAAGCGGGAGGTGAACTGTACCCCTCGATCTGAAACAATGTTGGCTGGTACCCCGTGGAGTCTGACGATTTCCTTGATAAATGCCTGTGCTGTTTCAGGGGCAGAGGGAGTGCCTTTCATCGGAATAAAGTGTGCCATTTTGGACAGACGATCGACTATCACAAAGATAGTGGTATGATCTTCTGCTGGAGGTAACTCGACAATGAAATCTATGGATAACATCCTCCATGGTCTGTCTGGAACAGGCAAAGGTCTTAATAAGCCCCAGGCCTTGGTTCTATGAGTCTTGTTCCTGATGCAGGTAGTGCAGGACTCCACAAATTCTTTACAATCTTCCCGTAATTGAGGCCACCAAAAGGTACGCTGTACCAAGTCGGTGGTCTTCGCTATGCCAAAGTGCCCGGCTAATGCATGGTCATGGCAGAGTTCCAGGACAGATACTCGTAGATCCTCGGGGATATAGATCTTGTCCTTATGCCAGAGCAACCCGTCCTTAACCTGCAGTTCCAATTCAGGAGAGGGCAACTGCCCTGCGGAGGCTTGTTTAAGTCTGGAGAGCAGGTTTTCCTGAAGCAAGAGGAAATTCCCAGGGGCAAGGATGGTATCCGGAAGAGAAACTTCTTTGGGTTTGTGAAACATCCGAGACAAGGCGTCAGGCTTAGTGTTCTTGGAGCCTGGACGATACGTGACATGGAACGAAAACCTGGAGAAAAAGAGCGCCCATCTGGCCTGTCGTGGTTTCAGTCTCTTTGCGGATCTCAGATATTCCAGGTTCTTATGGTCAGTAAATATCAGAATTGGATGGGCAGCTCCCTCCAGCAGATAGCGCCATTCTTCTAGCGCAGACTTAATCGCCAGCAACTCCCGATCCCCCACATCGTAGTTCCTCTCTGCTGTTGACAACTTGCGAAAGAAGAAGGCCACTGGGTGAAGCAGGGCCTTGGTTCCTTGTCTCTGGGACAATATTGCCCCTACAGCGATTTCGGATGCGTCTACCTCGAGGACGAATGGCAAAGAGGAATCCGGATGCTTTAAGACGGAGGCAGAGGTAAAAAGTCCCTTAAGGGCCTCAAAGGCCTTTTGGGCCTCGGAGGACCAATGGAAGCGGTTCCCCTGTTGGGTTAATTGAGTGATTGGTGCAATGATGGCCGAGAATCCTCTGATGAACTTGCGGTAAAAATTAGCAAAACCGACAAAACGTTGGATTCCCTTCTTGTCTGTAGGGACTGGCCAGTCTAGGATTGCAGCAATCTTCTGGGGGTCCATCTTGATGCCCTCACTGGAGATGATTAATCCCAAGAATGGTATACTTCCCTGCTCGAACGCACATTTTTCGGCTTTCGCATATAGGCCATGTTGTCGAAGCCGGGCTAACACACTCTTGACATGTCTGCGATGGGATTCGAGGGAGGAAGAAAAAATTAATATGTCGTCTAGATAGACGATAACAAATAAGTCCAGAAAGTCCCGAAGGGCATCATTAATGAAGTTTTGAAACGTGGCGGGGGCATTGCACAACCCGAAAGGCATCACCAAATACTCGAAGTGCCCAAATCGAGTACGGAAAGCAGTCTTCCCCTCATCTCCGTCCCTGATGCGGACCAAATTATAGGCTCCACGGAGATCAAGCTTGGTGAAGACATTGGCAGCCCCCAGTCTCTGGAATAACTCTGGCATCAAAGGAAGGGGATAACGGTTCTTCACCGTAATTTTATTTAATTCGCGGTAATCCACGCAAGGACGAAGGGTATGGTCCTTTTTCTCGACGAAAAAGATGCCCGCGCCTGCTGGAGACGTGGATGGGCGAATAAACCCCTTCTTCAGGTTCTCGTCAACGTATTCCCTTAGTGCCCCCTGTTCAACCTCTGTCAACGGAAAAATCCTTCCAAATGGGATTTCAGCCCCAGGTAATAGTTCAATGGGGCAGTCGTAGGCTCGATGGGGTGGTAGAACCTCCGCCCGTTGTTTACTGAATACATCCAGGTACTCATGATAGACTTCTGGAATAGACTGACGTAATTCAGCTTCTGAATCCAGGCAGAGCAGGTTAGACGGCCCATGAGGGGCGTGAGAGCCACAGAACTGCTGGCAGTAAGGTGACGAAAAGGTGACTTCCCCTGTGGCCCAGTTGATGGCAGGGTTGTGAGCTTGCAGCCAGGGCATACCGAGGATCACAGGGAATAATGGAGAAGAGATGATGTCCATACGTAACAGTTCGTGGTGGGAGCTGGAAATGACAGCAGAAATAGGAGCAGTCTCTAGAACTACAGGGCCGGATTTAATAGCAGACCCATCAGCCAGGTGAACAGAGAGTCCATGAGTCTTGGGAAGGAGAGGAATCCGATGTTTAGCAGCGAATGAAGAGTCCATGAAACAACTGCAGGCCCCAGAATCAATAATGGCGGGGGTTGGTAGGGTCTTTCCTGAAAGCTGCAATGAGACTGAAAGGGCCAGGTGAGATGCGGTCTTGGCTATAGGACCCGTGTATTCAGGAATCATAGAGAGACATTTACGTAGCTTCAGAGGGCAGTTCCTAACGTAATGTCCGGGCCCTCCGCAATACAGACACAGATTGTTCATCCGACGACGTTGTCGCTCCTCCGGGGTAAGGGAAGGACGAAGAACCCCAAGCTGCATGGGCTCAGGTGCGTTGGGTGCGGAAGCTGGTGATGCAGCGGGTACTGTGTGCAGGTGACTTGGAGCCCTTGGGAGCATCCAGGTTGGGTGAGAAAACCCTGTAGCTCTCTCAGCCCTTCGTTCTCTTAGGCGTCGATCGATCTGTATGGTTAAATCGATCAACGCATTCAAAGTCTGTGGCACCCCAACTCTAGCCAGCTCATCTTTCAGAGAATCAGAGAGTCCCATGCGAAACTGGTGACGGAGAGCGGCATCGTTCCAGTCTGTATCTGCGCTCCACCGCCTAAACTCGGCCACGTAGTCCTCTGCCGCCCTGCGTCCCTGCTGAAGGGTACGCAAAGCCGCTTCTGCAGTTGCTGAAAGCTGGGGATCCTCGTATAGCTGAGCCATAGCGTCAAAGAAGGAGGCAAGGTTGGTCAGAACTATGTCCTTTCGTTCCAGGAGACGGTGGGCCCAGGCTTGGGGGTCCCCGGTAAGCAGGGAAACCACAAAGCCCACTTTAGTGATTTCCAGAGCGAAGGTTCGTGGCTGGAGGGTGAAGTATAGTTCGCAGGAGTTGCGAAAAGCCCTAAAGCTACTTCGATTTCCGGAAAATCTTTCGGGTGCAGGGACCCTAGGTTCTGGAGGAAGCATTACTATTGTTTGGGTTGGCTCAGTCCCAGAGTAAGAGGTGGAAGCATGGGGAAATCCTTGGGTTCTGGTAGCGTTGGGAAGAACCAGTGACCGTTCTTCCAGCCGGGTGTAGTTTTGTTGAAGGTCCTTGACTGCTTCGGTTAGATCTGCCAGATGCTGACACAGATCTTCCATAGGGGAGGCTCCCTGCTCAGGCTCAGGCATGCTGTCTGCTACTGTCACGTACCTGATGGTAGTGAGCCTGAATTGCAGGGGACGGCCTCCCTTACGGCTCCCACTCCCGGCCCCCTGGTAAGGTAACAGTTGGCACAGGAGTAAGGAGTGGCACGGGTGCCTGGCAGGATCAACTGTGGTGAGGTGGTGATTCAAACACCCGGAAGCTTCCTTGCAGAATACCGGAACTGGAACGGCTAGCAGGCTGGATCGGAAGTAGCACAGCAGACTGGATCGGTCTCGCAGACTGGATCGGAAGAAGCACAGCAGACAGGATCAGCTAGCAGGCAGGTTCAGCTTAGCAGGCTGGATCTGGGACAGCTCAGCAGACTGGATCGGTCTCGCAGACTGGATCGGAAGAAGCACAGCAGACAGGATCAGCTAGCAGGCAGGTTCAGCTTAGCAGGCTGGATCTGGGACAGCTCAGCAGACTGGATCGGTTTAGCAAACTGGATCGGAACCAGGAACAGGGTAGTAAACAGGCCGGGTCAGATATCAGGCGGGCAGCAGAAGTACAGGATGCAGGCAAAGGGTAGTCACAACAAGCCGGGGTCGGGTGCAGGCAGATAACAGGTTGGTCAAGGTAAGCCGGGTCTTTTAGCACAGGTATGGTCTCAGATCAGGGTTTAGCACACAATGCTGTAGAGCAGACAGCAGGGACTGTCTGTAAATGACAGGTTTAAATAGTCTCTCTGGCGCCACCCGCTGGACGCACGCGCGAACGGAGACCAGGAAGTCTGGGGCGCCTGTTTCTGGCAGGATCTCCATGACAGCCCAGGACAAGGAGAACCCAGCCTTCAAAATTGGGGAAAAAGTTAGGCTATCAGCCATCAATCTCAAATTGCCACTTCCCTCACGGAAGTTGGGGCCAAGGTTCATTGGACCTTTTAAAATCAAGCAGATGGTCAACCCTGTGGCCTTTGATTTAGCCTTGCCCGATTCTTACAAAATACACCCAGTATTCCATGTACTGTATCTCTATTGAAGCCTGTTGTTTCCAGCTCCTTCCCTGGGAGAGAAGAACTACCTCCTCCACCAGTCAAGGTGGACGGGGAAAATTAATTTGAAGTGGAGTCCATTTTGATTTGCAGAAAAAGGGATAGACAACTCCAGTATCTAATTAAATGGAAGGGGTATCCCCCTGAGGACAATTCCTGGGAGCCCTCTAGGAACCTGCATGCTCCACGCTTGATCCGAGCCTTCCATCAGGAACACCCGGAATTGATGTCCAGCTTGGACATCCAGAGTCCGCCTGTCAGAAAAACAACCAGTTCAGCCACGCCAGCCGCGTCCTTGAGCGGCAGAGCGGCGCTTTGGGTGCATGCGCGTTCGCGGCCTGATGGAACTGCGCGCGCCCATGCGCGCTAGTGCACACCCAATCGGCGCTCTGGCTGGCCTATATAAGGCTGCCCAGGTACTCTGACAGATTGCTGGTTTGTCTTCAGCTTCCTGTCTGAGCCTGGTTCCTGTTTCCTGTATCTGACTTCCTGTTGTGACCCGGATTGACACTGACTACTCTGCTCTTCTCCTGGATCTGACCCTCTGCCTGTTTAACTAGCTCTGCCTTGCTTCCTGTGTTTTACCCCCTGCCTGTGACCCGGATCTGCTACTTGTCTCCAGCATGGACCTTCTGCCTGCATCTCGGACCTGCTACTTGTCTCCAGTGCTAGACTCTCTGCCTGTAACCTGGACCGGCCCTCTGCCTCCTTGCCTTGATTCTCCACTTGTGCTCTGGACTCTTGTATCTCCAGCCAGTGTTCTGGACAGAACTGCACCCACCTGTGTTTGACCCTCAGCCTGTTCCTGTTTGAGTATCCTCCTGTGGCCATCCAACCCACCAGTCATCGCACAGCTGTCCAGCTCTACCCAGATCATCTTGCAAGACTTACCCTTCCTGCTGGTAGCCAGTGCCTCTTCGTGCCACCCCCCCCCCTGTATCATCTCCAGGGGGGAGTGCGCCTAGTCGCAAGGGTGAACCGCTCTCGGCATCTCGGCCTCGGTAAGTACACACCGGACAGATACAGTGTATATATATATACAAAACCGGGATGCATATATATACTAAATATACTGCAGCTAACTGAATCAACTGCCTGCCTGAGGTATTTTAGAAACAGTACACCAAGAATGGTCTGCAGTGAGATCTAGCTAAACTGGATACAGTGTATATATATATATATATATATATATATATATATATATATATATATATACACACAAAACCGGGATGCATATATATACTAAATACACTGCAGCTAACTGAATCGCCTGCCTGCTCAAAGTAAATGAAATGGACACTCTAACTCTCTCTCTTCGCAGAAACACACTACACAAGGCCGACATGCAGGCGGCCTTATATAGTATGGGGCGTGGACTTAAACCCCTGAGCCATAATTGGCCAAAGGCCAAAGAGATGAGCTTCGAGTTTTGAGTCTAACTCATGTTCGAGTCGAACATCGTCTGTTCGTCCGTTCGCCGAATTTCGTACATTATGGACCGTTCGCGCCAAATTCGAGTGGCGTGTCACGGCCTATAATTCACTGCGGCATCGCAGTGCATTGCTGGCTGATGATTGGCCAAGCTTGCACTATGACACGCATGCTTTGGCCAATCACAGCGTGGTAAGAACGGAGAGCCTTAATTGGCCAAAGCCAGGGTGGCTTTGGCCATTTATGTCTCAGGTGGTTTAGTACACGCCCCACACTATATAAGGCCGCCTGCGTGGCAGCCTTGTGTAGTGTGTTGCGGCTGCGGAGGGAGATAGAGAGAGAGAGAGAGAGAGAGAGACAGACAGTGTCATTTCATTTGAGTTAGATAGAGCAGGCAGGCGAGTCAGTTAGCTGCAGTTACAGTGCATGGAGGATATATATGCATCCTAGGTGTTGTGTATATATATATATTTCAACGCCACCCCAAGTATGAAAGGGGTTAACGCCGTTTAGGATATTCCCTTTCCGAACACAAGGCAACTACTGACACTCCCCAGTCAGGCGAACGAGATCCATACTGATAATTCCCCCCTAATCACGGGACATAGCTCTGTAGTTAGGTTTCCAACTGGTCTGACATCTTTATTGAGAAAAACAGGCTCTTATATACACTAAAATAATACTGTAGTCCAAATGAACAACTCTACCCACAACATCACACAATGGTTACATAACGAGGCCCCATACACATTATTCTGACATCTCTTAGCAGACAACAGGTGAGTTCATTAGCTAATCCCTTTACAGTTTAAATGACTATACATCAGGGATATGCAATTAGTGGACCTCCAGCTGTTGCAAAACTACAAGTCCCATCATGCCTCTGCCTCTGGGTGTAATGCTTGTAGCTGTCAGAGTCTTGCTATGCCTCATGGGATTTGTAGTTCTGCAACAGCTGGAGGTCCGCTAATTGCATATCCCTGCTATACATGATCTTTATATTCCCCAGACTGTCTGTCTGCTAATTTACAATACACACAATTACAGAGTTAATTATCACAATCCACAATGAAAGGATCTTTAGCAGCTAGCCAGGACTCATTTACATTAAACAGGCAGACAGGTGGCTAGAGTTGAACCCATCAGCATCTCTAAATTAACCTGTTGAGCTCAGAATCAAACAAGCGGTAAATAGTCCTTTACGGATGTCCTGGGGAATATTGTGGATTAATATTGCAGACCCATTTTAAAGTAATCCAAGACATATTCTCAATGTCCATTATTTTCTGGCTCATACTTTCTAAGAACTGCTGGGTTCCACGGGCCGTCCCGTTACACATATATATATATATATATATATATATATATATATATATATATATACACTGTATTCAGTTTAGCTAGATCCGTTCCTGTTATTTTATTCCTAATATACTGACAGGCAGGCAGGTGATTGTGGTAGCTGCAGTATTTTCAGTCAGTGTACTGTGTCCTCTGCACAGTGTGCAACTAAAGCTAACTGAAGACAATTGCTGGTGTTCTCTTACTAATAATACCACAGGCAGGCAGCTGCAGTATTTTCAGTCAGTTTACTATGTCCTCTGCACAGTGTGCACCTAAAGCTAACTGAAGACAATTGCTGGTGTTCTCTTACTAATAACACCACAGGCAGGCAGCTGCAATATTTTCAGTCAGTTTACTGTGTCCTCTGCACAGTGTGCAACTAAAGCTAACTGAAGACAATTGCTGGTGTTCTCTTACTATTAATACCACAGGCAGGCAACTGCAGTTTTTTCAGTCAGTTTACTGTGTCCTCTGCACAGTGTGCACCTAAAGCTATCTGAAGACAATTGCTGGTGTTCTCTTACTATTAATACCACAGGCAAGCAACTGCAGTATTTTCAGTCAGTGTACTGTGTCCTCTGCACAGTGTGCACCTAAAGCTAACTGAAGACAATTGCTGGTGTTCTCTTACTAATAATACCACAGGCAGGCAGTTGATTCAGCTAGCTGCAGTATATTAGTGTACTGTATACTGGGCACAGTGTGCAGATAAAGCTCACTGCAGACAATTCCTGTTGTTTTCTTCCTAATAATACTACAGGCAGGCAGTTGATTCTGCTAGCTGCAGTATAATCAGTATACATATACATCCTAGCTTTGTGCAGCTACATCACACTGCAGGCCATTAGTATGTCTGGAAGGCCAACAAGGAGAGGCAGACAGTCACAAGCCAATAAAAGAGGATGTGCAGCGTTTTGAAGGCTCCGATGATGGTACCCAGCTAGAGGAAGGCACTAACAAGAGCCCAGAGAGAAGGGGTGCCCAAGAACGACAGCAATCTGGCAGTCATGTTCCCCCAGCTGCAGCATACTGCCAGGTTTGCTCCAGTAATGAGGAGGGGAGGGATGATGAGGTCATGGACTCTACGTGGGTGCCTGATAGGAGAGAAGAGGAGGAGAAGGAGGAGGAGGAGGAGGAGGAACATCTCCAACGAGGCAGGATGCCCTCCAGGGGTCAGCTTAAGGGAAGCACACCGACTGCATCACACCGCAGAGCTCCGCATGTGCATGGTGCTGCTGTCTCTACGTGTTATTCCAAAAGTTCTTTGGTGTGGGCCTTTTTTGAGAGGAGTGCATCAGATCGCACCGCTGCTATTTGCAACATATGTCTCAAGCGTATCTCGCGTGGCCAAAACATCACCCGCTTGGGCACCACATGCTTGACCAGACATATGTCGACCTGCCATGCAGTTCGTTGGCAAGCACACCTAAAAGACCCACACCAAAGAACAAAGCGGACCTCTCCTTGCTCCTCATCAGCTGGGATCTCCAACCCCACTATACCTTCAGTCCTCTCTGAAACCTGCACTGAGAGGAAAGAAGGTGTAGAATTAGGAGTGTCACAGCCATGTACTTGCAGGCAATCTTCTATCGGTACACCAACGTCAGATTGTACCAGGCAAATTTCTCTGCCCCAGCTGCTGCACCGCCGAATGAAGTTCGCTCCCAGCCATCCACATGCCTAGCGGTTAAATTCTAGCTTGGCTAAATTGCTAGCAACTGCTGCCTTTTCAGTTGGTAGACTCTGCCCCCTTCCGTGAGTTTGTGGAATGTGCGGTTTCTCAGTGGCAGGTTCCCAAACGCCACTTTTTTTCACGGAAGGCGATTCCGGCTCTCTACCGGCATGTGGAAGGCAATGTCTTGGCCTCGCTGGACAGGGCAGTCAGCGGTAAGGTGCCTATTATCGCTGACTCATAGTCCAGCAGGCATGGACAGGGACGTTACCTATCTTTCACGGCGCATTGGGTGACTCTGTTGGCAGCTGGGAAGGATTCAGGACAAGGTGCAGTAGTGTTGGAGGTTGTTCCGCCACCACGCCTCCAAAATGCTACTACTGGTGATTCTGACACACCTCTCTCCTCCACCCCCTCCTCTTCATCTTCCTCCATGGCCTCTTCCTGTGCTTTGTCCTCGGAACCAGCGGTGCTCCGTAGGCGTTCAAGGGGCTACGCAAGTATGCAGGTATAAAAGATGCCATGCAGTGCTTGAGCTGGTGTGCTTGGTGGACAGGAGCCACACTGGGGCAGAGATTCTGTCAGCTCTGCAGGGGCAGGCTCAGAGGTGGTTGACGCCACGCCAGCTTAAACCAGGAATAATGGTTTGCGACAATGGCACCAACCTCCTCTCCGCCCTCCGACAGGGACACCTGACCCATGTGCCCTGTTTGGCTCACGTCCTTGGTGTCAGCATGGAGGTGGAGCCTAGCACTCAGCATCAGCAACAGTCTTCAAGGGATCGTTTACAGTCCCAAAAAACCCATGGACTTGTACGTGGCTTGGAGGAGGTGGCTGTGGATCATGTCGTCCTTAGTGACCCAGAGGACTCCGGACCGAATGCCTCAGTAAACCTACGCTGCATGGCCTCCCTGATCCTGCAAAACCTGTGAAAGGATCCTCGTATTCATGGTATCAAGGAGACAAATCATTACTGGCTGGCAACCCTCCTTGATCCACGTTACAAGGGTAAGGTTGCGGACCTTATCTTGCCGTTGCAGAGGGAGCAGAGGATGAAACATCTTTGGGAGGCCTTGCAGAAAGGTTTGTGCAACGCATTTCCAGAGCCTGGGAGGTTACAAATTCCTGGTCCTGGACAGCGTGTTGCTGAGGCTTCGGTCAGTCACAGAAGGAGCGGTGGAGAAGGTGGACGTCTGACCGATGGGTTCAGACAATTTTTTAGTCCGCAGCCCCAAGGTATGAGCGGTTCCAGCAACCATCGCCAGCGTCTGATTCACATGGTACAGGACTACCTAGGGGCAAGATCAGACTTGGACACCTTTCCCACCGAAAATCCTCTGGGTTACTGGGTCTTGAGGATGGATCACTGGCCAGAGCTTGCACAGTATGCAATTGAGCTACTGGCCTATCCTGCATCCAGCGTTCTTTCGGAACGCACATTCAGTGCTGCTGGAGGCTTTGTAACCGATCACAGGGTGCGCCTGTCCACCAAATCAGTCGATCGGCTGACCTTCATACAAATTAATCAGTCTTGGATCACCAGCTACCAAGCACCTGATGCTGATGTAACCGAATATTTTTTTTTTAAATGGGAGATCCCTTCAAGACTGCCTATGCTGATGCTGAGTGACTATCTTGTTATGCTGAGTGACTATCCTCTTCCTCCTCAATTTTCATGCTGATAGCTTGTAAGAACATTTTTGGTTCTGGGCACCGCCACCAGTGGCTAGGGCCCAATTTTACAGCCCCTGTTTAACAGGGGCGTGTAATTACAATTTTTGATGCAAAACTTTGCAGCAGGGCTCATTCCTGTGCTCCAACTATAGTATCTGTGAGGGGTTGCAGTGTTGTGGCACCAGCACCTGTGCCTAAGGCCCAATTTTTCTGCCGCTGTTCAACAGGGACATGTAATTACAATTCTTGATCTAATATTTCAAAGCAGGGCCCGTTCCTGGGCCCACCAAGAGTAACTGTGAGGCCTTACAGTGTTTTGGCAGCACCACCACACAGTCCACCACCAAAGGCCCAATTTTTCTGCCCATGCTCAACAGGGGCATGTAATTCTAATTCTTAAACTAATATTTCACAGCAGGGCCCGTTCCTGCGCCCACCAAGAGTAACTGTGAGGCCTTAAAGTGTTGTGGCAACACCAACACCTAAGGCCCAAATTTGTGCAGAGTATATAGGGCAGGCCCCTACTTTCAAACATCCAACTTACAAATGACTCCTACTTGCAAACGGAGGGAGACAACAGGAAGTAAGAGGAAATCTACCCCTAGGAAGGGAAATTCTCTCCTGTAATGCCGCGTACACACGGCCGTTTTTCCCGTCGAAAAAAACAACATTTTTCCCATTCGACGAGAAAAACGATAGTCTGTGGGCTTTCTGTCATTTTTTTCGACGAGAAAAACGGCATTAAAAACGACGAGAAAAATTAGAACATGTTCTAATTTTTCTCGTCGTTTTTTTCGACATGTTTTCCGCGGCAGTGTTTCCCATAGGGAAACACTGCCGCGGAGCCCACACACGGTCGTTTTTTTCGACCAAAAAAAAAATGACATTTAAAACGGCCGTGTGTGAGGGGAACAAGCTGTTCCTCGTTTTTAACGTCGATTTTCTCGACGGTGTTTTCACCGTCGAAAAAATTGATCGTGTGTACGCGGCATAAGAGTTAATATGGGAAAAACGTGTCTCCTCTCCACGTATGCTTGATCACCAATCCTTGTTTCACTAAAAACCCCAAATTTTCAAAAACCAATTGTCATTGGGACAGAAAGTGAGGTGAAATCTTCTGAACAGGTGCACAGACAGCAAAACAAATGTTACAAGGGTGATAACCCTTCCCTATGTTTTCCAAAAAGCTTAAAAATAGATTTTTTTGGCTAGAGCTACACTTTAAAAATGTACCAGTTCTAAATTACAAACAGATTCTACTTAAGAACAAACCTACAGTCCCTGTCTATTTTGCACCGCCTGTATACTGCTGTTCAGAGTATATAGGGCCTGGGGGCCCCACGCCTTTTCTTTTTTTAATTTGGGTGCAGGGTTCCCCTTAATATCCATTCAAGACCCAAATGGGCTGGGGGGGTACCCATGCCGATTTTCTCAATGATTTTCATCCATATTGCCGGGACCACACATTACATTAAAGCCGCAAGCAGTTTTAAATGACTTTTTTTCCTTTAGAAATGTCATTTTGTGCAGGGACAGTTCTAAACAGGGGAAACACATGCCACTTCACAGGCATACTATAGACACAACCCAGGAACGACATTTAAAGGAATATTTCACTTTAAGCATCATTAAAATCACTGCTCCCGAAAAAACTGCAGTTTTTAAAACTTTTTTTGCATTGATACATGTCCCCTGGGGCAGGACCCGGGTCCCCAAACCCTTTTTAGGACAATAACTTGCATATTAGTCTTTAAAATTAGCACTTTTGATTCCAAACGTTCGAGTCCCTCAGACTTTAACAGGGTCCGTTAGTTCGCACGAACTTTCGGTCCGTTCGCAGTTTCTGGTGCGAACCGAACCGGGGGGTGTTCGGCTCATCCCTAGTAAGGACCTGGAGGGGTTTGCACCCCCCCAAAAATTGTTATCACCAGCCGCCACTGCCTCTCGCTGACACCAACGACGGGGCATAATTCCTTCCATTGATACCAACGATGGGCCACTATTCCTCTCACTGACACCAACAAAAAGGCGTTGTTGTTGATGATGGGGCATAATTCTTTCCATTGACACCAACAATGGGGCACTGGTCCTCCCACTTCCACTGGACGCCAGGACATTTTCTACTCCCACTGGCCCTAGTCCAGCCCCCCTATAGTCTGAAGGACAGTAAAATTTACCTTTGTTTAGAAATTTTGGAGACCCCTGCTCTAGAGCACTGACATTTGGGGATGACATTCTACTTAAAGTAGGATAAAAAGACTAGGGCTGTTACTGATTAAAAATGTTGTGTTCGATTAATCGTTTATTTTTTTTAATCAATTAATCGACTAATTTTGATTAATTATAATGCACATACAGATCCAACTACTTTTATCTGATCTCCTTGCAGGCTGATTCCCAGTGCAGCTACCAACCACTGGAAAAATGGATAGCAGGATACAAAAAACACACAAAGGCAGCGCTCGATGGGAATAGCATTAAAACTTTTATAGTCTTCAAGTAGGTAACAGAATAAATATTGCACTGGAGATAAAATCGATGTAGCTACATAAACTGTAAAAATGGTGCGAGTAATACCAAACTGTAGCAAAAGCAATCATAAAAACATGTAGCTAAGTATAATACTGGTATAAAAATGTGTACAACGATACCACTTCTGAATCCAGATGAGGAGGGGTTAACATCAGTCTGTCGGCATGAAGATGTCGGGAACTATCACAACTCCCAGTGGATGGCTGTAGAATCCTAGGTTGATAGAGGGAAGTGATAGAGGGAAGTGTAACAGCCCTTGAGTGTGGCAGATAGTAAGGTCCCGCCAGCATGCAGATATGAAGGCACAGCAAAGGAGCCCTTCAGATGGACACGGCAAGCTCCGCTACCGGATCTCCGACGGAACTCCCTGAAGACCCAGAAGTCGGCGGAGAGGTGAGTACCGATCAAAAGAATTTTGATCGATCAAAAACATTAATCGATATATATAGGAATTAATAGTTAATTTCCACAGCCCTAAAAAATACATATTATCTAACAGCTTCTGGTATTCTATGCTGAAGAGGGAACTACACAGTATTCCCAAACTCACAGCCATCTAAATGTAATGAGGGGATTACAATAATAATCCCTATCATGGGTGTACTAGCATGGGGCACATTTGTAAATGGGTTGAGGGCATCTAATATATCAAAGTATTCTCCTGCACACTGGGCAAGGATTTCCCTTATTTCATTATGATTATATCTTTACTTTTAATGCTCCCTGAATCCTCAACCTCTATATAAACTGTACCCTTTTTATTTCCTCTTTTAACTCATTTTAAATCAGTAAAGAACATAGATAAATGTTCTCAACCCTGGTTTAGAACTTACAGCCATGGGCTGAGGCTTTCGTTTTATGACTAAATGACTTTATTCATCTGTTCTCATTATTTTTAGCAATTCTCCTGGCTGTCTCTCTTTCTTATTGTAAATTTATTTTAGCTAACAACTTAAGACTAGTCTTCATTGCAAAAAAATGCTTCCTCTTTTGTAAGCACAAAAAACATAATTTTATATTAATTTATATTCATAAACATTAAATTATGCGAGCAGACTCTATTTGAGAGTGCAACTATTCTATGCGCAAGAAAGCTGGCACTGAAATAGCGCCGTCAAGAAAAACTTTCCCACTACAGCTTAAAGTTGCACACCCAAAAATACCCCTGTTCTGATTCTTTGAGACCATACCAGGCCTTCATCCCTAAGGCAGTCATCTAGAGACACATTCAGGCTGGGTTCAAACTATTGCGAATTGGATGCGGGTTTCCCCGCATCCAATTTGCGTAGCAGGAGATTGTGACCAGCTCTCTATGGAGCCGGTTCACACATCTTCACAGCGGTGTGAATTGCACAGGAGCTCTGTGCTTCTTTGGGTCCTTTTCAGGTCCAAATTTAGCCCAAAATTCGGGGTGAAATTGCACCTGAAACAGTGAATAGAGACGCACCAGACTCCTGCTGTGAGCCGCTGCGTTCTCCAGTGTGAACCCAGCCTAATACATCTACTTAACAATTACTATTTGCAAGCCTAATAAGCACTTATACTCTATATACAAATATAGGGGGTGAGAGGGAAACTTCTAGATTCCTGGATCCTTTACCTTTACCTTTTCCTAGGCTATAAATTCTCCACAAGCTCCACAGCTCTGGATATCCTGATGCTTCTGCCTATTGGACAGAGCATCTGAAGCAATCAGCAGGGGCAATATGCATCTAGGCAGCTTGCCATCCAGCCCTTCTGAAGCAACCGGCACTAACAGTATGCATCTAGGCAGCCTGACATCCATTGCTCCTGATTAGGGATGAGCTTCGAGTTCGAGTCGAACCCATGTTCGACTCGCACATCGCCTGTTCGGCTGTTTGACGAATTTCGAACATTATGGGTCGTTCGCGCCAAATTAGAGTGGCGCGTCACGGCCCATAATTCACTGCGGCATCGCAGTGCATTGCTGGCTGATGATTGGCCAAGCATGAACTATGACCCGCAGGCTTTGGCCAATCACAGCACGGAAAAAACGGAGAGCCATAATTGGCTAAAGCCTCAGGGGGTTTAGTACACGCCCCACAATATATAAGGCAGCCGGATTGGCGGCCTTGTGTAGTGTGTTGCGGCGTTGGTTAAAAGAAAGAGAGAGAGAGAGACAGTGTAATTTGATTTGAGTTAGATAGAGCAGGCAGGCGAGTCAGTTAGCTGCAGTTACAGTGTGTAGAGGATATATATATGCATCCTAGGTGTTGTATATATATTTACACACTGTATTCAGTTTTAGCTAGATCCATTCCTGTTATTCTCTATACTAACAGGCAGGCAGGCGATTGTGCTAGCTGCAGTATTTTCACTTAGTATACTGTGTCCTTTGCACAGCGTTCACCGAAATGTACCTGAATACAATTGGTGGTGTTCTCATACTATACCACAGGCAGGGAGCTGCAATTATTTTGACTTAGTGTACTGTGTCCTTTGCACAGGGTGCACCTAAAGTTACCTGAATACAATTGGTGGTGTTCTCATACTAATACCACAGGCAGGGAGCTGCAAGTATTTTCACTTAGTGTACTGTGTCCTTTGCACAGGGTGCACCTAAAGGTACCTCAATACAATTGCTGTTCTCATATTAATACCACAGGCAGGGAGCTGCATTATTTTCATTTAGTGTACTGTGTCCTTTGCACAGCGTGCACCTAAAGGTACCTGAATACAATTGGTGGTGTTCTCATACTAATACCACAAACAGGGAGCTGCAAGTATTTTCAGTTAGTGTACTGTGTCCACTGCACAGTGTGTACCTAAAACTAACTGAAGACAATTGCTGGTGTTCTCCTACTAATACCACAGCAGGCAGTTGATTCTGCTAGCTGCAGTATAATCAGTATATATATATATATATATATATATATATATATATATATATATATACATCCCACCTTTGTGCAGCTACATCTCACTGCAGGCCATTAGTATGTCTGGAAGCCAAACAAGGAGAGGCAGACAGTCACGTGACAAAAAAGAGGGCAAGCAGGCTCTGTGTCTAGAGGCAACAGTGCTGGTCATGGACACAGTGCATCCTCATCAGCACGTGGCCGTGGGACATGCTTGTCCTTCTTGTCAGGCAGCTGGCCATGTTGAGCCGCAACATGCCCAAGACTTGGTAGAGTGGATGACCAAGCCGTCCTCATCCTCTCTCACCCAGGCTCAGGGTACTTTGTCTGGCAAAGCAGCTGCCAAAGCGGCCTCTTCCCGCGGCTCAATGGCATCAGTCACTCCTTTCCTAGCCCCACCATGTCCTCCTGAGGAGACCCCCAAACTGTTTGAACACAGTGTTGGGTACATGCTCCAGGAGGATGCGTTGATGATGGAACCCAGCTAGAGGAAGGCAGTAACGTGAGCCCAGAGAGAGGAGGTGCCCAACATGGACAGCAATCTGGCAGTCATGTTCCCCCAGCTGCAGCACACTGCCAGGTATGCTACAGTGATGAGGAGGGAGGGAATGATGAGGTCACGGACTCTACGTGGGTGCCTGATAGGAGAGAGGAGGAGGAGGCACATCTCCAACAAGGCAGGATGCCCTCCAGGGGCCAGCTTAAGGGCAGCACACTGACAGCATCACACCGCAGAGCTCCGCATGTGCAGGCCGCTGCTGTCTCTGCGCGTTATTCCAAAAGTTCTTTGGTGTGGGCCTTTTTTGAGACGAGTGCATCAGATCGCAGCGCTGCTATTTGCAACATATGTCTCAGGCGTATCTTGCGTGGCCAAAACATCACCCGCTTGGGCACCACATGCTTGATCAGACATACCTGTATGTTGACCTGCAATGCAGTTCATTGGCAATTGTACCTAAAAGACCCACACCAAAGAACAAAGCGGACCTCTCCTTGCTCCTCATCAGCTGGGATCTCCAACCCCACTGTACCTTCAGTCCTCTCTGAAACCTGCACTGAGAGGAATGAAGGTGTATAATTAGGTGTGTCACAGCCAAGTACTTGCGGGCAATCTGCTATCGGTACACCGACGTCCGATTGTACCAGGCAAATTTCCCTTCCCCAGCTGCTGCACCGCCAAAAGAAGTTTGCTCCCAGCAATCCACATGCCCAGCGGTTGAATGCTAGCTTGGCTAAATTGCTAGCACTTCAACTGCTGCCTTTTCAGTTGGTAGACTCTGCCCCCTTCCGTGAGTTTGTGGAATGTGCGGTTCATCAGTGGCAGGTTCCTAAACGCCACTTTTTCTCACGGAAGGCGATTCCGGCTCTCTACCGGCATGTGGAAGACAATGTCTTCGCCTCACTGAACAGGGCGGTCAGTGGTAAGGTCCATATTACCGCTGACTCATGGTCCAGCAGGCATGGACAGGGACGTTACCTATCTTTCACGGCACATTGGGTGACTCTGCTGGCAGCTGGGAAGGATGCAGGACAAGGTGCAGTAGTGTTGGAGGTTGTTCCGCCACCATGCCTCCAAAATGCTACTACTGATTATTCTGACACACCTCTCTCCTCCACCCCTCCTCTTCTTCTTCCTCCATGGCCTCTTCCTGTGCAGTGTCCTCGGAACCAGTGGATTCCAAAAGGAATACAACCTGTCCAAAGAACCGCCTAATCTGTGACATGCCCACCAAGTGGAACTCAACGTTGGCCATGCTGCAGTGGCTGAACATGCAGCAGAGGGCCATCAATGAGTATCTGTGCCAATATGGCACCAGGACAGGGTCAGGGGAGCTTCGGTTTTTTGCCACGCCAGTGGGTCATGATCAGGGATGCATGCACTGTTCTGTCACCATTTGAGGAGGCCACGAGGATGGTGAGCAGTGACAGTGCATGCATCAGTGACACTGACCCTCTTGTCCACCTGTTGGAGCACACGCTGCGTGGAATAATGGACAGGGCACTTGAGGCAGAACAGAGGCAGGAAGAGGAGGACTTCCTTACCTCTCAAGGCCCCCTTTATCCAGACAGTGTTCCTGCTGGCCCGGCTATCACACAGGAAGAGGAGGAGGAGGAGGAGGAGGATTGTGTCAGCATGGAGGTGGAGACTAGCACTCAGCATCAGCAGCAGTCTTAATATATACTTTTTATGGTCAGTAAATCAAAGTGACTCTACGACGGCTTCAGTCGCTCCTAGGGAAGCTCAACTTCCCTTGTCGCACCATGCTGATGGGCAGGGTTTTTAACGGCTGGCTGGCGGCAGCGACAGCGGGGTTTTTGGCTCCGGGGCATCATATTCGTTTGACCAAGGAGCATAAGGCAGACTTGGGTGTTTGGGAATCCTTTTTGGATTCTTATAATGGCAGGTCGGTGTGGATGTCAAAAGCCATGTCCAGCTTTGACTTGGAGTTGTTCACTGAAGCCGCTGGATCAGCAGGATATGGGGCGTATTTTGGGGGTCAGTGGAGTGTGGGCCCGTGGCCGTTGGAATGGAGGGAGGTGGGGTTTACTCACAATTTGGCACTTTTGGAACTATTCCCGATTGTGCTGGCAGTGGAGCTTTGGGGATCTCTGTTTTATAACAAGAAGATACGCTTTAATTGCAATAACATGGCTGTTGTTCAGGCTATTAATAGCGTGTCAGCATCCTCTCCACCGGTGGTGCGGTTGTTGAGGCATTTGGTGTTGGCTTGTTTGAATTGCAATGCGTTTATTTATGCGGTTCATGTCCCGGGGTGCACTAATTCATTGGCCGATGCTCTTTCTCGGTTTCAGTGGGACAAGTTTCGTTTGTTGTCTCCGGGAGCGGCGCAACTGGGTGTTCCTTGTCCAGCGCGGCTGTGGCAGATTGCCTTGGAGTGATGGCGGCGCTGATTCGAAGGTCGGTGAATGAGACGACCTGGTCGGTGTACTCCAAGGCTTGGGAGGAGTGGTTTGGTCTGGTTAGGAGTCTGGGGGGGACAGTGGCCGTTGGGCATGAAGTTTTCCTGGTGTTGTATTTTATAGGCCAGAATGTGGAATTGGGAGTGTCAGTGTCGGCATTGAATAGTAAGTTGACGGGGTTGACATTTTTGTTTAAGTTGATGGGTCGCCCGGATTGTACCAAGGATTTTTTGGTGCGGCAAGCGCTTAAGGGTTACCGCCGGGTGCGGTGTCCGTTGGATAGCCGCCGCCTGGTGTCCTTTGAGTTGTTGGGTTCGTTATTCCGGGTGCTTCCGGTAGTGTGTTCATCGGAGTATGCAGCCCTTTTGTTTCAGACAGCGTTTTTTTGGGCATTCTTTGGGGCACTGCGGATCGGGGAATTGGTTTCTTCTTTGAAAAAGGGGTCTGATGGCTTGCAGTCGGTCGACATGGAATGCAGCGGTGTTTCGGTGGTCTTTTTGATTAGGAGATCCAAGACTGATCAGGCTGGGCGAGGGGTTCGGGTGGAGTTGTTTGGTGTGGATGGGTCGCCGGTTTTCCCGGTGCAGGTGGTTTCTCGTTTTCTGGCGTCCCGCCGGACGGCAGGGACCTTTTCTGTTGCATGCCGACGGTGCGGCATCAGGGTTGCCAACTTTCAGTAAATTTACGAACAGTTTGTAAAATCTGTACTTTTTGCATCTGTCCTTGAATATCCATTACGGACATGTAGGCTGCATGTCCGTAACTGACATTCATGGACAGATGCAACAATTATGGATTTTACAAACTGTTCTTAAATTTACTGAAAGTTGGCAACCCTGTGCGGCATTGTCTAGGTATCAGTTCACGGCTGTGTTCAGAAAGTGTATGGGGGTGTTGGGGCTTCTGCCAGGGGACTTTGTGTTCCATTCCTTCCGTATTGGGGCTGCTACGGAAGCAGCGCGCTGGGGCTTGAGTGAGGGGGGTGTTGAGGCGCATTGGTAGGTGGGAATCTCGGCGTTACCGTTTGTATGTTCGTCCTCAGTTACTGTGAGTGAGTTTCGCTCTGGGGGTGGTGTTGGTATGGATGCTGTCCTGTGTGTCCCCTCTGTTATGATATGGGGGGTGAGTTGCTTGGGGTGGTTGATGCTATGTATATGGTGTGTTGTTTTTCTTTTCAGATAGGGGCTCCTGTCTGATTTGGATAATGGGACATTCTTATGTCCATTGGGGAGTGAGGAGAGCTGACGTGTGGCCTGACGGACGTCAATTGGGCATTCCCAGGGAGGAGGCAGTAGTCCGTTGGATCGGTATGCCAGGGCTTTTGTGGAGCCAAATAATTCCGGAATTCGAGCGCTATGCTCGACTGGACAGGCCCCCCGATGTGTTGTTGGTACGTGCTGGGGGGAATGACTTGGTGCTACGGTCCATGTGGGAGTTGGTTTCGGACATAAAATTAGATTTTTTGCGACTGCGAATGGATTACCCGGACTTGCTCATAGTCTAGTCGGACATAGTAGCACGCACGCAATGGAGGTGGGCCAGGTCGGTGGTGGGCATCAACAGGGCAAGAACAAAAATGAATTGGAGCTGGAGGGGGAACCCTGGAGATATTTGCGGGGGGATGGTGTGCATCTGAACGATGTCGGGATCGACATGTGGTGTCTTGGATTGGAGGAGGGTTTGCGGAGGGCCCTGAGGGTGTGGAGGCCCGCTCAAACCTAAGGTGTCAGGTTTTAGTGATGGTGGCGGGGTGCAAGGTCCTTGCTAGGTCATATGGGCACCTAGAAGGCATGGTTAGGGACCCGTCTGAGGTACGGCTCCCAGTTGGTATATGGGTACCTGCTAGTTATCTCTGAGTCGGAGGTTTAAGCGGCTGGAGGCCTGGAAGTGACTAGCAGGTACAGTTAGGGGTATGCCAATTGGACCTTGTGCCCCAGGATGGTGAAAATAAGCCGTAGTTAATACTAGGGATGCGCCGATACCGATACTGGTATCGGTATTGGTGCCGATACTAGGCATTTTAGCTAGTATCGGTACTCGCTAAAATGCTCCGATACCAGAAGCCGATACCGATGTGACGTTGCGTGGGAGCGAACCGCCTCCTCCTCCCCTCCGGACAGCGCCATCCCCGCTGCTTCCTCCCGTCTTCGTGTATTGCAGGCCCGCCGGGCTTCCTGTCCTAACAGCCCACCAGCCTGTCTCTGCACTACACACCTCCCTCCTCCAGCTCTGACTTCCAGCCACGCAGAACACTGGATCCGGGCTCTCCCTGAAGCTGAGGCAGAGAACAGGTATGTGAAGACACTGTACATCCTATCCTGTTGTACTGAGCAGCAGGGCTCTCACCCTCCTCCTTGCAGTCCCTAACTGTCTTTTGTACCATGCCTGCAGTCCCTAACTGTCTCCTGTGCCATGCCATTGCCTGCAGTCCCTAACTGTCTCCTGTACCATGCCATTGCCTGCAGTCCCTAACTGTCTCCTGTACCATGCCTGCAGTCCCTAACTGTCTCTTGTACCATGCCTGCAGTCCCTAACTGTCTCCTGTACAATGCCATTGCCTGCAGTCCCTAACTGTCTCCTGTACCATGCCTGCAGTCCCTAACTGTCTCCTGTACCATGCCTGCAGTCCCTAACTGTCTCCTGTACCATGCCTGCAGTCCCTAACTGTCTCCTGTACCATGCCTGCAGTCCCTAACTGTCTCCTGTACCATGCATGCAGTCCCTAACTGTCTCCTATACCATACCTGCCATCCATAACTGTCTCCTGTACCATGCCTGAAGTCCCTAACTGTCTCTTGTACCATGCCTGCAGTCCTTAACTGTCTCTTGTACCATGCCTGCAGCCCCTGAAGGTCTCCTGTACTATGCCTGCAGTCCCTAACTGTCTCCTGTACCATGCCTGCAGTCCCTAACTGTCTCCTCTACCATGCCTGCAGTCCCTAACTGTCTCCTGTACCATGCCTGCAGTCCCTAACTGTCTCTTGTACCATGCCTGCAGCCCCTGACGGTCTCCTGTACCATGCCTGCAGTTCCGATAGGTATCGGTTATTGGTATCGGTACTCATACTCGATGTTAAAAAAGTGGCATTGGTGCATACCTAGTTAATACCATAGTCAAGAGAGGCCCAGAGCAACGCTACAGGGGTCAGCTGAGGGCCGGCATGACAGGGGTTAACGGGGCGGAGCCTGGAGAACGCAGGGTTAGTGTGGGGTTGGCAGAGCCAGGGGGAGGAGGAGGCTCAGTTTTAATTAGAAGGAAGAGGAAGGGGAGGGGCCAGTTCGCCACGAGGAGTGCAGGGTAAGCAGCTTCCCACCCTCCCACCCTGTTTTTAAGGGATTGTTATTTACTGGTATGGGGGTTTCGATGGTCGCGAGTGGCGGACATTGTGGCAGGGTACAAGGTCCTTGCTAGGTCATATGGGCTCCTAGAAGGCATGGTTAGGGACCTGTCTGAGGTACGTCTCCCAGTTGGTATATGGGTACCTGCTAGTTGTCTCTGCGTCAGAGGTTTTTGCGGCTGGAGGCCTGAAAGTGACTAGCAGGTACAGTTAGGGGTATGCCGATTGGACCTTGTGCCCCAGGGTGGTGAAAATACTGGAAGTTTATAAATAAAAGTGTAACGCCACCCCAAATACGAAAGGAGTTAAACGCCGTTTAAAGATATTCCCCCCTGGACACAAATTCACTGTCGATCCTCCACAGCCAGACGACCACTTCCCATAGGAATTAATCCTTCTGAAAGAACGAGACGCACTCTGTATCTTTCTCTGGATAGACTGACTTTATTAAGAAAAACATTGTAACTTTTATACACATCCAATACTGCATTAACCTGAATGAACAATGGTCCAGCTCCACCCACAACATAACAAGACCCAATACACATTATTTTGACACCTCCTAGAAGACAACAGGTTAGCTTTTGTCTCCCAATACCCATCTCTTAGAAGGCAACAGCTAATCCCTTTATGTTTAAATAACTATGCATGACCTTTATATTCACCAGACTGTCTGTTACTTTACAATACACACAAGTACAGACTTAATTTCCCCAATCCACATCACCACAAACAATGAACAGGTCTTTTAGAAACTGTGATTCATTAGCATTACACTAGGCAGACAGGTGATTGAGGCTGAACACATCAGTATCTCTCAATTAACCTGTTGAGTTCAGAATCAGTAAATAGTCCTTTACAGATATCCTTGGGAATATGGTGGATAAATATTACAGACCCATTTTAGGTAGTTCAAGATATATTTCTTAATGTCCATTATTTCCTGGCTCACCCTGTGTCCAAAGTGACCCCCCTGTCACAAAAAGGTTATTGTGTTATTATGCTTAATTATTGAGAGTTATATATATATATATATATATATATATGTGTAGCAGGGTCTCCGTTGAGGCCCCATGGACTACGTTACCCAGAACCCCGTTTCACACCCAGGGTGCATTGGGCTGCCGCAAGGACTCATGGGTGGGGTATAAAAGGGGAGGGCGAGGCTAGGCCCGGTCTCTTTGGACACTGCGCGGTTGGAGAGAGGACTTCCTGTGCGGACCTGCTGCGAGTGCAAGGCCCGAGGCCTGGGCCTTGCGAAGTTCCAGAGAGCCTTCCACCCTGCTGCAGAGCCTGTGCGGCTGCAGCCATCTACCTGCTCTGAAATTGTCAGTTGGACGAGAGATCCGGCGGTGACAGATCCTGCTTGTGTGGACGCGGCGGTGGGAGTCCCGGACTGGGATCGAGTCCGGAGGGGTGAGAGAGCACCTGCTCACAACCATAACTGAGTTCTTTATTAGGCCTATTGACTGCCTTGGCCCATCGTGTTATACTTGTTCCTTTTCTGTCAGGAGACTAGTAGCAGAACTGAGTTACCTTAGTCTCCTGGGAGTTGCTTCCATTGCCTTAGACCCCTTATTGGATTACAAATTGTTGTTCCTGTATGTGCACCACCGATTGTCTTGCATGCAAAGATTCCTCCTTTAAAGACTGAGCTTTAACTGGGTCAGGCCTGACCAGGGGGGTTTATAGTATTGCTTGGCGCCATATTGCTAACGGGGAGTATAGCTATATGTTAGTGTGTGATAGAACTTTATGCACTATAGTTAACAAGTGTCAGTATTATTGCAGGGCTCTGCATGCATGTGTTATATGTGATATTGATCGTTACCCCTTTTATTCACAAGTAAACCTTTTACAGTTAATTAATCTGGTATTGGAGTCTATTACTATATCTTGTCACTGTTTAAATGTATGGGGAATTGTACATGAATTGGTATAGAGCTATACAAATATACCACCCCTAGACTAACTGTGCCACAGAAGGGTTGAGTAGATTGCCGGGGGTTGGCTGTGCTGTGTACAGGGCCCAAAACAAAACCAGCGGCTCTCTTAGTTTGGGAGTATCGCTACACGTGGGGGCATCGGTCCGGGATCCTGTATATGGCAAGCAAACAGGCCAAAAGTACCGGCATGGACCCGCTAGAAGTGAAAGCGTGGTACGCAGCAGCCAGAACAAACCCAAACACATCAGTGGTCATTAGTCTCCCGGGAGAAGAATGGTCAGTAAGCGCAGCAGAGCGACTCGCAGTGTCGCTATCCCCAAATCATACACCATGGGTGATAGACCTGAAATCAGCCCCAGATGCCTCGTTCCAGTATGCACTGATAGAGTGGATGGATGGAGTACCGGAGAACTTTAAAGGGCAAAGTGTGCAGACACTGGATAACAAAACTTATGGCCTGGCACACGCAATAACTGTGAAGACGGAGTCACCTCCGCCATCCCCAACGGGATCACCGCCAGGGATACCCCATGCAGCAGAGAGGCAGAGAAGGATGACACCTCCGGTGACACCCATTACAGCCATAGGGCCAGAACTTTTAAATGCCTTGGGGGATCTGCTCACAAAGTGTCAGCAAACAAACACGGTACACATAGAGGCCAGCTACAGGAAGCTGAGAACATTTTCAGGGAGGCTGCCCGTCCCTGTAGGGGAGGAAGACTTCGATACCTGGATCGAACAGGCCTTGTCAGCAGTAGAGGCATGGGATGTGCCTGAAGCGCAGAAGAAGCAGCGCGTGATGGAAAGTCTGAAAGGCGCAGCTGCGGAAGCTGTAAAAAGTCTCTGGTTTGGAAATGCTGCCTGCATGGCTTATGGCTGCTTAGCCATGCTGCAAGAGGAGTTCGGTCAGCTGGAGAAAGTGACAGAACTGGTGTATCAGTTCGAACACACCTTTCAGCAGCCAGGAGAAAAGCTGTCGGAGTATGTCAGAAAACTGAACAAGATGCTTTGTCAAATAGTGCTAAAAAAAAAAGGGATGGTACCCCAAGCCATAGATGCAGCAAGAATGAAACAGATCTTAAAGGGAGCGCTACGCTCGGATCCAGTCTGGCTTCACCTGAAAACCTCGGGAGGAGGCATGTCACTGAATTACCCTGATCTGGTAAAGATCATTAGAGATGAAGAGGCCCTGCAGAAGGATCAGCAAGCGATCAAGGCACATCTTCTACACCGGTAATGGTCAGATCAGCCATGACCCCGGAAAGAGACTCAGAAGTAGATACCCTGAAGTCACAGATGTCTCAGGTGTTGGAGATGCTGACCTCTTTGATGGCAAAGGATCCAAGGATCGTAGAGAATGGGGGACCAAAGAAAGTGTTGTTCCCAGATACCTCAGCACCCACTTCCCTACAAGATTGGGGGGATGTGGTCTGTTTTAACTGCGGAGGAGTTGGCCATATTGCAAAAGTATGTTCCAGTCCCAAGAAAAAGAAGATAAATAATCGCAAGCCGGCAGAAAACTCCAGAGGGCCCCGGTGAAGGAGTCAACCGGGTGCCCATCATCTCCAGTGAGCTCCATTAGACCCAAACTGAATGAGAAGCCCAGAAGAAAAGGGGGCAAACCCCCTCAGGAGAAGAACAGTGTTCCTCAGCGAGAATACACACCTAAAAAGAGAAATAATGTCCCTCAGCGGGAATATACACCTAAAAAGAGGAGGGAGATCAATGCATACCGAGCCCAAGAGGGACTAAAGCCAACAGACAAACAGAAGAAGGAAAGTTCCAAAGGAAAATGTAGGGATCAACAGAAAGAGACCCCTTTGAAGCCTTATCCAGAGGAACTGGTGGGCCCCTCCCCCGTAGTACCTATTCAAATGGAGGGAGTCTACACGAGAGCCATCTTAGATACTGGGGCACAGGTGACCTTGTTATACCGGGACTTCTATGATAAGCACCTGAGTCACCTACCCATCCAGAGAATTGAAGACTTGGAAATATGGGGAATCGGAACACAGAGTTTCCCCTACGATAGTTACTTGCCCATTAAACTGACCTTCGATCCCTCAGTAGCCGGGAAGGCTGAAGTGTTCGATACCCAGGCAGTGGTGTGCCCCCGACCGCCTGGAGCCAACAAGAACTCCTTAATAATAGGGACAAACACGGACCTGGTCCGGAGGCTATTGGCCCCTCTAGCAGGAGGAAAGAATGCCAGTGTCACCAGAATCCACCCAATGTTAAAGACAGCCTATCAGCGACTAGTCTTAGAACAGAAGGCCCCAGAAGAGGGGGTGGGTAAAGTCTGGAGACTGGCGAAGAAAGAAATGGTATTGCAGCCCAGTGAGGAAACCTGTCTCAGAGCCACTGTGAAGCTTACTTGGGAGCAACCTGGCCCCTTTGTCATGTTAGAACCAGACCCACGGGAAGAATACTCAGGCTTAGAAGTAGTGATGAGCCGAACACCCCCGGGTTCGGTTCGCACCAGAACCCGCGAACGAACCGAAAGTTCGTACGAACATTAGAACCCTATTAAATACAATGGATGCGAACGTTCGAATTCTAAAGTGCTAATTATAACGACTATTATGCATGTTATTGTCCTAAAAAGGGTTTGGGAACCCGGGTTCTGCACCAGGGGACATGTATCAATGCAAAAAGAAGTTTTAAAAACGGTCATTTTTCGGGAGCAGTCATTTTAATGATGCATAAAGTGAAAAAAAAAAAGTCAAATATTCCTTTAAATATCGTACCTGGGGGGTGTCTAAAGTATGCCTGTGAAGTGCCACGTGTTTCCCGTGTTTAGAACTGTCCCTGCACAAAATGACACTTCTAAAGGAAAAAAAAGCCATTTAAAACTGCTTGCGGCTTTAATGTAATGTCTGGTCCCGGTAATATGGATGAAAATCTTTAAGAAAAATGGCATAGCTACCCCATGACCCCCCCCCTACCCCAGCCCATTACCAGCCCCTTTGGGTCTTGTATGGATATTAAGGGGAACCCTGCACATAAAATAAAAAAGGCCCTATATACTCTGAACAGCCGTATACAGGCGGTGCATACAAGACAGGGACTGTAGGTTTGTTATTATGTAGAATATGTTTGTAATTTTGAACAGGTACATTGTTTAAGTGTAGCTCCAGCCCAAAAATCTATTTTTAAACTTTTTGGAAAACATAGGTAAGGGTTATTACCCCTGTAACATTTGTTTTGCTGTCTGTGCCCCTGTTCAGAACATTTCACCTCACTTTCCGTCCCAATGACAACTGTTTTTGAAATGTGGTGTTTTTCTTGAAACAAGGATTGGTGATAAAGCATCAGTACAGAGGAGACACCTTTCTCCCATATTAATTCTTACAGGAGAGAATTTTCCTTCCTAGGGGTAGATTTCCTCTCACTTCCTGTTGTCTTCTTGCGTTTGCAAGTAGGAGTCGTTTGTAAGTTGGATGTTTGAAAGTAGGGACCTGCCGTATATACTCTGCAGAAATAGGCCCTTTAGTTGTTGGTGTTGGCACAACACTGTAAGCACTCACAGTTACTCTTGGTTGGTGCTGGAACGCCCTGCTGTCAACTATTATATCAGGAATTGTAATTACATATAATTGTTGAACAGTGGTAGTAAAAATTGGGCCTTTGATGGTGGTGCTGGTGCCACAACACTGTAAGCCCTGACAGTTACTCTTGGTGGGTGCAGCAATGGGCCCTGCTGTGAATTATTAGATCAAGAATTGTAATTGCATGCCCCTGTTGAACAGGGGCTGAAAAATTGGGCCTTTCGTGGTGGTGGTGGTGGTGGTGGTGTTGCCACAACACTGTAAGCCCTCAGAGTTACTCTTGGTGGGTGCAGGAATGGGCCCTGCTGTGAATTATTAGATCAAGAATTGTAATTACATGCCCCTTTTGAACAGGGGCTGAAAAATTGGGCCTTTCGTGGTGGTGGTGGTGTTGCCACAACACTGTAAGCCCTCAGAGTTACTCTTGGTGGGTGCAGCAATGGGCCCTGCTGTGAATTATTAGATCAAGAATTGTAATTACATGCCCCTGTTGAACAGGGGCTGAAAAATTGGGCCTTAGGCACTGGTGGCACAACACTGCAACCCCTCACAGATACTGTACTTGGAGCACAGCAATGAGCCCTGTTGCAAAGTATTGCTTCAAAAATTGTAATTACACGCCCCTGTTAAACAGGGGCTGAAAAATTAGGCCTTAGGCACTGGTGGCACAACACTGCAACCCCTCACAGATACTGTACTTGGAGCACAGCAATGAGCCCTGTTGCAAAGTATTGCTTCAAAAATTGTAATTACACGCCCCTGTTAAACAGGGGCTGAAAAATTGGGCGTTAGGCACTGGTGGCGGCACCCATAAACAAAAATGATCTTCCAAGCTATCATTATCAATCGTATCATTGAGGACTCGGAGGAGGAGGATAGCCAGTCAACATAACAGCACAGGCACTCAGCATCAGCATCAGTCTTGAAGGGATGTGACATGTTAAAATCAATTAGTCTGATATATCAGCATCAGGTGTGTGGTAGCTGGTGGTGATCCAAGACTGGTTCATCTTGATGAAAGTCAGTCGATCAACCGAGTCGGTGGACAGGCGCACCCTGTGATCCGTGACAAATCCTCCAGCAGCACTGAATGTGCGTTCCGAAAGAACGCTGGATGCAGGACAGGCCAGTAGCTCAATTGCATACTGTGCAAGCTCTGGCCAGTGATCCATCCTCAAGACCCAGTAAGCCAGAGGATTTTCGGTGGGGAAGGTGTCCAAGTCTGACCTTGCCCCTAGATATTCCTGCACCATGTTTATCAGACGCTGGCGATGGTTGCTGGAACCGATCATACTTTGGGGCTGCGGACTAAAGAATTGTCTGAACGCATCGGTCAGACGGCCACCTTCCCCACCGCTCCTTCTTTGACTGGCCGAAGCCTCAGCAACTCGTTGTCCAGGACCAGGAGTTTGTAACCTCCCAGTCTCTGGGAACGCGTTGCACAGACCTTTCTGCAAGGCCTCCCGGAGTTGTCTCATCCTCTGCTCCCTCTGCGACGGTAACATAAGGTCCGCAACCTTACCCTTGTACCGTGGATCAAGGAGAGTGGCCAGCCAGTAATGGTCCCTCTCCTTGATCCGAAGAATACGAGGATCCTTCCGCAGACTTTGCAGGATCAGGGAGGCCATGCAGCGTAGGTTAGCTGAGGCATTCGGTCCGGAGTCCTCTGGGTCACTAAGGACGACATGATCCGCAGCCACCTCCTCCCAGCCACGTACAAGTCCACTGGTTTCTTGGGACTGTAAATCATCCCTAAAAGACTGCTGCTGATGATGCTGAGTGCCAGCCTCCACCTCCATGCTGACACAATCCTCCTCCTCCTCCTCCTCTTCCTGTGCGATGGGTGGGACAGAAGGAACACTGTCTGTGTAAAGGGGGCCTTGAGAGGCAAGGAAGTCCTCCTCTTCCTGCCTCTGTTCTGCCTCAAGTGCCCTGTCCATTATTCCACGCAGCGTGTGCTCCAACAGGTGGACAAGAGGTACAGTGTCACTGATGCATGCACTGTCACTGCTCACCATCCTCGTGGCCTCCTCAAATGGTGCCAGGACAGTGCATGCATCCCTGATCATACCCCACTGGCGTGGAGAAAAAAAACCAAGCTCCCCTGACCCTGTCCTGGTGCCATAGTCGCACAGGTACTCATTGATGGCCCTCTGCTGCGTGTGCAGCCGCTGCAGCATGGCCAACGTTGAGTTCCACCTGGTGGGCATGTCACATATAAGGCGGTTCTTGGGCAGGTTCAACTCCTTTTGCAGCTCAGCCAGGCGAGCACTGGCATTATAAGATCTGCGGAAATGCACACAGACTTTCCTGGCCTGCCTCAGGACATCCTGTAAGCCCGGGTACCTGCCCAAGAACCGCTGCACCACCAGGTTAAGGACGTGAGCCACACAGGGCACATGGGTCAGTTGTCCCTGTCGGAGGGCGGAGAGGAGGTTGGTGCCATTGTCGCAAACCACCATTCCTGGCTTAAGCTGGCGTGGCGTCAACCACCTCTCGGCCTGGCCCTGCAGAGCAGACAGGACTTCTGCCCCAGTGTGGCTTCTGTCCCCCAAACACACCAGCGCAAGCACGGCATGGCATCTTTTTGCCTGCGTACTTGCGTAGCCCCTTGAACGGCTACGGAGCACCGCTGGTTCAGAGGACAAAGCACAGGAAGAGGCCATGGAGGAAGAAGAAGAGGAGGGGGTGGAGGAGAGAGGTGTGTCACAACCAGTAGTAGCATTTTGGAGGCGTGGCGGTGGAACAACCTCCAACACTACTGCACCTTGTCCTGCATCCTTCCCAGCTGCCAAAAGAGTGACCCAATGGGCTGTGAAAGAAAGGTAACGTCCCTGTCCATGCCTGCTGGACCATGAGTCAGCGGTAATATGCACCTTACCGCTGACCGCCCTGTCCAGCGAGGCCAAGACATTGCCTTCCACATGCCGGTAGAGAGCCGGAATAGCCTTCCGTGAGAAAAAGTGGCGTTTGGGAACCTGCCACGGAGGAACCGCACATTGCACAAACTCACGGAAGGGGGCCGAGTCTACCAACTGAAAAGGCAGCAGTTGAAGCGCTAGCAATTTAGCCAAGCTAGCATTCAACCGCTGGGCATGTGGATGGCTGGGAGTGAACTTCTTTCGACGGTCCAGCAGCTGGGGCAGGGAAATTTGCCTGCTAGAATCGGACGTCGGTGTACTGCTAGCAGAGTGGCCGCAAGTACTTGGCTGTGACACACCTAATTCTACACCTTCATTCCTCTCAGTGCATGTTTCAGAGAGGACTGAAGTTATAGTGGGGTTGGAGATCCCAGCTGATGCGGTGCAAGGAGAGGTCCGCTTTGTTCTTTGGTGTGGGTCTTTGAGGTAGGCTTGCCAACGAGCTGCATGGCAGGTCAACATATGTCTGGTCAGGCATGTGGTACCCAAGCGGCTGATGTTTTGGCCACGCGATATACGCTTGAGACATATGTTGCAAACAGCAGCTGTGCGATCTGATGCACTAGCCTCAAAAAAGGCCCACACCAAAGAACTTTTTGAATGACGGGCAGAGGCAGCGCCCTGCACAGGCGGAGCTCTGCGGTGTGATTCCGTCGGTGTACTGCCCTTACGCTGGCCACCAAAGGGCATCCTGCCTCGTTGGAGATGTGCCTCCTCCTCATCCTCCTCCTCCTCCTCTCTCCTATTAGGCACCCACATGGAGTCAGTGACCTCATCATCCCCTCCCTCCTCATCACTGGAGCCAATCTGGCAGTATGCTGCAGCTGCTGGAACATGACTGCCAGATTGGTGTCCTTCTTGAGCATCCCCTCTGTCTGCTCTCACGCTACTGCCTTCCTCTAGCTGGGTTTCATCATCAGACCCTTCGAAACGCTGGGCATCCTCCTGGAGCATGTACCCAACACTGTGCTCAAACAGTTCGGGGGACTCCTCAGGAGGAGGACATGGTGGGTCTAGGGAAGGAGTGACTCATGATGAGTCTGACATTGATACCAGGGAAGAGGACGCTTTGGCAGCTGCTTTGCCAGTACCCTGAGCCTGGGTGAGAGAGGATGAGGAGGAGGAGGAGGGCTTGGTCATCCACTCTACCAAGTCTTCGGCATGATGTGGCTCAACATGTCCAGCTGCCGAAAAGAAGGACAAGCGTGTCCCATGGCCATGTGCTGATGACAATGCACCGCGTCCACGACCAGCACTGTTGCCCCCAGACACAGAGCCTGCTTGCCCTCTTTTATTGCCTCCTGACTGTCTGCCTCTCCTTGTTTGCCTTCCAGACATTCTAATGGATGGCCTGCAGGGAGATGGGAAAAAAGCAATAAGGGCTACCTTCAGGTGTCCTTCTCTGTCCCTTTACTTAAGGATTTCTAAATATGGTTGAGGATGATTGCTTTCGCACAGAATAGCACAATGACAATTTCCCTGACTGTCCAAAAAACAAGGATTTCAAAGATGGTTGATGAGGAATGCTTTAGCACAGTATAGCACAATGAGAATTTCCCTCACTGTCCTTCCCTGTCCCTACAAACAAGGTTTAGCACAGTAAAACACACTGACACTCTCCCTACCTATAGTTTTCTGTCCCTATAAAAATTTTTTTTTTAAAGATGGTTGATGATGAATGCTTTAGCACAGTATAGCACAATGAGAATTTCCCTCACTGTCCTTCCCTGTCCCTACAAACAAGGTTTAGCACAGTAAAACACACTGACACTCTCCCTACCTATAGTTTTCTGTCCCTATAAAAAATTTTTTTTAAAGATGGTTGATGATGAATGCTTTAGCACAGTATAGCACAATGAGAATTTCCCTCACTGTCCTTCCCTGTCCCTACAAACAAGGTTTAGCACAGTAAAACACACTGACACTCTCCCTACCTATAGTTTTCTGTCCCTATAAATTTTTTTTTTTAAAGATGGTTGATGATGAATGCTTTAGCACAGTATAGCACAATGAGAATTTCCCTCACTGTCCTTCCCTGTCCCTACAAACAAGGTTTAGCACAGTAAAACACACTGACACTCTCCCTACCTATAGTTTTCTGTCCCTATAAAAAATGTTTTTTTAAAGATGGTTGATGATGAATGCTTTAGCACAGTATAGCACAATGAGAATTTCCCTCACTGTCCTTCCCTGTCCCTACAAACAATGTTTAGCACAGTAAAACACACTGACACTCTCCCTACCTATAGTTTTCTGTCCCTATAAAATTTTTTTTTTTAAAGATGGTTGATGATGAATGCTTTAGCACAGTATAGCACAATGAGAATTTCCCTCACTGTCCTTCCCTGTCCCTACAAACAAGGTTTAGCACAGTAAAACACACTGACACTCTCCCTACCTATAGTTTTCTGTCCCTATAAATTTTTTTTTTTAAAGATGGTTGATGATGAATGCTTTAGCACAGTATAGCACAATGAGAATTTCCCTCACTGTCCTTCCCTGTCCCTACAAACAAGGTTTAGCACAGTAAAACAGACTGACACTCTCCCTACCTATCCTTCTCTTTCCCTAAACTAAAGGAATCCAGGTTAAGCAAGAAAAAAAAATGTCACTGTCCCTGCCTATGCTTCTCTTTCCCTGCTCCGGAACACACTACACTAGGCCGCCGTGCTGGCGGCCTTTTATAGTGTGGGGCGTGTACTAAACACCCTCAGCAATAATTGGCCACAGGCATCCTGCCTGTGGCCAATCATTGCTCTCCTCGCTGCCGGCGCTGTGATTGGCCAAGCATGCGGGGTCACAGTGCATGCTTGGCCAATCACAGCGCCTGGATGACACTGCGATGGCGTAGTGCATTGTGGGCCGCGAATTAGGCGCGAACGGCCCAAATCGTTCGTTGTTCGGCGAACGATCGAACAGCCGATGTTCGAGTCGAACGTATGTTCGACTCGAACATCGAGCTCATCCCTACTTAGAAGTAATCCCAGAAATGGTTCCGGTGAGAGCTTTGAAGAAGGCACACTGTAAGGTGCCGGTGAGCGTCAGGAATACCACGGATGTCCCCATGGAGATCCCCACCAGGATGTTACTGGGCCAGGTGAGCCCTGCTGCCCCAATTGTCTTATCAGATGTGGAGAAGACAGAGGGAGACAGGACTGTTTGGGAGAAGCTCTGCATGGAGAACCCGAACTTGCCAAGGGCCTGGAAAGAGAGGGCAAAGGCCCAGTTGACCAGGTGGAGGAAGATTTTTTCTAAGGATGAGTTCGATGTAGGGTGTGCGAAGAGTGCCAGCCATCGAATCCGCCTCCAGGAAGACAAGCCTTTCAGGGAAAGGGTCCGGAGATATCCTCTAGCCGACCTTGAGGACCTGAGAGAACAGCTCGCCGAGCTCAAGCAAACCGGTGTCATCCGGGAATCTAGGAGCCCCTACGCCTCCCCAATAGTGGTGGTCCGGAAGAAGAATGGGTCGTTGAGGTTGTGTTTAGACTACAGGACTCATAACAAAAGGACGATACCCGACCAGTATACCACCCCGAGGATAGAGGATGCCCTACAGAGTTTGTCTGGAGCCAGGTGGTTCAGTGTCATGGACCTAAAGAGTGGATACTATCAGATCCCTATGCATCCAGAAGACAGGTGTGACCAATTGGAAGACCCTTTGGGAAAATTGGTCCTAGAGGCCATGGAAAATCAGGATCCAGATAGGCTCTTACATCACCCTTCAAAGGAAGCTCGTCTGCTGCGGAAGGAGTGGGACAGGTTGCAGGTGCATCAAGGGGTGGTCTACTGAAGGGGCCCCTCTGATGACCTGGAAGACAAATGGCAGTTGTTCCTACCCGAGAAACATGAGAGACTGTCTTGGTTGCCTTACACGACCATCATGGTCATTTAGGAGCTGAAAGGACCTTCCAACTTGTCAGAAGCCGGTTCTATTGGCCCTGCATGAGGGCCGAAGTGGAGGAATACTACCATTCATGCGCACACTGCATCCAGCGGAAAACCCTACCTCATCAAGCTGCCCCAATGGGCCACCTGCAAAGTCAAGGCCCAATGGATTTGGTGTGCATTGATTTCCTCTGCCTCAAACCCAACTTGAGTGGACTAGGAAATGTTCTGGTGGTAACCGACCATTTCACCCGGTATGCCCAGGCCTTCCCAACCAAAGACCAGAAGGCTTCCACAGTGGCCAAGGTACTCATGGAGAAATACTTTGTGCACTATGGGCTACCACAGCGACTCCACTCGGATCAAGGGAGGGACTTTGAAAGTCGGCTGATCCGGAAGCTCTTGGACTCCTTAGGGATCAAGAAGACCCGAACCACTCCCTACCATCCACAAGGGGATGCCCAGCCGGAGAGGTTCAACCGAACCCTACTCAACATGCTGGGAACTCTAGAAAGTGAAAAGAAGCAGCACTGGAGTAGGCACATAGCAGCAATTGTGCATGCTTACAACAGTACAACAAGTGATGCTACAGGGTACTCTCCCTACCGCCTCATGTTCGGGAGAGAAGCAAGACTACCCGTAGACCTGGCCTTTGGCACCTCCATAGACCATTCCTCTGCCACTTCTCACAGAGGCTATGTGGACCGATTGAGGCACAGTTTACAGTTGGCCTACGAGCAGGCCCAAGCAGCTTCCGATCAACGGGGAGCCTGCAACAAGAAAAACTTCGACCTGAAGGTCCGGATTCAGGAGCTGCAACCTGGGGACAGAGTGTTGTTACGAAACTTGGGAGTCCCTGGGAAGCACAAGCTTGCAGATAGATGGAGGCCTGAGCCATATGTTATTTTCAAGAAGTTGCCCGACCTACCAGTCTATCAGCTGAAGCCAGAGGGAAAGGTAGGGCCTTTGAAGACTCAGCACCGGAACCATATACTTCCACTTGCTGAAGCAGTTCGGATACCCCCTGTGAAGGATTCCTCTGAGCCAATGTCCATCCTGGATACCCCTAGGCCAAATTCCCGGTCTCAGGCATCTCGGTCCGAAGAAACAGGTGTCTCTGAACCTAGTGATGATGAAAGGGAAGAGCTAGAATGGCTATGGCCCTCCCAGGCCCCAGTGACTTCTGCTATAGATCTCCCACCTTTGGGAGACACCATAGACAGTACACTGAATGCAGAAGCTACTGAATTCGTTCCATCCAGCCCTCTATCAGACTCATGGGAAGATGCTCTCGACTCACTCCCAGAGGAGGATCCAGGATGTTCTGTGTATTCTCCTGCTCCTGAGTTAAATGTTTTGGAAACAGTGGAAGCTGCCATGTCTGTTCCAGAAGAGGAACTCAGTGTCCCAACCAGAAATCCCAAGAGAGCGGAGGGCGAAGAAGGCCATAAGGCCTCCCCGAAGGTTGACTTACCCACAAATAGGGAAGAGCTCGGAGGACACTGTGGCAACTGCCAGAAGGAGTGCAGAAAGCCCTGATCCTTCCACTGTTCATTTGGTGGAGGGCAACCCCAACTCACCCCCTGGCACAGTTAGGCAGGCCACTTATGAGAGTGTGACCTGTGGGCAGGGAAGTTCACCCTCTCATTTTTGGTGGGAACTTCCCCTGCCGACATCATACGCAGCTTTGTCCAATGTCGTGCGTAGTGTATGTTGACAATTATCTTTGGGGACCAAAGAGTTTAAGTGGGGGGAGTGTGTAGCGGGGTCTCCGTTGAGGCCCCATGGACTACGTTACCCAGAATCCCGTTTGGCACCCAGGGTGCATTGGGCGGCCGCAAGGACTCATGGGTGGGGTATAAAAGGGGAGGGCGAGGCTAGGCCCGGTCTCTTTGGACACTGCGTGGTTGGAGAGAGGACTTCCTGTGCGGACCTGCTACGAGTGCAAGGCCCGAGGCCTGTGCCTTGCGAAGTTCCAGAGAGCCTTCCACCCTGCTGCGGAGCCTGTGCGGCTGCAGCCATCTACCTGCTCTGAAATTGTCAGTTGGACGAGAGATCCGGCGGTGACAGATCCTGCTTGTGTGGACGCAGCGGTGGGAGTCCCGGACTGGGATCGAGTCCGGAGGGGTGAGAGAGCACCTGCTCACAACCATAACTGAGTTCTTTATTAGGCCTATTGACTGCCTTGGCCCATCGTGTTATACTTGTTCCTTTTCTGTCAGGAGACTAGTAGCAGAACCGAGTTACCTTAGTCTCCTGGGAGTTGCTTCCATTGCCTTAGACCCCTTATTGGATTACAAATTGTTGTTCCTGTCTGTGCACCACCGATCGTCTTGCATGCGAAGATTCCTCCTTTAAAGACTGAGCTTTAACTGGGTCAGGCCTGACCAGGGGGGTTTATAGTATTGCTTGGCGCCATATTGCTAACGGGGAGTATAGCTATATGTTAGTGTGTGATAGAACTTTATGCACTATAGTTAACTAGTGTCAGTATTATTGCAGGGCTCTGCATGCATGTGTTATATGTGATATTGATCGTTACCCCTCTTATTCACAAGTAAACCTTTTACAGTTAATCAATCTGGTATTGGAGTCTATTACTATATCTTGCCACTGTTTAAATGTATGGGGAATTGTACATGAATTGGTATAGAGCTATACAAATATACCACCCCTAGACTAACTGTGCCACAGAAGGGTTGAGTAGATTGCCCGTGGTTGGCTGTGTTGTGTACAGGGCCCAAAACAAAACCAGCGGCTCTCTTAGTTTGGGGGTATCGCTACATATATATATTTTGTTTATATATATTTTGGTTAATAAAATGGCCGCTTTGACCAATTTTTTCCATCTAAGTGTAGGTTGGGACATCTTCCCATGAGTCTGATAGAGGGCTGGATGGAACGAATTCAGTAGCTTCTGCATTCAGTGTACTGTCTATGGTGTCTCCCAAAGGTGGGAGATCTATAGCAGAAGTCACTGGAGCATTGATGAGGCCATAGCCATTCTAGCTCTTCCCTTTCATCCTCACTAGGTTCAGAGACACCTGTTTCTTCAGACCGAGATGCCTGAGACCAGGTATTTGGCCTAGGGGTATCCAGGATGGACGTTGGCTCAGAGGAATCCTTCACAGGGGGTATCCGAACTGCTTCGGCAAGTGGAAGTATATGGTTCCGGTGCCAGGTCTTCAAAGGCCCCACCTTTCCCTCTGGCTTCAGCTGATAGACTGGTAGGTCGGGCAACTTCTTGCAAATAACATATGGCTCAGGCCTCCATCTGCAAACTTGTGCTTCCCAGGAACTCCCAAGTATCGTAACAACACTCTGTCCCCAGGTTGCAGCTCCTGAATCCGGATCTTCAGGTTGAAGTTTTTCTTGTTGCGGGCTCCCCGTTGATCGGAAGCTGCTTGGGCCTGCTCGTAGGCCAACTGTAAACTGTGCCTCAACCGGTCCACATAGCCTTTGTGAGAAGTGGCAGAGGAATGGTCTATGGAGGTGCCAAAGGCCAGGTCTACGGGTAGTCTTGCTTCTCTCCCGAACATGAGGCGGTAGGGAGAGTACCCTGTAGCATCACTTGTTGTACTGTTGTAAGCATGCACAATTGCTGCTATGTGCCTACTCCAGTGCTGCTTCTTTTCACTTTCTAGAGTTCCCAGCATGTTGAGTAGGGTTCGGTTGAACCTCTCCGGCTGGGCATCCCCTTGTGGATGGTAGGGAGTGGTTCGGGTCTTCTTGATCCCTAAGGAGTCCAAGAGCTTCCGGATCAGCCGACTTTCAAAGTCCCTCCCTTGATCCGAGTGGAGTCGCTGTGGTAGCCCATAGTGCACAAAGTATTTCCCCATGAGTACTTTGGCCACTGTGGAAGCCTTCTGGTCTTTGGTTGGGAAGGCCTGGGCATACCGGGTGAAATGGTCGGTTACCACCAGAACATTTCCTAGTCCACTCAAGTCGGGTTCGAGGCAGAGGAAATCAATGCACACCAAATCCATTGTGCCTTGACTTTGCAGGTAGCCCATTGGGGCAGATTGATGAGGTAGGGTTTTCCGCTGAATTCAGCGTGCGCATGAATGGCAGTATTCCTCCACTTCGTCCCTCATGCAGGGCCAATAGAACCGGCTTCTGACAAGTTGGAAGGTCCTTTCAGCTCCTAAATGACCATGATGGTCGTGTAAGGCGACCAAGACAGTCTCTCTGTATTTCTCGGGTAGGAACAACTGCCATTTGTCTTCCAGGTCATCAGAGGGGCCCCTTCGGTAGACCACCCCTTGATGCACCTGCAACCTGTCCCACTCCTTCCGCAGCAGACGAGCTTCCTTTGAAGGGTGATGTAAGAGCCTATCTGGATCCTGATTTTCCATGGCCTCTAGGACCAATTTCCCCAAAGGGTCTTCCAATTGGTCACACCTCAATTCTTTCTTCGACAGCTTGGGAAAATCATCTTCCTCTATCTGAGTTACTCCACAGTATTGCTTGGGGACCCCCACTACTGTGACCCCTATCTCTTCCACTCTGGACCCCCCACTGGCTTGGAGTTCAGCCCCTTGACAGAGGGCCCGCACCCCATCCGGTGCCACCTGGGTCCAGTCTTCTTTGCGGCCAGTGGGAGCATGAGACCTTCTGGACAGGGCATCCGCATCTCGATTTCCAGCCCCAGGTCTGTACTTCAGGCTGAAGTTGAATCCAGACAGTGCAGCCAGCCATCGATGGCCTGTGGCATCCAGTTTTGCTGTGGTGAAAAGAAAAGTAAGGGGATTGTTGTCAGTTTTCACAGTGAATTCTGCCCCATACAGATAGTCTTTAATTTTATCAACTAAAGCCCACTTAAGAGCCAGGAACTCCAACTTTTGAGTGGGGTAGTTTTTTTCAGAGGGGGTCAAACTTCTGCTCACATATGCGATGGGTCGCAGTTGCCCTTCATGCTCCTGGTAGAGCACTCCTCTCAGACCGTCATGACTGGTATCCACATGGAGTTCATAGGGTTTCTTTGGGTCTGCATAGGCCAAGACAGGGGCAGTGGTTAAGCTCTTCTTCAGCATGTGGAAGGCCTCTTCACATTTCCCATGCCACTGGTCTTTGACTGACTCTCCCGGCTTCCTGGGACCCGAGTCATCCTCTTCCCCTTCTATCTTTAAGAGTTCATTCAGGGGTCTGGCAATCCGTGCAAACCCCTCTACGAATCTCCTATAATAGGAGCAGAACCCCAAAAAGGACCTGAGTTCTGTCACAGTGGTGGGCCGGGGCCAGGAGGTGACTGCCTCCAGCTTCCCGGGGTCTGTGGCTACCCCTTCCTCAGACACTATGTGCCCTAGATAGTTGACTGACGACTTGTAGAACTGGCATTTCTCTGGTGAAAGCTTGAGTCCCTCTTCGCTGAGCCTTCTCAGCACCTTTTCCAGTCTTTCCTCATGCTCTTCTAGAATCTTCCTAAAGATAATGATGTCATCCAAGTACACGAGAACTTCGATGAGGTTCATGTCTCCTACGGTTTTCTCCAAGAGGCGTTGAAAGGTGGCAGGGGCTCCAGACAGACCTTGGGGCATCCAGTCAAATTCAAAGAATCCCACAGGGGTTATAAAAGCTGTCTTCTCCTTGTCCTCCGGATGCATAGGGATCTGATAGTATCCACTCTTTAGGTCCATGACACTGAACCACCTGGCTCCAGACAAACTCTGTAGGGCATCCTCTATCCTCGGGGTGGTATACTGGTCGGGTATCGTCCTCTTGTTGAGAGTCCTGTAGTCTATACACAACCTCAATGACCCATTCTTCTTCCGGACCACCACTATTGGGGAGGCATAGGGGCTCCTAGATTCCCGGATAACACCGGTTCACTTGAGCTCAGCGAGCTGTTCTCTCAGGTCTTCAAGGTCGGCTAGAGGAACTCGCCGGACCCTCTCCCTGAAAGGTTTGTCTTCCTGGAGGTGGATTCGATGGGTGGCACTCTTTGCACACCCTACATCGAACTCATCCTTAGACAAAATCTTCCTCCACCTGGTCAACTGTGCCTTTGCCCTCTCTTTCCAAGTCCCTGGCATGTTCGTGTTCTCTATGCAGAGCTTTTCCCAAACAGTCCTGTCTCCCTCTGTCTTCTCCACATCTGATAAGACAATTGGGGCAGGAGGGCTGACCTGGTCCAGTAACATCCTGGCGGGGATCTCCATGGGGACATCCGTGGTATTCCTGACGCTCACCGGCACCTTACAGTGTGCCTTCTTCAAACCTCTCACCGTAACCATTTCTGGGATTACTTCTAAGCCTGAGTATTCTTCCCGGGGGTCTGGTTCCAACATGACAAAGGGGCCAGGTTGCTCCCAAGTAAGCTTCACAGTGGCTCTGAGACAGGTTACCTCACCGGGCTGCAATACCATTCCTTTCTTCGCCAGTCTCCAGACTTTACCCACCCCCTCTTCTGGGGCCTTCTGTTCTAAGACTAGTCGCTGATAGGCTGTCTTTAACAATTGGTGGATTTTGGTGACTGTGGGATTCTTCCCTCCTGCTAGAGGGGCCAATAGCCTCCGGATCAGGTCCGTGTTTGTCCCTATTATTGAGTTCTTGTTGGCTCCAGGCGGTCGGGGCACACCACTGCCTGGGTATCGAACACTTCAGCCTTCCCGGCTACTGAGAGATCAAAGGTCAGTTTAATGGGCAAGTAACCATCGTAGGGGAAACTCTGTGTTCCGATTCCCCATATTTCCAAGTCTTCAATTCTCTGGATGGGTAGGTGACTCAGGTGCTTATCATAGAAGTCCCGGTATAACAAGGTCACCTGCGCCCCAGTATCTAAGATGGCTCTCGTGTAGACTCCCTCCACTTGAATAGGTACTACGGGGGAGGGGCCCACCAGTTCCTCTGGATAAGGCTTCAAACGGGTTTCTTTCTGTCGATCCCTACATTTTCCTTTGGAACTTTCCTTCTTGTGTTTGGCTGTTGGCTTTAGTCCCTCTTGGGCTCGGTATGCATTGATCTCCCTCCTCTTTTTAGGTGTATATTCCCGCTGAGGGACATTATTTCTCTTTTTAGGTGTGTATTCTCGCTGAGGAACACTGTTCTTCTTCTGATGGGGTTTGTCCCCTTTTCTTCTGGGCTTCTCATTCAGTTTGGGTCTAATGGAGCTCACTGGAGATGATGGGCACCCGGTTGACTCCTTCACCGGGGCCCTCTGGAGTTTTCTGCCGGCTTGCGATTATTTATCTTCTTTTTCTTGGGACTGGAACATACTTTTGCAATATGGCCAACTCCTCCGCAGTTAAAACAGACCACATCCCCCCAATCTTGTAGGGAAGTGGGTGCTGAGGTATCTGGGAACAACACTTTCTTTGGTCCCCCATTCTCTACGATCCTTGGATCCTTTGCCATCAAAGAGGTCAGCATCTCCAACACCTGAGACATCTGGGACTTCAGGGTATCTACTTCTGAGTCTCTTTCTTTCTCGTACATCATGGGACACAGAGCGACATAGTCATTACTAATGGGTTATATAGATACCTTCAGGTGCTGGCACTGGCAACTTCCAAAACCGGAAGTACCCTCCCCTATATAAGCCCCTCCCATCCGGGAGCACCTCAGTTTTTTGCCAGTGTCTAAGGTGTTGGCCAAGAAGAAACATGTGTTTTTCACTGAGCTTGCGTACAGGTTCTTTTGGGCCTCAGTAAGCTATTCCGGATCCGACCAAAAAAGCTTTATAGCTAAACGGTCGGTACCCGGGCCTTGCAGAGAAGAGCAAGGTTTTGCCTGTAATGCTTCTCTTAGGAGAGCTGGACCCTGGGATCCAGAGCTCTGGTCATACCCACGACCAAGATGTTTTCTGTGCAGGGTGCTATACAGGTCCAGGGGAGTGGAATCCTTGGGAACCCGGTCCCTGAAGGTTTGATTACAATGCCTGCCGTGATAGGTGAAGTTTGGGCTTCTGTGGACCAAACAGAGTCCTGCGGCGAGGAAAAGGTAAGTGGGGGCCCTCGGGAACTTGGTTCTATTGAGGGACCCCCAAGCCTATTTTGTCTTTCTGCCTGTTACCTAAGGTATTCCCGCTAATATTCTGTGTATGCCTGTTACTACTGAGAAAATGTAAAAATGTTAATAGTAGGCAAGAAAAAAAAAAAATAATAAATGTAAGACCGCGGTACCTGTGTTAGACACTAGAGGCCGCTATGGTTCTTTTTCTTGTAATGTGGATTTTTTTCTTCCAGAATCAAATCCAGGCAGTTGGTATGTTCTCTCCTGGGAAGCTGTCTCCTCTGCCCTGTTGCTGCACTCATCCATCCCCGGGCCCTGCGGCAAAGGGACCCTGGCTCCCATCTAGCTCCTTATTGTTTTCAAAAAAGGCGCCGAAGGCGCACGTGCCCGCGCGCGTGCGCGTGCACGCGCCTCTATTCATAGAGGCGATCTGGAAAAAGGGGCGGAGCGGGTGGATGACGCTCAGGTGTGCGCCGCGGCGCTACTGCGCATGTGCGGGCGTCCAGCGTGTTTTAAAGCACATTATAGCTGGCTATTGAAGTGCACAGACAGAGCTAGCAACAGTATAAAGGCACACAGAGGCGGTTGATGCAGGCATCCCCTAGAAAGGCACTTTAGTAGACACCAACTGTGATATAGCAGCAATTGTGCTAGACTATTCTCAGTAAAAGTGGTGTATTACGGCTGGAATACCCCAGCTTTAGGCTTAGGAATATGCCGTCCAGAAGCTCCGGAACTGAATCTTCCAGGAAGCGAAGGAGGTCTCATCGGGCTCTGAGGATCTTGGGCATGCTTCTGCTGCACCAGTCTCCCCTGAAGTTCAGAGGTAAGTGACCGTAGAGACCCCGCAGGGGTACTTGGTACTGTGGCTGTCCTCAGTTCACCTGCTCCTGTGTATGTAACAGAGGAGGTTTTTTCCTCAGCTCAGGGAGGATTAGAGAGAGATTGTCAACATTGATCGCTGCCTCCCTGTCAGGGAAAGCACGCCCGATCTCCGTCTCCTCCTTCAGAGTGCCTGTTAGCAGAGCAACAGTCCCATACAGGGATCGACCTGCCTGAAGGGGATCAGGATGAGGTTGATTCTGTTATAGAGGAATCAACAGTGGGGGAACCTTTTCTCAGCATCTCAAGCTGAAAGATTATGGGTTCAGTCTCTGACTAACATGGTCCGATCAGCATTTAAAAATGCACCTTGCGGAACCATCAACCACTACTGTATCCTCGTTGGGGTCGCTAGAAGCCCCCAGACTGTCTGTTCTTTTCCACTTCACCCTTTACTGAAAGGGCTTATTTACCAGGATTGGGAACGTCCTGAGAAAATATTTATTCCCCCAAGAGATTTCCGGTGGTCTATCCCATGGAGGATAAGTTCATCAAAAAAATGGAAGGTCCCTACAGTGGACGCAGCCATCTCTTGTATGTATAAATCACTGACATGTCCAGTGGATAATGTCCAAATGTTCAAGAACCCAATAGATAAAAGATTGGAGTCCTTATGAAAGTCTGCTTCTTTCTACAGCAAGCTTGGTGACACAACCAGCAGTAGCAGCTATTGGGGTCTGCTAAGCAGTGAAGGATCAGTTGAAACAGGTCCTGAGGGACTTGACAGATCAGCAGGCCTTGCCCTAGCTGATCTACCTAGAGCCTTAGGCTTTGCGGTTGACGCCATAAAGGATTCAGTCCATCAGGCCTCCCGCCTTACGCTGTCTATAGTACATATGCGTAGGCTTCTATGGCTCAAAAACTGGTCTGCTGAAGCTCCCTGTAAAGAATGGCAGGTTAGCATCCCATTTCATGGTGAACGCTTATTCAGGGAAAACCTGGACAAATATATCCAGAAAATTTCCAGCGGTAAAAATACGCTCTTGCCGGTTAAAAACAGAGTTAGAGGTCCCTCTTTAAGAGGCCTGCTTCTCCAGTCCCTGGGGCATCGGCTGTGTAACAGTTCCGACGGCCTCCTCGGCAATTCCCGGGGGTAAAAAAACAGGGACAATAGCAGGGTAATGAGAAACCCTGGGTCAGGGGAGGTACAAAACCTCCCCCAAAGTTAAAATTCATTGAAGGGTTGCCCCCACTCAGTCGGGTGGGGGGAGGACTCCAGTTGTTCGCAAGAGACCTGGCGGGACACGATCAAGACAGATAGGTGCTCTCCGCAGTATGTTTGGGATACAGTTTGGAGTTAAAAGACTCTCCTCCTTCCCATTTTTGAGGTCAAACGTGCCAAGGGATCCCCGGAAGAGAGAGTCCCTCCTGTTGGCACTAGAACAACTATTGCTCCAAGGAGTAATTATGGAGGTTCCCCTGGAAGAATGAGGGTTCGGGTTTTACTCAAACCTCTTTACAGTCCCGAAGCAAACGCGGACGGGAGGCCCATATTAATTCTAAAAGGGCTACACAAATTCCTGTATATCAGGACTTTCCGATGGAGTCGATCCGATCGGTGGCCACTGCCCTACAAGGGGAGGATTGGTTAGCCGCGATCGACATCAAAGATGCTTATTTGCACATTCCCATCTTTCCAGTCCACCAAAAATTTCTACGCTTTACAGTAGAAGGGCGCCATTTTCAGTTCAGAGCCTTACCCTTCGGTTTGGCCACAGCACCACGAGTGTTTACAAAAATTCTGGCCCTTTATTGGCCAATCTAAGAACACAAGGTGTAATGATAATGGCATATCTAGATGACTTGTTGCTGATAGACCACTCAGTGAATAAACTAGACGTGGTCGTTCACAAGACAATCAAGTATCTGGAATCTCACGGTTGGATTATCAACCGAGACAAGTCAGCCCTAAAAACCAGTCAAAAGTCTGGAATACTTGGGGCTAAGGTTGGATTCAGGCCAGAGAAAAATATTCTTGCCTCGAGGAAAGGTGTTGTCTTTGAAAGATTTGATCCACTTAGTGGTTACAAAAAAGACAGCCGTCCATACGCCTGTGCATGAGGCTGCTGGGAAAAATGGTGGCATCATTCGAAGCAGTACCCTACGGTCAATTCCATTCAAGGAATTTGCAAGGGGCCATACTGTCAGCCTGGAACAAAAAAGTTCAGGCCCTAGACTTACAATGTCCTTGTCCCCTTCCGTTCGCAAGAGCCTCCGTTGGTGGTTGGTTCCCCAGAATCTGGAAAAAGGGAAATCCTTCAGTCCGATTTCTTGGAAGGTGGTCACTACAGATGCCAGCCTTATAGGCTGGGGAGCAGTACTGGAGCAATAGTCTCTCCAGGGCAGATGGTCGGATGCAGAAAAGGCCCTGCCCATCAATCTCTTAGAGATACGAGCAGCCCGGTATGCCCTAGTAGCATGGACATCCAAACTCCAAGGGTCCCCTGTCACAATTCAATCAGACAATGCCACAGCAGTGGCATATATCAATCATCAGGGGGGCACCAGGAGTCGTGCAGCCCAGAGGGAAGTAAATTACATCCTGAAATGGGCAGAAAGATATGTCCCAGCCATATCTGCGGTATTCATTCCAGGAGTGGAGAATTGGAAGGCGGACTTTTCTAAGTCGCCAGCAATTATGCCCAGAGGAAGGGTCCCTTCACCCCGAGGTTTTCTGGACAATATGTCAGCGGTGGGGAACATCGGATGTAGATCTTCTAGCATCCAGAATTCAACGCAAAGGTGGACAGGTTTGTCTCTCGGACAAGGGATCCCCTAGCTTGCGGCTCGGATGCCCTAGTGTTCCCTTGGGATCAGTTCAAGCTGATATATGCATTCACACCGCCACAATGGTTACCTCGATTACTCCGCAGAATCAGGGTAGAAAAGAAACCAGTGATTCTGGTGGCTCCAGCGTGGCCCCGAAGAGCGTGGTACGCGGAGATTATAAAATGTCAGTGGGGAGTCCTTGGACTCTCCCACGTCGTCCGGACCTGCTTTCGCAAGGACCGATATACTACCCTTCCTTACCAGCCCTAGGTTTGACGGCCTGGCTATTGAAGCCCACATTCTAAAAAAGAGAGGGCTCTCTAATTCTGTGGTATCTACCATGATCAATGCCAGGAAGCCGGTATTCAGGCAGATCTACTATAGAATCTGGAAGGCGTACATCGCCTGGTGTGAGGCCAAGAAATGGCATCCACGTAAATACGTAATAGGTAGCATTCTGGACTTCCTACAATGGGCTGTAGATAGGAAGCTTGCCTTGAGTACTATCAAGGGTCAGATTTCGGCCTTGTCAATATTTTTTCAAAGGCCCTTGGCTTCGCATTCACTAGTCAAAGCCTTTATACAAGGAGTGATGCGTATTAGTCCTCCGGTTAATATTTCCATATGTCCATGGGATCTAAACTTGGTTCTGTCGGTTCTACAGAAACAACCATTTGAACCATTACAGCATATTTCTTTGGTTCTTCTCACCAGGAAATTGATTTTTCCAGTAGCCATTTGTTCGGCTAAAAGAGTGTCGGAATTAGCAGCTATGTCCTGTAAGGAGCCATATCTGGTTATCCATAAGGATAGAGTAGTGTTACGCCCTCATCCAGCCTTTCTTCCTAAGGTGGTATCGAGGTTTTATTTGAACCAAGATGTGGTTCTTCCTTCTTTTTTCCCCAAACCTACTTCGGTAGAGGAAAAGTTATTGCATTCTTTGGATGTAGTAAGAGCAGTTAAAGCTTATCTAAAAGCCACTGCTCAGATTCGCAGAACGGATACTTTGTTTATTCTGCCGGAAGGCCCCAGAAGGGGTCAGGCAGCGTCAAAATCTACTTTAGCCAAGTGGATTCGACAGGTCATAATGCAAGCCTATGGCTTGAGAAGGAGACCGCCTCCGTTCAAAGTTAGAGCGCACTCCACGAGAGCAGTTGGAACTTCATGGGCAGTGCATCACCAGGCCTCCCTGGCTCAAATCTGTAAGGCCGCAACATGGTCTTCAGTACACACGTTTACTAGGTTCTACCAGGTGGACGTTAGAAGTCAGGAGGATGTCGCCTTTGGGCGCAGTGTGTTGCAGGCCGCAAAAGATCCTCATGTCTGATAGCGCTCAGCTTATGTATGGTGTATCCCCCCCCTCGTTGGGCATTGCTTTAGGACATCCCATTAGTAATGACTATGTCGCTCTGTGTCCCGTGATGTACGAGAAAGAAAATAGGATTTTTATAACAGCTTACCTGTAAAATCCTTTTCTTGGAGTACATCACGGGACACAGAGCTCCCACCCCTCTTTAGGGACACTTATTGCTTTGCTACAAAACTGAGGTGCTCCCGGATGGGAGGGGCTTATATAGGGGAGGGTACTTCCGGTTTTGGAAGTTGCCAGTGCCAGCACCTGAAGGTATCTATATAACCCATTAGTAATGACTATGTCGCTCTGTGTCCCGTGATGTACTCCAAGAAAAGGATTTTACAGGTAAGCTGTTATAAAAATCCTATTTTCCGGGGTCATGGCTGATCTGACCATTACCGGTGTAGAAGATGTGCCTTGATCGCTTGCTGATCCTTCTGCAGGGCCTCTTCATCTCTAATGATCTTTACCAGATCAGGGTAATTCAGTGACATGCCTCCTCCCGAGGTTTTCAGGTGAAGCCAGACTGGATCCGAGCGTAGCGCTCCCTTTAAGATCTGTTTCATTCTTGCTGCATCTATGGCTTAGGGTACCATCCCTTTTTTTTTTAGCACTATTTGACAAAGCATCTTGTTCAGTTTTCTGACATACTCCGACAGCTTTTCTCCTGGCTGCTGAAAGGTGTGTTCGAACTGATACACCAGTTCTGTCACTTTCTCCAGCTGACCGAACTCCTCTTGCAGCATGGCTAAGCAGCCATAAGCCATGCAGGCAGCATTTCCAAACCAGAGACTTTTTACAGCTTCCGCAGCCGCGCCTTTCAGACTTTCAATCACGCGCTGCTTCTTCTGCGCTTCAGGCACATCCCATGCCTCTACTGCTGACAAGGCCTGTTCGATCCAGGTATCGAAGTCTTCCTCCCCTACAGGGACGGGCAGCCTCCCTGAAAATGTTCTCAGCTTCCTGTAGCTGGCCTCTATGTGTACCGTGTTTGTTTGCTGACACTTTGTGAGCAGATCCCCCAAGGCATTTAAAAGTTCTGGCCCTATGGCTGTAATGGGTGTCACCGGAGGTGTCATCCTTCTCTGCCTCTCTGCTGCATGGGGTATCCCTGGCGGTGATCCCGTTGGGGATGGCGGAGGTGACTCTGTCTTCACAGTTATTGCGTGCGCCAGACCATAAATTTTGTTATCCAGCGTCTGCACACTTTGCCCTTTAAAGTTCTCCGGTACTCCATCCATCCACTCTATCAGTGCATACTGGAACAAGGTATCTGGGGCTGATTTCAGGTCTATCACCCATGGTGTATGATTTTTGTGATAGTGACACTGCGAGTCGCTCTGCCGCGCTTATTGACCATTCTTCTCCTGGGAGACTAATGACCACTGACGTGTCTGGGTTTGTTCTGGCTGCTGTGTACCACGCTTTCACTTCTAGCGGGTCCATGCCGGTACTTTTGGCTTGTTTGCTTGCCATATACAGGATCTCGGACCGATGCCCCCACGTGTAGCGATACCCTCAAACTAAGAGAGCCGCTGGTTTTGTTTCGGGCCCTGTACACCACACAGCCAACCCCCAGCAATCTACTTCTACCCTTCTCTGGCACAGTTAGTCTAGGGGTGGTATATTTGTATGGCTCTATACCAATTCATGTACAATTCCCCATACATTTAAACAGTGGCAAGATATAGTAATAGACTCCAATACCAGATTGATTAACTGTAAAAGGTTTACTTGTGAATCAATGTCACGTATAACACATACATGCAGAGCCCTGCAATAGTACTGACACTAGTTAACTATAGTGCATAAAGTTCTATCACACACTGACATATAGCTATACTCCCCGTTAGCAATATGGCGCCAAGCAATGCTATAAACCCCCCTGGTCAGGCCTGACCCAGTTAAAACTCAGTCTGTAAAGGAGGAATCTTCGCATGCAAGACGATCGGTGGTGCACATACAGGAACAACAATTTGTAATCCAATAAGGGTCTAAGGCAATGGAAGCAACTCCCAGGAGACTATGTAACTCAGTTCTGCAACTAGTCTCCTGACAGGAAAAGGAACAAGTATAACACGATGGGCCAAGGCAGTCAATAGGCCTAATAAAGAACTCAGTTATGGTTGTGAGCAGGTGCTCTCTCACCCCTCCGGACTCGATCCCAGTCTGGGACTCCCACCGCTGCGTCCACACACGCAGGATCTGTCACCGCCAGATCTCTCATCCAACTGACAATAGCAGAGTAGGTAGATGGCTGCAGCCGCACAGGCTCCGCAGCGGGATGGAAGGCTCTCTGGAACTTCGCAAGGCCCAGGCCTCAGGCCTTGCATTCGCAGCAGGTCCGCACAGGAAGTCCTCTCTCCAGCCGCGCGGTGTCCAAAGAGGCCGGGCCTAGCCTCGCCCTCCCCTTTTATACCCCACCCATGAGTCTCTGCGGCAGCCCAATGCACCCTGGGTGCCAAACGGGATTCTGGGTAACGTAGTCCATGGGGCCTCAACGGAGACCCCGCTACATAAGTCTTGTGTGGTTATTAGGGGAAGGGATGGGGTCATTGTTTAGTAGCATAAGCCGTAGTTAATACCATAGTCATGTACCCTATTAAGGCTGCTGTGGGTGCAGATTAGAAAACGGCTCACGGAGCTCATCTAGTGTGCGTCCTCACACTCTCATGCCGCGGCCACGCCCCGCTGTTTTTTATTTTGAACATGTGACCAACACCAGAGGACTAGAAGCTCTTCCTGCTTATGTTTCCCTGCAGACAGGCTGAGAAAGATCTGGGTCATGTGACAGCTGTATATCGATTAGGAAAAAGGTACCTCTCCACAATGGCCAAGACCAGAGAGCTGTGTAAGGACATCAGGGATAAAATTGTAGACCTGCACAAGGCTGGGATGGGCTACAGGACAATAGGCAAGTAGCTTGGTGAGACAGCAACAATTGTTGGTGCAATTATTAGAAAATGGAAAAGTTCAATATGACGGACAATCTCCCTCGGTCTGGGGCTCCATGCAAGATCTCACCTCGTGGGCCATCAATGATCATGAGGAAGGTGAGGGATCAGCCCAGAACTACACAGCAGGACCTGGTCAATGACCTGAAGAGAGCTGGGACCACAGTCTCAAAGAAACCCATTAGTAACACACTACGCCGTCATGGATTAAAATCCTGCAGCGCAAGCAATGTCCCCCTGCTCAAGCCAGCGCATGTCCAGGCCCATCTGAAGTTTGCTAATGGACCATCTGGATGATCCAGGGGAGAAATGGGAGAAGGTCATGTGGTCTGATGAGACAAAAATATAGCTTTTTGATCTAAACTCCACTCGCCGTGTTTGGAGGAAGAAGAAGGATGAGTACAACCCCAAGAACACCATCCCAACCGTGAAGCATGGAGGTGGAAACATAATTTTTGGGGATGCTTTTCTGCAAAGGGGACAGGACGGCTGCACCGTATTAAGGGGAGGAAGGATGGGGCCATGTATCGCGAGATCTTGGCCAAAAACCTCCTTCCCTCAGTAAGAGCATTGAAGATGGGTCGTGGCTGGGTCTTCCAGCATGACAACGACCTGAAACACACAGCCAGGGAAACTAAGGAGTGGCTCCATAAGAAGCATCTCAAGGTCCTGGAGTGACCTAGCCAGTCTCCAGACCTGAACCCAATAGAAAATCTTTGGAGGGAGCTGAAAGTCTGTATTGCCCAGCGACAGCCCTGAAACCTGAAGGATCTGGAGAAGCTCTGTATAGATGAGTGGGCCAAAATCCCTGCTGCAGTGTGTGCAAACCTGGTCAAGAACTACAGGAAACGTATGATCTCTGTAATTGCAAACAAAGGTTTCTGTACCAAATATTAAGTTCTGCTTTTCTGATGTATCAAATACTTATGTCATGCAATAAAATGCAAATTAATTACTTAAAAATCATACAATGTGATTTTCTATATTTTTGTTTTAGATTCCGTCTCTCACAGTTGAAGAGTACCTATGATAAAAATTACAGACCTCTACATGTTTTGTAAGTAGGAAAACCTGCAAAATCGGCAGTGTATCAAATACTTGTTCTCCCTACTGTATAACATATTATCCATATCTATATACTAATCTAATATACAAATAAATTAATTTTCTTCCGGAGCGTAAAGCCATGCACTCTAGATACAACAAAATCAACTATCTCGATTTAGCCCCCCAGGTACATCAAAACAGAGGTCACCTCCCACCCAGAGCCAAGATATATCTCAGGCTCCGCCCTGGGGGGCTCTCCCTATATATTCATAAAGTGTCAAGCTCTCTCTTACCTCTATATTTATAAACAAAACAAATAAAACATAACAAAACAAATCAAAACCCAACAGATAAAACAAAAAACAAAAAAAGAGGGGAAAAAAGGGGAGGGGAAAGGCAGAATCCCTCTCCCACCTCCTCGTCTCCCCCCCTACCTCCTCTCCTGCTTAACTACTTCACCTTCCCGGGGATCTAATAACAACATCTTTATTTTCAATTATTAGAATTCACATCTATAATGCCGCGTACACACGACCGTTATTCATGTCATGCAAAAAAAACAAAGTTTTTCTTGTCGCGATTCCTCTCAAGCCTGCCTTGCATACACACGTTCATGAAAAAAAAACACTCGAGCAAAGCGCGGTGACGTACAACACGTACAACGGCACTATAAAGGGGAAGTTCCATTCGAATGGCACCACCCTTTGGGCTGCATTGGCTGATCCTCGTGTTAGTAAAGTTTGGTGAGAGACGATTCGCGCTTTTCAGCCTTGTGCTCTTCAGTCCGTTACAGCGTGACGAATGTGCTATCTCCATTCTGAACGCTCGTTTTACCAGAACGAGCGCTCCCGTCTCATACTTGATTCTGAGCATGCGCGTTTTTTTTCCCCTCGTAAAAGCGTACACACGACTGTTTTTCACGACGTGAAAAACAACGAGAAAAAATATAGCAGGTTCTAATTTTTTTCGGGCAGTTTTCTTGTCGAGAAAAATGCTATGGAGCATACACACAACCGTTTTTCACGGCCAATCTAAAAAGTGGCATTTTTCTCGTCATGAAAAACCATTGTGTGTACGCGGCATAAGAGTTCTTCCCTCTTCTGTATTAATGATGAAAAGATTCCATAAAGACCATGTTTTCAGATATATCCCTTGTTTCTGCCGGGATGTCCAAACCAAATTCTCCATAAGGTTCAGTTGTTCTACTCTTTTAAGCCACATTCCTACAGATGGTGGTTGATCTGCTTTCAGGTAAATGGAATACATGATTTGTCTGCATTCAGCAGATGGCATAGGATAGATTTCTTATATGTTTTAACTGGGATTTTAGTATCCTGTAATAGGAAGAAGGACGGGTCCTCCGGAATCTCCTGATCGCTAAATCTTTGGGCAATTCTCCGAACTTCTTTCAAAAAGTTCTCTATTCTGGGGCAGGACCAAAAAATATGCACTAACGTCGCCTCCTTCTCCCCACAACGCCAACAGTTATCTGATGCCTCCGGACAGCATCTGTTTAGGAAAGCTGGAGTGCGGTACCACCGGGACAAGATCTTAGTTTGTCTCCTGCATTCTTATGCAGATTGAAGACTCAAATGTATTGTGTATTATGTTGGTACACTGCTCCTCCGTGAAGGTTCGATCCAAATCCCTCTCCCATCCCCTAAAGAAGGGCAACCGCAAGTCCCCTGGGGGTGCAACAAGCAATGCATACATTTTAGAGAGGGTTTGGTGAAATACACCACTTCCGTTACAATATCCCTCAAAGGTTGTTAAGGTGCGCTCATAGCCCCTCGGTGAGGTTAAGATATTTAGAAAGTGTCTCCGCTGTACCGCACGCCAAAAATCCAATTGATATGGTGTGGATCCGATTGTCATCGAATATATATCGTGGGCCATGTTCTCCCTGTTAAAAAATGAGAGGCTTGGGGGGGGCGTGGCCACCGCGCAACTGCATGGACGTGTGATCACACAGCTCCGCTCCAGGCACGAGAACCGCCAATGATTACCGCAACACCATTCACTCTACCTCACTTCATATGGTCTCTAAAGCTCCTGCACCACTCTGGGAATGACCCGCAAGCGAAAAGAGACGGCCAAGCCAAAGAAACTGGATGATTTCTACCCGGCGAAAGGCCGGAGCACGAACCAAAATGGCGCTGGCATGGAGGACATGTCTCCTTCCTCCTCCTGCAGCTCGTTTTCCGCAACATCTAGCCCGACCTTACAGCCCATCTCATCGCAACGCTCTCCGGAGGCATCGACTCCTCTGACCCGCACCCCTGCGAAGTCCAAGCCTCGCCTGGACGACAACATCACCAAGGTGAGCACAGGCCATGATTCAATGGAGGACACGAGAGAACTCGTGGATCCATTTATAGCGTTCCCCACTACAGGCGTGGCAGTCTCTATTACAACCCTCAAAGACATGCTTGTCTCCCTCCGCAGCTCCATGCATGCTGATTTGATGCACTGCATGAAAAACTTTAAAACTGAAATGAATGATCTAGGAAGCAGGGTAGCTCACGTTGAGGACAAAATGGGGGAATTCGCAGCATCTCACAACACCCTTATTGATGCTCACTCTGATCATTCTGATGAATTGGCTTGGCTCAGGGCAAAGGTCGCTGACCTTGAGGACAGGTCAAGGAGGAACAATGTAAAAATCAGGGCATACCCGAAACTGTACTCCCCGCACAACTCCAACAATATGCCCATGACCTGCTGAAATAAATACCTCCCCTCAGTTCCTGACTCGGAACTGCAGGTGGACCGCATCCACAGGCTGCTTAAGCTGTCCCACCTCCCGGATAATATACCACGAGATGTTCTTATGCGGGGGCATTTCTATCAAGTAAAGGAACAACTCATGCTAACGTTCCGCAAAACCCAACAACCCCCTGTGCAGTTTGCTCATATTCAGCTCTTTGCAGATCTTTCACAGTTTACAATGCAAAAACGTAAATCCTTGCAATGTTCCGTATCGCTGGGGCTACCCGGTTAAGCTTACTGTTACACATGATGGTAAAACCACTGTGATCATGGAGCTGGAGGAGGGTCTCGCACTGCTACGTTCATTGGACATTCTCCCTGATCATGCACCTGCGAGCTCCTCTCCCCCTGCGAGGCTCAACAACCAGTACGAATGGCAAATGGTGTCAAACAGGAAAAGTGGCAAGAAACGTACCACATAACCTACTGTCCTGATACTCACATGTGAATTCCTAGTTCATGGTTCCTGACGTGTCCTGGATTAAGCATTTCGCTGCTTTTGTTCTTCCCCCCTCCATGTTATGGGCAGCAACTCTGCCCTCAAGCTCTTGTTGGAGCAAATTTTTATTTTTTTCCAAATATAATTTTATTAGGTTTTCCAGAAAACAAAAACAAAATAGGGCAGGGCCCCCATAATACAAGAGTAGCTTACAACAATGGAGGTCGCAGCCTCTCGTCAACTAGTCACATGAAATGCAATGTGATATATAACAAACAATATGCGTAGTGTAAATTCCGCTATAGACAACTACCGTTCTCGCTAAGTTACCTGCTCCAAATGGTACAGGAACTCGTATAGAAATAATAAAGTGGCGGGTAGCCCACATCTCTATATGCTTAAACTAATATTACAGAGAATAAAGAAAAAAGAAAAAGAGAAAAGGAAAAGGAGTATACAAACAATAATAGCTGTAGAGGACAGGGGAGTAGAAAGATAGATACAGGAGGGGGGGAGGGGGGGTGGCGTTAGGACGGGAGCATATACATGGCCCAAGATCGTGGGGGTCTCTTGGTTTGCAGTAAATCGGTAGAGGTTCAAGTCTCATAAAGAGCCTTGCCCTCCTCTGAATATACAAACATATTCCAGATAGTCCAAGTCTCCTTGTAAGTTTCTTGTGCTGTCATTATCAGGTCTTCCATCTTATTTATATCTTCCACCTTCCGCAGCCACATTGCTACGGTCGGCGGATTCTGTTGTTTCCATAACATGGGAATGCAGGCTTTTGCTGCATTCATCAGGTGTCGTAGTAAGGATTTTTTATAGACTCTGGGAGAAAGAGTAGATAGGTGTAGTAGAAAAAATGCTGGGTCGTTTGGAATCTGGAAGTCTGTGAATTTTTGGGATATGGTGCGAATCGCGGTCCAAAAAGTCGTCAGTTTAGGGCAGGACCAGAACATGTGCAGCATCGTGCCCCTGTCCTCACAACATCTCCAGCAGTGCTCTGGCGTGTCTGGGAAGATGGTATGCAGGCGACTGGGCGTCAAGTACCACCTCGTCAGAATTTTATAATTGGTCTCCTGAATTTTAGTGCAGATCGAGGTCTTGAAGGAGTAACTGATCATATTCTGCTTTTGGGGTAGAGAGAAGGTGCGGTCTAGGTCTGTTTCCCATTTCGCAATGCAGGGCAGGTCGGGTTGATTTAAGGGGGTGTTTAAAAGGGCGTACATTTTAGAAAGAGTTTGTGGTAGTGGGTCAGTGCCAGAACAATATTCCTCGAATGCCGTCAGGGACCTAGTGTAATTTTGGGGGTTCGGAATGGTCTGCAGAAAATGTTGTAACTGTGCTGCGTTCCAGAATGTGAGCCCGAAAGGGCCTGTGGGATCCATCAACTCCAGGATGGAAGGCCAACTACCATGTGTTACAAACTGGGAGGCAGTCACACAGTTTGAATTCCTTAACGACTGGAATTGAGTAGATGATAGCCCTGGGGGGAACCCAGGATTTCCTAAAATCGGGGTCAGAGGTGACATCTTAGCCGTTAGAGAGGTTCTAAGGACTATTTGGGAGCATTGTCGCAGGGTGTTCCCTATCAGAGGATGCGATTTCAGTTCTGAGGGTAGGGAGTCTCCGCACCAGAGCACAGTCCCCAGGGGGATGTTAGTTTGATGTTGTTCAATTTGTGTCCACAATTTGGACTCATAATGACGCCGCCAGTCATCAACCCTGCCTAAGTGTACTGCCTGGTAATATTTCCTAATGTCAGGTAAGGCGAGGCCCCCACAGTGTTTTGGCATGGAGAGCTGGATGCGAGGGGTGCGCGGTTTTTTATGCGCCCAGACAAAACGGGTGAAGAGAGCTTGGACTTGTTTAAAATACACGGGGGGTATCTTAATCGGTAGGGCCTGGAAGAGGTATAAAAATTTTGGCAGGATGCTCATTTTCAATAAGTTACACCTCCCAAACCATGAGTGCAGCCCCTTGTTCCATGTCTCCAGTAACACCCTGGTTTTAACAAGTAAAGGGGGGAAATTACTCTCATAGACACGGGAGAGGTCTGGCGGTATGCTAGTGCCTAGATACGTCAACGCGGAGGACGTCCACTTAAACCGGAAATTCGATCGTATAGTCGATAAAGTAAGCGGTGACAGAGCCACTCCCATAGCCTCCGACTTTGAAAAGTTTATCCTCAAATTGGAAAACTTCCCGTATGTTTCGAATTCTCTAAGGAGGTTCGGAAGGGATACTACCGGGTTAGTTAGCGAGAATAGCAGGTCATCAGCGTTTGCCGAGATCTTGTGCTGTGTCTGACCAACCGTTACCCCCTGTATATCTGGGTTCAGTCTAATTTTAGCTAGGAATGGTTCCAAGGAGAGAGCAAATAGGAGGGGGGACAGGGGACAGCCCTGTCTCGTCCCATTTTGTATTGGGAACGGGTCAGAAAGGATTCCATTCGCCTTTACTCGGGCGGTTGGGTTGGAGTAAAGTCCGGCTATCCGACTAAGTATCACCTCCCCCAGACCTATATATTTGAGTACCGCAAACATAAATGACCAGTTAACCCGGTCAAATGCCTTTTCGGCGTCGGTGTTCAAGAATATACATGGGGTACTTGTGGACCGCACAACATGTAGCAGATTCAAAGCCTTAGAGGTGCTATCTCTAGCCTCCCTAGAAGGGATGAAGCCCACTTGGTCAAGATGAATAAGTTGCTGAAGATGTTGTGCCAGCCGGGTAGCCAGAATTTTTGTGAACAACTTAAGGTCCACATTCAAAAGCGATATGGGCCTATAACTGCCGCAAGCCGCTGGGTCCTTCCCCTCCTTGTGGATCACTGAAATATGGGCTCCTAGGGTTTCTCTAGCGAACATTTCGCCAGAGCCCACCGCGTTAAATAGCGTAATCATACGTGGGCCCAGTATTGGTAGTAGTGTTTTGTAATATTGTAAAGTATAGCCGTCTGGGCCTGGGGCCTTCCCTGGCTTCATATTTCGTATAGCTAGGTGGAGTTCCGGTAAGGTTATAGGGGAGTCTAAGTCCGCTCGGGTCTCCTGCGAAAGGGAGGGCATTTGGGAGGATGTAATATAGTCCTCCAGTTCCGTTTGGTGTGTTGTTCCCTCTGGTAAATTATACAGTTGAGAGTAGAAGGCTTTGAACTCTTGAGTGACATGTGTAGGCAGGACCACTTTCTGACCACCTGACGTGAGTATATGGGGAATATATGTGGAGAGTTTATGATCTCTGACCATTCTCGCCATGTAGTCTCCCACATTTGTCTCCCGATTCAAAGCCTGTTTTGCGGCAAACCTGCAAGGCCGCCTTGGCTCTGTAACGGAGTAAATCAGTAATCTGTGTCCTAAGTATCGTCAAGTCAACCTCTGATGATTGTGAGGGGGCATGCTTCAGCCACGGTCAATTTCTGTAGCAGTCTGGACAGCTGTTCGTTACACTCTTGTTTGATACGGGCCCCATGCTTGATCAGGATTCCCCTGATAACCGTTTTGTGGGCTTCCCACAGGATACCTGGGTCACAGTCTGGTTGGTCATTTTCTAGAAAGTAAAGATTTAGTGCTCTGGTCACCTCCGCCAATACTTCCGGGGTCTGCAGGAGGCTCTCATTTAGACGCCAAAAGCGATGCCGAGGCGAAGTGACATCCGTTAGTTTGTAAGTCAGGAATATAGGCGCATGGTCTGACCATGTCCTGTGACCAATCGATGTAGCACTCACTGCGTGCAGCTGGGTGTGGGGGATCAGAAAATAGTCTATCCGGGTGTACACCCGGTGTATGGGAGAGTAAAATGTGTAATCCCGCTCACCCGAGTGCTGCAGTCTCCAAACATCTATCAATTGGGCTCTATGTAGCGTCTTGGCCATCCGTTTAAGCTGGCTTGGTGGGATAGATGATCTGCTAGATGAAGTGTCTACCGAGGGGATTAACGGGGCGTTAAAGTCCCCGCCAAGAATCAGTTGTCCCTCTCTAAATTCCTGAAGCTTCTCCATGGTGTCTCCCAGGAATGTGGCCTGTAGTTCATTGGGGGCGTATATTGTCGCCAGTGTCACCTGTACGTCTCCAATTAGGCCCTTAAGAAAGACATACCGCCCCGCTGGGTCTATCATAGAGCTCTGGCATTTCCAGGGTACTCTACTGGATAACAGTACAGAAACCCCTTTGGATTTGGCTCTCGGATTAGTGGAATGGTATGTGGTAGGGTAGTATCTATTTCTCAGAAACGGGAGCTTGTAATTTTTAACCACTTGACAACTGGGCACGTAAACCCCCTTCCTAACCAGACCAATTTTCAGCTTTCGGTGCTCTCACATTTTGAATGACAATTACTCAGTCATACAACACTGTACCCATATGAAATTTTTGTCCTTTTTTTCACACAAATAGAGCTTTCTTTTGGTGGTATTTAATCACTGTTGGGTTTTTTATTTTTTGCACTATAAGAGAAAAAAGACTGAAAATTTTGTAAAAAAATGAATTTTTCTTTGTTTCCGTTATAAAATTTTGCAAATTAGTATTTTTTCTTAATAAATTTTGGCCAAAATTTATACTGCTACATATCTTTGGTAAAAATAAGTACAAATTGGTGCATATTTTTTGGTCTTTGTGAAAGTTATAGAGTCCACAAGCTATGGTGCCAATATCTGAAAATTGATCACACCTGAAGTACTGACGGCCTATCTCAATTCTTGAGACCCTAACATGCCAGAAAAGTACAAATACCCCCCAAATGACCCCTTTTTGGAAAGAAGACATTCCAAGGTATTTAGAAAGAGGCATTGTGAGTTTTTTGAAGTTGTCATTTTTTCCCACAATTCTTTGCAAAATCAAGATTTTTTTTTTCTTTTTTTTTTTTTCACAAAATTGTCATATTAGCAGGTTATTTCTCACACCCAGCATATGCATACCACAAATTACACCCCAAAACACATTCTGCTATTACTCCCGAGTATGGCGATACCACATGTGTGAGACTTTTACACAGCGTGGCCACATACAGAGGCCCAACATGCAGGGAGCACCTTCAGGCGTTCTGGAGCACCGAGGCCAATTCTGACATTTCTCTCCTACATGTAAAAATCATCATTTGTTTGCTAGAAAATTACATAGAACCCCAAAACATTATATATGTTTTTTTAGCTAAGACCTTAAAGAATATAATGGTGGTCGTTGCAACTTTTTATCTTGCACGGTATTTGCGCAGAAATTTCCTAACGCGTTTTTTACGGAAAAAAACAGTTTTGTGCTTAAAAGAAAAAAAAAACAGTAAAGTTAGCCCAATGTTTTTGCATAATGTGAAAGATGAAGTTACGCCGAGTAAATAGATACCTAACATGTCACCCTTCAAAATTGCACACGCTCGTGGAATGGCGCCAAACTTCGCTACTTAAAAATCTCCATAGGCAACGCTTTAAATATTTTTACTGGTTACATGTTTTGAGTTACAGAGGAGGTCTGGGGCCAAAATTATTGCTCTCGCTCTAACGTTCGCAACGATACCTCACATGTGTGGTTTGAACACCGTTTTCATATGTGGGCGGGGCTTACGTATGCGTTCACTTCTGCATGCGAGCTCACGGGGCAGGGGCGCTTTAAAAAATATATATATATTTTATTGTTCATTTTACTTTATTTGTTTTAGTTTGACATGTTTTTCCACCCCAAATTTTTTTTGATCACTTTTATTCCTATTATAAGGAACGTAAACATCCCTTGTAATAGGAATATGGCATGACAGGTCCTCTTTACAGTGAGATATGGGGTCAATAAGACCCCACATCTCACCTCTAGGCTGGGAAGCCTGAAAAAAAAAAAAAAAATAACAATCTTGGCTTTGATCGTAGCGGTGAGTCGGTAGAAGGATCGTAGCGGTGAGTCGGTAGAAGCACCGGAGGGCAGCGGGAGGGGAGGGGGCATCCCCTCTCACCTCCCGTAAGAGCGATCAAGTGGTGGAACAGCCGCTATGATCGTTCTTATGGTGTGGGGAATCGCCGGCTGAAAAGGCGAATATCTGAATGATGCCTGTAGCTGCTCCCATCATTCAGATATCCCCACATAAAGTTAAGGACGTCATATGACGGCCGGCGGACCGGAAGTGGTTATTGCGGAGTATTGCCGGGTATTGCAGAGTATTGCCGGGTATTGCAGAGTATTGCTGGGTATTGCGGAGTATTGCCAGGTATTGCGGAGTATTGCGGAGTATTGCAGGGTATTGCGGAGTATTGCAGGGTATTGCCGGGTATTGCAGAGTATTGCCGGGTATTGCAGAGTATTGCCGGGTATTGCGGAGTATTGCCGGGTATTGCGGAGTATTGCGGAGTATTGCAGGGTATCGCGGAGTATTGCCGGGTATTGCGGAGTATTGCCGGGTATTGCAGAGTATTGCCGGGTATTGCAGAGTATTGCCGGGTATTGCGGGGCATTGCGGAGTATTGCAGGGTATTGCGGAGTATTGCCGGGTATTGCGGAGTATTGCCGGGTATTGGCAGGGTATTGCAGAGTATTGGCAGGGTATTGCAGAGTATCGGCAGGGTATTGCAGAGTATTGCACAGGGTATTGCAGAGTATTGCACAGGGTATTGCAGAGTATTGCACAGGGTATTGCAGAGTATTGCACAGGGTATTGCAGAGTATTGCACAGGGTATTGCAGAGTATTGTACAGGGTATTGCAGAGTATTGCACAGGGTATTGCAGAGTATTGCACAGGGTATTGTACAGGGTATTGCACAGGGTATTGCACAGGGTATTGCACAGGGATGGATGGATGGCTGGATCTGTGACTGCAATTGTCACAGATCCAGCCCACAGCTGACATGTTCTGACATGGGGGAGGGAGCTGACATGATCCGCTCTCTTCCCCTCTCCTCTCACACTGTACCGATCGGTACAGAGAGGGGAGGGAGGAACCGGCGACATCATCACATGACGCCGGTCTGTTTACAAGTGATCGCTCCGTCATTTGAGGGGGCGCGCGGGAGCAAGATTCTGGGAGGACGTCCCTGGGACGTCCACTCAGGATAACTCGACCGCGCTGTAGACGTCTTTCGTCCATGGCGCGGTCGGCAAGTGGTTAAAATGTGTTTCCTGAATAAGGGCGATGTCAGTGTGGTAACTTTTCAGGTCATTTAGTAGCATGCGCCTTTTCTCTGGTGTGTTTAAGCCTTTCGCATTGAGCGACATCACTCTGATACCGTCTAACGCCATATTGGGATGGGGAGGGGGAGAAAAGGGGGAGTAGAATTAAGAGGGAAGGAGTAGAAAAAAAAGGGGGAATAAAAGGGGGGAAAAGATAAGTAAAAAGGAGCAAGAAAGTAAGATAGATAGTAAGAGTGGATCAAAAAAAAAAAAAAAAAAGGGGGGTAAGGCCTAGTGCCCTACGCTTATAACAAAAATACAGTCTAGGCCTAGTGCCCTAAAGCCGTGTAAATCACGGTATTTGCATAAAATTCCCAGGGGGGGTCTAAAGTATGCCCCCAGGGATATGCTAACCTAATTGGGAGAGAGGAAGGACAGGGCTCAAAAGGTGAACTCCCGACCTTCCCGTCCACCCCGACCAGACATTAAAATAACAAAAAGTGCAGCAATATTCCTCACACACCAGGACAGCAGATAACACCTCAACATTAGTGCTAAACATTTAGGAATCAAGCCGTACTCTCCCCCTATGCCAAGTGTCCCCACCCACCCCCTCCCGCGCCAACCACCAACACAACCAGATCCATATGTGGTCGTTTAGCGACTTTGTGTTCGTCGGTCTGCCCTCCATTCAATCCCCTATGCAAACAGTCACGTTGCCTCCAATCGCCAATTCACCTTTCACCCTCGCAAATATTGTACAATGAGGTTTCCAGGGTAACGGTTTAGCGCAGACCTGTATACATCTCTCCCCCCACCCGGGCGGAGGTCCATGGCCCCGACACAGGGGAGCAGCCGGTACCCCAGCCCAGTGAGAACGGGGTTAACAAGGAGAGTCCCCCCCCAACCACCTCCCCCAGTGCCAGCTGCCGCCCAAGAAAGTACAGATGTTTCACCTTCACTCCTTGCGTTAGCTTCCTGCGGGATCAAAGTAGATAGTGCGAGGAGGGGGAGGGGGCAGCCACCCATGCTCCCATTGTAAAACCAGGGCATACAGTTCAAGTAAGGCTGGGGCCACAGGTCGCGTCCCTGAGTGATCCGGGAAAGCAGGAGTATCCCAGGGAGCTCCCCCGTGGAAAGTACAAAAACACAAAAAAAAAAGGGGGGGCAAAAGGTCAAGGCCCACCCCAGGGATAATGTACCGTGGTGTCCTGTCCAGGACTCTCAGTGAATGGGATGAAATATCAGGGCTGTGAGAGTGAAAATAGCGGAGCTTGACCAGGGGTTAGAGTACATGCCTGCGCGAGCGGTCCCCGGGGAGGCTCCGCTGTGGAGGGTAATGTCGCTGGGAGAGGGGTTAACCGATGGATCCCGGCATTGTGTCAGGCAGAGTGGGCAGAAGGAGGGGGGGGCGTCAGCAAACAGCCCAGGCAGTAGCAGCCCGGAGGGGAGAGTACTCACGGCTCATTGGATTCACGGTTCCCTCGCATCCTCCGGAGAAGGCGCTCTGGGGTGGCGTCTGCTTCTTTGTGATCCGGACGGGAAGCCTCTCCTCTCCAGGCTTGGATAAGTCTGACGGCTGGGGAACCTGGGAAGCAGGGTTAGCCAGTCAGGTACCTCAATCGGCTCCGTATCGAGGAATGTGAATAAAGCCGGCAGCGAGGATGGAGACCGGAGGACGAATGTTCTCTGCTCTCTCCGGAAGGTCACCGATAGTGGGTATCCCCAGTGGTAGGTGGCATCCCGTCTCTTGGCTAAATCCAGGAGTGGCTTAAGCATAGCCCGCCTGTGTAATGTGGCCCTGGAGAGGTCCGGGAGTATCTTGATGGAGGCTCCTTCAAATTCCGGCTCTCCCGCCTCCCAAGCTTTGCGGACGATCTGTTCTCTGTGTCTATAATGGTGCATCCTGCAGATGACGTCCCGGGGTCGCGCTGGATCTGTCGGCTTGGGGCCTAGGGCTCTGTGGATGCGGTCTAGGACAACTCTGTCCGGTAACTCCACTCCATCAATGCTGCGGAAGATAGCGAGAGCCGTGTCGGCCAGGTCTTCAGCCCCCGCAGCCTCTGGTAGGCCCCGGAGCCGCAGGTTATTCAGGCTCCGGTCCTCCATGTCCTCGAGGTGTAACTGTTGATCCACCAGAGCCTCTACTTGTGTTTCGTACCGCTCCTCCAGGGAAAGGACTCTGTGGCCTAAAGCAGATAGGGATGACTCTCCCCTCCCCATACGTGATGTGAGGCCCTTTAGTTCAGTTTTCACGTCCCCCAGATCCTTCCGGTTGGCTTCCTCCACCGAACTAATCAGGGCTGTAATGTCGGCCTTAGTGGGTAGCGCTTGGAGCAGGGAACGTAGTTCCGGGTCTGCCCGGAGCAGAAGAGATGTAGACTGCAACGGTTCTACTAATTCAGGATGAAGGTCCGGTGGGATGCCCGGGAGTGAGTCCGTGGTTGTAAATCCCATCTGGGCTAAGGGTAAGCTACTGGATGCAGAAGCTCCCTCCATGTTTGCACATGCGGCCGCCTTTTTAAGGTCCGGGGATCCTAGTTGAGAAAGCTGGAAAAGTCTTCTAATTTCACTAGCTGGTGGAGCTGGAGGTGAGAGCTTTGCAGCTTTGGTAGTTTTCTTTGCTGTCCTCTTCCTTGAGGAGTACATACTGTGATAAATTCTGTAGAATAGTCAGGGTATTCGGGAGACGGTCAGGAGCTCAGAGAAAACACGTCTCTGGAGCAAATTTTTTACCGCAGTACTGTTGTTTTCTTTTTATACTTTACTTTGTTTGCTTTTTTTGACCCATTTTCTTTCCTCTCGCCGCTGTTATGTCCTGCGATTGATCCAACCCTCTTCTACCGATATGGAGATGCCCATCCTACTATTCTTCGCCTGCTGCCGAATTCTTGTCTCATCCAGCTTCCCCTCAACGAGGATAAGGTACTGCTCTCATCTACACCTCTTATGCACACATGGAGCTTAAAATAGTTTCCTTCAATGTGAATGGCCTCAATCACCCTGCCAAAAGAGCCTCGGTCTGGAGAGAAGCACTCAAGCTCCAGGCTGATGTTCTCTGCATCCAAGAGATGCATTTTGTAGCAGACAACCCCCCTCTGTTTTCACACAAAAACTTCCCACACATTTTTCTGGTCTCAGCTTCCTCCAAACAGAGGGGGGTCCTGATCGCCATGAAGGACTCGGTTGCCTTCCACCTCATAGACACCCACGGTGACCCAGAAGGTAGATTTCTCATTCTAGTGGGTGAACTCAATAATAAACCTTTCACCATCGCCAATTTGTATGCGCCAAACTCACATCAATTCCGCTTCTTGAAGAGACTCTATGGCAGAATTGCCAAGCTCCAGAGAGGATCCCTAATAATCTGTGGAGACCACAACTTAACTGTAGATCATACACTAGACTCCTCTTCCTGAGTGAAACGCCCTCCTCCTCAACTTCAACATTTGCTCCATTCTGAGGACATTTATGATGCGTGGAGATGCCAGCATGCTAATGAACAGGACTACACTTTCCATTCTGCTAGACATAACTCTTATTCCAGAATTGATTTGATTCTTGTTGATAAAATGCTTTTACAGGCAGTGTCCTCCTCCACCATCCATGATATTACGTGGTCTGATCACGCTCCTGTTTCAATTACGGTGGTGGAGGGGCACACTCCCAGCCCTGCCTATATATGGCGTGCTAATGCTTGAATCTTTCAGATGCCCTCTCATGCTGCTAAGATTGCAGACAGCTTGTCTCAATTTTTTGAGGTAAACACTGGTTCTGTATCTGACCCTGCAATGTTATGGTGTGCCCATAAGGCATTTATCAGAGGTATAATTCTTCAGATCTGTGCTAGGGAGAAGAGGCAGAGGACACAAAGACTAAATCGTCTCCTTAATGATATTAGATCACTGGAGACCCAAAACAAATCCAGTGCAACTATACATTTAGGCCAACAAATTTCCCAACTTCACTCTGATCTCAGACTCCTACTTATTGAACAATACGATAAACATCTTCAAAACCTGAAACTAACCCATTACTCCTCTGGCAACAGAGCGGGGAAATTCCTAGCCCAGAGGCTTAAAACGGCTAGAACTATGTCCAAAATTAAATTTCTTCTCCACCTGACGAACAATCATAAAATACTCAATCCCAAAGAGATAGCCAACTAATTTGCGGACTATTACTCCTCCTTGTATAATCTCAAGGCTGACCCCAACACTACCCCAACCTACAGAAGAAAACATTCAGGCCTTCTTAGCCAAAATTAACCTCCCCTCCCTCACACAATCACAACTCCAAGCTTTAAATACACCTATCACGGAGTCTGAGATCAAGAACATTATCAAAACGCTTCCATTGGGCAAGTCACCTGGCCCTGATGGCCTTCCGAATGATTATTACAAATCATTCCAGGACAATTTGCTACCGACTCTCCGAACAGTGTTTGTAAATGCAATGTCCTCTGCCTCGTTCCCCTCGGAGATGCTTAAAGCATACGTGGTTACTATACCCAAACCGGGTAAGGAACCCACTACTCCGGCAAACTTTAGGCCAATATCTTTGCTCAACACGGACGTCAAATTGTACGCAAAGATTTTGGCACATAGATTGTTACCCATTCTCCCCTCTCTCATTGGTCCGTACCAATCCGGCTTTACTCCTGGAAGACAGGCGTCAGACGTTACTAGAAGAGTTATAGGGATTATGCAGTATGCTAGGTCTTGTCGGACGCCTTCTCTGCTCCTCTCTTTGGATGCGGAGAAGTCATTCGACAGGATTCATTGGGGGTATATGAGGCGTACTCTTGCAAAAATTTGGCTTCACGGGGTCCATCCTTTCGGCCATACTCGCCCTCTATTCGTCTCCCTGCGCTCAAGTTTATACGTCCAACCTATTATCCAATACTTTTAATATCTCCGATGGTACTAGACAGGGGTGTCCCCTCTCTCCCTCGATATTCAACCTCCTTATTGAACCAGTCGCGGAGAGGATAAGGTCGCATCCGGACATCAAGGGGTTCCCCATAAATGATAAACACCATGATATAGATTTGTTTGCAGACGACATCATTCTCTTTTTGACCTCCCTTTCCACCTCTCTACAACATGCTCATGACACTCTCACTGCTTTCAGCAAAATCTCCTTTTATAAAGTAAACTTCACCAAATCGATCATTCTGGAACTGGGCATTCCTCCCCTTCTGAAAAACCGACTTCAGGCAACCTTCCCTTACTCTTGGAGTAAGTCCAATTTCTTTCTCGTACATCACGGGACACAGAGCGACATAGTCATTACTAATGGGTTATATAGATACCTTCAGGTGCTGGCACTGGCAACTTCCAAAACCGGAAGTACCCTCCCCTATATAAGCCCCTCCCATCCGGGAGCACCTCAGTTTTTTGCCAGTGTCTAAGGTGTTGGCCAAGAAGTAACATGTGTTTTTCACTGAGCTTGCGTACAGGTTCTTTTGGGCCTCAGTAAGCTATTCTGGATCCGACCAAAAAAGCTTCATAGCTAGACGGTCGGTACCCGGGCCTTGCAGAAGAGCAAGGTTTTGCCTGTAATGCTTCTCTTAGGAGAGCTGGACCCTGGGATCCAGAGCTCTGGTCATACCCACGACCAAGATGTTTTCTGTGCAGGGTGCTATACAGGTCCAGGGGAGTGGAATCCTTGGGAACCCGGTCCCTGAAGGTTTGATTACAATGCCTGCCGTGATAGGTGAAGTTTGGGCTTCTGTGGACCAAACAGAGTCCTGCGGCGAGGAAAAGGTAAGTGGGGGCCCTCGGGAACTTGGTTCTATTGAGGGACCCCCAAGCCTATTTTGTCTTTCTGCCTGTTACCTAAGGTATTCCCGCTAATATTCTGTGTATGCCTGTTACTACTGAGAAAATGTAAAAAAATTTAATAGTAGGCAAGGAAAAAAAAAAAAATGTAAGACCGCGGTACCTGTGTTAGACACTAGAGGCCGCTATGGTTATTTTTCTTGTAATGTGGATTTTTTTCTTCCAGAATCAAATCCAGGCAGTTGGTATGTTCTCTGCTGGGAAGCTGTCTCCTCTGCCCTGTTGCTGCGCTCATCCATCCCCGGGCCCTGCGGCAAAGGGACCCTGGCTCCCATCTAGCTCCTTATTGTTTTCAAAAAAGGCGCCGAAGGCGCACATGCCCGCGCGCGAGCGCGTGCACGCGCCTCTATATATAGAGGCGATCTGGAAAAAGGGGCGGAGCGGGTGGATGACGCTCAGGTGTGCGCCGCGGCGCTACTGCGCATGTGCGGGCATCCAGCGTGTTTTAAAGCACATTATAGCTGGCTATTGAAGTGCACAGACAGAGCTAGCAACAGTATAAAGGCACACAGAGGCGGTTGATGCAGGCATCCCCTAGAAAGGCACTTTAGTAGACACCAACTGTGATATAGCAGCAATTGTGCTAGACTATTCTCAGTAAAAGTGGTGTATTACGGCTGGAATACCTCAGCTTTAGGCTTAGGAATATGCCGTCCAGAAGCTCCGGAACTGAATCTTCCAGGAAGCGAAGGGGGTCTCATCGGGCTCTGAGGATCTTGGGCATGCTTCTGCTGCACCAGTCTCCCCTGAAGTTCAGAGGTAAGTGACCGTAGAGACCCCGCAGGGGTACTTGGTACTGTGGCTGTCCTCAGTTCACCTGCTCCTGTGTATGTAACAGAGGAGGTTTTTTCCTCAGCTCTGGGAGGATTAGAGAGAGATTGTCAACATTGATCGCTGCCTCCCTGTCAGGGAAAGCACGCCCGATCTCCGTCTCCTCCTTCAGAGTGCCTGTTAGCAGAGCAACAGTCCCATACAGGGATCGACCTGCCTGAAGGGGATCAGGATGAGGTTGATTCTGTTATAGAGGAATCAACAGTGGGGGAACCTTTTCTCAGCATCTCAAGCTGAAAGATTATGGGTTCAGTCTCTGACTAACATGGTCCGATCAGCATTTAAAAATGCACCTTGCGGAACCATCAACCACTACTGTATCCTCGTTGGGGTCGCTAGAAGCCCCCAGACTGTCTGTTCTTTTCCACTTCACCCTTTACTGAAAGGGCTCATTTACCAGGATTGGGAACGTCCTGAGAAAATATTTATTCCCCCAAGAGATTTCCGGTGGTCTATCCCATGGAGGATAAGTTCATCAAAAAATGGAAGGTCCCTACAGTGGACACAGCCATCTCTTGTATGTATAAATCACTGACATGTCCAATGGATAATGTCCAAATGTTCAAGAACCCAATAGATAAAAGATTGGAGTCCTTATGAAAGTCTGCTTCTTTCTACAGCAAGCTTGGTGACACAACCAGCAGTGAGGTCTGCTAAGCAGTGAAGGATCAGTTGAAACAGGTCTTGAGGGACTTGACAGATCAGCAGGCCTTGCCCTAGCTGATCTACCTAGAGCCTTAGGCTTTGCGGTTGACGCCATAAAGGATTCAGTCCATCAGGCCTCCCGCCTTACGTTGTCTATAGTACATATGTGTAGGCTTCTATGGCTCAAAAACTGGTCTGCTGAAGCTCCCTGTAAAGAATGGCTGGTTAGCGTCCCATTTCATGGTGAACGCTTATTCAGGGAAAACCTGGACAAATATATCCAGAAAATTTCCAGCGGTAAAAATACGCTCTTGCCGGTTAAAAACAGAGTTAGAGGTCCCTCTTTAAGAGGCCTGCTTCTCCAGTCCCTGGGGCATCGGCTGTGTAACAGTTCCGACGGCCTCCTCGGTCAATTCCCGGGGGTAAAAAACAGGGACAATAGCAGGGTAATGAGAAACCCTGGGTCAGAGGAGGTACAAAACCTCCCCCAAAGTTAAATTCATTGAAGGGTTGCCCCCACTCAGTCGGGTGGGGGGAGGACTCCAGTTGTTCGCAAGAGACCTGGCGGGACACGATCAAGACAGATAGGTGCTCTCCGCAGTATGTTTGGGATACAGTTTGGAGTTAAAAGACTCTCCTCCTTCCCATTTTTGAGGTCAAACGTGCCAAGGGATCCCCGGAAGAGAGAGTCCCTCCTGTTGGCACTAGAACAACTATTGCTCCAAGGAGTAATTATGGAGGTTCCCCTGGAAGAATGAGGGTTCTGGTTTTACTCAAACCTCTTTACAGTCCCGAAGCAAACGCGGACGGGAGGCCCATATTAATTCTAAAAGGGCTATACAAATTCCTGTATATCAGGACTTTCCGATGGAGTCGATCCGAACGGTGGCCACTGCCCTACAAGGGGAGGATTGGTTAGCCGCGATCGACATCAAAGATGCTTATTTGCACATTCCCATCTTTCCAGTCCACCAAAAATTTCTACGCTTTGCAGTAGAAGGGCGCCATTTTCAGTTCAGAGCCTTACCCTTCGGTTTGGCCACAGCGCCACGAGTGTTTACAAAAATTCTGGCCCTTTATTGGCCAATCTAAGAACACAAGGTGTAACGATAATGGCATATCTAGACGACTTGTTGCTGATAGACCACTCAGTGAAAAAACTAGACGTGGTCGTTCACAAGACAATCAAGTATCTGGAATCTCACGGTTGGATTATCAACCAAGACAAGTCAGCCCTAAAAACCAGTCAAAAGTCTGGAATACTTGGGGCTAAGGTTGGATTCAGGCCAGAGAAAAATATTCTTGCCTCGAGGAAAGGTGTTGTCTTTGAAAGATTTGATCCACTTAGTGGGTACAAAAAAGACAGCCGTCCATGCGCCTGTGCATGAGGCTGCTGGGAAAAATGGTGGCATCATTCGAAGCAGTACCCTACGGTCAATTCCATTCAAGGAATTTGCAAGGGGCCATACTGTCAGCCTGGAACAAAAAAGTTCAGGCCCTAGACTTACAATGTCCTTGTCCCCTTCCGTTCGCAAGAGCCTCCGTTGGTGGTTGGTTCCCCAGAATCTGGAAAAAGGGAAATCCTTCAGTCCGATTTCTTGGAAGGTGGTCACTACAGATGCCAGCCTTATAGGCTGGGGAGCAGTACTGGAGCAATAGTCTCTCCAGGGCAGATGGTCGGATGCAGAAAAGGCCCTGCCCATCAATCTCTTAGAGATACGAGCAGCCCGGTATGCCCTAGTAGCATGGACATCCAAACTCCAAGGGTCCCCTGTCAGAATTCAATCAGACAATGCCACAGCAGTGGCATATATCAATCATCAGGGGGGCACCAGGAGTCGTGCAGCCCAGAGGGAAGTAAATTACATCCTGAAATGGGCAGAAAGATATGTCCCAGCCATATCTGCAGTATTCATTCCAGGAGTGGAGAATTGGAAGGCGGACTTTCTAAGTCGCCAGCAATTATGCCCAGAGGAAGGGTCCCTTCACCCCGAGGTTTTCTGGACAATATGTCAGCGGTGGGGAACATCGGATGTAGATCTTCTAGCATCCAGATTCAACGCAAAGGTGGACAGATTTGTCTCTCGGACAAGGGATCCCCTAGCTTGCGGCTAGGATGCCCTAGTGTTCCCTTGGGATCAGTTCAAGCTGATATATGCATTCACACCGCCACAATGGTTACCTCGATTACTCCGCAGAATCAGGGTAGAAAAGAAACCAGTGATTCTGGTGGCTCCAGCGTGGCCCCGAAGAGCGTGGTACGCGGAGATTGTAAAATGTCAGTGGGGAGTCCTTGGACTCTCCCACGTCGTCCGGACCTGCTTTCGCAAGGACCGATATACCACCCTTCCTTACCAGCCCTAGGTTTGACGGCCTGGCTATTGAAGCCCACATTCTAAAAAAGAGAGGGCTCTCTAATTCTGTGGTATCTACCATGATCAATGCCAGGAAGCCGGTATCCAGGCAGATCTACTATAGAATCTGGAAGGCGTACATCGCCTGGTGTGAGGCCAAGAAATGGCATCCACGTAAATACGTAATAGGTAGGATTCTGGACTTCCTACAATGGGCTGTAGATAGGAAGCTTGCCTTGAGTACTATCAAGGGTCAGATTTCGGCCTTGTCAATATTTTTTCAAAGGCCCTTGGCTTCGCATTCACTAGTCAAAGCCTTTATACAAGGAGTGATGCGTATTAGTCCTCCGGTTAATATTTCCATATGTCCATGGGATCTAAACTTGGTTCTGTCGGTTCTACAGAAACAACCATTTGAACCATTACAGCATAATTTCTTTGGTTCTTCTCACCAGGAAATTGATTTTTCTAGTAGCCATTTGTTCGGCTAAAAGAGTGTCGGAATTAGCAGCTATGTCCTGTAAGGAGCCATATCTGGTTATCCATAAGGATAGAGTAGTGTTACGCCCTCATCCAGCCTTTCTTCCTAAGGTGGTATCGAGGTTTCATTTGAACCAAGATGTGGTTCTTCCTTCTTTTTTCCCCAAACCTACTTCGGTAGAGGAAAAGTTATTGCATTCTTTGGATGTAGTAAGAGCAGTTAAAGCTTATCTAAAAGCCACTGCTCAGATTCGCAGAACGGATACTTTGTTTATTCTGCCGGAAGGCCCCAGAAGGGGTCAGGCAGCGTCAAAATCTACTTTAGCCAAGTGGATTCGACAGGTCATTATGCAAGCCTATGGCTTGAGAAGGAGACCGCCTCCGTTCAAAGTTAGGGCGCACTCCACGAGAGCAGTTGGAACTTCATGGGCAGTGCATCACCAGGCCTCCCTGGCTCAAATCTGTAAGGCCGCAACATGGTCTTCAGTACACACGTTTACTAGGTTCTACCAGGTGGACGTTAGAAGTCAGGAGGATGTCGCCTTTGGGCGCAGTGTGTTGCAGGCCGCAAAAGATCCTCATGTCTGATAGCGCTCAGCTTATGTATGGTGTATCCCCCCCCTCGTTGGGCATTGCTTTAGGACATCCCATTAGTAATGACTATGTCGCTCTGTGTCCCGTGATGTACGAGAAAGAAAATAGGATTTTTAGAACAGCTTACCTGTAAAATCCTTTTCTTGGAGTACATCACGGGACACAGAGCTCCCGCCCCTATTTAGGGACACTTATTGCTTTGCTACAAAACTGAGGTGCTCCCGGATGGGAGGGGCTTATATAGGGGAGGGTACTTCCGGTTTTGGAAGTTGCCAGTGCCAGCACCTGAAGGTATCTATATAACCCATTAGTAATGACTATGTCGCTCTGTGTCCCGTGATGTACTCCAAGAAAAGGATTTTACAGGTAAGCTGTTCTAAAAATCCTATTATTACATACTTGGGCATAAAATTAACAACGGACCCCCGACAGTTAGCAGAGGCCAATTATGTCCCACTTATTGACAAACTTTCCAAAGAAACCAAGAGACTCTCCAATATCGAAATGTCTTGGTCTGGCCGACTGGCTGCATTTAAAATGCTGCTACTTCCGCAAATACTTTATATATTTAGGACACTTCCTATTCCTATGCCCAGTTCACACCTCAAAGCACTGGCGTTGCAAGGCAGGTGCAGGGGGTGCGGGTCGCACCCGGGTGACACCCGCCAGAGGGGTGACACCATCACCCATCACGGCGCTGGATTGAGAGAGGCACCGCGGCTCTCTCCTTTTCCTCCTTCCCCTGCGCACTCCAGTGTCTCCTTCGCTCCCCGCAATGTTCAGGGAGGGAGGAGGAATTGTGTTGTCACTCGAGGCAGACAGTGCCATAGTCCAGTGCACAGCGCCCAACACTGCAATCCGCCTATTGACGCTCAGGCAGGTGGGGAGAGGTGTCAGCTCACAACAAATACATTCCTCAGACCGACGGAGCCTAGTCTCCTCCTCCTCCACACTGACAGTATATTCACAACAGGAGGAGGAGCCTAGGATGAGGAACGTCCATGTGGACAGAGCGCGCTGATCTGAGGTCTGTGACTGTAGGGAGAGAGGAGATATAGGGGGGGTTACATTAGGGAGATTGCAGGTGGGGGGGATTACATTAGGAGGAATACAGGGGGGGTTACATTAGGAGGAATACAGGGGGGGTTACATTAGGAGGAATTTCACAGGGGGGTTACATTAGGGGGAATACAGGGGGGATTACATTAGGGAGATTGCAGGGGGATTACATTAGGGGATTGCAGGGGGGGTTACATTAGGGGGATTGCACAGGGGTATTACATTAAGGGGATTACATTAGGGGATTGCACAGGGGGGTTACATTAGGGGGAATACAGGGGTGTTACATTAAGGGGATTACATTAGGGGATTGCACGGGGGGTTACATTAGGGGGATTGCACAGGGGGGTTACATTAGGGGGATTGCACAGGGGGGTTACATTAGGGGGATTGCACGGGGGGGTTACATTAGGGGGATTGCACGGGGGTTACATTAGGGGGATTGCACAGGGGGGTTACATTAAGGGGATTGCATGGGGGGGTTACATTAGGGGGATTGAACAGGGGGGGTTACATTAGGGGGAATACAGGGGGGTTACATTAGGGGGAATGAACAGGGGGGTTACATTAAGGGGATTGCATTGGGGGGGTTAAATTAGGGGGATTACATTTGGGGGATTGCAGGGGGCTTACATTAGGTAGGTTGTACGGGGGGGACGTGACATTAGGGGGATTACACGGGGGGTTCCATTAGGGGGAATACACAGGGGTTCCATTAGGGGGATTACACGGGGGTTCCATTAGGGGGATTACACAGGGGGAGAGCTGTGCTGATGTGCTAGAATGCTCAGTGCCCCGGGTGGCTCAATGAACTGGGGGGGTGACACCAAATTTTACCGCACCGGGTGACACCAACCCTAGTGACGCCACTGCCTCAAAGACTTAAATTCCCTACTCTCAAGATTTATCTGGGGCACTAAAAGACCTAAATGTTCCAAAGCCCTACTGGTTAAACCCAGAATGGCGGGTAGTATGGGCCTGGTTGACATTCAGGACTACTTCCGCGCGACCATCCTAGCACAACTTAAAGGTTGGTTTAACCCGGCAGCTGACTCAGTATGGTATGACATTGAACAGTCCCTAAGCCATATTAAAAATCTATGGCTCCTTCTCCTAGTTGATATATGGAAACCTGTTTCCATACTTGATTACCTCTATCTATCCAGGCCTCCATGGAGGGACCTCTGGAAAATTCCAACCCCTCACTCTGAACGTGTAACTGTTCCCATACCCATAACAATCCTCTCTCATATTATCCCTAACATCTCCCTCTCTGACTGGCTGACCAAGGGGATTACCACGATAGACAACTTATATCAGGGGAGCACCCTCCTTCCATTCATTTCCCTACGAGACAAATTTTCCCAAGCATCTACTGACCAGTACAAATACACACAAATCTCCCATTTCCTCGGTTCCCTCAAGTCACACCAGATAGTATTACCAAAAGAAGTTTGGAAGTTCTACACTACCAACCCTACCCCCCCCCCTAAAGGCATCTCCCTTTTCTACAATCTCTTCCAATATAAACTGCACTTTGTGAAATCTCAACCCTTTAAGAAGTGGGAAGTGGACCTAGGTGTTAATATCACAGATGTACAGTGGAAACTATTGAGCCTCTAGTTTAATCAACCACTGGGAGCTGTCTCAAAAGATAGCTCTTTGATGGTACCTGACTCCCTTTAGACTCTCCAAATTCAGTTCCCTCGGTTCCTCGCTGTGTTGGAGGAACTGTGGAATGATTGGTAACTTACTTCACATGTTCTGGTCGTGCAAGTATTTAACTAGCTTTTGAAACTCTATATTCCGCTATATCTCAGAGATTACTGGAATTCTGACTCGTCCCAAACCCAGCCTGGCGATATTGCATGTTGGTATTGACATATTCCCCCCTGACTTCAGAATAGTGGTGACCCATATCCTGCTGGCAGCCAGGTCTTTAATCGCTAAACAGTGGAAAGCAGATAGAGCACCTAATACATCGGAGGTTCTTATGACTATGCAGATCACTATGTATATGAGTCCCTGCTAGCTAGCAGGAGAGGAAACAGACAAAAGTTTGATAACAATTGGAAAATTTGGACGACATGGTCTAAAAGTAATAAGAGTATTAATTGAAATGAGTGTATATGTTTTGTGCCTTGATACATCTTTTCTCCTCTAATCTATTGATGGTTGGATCGTAGGATGACACTTTTCCCCCTTCCCCCCCCCCTTTTCTTCCCCTCCTCCCCCATCTTCTTTTTTTCCTCTCTATACATTTTTCTTTTAAGTAAGTTATGCTATGTTACCCATTCAGGCTAGGTTTATAGCTGAACTCACGTGTCCTCGAGACTATTTCTCCGACACGCAAATGTCTTTGACTTCCTCATACTGTTTATGATATAATTACTCTATTGCTTACTTGCTTCCCTTTGTATCCTGTACTTTGTATCTTGTAAAAAAAAATCTTTTTCAATAAAAATGAATTTGAAAAAAAAAAAAAACTCCAAAGTTTCCCTTCCTCAGGCCCGACTCAAACTGTGGATTCCCCAATATTGGGAACAAAGGTGAAATTATTGCCGATAGTTTACCCTTGGAGAAAAACCCATAGCCCATCTTTAGGGTGGGTCCTATCAAAGGGTGTGCCTTTGTAATAGTCAGGAGATCTTTGTAGCACCAAGCGGCTTGTTGCAGTATGAATGAATGACTTGTAAAGCGCTACAAATGCAAACTGAACTGCCTCAAGGCGCTTTTTGCAGCCAGTGTCTTGCTGGCTGGTGCGGTCATTTACCACCGTAGGATCTCGACATGCTTCGTACACATATATACCGGGCCAATTTGGACAAGATCCAAATTGGAGTGTGGGAGGAAACCCACGCAGACACAGGGAGAACATGCAAACTCCAGGCAGATGGTGTCGTGGTCGGGATTCGAACCAGCGACCGTTTTGCTGCTAGGTGAAAGTGCTAACCACTACCCCACTGTGTTGCCCTAGAGTAGAGCACTGCTCTGAGCCTGCTCCAGGCCAGGCCATATCTTCCGATCCCCATGTCTGCTCCAATCAATCAGGCGGCTCAATAGAGCTGCCTGATAATATTTGTACAGGTCTGGTACTGATAGTCCACCGTTTTGTTTTGGTATGGTCAACAGGGATCTACTGATCCTTGGGTGTTTGTTTGCCCAAATAAATCTGACAAGGAGGGAGCGTATATGTTTGAAATAATATTTAGGTATAGCGATGGGTAATGCTTGAAATAAGTACAAGAACTTTGGTAAGATATTCATTTTAATAATATTTCACCTCCCAAATCAGGAGTGGAACCCCCTCTGCCATCCCTCCAAAAGAATTCGCACTATGTGTAGTAGTGGTGGGAAATTAAGATTGTATGTATGGGAAAGATCTGCCGGGATAAAAGTTCACAGATATTTCAAGGCTTGGTCTGACCATTTGAATTTGTAACTTGACTTCAGTGTTCTCAATATGTCATTAGGGATCCCAACTCCCATAACTTCTGATTTTGATAGGTTAATCTTAAAGTCCGATAGAGAACCATATGTCTCTATTTCTTGGAGAAGGTTAGGTAAAGATACTATCGGATTGGTCAACGAAAACAATATATCGTCTGCGTAAGCTGAAGTTTTGTACTGCATACCTCCCACTGATAAACCCACAATATCTGAGTTTAATCGGATCCTACACATTAAAGGCTATAATGCCCCATACACACGATCGTTTTTCATGCCGTTAAAAATGCAATTTTTTAAAATGGCCATTAAAACCGATCGTGTGTATGCTCCAGAGCATTTTTAACGACGTGAAAAACGGGCATTAAAAATTTCGAACATGCTCTATTTTTTCACGTCGTTTTTCATGTCGTTTTTTTTAACGACGTGAAAAACGATAGTGTGTATGCTTTAACGATGTGAAGAAAAAACGCGCATGCTCAGAATCAAGTATGAGATGGGAGCGCTCGTTCTGGTAAAACTAGCGTTGGAAATGGAGATGGCACATTCGTCACAGTGGAATTAATAGCATCGTTTTAATGCTACGCATTCCGTTCTTCTTTTGATAATGCTTAAATAATTACCTTCTTTTGCTAATGACATTTGAGAGTTATGCCAAACTAGGTTCTTAAGTAATTCCTAATTGATCTAATGATTGTAAAATATTCTTTTGAAGCCACATCTCCCTCATAAATTCATAACTAAATGTAAAGATCACAATAATTATAATTTTATTTTTTATTTTATTTTTATTTTAGTAATTAAGTTAGCTTTATTATTTTTGATGGGCTTCTTTGATATATGTAGGCTTCTTTTTTTTTTTTTTGGTGATTTTGCTTAAATTATTGGTGTGTAAAGTTACCACACCAACCTTCAATATTTGTCTCATTTTGCCTCAAGGAGGTTTCTGTCCCTTGTTAATAACAATAATATTATTTGAAATGTCCCTGCCTACTCCCTAGCAAAGTCTCTTTTGAAATACAAATCACATAGTCAAGTATTTGATGCCAAAAAAAAGAATCCTTTATTTAGGTACATTACAAATTAAAGGTGGAGGCAGCACTGGAGAGCCTGCTTGCATTTGTGCATCCTTTGAACCCCACAACAACCATCCAAGATGTCAAAACCAAACTATTTAATTTAAATAAAAAAAAGGAGCCGAATCTTGGCTTGAACTCCCAGAGGTCAGGAACAGCAGCAGATAAGTCATATATGTCCCCAGTCTGTGGTACTACAGCAGGCATTATTTTTTTCTCTTCCTTGTAGCCTTCTCTCCAGCCTTCTCTGCAGCCTTCCCTGCAGCCTTCCCTGGTTGCTTTCTCGGAGGCTGGGGATCAGGAGGAGAGGAGGTGGCAGGAGGAGTAGTAGGAGGAGGAGGAGGAGGTGGAGGAGTAGGGACAACCTCAGTGATGTCGGTGAACTTGGTCAGTTCACCGAGCAACCCCTTGTTAATCACCTTCAGCAAAAGGTTCTCACTATAGAGCTTTTGCCGCAAGTCCATTTGGCCTAACTTATGGGCCAGGACTGCGGCAAAGCCCTCCTCAGCAGAGGGTGCCTCTCTGAGGGCCACATTAGCCTCTTTTAGAAAGGCTCTTGTTTCCTAACCCACCTGCCTAGCTCTCCTTGGCCCTCGTTGTTTCATTATCAGGGGAGGCATCTGGGCTCTTGTGCTGGGCCCAGCCTCCTCCTGTGTGCCACTGGGCCCTGCCTCCTCCTGGTCCCCAACATCACCCTCTTCCTGGCTCAGCTCTGGCTGTAAAAAAAGAAAGGGACATTCTTTATTTTTTGCCACCATCAATCACACACATTGTTCACCTCCAGACATTTTTGAATTGAATGTCAAAAGGTATTAATTTTGCATAGATTCCGCCTCCTGATATTGTTGCCTTGTCCCCATCAAATTTGACCACTGCTGTATCTTGCTCTTTAAATCCTCTTTTTTTTTTAACATTAAATACCTAACAATACTAACAACAATTTTAAATCATCACTTTTGTAACATATAAATGGAGATATCAATACTTTACCTGGCTCCATATATCCAAATCTGCCTCCTCAAGGACCTCATCTTGATCCTCAGGGGAAGCCAGTGCAGGGTTGCTAGGAAGGCTGGAGGGATGGCTGCAAGGAAGGCTGGAGGGCTGGCTACAAGGAAGGCTGGATTGACCTCTGGGGGGAAGAGTGGACAGTGATTCCCGCACTTCCAGCTGGTCATCCAGGAAAGATAACCTGCTGTAGTACCACAGACTGGGTTTGTAAACCTTATCTGCTGCAGCACCTGACCTCTGGGACTTCAGGACCATATTCCTCTGGGTCCTGTATGTCCCCCTGATGGTAGCAATTTTGGTTTTCACATCTTGGAGAGTTGTTGTGGGTATCTGTGTTTGCACAAATGCAAGCAGGCTCTCCAGTGCTGCTCTCCTGGCTACTTTATTTTTATTTCCACCACTTTTTGTCTGCCAAAGGATAGGGAGGTCTTTCCATTTATCAATGAACTCCCCCATAAAGTCTGTGTTTTTGAAACTATTCATTCTCTCTGTAAAATCAAGCAACAAGAAAATACATATGTTTCAGGCAACATTCATCAAATCAGCATTTTTGACAGATTTTCAAGCCCAAAATCTCCTCCTCTGATGAAACTCAAATCCTTAAAAACTTATGTACCTTGGTCAACACGTTCGTTGCTAACTCCCTCTCCCGCCAAATGAACGTATTTTCGACACATGGATCTTCACTTGATATACACTGCGCATGCGTGAAACTCTGCACGCTTTCCCCGCCCCCGACGTTCGAGATTGTACTTTCCCCGCCCCTTCTCGCTCGTTGTAGTGCCTAACAACATGGCGGAGACACAGGTGGCTGAGATTACCTCTACAGAGGAGGAAATTCCTGAGGAGCCCAAATCCCGATCCAGGAGATATAAGGCATCCAACATGTCATTCGAGGAAATGGTGGAGATGGTCGCCATTTTGAGGAGGGAGGATAATGATGCCAAGCATGGGCCGTATAAAAGACCTAATCTTGTCAAGACAAAAATTATGGGCAAAGTGGTCAAAACTCTTCACCAAAAATTTGGGGTGTGCAGAACGAAGGAACAGCTCAGAAAACGATGGTCTGATCTGAAGTTGCGGGAGCCCGACCAATACAAAAGAATCAAGAAAGTTATAGGAAAAAGTAAGTACTTTTTCTTCATTTTCCCTGCTAAAGATTATTACTTGTATTAAGTCGTGTATATTTAGACTTTGATATAGTACAGTGAAAGATAACAACTTTCAATGTTCGTCCGCACACTAAACGGACGTAGTAAACCTCTTTCTCTGTTGAGTTCCTAAAACGATGTTTTTGGATCATCCAGTGTGAACACACAATTGTTTTTTTTTGTTTTGGGGAGCAAATTTGGTAAACAATTTGCTTTATATTTAGAATCCAAATTACATTTTTTTGGGGGAAAAAGGGTAGGCATTGTAATGTTAAGGGAGAGAATGCTCAGCAGCTGCTTAACCAGTTAACAACCACCTGCCGACAAATAACGTCGACAAGGTGGTTGCTTAACTCTGGGAGGACGTTATATAACGTCCTCCCAGAATCGCGCTCCCGCGCGCCCCCTGGGGCGCGCACACGGGAAACTCGGGAAACACGGGAAACTCCGGTAAATCGCGGTAAATCGCCACTGATAGCGGGCGTTTACCACGTGATCGCTCCGTCAAATGACGGAGCAATCACTTGTAAACAGACCGGCGTCATGTGATGACGCCGGTTCCTCCCTCCCCTCTCTGTACCGATCGGTACAGTGTGAGAGGAGAGGGGGAGAGGGCGGATGGCAGCAGCAGCACTGTGGGCTGGATCTGTGACAATTGCAGTCACAGATCCAGCCATCCAGCCATCCCTGTGCAATACCCTGCCAATACTCTGCAAAATACCCTGCCAATACTCTTCAAAATATCCTGCAATACCCTGGTGCAATACTCTGCAATACCCTGGTGCAATACCCTGGTGCAATACTCTGCAATACCCTGGTGCAATACTCTGCAATACCCTGCGCAATACTCTGCAATACCCTGCGCAATACTCTGCAATACCCTGCAAAATACCCTGCAATACCCTGCAAAATACCCTGCAAAATACCCTGCAAAATACTCTGCAATACCCTGCGCAATACTCTGCAATACCCTGCGCAATACTCTGCAAAATACTCTGCAATACCCTGCGCAATACCCTGCACAATACTCTGCAATACCCTGCACAATACTCTGCATCACCCTGCGCAATACTCTGCAATACCCTGCACAATACTCTGCATCACCCTGCGCAATACTCTGCAAAATACTCTGCAATACCCTGTGCAATACTCTGCAATACCCTGCACAATACTCTGCAATACCCTGCACAATACTCTGCAATACCCTGCACAATACTCTGCAATACCCTGCACAATACACCCTGTGCAATACTCTGCAATACCCTGCGCAATACTCTGCAATACCCTGTGCAATACCCCCTGTGCAATACCCCATGCAATACCCTGCCATACTCCGCAATACCCTGCCATACTCCGCAATGCCCTGCCATACTCCGCAATGCCCTGCCATACTCCGCAATGCCCTGCAATACTCCGCAATACCCGGCAATACTCCAATGCCCGGCAATACTCTGCAATAACCACTTCCCGCCCGCCGGCCGTCATATGACGTCCTTGACTTTGTGCGGGGATATCTGAATGATGCTTGCAGCTACAGGCATCATTCAGATATTAGCTTTTTCAGCCGGCGATTCCCTACACCATAACAACAATCATAGTGGCTGTTCCGCCGCTTGATCATTCTTACGGGAGACGAGAGGGGATGTCCCCCCCCCCGCCGCCCTCCGGTGCTTCTGCCGACTCACCGCTACCATCAAAGCCAGGATTGTTTTTGTTTTTTTGTTTTTTTTTCAGGCTTCCCAGCCTAGAGGTGAGATGTGGGGTCTTATTGACCCCATATCTCACTGTAAAGAGGACCTGTCATGCCATATTCCTATTACAAGGGATGTTTACGTTCCTTGTAATAGGTATAAAAGTGATCAAAAAAAATTTGGGGGCGGAAAAACATGTCAAACTAAAATAAATAAAGTAAAATGAACAATAAAAAAAAAAAAAAATTTTTAAAGCGCCCCTGTCCCCGTGAGCTTGCATACAGAAGCGAACGCATACTTAAGTCCCGCCCACATATGAAAACGGTTTTCAAACCACACATGTGAGGTATCGCCGCGAACGTTAGAGCGAGAGCAATCATTTTGGCCCTAGATCTCCTCTGTAACTCAAAACATGTAACCAGTAAAAATATTTAAAGCGTCGCCTATGGGGATTTTTTAAGTAGCGAAGTTTGGCGCCATTCCACAAGCGTGTGCAATTTTTAAGGGTGACATGTTAGGTATCTATTTACTCTGCATAACTTCATCTTTCACATTATGCAAAAACATTGGGCTAACTTTACTGTTTTTTTTTTTTTTTTAAGCACAAAACATTTTTTTCCGTAAAAAAAGTGTTAAAAAAATTGCTGCGCAAATATCGTGCGAGATAAAAAGTTGCAACAACCACCATTATATTCTCTAAGGTCTTTGCTAAAAAAACATATATAATGTTTTGGGGTTCTATGTAATTTTATAGCAAATAAATGATGATTTTTACATGTAGGAGAGAAATGTCAGAATTGGCCTCGGTGCTCCAGAACGCCTGAAGGGGCTCCCTGCATGTTGGGCCTCTGTATGTGGCCACGCTGTGTAAAAGTCTCACACATGTGGTATCGCCATACTCGGGAGTAATAGCAGAATGTGTTTTGGGGTGTAATTTGTGGTATGCATATGCTGGGTGTGAGAAATAACCTGCTAATATGACAATTTTGTGAAAAAAAAAAAAGAGAAAAAAAAAGTCTTGATTTTGCAAAGAATTGTGGGAAAAAATGACAACTTCAAAAAACTCACAATGCCTCTTTCTAAATACCTTGGAATGTCTTCTTTCCAAAAAGGGGTCATTTGGGGGGTATTTGTACTTTTCTGGCATGTTGGGGTCTCAAGAAATGAGATAGGCCGTCAGTACTTCAGGTGTGATAAATTTTCAGATATTGGCACCATAGCTTGTGGACTCTATAACTTTCACAAAGACCAAATAATATGCACCAATTTGTACTTATTTTTACCAAAGATACGTAGCAGTATAAATTTTGGCCAAAATTTATGAAGAAAAAATAGTAATTTGCAAAATTTTATAACGGAAACCAAAAAAAACACATTTTTTTACAGAATTTTCAGTCTTTTTTCTCTTATAGCGCAAAAAATAAAAAACCCAACAGTGATTAAATACCACCAAAAGAAAGCTCTATTTGTGTGAAAAAAAGGACAAAAAATTCATATGGGTACAGTGTTGTATGACTGAGTAATTGTCATTCAAAATGTGAGAGCACCGAAAGCTGAAAATTGGTCTGGTTATTAAGGGGGTTTAAGTGCCCAGTGGTCAAGTGGTTAAACATCTGAACGCAGTAGTGCAAGTGTGGGACAAAACCCCTAAATTTTTAGGGTGTCACACACAGGTGATCCTGTGTATATACTTCAGGGTGTTACAATGTGTCAAACTTTGTTTCAAAAAGTATATGCTCTGGTTTTGGCAATGTATCCAATCATGTGTTCCGGTTGTCACTGAGGGTACATTTAAATATGGACCACACTTCCAAATAATATTTAGAAATCTCCTTTTCTTTGTTTTTTTGTGGCCCAAAAATTATTAGTTACTAATGAAACTCTACCTTTTATTGCAATCTCCATAGGGCTTCAAAAAGCTACGTCAGATGAGCCTATAAATCCAACACCTTCAACAATACCCCCAGAACCACATGATGGAGAGGAACGTGAAGTTGTGGAAGTGGAAAGTGGCACCACAAGAGGTCAGTGTCAAACCAGACAGATGCAGGTTAATAGATGTAGGCCTACATATTCTATACTACATGATTTTTTTTTTGTTTAGGTGCAGTTCTGGCCGGAGACCCCGAAAAGTTTACACATCACAGTGCCCAGATCCTGATCCAATACCTCATGGTCTGCTGTCGTGACCTTGAAAAAATAAAGGGAGACTTGATAGAGATCAGGCAAAATACCAAGCGAGTTGAGGAAAAGCTACAAAAAATAATGGCTGTGCTTGGGCGTGTATAATGTTTGAACACAAAAGAACGTTGACCTTGCTGTGTTTTGGCAGGTTTCTTTTTGTTTTAAGCTTGATAATGAATAGTACATGTTTACATTTTCACGTTTTTTTATTTGTTAATTTTTTTAGGCATGGCTGTTCATGCATTTTAACCCCAAAAATATTTTAATAACATCTACACTTCAAAGGAAGTTTCCTCAAAAATAATTAAAAAAGGTATTTTCTTAACCAGAATTTGTGGCTTCATTATGTAAATGTTGTGCAAAGTGAACTAAACAATGTTTTGTGTTTACACTGACAATGAAGGCTAATTAAGAATGCAAAATACACATGGCAATACAAGTTCATTAGGTAAACCGACGAGAAACCTAAAAGAATATTAAATGAAAACACAAACAATATTTTATCAAAAAAAGGTTTTATTTTTAAAAATAATAAGGTTAAAATTCATCAGGCGTATCAATGGCCCCCCTATCCACAAAATAATCGACATATTGTTGACGGACCTCACGTCCAGTTTGGGGGGCCAAGCCTGGACGGCCAGCTTCCAGGGCCACAAGATTTTTCACTTCAAATAATGAGGCCTCAGGCCCAGTCAAAGTCAGATAATTGCTTGAATGCACCCTGAGATAATTATGGAGCACACAACAAGCCATTACAACATGGTTCCATTTGTAAGGGGCAAGGTGGATGGAGGTGAGGAACAGGCGGAATCGGCTGGCCATGATGCCAAAGGCATTTTCCACCACCCTTCTTGCTCTGGCCAGCCGATAGTTGAACACCCTCCTCTCAGGGGTGAGGGTGCGTTGCGGGAATGGCCTCATCAAATGGGGACCCAGGCCAAACGCCTCATCCGCCACAAAGACAAATGGGAGTCCCTCCACATTCTGCTCCGCTGGTGGCAAGGCCAGCTGATCCAAAAGGAGCCGTTCCCCAAACTCTGTCTGTGCAAAGACTCCTCCATCAGACATCCTGCCATTCTTGCCAACGTCCACATAGAGGAATTCGTAGGTGGCAGACACCACTGCCATCATGACGATGCTGTGGAACCCCTTATAGTTATAATAAAAGGATCCCGAATGGGGTGGTGGGACGACCCGAACATGTTTGCCGTCGATGGCCCCTCCACAGTTCGGAAAGTTCCATCGTTGGGCAAACTCAGATGCCACATTCTGCCATTCATGTGGCGTAGAAGGGAACTGTGGAATTAAATTTTAAAAAAATTAATACTTTGAGACAGAAACATTGAAAGCAGATTCAAGAAAACCATTCATGGCCAACATTGGGAGAAACCAAAAAATTAAAACATTATTAGTAAGCAACAACAAACCAAAAACAAACCCCCCCCCAAAAAATGGGGGGGGTTGAAGATGAGTTGGGGAGATCACAAATGTAGGCTGTAGCACTCTGTATGAATTATTGAAAAATGTTACATTCCTAGGCAATCTTTAGGGGGCGTTTAGGGTAAAGCACTACGATGTTGCATATATTAAAATACATGGAAATGACTAGGCAAGGTGGGTATGGCCCCAGGATAGCATGCTGGAGAGGTTAGGTAAGGCAAATTTAAATGTAGGCCTAATAAAAACATTCCCAAAAAAAAAAAAACAAGTGGAGAAAGGGGACATTCCCTGCAGCTAAGAATCATGGGAATTAGGGACTGCTAATAAACCAAAAAAAAATATTAACAAAGAAATACATACAATGTGAGGTTTTAAATAAGAACACTTACCTTAATATAGTCCTCCTGCAAAACTTGAATGATGGCAGAAAACGTCTCTGGTATAATCATACCCAGAGCCTGGGGGGATATGCCTGTGGAGAACTTTAGGTCCTGCAGGCTTCTCCCAGTCGCCAGGTATCGCAACGTGGCAATGAGCCTCTGCTCAGCACTGATGGCTTCACGCATAACGGTGTCCTGCCTGGTAATGTAGGGGGACACCAAAGCCAACAGATGCTGAAATACGGGGTCAGACATCCTGAGAAAATTCCTGTAGTCCTCAGGATTATTCTCCCTGATCTCCCGCAACAAAGGCATATGACAGAACTGGTGCCGCTGGAGCAACCAATTCTTGGTCCATGAACTCCTCCTCACCCTGTTCATGGCCTGGAGTCGGGATACAGCATGATCCCCGGCACCAACTACAGCACGAACTCTACGACGAGTACGTAGCCGCAACATGGCTAGATAACGGTCGGCAGCTCAGAACGAACTAGAAGAACGAACGGAAGAACAGCAAGGCCTATGAAGAACAAGCTGAAAAACAGGAACGAGCAGACAAGAACGCACTGAATAAACAGATACGAACTGACTACAAGCACTGCAAGACAGATACGAACCCACAGGCACAAACTGAACTCCACAAAACGATCTTCAAGGCACGAAGACTGAAAAGCGCGAAACGTCTCTCACCAAACTTTTACTAACACGCGGTAACACGAAATTAGAAAAAGCGTCCCAAAGGGTGGCGTCATTAGAACGGAACTTCCCCTTTATAGTGCCGTCGTTCGTGGTGTACGTCACTGCGCTTTGCTTGAACGTTTTTTAAAATGATCGTGTGTACGCAAGACAGGCTTGAGAGGAAACATGAAAAAAAACGACGTGAAAAACGTTGGTTTATAAAATGGCATGAAAAACGATCGTGTGTACGCCGCATAAGAACAAAGCAAATAATATTGGGGACAATGGGCATCCTTGTATAGTTCCATTTGTGACTCTAAAAAGCTGGGACAGGACTCCGTTCACCTTAACCTGAGCCATTGGTTGGGTATAAATACTTGAAATCCATCTAATCATATTGTTTCCCATTCCTACCTGTCGTAGTACCGCAAACAAATTGCCAATTAATGCGATCAAAGGCTTTCTCTGCATCCGTTCCCAAGAATAAACATGGGGTTTTGGAAGTGTTAGCTACATGGATTAGGTTCAAAGTCCTGATCGTATTGTCCCGTGCTTCCATCGTCTGAACAAACCCTACCTGGTCAGACTATTGCAACCCCTCCTACGCACCTTACAAGAAAGGGACATTATCTACAGATGGGGATACCCCTTTAGCTTGACTGCCAGACACCAGGGGAAATCGGCTGTCCTACGCTACCCAGAAGATTTGGATTTCTTCTGTGACGCCCTGGGAATCCCCACCCCTCAACTACCTGAATGGGACCTGGTAGCCACCCCTCCTCCGCTACCGGTGGTCTGGCAGAAGGTCCCCTCTACCAAACGCTCTAGGGGACAGGATTCTTCCTGCAAATCGACCAAACACAAGAATGGCTGACTCCTTCTTGGGGTTGCCCCTCCGGCACCCAGCCGCACTTTATGCACCTCTTCGTTTGCCGGCTGGGCCACATCACGTTCTAACCCACACCCATGAGTGACTATATGCTCCATTAAGATGACATCCCCCGAATGCCCTTGCTTTATTTCTGTTTTTGCATCACTGGCTGGTCTGGACCGAGACCCCGGACAGACCGACTTTTAGATTACCGACCCCCCCCCCCGTGGTTTACCACCTGATAGTTCCCCTCTGGACTTTGGTCCACCCGTGTCTCCCCGACCCGAACTTTCCTGATCCCCTAGTTGGGGAATCCAATTGAAACAGTATAGGCCCCTTGACCCCTAGGTTTCCTTGGGCCTAATTGATGATGCTTGTTGTAATAACTGTTTATGTTTTTACCCTAACTTTTTTCTTCTTTCTAGATTTTTCTTCTCCTTCTCTCCACAGTTTGACTCCCAGCGAGGGCCCTAGTTGGCCTCCGGCTCTCCGCCTGTTGATGCCACGCTCCCAGACCCGGACACATCGCCAACTGGCTCAGCTAAGTATCTCTGTAGTCCACCCCTCATTTCACAATGGCTAAGATATTGTCACTAAACGTCCACGGCCTCAATTCCAACAAGAAAAGACATTTGTCCCTCCGAGAGTTCAGGCAGTCGAGGGCAGACATTTTGGTGCAGGAAACGCATTTTAACAAAGGGGACTCCTTAATATTCGCCTCCAGACACTTTCCCCAAGTTTATCAGGCCTTTAACCCGTGTAAGAGATCGGGTGTTGCCATACTTTTTAAAAAGGGTACCCCCTTCACCTGTACCACCTACCTAGACCCGCAAGGCCACTTTATCATTCTCCAGGGTCTCTGGCAGACGCAGGCCATCACCCTTTGTGTTCTTTGCACCCCGAACACACGTCAACACCGTTTCCTGACCAAGGTCCTTACCCACCTATCCCGGGAGCCCCACGATTTCCTAGTGATAGGGGGGGATTTCAATCTATCCCACTCCACAACCTGTGACCGCCTTTTGGCGAGTCCCCAGGCATCGCAGACCCGAGTCCTCAGGGACTCCAGGCTGTTTCGCCATTTTATCAGAAGATATGCTCTTTTTGATGCCTGGCGGGCTCTCCACCCGGGTGATCGCCAATACACCTTCTATTCTGCCTCCCACCACACTCACTCGCGCATAGACTATCTGTTTGTAAACAACAACAGGCTGCGCATCACTGAGTCCGCGCACATACTTCCCATCTCTTGGTCCGACCATGCCCCTGTCACATTATCTTTAAACCTAGGCACTCCCCTCTGCCGGCCTTACAACTGGAGGTTGAATAACTTCCTCCTGCAACACGTTCCCTCTAAAGCGGAACTAGAATCCACCCTGCAACATTACTTCATCGAAAATGACACCCCGGACATTTCCATCTCTACACTGTGGGCTGCCCAAAAGGCAGTCCTCAGAGGCCGTTGTCTTGCCCTCTCTTCAGCTATGAAGGAGGATGCCAAGGCTGCTGGACTGCTAGCTGAAAAACAGTTGAGGGCCCTTAAAGCTCAACTCCAAAACGGACCGTCCAGATCACTCCTTAAACGAATCGTTCGCGTACGAATGACACTCCGGGACCTTGCGCTGGGCCAGATGGAAAAAGCACTGATCCAACTGAAACAGCTATATTATGACAAAGGCAACAAAGCACAATCACTCCTGGCCAGGAAACTGGCAGACCGGACCCACACCTCTACCCCACACCAAATTAAGAACAGAGGGGGTGACCTGCTGACCCACCCTCAGGATATAGCGAATACCTTTGCTGAATTTTACATAGACCTATACAATAAAGCGGAGATAACACACAAACCCCCCCCATCGTCCGACTTAGTCGATAGCATGACTCAGTATCTCGAGCAGGCCGGATTGCCCCGACTTCGAGATACTGACCTGCAGGACCTAAACACCCCCATTTCGGCAGAAGAATTGGCGGCGACTATAAAAGCCCTTCCAGCCCACAAATCCCCTTGATCAGACTGAACGCAATCCTCCCCGCTTTGATACATAAGGATCAGGTGAGCTTCGTCAAGCAGGAGACAACACTAGAAAAGTCATAGACCTAATTGATGTAGCTAATAGATACAACTCAGAATCTTTGATCCTGAGTTTAGATGCAGAAAAGGCCTTTGACCGCTTAAGCTGGCCCTTCATGATTGCCACGCTGCGACACATGGTATTCAAGGGACCCTTCTTGCGGGCGGTACAACACCTTTACACCTGTCCCACTTCACAAGTTAAATCCCCCTTTGCCACATCACCCACCTTCCCGCTTGCAAATGGTACCCACCAGGGCTGCCCGCTCTCTCCCTTGCTACTTGCCCTATGTGCAGAGTCCCTGGCGGCGGCCATTAGGGGAAATTCAGCCATTTGGGGTATCTCGGTAAGGGGAAAGGAATTCAAAATATCTCTATTCGCAGACGACATCATCCTCACTCTGACCCAACCTAGGATCTCCCTACCCAACCTCCATGCCTTTTAGATCGCCATGGGGTGCTCTCGGGGTATAAAACAAATGCGTCAAAGTCTATGGCCCTTCCAATTAACGTCCCGGAGGACGAGGTTCACCACCTGCAGTCAGGCTTTCCCTACAAATGGGAACGTACTTCCCTTAAATACCTGGGGGTTCATCTTACCCCGTCTTTTGGCACCCTATATCAAGCCAATTTCCCTCCTCTGTATCGGTCAATTAGGGAGCTCTTCCAAAAATGGAAGACCCATCATATCTCCCTCTTGGGGCGGATCACGTCCGTTAAAATGGTCATCCTCCCTAAGCTCCTCTATCTATTTCAGACGTTGCCCATCCCAATCCCATATGCCCATCTACGCAGACTTCAGAGTGACACATTACGTTATGTCTGGAACTATAAAAAAACAGGATACCTTGCTCCATCATGATGGTGTCACGCATGGACGGGGACTTGGCATTTCCCAACTTTGTTAAGTACTATCAAGCGGCCCAGCTACGCGCGATAGTCTCATGGTTCCCCCAAAGGTCCTACAATAAATGGACAGAGATAGAAAAAATTTGGCTGGCCCCTGTACACCCAAACTGAACTCCCAAACAGCCTCCTCTGGAACACAAATGTGGAGGTGGACCCTGGCCGATTACTAGGATCAATGTCCCAGCTTCGTCAGCTCTGGCGCAAGTTGCCCCGTGAAAGCGAGCTCAAGTCTGAATGCTCACTGATGAACTCAGCTCATTATCCAGGGCATCAGTCAAAGATGGTTATGTGTGCACAGGTGGATAAGCATTTGATCGCACCTGGATTTACTACCGTAGCTGCTAATTTTGCAGCAGCCTGCCTGGTTTGCGCATTGCACAACCCAGGTAGGACGGTACCAGGACCCAAACGACATTCCCCGCAACTAGAATATCCATTTCAGCGCATACAGATAGACTACATTACGTTGCCAAGGAGTGGGCCGTACGAACACCACCACAGCCAAGAAGATCCTGTCTGAAATGGTGTGTCGCTGGGGCCTACCTGAAACGATTGAGTAGGATCGAGGCTCCCACTTCACTGGTCAGATATTTGCAGAAGTGTGTAAAGCCCGTCATATCAATCAGGTATTACACACCCCTTATCACCCCCAAAGTAGTGGTAAAGTTGAAAGATTGAATGGAATCCTTAAAAACAAAATCTCAAAAATAATAGCCGATACTGGTCCCAGTACTCTGAATCTGCCCCATCTATTGTACACACCTCGTTTAGACCTAAATCTATATTTAATTCCACCCAGTCTAAAGGTCCATATCTATCCACCTTTTATCAGGTAGTCTTTAAAGAACTCACTGATCTTTGTTCATTGGAATCCTCTAGATTTCATCACTCCAGAAACAATCTTTGCTCTCTGGAACACTCAGCCCTTAAGTCCCTTAGTACCAATCCTGATATCATAATTAAACCAGCCGATAAGGGCGCAGGAATAGTGTTACAAAATAAATCTGATTATCTGTTGGAGGCTAGATGCCTCATCTCAGATCACAACTCCTATGAGAAAGTGTCTAAAGATCCCTTACCCAAATTTATTGAGGAATCCAATTCTATAGTGAAACAAGCTCTGGCAGAGGGCATTTTGAGAAAAAGTGAGGCTGCTTTTTTACTTAAACCGTTTTTTCAAGTACCATATCTATACCATCTACCCAAAATCCATAAAGACATCAATAATCCGCCAGGTCGCCCAATAGTCGCTTCTATGGACAGTATTACTACCAGTTACTCATTATATATATATATATTACTTCCTACAACCATTGGCCCAAGCACTTCCCTCCTTTATTCAAGATGGGACACATTTAATAGACCTACTATGCCCATAAACCTGGAAGCCATCATATTTGTGGGTGTCTTTAGATGTGTGTTCGCTATACACCTTGATACCACACAAAGTTGGCCTCAAGGCAGTCACCCGTTTCCTTAACAATAACTCAACACACTCAACACACAATAAATTGATTTAATTCTCCTTGCTACCCAGTTTTGCTTGGAACTTAACAATTTTTGGTTTGATGGCGAATTCTACTTGCAAAAACAAGGCACAGCCATGGGGGCCAATTTTGCCCCTAGCTATGCCAACTTAACAATGGGACTGTGGGAGACCAGGTGTGTCAGGACCAATAACCCTATCTCTGCACACCTGGTCTTCTACGGTCGCTATATCGATGACATTATTATTATTTGGGATGGTCCATTGAGCTCTGTTAAAGAATTTGTTGCCTATTGTAATGCCAAAATTTTTGGTTTAACATTTCCCTCAGTTACGGACCCCGACTCTATATGCTTCATGGATCTAGAACTATTTCATATCGACAGTACTATCACTGCTAAAAATTATACGAAGCCTACGGCTGGTAATTCCTTTTTACATTATTCCAGCTGTCATCACCCCAGGTGGGTAAAAAACGTACCCAAGAGCCAATTCTATCGTCTGAGACGCAATTGTACCAGGCTTGCGGACTAACCATCTCAAAGCATTGCACTTAAAGTGGAGTTCCACCCTCTTTTTCAACTTTGTTGCATCCTCTTTGTTACTGTCCCCTTAAGAATAAATGGCATATTATTTTTTTTTTTTTTTAAACTCACTGTTTTATTGATCTTTATTTGTTTCTCCCGCCGCGGCGCTGAAGCCTCCTTGCGTCATCCAGTGACCGCTATGCCTCCTGGGAGATGTTTGTCATCAATCCCAGGAGGCCCTAGACGTAGCATCGCGTTCCTATTGTCATCCAGGCACGCCCATCCTGCCCTCCCTCGGTCCGCCTGGTGTATGTGTCCTTCATCCTCCGCTCATCCCTCCCTACCCAGTGTACAGGCTCTTGCAGGTACGAATCCTGTAATGAAGCCTGTGCCGTCCTGGACACCACCCATCCCCCGCCGACACCGCTGCAAGCAAGTTCAGCAGCGTGGAGGACAGAGCGAGGAGTAGAAGCAGAAGTGACATTCAGCCCACCAGAGCTCCATCACAGACATCGGAGCTGTACAGGGATTTCTTCCTCCTCTGCTACTCTGAGTCACCCCCTCCCTCTCTGCACTGTGACCCGAGCTGCTGTGTACGGCTCTCTGGATGTCTTCACTCAGTCACTACACACCATTCACCTAAGAGGGAGGAGGGGGGAAGCTGTCTGCAGTGTTCCTACCCAGTGGTTTCTTTCTACTAGATGGGGGGCGAGCAAGTTCCCCTCTTATCAACCCCCCTCAGTCCTCCCAGCTGGTGTTTTTTTTTTTACTGGAGGGGGATGAAGGAGAGTCTATGTTCCTGAATGGGGGCCCCCCTTATCACCCCATTCATTCCTCCTAGCTGGGGGTCTTATTTAACTGCAGGGAGGTCCCCTCTTATCAACCCCCCTTCAGTCCTCCCAGCTGGGGGTCTTTAACTGGTGGGGGAGGGAGGGGACTTCCTATCTTCCTGGATGGGGGTCCCCTCTTATCACCCCCTGCAGTCCTCCTAGCTGGGGGTCTTCTTTATCTGGAGGGGGGAGAGAGGAGAATTCCTGGATGAGGGTCCTATTTGATCACCCCCCTGTATTACTCCTAGCTGCAGAGACTGGGAGACGGACTGACCTGGGGGGATTACACTGGATGACGGACTGACCTGGGGGGATTACACTGGGGGACAGACTGACCTGGGGGGATTACACTGGAGGACGGACTGACCTGGGGTTATTACACTGGGGGACGGACTGACCTGGGGGGATTACACTGGGGGACGGACTGACCTGGGGGGATTACACTGGATGACGGACTGACCTGGGGGGATTACACTGGATGACGGACTGACCTGGGGGGATTACACTGGATGACGGACTGACCTGGGGGGATTACACTGGGAGACGGACTGACCTGGGGGGATTACACTGGATGACGGACTGACCTGGGGGGATTACACTGGGGGACAGACTGACCTGGGGGGATTACACTGGAGGACGGACTGACCTGGGGGGATTACACTGGGGGACGGACTGACCTGGGGGGATTACACTGGGGGACGGACTGACTTGAGGGGATTACACTGGGAGACGGACTGACCTAGGGGGATTACACTGGATGATGGACTGACCTAGGGGGATTACACTGGATGACGGACTGACCTGGGGGGATTACACTGGGGGACGGACTGACCTGGGGGGATTACACTGGGGGATGGACTGACCTAGGGGGATTACACTGGGGGACGAACTGACCTGGGGGGATTACACTGGGGGACGGACTGACCTGGGGGATTACACTGGGGGAAGGGACAGACTTGAGGGGATGTACTGAGTGACAGACTAACCTTTTGGACACCGCTTTACAGCTCTTCTTGGGGCACCCAAAGGTGTCGCAATTATTTTACAAACCTATAGGGTATACTGTAAAAAAAATTAAATAAAATTGCAGTGTGCCGCTAAAGTGTTCGGGTTTGGCTTAATGAAAAGGTGGCAACCCTATACAAGCTCCCCTCGTACATCACAGTTTATAAAGAGGCAGTGAGTGCAGTGCACAGGAGGTGGGGGAGGTTATCTCTAGCAGCAGAGAGCCGGTGGAGGAAGCAGATATCGTGCAGCAGTGGCACAGAGAATGTCTGCAAGTTACAACACACACAGGGGTTGGGGGCATGGACACTTACTGTGTGCTCTTTTGGTCATGATGAGTGAGATCTGCAGGACTTCCACACACAGCAAACCCAATCCCATCCTACCCCTCCCCATCCCATCCTACCCCTCCCCACCCCATCCCATCCCTCCCCACCCCATCCTACCCCACCCCATCCCACCCCTCCCCATCCTACCCCACCCCATCCTACCCCACGCCATCCCATCCCCATCCTACCCCACCCCATCCCCATCCTACCCCATCCCATCCTCATCCTACCCTACCCCACCCCATCCATATCCTACCCTACCGCACCCCATCCCATCCTACCCCACCCCATCCCATCCCATCCCAATCCTACCCCTCCCCTCCCATCCTACCCCATCCTACCCCACCCCATCCGATCCTAATCCTACCCCACCCTATCCCATCCCATCCTACCCCACCCCATCCCATCCTACCCCTCCCCACCCCATCCTGCATGCACTTTCTACCAAACAGACAGCCTGCCACCCTCCAAAAAACAGAGCTCAGAACCAGTCACTCAATATATCACGCAATATTATGCCAGCCATAGAAAAATGGAGAATATCTTTAAGAACCCTCATTTGTCCAAGTTCTTATCCCAAATACCTAAATTCGCATATCGAAGGGCACCAAGAATCAAGAGCAAGAGAGCCCCAAGCAAAATTAAATCTCAGGGAAATAACAAAAACAAAATGCTAAAACAACTTACTCTAATTCCTCTAATAGGGATGTTTTGCTGTAAAAAAGCCTTATGCCTCACTTGTGCAAATGTCACTCATGGGAAAAAGACATTTACGACCAATTGTAAGTCCTTTACCATAAGCTCTTTTTTCAATTGCTCTACGACACGTGGTTTACTGCATATCTTGCCCTTGTGGACTAATATATGTTGGTAGAACAATTAGGGCCCTACGTGACAGATTTGGAGAGCACCGATGAGCTGTTCAGGCTGGTAACCCAAAATACAGTGTTGTGCGTCATTTTGCTGCTCACCATCATAAAGAGACTGCTGATTTACAGGTGTAGCGCCTCTGCCCCACTCTCCCTCTCAGTTTTCTCGTTTGAGTGGCTTGTGTCTAGGGCAGGGGTCTCAAACTACCGGCCCGCGGGCCATTTGCGGCCCGCGAACAGGTTCCAATTGGCCCGCAGGCAGGGGCCGATGGCTCAGTGTGTCACTCGTCTCTCTACCTTTCTCGGAGTCTGTCTGTGTGGACAGAGCCGGTGCTCCCACTAGGCAGCCGCCTAGAACGCAGCTGACCCTTGCCTTATCTCTTCCTCCTCCTTGTCGCCCCCCCTCAAACTTCCGGCAGAGCCGCTGATAGGGGACCAGGACAGGACAGGACCGACCCGCAAGGCTACCAGCGGCAGTGTGCAGCTTCCCGCCCCTCTCCCTCCCATCGGCTTTGACATGCTGGAGGGAGAGGGATATCTGTGTGTAACAGGGCAGGCAGCCAATAGCGCTGCTCTTCTGAGTGGGAGGGCGTGACTGCTAAGTTGCTTCGCCTCCCACCACCTCTTTAGCCAATCAGATTGTCCAGCCCGCCACATTTAGAAGAGGCTAGTGGCCAGAGCAGGGCGGGATGCAGAAGATCCGACATACCTGAACATGAAGAAGGTATGAGATCAAACATGTTACAATGCTGGCTACAGAAATCTAATCAGTATTCTCCTGTCCTGTGTTCAATGTAAATAAAAACAGATAAGAAGCAGTGTTAGAAGACTGAGGGAATCAGTGTGATCACTGCATATTCCACACACAGCACAGGAGAAGGAGAACACACTGATCGAGGGGTGACTTCCCCGTCTTCTCACACTGCTTCTTATCTGTTTTTATTTACACTGAACACAGGACAGGAGAATGCTGATTAGCTTTCTGCAAGAAGCTGGAACTTCAGCTGTTTCTATATATGGGTAGCTATTTGTGCCAGAGTCCTGTGGCAGCCATCCATAATTTGTTTGACATTTTCCTTGTTATCTTTTAAAGGCATTAGCTGGTCAGGCTGGGAGCTTCACAGACCTGTTAACCATTTACTGTCCTCCTGTGCTTGAGAAATGACTGTTGGCAAAGTTTTTTTTTTTGGCACTTTGTTATATCTTGTAAACTCCTGTTGCAGTGCAGCAATCAATGTTTTTTCCACACTGTTCACTGCTAGCCTAGGACACACTTGTACAATGTCTGCAGTCTCTGACCATCTCATGTATCGTGTCCGCAGTCAGGGCCAGATTAAGAACATCATGGGCCTGGTGCTGAGGATTTTGGTGGGCCTTTTATAAATAATAAATAAATAAATATGCAAACAATTTTTTGTTATAACAAATTAAATTAAAGAGGGAGAGGGAGGATGAGAGAGAGGGAGAGAGAGAGAGAGAGAGGATGAGAGAGAGGATGAGAGAGGAGTGAGGGGTAAGGGAGGGAGGATGAGAGAGAAAGGGGGGATGAGAGAGAGAGGATGCGCATGAGCATGCGTGGGAATGACATCAACGCAGCCCAGCCAAGGCAAGTAACCGAAGGCACAGAACCCAGAAGGAAGACCGGGTGAAAATGGAAGCACCCAGGACCCACCGGATTGATCACAGTGCAGTGATCGGACGGTATAAACCTGGGAAGTATGTGCAGGTAATGGAGAGGAATGTGGAGGGTCTAGCAGTGGGCACTATGTACAGGAGAGGAGTGTGGAGGGTATGGCAGTGGGCAGCATGCACAGCAGAGGAGTGTGGAGGGTATGACAGAGGGTGGTATGTACCAGAGAGGAGTGTGGAGGGTATGAAAGTGGGCAGTATGTACAGAAGAGGAGAGTGTGGAGAGTATGACAGTGGGCAGTATGTACAGGAAAGGAATATGGAGGGTATGATGGGGGTGGTATGTACAGGAGAGGAATGTGGAGCGAAAGATAGTTGGCAGTATGTACAGGAGAGGAGTGTGAAGGGTAAGGTTAGGTTACAGTATGTACAGGAGAGGAGTGTGGAGGGTAAGGTTGGGTTACAGTATGTACAGGAGAGGAGTGTGGATGGTATGATAGTGGGCAGTATGTACAGGAGAGGGGTGTGGAGGGTATAATGGGGGCAGTATGTACAGGAGAGGAGTGTGGAGGGTATGACAGTCGGCACTATGTACAATAGAGGAGTTTATGAATGTGGACAGTATGTACAGGAGAGGAATGTGGAGGGTATGACAGTGAGCAGTATGTACAAGAGAGGAGTGTAGACAGTATGATACTGAGCAGTATGTACATTAAATGAGTATGGAGGGTAAGACAGTGAGCAGTATGTACAGGAGAAGAGTGTGGAGGGTATGACAGTGGGCAGTATGTACAGGAGAGGAGTGGGGAGGGTATGACAATAGGCAGCATGTACAGGAAAGGAATGTGGAGGGTATGAGAGCGAGCAGTATGTAAAGGAGAGGAGTGTGGAGGGTATGACAGCCGGCACTATGTACAATAGAGGAGTTTATGAAAGTGGGCAGTATGTACAGGAGAGGAGTGTGGAGGGTAAGACAGTGAGCAGTATGTACAGAAGAGAAGTGTAGAGGGTATGACAGTGGGCACTATGTATAGGAGAGAAGTGTGGAGGGTATGACAGTGAAGAGTGGGGAGGATATGACAGTGGGCAGTATGTACAGGATAGAGGTGTGGAGGGTATAACAGTGGGCACTATGTATAGAAGAGAAGTGTAGAGGGTATAACAGTGGGCACTATGTATAGAAGAGAAGTGTAGAGGGTATGACAGTGGGCAGTATATACAGGAAAGGAATGTGGAGGGTATGATTGGGGCAGTATGTACAGGAGAGGAATGTGGAGAGAAAGATAGTTGGCAGTATGTACAGGAGAGGAGTGTGAAGGGTAAGGTTAGGTTACAGTATGTACAGGAGAGGAGTGTGGAGGGTAAGGTTGGGTTACAGTATGTACAGGAGAGGAGTGTGGATGGTATGATAGTGGGCAGTATGTACAGGAGAGGGGTGTGGAGGGTATAATGGGGGCAGTATGTACAGGAGAGGAGTGTGGAGGGTATGACAGTCGGCACTATGTACAATAGAGGAGTTTATGAATGTGGACAGTATGTACAGGAGAGGAGTGTGGAGGGTATGACAGTGAGCAGTATGTACAAGAGAGGAGTGTAGACAGTATGATACTGAGCAGTATGTACATTAAATGAGTATGGAGGGTAAGACAGTGAGCAGTATGTACAGGAGAAGAGTGTGGAGGGTATGACAGTGGGCAGTATGTACAGGAGAGGAGTGGGGAGGGTATGACAATAGGCAGTATGTACAGGAAAGGAATGTGGAGGGTATGAGAGCGAGCAGTATGTAAAGGAGAGGAGTGTGGAGGGTATGACAGCCGGCACTATGTACAATAGAGGCGTTTATGAAAGTGGGCAGTATGTACAGGAGAGGAGTGTGGAGGGTAAGACAGTGAGCAGTATGTACAGAAGAGAAGTGTAGAGGGTATGACAGTGGGCACTATGTATAGGAGAGAAGTGTGGAGGGTATGACAGTGAAGAGTGGGGAGGATATGACAGTGGGCAGTATGTACAGGATAGAGGTGTGGAGGGTATAACAGTGGGCACTATGTATAGAAGAGAAGTGTAGAGGGTATAACAGTGGGCACTATGTATAGAAGAGAAGTGTAGAGGGTATGACAGTGGGCAGTATATACAGGAAAGGAATGTGGAGGGTATGATTGGGGCAGTATGTACAGGAGAGGAATGTGGAGAGAAAGATAGTTGGCAGTATGTACAGGAGAGGAGTGTGAAGGGTAAGGTTAGGTTACAGTATGTACAGGAGAGGAGTGTGGATGGTATGATAGTGGGCAGTATGTACAGGAGAGGGGTGTGGAGGGTATAATGGGGGCAGTATGTACAGGAGAGGAGTGTGGAGGGTATGACAGTGGGCAGTATGTACAGGAGAGGAGTGGGGAGGGTATGACAATAGGCAGTATGTACAGGAAAGGAATGTGGAGGGTATGAGAGCGAGCAGTATGTAAAGGAGAGGAGTGTGGTGGGTATGACAGCCGGCACTATGTACAATAGAGGAGTTTATGAAAGTGGGCAGTATGTACAGGAGAGGAGTGTGGACGATATGATACTGAGCAGTATGTACATGAGATGAGTGTGGAGGGTAAGACAGTGAGCAGTATGTACAGAAGAGAAGTGTAGAGGGTATGACAGTGGGCACTATGTATAGGAGAGAAGTGTGGAGGGTATGACAGTGAAGAGTGGGGAGGATATGACAGTGGGCAGTATGTACAGGATAGAGGTGTGGAGGGTATAACAGTGGGCACTATGTATAGAAGAGAAGTGTAGAGGGTATAACAGTGGGCACTATGTATAGAAGAGAAGTGTAGAGGGTATGACAGTGGGCAGTATATACAGGAAAGGAATGTGGAGGGTATGATTGGGGCAGTATGTACAGGAGAGGAATGTGGAGAGAAAGATAGTTGGCAGTATGTACAGGAGAGGAGTGTGAAGGGTAAGGTTAGGTTACAGTATGTACAGGAGAGGAGTGTGGATGGTATGATAGTGGGCAGTATGTACAGGAGAGGGGTGTGGAGGGTATAATGGGGGCAGTATGTACAGGAGAGGAGTGTGGAGGGTATGACAGTGGGCAGTATGTACAGGAGAGGAGTGGGGAGGGTATGACAATAGGCAGTATGTACAGGAAAGGAATGTGGAGGGTATGAGAGCGAGCAGTATGTAAAGGAGAGGAGTGTGGTGGGTATGACAGCCGGCACTATGTACAATAGAGGAGTTTATGAAAGTGGGCAGTATGTACAGGAGAGGAGTGTGGACGATATGATACTGAGCAGTATGTACATGAGATGAGTGTGGAGGGTAAGACAGTGAGCAGTATGTACAGAAGAGAAGTGTAGAGGGTATGACAGTGGGCACTATGTATAGGAGAGAAGTGTGGAGGGTATGACAGTGAAGAGTGGGGAGGATATGACAGTGGCCAGTATGTACAGGATAGAGGTGTGGAGGGTATAACAGTGGGCACTATGTATAGAAGAGAAGTGTAGAGGGTATGACAGTGGGCAGTATATACAGGAAAGGAATGTGGAGGGTATGATTGGGGCAGTATGTACAGGAGAGGAATGTGGAGAGAAAGATAGTTGGCAGTATGTACAGGAGAGGAGTGTGAAGGGTAAGGTTAGGTTACAGTATGTACAGGATAGGAGTGTGGAGGGTAAGGTTGGGTTACAGTATGTACAGGAGAGGAGTGTGGATGGTATGATAGTGGGCAGTATGTACAGGAGAGGGGTGTGGAGGGTATAATGGGGGCAGTATGTACAGGAGAGGAGTGTGGAGGGTATGATAGTGGGCAGTATGCACAGGAGAGGAGTGTGGAGGGTATGACAGTCGGCACTATGTACAATAGAGGAGTTTATGAATGTGGGCAGTATGTACAGGAGAGGAGTGTGGAGGGTATGACAGTGAGAAGTATGTACAGGAGAGGAGTGTAGACAGTATGATACTGAGCAGTAGGTACATTAAATGTGTGGCGGGTAAGACAGTGAGCAGTATGTACAGGAGAAGAGTGTGGAGGGTATGACAGTGGGCACTATGTATAGGAGAGGATTGTGGAGGGTATGACAGTGAGCTGTATGTACAGGAGAGGAGTGTGGAAAGTACGACAGTGGGCACTATGTACAGGAGAGACGTGTATGACAACAAGCACAATGTACAGGAGAGGAGTGTGTAGGGTATGACAGTGGGCACTATGTATAGGAGAGAAGTGTGGAGGGTATGACAGTGAGCAGTATGTACAGCAGAGAAGTGTGGAGAGTATGTACAGGTGAGGAAGAAGGAGGGAATCTGGGAAGGAAAAATGTAAAGGTTTGTGGAAGGATGTTTAGAGACTGCGTAGTGGTTAAGCGAGCCATACATGGATTGAAATTACGCCAATTAAGCAGAGACCAGCCATAGTCGATCTATGTATGGGCTAGCTGGTTTTTCACAAGTCAATCTATTATCTGACTTGAGTACAACCAGCCTGTCAGGTTTTTCCCAAAACAATCAGTGCTGCCAGCTATAGTTAGCAACACTGATCATTGTATTCGCAGGCAGAACACAATAACACTGCAGGAGTGATTCCCCCATCCACAGGTCAGCAGGTGAGAGGGTGTGTGGGGACAGGCTGGGGAGAGATACTAGTCAGTGGCTGGGTAGGCCCTGGCTAGTATCAGAGCCAGATACACACAGGTTACATACGCCACGATCGTTAGAGCGAGAACAATAATTCTAGCACTAGACCTCCTCTGTAACTCTAAACATGTAACCTGTAAAAAAAATGAAAGCATCGCTTAGTATACAAAAAAAATTGTGCTAACTTTAGTGGGGTTTTTTTATGAATGAAACAGTTTCTTTCCAAAAAAAACACGTTTGAAAAATTTCTGCGCAAATACCGTGTAACATAAAAAGTTGCAAAGACCACCATTTTATTCCATAGGGTGTCTGCTAAAACAATATATATAATATTTGAGGGTTCTGAGTAATTTTCTAGCAAAAAACAAATGATGATTTTTACATGTAGGAGAGAAATGTCAGAATTGGCCTAAGTGGCAAGGGGTTAATTACTATAAGACCCCTTTCACACTGAGGGCGTTTTGCAGGCGCTATAGCGTTAAAAATGGCGCCTGCAATCTGCCCTTAAACAGCTGCTCTATTCACTCCAGTGTGAAAGCCCGAGGGCTTTCACACTAGAGCGGTGCGCTGGCAGGGCGTCAGAAAAAGTCCGCTGTAGCGGCGCATCTCGGGCGGTTTTTACCCTTTCTCGGTCGCTAGCGGGGGTTAAAAGCGTCCCGCTAGCGGCCGAAATGTGCCACAAATCCGACGGTAAAATAGCAGCGCTTTACCGCTATTTTACCGCCAACGCTCGGAGCGGCATAGTGTGAAAGCAGTCTTAGTAACATACAAATAATTATGATAAGCACTGTGAGCTCATCCTCTCTGCTGCAGAGTGTGTCAGCTTGTATTTAAACTGTCCGCTCTGTATATAGCTTCTGACAGGCTGCGCAAGCAGCCCCGTATCTCCGGAACCATAAATGATAGCAGCCCCATATTTTGATCAGTGGTGGGGTGCGTCTTCATCTAAATACCCCCCAAATATGGGGTCTCTGTGGGCCCTGGTCGCCGAGCTACAATCCTCGAAGTCGATCTTTTTTTTTTTTTGAGATTTTTTTTTTTTGGGCAAATGGGCCTATCTTGGGGAAGGGGCCTGGAGCTGCAGCTCCAATAGCCCCTATGTTAATCCGGCCCTGTCCGCAGTCTCTGACCATCTCCTGTATCATGTCCGCAGTCTCTGACCATCTCCTGTATCATGTCTGCAGTCTCTGACCCTCTCCTGTAGTACATTTTGCAGTCTCTGACCCTCTCCTGTACTATGTCTGCAGTCTATGACCCTCGCCTGTAGTACGTTTTGCAGTCTCTGACCATCTCCTGTATCATGTCTGCAGTCTCTGACCATCTCCTGTATCATGTCTGCAGTCTCTGACCCTCTCCTGTAGTACATTTTGCAGTCTCTGACCCTCTCCTGTACTATGTCTGCAGTCTATGACCCTCGCCTGTAGTACGTTTTGCAGTCTCTGACCCTCTCCTGTACTATGTCTGCAGTCTATGACCCTCGCCTGTAGTACGTTTTGCAGTCTCTGACCATCTCCTGTATCATGTCCGCAGTCTCTGACCATCTCCTGTATCATGTCTGCAGTCTCTGACCCTCTCCTGTACTATGTCTGCAGTCTCTGACCCTCGCCTGTAGTACGCTTTGCAGTCTCTGACCCTCTCCTGTAGTATTTCTGCAATAAAGGAGGGCTACAGGCATGAATGAATTAATGTACTGCCACTGCTGGTCATGGTCACTGATGAATTAATGTTTTTGTGCGTGTTTGCAAAATTAAAGTGGGCCGGTCTGGATGAAGTCCAGGGCCAAATTTTTGTCCCAGTCCAGCCCTGCCAGGAGGAGAGGTAAGTGAGCCATCACACTGAGGCTAAGTCCTTAGGTAGGTGACTGGGTTTGAAATTTGTGAGCAGGGGGTATTTGTGAAGTGTAGGGGGGTATTTGTGAAGTGTAGGGGTAGTGCTGGGGGTTAATAGTGCGTCTGCTGACACCAGTGCTGGGGGTTAATAGTGCGTCCGCTGACACCAGTGCTGTTTTTGAAGTTTGAAAGTTTGCATGCGGCCCCCATGTGATATGAAAACTTGTCATGTGGCCCTCAGGTAATTTGAGTTTGAGACCCCTGGTCTAGGGGTACCTGGGAGACGAGAGTGCAGGAACACTACGCCAAGCTCTCCCCTCGTATGTGTATGAGGGTTGAGCAAAGTTACTTGAATTACCTCCGGGTCTGTTCACTGCATACGAAGCCTCCAGTTGTTCCATGGAGATGTGTCTGCCAATAATAGAGCCCCACACCAATCAAAAGTCCAACACTCCTTTATTTCTTCGTTTTCAGGTTGAACACAATCAGTTGAACTTTTAATAGCAGACAGACAGGGGTGTGGATACGAGTAGGCCAGGCACAAATGAACTCTCCTATTCCTTTGCTAGCGAATAGGCCTGGCGCACGGTCCCTGCCACCGACCGTGAGTTTTGGTCGCTGCCACCGACCGGATGAACTGTGAGGCCCCTGCCACAGGCCTAATAGCAGGTCTCTGCCACTGACCTGAGTTGAATAGTTGGACCGCTGCCACCGGTCATAGAACGTGAACTACCCTCCTCTCTGAAATTGGCCTCTGTTCCGGAAAGATATCCCTCTGGGCGGTCTCCAGAAGTTCACCCGGCACTGGCAATATGCTGCACCAGATCTTCGGGTGAGTCCCTCCTCCGGTCCCTTATGCCTCTGGAAGGTACTGGGCCCCAGGCCTCCGGCTGAGTACCTCACCCCAGACTGAAGGTGTCTGGGATGGAACACGAACTCCAAGTGTCCAGGCCTAGGCCGCCTGGACACCGACCGTGGACAGCAGCCCTCAGGCTGAAGGTGCCTGGGACTCGAACCTCGTGGCGAAGATGTCCGCCCCCTTTATACCCTCCCCCAGCAAGCACAGCGGGTTCCCCGCCCCGCCATACAACCGCTGCGAGAGGTCACAAAGGGTACGGCACTGCAGCGATGGTTCAACCCCGGTCCAAAGTGACAGCGCCACCTGCTGGGCCACAGGGAACTAGACATCACTGATGTCTTCACCAGATTTAAAAGTATATGCTCGCTACACAGGTTTGGATTATTGAATCCATACCTGATAAATACACTCCACAGAGAGATTCCAGTGCTTATGTAAACAAGAGACTTTCTGGATTTATTCTTTGAATACTATTACCCCCCATGGCCTAAACGAGGAAATCAAAATTAATACAGTCATATAACTATTATAGTAATAATATGTGCCGTACATAAATAATATATTTCTTGAATTATTTTTAGGTTCCTTTATCTTTCTCTGAGGTTTCATAATATTTTTCTGGGGGTGGTAAGTAATAATGATAACAAATAATGGTCCTCTTTTAGATAGATGTTCCTTATATGGGTTTGGATCTAATTACGGTATATTCAGTTTTTAATACATAACTTTTTAAATATGGTGATTTTTTTGAGGCTATATGCATATGTATATACAGTATATGCCTATATATGTGTAGATACTTTGTTGGCCATAGTGTATATATACTGTACATGTCATGGTAGTATGTCCTTACATGCTCCACCTTGGTTTATATATGTGCTCCAATTCATTCTAAATCTTACACAAGTCAATCCGCTCAGTGGTCTCCACCCTACAAGGGGGAGAGTTCCTGGCGTCAATAGACATCAAAGATGCATATCTACATGTGCCAATTATTCCCGCTCACCAAAGGTTTCTAAGGTTTGTGGTAGAACAGCGCCACTTCCAATTTGTGTCTCTACCATTTTGTCTAGCTACTGCACCTCGGGTGTTCACCAAGGTTCTATCCCCGATCCTGGCAAATCAAAGGGCTCAGATCATAGCACTAACAGCATATCTAGACGATTTGCTACTGCTAGAACAGTCGGTAGCACGATTAAACCACAGTGTGCTCAACACTGTGAAATACCTAGAGCGCCTAGGCTGGATCCTCAACCTAGAAAAATCATCTTTGCAGCCCCTAAGGAGGCTGGAGTATTTGGGTATGGTCATAAACACGGCCCAAAGCAGGGTATTTTACCCAAGTCAAAGGTCAAGGCCTTAAAAGAGTTGGTCCAGGAGGTCAGAGCAAGGAAGAGACCTTCCGTTCGCCTTTGCATGAGGTTGTTGGGGAAGATGGTAGCCTCATTCCTTACGCCCAGTTTCATTCAAGACCACTGCAAAGCAGCATACTGTCTGCTTGGAACAGGAGGGCCCAAGCCTTGGACTTGCCGATGCGGCTGGCATCGGAAGTGCGCCAAAACCTCAGTTGGTGGTTGCGAACCAAAAATTTGCAGAAGGGAAAATCCTTTACCCCAGTTACATGGAAGGTGGTAACTAAGGATGCCAGCCTTTTAGGCTGGGGAGCAGTTCTAGAAGAAGCTACGTGCAAGGAAGATGGTCCAAATCGGAAAAGATCCTACCCATCAATATTCTGGAGATACGGGCAGTACGTTTGGCCCTCAGGGCCTGGACGTAAAGGTTACAAGGCTGTCCTGTCTGGATACAATCCGACAATGCTACAGCAGTGACCTATATCAATCACCAAGGGGGCACTAGGAGTCTGGGTGCCCAGAGGGAGGTGAACCACATTTTTGTTTGGGCAGAAAGGCATGTTCCTTGCCTATCGGCGGTCTTCATTCCAGGAGTGGAGAATTGGCAGGCGGATTATCTGAGCCGCCAGCAACCGTTTCCAGGAGAGTGGTCTCTGCATCCCGACATATTTCTGGCCATATGCCAGAGGTGGGTTACCCCAGATGTAGATCTACTAGCCTCCAGGTTCAACATGAAGTTGGACAACTTTGTTTCAAGAACAAAAGATCCACTAGCATCCGGAACGGATGCATTGGTAATTCCTTGGGATCAGTTCTCTCTGATCTATGCCTTTCCTCCGCTTCCGCTCCTACCACGATTCCTTCGCAGAGTCAAGAAGGAAAAGAACACTGTAATTCTGGTGGCCCCAGCTTGGCCCAGAAGATCCTGGTATACAGAGATCATAAAGATGGCGATAGGAAAGCCATGGCTTCTTCCACTATGCCCAGACCTGCTCTCGCAGGGACCAGTATTCCATCCTTCCTTACGAAGTCTAAATTTGACGGTATGGCTTTTGAGACCTACATCTTGAAGGGTCGTGGACTCTCGGGCCCAGTTCTCTCTACTCTGGTTAATGCTAGGAAGCCAGCCTCCAGGCTCATTTATTACAGAATCTGGAAGGCATATGTTTCCTGTTGTGAATCCAGGGGTTGGCATCCTCGAAAATATGTCATTGGTAGAGTTCTTGCCTTTCTACAGTTGGGGGTAGAAATGAAGCTGGCCTTGAGCACCATCAAGGGTCAGATCTCTGCCTTATCAATATTTTTTCAAAGGCCGCTTGCCTCTCATTCCTTGGTCTGAGCTTTTATTCAAGGGGTGTTGCGTTTAAGTCCATCAGTTAAGTCTCCCTTGTGCCCAAGGGATTTGAATTCAGTTTTGTCTGTTTTCGGAATTAGCATCTTTTTCCTGTAAAAAGCCCTATTTAATTATTCACAAAGACAGGGTGGTGTTGCGTCCCCACCCAACTTTTCTACCTAAGGTGGTATCAGGATTTCATCTGAACCAAGATGTGGTCCTACCCAGGGCCGATCCTAGCAGGGGTGCACGGGGTGCAGCGCACCCCAGGGCCTGCAGAGGTGGGGGCGCCATCGTGCCAGAATGTTCCCTTCCATCCTCTCTCTCCTTGTTTGTGTCACACACAAACACACTGTTTTCCCACGAGTCGGGCTGTATCTGCTTGTCGCCCGTCGCCACTGTCTTCCTAGCTCCTCCACCACTTGGCCGCCTGTCCAATCCAACAAGCCTCCTCCCATTTGTTCCCACCCATACCCCGCCCACACTCCAGTCTTTTGCATGCACTTCTGTGGAGACCAGCCTGAGGGGGAAGCTTAATTTGTACGTGAGCTATCTGCACAACTCCCTCTCTCACCTGCATTCTTTTTGCTTTGCCTCTACTTTTCTCTCTCATTTCTTACTCCCCCCTGCAAACTGGGGGGGGGGGTGCTGACTGGGGGAAATGGGGCATTGTGCAAACTGGTGGGGGTAGTTGTGCAGACTGGTGGGGGTAGTTGTGCAGACTGGGGGGGGTAATTGTGCAGACGGGGGGGTAATTGTGCAGACTGGGGGAGGGGGGTAATTGTGCAGACTGGGGGAGGGGGGATTGTATAGACTGGGGGGTAATTGTGCAGACTGGGGGAGGGGGGTAATTGTGCAGACTGGGGGGGAAATTGTACAGACTGGGGGAAGGGGGGATTGTACAGACTGGGGGGAGGGGGGTAATTCTGCAGACTGGGGGAGGGGGGATTGTGCAGACTGGGGGAAGGGGGGTAATTGTGCAGACTGGGGGAAGGGGGGTAATTTTGTGCAGACTGGGGGGAGGGGGGTAATTGTGCAGACTGGGGGAGGGGGGATTGTGCAGACTGGGGGGTAATTGTGCAGACTGGGGGGTAATTGTGCAGACTGGAGGAAGAGGGGATTGTGCAGACTGGAGGGAGGGGAAGTAATTGTGCAGACTCGGGGAGGGGGGATTGTGCAGACTGGGGGAGGGGGGATTGTGCCGACTGGGGGGGGTAATTGTGCACAGTGGGGGAAGGGGAGGATTGTGCAGACTGGGGAAGGGGGGTTGTGCAGACTGGGAGAGGGGGATTGTGCAGACTGGGGGGTTGTGCAGACTGCGGGAGGGGGGTTGTGCAGACTGGGGAGGTAATTGTGCAGACTGGGGGGAGGGGGGATAATTGTGCAGACCTGGGGGAAGGGGGGATTGTGCAGACTGGGGGAAGGGGGATTGTGCAGACTGAGGTAAAGGGGGGATTGTGCAGACTGGGGGGGTAATTGTGCAGACCTGGGGGAAGGGGGATTGTGCAGACTAGGGGATGGGGTAATTGTGCAGACTGGGGGAGTAATTGTGCAGACCTGGGGGAAGGGGGGGATTGTGCAGACTAGGGGACGGGGTAATTGTGAAGACTGGGGGGGTAATTGTGCAGACCTGGGGGAGGGGGGGGATTGTGCAGACTAGGGGATGGGGTAATTGTGCAGACTGGGGGGGTAATTGTGCAGACCTGGGGGAAGGGGGGGATTGTGCAGACTGGGGGAAGGGGGGATTGTGCAGACTGGGGAAAAGGGGGGATTGTGCAGACTGGGGAGGTAATTGTGCCGACCTGGAGGAAGGGGGGATTGTACAGACTAGGGGACAGGGTAATTGTGCAGACTGGGGGGGGTAATTGCACAGACCTGGGGGAAGGGGGGATTGTGCAGACTAGGGGACGGGGTAATTGTGCAGACTGGGGGGGTAATTGTGCAGACCTGGGGGAAGGGGGGGATTGTGCAGACTAGGGGACAGAGTAATTGTGCAGACTGCGGGGGTAATTGTGCAGACCTGGGTCAAAGGGGGAATTGTGCAGACTAGGGGACGGGGTAATTGTGCAGACTGGGGGGGTAATTGTGCAGACCTGGGGGAAGGGGGGATTGTGCAGACTATGGGGGAGGTGGGCTTGTGCAGACTAGGGGTATGGGGGATTGGGCAGACAGGGGTTCAGACTGGGGATAAACAAACTGAGGGGAGTTGTGCAGAATGGGAGGGGGTGGAGAACTGAGAGCAACACAGAGGAAACTCCCGGAGTCTTGGAGGCAGGCAGAGGCAGGGCACACCAGGAAGTTGTGACGCACGTGACTGGCTCAGGTTGTGGGGCTAGACACTGGTTTGCAACAACTTGACCCCAGGACCAGGCGCATCAGCCCCCCAGGAGGCCGTGCAAGGACCTGCTGAGCTGCCATCGCTGAGGTAAGAGACCCTGACACAGCTGACCCCCCACATCAGGCCGCATTGATGGGCACTGGTAAGGCTGAACTGATGGGCACTGGTGAGGCTGCACTGATGGGCACTGATGGGCACTGGTGAGGCTGAGCTTATGGGCACTGGTGAGGCTGCATTGATGGGCACTGATTGGGCAGTCTCCCACCATTTCTTGTATCATGTCTGCAGTCTCTGACCATCTCCTGTAGTATGTTTGCAGTCTCTGACCATCTTCTGTAGTATGTCTGCAGTCTCTGACCATCTCTTGTTGTATGTCTGCAGTCTCTGACCATCTCTTGTATCATGTCTGCAGTCTCTAACCATCTCTTGTATCATGTCTGCAGTCTCTAACCATCTCTTGTACTATGTGTGCAGTCTCTGACCATCTCTTGTACTATGTCTGCAGTCTCTGACCATCTCCTGTAGTATGTCTCCAGTCTCTGACCATCTCCTGTAGTATGTCTGCAGTCTCTGACCATCTGTTGTATCATGTCCGCAGTCTCTGACCATCTCTTGTACTATGTATGCAGTCTCTGTCCATCTCTTGTACTATGCATGCAGTCTCTGACCATCTCTTGTACTATGTATGCCGTCTCTGACCATCTCTTGTACTATGTATGCAGTCTCTGACCATCTCTTGTACTATGTTTGCAGTCTCTGACCATCTCTTGTAGTATGTTTGCAGTCTCTGACCATTTCTTGTATCATGTCTGCAGTCTCTAACCATTTCTTGTATCATGTCTGCAGTCTCTGACCATTTCTTGTATCATGTCTGCAGTCTCTGACTATTTCTTGTATCATATCTGCAGCCTCTGACCATCTCTTGTACTATGTTTGCAGTCTCTGAACATTTCTTGTATCATGTCTGCAGTCTCTGGCCATCTCTTGTACTATGTTTGCAGTCTCTGACCATTTATTTATCATATCTGCAGCCTCTGACCATCTCTTGTATCCTGTCTGCAGTCACTGACCATCTTATGTAGTATGTCTGCCGTCTCTGACCATCTTATGTAGTATGTCTGCCGTCTCTGACCATCTCCTTTTGTTTATTGTTAAGAGATCGTGGGAGGATCCCAGGGTAACAAAGACTCCTTAGGGGAGCATATATGTTTTTAAGTCGTTGCCATAGAAACATTTGGGGAGGAGTTAGTAAGATGACCACACCCACGTGGGGGCTCCCAAAATATTTCTGCACCCAGGCGTCTGTGACCCTAGGATCGGCCTTGGTCCTACCATCCTTTTGTCCAGATCCGCATTCTGCGGAAGAAAGATTGTTGCACTCTCTGGATGTAGTAAGAGCAGTTAAAATCTATCTGAAAGCAACTGTTCAGATACAGAAAACTGATGTTTTGTTTGTGCTGCCAGAAGGTCCCAGAAAGGGCCAGGCAGCGTTGAAATCTACTATCTCTAAGTGGATTTGGCAAGTTATTGTTCAGGCCTATGGTTTGAAGAAGAAAATTCCTCATTTTCATGTAAGAGCGCACTCGACCAGAGCAGTAAGTGCTTCATGTGCAGTGCATCACCAGGCCTCCATGGCTCAGATCTGCAAGGCTGCAACCTGGTCTTCAGTCCATACGTTCACGAAATTCTATCAAGTGGATGTAAGAGGGCATGAGGATACCGCCTTCGGGTGCAGTGTGCTGCAGGCAGCAGTATAGGTCCTCATGTCCGATGGCGGTCTGCTTTTTGATCTGTGTCTCCCTCCCCTCAAGTTAAGCATTGCTCTGGAACATCCCACTAAGTAATTAACAGGGCTCTGTGTCCCGTGATATACGAAAAAGAAAATAGGATTTTTTAAGCAGCTTACCTGTAAAATCCTTTTCTTGGAGTACATCATGGGGAACACAGAGCTATATATATATTTTGGGGATATATATATATATTTTTTGGGATACTTATTGCTTTTCTACAAAAACTCTCCATATGGGAGGGGTTATATAGAGGGGAACTTCTCTTGTAATTAGGGTGTGTCAGTGTCCAATCACCTGATGGTGACATATAACCCACTAAGTAATTAACAGGGCTCTGTGTACCGTGATGTACTCCAAGAGAAGGATTTTACAGGTATAAAATGAGAAAAAACCTCTAGTTTGTGGGATTTTGGAGGCAATGTAAAAAATATGAAAAAAACTCAATTAAAAATTTTTCAATATTTATTTATACATATGCCACATAACGCGGACACATATATGAAAAAAGAACAAATGGTACAAAAAAGCACATATATATGAAAATTATACAGAAACTACATAGATCTGACATGATACAAATCTTCCGAAGATGAATACAATAGCCTGAGTTGACCGCTCCAGCCCGAAGCAGATCAAGGGAGGCTTGTCCAACGCGTTTCAAACTGTAAACGTCCTTCTTCAGGGAATTCAAATGCATTCACTTCTACAAGAATAAATTTTCTATTAAATACAGAAACAAAAATAATTTTCACTTTAATTTCAACTGTTATATGGAATACAGCGAAACAACAAAAAAAAACTTACACAAAAAACTCATATGAAAAAATGTTCCATAAATGCTCCCATATGTGCATCTCAGGTTCCAGTAACACTGTGTTGTGGAATCCCCGATACCCTCAAAGTTCCAGGAAAGCTTTTCCATCAGAAACAAGTCCATATAAGAAGTACGGACATATGAAAAAATTGGTCCAAGATAGGTGCCTTAAATAAAAAATAACATACATAGGTATGAAAGTAATTCCATTGGGGAGTGAAATAAATCTCCCTAAAGAAAATGGATATGGTACCTGTAGATGGAAAGTGGAAATCTACAATTCGGATTCATCAGGTAATATAACTCATATGGGAGGACAAAAAACCAGTGGATTCTTGAGTCCAAAGATATATGTCCTAAAACATCAAAAAATATATATGAAATAGGATAAAAATTATTATATCCATCAAAAAGAGAGAGAAGAAATTCCTCCCTCTCCTAGGTGGAACTATTAGAATATTACCTGTCAAGAGGATCAAGAATCACGATTGATATCCAGAAAAGGTTCCATACAACAGAGGTCCATACAGAAACATCCTCTGCCTGCCAGCAGAGGGAGAGAATGACACCATATAACTTCTTTGGCGTCCTATATATCCCTCTGCTGTGTCTGATTGGTCCAGACAGGGTCACATGACGCACCTGCTCATAAAGCAGAGCGTCATGTTGCCATGGATACGCTGCATTAGTCACGCCAGATCACGTCCAGCGCCGGTCACATGACGCAACCGCACCAATCAGCGGCGCGTCTGCCATCGGCGCATAGAGGCAGCAAAATAAGGCAGCGAAGCCGAAAAACTGGTCCACGGTCCCATTACATGCCCGATGTGATGCCATCCATCGCGCCCCGCTAAGGAGAAGGGCACGATGAGTGACCACAGAAGCCCGATCAGCCCCAATTCTGGTCCGTTCCGCACCGCAGGAAGTGCAGAAACGGCCATCTTGAATGTGGGCAAATTTAGGGGATACCGATATAAAGGGTAAAAAAGATGGTGCTGGGTTGTGATGGGATAGTCAGACATGGAATAACAGTGTGAACTGGTACCCAGGATATAGATCCTTCTCCCAGAACAATGATATGGACGGGGAGCGGGCCATGGACTATTACCACCGGTGCCGTTTTTAACCTATGATAGGAATATGTCCCTAACAAGGAAAAAATTGATAGGGGGCAATTTCCCATAGGGAAAACCCCCTCCCCGGCACCGGATATGAACATGTAAAATCGGAAAAAAGGGGGAATACTGGATAGAGAGATATGACGGGCCACCCCAAAGGCATACCTCTGGTTGTGTCACTGACCAATTGGATGCATGCATGGGAGCATATCAAGAAATCCCTTCCGCCCAGGGGATCATATATACCTCCTGTGAGGGGGTTAACTCGGTAGCGGGTGTGTGTGACCCCCTGGTTGGGCTCCCCACACAAAAACAGGCCCAGCAGACGGAGGTTGTGGTTTTCAAGATCAAAAGGTGCGGTTTATTTCTCTATTTACAGTGACAAAAACACAGCAAAGCAAAAAGAAACATAAACAAAATAAATCCTGGTCAGCTTGACCTCTGACTAAACATGCAGGTTTCCCTAACTAACAACTGGGATCAGCCTGGTGCTGTCCTAGTCCCTAAGTCCCTGGTTTAGTAAGTGTCCAAACAAATAGCCACACAGGCTTTGTCTCACCGCACAGGGGTTCACTCTCCCTAGACAGTCCACACAGGTCTGGGTCCAGGCATGAGCAAACACCTAATGAACCTGGGAGTTTTTATAGAGGCCTTAAACGAGCTGACAAGCTTCAGCTGGTCTCATCAACTCCCTGCCTGCACGACGCCCAGCCCTCTCCCTAGAGGTATGAATCATCCATGAGCCCACTAGCCTCAGCTGGGCTTCATCAACTCTCTCCCTAGTTGTATAAGTCGGCATAAAGCCTGAATCTGGGAGAAATATACCTACCCCCTGGATGCAACCAGGTGACTTTACCTTCCTGCTGTCACATACCCCCCCCTCTTGTTTTAACCTTGGGGTTGGAACACCAGCAATCAGGCATTCATGTACTCGAGACAAAGCATCCACATTCCCCATTTGAACGCCAGGGCGATGCTTTACTGTGAAGTTGAATTCCTGTAGGGCCAGGAACCACCTATTCACTCTTCTATTTGTCTCCTTGTTTTGAGCCATCCACTTTAACGGAGCGTGATCGGTAACCATGTCAAAGTGCCTACCTAGCAGATAGTACCGAAGGGAATCTAGAGCCCACTTCACCGCTAAACACTCCTTTTCAACCGTGGCGTAATTTACCTCATGGGACTTCAACTTCCTGCTGAGGTAAATGACTGGGTGCTCTTCACCGTTCCAGACCTGGGACAATACTGCTCCTAACCCCACATCTGACGCATCACTTTGTACGACAAAGTCTTTAGAGAAGTCGGGTGAGTACAACACTGGCTGGCTACATAAGGCTTGTTTCAAGAATTGGAATGCTGCCTCAGCCTCGGGGGTCCATTTAATCATGACCGACCCTTTCCCTTTCGTCAGGTTGGTTAGGGGCACAGCCTTAGAAGCAAAGTGGGGAATGAAGCGCCGATAATACCCCGCTATTCCCAGAAAGGCTCGTACCTGCTTCTTGCTGTTGGGACGTGGCCAACTCTGGATGGCCTCGACTTTGTTGAGTTGGGGTTTTATTACTCCCCTCCCAATGGTGTACCCAAGATATTTGGCCTCCTCCTGCCCAATGGTACACTTCTTGGGGTTAGCCGTAAACCCCGCTTCCCGGATAGAGTCTAGGACTGCTTGCACTTTTGGCAGATGTGAGGCCCAATCTGTGCTATGGACAATTACGTCATCCAGGTAAGCCGCAGCATACTTCCGGTGGGGCCTCAGTATCTGGTCCATTTTCCGCTGGAATGTGGCCGGCGCATTCTGTAACCCGAACGGCATTCTCTTATATTGTAACGCCCCGTCTGGGGTTACAAATGCGGTTTTCTCTTTGGCCGACTTGGCCAGGGGAATTTGCCAATACCCTTTTGTGAGGTCAAGAGTCGTCATGTATCGGGCTGTTCCCAGCCGGTCGATCAACTCATCTATACGTGGCATGGGGTAGGTGTCAAATTTTGTAACTTTGTTCAACTGACGAAAATCGTTACAAAATCGCCAGCTCCCATCCGGTTTAGGCACCAGCACAATGGGACTAGACCAATCACTTTGGGACTCCTCTATCACCCCTAAGTTCAGCATTTTCTGTACTTCCTCCCGTATTGCCTCCCGTTGGGCCTCTGGGATCCGATAGGGTTTTAACTTCACCCTTTCACCGGGCGGGGTAATAATATCATGCTCTACCCCAGATGTTTGTCCCGGCAGCTCAGAGAACACCTCCTTGTTGCGAAGCACAAACTCCTTAACCTCCTGTTGTTGGGGTTGTGACAAGGTGGCTGCTATTCCAACCTCCGGAATCACGCAACCAGTTTGAGCTGGTGACCAAGTTTCTGCGACTAGGGACTCTCTATCCCTCCAGGCTTTCAACAGATTAACGTGATAGATCTGTTCGGGCTTTCGCCTTCCTGGTTGTCTGACCTTGTAATTCACTTCGCTCACTTTTTCCATTATCTCGTAGGGGCCTTGCCATTTGGCAAGGAATTTACTTTCAACCGTAGGGACAAGTACCAATATCCTATCCCCCGGGGAAAAGGTACGGGTCTTGGCTCCACGGTTGTACACTCTCTGCTGTGCCAACTGCGCTTGGGCCAAATGTTCCTTCACGATGGGCATTACCTGTGCAATTCGATCTTGCATCAGGGCGACATGCTCAATCACACTCCTGTGGGGAGAACTCTCACTTTCCCAAGTTTCCTTGGCAATATCCAACAGCCCTCTTGGGTGTCTCCCATACAGTAACTCAAAGGGGGAGAATCCCGTAGAGGATTGGGGCACCTCCCTAATAGCAAACATCAAATAAGGAAGTAGACAGTCCCAATCCTTTCCATCTCTATCCACCACTTTCTTCAACATTTGTTTTAGGGTTTTGTTGAATCTTTCAACCAGCCCATCGGTTTGGGGGTGATACACAGATGAAAGGAAAAACGTACCGCTCAAAAGCTTGAGAATTCACCAAATAGCTTCTTCCGCCCGGTCACTCACACAGGTGCTGGCTCTGCACTGATGCATGGGAGAAAAAGAAACCCTGGACTGCCGCACTCTGTATAGACAGTTATTTATTCCAAAATTTCAGGTAAAAAATCCAAATTCAAAATAAATCCATAAATCCAAAACAACAAATGCAGATGGTGTGCATGCAGGGAAGGGTGGCTAACGCGTTTCACGTCACGAATTGACGCTTACTCACAAGCTATGAGTAAGCGTCAATTCGTGACGTGAAACGCGTTAGCCACCCTTCCCTGCATGCACACCATCTGCATTTGTTGTTTTGGATTTATGGATTTATTTTGAATTTGGATTTTTTACCTGAAATTTTGGAATAAATAACTGTCTATACAGAGTGCGGCAGTCCAGGGTTTCTTTTTCTCCGGTGATACACAGATGTACGCAATTGCGTCACTTTGAACAATTTACACAGCTCTTTCATAACCCGGGACATAAAGGGTGTACCTTGGTCCGTAAGTAGTTCTTTACAAATACCCACCCAGCTAAAAACAAGAGATAGCTCTTTGGCTATGGTTTTGGCCGAGGTATTTCTGAGAGGGATCGCTTCTGGATAATGGGTGGCATAGTCCATTATAACCAATATGTACTGGTGCCCCCTAGCGGACTTGATTATAGGACCTACCAAATCCATTGCGATTCTCTCAAACGGGACCTCAATGATGGGTAGAGGGACCAGCGGGCTACGGAAATGTGACATCGGGGCCGACCTCTGACACACAGGGCAGGAGGAACAATAATTTTCTATGTCCTTCATCACCCCAGGCCAATAGAATCTCTGTAATACCCTCTCTCGGGTTTTCTCTGTCCCCAGATGACCTCCAAGAATGTGCCCATGGGCCAACTCCAACACCAACTTCCTGTAAGGTTTGGGCACCACAAGCTGCTCAACGGTTTCTTCTGCCCTTTTTGCCACCCGATACAGTAGGTCCTTCTCTACGCTGAAGTATGGGTAAGTGCAGGTATTATCTGGGTTCACTAACTCGCCATCTATTTCCACTACGTTTTCCCGTGCCTTTATTAGGGCGGGGTCTTTTAACTGTTCTGTGGCAAAATTTTCCCTGTGAACCTCAAGATCAGAAAACTCCACAGACGGTAGGTTTTCGTCTGAGGAGGTGGGCTCCTCTCCAGTTTCTTGAGTCTCCCCTGCCAATACTGACAAGGGAAATTCTGGAGAGTCCTCACCACTCTCAGAGGAGTTCTGACTATCACATTCCTGGTACATAGGGGCACCAGTGGGGGGCTCAGGATCATCCCACAGTTCCCAGAACTTCGGAAAATCCCTTCCCACAATGGCATCATGCGGTAATTGAGATACTAACCCCACTGGATGAGAGAGGGTACCTTTGGGGGTCTTGAAACACACTGTAGTCACTGGATACTCTCGGGTGTCCCCATGCACACAAATAACAGCTACCTTGCTATTCCCAGAGACCTCTGTTTTAACTAATTCAGCCTTTATCAGGGTCACAAGGCTACCTGAATCCAGCAATACCACAACATTTCTACCATTAATACACATTTTGCATAAATGTTTCTCAGTTCCCCGAATGGCAGTGCATGCGACTGTTGCACACAGTGACTGACGTCGGTCCGTCAGAAAGTCACATTGCATGGGTTCCTCCACAACCGGGCAATTTGCTGCAATATGTCCCGCTTGCCGGCAGCGGTAGCAAACAATCCTTTTGGCTGCCTCTTGAGCCCCTGACTTCCCAGGCTGTTCTCGCCAAACTTTGGGTAGAGCTCCCACCCTCTCACTCTCTCCACCCTCACCCCTTGGAATCCTCTTATCCGCCCCTGGGGATGGTCTGGTCTTAGGGTGGAAAGTCCGAGAGTCTCTGGAAGAGGCCGTCAGGTTCTCTGTAGCCAAGTATTTCTCTACACGATCCACAAGACCACCGGCCGTCTCTGGGTCTCCATGGCTTACCCACTTTTGGATGGCAGTAGGAAGAGCTCTCAAAAACCGATCCATTACAACACGTTCCACAATCTCTGGTGCGGACAAAGTCTCTGGCTGTAGCCACTTCCTGCTCAGGTGAATGAGATCATACATTTGAGGCCTGGGGGGTTTTCCAAGCTGGAAAGTCCAGTTATGCACACGCTGAGCCCGGACAGCCAGGGTGACACCCAGCCTTGCCAATATTTCAGCTTTTAGCATTACATAGTCTTTTGCTTGGTCAGGCTCTAGGCAGGGTTCGTACGGTCATTAAATTCCTGGAAAAGTCATGGGATTTTGACATGGCACTTTCCAGGCCTGGAAAAGTTTTGGAAAATAACTGAACCCCACTAAGTTTTGGAAAAGTCATGGAATATTTTAGTCACTACTAGTCATAAGCGATTCGTGATCCGAACAGGTCATCCTGTTCGGATCGGCACACGGCGCGATCGGCGGAGCACTCCGGAGCCTCGGCCATTAGGAAAGGCCGCGGCTTTGGCCTAGCTCCGGAGCCGCGGCCATCTTGGTACACCCGGCGGCAGCCTATTGGCGGCTTAGCGGCACGCTGACGTCAGCAGGAACTCGAGGGACATACACCGTGCCGTGTATTGCTGTTCTGAGGTCTGTAAGGGGGGGGGGGGTGCCTGCATTACTGGGGGGTGTCTGCCTGCATTACTGGGGGGTGTCTCTACTGGGAGGTCTGCACTGGGGGTGTTTGTACTGGGAGGTCTGCACTGGGGGTGTCTGCACTGGGGGTTTCTGTACTACTGGGGGTGTCTGTACTGGGAGGTCTGCACTGGGGGGTGTCTGTACTGGGAGGTCTGCACTGGGGGTGTCTGCACTGGGGGTTTCTGTACTACTGGGGGTGTCTGTACTGGGAGGTCTGCACTTGGGGTGTCTGTACTGGGAGGTCTGCACTGGGGGTGTCTGCACTGGGGGTTTCTGTACTACTGGGGGTGTCTGCACTGGGGGATCTGTACTGGGGGTGTCTGTACTGGGAGGTCTGCACTGGGGGTGTCTGTACTGGGAGGTCTGCACTGGGGGTGTCTGCACTGGGGGTTTCTGTACTACTGGGGGTGTCTGTACTGGGAGGGCTGCACTGGGGGTGTCTGTACTGGAAGGTCTGCACTGGGGGTGTCTGCACTGGGGGTTTCTGTACTACTCGGGGTGTCTGTACTGGGAGGTCTGCACTGGGGGTGTCTGTACTGGGAGGTCTGCACTGGGGGTGTCTGCACTGGGGGTGTCTGTACTGGGAGGTCTGCACTGGGGGTGTCTGCACTGGGGGTTTCTGTACTACTGGGGGTGTCTGTACTGGGAGGTCTGCACTTGGGGTGTCTGTACTGGGAGGTCTGCACTGGGGGTTTCTGTACTACTGGGGGTGTCTGTACTGGGAGGTCTGTACTGGGGGGTGTCTGTACTGGGAGGTCTGCACTGGGGGTGTCTGTACTACTGGGGGTGTCTGTACTGTACTGTACTTACGTCAGTGCTACAGTTTGAATTTATTTGTGTGAACTGTGAAGTTAAGTCATGGATTGTGGAAACTAACTAGTGTCGGGTGATTGTATATAGTGTTTATACCACATTTACCACAGACTAATGCAGAGTTGCAATGCAAGGAAATCAGCTAAAAGTAGTTGGATCTGTATGTGCGTTATAATTAATTAATCAAAATTAGTCGTTTAATCGATTAAAAAAAAAGATTAATCGAACACAAAAATTTTAATCAGTAACAGCCCTAATTTATATTAGTAAAAATATGCTGTGTGTGACATGGATTTTCTTCTTATTTAACATGTATACATAGACATTTCATGAAACATAAGGGCATGAATATTTATGTGAAGTCATGGAAAAGTCATGGAAAAGTCATGGAATTTGATTGGTAAAAATGTGTATGAACCCTGTCTAGGTCATAGTAAGCCTTCTGCGATTCACCAGTTAACAGAGGAGCCACCAGTCCAGCCCACTGCTCCTCAGGCCACTTTTCTCTTTCAGCAGTCCTTTGAAATGTGGTCAAAAATACCTCTGGATCATCCTCTCCAGTCATTTTTGTCAATAAACGACTCACCCCAAAGGACGCGGTATTAGTGGGACGGCTTTCCTCACTGGTCTGCGGACGTTGCTGCATTACTGCTTCCATTTGTTGTAGTCTCTGCTCTTGCTTCTGTAACAGGTCTATGAAGCGGGCCTCAGATTGCTGCTGGGCTGCAAGCCTCTGTTGATGAGCTTGCTGCTGGGCTGCGAAGCTCTGTTGTTGAGCTGCAAGGCTCTTTTGCAAACCTGCATTTGTCTGCTGTTGATTGGCATTTGCTAGAGCCAGCTGTTTCAGTATCTCCTCCATGCTGGCTTAAAAAAAACTGCCACTGGTTCTCCACCAACTGTGAGGGGGTTAACTCGGTAGCGGGTGTGTGTGACCCCCTGGTTGGGCTCCCCACACAAAAACAGGCCCAGCAGACGGAGGTTGTGGTTTTCAAGATCAAAAGGTGCGGTTTATTTCTCTATTTACAGTGACAAAAACACAGCAAAGCAAAAAGAAACATAAACAAAATAAATCCTGGTCAGCTTGACCTCTGACTAAACATGCAGGTTTCCCTAACTAACAACTGGGATCAGCCTGGTGCTGTCCTAGTCCCTTAGTCCCTGGTTTAGTAAGTGTCCAAACAAATAGCCACACAGGCTTTGTCTCACCGCACAGGGGTTCACTCTCCCTAGACAGTCCACACAGGTCTGGGTCCAGGCATGAGCAAACACCTAATGAACCTGGGAGTTTTTATAGAGGCCTTAAACGAGCTGACAAGCTTCAGCTGGTCTCATCAACTCCCTGCCTGCACGACGCCCAGCCCTCTCCCTAGAGGTATGAATCATCCATGAGCCCACTAGCCTCAGCTGGGCTTCATCAACTCTCTCCCTTTTTGTATAAGTCGGCATAAAGCCTGAATCTGGGAGAAATATACCTACCCCCCTGGATGCAACCAGGTGACTTTACCTTCCTGCTGTCACACTCCGCAGAAAAGACTATTAAGAACATTCAACATACAAAATACATATAAACAACAATCTATAAATATCTCAAACCCCACATGTGTGTCAATGTGTCTAGAAAAAAGAGAGATCATCCTGTATCCATTGATATGGAGAAAAGCTGGAATAACAGAGATAATTAAAAATTGAGAAATCAATTTCAAACAAGGATGGGTGGGACATCAGGGTATGTCAATAAAAGGAAAAAACCCAAAACAGAAACAGAAACAAAACTAATCAGTCTTTCCAGAGCTAAAGCCCTCCAGGAATGGACGAAAACTTTCGACTTCATTCAGACCTGGGGGCGTGGTTGCCTTAAGGTGCCTGATCCAGCGCATTTCCCGCTGGAGCAGGACCTTATTCCAATCCCCCCCCCCCTACATGGAATATGAATCCTTTCAATGACTGAAAAAATTACATTAGGCATTCTGTACCTATGTTTTTTAGCTACGTGTCTCCCAAGAGGCAAGTAGAGATTCCCTATCCTCATGCTATGTATATGTTTTTCCACTCTCTTCCCTAATTCCTGTCTTGTTTTTCCGACGTAAAAGGATCCACACTGACAGACCATCAAGTAGACCACACCTTGTGTCTTACAATTGGCAAAATGCCTAAATGTGAAGGTCTCCCCATTGGGTAAAGTGAGCGTGGATCCTCCGCCAATGACAGTACATTGAGAGCATGCCCCACAAGGATAGGTCCCAAAGATTTTGCATGGGTCTTTTCTAGCCTCTCCCTTGTATTCACTTTTGACCAACATGCCACCGATGGATTCTGCCTTTTTGAAAGTGATCACTGGTTTGGATGGTACTAGTGTCTTAAGGATTGGATCCTCAGTAAGGATGGGCCAGTATTTGGTTAGAATCTGTCTGATTTTCTTATGCTCATTGGAGAATTTGAAAATTATCCTTGAAGTATCATCTTCCTGAGTTTTTTTCTTTTTCTTAGAAGTTTTAAAAATCAAAGCGTGTCTTTCCATTCCCTTTACTCTGTTGAAAGCTTTCTTTAAGGTGGATCTACTATAACCTCTCGCTAGTAGGCGGTTACTTAGCTCATTAGATTCAAATTGAAAATCCTCATCTGATGTACAATTCCTCCTGATTCGGAGGAATTGGCTAAAAGGTATGGATTCTTTGAGTGTTGTTGGGTGGAAACTGGCTGCGTGCAACATCGTGTTGCCAGCCGTCTCCTTCCTAAACAGTCTGCTTTGGACTTTTCCCTGTATATCTTTAGATATAAGGATATCGAGAAAGCTGACTTTCTCAAAGTCGTAGGACATAGTAAAGAATAAATTTAGGTTGTTGGTATTCATAAGTTCCAAAACTTTCTTGAGCATATCTTCAGGCCCATCCCAAATAATGAAGATGTCGTCTATGTAGCGCTGCCACATAAGAATGTGGCAGGCACACATAGACGCATCATCCCCCAGGAGGAAGTCCTTCTCCCACTCCCCCAGGTACAGGTTGGCATATGAGGGTGCACAGCACGTCCCCATAGCCACCCCCTGCACCTGGAGGTAGTGGGAGCCCTGAAATAAAAAAATATTATGATGTAAAATAAAATCAAGCATCTGTATGATGAATTGATTAAACTTCCAGTCAGTGGTTGGGCGTTGTCGTAACACTCTTTGGACAGCTAAAATACCAAGATCGTGTGGTATGCTGTTATAGAGTGACTCTACATCTACAGTCACCAAAAAGGCTGATGGAGGTACGACAAGACCTTCCAATATTTGCAGAAGGTGGATTGTGTCTTTGGTGTACGAAGGGAGATCCATCACATGGGGTCTGAGGTGCTGGTCAATGACTCGGCTAGCACCTTCAGAGATGGAACCATTACCCGATATGATGGGCCTACCTGGTGGCCTCAACAGGTTTTTGTGCACTTTAGGAAGTGCATACATCGTAGGAGTACGTGGGTGTCGGGTTCTAATAAAGTCCCAGATATCTTGGTTTATGGCACCATCTCTGAAGGATTCATCAACCAATTGATAGAATTCACTATTCATTCTATCCACTGTGGATGAGGAGATTTTGCGATAGCATTTAGGATCCCTGAGAATTTTCATGCACATCTCCTCGTAATCTGGGTTGTCCATAAGGACGATGTTACCCCCTTTATCTGAGCCTTTAATCGTGATGTTAACATTGTTCTTAAGGGTTTTTAGGGCATGTTTTTGCTCTGGATTGAGATTGCAATGTAAAGTCTCTTTCCTCAGGACCTCAATTTCCTTAGATGTTTGTCTTACAAACAGAGCTAAAGCAGGATTCTGGTTGATTGGTGGGAAGTTATGAGACTTCCTTTTAAATTTTTTGGGGGTGAAAAATGTCTGATTATTTTCCCCATCATCACTCTCCTCCTCCTCCAAATTCTCCTCCCCTATCTGACTCAAAGGGGCGTTTTCTTGGAGTAGGAGATTTAGGTCCCTCAAGGCTTGGGTTTTTTCCTTTTATTGACATACCCTGATGTCCCACCCATCCTTGTTTGAAATTGATTTCTCAATTTTTAATTATCTCTGTTATTCCAGCTTTTCTCCATATCAATGGATACAGGATGATCTCTCTTTTTTCTAGACACATTGACACACATGTGGGGTTTGAGATATATATAGATTGTTGTTTATATGTATTTTGTATGTTGAATGTTCTTAATAGTCTTTTCTGCGGAGGTATATATGATCCCCTGGGCGGAAGGGATTTCTTGATATGCTCCCATGCATGCATCCAATTGGTCAGTGACACAACCAGAGGTATGCCTTTGGGGTGGCCCGTCATATCTCTCTATCCAGTATTCCCCCTTTTTTCCGATTTTACATGTTCATATCCGGTGCCGGGGAGGGGGTTTTCCCTATGGGAAATTGCCCCCTATCAATTTTTTCCTTGTTAGGGACATATTCCTATCATAGGTTAAAAACGGCACCGGTGGTAATAGTCCATGGCCCGCTCCCCGTCCATATCATTGTTCTGGGAGAAGGATCTATATCCTGGGTACCAGTTCACACTGTTATTCCATGTCTGACTATCCCATCACAACCCAGCACCATCTTTTTTACCCTTTATATCGGTATCCCCTAAATTTGCCCACATTCAAGATGGCCGTTTCTGCACTTCCTGCGGTGCGGAACGGACCAGAATTGGGGCTGATCGGGCTTCTGTGGTCACTCATCGTGCCCTTCTCCTTAGCGGGGCGCGATGGATGGCATCACATCGGGCATGTAATGGGACCGTGGACCAGTTTTTCGGCTTCGCTGCCTTATTTTGCTGCCTCTATGCGCCGATGGCAGACGCGCCGCTGATTGGTGCGGTGGCGTCATGTGACCGGCGCTGGACGTGATCTGGCGTGACTAATGCAGCGTATCCATGGCAACATGACGCTCTGCTTTATGAGCAGGTGCGTCATGTGACCCTGTCTGGACCAATCAGACACAGCAGAGGGATATATAGGACGCCAAAGAAGTTATATGGTGTCATTCTCTCCCTCTGCTGGCAGGCAGAGGATGTTTCTGTATGGACCTCTGTTGTATGGAACCTTTTCTGGATATCAATCGTGATTCTTGATCCTCTTGACAGGTAATATTCTAATAGTTCCACCTAGGAAAGGGAGGAATTTCTTCTCTCTCTTTTTGATGGATATAATAATTTTTATCCTATTTCATATATATTTTTTGATGTTTTAGGACATATATCTTTGGACTCAAGAATCCACTGGTTTTTTGTCCTCCCATATGAGTTATATTACCTGATGAATCCGAATTGTAGATTTCCACTTTCCATCTACAGGTACCATATCCATTTTCTTTAGGGAGATTTATTTCACTCCCCAATGGAATTACTTTCATACCTATGTATGTTATTTTTTATTTAAGGCACCTATCTTGGACCAATTTTTTCATATGTCCGTACTTCTTATATGGACTTGTTTCTGATGGAAAAGCTTTCCTGGAACTTTGAGGGTATCGGGGATTCCACAACACAGTGTTACTGGAACCTGAGATGCACATATGGGAGCATTTATGGAACATTTTTTCATATGAGTTTTTTGTGTAAGTTTTTTTTTGCTGTTTCGCTGTATTCCATATAACAGTTGAAATTAAAGTGAAAATTATTTTTGTTTCTGTATTTAATAGAAAATGTATTCTTGTAGAAGTGAATGCATTTGAATTCCCTGAAGAAGGACGTTTACAGTTTGAAACGCGTTGGACAAGCCTCCCTTGATCTGCTTCTGGCTGGAGCGGTCAACTCAGGCTATTGTATTCATCTTCGGAAGATTTGTATCATGTCAGATCTATGTAGTTTCTGTATAATTTTCATATATATGTGCTTTTTTGTACCATTTGTTCTTTTTTCATATATGTGTCCGCGTTATGTGGCATATGTATAAATAAATATTGGAAAATTTTTAATTGAGTTTTTTTCATATTTTTAACATTGCCTCCAAAATCCCACAAACTAGAGTTTTTTTCTCATTTTATACTTATTTGGGATGATGGCAATTACATGTTGGGTTGCATGAGGTGTTACATTTTTTCAGGATTTTACAGGTAAGCTGTTTAAAAAATCCTATTTTGTCCCGTCACTCGACAGGAATTCTTAAACCAAAGTTCACAGAAGATAGAAAAGCAGGTTCTACGGAATACTGTGACAAAAAGGGTATTAATGAAAGCCCACGAGGCCGCATTGCAGACGACATCTAGATCCACATTCCGGGTTGCGGCCCACGAGTCCGCTATGCCCCTGGTGGAGTATGCCCTCATCGCTTCTGGAGGAGTTAAGCCCTTAGCCCTATAACCCTGCTGAATGGATTTGACGATTCAGCCTGCAATCATTCTGGACGAAGCTCATTCTTCTTTTTTTCTGCCGTAGTACAGGATAAACAGGTAGACAGAGCCTCTAAATGAGGAAGTAATTTGCAGGTATTCCTTCAGTATTTCGCTTACATCCATAGGAAGAACTTTGGCAGACCCCGGGGCCCTGAGTGTAGGTAGGACAATCTCTCGGTTCTCATGGAACACTGAAGTGACTTTTGCGTTTTAGCTGAGCATAGGGATGAGGACCACCCGGTCCAGGAAGAAAGCCAGGAATGGTTCTTCATGACCCAAGAACTCTATCTCAGAAACCCTCTTGGTGGCAACTAGGAAGGCGACTTTGCAGAAAAGCCCTTCACAGAAAGCGGAGCGGAACCTGAGGTACTGAAGTCAGTCAGAGAGTCGAGAAAAAGGGAAAGATCCCATTTGGGGAATCTCGGTCTTCTTTGAGGCCTGAGTCTTGTCGCCCCACGAAAGAACTGCTGGATCAGAGAATGAACTGCCCATGATGTTCCAGAGAAGGCCGACAAGGCTGAGACTTGGATCCTGAGGGAGCTAATAGAGACAGACCTAGGCCGGATAGGAGGAAGCCGAGGATATCCTGGACTACTGGATCTCTGAACGATCTGCCCGTAGAGGATGAAAATTCAACAAACTTGGCCCATATTCTTCCATAGACCTTATCTATGCTCGCCTTTCTCAAGCTCATGAGGGTTGAAAACACTCTTGAAGCACACCCAAGAGATTACAGCCTGGACCCCGGAAGCTGAGCTGGGTCAGGAGGGGAAACCATGGCCTGTTCGGCCAGTAAGGTGCTATCACCATCACTTCAACTGCTTCCGCCTGGAGTCTCCATAGAAACAGAAACTTGAAGATGATCGGGAGCGGGGAAAGGGTGTACGCCCTGTTGAAGCTCCATTGCTCTGTCAGAGCATCCACTCCGAGGGCCTGACTACGGCGGCCCCGAGTGTAATACTTCTTGATCTTGAAGTTGCAGGGGAATGCAAAATCAAACTACTTCAGGATCGACTCCCAAGGACAGAATCCATTTGAACGTCTGCGCATGAAGAGATAGAAAGTCCGCTTGGACATCCTAGACTCCGGGGACAAAGACTGCTGAAATATTGGCCAGGTTTTCCTGAGCCCAGGACATGATGGTCTCGATTTCTTGGAACAGGGTGGAGCTCCGAGTGCCCCCTTGCCTCTCCACATAGGAGACCGCTGTGGTGTCATCCATTCTCAGTAAAACGGATTCCCCTTTTAAGAGATGAGTGAAAAACTGAAGGGTATACCAGGCTGCCCGTAGTTTCAGGACGTTTGAACCTGGGTCATGAAGACGGGCATCCCACTTGCCTTGTGCAAGTTCTGACCTGCAGAGGGCTCCCCAACCAGCACTGCTGGCATAGGTCGTGACCGCAACCCCTGAGACGAGGGCAATGGAGATGCAGGTGAGCAGATTTCTGCGCTGAAGCCACCAGAAGAGGCTGTTCCTCATCACTGAAGTTATGTGAATAAACTGATTGTCGTCCCTCGAATTCCATTTGTTGAAGAAACCCTGTGTAAAAAATGGCGTAACCTCCACAGAGACCACTTGAACATGGGGGTCGTAAAGACCATTGTGCCGATAATTCTTAAGCACCGTGAGAGATTGTGAGATTCTCCCTCAAATGACTGGGACCTTCTCTACTGGGAGAGAGATGGTACTTTTCACCGTGTTGAACTGGGCCCTCAAGTATATCAGGCGTTGGACTGGTTCCAGATGGCTCCTTTTTTTTTTCTTTGAGCCAACCGAAAACAACCAGTGTGGAGATCACCTGCTCCCTGTGGACCAACAGCTGCTCCTTCTCTTGAGACAGTAACAGGAGGTCGTCTAGATAGTGGTACAAGTGTATGCTTTTTGTTCTGATAAGGGCCACTGATGGGGTACTGGTGAAGGACCATATGTGGCCTGTAGAGACCGTCTTGAAGGTCCAGAATTCCAGGATTGAGGCCACCCAGACGTGCCGGAAGAGAAGCAAATGCGCCCCCACCCGACCCGCCTGGGTGGGCCCAAATCCAAAATAACTAAGGTGACTCACGTTCGTTGGTGCCTGGCTCTAAGCGAGCTTTCGGAAGGATATCTGACTTCTGATCTAATTTCATCTGAAGTCCCGGCCGAGCCTGAAAGAGCGTGCTTCCTTTGAACGCTCAGCACTGCGTCATCTCCGCTGAGGCCTCTTCCCGCCGAACAGACCCCTATGGGGCAAAAAGCCAGATTTTCCACCCGTGGTTCGGGCTATAGCGCTATTCAGCTTGTTGCCAGGCAACAAAGGATCTTCAAAGGGGATTCAACACCAGGGGCGTAACCATAGGGCCTGTTTAGCCGTAACTCTCTTGAGCCCACCCTTGAAGGATACAGCATCCTCTAAAGGAAGAGTAACATGTATGGCCGGTCGCATCAATGCTGCATCTACCAGGGGAGAGTTTTTCCAGATGTTTCACTTCCTCTGCCTTGAAGGGGTATAATCTGGAGATTTTGCTTGACATAGAGATCTTCTAATCTACCTTGCTCCCTTCCTTAATAATATTTTTCAATTCTGAGAAGAGCGGAAAACTGGAGCGTTCCTTCCCCAGGTGCTTAAAGAACTTCTTTGCTTAGCCGGGGGAATGGAAGAATCTTCCCACTTAAGGGACTCTTTGGGAGAAAAAGAAACCCTGGACTGCCGCACTCTGTATAGACAGTTATTTATTCCAAAATTTCAAGTAAAAAATCCAAATTCAAAATAAATCCATAAATCCAAAACAACAAATGCAGATAGTGTGCATGCAGGGAAGGGTGGCTAACGCGTTTCACATCACGAATTGACGCTTACTCATAAGGGACTCTTTAACCGCTTTAATTAGTGGTGAAACAAGGGCGAAGTCGAAACCTTCGACAAATTCGTCTCCCCCTAACTTGCTGTCAGGAGACCCTGGAGGTGCATCAACGGCTGGAATGGTCCTGAATCCTCCTGGGCCTCATCAGCTAGGGAACCAGATAGAGAGGTGGACTGATTCCGCGTGCGGGTTATACCCTACTCCTTCAGAGATTGCTGCACCACACGCTTAAATAGCGACACTATGGGGCTGATTTACCAAACATTTGCGCCATGAGTATTGGCGCATCTGCGTGCGCAATGGCTGTTTTGGTATTTACAAAACATTAGCGCCTGTAGCGCAGCCCTATTTCCCATTTACTATAGTGTTCTCTGCGCCCGGGAGGAGGCGCTCAGTGCGCTACTATGGACCTGGCGCACAGCATGTTAAAATCTAAATATAAAGAAGCTGGAAGTGAGAATATAATGGGGGTGATGTGGGGTGATGTGAGGAAGTGTAGGGACACCTGCCCAAATAACAAACATGGCCAAAATAGAGTGGGAAAGTAACTTTTTCAAAACCAGCCCGCTGCGCCGTCAATTCCGATTCGAGCTGCGGGAGGTTTTTTTGAGCTCAGCGCGGGAATTTCAATGGTTTAAATGCGCCGGTTCACTGCGCCGGCAAAATCTTAGTAAATGTCAAGTCACCTAAGTCAATTTGCATAAGTTGAACCGGCGCAGCTCTGAACTTGCCAGTGCGCCAGCAAAATGTCATTTCTAAAGGAAAAAAAAACATTTAAAAGCAGCCGCGGCTGTAATGAATTGTCGGCTCCCGGCAATATAGAGAAAAGTCATTGCTAACCCAAAAAAAAAAGCGTGGGGGTTCCCCCAAATTCCATAACCAGGCCCTTCAGGTCTGGAATGGATATTAAGGGGAACCCCGCTGCAAATTAAAAAAAAATGACGTGCGGGTTCCCCCCAAATATCCAAACCAGGCCCTTCAGATCTGGCATGGATTTTAAGGGGAACTCCACCCCAAATTTTATAAAAAAATGGCGTGGAGTCCCCCCAAAAATCCACACCAGACCCTTTATCCGAGCACGCAACCTGGCCGGCCGCAGGGGAAGAGGGGGGGACGAGAGCGGCCCCCCCTCCCTCCTGAACCGTACCAGGCCACATGCCCTCAACATGGGGAGGATGTCCCCATGTTGATGGGGACAAGGGCCTCATCCCCACAACCCTTGCCCGGTGGTTGTGGGGGTCTGCGGGCGGGGGGCTTATCGGAATCTGGAAGACCCCTTTAACAAAGAGGACCCCCAGATCCCGGCCCCCCCCTGTGTGAAATGGTAATGGGGTACAAATGTACCCCTACCATTTCACAAGGAAAGTGTCAAAAATGTAAAAAATAACAAGAGCCGGTTTTTGACAATTCCTTTATTAATGTCTTTTCTTTTCTTCCATCTTCTTCCTTCTTCTTCTTCCATCTTCTTCTTTTCTCCATTCGGGTTTCTTCCTCCATCTTCATCTTCATCTTCCTTCTTCCTTCGGTGTTCTCGTCCAGCATCTTGCCCCGGCGTCTTCCCTTCTTCTTTCTTCTTCGGCCGCTCCGTTTGAATTTGAGGTTCCCGCTGTGCGACGCTTCAGTTCTCCACTTGGTCCGCTTACACCCGGTGGCTCCGCCCCCCTCTGTCACCACGGGGAAAGTCCCCGTGAAATCCATGTGCGTCAGAGGGGGGCGGGGTCACGGGTGTAAGCGGACCCAGAGGTGAACTGAAGCGTCGCACAGCGGGAACCTCCAATTCAAACGGAGCGGCCGGAGAAGAAAGAAGAAGGGAAGACGCCGGAGCAAGATGCGGACGAGAAGACCGAAGGAAGAAGGAAGATGAAGATGGAGGAAGAAACCTGAATGGAGAAAAGAAGAAGATGGAAGAAGAAGAAGATGGAAGAAAAGAAAAGACATTAATAAAGGAATTGTCAAAAACCGTCTCTTGTAATTTTTAACATTTTTGACACTTTCCTTGTGAAATGGTAGGGGTACATTTGTACCCCATTACCATTTCACACAGGGGGGGCCGGGATCTGGGGGTCCTCTTTGTTAAAGGGGTCTTCCAGATTCCGATAAGCCCCCCGCCCACAGACCCCCACAACCACCGGGCAAGGGTTGTGGGGATGAGGCCCTTGTCCCCATCAACATGGGGACATCCTCCCCATGTTGAGGGCATGTGGCCTGGTATGGTTCAGGAGGGGGGGCGCTCTCTCGTCCCCCCCTCTTCCCCTGCGGCCGGCCAGGTTATGTGCTCGGATAAAGGGTCTGGTGTGGATTTTTAGGGAGACTCCACGCCATTTTTTTTTTAAATTTGGGGTGGAGTTCCCCTTAAAATCCATGCCAGATCTGAAGGGACTGGTTTGGATATTTGGGGGAACCCCACGTCATTTTTTTTTTAAATTTGCAGCGGGGTTCCCCTTAATATCCATTCCAGACCTGAAGGGCCTGGTTTTGGAATTTGGGGGAACCCCCACGCATTTTTTTTTTTGGTTAGCAAAGACTTTCAATGACTTTTATCTGTATTGACAGGAACCAGCAATTCATTACAGCCGCAAGGACTTTTAAATGACTATTATTTTACTTTAGAAATGTCATTTTGCTCTCCAACTGTTATAAACATGGAAAACATGTGCTACTTTACAGGCATACTATAGACACATGTTGGTGTCCTTATCGCGTTTGTAACACATGTATTTTATTTGTTATGTCTTTGCAAAACAAGTGATTGGTTAACTTATGTGGATTGTATATTTTTGGTGTGGGGGAGATATGTTCCCCTGAAATAATTCTGATGTTGTTAATGTGTGTTGTTTGTTCACTTTGATTTAATTGTCTGCTGCATTTTTTTGGCCAAAAATTGCTCAAGTTGTTGAGTCTGTAACTGTTTCAAATTTACCATGTTTTTTATTTTGCCTTCCCTTTTGTTTTGTTGAACAATAAAATTAGATGGAAAGTTTTGATTGTTTTGTGTTTTCTTTGCAACAAATGTGACAGCTGATTGTCATGTCAAAACAAAACAGGTGTGATTTGTCTACCCTGGTGCCTTCATGGTAGTATATGCATGGATTGTGTGCTGCCATGGAGCGTCACCAGGAAATGAAAAGTACAGAGCGGTAAGTATTCAATTTTCCTTTTTTTACTGCAGTGGTTCTCAGCCTCAGTCCTAAAGTACCCCCAACAGGACATGTTTTGTGAATTTATCTTATCGAGAATTGCTGTCCAAAAATCAAAACCACTGTGATTTAAAGCACATGTGCAAGATGAAGGAAAACCTGCAAACATGGCCTGTTGGGGGTACTTGAGAAGCACTGATTTAGAGCACTGCACTTAAAAATAGCTCAAGGCCATACAATTCTAATTGTGGGCATTTTGAGGGAAACGAAGTGTTAGAACCCCTGCGTGTGTGGTTTTTTTTTTTTTTTTTTTTTTTTTTTTGTAGTTTGGCCTTGGTCTCCTTTTCTTAACATTTGGCTTCACTTCCTGTCACACAGCTAAACAGGAAGTGAAGGTAAAACCCTACCAATGGCTTTTCTTGGGGACACACAGATCAATCTAACTAGTGTCCCCATTAAGCAAATTGCACTCTAGCACTTTGTGTACACCCCAAATCATTGGGTAGTTCGGGGTTTAGTAAAGACAAATCCACTCTGCAGTAAAAGTGTAGCTGCTGAAAATCTGAGGGAAAGTACTGGTGATTGGATGTTACAATCATGTAAAAGCAAAGATGATTTTTTTTTTGGCTTCCATGTCCCCATCAGATATACAGCAAGTGCACTTGTAGTGCAAAGTAGATTTGCCTTTAGTAAATAAACCCCACAGTCCAAACTACCTAATAATAATTTGTGGTGTACCCCGCAATATGCTGGAGTGCAATGTGCATAATGGGGAAAGTATTTAGACTGACCTGTGTGTCCCCAAGGAAAGACATTGTTAGGGATTTTCCCTCACTTCCTGTGTGGCTATGTGACAGGAAGTGAATTATTTGGAAGGATAAAGTGGCCAAATTATTTAGTTTAACTTTTCAAAGACTCATTCCTAAGTTGAATTGTGATGCATGTCAATGGCCCATTTTGACCCTCTTTAATCACTTGAGATCAGCGCTATAACTGATCGACGGCCACAGCATGGTCCTCAATTGCCGGGAGTCCGTCAATAAACGTCGTCCCCTTTGCTCGCGCTGTGGTTACAGAGTCACTGTGACTCGGGTGATGACAGATCCGAGTAAGGGGCCGATCCCTGCCCTTTACCATGTGATCAGCTGTCAGCAAATGACAGCTGATCACGTGATGTACACAAAAGCTGGGTAATGGTTTTTGTTTTCTCCTTGTGCTGACAGCGTGAGCATAAAAAAAAAGGCAATCACCGGCTTATGTGCAAGGGACATGGGGCCCGAAGAGGAAGAGGCAATTCTGCATCACCTGTGACAATTAGTAGCCCCTGCCAGTGCCACCTATCAATGCCCACCACTGGTGCCAATCAGTGGCACCTAGCAGTGCTGCCAGTGCCCATCACTGCCAACTATCATTGCCACCTAGCAGTGCCACTTCTCACTGCCCACCAGTGCTAAATAGCAATGCCACCTCTCAGTGCCCACCCTTGCCACCTTATCGGTGCCCATCAGTGCAGTCTCATCAGTGTACATCAATGAAGAAGAAAAATTACCTTTTTTAAAAATATTAACCAGTTTCCTACCGCCCACCGTCAAATGACATCCTTGGCTTTGTGCGGTGACATCTGAATGATGCCTGCAGTTGCAGGCATCATTCAGATATCATTCTTTTCAGCCGGCGATTCTGTGCACAATAAAAACGATCATAGTGGCAGTTCCACCGCTTGATCGTTCTTATAGGCGGGGGGAGGGGACGTCCCCCCCCTCTCTTGCCCCTCTCTTGCCGCCATCCGGTGCTTCTCCGGGCTCTCCCGTGCCATCTGGGGCTCGGAGAACGATTTGGAGATGACTGGTGACCAGATGGTCATCAGTCATCTCTATGACCGTCGGAGGCACGGGCACGACGTTATGACATCATGCCGTGTTCCCGTATGTTAACCAAGCCGTGATCTTGGCTGTCAGCATGAGATTGGTGATTTTTTTGGAACAATATCATGCTTTCCAGCCTGGAGGAGAGATGTGGGGTCTTATTGACCCTGCATCTCTCCATAAAGAGGACCTGTCACACACATTCCTATTACAAGGGATGTTTACATTCCTTGTAATAGGAATAAAAGAGATCCCAAAAAATTAAAAAAATTAAAAAAGAGTAAGAAATACAAAAAAGTAAAAAAACAAAAACAAAAAAAAAATGTTCCCGGTAGCTCGCGCTCAGAAGCGAACACACACGTAAGTCCCGCCCACATATGTAAACGCCGTTCAAACCACACATGTGAGTTATTGCTGCGTGCGTTAGAACGAGTGCAGCAATTCTAGCACTAGACCCCCTCTGTAATGCCAAAATGGTAACGTGTAAAAAAAAATTAAGCATCGCCTAGGGAGATTTTTAATTACTGAAGTTTGGTGTCATGCCATGTGTGTGCGCAATTTTAAAGCGTGACGTGTTAGGTATCTATTTACTCAGCATAACAACATCTTTCACATTATACCAAAAAATTGGCCGTAACTTTACTGTTTTGTAATATTTTTAGCAAACAAAAGGCGTTTTAAAAATTTATTGCGCAAATACCGAGCGAGATAAAAATTTGCAATGACCGCCATCTTATTCCCTAGGGTGTCTGCTCCAAAAAAATATATAATGTTTGGTGTTTTGAAGTAATTTTATAGCCATAAATTTATGATTTTTACATGAAGGAGAGAAGTGCCAGAATAGGCCCAGTGCTGAAGTGGGTAAAATATCCATTTTTTTTTTTTTTAAACTCGGTCTTTTGTATTTATAAAAAAAAAAACTAAAACTAAAACACAAAGGTGATCAAATAGCACCAAAAGCAAGCTCTATTTGTGTGCCAACAAATAAAACATTTTCATTTTCATTGGGTTACAGTGTTGTATGAGCGCGCAATTGTCATTAAAAGTGCATCAGCGCTGAAATGTGAAACTTGATCTGGGCAGTGCGCAAGTGGTTAATATGAGGCTACATGCACACGGACGTTTTTCCAACCGCTTGTTTGAGCGTTTTTTGCAGCTTAAAAACATCTCTCCATGTTAGCCTATGGCCTCATGGCCACCATGGCGTTTTGGAGCTGTAAATGGCATAGGCGTTTTTAGGCCCCATGTAGACGGGACGCTGGTGCAAAGTGTTCTGAACTAAGGTTGAAAGTGGCGTTTAGAAAGGCGCACTTTGTGGTGTTTGCATGCCGTGTTTTACCACATTTGCATGTATATGATAAGGAGCCGCCCTAAGCTCCAAAAACAGTATTATTTTAGCTATTTAGTGAGACCAGAGTGATATGAGCAGCTGAGAGCAGCAGTGTAGTTGTATTTAGGCTGGGTTCACACTAGTGCAACACGACATCTGTCCTACTTTGGATCCGACTTTGCCCTGCGACATGAAGCCGACATATGTCCGACTTTCAATGAACGGGGATCCGACTTGGATCCCCGCCAATAGCAGGCACTGTGTATGAATCTTGAGGGGGAACTCCAGGCCAAATTTTAAATAAAAAACCGGCATGGGTTCCCCCTCCAGGAGCATACCAGGCCCTTGGGTCTGGTCTGGATTTGAAGAGGAACCCCTACGCCGAAAAAACGGCGTGGGTCCCCCCCCAAAATCCAAACCAGACCCTTATCCGAGCACACAACCTGGCAGGCCGCAGGGGAAGAGGGGGGACGAGAGAGCGGCCCCCCTCCCTCCTGAACCGTACCAGGCCGCATGCCCTCAACATGGGGGGTTTGGTGCTCTGGGGCAGGGGGGCAACCTGCGGCCCCCCCACCCCAGAGCACTCTGCCCCCATGTTGATGAGGACAAGGGCCTCTTCCCGACAACCCTGGCCGTTGGTTGTCGGGGTCTGCGGGCGGGGGGCTTATCGGAATCCGGGAGCCCCCTTTAATAAAGGGGCCCCCGGATCCCGGCCCCCCACCCTATGTGAATGAGTATGGGGTACATCGTACCCCTACCCATTCACCTGGTGGAAAAAAATTGCAATAAAAAAACCACACAGCTTTTTAAAGTATTTTATTGCACAGCTCGGGGGTCTTCTTTCGACTTCGGGGGTCTCCGGTGTCGTCGCTGCGCTCTCCGGTTTTCTTCTGCCGGGCCACCGCTAACTTCTTTAGCTCTTTTGCTAGCGGAGGCCCGGTCTTCTCCGTCGCCTTCTCCCCTCTTCTTCTCTCCGGTTCTTCCTTTCTTCTGCCGGGCCTCCGCTAACTTCTTTTAGCTCTTTTGCTAGCGGAGGCCCGGTCTTCTCCGTCGCCTTCTTCTTCTCCCGCTATCCGGTTCTTCTCCCAGTTCTTCTCCCGCTTCTTTCTTCTGCCGGCCCCTCCACTATGAAGAGGACTGTGTGTGCTTTGTTTTGCCATTTGCATATATATATTTTTTATTTTTAATTTTTGGCAGAGTTAGGTATTTGCAGCTGTAGACTGGTGTCCTAACTTGGAGCCAATCTGCACTTATCACATTTGAATCTATCACTGTGCATAGGTGTGTCGGATTAAGTTGTGCTCTAGATGAGGTATCTCTCTATACACTTAAGTGTTACTGGCTGTGTTAGCTGGTGACACTCTCTGTAAGTAGCACAGAGATAGTCTGACACCCACACTCATTCTCAGTTGCCCCCATGTCCACTGTGGGGTGCATTTGATGTTGGTTTCATGCACCTAGTGTTAATACCACTGTTGAAAGGTGGGTTGATCACATTTGTTCACTATTTGTTGTTAAATTTTTTGTTCATATAATTTTTGTTTATTATATTAATCACATAGGAACACTGATCTTTTTATTAGGTTTAGTGAGCAGCGCCGTACCCCAATTAAATCTATTATCTTTAGAGATTAATATAGGCTTCTCATGACGTCACAGTCACATGTTCCCATGACGTCACACTCACATGCTCCGGGGCCATGTGCCCCGGAACATGTGACTGTGACGTCATGAGAAGCCTATATTAATCTCTGCGGACCGAAAATTTAGCATTACTGCGAGAGGAAGCGACGAGTCAACGTCGAGGAGGAGAAGAGGGAAGAAGACGGCGACGACGGGAAGACCGACCCCTCCACTAGCAAAAGAGCTAAAGAAGTTAGTGGAGGGGCCGGCAGAAGAAAGAAGCGGGAGAAGAACCGGGAGAAGAACCGGGAGAAGAACCGGATAGCGGGAGAAGAAGAAGGCGACGGAGAAGACCGGGCCTCCGCTAGCAAAAGAGCTAAAAGAAGTTAGCGGAGGCCCGGCAGAAGAAAGAAGCGGGAGAAGAACCGGGAGAAGAACCGGATAGCGGGAGAAGAAGAAGGTGACAGAGAAGACCGGGCCTCCACTAGCAAAAGAGCTAAAAGAAGTTAGCGGAGGCCCGGCAGAAGAAAGGAAGAACCGGAGAGGAGAAGAGGGGAGAAGGCGACGGAGAAGACCGGGCCTCCGCTAGCAAAAGAGCTAAAGAAGTTAGCGGTGGCCCGGCAGAAGAAAAAACGGAGAGCGGCGGCAACGACACCGGCTGGAGCTTACCTTAACCTGAGGGCCTGGTGCCTAGAAGAGCTGTCACAAGCTACCCACAGTAATCCTTGGTACTGGTGAAGGACAGGGGTTCAAAAATCCCCGCCGTAATGACGTCATCACCGTGCCCGGACTGCGCCTGTGCAGTGGCGACCCTGCCGGCTCCCTGGCCGTGCTGCACATGCGCAAAACTAAGCCTCTGCTTCGTCCGAGGATCGCGCAGAAGCAAGCTTGAGCCGCAACTCGGAAGAGGGAGCCGTGTCCTGGAACACTCCTGCGTTCCAGGCACCATAGAGGGGAGAAAGTAAAGCAGTAAGAAGGGGAGACAAGGCACATGAGGGGGAGACAAACAGGGGCATATATATATATGTAACGCCCCCCCAATATTTGGGGGCGCTATGTGTAAATTTAGGGGTGGTATGAGCCAGTAGTTGGGCTCAGACAGATCGATTGTTCTAAATTGCTTCTGCTCTGGGTGTGATGCTGCCTGGTAGTAGTGTTCCCTGGTGCCTGTGGGTGGCACTGTCACCACCGGCTCAGGATGATACACAAGGGGGTATCACAACACCTTGGGTGTCCTCTCTCGGCAGCCATGCAGTGGGCATGGTCTACCCGCTGTGCGTGCTGGGAGAGGATACATAAGGGGCAGAAGCCATTGGGGTTTGTTCGTTCCAGGGGATCCTTGGTCCTGTGTGTGCGCCTCGTGGCCCGTATGGCACGAGGTGCGCGTGTGTATTTGGGCCTCGGGCACCTTTAGCCCGAGGCTGTGTTGCTGCATTGTAGGCCCAGCTCTGCTGGCTGGGGCCCTACACCTCAGAGAAGGATCCCAGGCTGCCCACCTGTAGGGAGCCCACCTTTAGGAAAGGAGACCAGGGGAGGATCAGTCCCAGAGGAGACTAGCGACGGTACTGCTGTCTCGGGAAGAGGCCTGGAAACTCGCCTAAAGAGGGATCCATCATCTTTATCACAAGCCCTGCAATACGCCAATCTGGTACAAAGGTTTCTCTCATTATTGCTTGGCTGGGAGGTTCGGGACTATTGAACCATTTATCCGTGCTCTATCCCGGCTGCTAGGACCGCTCATAAAGGGACTATCCGGGTGAGCAATACCCACTCAGGCTTGAGTGGTGACAAAAGAGTTGCACTGTATCTTAAGTCTTGCGTGCCTGAACCTTATCCCCTTACTTCTCTCATCTTCCTACTCTCTATTCAAGTTTACTGCAAATATAAAGAATAAAACCTTGCTGCTTAGGTTTTACTCCTGTGTGGACATTGGCATTATTCTTAGGAACTTCTACCTAGACAATGGAGAAAAGGGATCCACTTGAGAGAGGTAATTGCTGCAAGACCCAAACAATAACACTGCTCGCCCCTCTACACAAGGGGGGATACCGGGCAATAGGGATGAGCTTCGTGTTCGAGTCAAACCCATGTTTGACTCAAACATTGGCTGTTCGATCGTTCGACGAAGATTGAACATTATGGGCCATTCGCGCCAAATTCGAGTGGCGCGTCACGGCCCATAATTCACTGCGGCATCGCAGTGCATTGCTGGCTGATGATTGGCCAAGCATGCACTATGACCCGCATGCTTGGCCAATCACAGCGCAGAAAAAACGGAGAGCCAGGGTGGCTTTGGCCAATTATGGCTCAGGGGGTTTAGTACATGCCCCACACTATATAAGGCCGCCGGCTCCGCGACCTTGTGTAGTGTGTTGGAGTTGTGAAACGAGAGTTTACAGAGACAGACAGTGTCATTTATATTGAGTTAGATAGAGCAGGCAGGCAAGTCAGTTAGCTGTAGTTACAGTGTGTAGAGGATATATATGCATCCTAGGTGTTGTATATATATTTATACACTGTATTGAGTTTAGCTAGATCCGTTCCTGTTAGTCTCTATACTGTGACAGGCAGCAGGTGATTGTGCTAGCTGCAGACAGTCAGTGTTTCACTTAGTGTACTGTGTGCTTTGCATAGCATTCACCTAAAGCGTATCCTGAATACAGTTATGCCGCGTACACACGATCGTTTTTATTGTCATTGAAAAAAACTGCATTTTTCTCGACGTTATTTTTCGTGTTTCCTCTCAAGCCTGCCTTGCCTACACACTATCGTGGAAAAAAATGTTTGAGTAAAGCGCGGTGACGTACAACATGTACGACGGCACTATAAAGGGGAAGTTCCATTCGGATGGCGCCACCCTTCATGTTAGTAAAGTTTGTTGCGAGACGATTCGCGATTTTCAGCCTCCTGCTTTTCAGTCCGTTACAGCGTGACGAATGTGCTATCTCCATTACGAACGCTAGTTTTACCAGAACGAGCGCTCCCATCTCATACTTGATTCTGAGCATGCGCATTTTTTTTCACGTCGTTAAAGCCCACACATGGCCGTTTTTCATGACGAGAAAAACGACGATGTAAAAAACGACGTGAAAAATTAGAGCATGTTCCAATTTTTCTCGTCGGGAAAAATGCTGGAAAGCCCACACACTATCATTTTTAATGACCATTTTAAAAAATGAAATTTTTCTCATCATTGAAAATGATCGTGTGTACGCAGCATTAGTCTCTATACTGTGACAGGCAGGCCGGTGATTGTGCTAGCTGCAGACAGTCAGTGTTTCACTTAAGTGTACTACTGTGTACTTTGCATAGCATTCACCTAAAGCTCACCTGAATACAGTTAGTGACTATTATAGTGGTGTTCTCATAATAAAACCACAAGCAGAGAGCTGCAAGTATTTTCAGTGTACTGTGTCCTCTGCACAGTTTTCACCTAAAACTAACTGAAAACAATTGCTGCTTTTCCCATACTAACACCACAGCAGGCCATTAGTATGTCTGGAAGGCAAACAATGAGAGGCAGATAGTCACAAGGCAATAAAAGAGGGCAAGCAGGCTCTGTGTCTAAAAGCAATAGTGCTGCTGGTCGTGGACACGGTGCATCTTCATCATCATGTGGACGTGGGAGATCAGACTGACTTCCAGACGGAACCATACGAGCCTGAAGTGCCGCCGCCGATCCACCCGCCCGCACTACACTGCACCGCACGCATTGTACCTGTAATCGCACCCCAAATACGAAAGGGGGGAACGCCGTTTAGATCTCTTCCCTCTCCTAGACACAAATTCACTGCCGATCCTCCACAGCCGGACGACCACTTCCCATAGGAATTAATCCTTCTGAAAGAACGAGACGCACTCTGTATCTTTCTCTGGATAGACTGACTTTATTGCCAAAAACATTGTAACTAGGGTTGTCCCGATACCACTTTTTTAAGACCGAGTACAAGTACCGATACTTTTTTCCAAGTACTCGCCGATACCGAATACCGATACTTTTTTTTAATCTCATGTGAAAGTGCACGTCAGTATTTTTTTTTTTTTTACAATTAGTTTTTTTATTTTTTACAATTTGTTTTATTTTTTACAATTTATTTTATTTATTTTTTACAATGGTTTCTTTTTTTAAGGGTGGGGGTGGACAGTGTCAGTGTGTTTTTTCTTCTATTTTTAATTAATTTTTTACAATTCATTTCTTTATTATTTATTTTTTTATTACATTTTTTATTTTTTTATCAGCCCTGTTGGGGGGCTTTGGTGAGATATCAGGGGTCTTAACAGACCTCTGACATCTCCCCTTTGAGACAGGGAAAGGGTCTAGGGACACAGATTCCCCGGTCCCTTTCTCAGCAGCCTCAGCTGCGCTGAAAATGAATGGAGGGAAGACAGCGGCTTCTCTTCATTCATAAACTGAAACATTGTAAACACAGTTTACGATGTTTCAGTTATGTGAATGGACAGAGTCAGTGATGACTCTGTTCATTCGGAACAGTAAGGAGCCGGATTTACCGGCTCCTACCTCCGCTCTCCATCCTGACAGTAAGAGGGGGTGGAGGAGGAGAACGGAGGGGGAAGGCAGCACGGAGGGAGACATGAGAATGGAGGGGGTCACGGAGGGAGACATGAGAATGGAGGGGGACACGAGACCGCAGCATGGAGGGAGGAAAACAGCAGCAGAACGGAGGGGGGCTGGAGGAGGATGCGGGGACAGTCAGCGGTGATCGTGTGTGAGTTACAAGCACTGATCACCGCTGATTTCACTACAGCAGCTGAAAGCCGCGGGGGGGGAGAGAGGCGGAGAAACGGCTGTCAGACTTTTAAATATATACAGCGGTGATCGGTGCTTGTAACTCTCCCACCGCACTGATCACCGCTGACTGTCCAGGTATCGGGTGAAGCATCGGGAGCATTTGCCCGAGTACAAGTACTTGGGCAAATGCTCTGTATCGGTACCGATACCGATACTAGTATCGGTATCGGGACAACCCTAATTGTAACCTTTATACACATCCAATACTGCATTAATCTAAAATGAACAATGGTCCAGCTCCACCCACAACCTAACAAGACCCAATACACATTTGACAGTAGGCTAGCTTTTGTCTCCCACTGCCCATCTCTTAGAAGGCAACAGCTAATCCCTTTTGTTTAAATAACTATGCATGACCTTTATATTCACCAGACTGTCTGTTACTTTACAATACACACAAGGACAGACTTAATTTCCCCAATCCACATCCCCACAAACAATGAACAGGTCTTTTAGAAGCTGGGATTAGCATTACACTAGGCAGACAGGTGATTGAGGCTGAACACCTCAGTATCTCTCAATTAACCTGTTGAGTTCAGAATCAGTAAATAGTCCTTTACAGATATCCTTGGGAATATGGTGGATAAATATTACATTTTAGGTAGTCCAAGATATATTTCTTAATGTCCATGGTTTCCTGGTTCACCCTGTGTCCAAAGTGACCCTCCTGTCACAGTACCTCACTTTGCCTTCGGCGCTGCGGGGTTCAGCAGGAGGGAGAGACCGAGGAAACCCACAGCCAAGCAGCCAAGCAGAACACGCAGTGAGGAGACGTTGCACGCCGCACGAGACCCAGGAGGATCCCAGGAGTGTAGAGGCTATGGAGGTCCGAGGGAAGCAGGGAGTGTGGAAGTCAGGAGCCGGTCAGTGAACAGACAAAAGGAGAATGCGAGCGCTCCACCACACTGAAGCCGTTGTTAAACCTTCTAGACCTCCACTCTGGTGTGCGAACGAAATCACATGGACTCTCCTGTCTCTTCTCAGGTAGTGGTGAGTAATTCAAACAAGAAAGAAAAGACAAAGAGGTATGAAAGAAAAATAATGACTAATGTGACTCATGTATTCATGTATTGGTGAATATGAAAACGGACTGTAAATAGTCTATAAGCGCGCAGAGACTAGTTGACATAGAGGGGTGAGCGCCCCCCCTCCCCACATAGGCTGCTTGGCTTTTTCCAAATCCCTTCGTAAAAGCGCAGTAATAAGACCTACTGAATGCTGATCAGTGCTCTTATACATAACGTTGAAACTGGACGCATTTGTACATTAAATGAGAAATAACTCTGTGCTAAAACTGATTAAGTTGCATTCTCCCTTTGTGACCAACAGAGAACTAAGGAAGGTGGCATTAACTGTTACTGGGTATTTCAGCTTCTTAGCGGCTGGGAACACTACAAAACATAGAAAACCGGCAATAAATGCATACAATTATTAAGCCTGGGTCTTTCCCTGAAGTGTTGAATGGCAATTCGGGGCTTACAGCAAGTAAAATAAAAGCCTATCATCGCTTCTTTTTTTTTTTTTTGTTTTGCTGTGATGCTGGAAATGTGTTAGTGCTCACCTACATATACTCACTAGCTCTGTGCGGAGGTGCGTGTGAGCGGTAAACAATACAAAAGCAAAAGAGAATTCACAGCAATTGGTTTGTCCTCCAGAGAAGTATTGGGAATTGTGAACTGTCTGTGGCTATAAGGGAGAAGGGGAGAGAAAAAAAAAAAAGAAAGTGGGAAAAAAGGGGTAAGAAAAAAAACCGGGGAAAACCTATATTAGACTTGTTATTATAGTTATTTTAGAGAGCCTATATTCCCCAGCAGAAGAAACACTCTGATTACGCGACCCATCTCTCCCCCACCCACCAATACCGGGAAGGTAGATCAAGGAACTTAAGCAACATGAGTTCGAGAGGAAGGGGAGCAAGAGGGAGGGTAACCCCAAAATCCCCACGGCTAAGCTTGATCCCTAGCCCGGGTCCAATGAATAAATATGTAACTCACAGTGGAAATGGAGAGTCGGCGGAAAAGCGGCAAGGAGCTAAAAGTAATCAGACAGACAGCAAGGAGAAGAAGACGGAAAAGAAAAAAGCCCAGAATAAAAATTCCGCAGAAACAGAAACAATGTCAGAGTCTAGAATAGAACAAGAAACCGAAGCAGAGCTTGAGCAGAGAAAGGAGGAGGAACAACAAAACAAGGGACAATTTAAGGATTTGTTTATTTTGGGAGGAGGGAGGGAGAGGGAAAGAGATGGGGAGGGAGGGGATGGGGGATCTGTATTTGTACCTTTTAGGAAGAGAGAGAGAGGAAAAAAGGGGAAGAGGAAAAAAAAAAGAGAGATCTGAATGACTGACGTAAATTGTATTACATATAATGTAAGAGGTCTTAATTCTCCAGAAAACAGGCAAATCATATTAAAGGAACTGGAAAGGTATTCCACAGAAATAGTTTTCCTCCAGGAGACACACCTAGCTCTAGAGGCTAACACAAAAATATACTCGCGTATGATCCCAACCTGGTACTATGTACTATGGAGATTCCCCAAATAAAAGATCAAAGGGAGTAGCCATAGGTGTGGGGAAGAATATACGTTTTATAGTAGAAGATAGAAGAGTTGACCCTGAAGGTCGCTGCCTGTTCCTAAAAGGGAATTTACAGGGAAAAAAAAAATATATTAGCAAACGTATACTGCCCAAATAACCATCCCAAAAAATATCTGAATGGGATCCTAAACGCTTTAATGGATTTTAAACAAGGTCATGTAATTCTAGCAGGGGATTTAAATTTTTCAATGGAGCATAGACTTGATAGTACGTCTGGTGCACCGATAAGAGATAGTAAACAATTAAAATTGGTCAAAAAAATAAATATAATCATCAACTTGTAGATCCATGGAGGGTGGCACACCCAAGTAAAAAAGATTATACGTACTATTCAACGGTGCACGACACGTATTCGAGATTAGATCATATATTAATTGACCAAGAGCTTTTGGAACATGTAGTGGATGCCTCTATAGGAGTTACATCAATTTCAGACCATGCTCCCGTAATGGTAAAAATAAGATTTAACAATATAGAACGAAGAAAGGGTACATGGAGTTTAAATGAGGATCTCTTAGATAATAAAGAAGTAGGTGAGATAATATCAAAAGGAAATAGAAGAATACTTTAAAATGAACAAAACACCAGAAGTAAGCGTAGCAACGATATGGGAAGCTCATAAGGCTTACATAAGAGGTAAACTGATAGCCATAGGAGCAGGGAAAAAGAAAGAAAGAGATCTGAATAGGAAAAATCTATTAAAGGAACTGAATGACCTGGAACAAAAAGATAAAAAACAGGTAGATAGGGAAACACACCAAAAGATAATATTTAAGAGGGGTCAACTCAGAGACTTGATGGAACAGGAAACCAGAAAAATATTTAAAAATTTAGCAAAGGAAAGGTACGAGTGGGGGAACAAACCTGGGAAATACTTAGCAAGAATAGCAAAGGGGAAAAAAACTTCAAACTACATAGATAAAATAAAAAATCAGAAACGAGAGATGAAATTCAAAACATCTGAAATCGCAGAAATATTTAAGACATACTATAGTACACTATACGACATTAGAGTGAAAGAGACACAACAGGAGGAGGAAAACAGGAAACAGAATACAGGAATGCCTAGAACAAACTAACTTACCAAAAATAACAACTGAAAGTGCCGAGAGTTTAGAAGACCCAATCACGCAAGAAGAAATAAATAAAGCCCTTCAAGAAACAGCAGGGGGGAAAAGCCCAGGGCCCGATGGATTTCATATCAAGTACTATAAAAAAAAAACAGTTGGTCCCAGAGCTATGTAACTATTTTAATAGAATAGGGGAAGATGTAGAAATAAGAAAAGAATCTCTCCTTGCCAATATTTCGATTATACCAAAAACAGGAAAAGATGGAACTATATGTTCCAACTATCGACCCATAGCGTTATTAAACACAGATATTAAGCTATATGCAAAAGTATTGGCAACGAGATTAAAAAGCTTAATGCCGGAACTAATTAATGCAGACCAGGTGGGTTTCGTGGCAGGGAGGGAAGGGAGAGATAACAGTATAAGAACACTACTATTAGTTCAGAAAGAGAGAGAGAGGAAACCCCCAGTCGTACTCATGTCAATAGATGCTGAAAAAGCATTTGACCGAGTCGACTGGGGGTTTATGATGGATACACTTAGGTATGTAGGTCTGGGACCAAAGTATATGAGATGGATTAAAAACCTATAAACCCACCCAACGGCGAGGGTAAAGGTAAATGGGAGCGTGTAGTCTGTATTCGAGATGTATAACGGAACGAGACAAGGGTGCCCACTCTCACCCCTCCTGTATGTGTTGGCATTAGAACCATTACTGTCAAATATACGGAATAGCCTGGATATAGGGGGGGTGAGAATTGGAGAGGAGGAACATAAAGTGGCAGCGTATACAGACGACATACTCCTATACCTAACAAGGCCAAGGTTGTCATTGTCCAATGTGATCAAAGAAATAAAAAAATATGGGGAGCTTTCAAATTTCAAGATAAACCCAATTAAGACAGTAATCTTGAACTTAGGTATAGATAGAGAAGAAGAAAGATTATTACAGAGAGAATTCCCGTTTCCCTGGGAAAAAAAAAAACTTTAACATACTTAGGAATTAAAATAACACCAACGCAAGAAGGACTGTACCCGGCCAACTTTGTCCCTTTATTAAACAAAATCAAAACAGAATTAAAAAACACCTCCAAGAGACCCATTACATGGATAGGAAGGATCAACATATTAAAAATGATGATCCTACCGAAAGTAACATATAAGCTTCAGATGCTTCCAATAGAAATACCCCAATTTTTCTTTAAGCTGATTAGAACGATTATCCTGAACTACATATGGCAAGGTAAAAAGGCCAGAATTAAATATACACTGCTAACCCGGGAAAAAAAAAGAGGGGGGGTGGCCCTACCAGATTTAAAAAGATATCACAAAACGATTATATTATCCAGGTTAATGGAATGGGCAAATCCACACACAAAAAAGAAGTGGGCACAAATGGAAGACACTTTAAGTAAGACTCAGTTAAAAAAAAACATATGGATACCACCGAAATTTAGAGCACTAGGTAAAAAAACACATAATATAACTAGAAAAGTATGGAAAACATGGGATACACTGTATAGACACGAAAAATGGAAATATAATTCTCCATTGATTACATTAGCAGACACAAAGTTTTTTATACCAGGAAACGGCACACGAATGGGAAAACAAATGGGAACTGCACAATTATAGGACATCACTTCACTAGGAAAAATAATGACAAAACAAGAGTTAAATAAGAAGCACGGGTGGAACCAGCTTAGTGACTGGGAATATCTCCAAATAAAACATTTAGTAAGCACCATCCCACAACCAATTAGAAACGAAAAAATGTTAACCCCCATAGAAAAGATATGTAGTATAGAGAAGCCTTTGAGGCATGGGATATCACAGGTATATAAAATACTAACAGAATTAGAAACGGAAAGATCATTACCCTTTTTAGAAAAATGGAGTCAAGATCTGGGTAGAGAAATAGAGGAAAAACAAATAATAGAATCAGTTTATAGTTTTGCATCTGACATAGCGACGATAGAAACAAACTATAAAAACATGGTACGCTGGCATTTGACCCCAGAGAAAATGAATAAAATACATCCTAACAACTCCCCATTGTGCGAAAGGGGATGTGGGCTCTTAGGAACGACAATTCATATGTGGTGGGAATGCCCAAAAATAGAGGAGTATTGGACTGAAATCCTGAAGTATATAGAAATAGTAACTGGAGAAAAAATCTTACAAAGTGCCTGGACATGCCTATTCCACGGCACAAACAAAACAAAAAAGGAATACAGAAAAACGTTAGTCCCATCCCTGCTAAACGCGGCAAAGGGGTTAATTCCAAAAAACTGGTTAGCAATAAAAAAGCCAACCATAAAAGAATGGATACAGCAAGTTGACTATATCGCTGAGATGGAATACCTGAGCCGGGGAGAGCAGGGAAGGGGGAAAGTAACAGAGTAAAATGGGAAGGATGGAGAGTTTTCAAACTGTCAGATAAATATGCGAAGGGAATGATAGAAAAAGATAAATAATAAAATAGAGTAGAAAAAAGAGAGAAGGGAAAGAGAGAGGAGAAAAAGTAGAGAACATAGGAAGGAAATGACAGATCCAGGGGGGGGGGGTAGAAGAAGGGGAGGGAGGGACACGGGTAATAGGGTAAAAATGGGAAAATTAGGAAAAATGTATATATTTGTAATCTTTTTGATATGTTGAAACTGTATTACACCAATGTGGGTGTGTGCTGTATGATTTTAACAGATTTTCCAATAAAGAGTAAATTAAAAAAAAAAAAAAAAAAAAAGCATGTGGACGTGGGAAACGCTTGTCCTTCTTTTTGGCAGCTGGCCATGTTGAGCCGCAACATGCCCAAGACTTGGTAGAGTGGATGACCAAGCCGTCCTCCTCCTCCTCATCCTCTCTCACCCAGGCTCAGGGTACTTTGGCAAAACAGCTGCCAAAGCGGCCTCTTCCCTCGGCTCAATGGCATCAGTCACTCCTTCCCTAGCCCACCATGTCCTCCTGAGGAGTCCCCCGAACTGTTTGGCCACAGTGTTGGGTACATGCTCCAGGAGGATGCCCAGCTTTTTGAAGGCTCCGATGATGGAACCCAGCTGGAGGAAGGCAGTAACGTGAGCTCAGAGAGAGGGGGTAGTAACGTGAGCCCAGAGAAAGGGAGTGCCCAACAAGGTCAGCTATCTGGCAGTCATGTTCCCCCAGCTGCAGCATACTGCCAGATTGGCTCCAGTGATGAGGAGGGAGGAGATGATGAGGTCACTGACTCCACTTGGGTGCCTGATAGGAGAGAGGAGGAGGAGGAGGCACATCTCCAACGAGGCACGATGCCCTCCAGGGGCCAGCTTAAGGGCAGCAAACCGACTGCATCACACCGCAGAGCTCCTCATGTGCAGGGCGCTGCTGTCTCTGCGCATTATTCCAAAAGTTCTTTGGTGTGGGCCTTTTTTCAGAAGTGTGCCATTTGCAACATATGTCTAAAGCGTATCTCGCGTGGCCAAAACATCAGCCACTTGGGCACCACGTGCTTGACCAGACATATGTTTACCTGCCATGCAGTCCGTTGGCAAGCAAACGTAAAAGACCCACACCAAAGAACAAGGCGGACCTCTCCTTGCTCCTCATCAGCTGGGATCTCCAACCCCACTATACCTTCAGTCCTCTCTGAAACCTGCACTGAGAGGAATGAAGGTGTAGAATTAGGTGTGTCACAGCCAAGTACTTGCGGGCAATCTGCTATCAGTACACCGACGTCCGATTGTACCAGGCAAATTTCCCTGCCCCAGCTGCTGCACCACCGAAAGAAGTTAGCTCCCAGCCATCCACATGCCCAGTGGTTGAATGTTAGCTTGGCTAAACTGCTAGCACTTCAACTGCTGCCTTTTCAGTTGGTAGACTCGGCACCCTTCCGTGAGTTTGTAGAATGTGTGGTTCCTCAGTGGCAGGTTTCCAAACGCCACTTTTCTCACGGAAGGCGATTCCGGCTCTCTACCGGCATGTCGTAGGCAATGTCTTGGCCTCGCTGGACAGAGCGGTCAGCGTTAAGGTGCATATTACCACTGACTCATGGTCCAGCAGGCATGGACAGGGATGTTACCTAGCTTTCACGGCGCATTGGGTGACTCTGCTGGCAGCTGGGAAGGATGCAGGACAAGGTGCAGTAGTGTTGGAGGTTGTTCCGCCACCACGCCTCCAAAATGTTACTACTGGTGATTCTGACACACCTCTCTCCTCCACCCCCTCCTCTTCTTCTTCCTCCATGGCCTCTTCCTGTGCTGATTTGTCCTCGGAACCAGCGGTGCTCCGTAGGCGTTCAAGGGGCTACGCCAGTACGCAGGCAAAAAGATGCCATGAGATGCTTGATCTGGTGTGCTTGGAGGACAGGAGCCACACTGGGGTAGAGATTCTGACAGCTCTGCAGGGGCAGGCTCAGAGGTGGTTGACGCCACGCCAGCTTAAGCCAGGAAAGGTGGTTTCCGACAATGGCACCAAACTCCTCTCCGCCCTCCGACAGGGACAACTGACCCATGTGCCCTGTTTGGCTCATGTCCTTAACTTGGTGGTGCAGCGGTTCTTGGGCAGGTACCCGGGCTTACAGGAGGTCCTGAAGCAGGCCGGGAAACTCTGTGGGCATTTCCGCCGGTCATATAATGGCAGTGCTTGGCTGGCTGAGCTGCAAAAGGATTACAACCTGCCCAAGAACTGCCTAATCTGTGACATGCCCACCAGGTGGAACTCTACGTTGGCCATGCTGCAGCGGCTGCACATGCAGCAGAGGGCCATCAAAGAGTATCTGTTGCAATATGGCACCAGGACCGGGTCAGGGGAGCTTGGATTTTTTTCTCGATGCCAGTGGGCCATGATCAGGGATGCATGCACTGTCCTGGCACCATTTGAGGAGGCCACGAGGATGGTGAGCAGTGACAGTGCATGCATCAGTGACACTGTCCCTCTTGTCCACCTGTTGGAGCACACACTGCATGGAATAATAGACAAGGCACTTGAGGCAGAACAGAGGCAGGAAGAGGAGGACTTCCTTACCTCTCAAGGCCCCCTTTATCCAGACAGTGTTCCTGCTGGCCCAGGTATCACACAGGAAGAGGAGGAGGAGGATTGTGTCAGCATGGAGGTGGAGACTAGCACTCAGCATCAGCAGCAGTCTTCAAGGGATCAATTACAGTCCCAAGACACCCATGGACTTGTACGTGGCTGGGAGAAGGTGGCTGCGGATCATGTCGTCCTCAGTGACCCAGAGGACTCCGCACCGAATGCCTCAGCAAACCTACGCTGCATGGCCTCCCTGATCCTGCAAAGCCTGCGTAAGGATCCTCGTATTCGTGCGATCAAGGAGAGGGATCATTACTGGCTGGCAACCCTCCTTGATCCATGTTACAAGGGTAAGGTTGCGGACCTTATCTTGCCGTTGCAGAGGGAGCAGAGGATGAGGCGTCTTCGGCAGGCCTTGCAGAAAGGTCTGTGCAACGCGTTCCCAGAGACTGGGAGGTTACAAAGTCCTGGTCCTGAACAACTTGTTGCTGAGGCTTCGGTCAGTCAAAGAAGGAGCGGTGGAGAAGGTGGCCGTCTGACCGATGTGTTCAGACAATTTTTTCGTCCGCAGCCCCAAGGTATGATCGGTTCCAGCAACCATCTCCAGCGTCTGGTTTACATGGTGCAGGAATACCTAGGGGCAAGATCAGGCTTGGACACCTTTCCCACCGAAAATCTTCTGGGTTACTGGGTCTTGAGAATGGATCACTGGCCAGAGCTTGCACAGTATGCAATTGAGACACTGGCCTGTCCTGCATCCAGCGTTCTTTCTGAAAGCACATTCAGTGCTGCTGGAGGCTTTGTAACCGATCACAGGGTGCGCCTGTCAACCGACACGGTCGATCGACTGACCTTCATAAAAATGAATCAGTCTTGGATCACCACCAGCTACCAAGCACCTGATGCTGATGTAACAGAATCATTTTCTTTGAAATGTCAGATCCCTTCAAGACTGCCTATGCTGATGCAGAGTGACTATCCTCTTCCTCCTCAATAATCATGCTGATAGCTTGAAAGAACATTTTTGGTTCTGGGCACCACCACCAGTGGCTAAGGCCCAATTTTTCAGCCCCTGTTTAACAGGGGTGTGTAATTAAATTTTTTGATGAAATACTTTGCAACAGGGCTCATTGCTGCGCTCCAAGTACAGTATCTGTGAGGGGTTGCAGTGTTGTGGCACCAGCACCAGTGCCTAAGGCCCAATTTTTCAGCCCCTGTTTAACAGGGGCGTGTATTTACAATTTTCTATGCAATGCTTTGCAGCAGGGCTCGTTGCTGCGCTCCAAGTACAGTATGTGTGAGGGGTTGCAGTGTTGTGGCACCAGTGCCTAAGGCCCAATTTTTCTGCACCTGTTCAACAGGGGCATGTAATTACAATTCTTGATCTAATATTTCACAGCAGGGCCCATTCCTGCGCCCACCAAGAGTAACTGTGAGGGCTTACAGTGTTGTGGCAACACCACCACCACCACCCCCAAAGGCCCAATTTTTTTGCCTGTTCAACAGGGGCATGTAATTACAATTCTTGATCTAATAATTCACAGCAGGGGCCATTCATGCGCCCACCAAGAGTACCGTATATACTCGAGTATAAGCCGAGATTTTCAGCCCTTTTTTGGGCTGAAAGTCCGCCCCTCGGCTTATACTCGAGTCAGCAAAAAAAATTTACATTGAAAATAGTACCTGTAAAGACGTTGCGGCTGCGGCGTCCATCGTTCGAATTCCACGGTCTCTTCCTGTTCCTTCCGTGATAGGAGATTCTCATCAGACACTCTCCGCCTATCGCGATCATTCTCTCATCCTCAGTTTCCCAGCAGACGTCTGTGATTGGCGGAACACCCAACACAGTGTCTGCTGGGAAACTGAGGATGAGAGAATGATCGTGATAGGCGGATAGTGTCTGATGAGAATCTCCTATCACGGAAGGAACCAGGAAGAGACCGCGGAATTCGAACGATGGACGCCGCAGCCGCAACTTCTTTACAGGTACTATTTACAATGTAAAATAGCGAGCTAGAGAACAGTGAGGATAGGAGAACAGTGAGGATAGGAGAACAGTGAGGATAGGAGAACAGTGAGGATAGGAACAGTAAGGATGATTCTCGGCTTATACTCGAGTCAGTAAGTTTTCCCAGTTTTTTGAGGCAACATTAGGTACCTTGGCTTATACTCGAGACGGCTTATACTCGAGTATATACGGTAACTGTGAGGGCTTACAGTGTTGTGACACCAGCACCACCACCACCACCAAAGGCCCAATTTTTCCTACCACTGTTCAACAATGGCATGTAATTACAATTCTTGATATAATAGTTCACAGCAGGGCGTTCCAGCGCCCACCAAGAGTAACTTTGAGGGCTTACAGTGTTGTGGCAACACCAACACCTAAGGGCCAAATTTCTGCAGAGTATATACGGCAGGCCCCTACTTTCAAACATCCAACTTACAAACGACTCCTACTTGCAAACGGAAGGAAATAACAGGAAGTGAGAGAAAATCTACCCCATGGAAGGGAAATTCTCTCCTGTAAGAGTTAATATGGGAAAAAGGTGTCTCCTCTCCACTGATGCTTTATCACCAATCCTTGTTTCAATAAAAACCCCAAATTTTCAAAAAACATTTGTCATTGGGACGAAAAGTGAGATGAAATGTTCTGAACAGGTGCACAGACAGCAAAACAAATGTTACAGGGGTGATAACCCTTCCCTATGTTTTCCAAAAAGCTTAAAAATTTATTATTTTGGCTGGAGCTACATTTAAAAAATGTATCTGTTCCAAATTATAAACAGATTCTACTTAAGAACAAACCTACAGTCCCTGTCTTGTTTGCACCACCTGTATACTGCTGTTTAGAGTATATAGGGCCTTTTTTAAATTTGGGTGCAGGGTTCCCCTTAATATCCGTACAAGACCAAAAGGGGCTGGTAGTGGACTGGGGGTGGGGGGGTGGGGGGTACCCATGCCATTTTTCTTAATGATTTTCATCCATATTGCCGAGACCAGACATTACATTAAAGCCGCAAGCAGTTTTAAATGACTTTTTTTCCTTTAGAATTGTCATTTTGTGCAGGGACAGTTCTAAACACGGGACACACGTGCCACTTCACAGGCATACTTTAGACACCCCCCAGGTACGATATTTGAAGGAATATTTCACTTTTTTTTTTTCACTTTATGCATCATACAAATCACTGCTCCCGAAAAAACAGACGTTTTTAAAACCTCTTTTTGCATTGATACATGTCCCCTGGGGCAGGACCCGGGTCCCCAAACTCTTTTTAGGACAATAACATGCATATTAGCCGTTATAATTAGCACTTTATATTTCGAACGTTTGCGTCCATTGTATTTAATAGGGTTCTAAAGTTTACGCAAAACTTTCGGTCCGTTCGCAGGTTCTGGTGCATACCGAACCGGGGGTGTTTGGCTCATCCCTACCGGGCAAGTAGCAGGTGTGCCCAACTGCAAATGGAGGACAGCAGTAAAGAGGGTCTGTGTGCTACATATATATACAAAAACTGCTGCCATGGAGGGATCTTCAGACCTGCCAGATGATCCACCGCACCTGGGCACACGAAGGCCATCCCGAACACTGGACACAGAGGCCTGGAGCCACGCACCCGCCCATGGCTGGGCCCTGGGCTATCCTGACACCGGCATCAACCTCGATCGATTGGAAATCCGTAAATGTAAGTGCATTGCTTGAAGGTCCAATGAGGAGGACAAAAAAGGAACGCAGTCTCTAGTGGTGAGCTCAAATTTATGGGAGTGGGGTCCTATAGCATTGGAGAGAAGGCGGGGTTAACCACACGTAGTCTGCCATGGAGTCTGTCAGGAAAGTATATTACACAGAGATCCTTATCTTAACACAGCACCAATCTGAATTACATTTCAAATAAATAAGTTATAGCACCATCATATATGGTTTTATAGAGACAAATACTTGCCTTGAATGCTAAAACAGTCATCTCTATTATCACTGCGAGAGAGAAGAGAAGAGAAGAGAAGAGAAGAAGAGAGAAGAAAAAAGAGAAGAAAAAGTATGTATAATTGCTTTGTTATAAATATATACGTTACTATTGGTCCAATATATGCTCACAATGAATAGTAAATACAGTTAGGCCAGTGTATCATTCCCCTCTAGTTTAATATGCCTCATTTCCGGATGTTGGTAATACTAAGCTAAGCGTAATATGACATTACACTGATGGTTCCGCTCACTGGAACGCATATAAGACTGACAGCTCCCATCGCCAATCAGATCCGAGGAAAATGCGGAAGCATTGAAACGCGTCATCAGTCATCGCCTGCCATTGACGTCACGTCCGGTTGCCGAAGCTGACTGCGCTCCAGCGTGAACCGCACGCCGCGGGGGAACTGAACGTTCACACCGTTACAGAGTGACAGTGTTCTATATCCATCGCTTCTCTGCAACCTCCCCATCGCTGCAGCAATACTACAGTGCATTTTTACACCTTGGCAGCATTCCACAACTGGGAGACCACAGATGCACGGATTGACTCATGCCCTCCGCAGACAACTTATAGAGAGAAATATATCTATGCCTGTACTCCACTTCCACCTTGTGAGTAGCCATTTGGCTGTTATTTTAACCTTTTTTAAATAAATTGTACTAACATACTGCACTTAGTAGGCGCATTGTTTTTCTTCTCTTTACTGCACACAGAGTTCGCTTCGCTCTACAATTGCTGCCAACAGTGCATATGTTTACAAGACTTGTATTATTAGCATTCTCATCATAGGGACTTCTTAATAGAGAGACATTTATATTTTAAATCCCATTGATTTTCGTCTGATTCATTTATCAGTTAGGTTTTTGTTTCTTTCCTTTGCGCCGTCATTTGTATTATATTATCTATTATCACTGCGCCTAAGTTACACATTTTTGTGTGCTTCATGAACACATGAATTTTACGAATTCAAGGCCAAATGTAGATTAACTTTTATGTCATACAGCAATTTTAGAAGGATTTGACTGAGTAGAGCTAAATGCTAGTGCACTGCAGAACGATAATTAAAGTGGTTGTAAACCCACTTTGACAACTTGCACCTACAGGTAAGCCTAGATTAAGGCTTACCTGTAGGTGCATGAAATATCTCCTTAACCTACACGTTTAAGGAGATATTTGCAGATAACACTGCACCGATGTCTACGGCGCATGCACGCCGTAGACAACAGCGCAGGCGCACTGAGCGTCCCTGCATAATGAATTGGACATGCCAGTTTTCTGAATGAGCGAATGCCGGCCTCGCACGCATGCGAGTGACGTCATCGCCGCTCCGGCCAATCACAGCGCCGGAGCAGCGTTCCCAGGAAGAAGCTCCAAGGGGACATGGCGGCGGCGGTGGCAGAGGGGAACGAGGAGGACTTCGGGGGCTTTGATTTCAGGTAAGTGCCACATAATGAGCTAGTATGCATAGCATACTAGCTCATTATGCCTTTTTCTTGCAGGGTTTTTTTTTTCAGGAAAAGTGTCAGAGGGTTTACTTCCTCTTTAACAACACAGAGTTTACCTCCCTAAGCTAAGGATCTGAGAATAGACTACAGCAATTATTTGAGGATGGATTTTATGTTGCAGAAAAAATTCACTTAAATGTAGCACCCTCTACTATAGGTAGGTGCAAGGATAGGATCTTTCTAGGTTAAACTGTCAGTGCAGGCAAATTTAGGCAGATCTATGCTCTAGGCTAGGCCTGTTTGTTTTGATCTGGGACTGGGAGTGGTTAGTGTAGCAGTGGGTGTGACCACCTGTGCTCTGGCTCTGGGGCGCCTCCCCTGCTTACAGGGAGATTGTTCTAAGAAAAGGGGCTGGGCCTGAAGCTTGAGTGGCAGGCAGCTCATGTGAGGAGCCCTGACCAATCCCCATTCGGTATTGGCGGGGGCAGGCCTTCCATATAAGCTGAGGTCACATGCTGCTGGGGAGGATGGCTGGCCTGGAGAAGTGGAGAATGGAATACTAGGCAGTTGCTGCAGGGTGTCCCCATCTGGGGGGGGGGCATGCCGAACGCGGAGGAGGGCCGGAGGGAGCTGTGAGGTAACCTCATCCTTACACGGTCATAGATGAGGTCCGATTCTGTACACGGTCACAGATGAGGAATTCCTAGAGCAGAAGGGCCGGAGATGCTGCTGGAATGTATTTCCGGGATAAAGTTCTCCATCATGGACTTGGTGCAGGAGAAGGTCAGTGTGGATACCCCAGTGGAGTGCTGGGTGAGGAGTTCTGGAACAGAGGAGAGACTGCGGGGTGTAGTTTCAAGCTTCTGTGACCTGAGGGCACAGGATTTGCAGTTCGGACTGGCTGGGAGCAGTAGTCTGTTTGTTGCCATGTGCTACTAAAACTGCTAGGCCACCGGGGAGAGGTACTGTATACCTCTGGCCTAGTAAAGCGCTCAGGTAACACCATTCAAGAGACTTTACAACAGTAACTAAGTACAGCCAGCAAGCTGGGGTTATTCAGAGTGATCCCTTTTTGCCTTAATGGAAGTGATGAGACAGGAATCTAATGCTGCGTACACACGATCGGTTTTTCTGACTTTTTTCATCGGTCAACCCGATCGTGTGTGGGCCCCATCTGTCTTTTTTCGATGGAAAAAAAATCAGATAGCAAATTCCGATCGGCTGTGGGGAACTCCTTCGGAGAAAAAACCCACGCATGCTCAGAATCAAGTCGACGCATGCTCAGAAGCATTGAACTTCATTTTTCTCGGCTCTTCTGAGTGTTTTACGTCACAGCGTTTGGGACGGTCGGATTTTTGACTGATGATGTGTAGGCAAGACTGATGGAAGTCAGCTTCATCGGATTTCCGATGGAAAAATCCATCGGATTTTATTCCATCGGAAATCCGATCGTGTGTACAGGGCATTACAGTTTTGCAGCAAAGGATTTGTACAGGAGGAGAAAAGTACTGGGGAGTGATGTTCTGCAGGAGCTGGAGCAGAGGAGGAGGAGCAATAGTCTGCATGGAGATGTGCAGGGGAAGAGACTGTGAATGTTAGAAGTGCATCAGTTTCAGGGCTAAATCTACTAATCAATGTTCTCTAAATGTGATGGCAAATCAACAAGTGTTATGGGCATCTCATATCCCCCTTTACCCCAACAAAGTTATATCCCTCAATAAACAAAAACAAAACAACGCAAATGACTGCTCATTGTCTCAGAAGTGATATATGGGGGTCTGACAGCAGGGTGATTTGGTGGATGTTTGTTACTAGTAGGGATGAGCTTCGTGTTCGAGTCAAACCCATGTTCGACTCGAACATCGGCTGTTCGATTGTTCGACGAAGATCGAACATTATGGGCCGTTCGCGCCAAATTCGAGTGGCGCGTCACGGCCCATAATTCACTGCGGCATCGCAGTGCATTGCTGGCTGTTGATTGGCCAAGCATGCACTATGACCCGCATGCTTGGCCAATCACAGCGCTGTCTGAACAGAGAGCCGTAATTGGCCAAAGCCAGGGTGGCTTTTGCCAATTATGGCTAAGGGGGTTTAGTACACGCCCCACACTATATAAGGCCGCCGGCTCTGCGGCCTTGTGTAGTGTGTTGGAGTTGTGAAAAGAGAGAGTTTACAGAGACAGACCGTGTCATTTATATTGAGTTAGATAGAGCAGGAAGGCGAGTCAGTTAGCTGCAGTTACAGTGTGTAGAGGATATATATGCATCCTAGGTGTTGTATATATATTTATACACTGTATTGAGTTTAGCTAGATCCGTTCCTGTTAGTCTCTATATTGTGACAGGCAGGCAGGTGATTGTGCTAGCTGCAGACAGTCAGTGTTTCACTTAGTGTACTACTGCGTGCTTTGCATAGCGTTCACCTAAAGCTCACCTGAATATAGTTAGTCTCTATACTGTGAAGGGCAGGCAGGTGATTGTGCTAGCTGCAGACAGTCAGTTTTTTTACTTAGTGTACTACTGCGTGCTTTGCATAGCATTCACCTAAAGCTCACCTGAATACAGTTAGTCTCTATACTGTGAAGGGCAGGCAGGTGATTGTGCTAGCTGCAGACAGTCAGTGTTTCACTTAGTGTACTACTGTGTGCTTTGCATAGCGTTCACCTAAAACTCACTAGAATAAAGTTAGTCTCTATACTGTGACAGGCAGACAGGTGATTGTGCTAGCTGCAGACAGTCAGTGTTTCACTTAGTGTACTACTGTGTGCTTTGCATAGCGTTCACCTAAAGCTCACCTGAATACAGTTAGTCTCTATACTGTGACAGGCAGGCAGGTGATTGTGCTAGAAATGAAAAATGAAGCGCTAAGTGTTCAGAGAGGCCTAGGATTCACCCTGGGTCTCAAGGATAAAGGACAAGTCCACACAAACGTGATAATAAACAAATAATGTCCATAACGTGAATGATGAAAATTGAATGGTGAAACAAGGTTGGAAACCATATGGACCATCAAATCTTCATAGAAGAGAATAGGTAAATACTCTTACCAGAGCCGATGGACCCACTTGTCAGCGACAGTGGGTCATTAGAGCATGGTATCCCCACGGGGCAAACTCAAAACTTGTCTGTAGACTCGCACCCTCAACGATCATGGATGGAATTCACAAGCTTGAAAGGTGTTGATTCAAGATGTCAAAAAAAGGGGGATTCCAGCAAAGGACTCACCATGCGGTGGTCTCAACTCAGGTAATACACAGGGCAGTTCAGCAATACTTATCTGAGTCGTGGATGACACAGAGGAGCCAGAACAAACCAATATGGCAGCAACAAGCCATGTAAAAATGGCTTGTTGCTGCCGGGTCAAACACAGGAAACAGATCAGAACATAGGAACAGGAAGTCACGGGAACAGGTATGAACTGCAGATCAGGCAGCGAAGACACAGTGCTCCTGAGGTGTTTAAATAAGGCAGCCTGTTGCCAATCACTGAAATCAGTCTGCACTATTAACTCTTAGGTGGCAGATCCATGACATTGCCCCCCCCCCCTTACGGGCAACCTCCGGGTGCCCAACAGGTCTCTCTTCTGTGGATTTCCGCGAACAAAGGCATTAACCAGGTCTCTGGCATGCACATCCTGTTCAACATCCCAAGAGTTATCCTCCGGGCCATAACCTTTCCACTTAACCAGGTACTGTACCTGATTCCTTCTTCTCCTACAGTCTATGATAGCCTCCACCTCATACTCCTTGTAACGGGAGGGCCCGGGGAATCCAGAATCTCTTAGAAAGTATGAGATACCCTTGCTCCAGCTTCCCCAATGCCTCTTATGTGTAAACCACCCTGTGTCTCTATTAGGGGCACAGGGTGAATGAGAACCCTACCATGATCTGTGATAGCCATATCCAATACTGTATATACATGGCATATATTGGGTATATACTGTGTGTGGGCTGTTATGTAATACCTGCTGTGATGGGGTGTGATTACATTCTATTGTCTAGTGTGGCTTGTGGTAATTAAGTCTGTAATTATAGGTATTGGACTCTAGCAGACAGTCTGGCTGGGGAAACACAAAGGGTCATGCATAATCATTTAAACAAAAAGGGATTAGCTAAACCTGTTGTCTGCCAAGAGCTGTCAGATGTGTATTGGGACCTCGTTATGTTGTGGATGGAGTTGGACCATTGTTCATTAGATTAATGCAGTATTCGTGGAGTGTATAAAAAGACCTGTGTTTTCTCAATAAAGTGTCAGTCTTTTTGGAAAGATACAGAGCGTTGTCTCGTTCTTCTGGAAGGATTATTCCTATGGGAAGTGGTCGCCTGACTGTGGAGGATCGGTAGCGAATGTGTGTCCAGGAGAGGGAAGGTCTTAAACGGCGTTAACCCCTTTCATATTAGGGGTGCCTTTACATTGGTTGGCAGCGGTGGGATTTTCCCTCCAGTTCCTGGGACACTCCAAACCACCACAGTGAATGACCAGCTATGCAGCCTGCAGGAAAGCCACGCTGAAAGACCTACTTGAGAGCCATGGAGGGACCAGTGGGACAAAGAACAAGGCCACCTTGATCAGGGAGCTAGCCGAGATGGACCAGAGGGATGGTGATGCAGGACCCCGGTCAGTTGAAGACTTGTTTCAGCAACGAGTTCGACAGCGCTTGGCATTATATGGTGCTAACCCTTCAGACACCGCCATACAGAATGCCATTAAAGGCATCCAGCTGCAGGATGAGCAACAAAAGAGAGAACTGGAGCGACAAAAGAGAGAACTGGAGCGACAGAAGAGAGAACTAGATCGACAACATGAGCAGAGAATGGCGGAAATACGGCAATCGGAGATCGCCTACAGACAGCTGCTAGAATCTGCTCAGCAGCAGGGTGGTGCTACCTTTGCCTGGGACTATCAGGAAATACCAGTGGACAACTCTGAAATCCTGACTGAAGAATCGGCAGTGGAAAATCTGAAGATTGCCATCCCTAAAGCCGAAGTGGATGATATGGAGTTCCAGGGAGCTAGGGCAGTTGGCTCATCTCCCCAGCCACAGATTACAGAAGGTATGGACTTAAGGGACTGTTCAGAGGATGTTAGGGATTATGCATCGCCTGCCCAAGTACTGGCAGCAGGACAGAGTACTGCAGACCCCTGCTCTACACCCGTGGCAGTTTTGGAGGCCCGAGGTGAGAAGGTGATGGTTCCTCTTTCCCAGTGGATTTCAGAGATGCAGGGAGGAGAAGCAGCCCTTTTCCCTCCCCAACAGTTAGCCAGAGCAGATGGTGTGGAGTCCCCAGCAGAAGTGCTGGCAACAGGGCAGAGTGCTAGCAACCTCTGCCCAGCACCGGAAACAACTGTGGAGTTTCAGGGAGCCGGGGCAGTTGGCCCCTCTCTCCAGCAACAAGCTGAGGTGGTAAAGCTTTTACCCCCAGCTGAATCACTGGCAGCAGGGCAGAATGCTACTGGCCTCTGCACACAACTGCAACTTGAGCTGATATCGGTGGATGGGACTGCGGTCTTCACTCACAGCAACCCAGCACAAGAGCTGGCAACAGAGCAGAGTGCCGCGGGCCTCTGCTCTCAACTAACAGAAGAGTTCCTGTGGTACTGGATGGGACTTCGGTCCTCACTGACACAACCCCAGAAAATGGTGTGACACTGAGACAGGAGGATGTCAGCCTTGCTTTGAAAGCACTGGGGGATTTTCACATACCACAAGTGGATGGGACTTCAGTCTCCACTTGTATACTCCAGGGATGCTGGGCAGTCGGCCCAGATCCCCAACAGCATGACGGACTGAGCCCAGTCACCCTGTCTTCTCTCCAGCAGCTGAAAGGATCCCAGGGAGAAGGGCCAGTCCAGGCCTCTCCCCAGCGGTGGGTATGTTCTCTGAGAGAGGCAGAGGTTGGCTGGGTAAGCAATGCTCTGTTTGGAGCAATTTATTTGGGGTACTGTGTGGATACCGGCATTAGAGGAATGGACCTATGGACTAACTTCGGAGTCAACCCGTCTGGGGTCTCCTCCTGTGTTAGTCTCCTGCTGAAAGGGGAGAGACGTAACGGGAGGGCCCGGGGAACCCAGAATCTCTTAGAAAGTATGAGATACCCTTGCTCCAGCTTCCCCAATGCCTCTTATGTGTAAACCACCCTGTGTCTCTATTAGGGGCACAGGGTGAATGAGAACCCCACCATGATCTGTGATAGCCATATCCAATACTGTATATACATGGCATATATTGGGTATATACTGTGTGTGGGCTGTTATGTAATACCTGCTGTGATGGGGTGTGATTACATTCTATTGTCTAGTGTGGCTTGTGGTAATTAAGTCTGTAATTATAGGTATTGGACTCTAGCAGACAGTCTGGCTGGGGAAACACAAAGGGTCATGCATAATCATTTAAACAAAAAGGGATTAGCTAAACCTGTTGTCTGCCAAGAGCTGTCAGATGTGTATTGTGACCTCGTTATGTTGTGGGTGGAGTTGGACCATTGTTCATTTAGATTAATGCAGTATTCGTGGAGTGTATAAAAAGACCTGTGTTTTCTCAATAAAGTGTCAATCTTTTTGGAAAGATACAGAGCGTTGTCTCGTTCTTCTGGAAGGATTATTCCTATGGGAAGTGGTCGCCTGACTGTGGAGGATCGGTAGCGAATGTGTGTCCAGGAGAGGGAAGGTCTTAAACGGCGTTAACCCCTTTCATATTAGGGGTGCTGTTACACTCCTCTTCGCCATTGATGGTCACAGTTTCTGGTGGCCTGGATACTCTATCTGGAAAAGAGTCAGGGACTGCGGGTTTCAAAAGAGAAACATGGAAGACAGGATGTATCTTAAGTGAATCAGGTAAAGATAATTCATAAGCAACCTCATTAAGTTTCCTCTTGACTGGGAATGGTCTCACAAATTTAGGTGCCAGTTTCTTTGAGGGACATGCCAACCTGAGATTCGTAGTAGACAACCATACCTGGTCTCCCGGGTGGAGAATCAGTTCACCCCTCCTTTTCCTGTCAAAAGCCGTCTTGCTTGCTGCTTGTGCCTTGGTAACCGCTTCTTGAAGCAACTTATTGTTGTGGTTTAGGAAATCCACTGTGTCTTGGACAGCAGGAACTGTGGTCTCTGGAATAAAGTCGGGCAAGAAGGATGGGTGAAAAACATAATTTGCAAAGAAGGGTGACTGACCTGTGGCAGAGTGAGTGGCATTATTGTAGGCGAACTCCGCCAGTGGCAGCAGCGATACCCAGTCATCCTGGACAAAAGTGGTGAAGCATCGGATATACTGTTCCAACGTCTGATTGGTCCTCTCTGTCTGTCCATTGGTCTGGGGATGGTAGGCGGAGGACAAGGATCTTTCGATTTTAAGGGCTTCACACAGAGTTTTCCAGAATCTGGAAGTGAACTGAACCCCCCGATCAGAGACAATGTTCATAGGGACCCCGGGAAGCCTCACAATCTCTCTGATAAACACTTGAGCCGTATCCATGGCTGAGGGAGTACTCTTCAGAGGCAAGAAATGGGCCATTTTGGACAGTCGGTCCACTACCACGAATATGGCTGTGTATCCTTCCGATGGACGAAGTTCCACAACGAAATCCATGGCTATCATTCTCCATGGTCTGTCAGGGACTGGCAGTGGTCGAAGTAGACCCCAAGCTCGGTTCTTTGTGTCCTTGCTGCGGTTGCAGATTGCACAGGAATTCACGTACCTCTTACAGGTTTCTTCCAGGTCCGGCCACCAGAATGTGCATTTCAGGAGATCAAGCGTCTTGTGGACCCCGAAATGACCTGCTAGGGGATGATCATGGCACAGACCCAAAATGGTTATGCGTAAACATTCAGGCACAAATACCTTGCTTCCGTTAAACAGCAAACCTTCCCGGAGTGTCAGCGTGACCCCTGGAGGGCTAGGAACGTCTGTCGAAGACTGCTTCATTCGGTTGAGGAGGTTGCCCTGTAAAAGTAAGAAGTTATTTTCAGACAAGATGGTATCTGCCACTGGTGGTTCCTTGGGGTCATCGAACATATGAGACGGTGCATCTGGTTTGACATTCTTCGAGCCCGGCCGGTAGGTAATGTGGAACACAAATCGGGAAAAGAACAGGGCCCAACGTGCTTGACGTGGCTTCAGATGTTTAGCAGTCCTCAGATACTCAAGATTTTTGTGGTCAGTATAGACCAGGGATATGCAATTAGCGGACCTCCAGCTGTTGCAAAACTACATGTCCCATCATGCCTCTGCCTTTGGGTGTCATGCTTGCTGCTGTCAGAGTCTCGCTATGCCTCATGGGACTTGTAGTTTGGCAACAGCTGGAGGTCCGCTAATTGCATATCCCTGGTATAGACCAATATGGGATGCGCTGCTCCCTCTAGGAGGTATCTCCACTCTCCTAAAGCTGCCTTAATGGCCAGTAATTCTCGGTCCCCAACGTCATAGTTTCTCTCTGCTGGAGAGAGCCTGCGAGAGAAAAAGGCTACTGGATGCATCAGATCCTTAGGGCCTTGGCGTTGGGAGATGACTGCTCCAATAGCGACTTCAGATGCGTCTACTTCTAGCGTATACGGCAGAGACAGGTCCGGGTGACCAAGAACAGGTGCTGAAGTAAACAGTCCCTTCAAGGTATCAAATGCGGCTTGTGCCTCGGGTGTCCAATGGAAGCGGAGGTTCTGTCTATACAGCTGTGTGATAGGGGTTATGATAGCGGAAAAGCCCTTGATGAACCTCCTGTAAAAGTTGGCAAATCCTACGAAGCGCTGCACCCCCTTCTTGACGGTAGGTGCAGGCCAGTCTAAGATAGCAGAGACCTTTTCAGAGTCCATCTTGATTCCTTCAGGTGAGATTATCAGTCCCAGGAATTGGATGCTGCTTCGTTCAAACTCGCATTTTTCACCTTTAGCATATAGTCCATGTTGGCGGAGCCTGTTCAGCACCCTTTTGACATGATCTCGATGAGAGTCTAGAGAAATGGAAAAATCAGGATGTCATCTAGGTAAACAATCAAAAATATATCCAGGAAGTCTCGGAATATATCATTGACAAAGTGTTGGAAAGTAGCCGGGGCATTGCATAGTCCAAAGGGCATCACTAGGTATTCATAGTGGCCGAATCGGGAGCGAAAGGCCGTCTTCCACTCATCCTCTTGACGGATGCGGACTAAATTGTAGGCCCCCTGTAGATCTAGTTTGGTGAAAATGTTTGCTGACCTTAATCTCTGACATAGTTTGGGTACTAGAGGGAGATGATATTGGTTTTTAACTGTAATTTTGTTGCGCTCCCGATAGTCCACACAAGGTCGTAGGGAGTGGTCCTTTTTCTCAACAAAAAAATTATCCTGCTCCTGCTGGGGAGGTAGATGATCAGATGAACCCCTTTTTCAAGTTTTCTTGGATATACTCTTTTAGTGCCTCCTGTTCTCCTGTTCTCGTTCAGCGAGGAGGAAGATTCTACCGAAAGGGATTTCAGACCCTGGAAACAGTTCAATTGGGCAGTCGTATGGCCGATGCGGGGGAAGAGTGTCAGCCCCTCGCTTACTAAAGACATCCAGGAACTCATGGTAGGATTCAGGTATGTTACGGACATATACGTCTCGCTTAAATGCTTAAAATAAGTGATTAAAAACCTTTTGTCTATATAAAATGAAATCAAACGATAGCGGTGGGAAAAGAGAAAACAATGACATTTATTTATACAGAAACGATACCACCTAATAGCAAGGTGATACCAATGTTACATGATACATAATAGGAATATTGCTATGACAAACATGATAATACCTATGATGAAGATGAAACCAATGTTACATGATAATACCAATAGGAACAAGAGAGCAAAAGAGAAGCAGCGGCACCCTTATGGGAGGGAGAGAGAGGCAGAGAGGCAGAGAGGCAGAGAGGCAGAGAGGCAGAGAGGCAGAGAGGCAGAGAGAGAGAGAGAGGGAGAGAGGCAGAGAGGGAGAGAGAGGGAGAGAGAGAGAGCTTATTACATCACCATGTCGTCTGCGTCAGATCTTCATTCTAAGAGACTGAGCTTTGGGTCTGCATCCAGATATATACACACCCTTGTAAAACCCCACCCCTCCTCACCCCCCTTTCCATATGCTAAGACCTTGCATTCCCTTGAGGGGTAGGGGGTTGCTAGATTGGGTGAGGGACTCAGTTAAGCCAGGACCCAACCTGTTCCTTTGTCACCTCCCACCTCCTTTGAATTCACCTCAGCATGCCAACAAATGGTCAGATAAGCCTTTTGTCAGATGAAATTCCACAGCTGTGTATGCTAAATATTCTAAACATGTTCTACCACTATAGAGTCATTGAAAGATAATTTTAAGTCACCTTAATAATAAAGTATTGTAAAAACATATACAACCAGAGTTCCCTTGAAGCTTCTTGTTATAAATATGGATTTGAAAAATCTCCACCACAGTCCCCCCTGAAGTTCAATCTTGAACTTATGTCCTCCCTCAATGATTTTATACCCACCCACAACGGCCCAGAAGCCCTGACCCTTCCCCCACCACCACTGCGGCCTCTTCCTTTCTTGAACCCGCCATAACCCATCAAGGTAGACTTGAGACAGTCCTGGTGCCTTTGAGACATCCGACCCATGAGAGTCTGTACTGCAATGCTTCATCGCCCCTCTGCATTGGAAGAGCGGAATTCAAACATTAGTGGTGGGATCCTTTCATATTTAGTCCTGTAACTTGGAAATATGGTGTTATGATTGTCACGATTGGATCGGACCGCGAGACAGCACTTTTCAGCATGGTGAAGGAAAGTTTCCGAAGAGTCTTATTCGTGGCACGTTTTTCTTAAGAGATGCGTTGCTTCTTCAGGTGGTGGTTGGGCGGGCCTCCGGACAGTCGTGCATGAATACAAAAAAACAACAAAAAAAGGAGAACGTCAGACCGGAGTTATTGGCGGAATGTCAGACACGAGCAGTGGCGTGGCCATTAAGACTAAATACCTATGAGGGGTACAATGTGTACGAGTAAGGTGGGATCCCCACAGGGTACTGAGACCGAGCCACGGCCAGTATCATCCATTGCCCTTGATGGTAGGGATAGTCAACACTGCCTGCTATTGTTAGGTCCCTGGGTTCACCACACCTGCTCACAGGGCTCAGGTTAAAGCAGTGGGCAGATTAGGGGAGGTAAAATTACATTAAGACATGGGACCTGGATGTCCAGGGATACTTTGTGAAATATGGTATTTGTATGTTTCAGGAACCCATTCTATGGAACCCACTGGACTCTTAAAAAAATGGAGTCAGGCAGAGACGGTAAACCCTTACAATTCACAACTCATCTCTGATATTCAAACAAACGTTCCAGAAGATGAATACATTTATTTTCCAAGATAAAGCAGAATATGAACCAAAGAAAGTAGGAAAGAGAAAAGAAAGAGGAAAAAAAAATAAAAAATACAATAAGCAACAAAACATACAGGTTCAATGCTGCTTCGACCCAGACCGTTTGTCACCCATTTCCCTTTATGTCAAAGAGCACTGACTCTGCATTCATAAAAACAAACAAACAATATATAACTGTCCTGAAACAGTGCCTCGAAAAATAATATATTGTGGCTGTTGCAGCAGCAGCTTGGCAGAAAAAATAAATAAAAATAAAATAAAAATAAAAATAAAATAAAGGAGGAAAAAATAAAAATAGATAACTCTTCTATCCTATCAGTGATCAACAGGTGAACAGGATCACTGTCACTAACCATTTACAAGTCGGGTAGAAAAACAAAAAAATTAAAATATTTTAAAAAGGAGAGGCTAAACCAATGGTTGCCAAAAAAACTTTTTTAGAATTTAGTCACCCCGACTGTCCTTTAATATTACAGATTGAACAGGCTTATCCCTAGAACAAAAACAAGAAAAATATAGTTCTAGGGTCCTCTCTTAAATGCGCAAGCTACTCTAAATCAGTCTCTTACTAGTGACCCGCATTGGGACCGCAACAGGGTGGAGTTTACTAAAGTTTTTGGCCCCAGAACATCCTGATTTCCATCTCCCTTGTTATCTCCTCCCATGCTCCACCTCAGGACTGCTCCAGAACCTCTGGAACTCCCTACCTTTAAAACCATATGCCCAGCCAGGCGCTCCCCTTTCCACACCTAGGTGTCCCTAAATACTCTTTTATTCCAGGAAGCCTACCCGCCTCCACCTAAAATGTTACCTCAGCCCGCTCCATATCAGATAATTCCCAGCGGCTATTATTTTTGTTCCACCCCCTCCCCTTAGATTATCAACCCCTAGAGAAGGGCCTTTTTATTCACGCCTTGCCCAAACTGTTGGCACCAATTAAATCCTGTTGCCCAAAGTTTAACTACCCATCTTTTAACTCCTCCCTGAATCCCAACGGAAGTTTCACTAAGTGTAAGGGGATGTCAGGTTTTATAAAAAAAACTTTCTTTCGGGGCTATAGGGGTGAAACCCGGGGTACCTTCTATATCCCTCCCAAGGACAAGAGTGTAGGTACAATAGACTCCCCGAGGTAGTGTACCCTGCTGAGTACAATTCAACCTGATGCTGAAAACAGTGTATCATTAGCCATGTGATGTCAGCATCAGTACCCCAGCATCCGGTATTGAGTCTAACACCTACACCATCGAAGCAATGACAAAAACCCACAAAATTCTATCCCAGTGACCATGCCCAGGGTATATCATGCACCCCTACCTACTGTTAGGTTCAAGAAACACCCTTGTTCCATGACTAACGCCACATCAGTATCCTCTAGGTCAAATAACCAAACTCGCCTATATCCCAAATAATACCCAGGTGCTTCCTTCCCAGCAATGATCTCCCCATCCAGAACACAGAGTGAAATACATTCACCACTGTGTATTGGCCGTGCAAGGGACATTGTGTTCACGCCTCTGACAGAGGGAAATATCAACCTGCCCCCAGCTTCTGTACCCTCTGATCACATGTGGGTCCCTTAGCCACAAATGCAACAAGATAGAATCCCCAGTCAGTAAGCCACTGGTGCCCTCAACTCTACAGACCGAGTCTGCATTTCTGTAACACCTTTCACAATCCAAACCAGTACAGCCCATCCAGGCATTTGACTACCACTTTGGATTAGTGTAGGCGACGTGTTTTGGCACAGTCTTACTGAGTGGTGATGCTAACTCATCAGGCCACTGCCCCTCATAGAGAGATTTGTACAAACAGCTTGATGCTGGTTGATAACTCCACCTGCCCATGTGTGCACACCAGAGCAAATGACATATATCTGCCCTGTACCATCTCACACTCTCTACCAACCTCCCACCATGGTTGATGGAATCTTGAGCCACTTTACACTGTGGTTCTCTTTCCCCCCCATATAGTGCTGAACACATCCCTCCTCTTCCGGTTACTCCTCCGAGATAAGCGTCCTGTACTCTGTGTCCGCACATTTCTGGGAGCAAGCCACTGGTACCATGACCGCGCTTGATTCAGTGTGTATTCAGTACATATAGGATAATAGGTTTTCATCAACCATTATGAGATGCTGGAGTGCCATGTGGTGATGGAATACTGTAGATACCTGCACCATATTCAGTGTCCCACATGTCCCCCATTAAAAACATTTACCCTTTCCCTGATATGTAGCCCAGGACCTCCCAATGTGTTCCTGATTATCTCCAGCTCCATGGTGTTAACGGTACCCTAGGGCCCGCCTCCCGCCCCCAAGACAGTCGCCATCAAGCCTCTCTTTTTCCTAAGTTATGGGATATGGTCTGGATACCCGGATTGAAAACCACCTGCCACCAGGTACACCCAATCCCTCATATAGACTGCACACCTTCTCCCTCCTCTTTCAATTCGGTATTCAGACAATGTTATACTTTACCCCTACAACACAAGCTGCCTACACTATTCAGACAGGACTCACATGAATGACAGGAGCCTAGTGCCACACTGGGGCACTGGTCTTCTTGGCCTGCAAGACACAGACAACTAGTTAAGGTACCCAAGGACTCTAGGACAGGAAGGACACCTATGGGTGTAAACTGAGGAGAATACGGCATGCCCACACATACCTCGGACGTGAGGGCTCTTGGAACAGCCAATCGCTGGTAACACCCCATACAACCTTCCTGCACAATTTTTTTTTCCCCAGACTCAACCAAAACTATACAATATGAGGCCAGACCTATACCCTCTCAACTTGTATGCAATCAGGCAGGCCCTCATACCACACATCTGCAGGTAAATCTAAAATAAATGGGAAAACAAAATTGCATAATGTGTATCCAGCTTGAGGAACTGCTGCTACCAGACACACCTGACCAGCAGACTAAGACAAATCCCTTGCAGCACTGAGGCGCTGGGACCACTGAACAGTAGGGGGTACCCGAGCTGAAACACACAGATATTTATTAGGCAATTGGTAACAAATAGCCACATAAACAGTCCCAGCAGGAAACTATGAGAAGGGTTGGTTTCCCCTATTTCAGAGAGATGGGATTGCTTGGTGACACGGTAGGAAACAGGTTTGAACTACATTTGGGGACACACAGATAGCTAGGGACATTAGCATACCTTAGCTTCAGGCAATGAGCCAAACTTGTACAGCCAGGTATGGTTGGGCGTGTACCTAATTACAATGACAGCGAGGGGGGGTGTAAGCAGTCCTACTCCTGAACATAAGTTCGCCCAAAGTAACATCAGACCATTACCCTTTTACCACTAAGTGCAGTACCCCTGGCAGAGATTTATAATGCTCCTTAGCCTCACATATATGTTAGAGTGCCAATTATCCCCGGCAGTCTTACTCAACTTTTACTTTATAACAACTCATATGCAGACTTCAGTTAATTGGTTCTGCTACTCAGTAGATCAGAACATACAACACACACTGGGTGGTCCAAAACACAACCGAATGGACTGACAACTAGACATTCCAACTAGATAATGGTGGCGACTGTCTTGTGGGTGGGAGGCGGGCCACCGGGTACCGTTAACACCATGGAGCTGGAGATAATCAGGAACACATTGGGAGGTCCTGGGCTACATATCAGGGAAAGGGTAAATGTTTTTTAATGGGGGACATGTGGGACACTGAATATGGTGCAGGTATCTGCAGTATTCCATCACCACATGGCGCTCCGGCATCTCATAGTGGTTGATGAAAACCTATTATCCTATATGTGCTGAATACACACTGAATCAAGCGTGGTCATGGTACCAGTGGCTTGCTCCCAGAGATGTGCAGACACAGAGTACAGGACGCTTATCTCGGAGGAGTAACCGGAAAAGGAGGGATGTGTTCAGCACTATATGGGGGGGAAAGAGAACCACAGTGTAAAGTGGCTCAAGATTTCATCAACCATGGTGAGAGGTTGGTAGAGAGTGTGAGATGGTACAGGGCAGATATATGTCATTGGCTCTGGTGTGCACACATGGGCAGGTGGAGTTATCAACCAGCATCAAGCTGATTGTACAAATCTCTCTATGAGGGGCAGTGGCCTGATGAGTTAGCATCACCACTCAGTAAGACTGTGCCAAAACACGTCGCCTACACTAATCCAAAGTGGTAGTCGAATGCCTGGATGGGCTGTACTGGTTTGGATTGTGAAAGGTGTTACAGAAATGCAGACTCGGTCTGTAGAGTTGAGGGCACCAGTGGCTTACTGACTGGGGATTCTATCTTATTGAATTTGTGGCTAAGGGACCCACATGTGATCAGAGGGTACGGAAGCTGGGGGCAGGTTGATATTTCCCCCTGTCAGAGGTGTGAACACAATGTCCCTTGCACTGCCAATACACAGTGGTGAATGTATTTCACTCTGTGTTCTGGATGGGGAGATCATTGCTGGGAAGGAAGCACCTGGGTATTATTTGGGATATAGGCGAGTTTGGTTATTTGACCTAGAGGATACTGATGTGGCGTTAGTCATGGAACAAGGGTGTTTCTTGAACCTAACAGTAGGTAGGGGTGCATGATATACCCTGGGCATGGTCACTGGGATAGAATTTTGTGGGTTTTTGTCATTGCTTCGATGGTGTAGGTGTTAGACTCAATACCGGATGCTGGGGTACTGATGCTGACATCACATGGCTAATGATACACTGTTTTCAGCATCAGGTTGAATTGTACTCAGCAGGGTACACTACCTCGGGGAGTCTATTGTACCTACACTCTTGTCCTTGGGAGGGATATAGAAGGAACCCCGGGTTTCACCCCTATAGCCCCGAAAGAAAGTCTTTTTTTTAAAACCTGACATCCCCTTACACTTAGTGAAACTTCCGTTGGGATTCGGGGAGGAGTTAAAAGATGGGTAGTTAAACTTTGGGCAATAGGATTTAATTGGTGCCAACAGTTTGGGCAAGGCGTGAATAAAAAGGCCCTTCTCTAGGGGTTGATAATCTAAGGGGAGGGGGTGGAACAAAAATAATAGCCGCTGGGAATTATCTGATATGGAGCGGGCTGAGGTAACATTTTAGGTGGAGGCGGGTAGGCTTCCTGGAATAAAAGAGTATTTAGGGACACCTAGGTGTGGAAAGGGGAGCGCCTGGCTGGGCATATGGTTTTAAAGGTAGGGAGTTCCAGAGGTTCTGGAGCAGTCCTGAGGTGGAGCATGGGAGGAGATAACAAGGGAGATGGAAATCAGGATGTTCTGGGGCCAAAAACTTTAGTAAACTCCACCCTGTTGCGGTCCCAATGCGGGTCACTAGTAAGAGACCGATTTAGAGTAGCTTGAACATTTAAGAGAGGACCCTAGAACTATATTTTTCTTGTTTTTGTTCTAGGGATAAGCCTGTTCAATCTGTAATATTAAAGGACAGTCGGGGTGACTAAATTCTAAAAAAGTTTTTTTGGCAACCATTGGTTTAGCCTCTCCTTTTTAAAATATTTGTATTTTTTGTTTTTCTACCCGACTTGTAAATGGTTAGTGACAGTGATCCTGTTCACCTGTTGATCACTGATAGGATAGAAGAGTTATCTATTTTTATTTTTTTCCTCCTTTATTTTATTTTTATTTTTATTTTTTTATTTTTTTTCTGCCAAGCTGCTGCTGCAACAGCCACAATATATTATTTTTCGAGGCACTGTTTCAGGACAGTTATATATTGTTTGTTTGTTTTTATGAATGCAGAGTCAGTGCTCTTTGACATAAAGGGAAATGGGTGACAAACGGTCTGGGTCGAAGCAGCATTGAACCTGTATGTTTTGTTGCTTATTGTATTTTTTTTTTTTCTCTTTCTTTTCTCTTTCCTACTTTCTTTGGTTCATATTCTGCTTTATCTTGGAAAATAAATGTATTCATCTTCTGGAACGTTTGTTTGAATATCAGAGATGAGTTGTGAATTGTAAGGGTTTACCGTCTCTGCCTGACTCCATTTTTTTAAGAGTCCAGTGGGTTCCATAGAATGGGTTCCTGAAACATACAAATACCATATTTCACAAAGTATCCCTGGACATCCAGGTCCCATGTCTTAATGTAATTTTACCTCCCCTAATCTGCCCACTGCTTTAACCTGAGCCCCGTGAGCAGGTGTGGTGAACCCAGGGACCTAACAATAGCAGGCAGTGTTGACTATCCCTACCATCAAGGGCAATGGATGATACTGGCCGTGGCTCGGTCTCAGTACCCTGTGGGGATCCCACCTTACTCGTACACATTGTACCCCTCATAGGTATTTAGTCTTAATGGCCACGCCACTGCTCGTGTCTGACATTCCGCCAATAACTCCGGTCTGACGTTCTCCTTTTTTTGTTGTTTTTTTGTATTCATGCACGACTGTCCGGAGGCCCGCCCAACCATCACCTGAAGAAGCAACGCATCTCTTAAGAAAAACGTGCCACGAATAAGACTCTTCGGAAACTTTCCTTCACCATGCTGAAAAGTGCTCTCGCGGTCCGATCCAATCGTGACAATCATAACACCATATTTCCAAGTTACAGGACTAAATATGAAAGGATCCCGCCATTAATATTTGAATTCCGCTCTTCCAATGCAGAGGGGCGATGAAGCATTGCAGTACAGACTCTCATGGGTCGGATGTCTCAAAGGCACCAGGACTGTCTCAAGTCTACCTTGATGGGTTACGGCGGGTTCAAGAAAGGAAGAGGCCGCAGTGGTGGTGGGGGAAGGGTCAGGGCTTCTGGGCCGTTGTGGGTGGGTATAAAATCATTGAGGGAGGACATAAGTTCAAGAATGAACTTCAGGGGGGACTGTGGTGGAGATTTTTCAAATCCATATTTATAACAAGAAGCTTCAAGGGAACTCTGGTTGTATATGTTTTTACAATACTTTATTATTAAGGTGACTTAAAATTATCTTTCAATGACTCTATAGTGGTAGAACATGTTTAGAATATTTAGCATACACAGCTGTGGAATTTCATCTGACAAAAGGCTTATCTGACCATTTGTTGGCATGCTGAGGTGAATTCAAAGGAGGTGGGAGGTGACAAAGGAACAGGTTGGGTCCTGGCTTAACTGAGTCCCTCACCCAATCTAGCAACCCCCTACCCCTCAAGGGAATGCAAGGTCTTAGCATATGGAAAGGGGGGGTGAGGAGGGGTGGGGTTTTACAAGGGTGTGTATATATCTGGATGCAGACCCAAAGCTCAGTCTCTTAGAATGAAGATCTGACGCAGACGACATGGTGACGTAATAAGCTCTCTCTCTCTCTCTCCCTCTCTCTCTCTCCCTCTCTGCCTCTCTGCCTCTCTCCCTCTCTCTCTCTCTCTCCCTCTCTGCCTCTCTCCCTCTCTCTCTCTCCCTCCCATAAGGGTGCCGCTGCTTCTCTTTTGCTCTCTTGTTCCTATTGGTATTATCATGTAACATTGGTATCATCTTCATCATAGGTATTATCATGTTTGTCATAGCAATATTCCTATTATGTATCGTGTAACATTGTTATCACCTTGCTATTAGGTGGTATCGTTTCTGTATAAATAAATGTAATTGTTTTCTCTTTTCCCACCGCTATCGTTTGATTTCATTTTATATAGACAAAAGGTTTTTAATCACTTATTTTAAGCATTTAAGCGAGACGTATATGTCCGTAACAGGTATGACTTGCCGCACTTCAGACTCAGAGTCCACACAAAATAGTGTTGTAGAAGAAGCTGGGGACCTTGGTAGGCAGTGCTCCTGGCAATAAGCTGAGTGGAAGTTGATTCTCCCTGTGACCCAGTCAACTTGTGGATTATGCGCCTGCAGCCAGGGTAGGCCCAGAATAACAGGGAATAGCGGGGAAGAGATGACATCAAGGCTTAGGATTTCCTTATGTTGGGAAGAAGCCAACTCGGGTAAGGGAAATGTCTCTTGTGTCACAGGTCCAGACTTGATACATGACCCGTCAGCTAGAAAAACAGAAAGTCCTTGTGCTTTAGGTCTGAAGGGGATGCGTTGTTGTGTTGCAAAGGTTAGATCGATGAAGCAACTGCAGGCCCCCAGAATCAATGATCGTGGTAACTGACACTTCCCTTTCTAGCAGCTGGAAAGAGATGGGAAGGGTTAGGTTGGTAGCATTGGTAGATGAAGAAAAGTTATTAACTAAAGAAATCATCCACCGCTTACATGTCTTGGTTGGACAGGAACGTACATAGTGGCCCGCTTCCCCACAGTATAGGCAGAGGTTATTCTGTCGTCAGTGCAGGCATTCCTCTGGAGACAGAGAGGGGCGTATTAGGCCGATTTGCATAGGTTCCCGGAGCTTCGGTGGCAGTAGTAACAGGAACGGGCTGAACTGGAGTGAAGCTAACAGGTGTGGAGTGGGTAGGAGCTGGGGGATCATCCAGACTGGACGTGGCTGCTGGGCTGATCTTTCTGATCGTCGTTCACGGAGCCGACAGTCAATTTGAATGGCCAATGTGATAAGGGCCTCCAGGGTATTTGGGACTCCGACCCGTGCCAATTCGTCTTTCAGACCTTCTGATAACCCCAAGCGGAACTGATGTCGCAGGGCTGTGTCATTCCACTGTGTGTCTGCACTCCAGCATCTAAAGTCTGTAACATAATCTTCGGCCGTTCTGCGGCCTTGCTGGAGTGCATGAAGGGCAGCCTCTGCTGTGGTGGTTCGTTGCAGGTCGTCGTATAATTCGGCCATCGCGCTGAAGAAGGAGGACATGGACATCGTTCTTTTTCAACATCCCATGTGCCCAGGACTGGGGCTCACCCTGAAGCAGTGATATGATGAATCCTACTTTGGTTGTTTCAAGAGAGAAAGTTTGAGGTTGCAGGGCAAAGTACAGTTCACATGCGTTGCGGAAGGATCAAAATTTTCCCCGGTCACCTGAAAATCTCTCTGGTGCTGGAACTCTGGGTTCAGGGGGCAGCATCACCATTGAGGTTGCTGCAGTGGCAGTCCCTGAGGCAGAAGGCGCAGCAGTGCTTGCTGGTGTAGCTAGAGTCTGTACACTTTGTTCCAGTTGCGTATAACCCTCCTGTAGAGATTTGACTGCTTGGGTAAGGGCTGCAAGGTGCTGACAGATGTCATCCATGGCCGATTTCCCACTTGGAGGCTCAGACATGGCTGCCTGATACTGTTACGTACCTGCCGGATGAGCCTGACGTGCAGTGGGAAGGCTTTCTCGTACAACCCCGGCTCAAGGGCCACCGATGTTGCAACAGTGGCCGCAAGAGCCTGGCGGTGTATGGGTGCCTGGTTCGTCTTTGGTCTTGTCAGTTCAGCTGGTGCAGCAGTAAACAGGAAGCAGGCTGGTAGGTGCACTGACTGGGGAGACACTGAATACGTAGTCAGACAAGCCGGGTTTGGTAACAGACGATCAGATGTAGGTATAGACGACAGGCAGAGAATGATCAGGATACAGGCAAAGTTCGGCAACAGGATATCAAGCAGTGTAGAGCTGAGCGTGGTTACAAGGCAGGCCGGGATCAGGATAACAGAGATCAATCGTAGTCAAACAAGCCGGGTCAAACACAGGAAACAGATCAGAACACAGGAACAGGAAGTCACGGGAACAGGTATGAACTGCAGATCAGGCAGCGAAGACACAGTGCTCCTGAGGTGTTTAAATAAGGCAGCCTGTTGCAAATCACTGAAATCAGTCTGCACTATTAACCCTTAGGTGGCAGATCCATGACAACAGACCTCTCCTTGCTCCTCATCAGCTGGGATCTCCAACCCCACTATACCTTCAGTCCTCTCAGAAACCTGCACTGAGAGGAATGAAGGTGTAGAATTAGGTGTGTCACAGCCAAGTACTTGCGGGCAATCTGCTATCGGTACACTGACGTCCGATTGTACCAGGCAAATTTCCCTGCCTCAGCTGCTGCACCGCTGAAAGAAGTTCGCTCCCAGCCATCCACATGCCCAGCGGTTGAATGCTAGCTTGGCTAAATTGCTAGCACTTCAACTGCTGCCTTTTCAGTTGGTAGACTCTGCCCCCTTCCGTGAGTTTGTGGAATGTGCGGTTCCTCAGTGGCAGGTTCCCAAACGCCACTTTTTCTCACGGAAGGAGATTCCGGCTCTCTACCAGAATGTGGAAGGCAATGTCTTGGCCTCGCTGGACAGAGCGGTCAGCGGTAAGGTGCATATTACCGCTGACTCATGGTCCAGCAGGCATGAACAGGGACGTTACCTATCTTTCACGGTGCATTGGGTGACTCTGCTGGCAGCTGGGAAGGATGCAGGACAAGGTGCAGTAGTGTTGGATGTTGTTCCGCCACCACGCCTCCAAAATGTTACTACTGGTGATTCTGACACACCTCTCTCCTCCACCCCCTCCTCTTCCTCCATGGCCTCTTCCTCTGCTGATTTGTCCTCGGAACCTCCGTAGTCGATCAAGGGGCTACGCAAGTACGCAGGCAAAAATATGCCATGCGGTGCTTGAGCTGGAGTGCTTGGGGGACAGGAGCCACACTGGGGAAGAGATTCTGTCAGCTCTGCAGGGGCAGGCTCAGAGGTGATTGACGCCATGCCAGCTTAAGCCAGGAAAGGTGGTTTCCGACAATGGCATCAACCTCCCCTCCACCCTCCGACAGGGACAACTGACCCATGTGCCCTGTTTGGCTCACGTCCTTAACTTGGTGGTGCAGCGGTTCTTGGGGGGTACCTGGGTTTACAGGAGGTCCTGAAGCAGGCCAGGAAACTCTGTGGGCATTTCCGCCGGTCATATATTGCCAGTGCTCGGCTGGCTGACCTGCAAAAGGATTATAACGCTGGCCATGCTGCAGCGGCTGCACACGCAGCAGAGGGCCATCAATGAGTATCTGTTGCAATATGGCACCAGGACCGGGTCAGGGGAGCTTGGATGTTTTCCCCACGCCAGTGGGCCATGATCAGGGATGCATGCACTGTCCTGGCACCATTTCAGGAGGCCATGAGGATGGTGAGCAGTGACAGTGCATGCATCAGTGACACTGTCCCTCTTGTCCACCTGTTGGAGCACACGCTGCGTGGAATAATGGACAGGGCACTTGAGGCAGAACAGAGGCAGGAAGAGGAGGACTTCCTTACCTCTCAAGGCCCCATTTATCCAGACAGTGTTCCTGCTGGCCCGGCTATCACACAGGAAGAGGAGGAGGAGGAGGAGGAGCATGGAGGTGGAGACTAGCACTCAGCATCAGCAGCAGTCTTCAAGGGATCAATTACAGTCCCAAGACACCCATGGACTTGTACGTGCCTGGGAGAAGGTGGCTGCGGATCATGTCATGCTCAGTGACCCAGAGGACTCCGCACCGAATGCCTCAGCAAACCTACGCTGCATGGCCTCCCTGATCCTGCAAAACCTGTGGAAGGATCCTCGTATTCGTGTGATCAAGGAGAGGGATAATTACTGGCTGGCAACCCTCCTTGTTCCACGTTACAAGGGTAAGGTTGCGGACCTTATCTTGCCGTTGCAGAGGGAGCAGAGGATGAGGCATCTTCGGGAGGTCTTGCAGAAAGGTCTGTGCAACGCGTTCCCACAGACTGGGAGGTTACAAATTCCTGGTCCTGGACAACGTGTTGCTGAGGCTTCGGTCAATCAAAGAAGGAGCGGTGGAAAAGGTGGCCGTCTGACCGATGCGTTCAGACAATTTTTTAGTCCGCAGCCCCAAGGTATGATCGGTTCCAGCAACCATCGCCAGCGTCTGGTTTACATGGTGCAGGAATACCTAGGGGCAAGATCAGACTTGGACACCTTTCCCACCGAAAATCCTCTGGGTTACTGGGTCTTGAGGATGGATCACTGGCCAGAGCTTGCACAGTATGCAATTGAGATACTGGCCTGTCCTGCATCCAGCGTTCTTTCGGAACGCACATTCAGTGCTGCTGGAGGCTTTGTAACCGATCACAGGGTGCGCCTGTCCACCGATTCGGTTGATCGACTGACCTTCATAAAGATGAATCAGTCTTGGATCACCACCAGCTACCAAGCACCTGAAGCTGATGTAACCGAATAATTTTCTTTTAAATGTCAGATCCCTTCAAGACTGCCTATGCTGATGCAGAGTGACTATCCTGTTATGCTGAGTGACTATCCTCTTCCTCCTCAATAATCATGCTGATAGCTTGAAAGAACATTTTTGGTTCTGGGCACCGCCACCAGTGGCTAAGGCCCAATTTTTCAGCCCCTGTTTAACAGGGGCATGTATTTAAAAATTTTGATGCAATGCTTTGCAGCAGGGCTCATTGCTGTGCTCCAACTACAGTATCTGTGAGGGGTTGTTGCAGTGTTGTGGCACCAGCACTAGTGCCGAAGGCCCAATTTTTCTGCCCCTGTTTAACAGGGGTGTGTAATTAAAATTTTTGATGCAATGCTTTGCAGCAGGGCTGATTGCTGTGCTCCAAGTACAGTATCTGTGAGGGGTTGCAGTGTTGTGGCACCAGCACCAGTGCCTAAAGCCCAATTTTTCTGCCCCTGTTTAACAGGGGCGTGTAATTACAATTTTTGATGCAATACTTTGCAACAGGGCTCATTGCTGCACTCCAAGTACAGTATCTGTGAGGGGTTGCAGTGTTGTGGCACCAGTGCCTAAGGTCCAATTTTTCTGCCCCTGTTTAACAGGGGCATGTAATTACAATTCTTGATCTAATAATTCACAGCAGGGCCCATTCCTGTGCCCACCAAGAGTAACTGTGAGGGCTTACAGTGTTGTGGCACCAGCACCACCACCACCACCAAAGGCCCAATTTTTCTGCCCCTGTTTAACAGGGGCATGTAATTACAATTCTTGATCTAATGCTTTGCAACAGGGCTCATTGCTGCGCTCCAAGTACAGTATCTGTGAGGGGTTGCAGTGTTGTGGCACCAGCACCAGTGCCTAAGGCCCAATTTTTCTGCCCCTGTTTAACAGGGGCATGTAATTACAATTCTTGATCTAATATTTCACAGATGGGCCCATTCCTGCGCCCACCAAGAGTAACTATGAGTACTTACAGTGTTGTGGCACTAGCACCACCGCCACCACCAAAGGCCCAATTTTTCAGCCCCTGTTCAACAGGGGCATGCAATTACAATTCTTGATCTAATAATTCACAGCAGGGCCCATTCATGCGCCCACCAAGAGTAACTGTGAGGGCTTACAGTATTGTGGCACCAGCACCACCAAAGGCCCAATTTTTCCTACCACTGTTCAACAATGGCATGTACCGTATATACTCAAGCTTATGCCGAGTTTTTCAGCACATTTTTTGTGTGCTGAAAATGCCCCTCTCGGCTTATACTCAAGTCACCTTTTTGCGCCTGATCTCCCAGAATTTGGGGACCCGGTACCGGCCGACCGTAGGTCCCCTGGACCTCAAACTTGGCATACATGTAGCCCCACTCTTCCTCTACAAGTGTGCAAAGCTTGTTGTCCGGGGAGCACTGATTTTTCAAAGCCGGGCACCCCTTCTATAGACTCCCATGTTAAACGGTAATTTCTCTGGTGATTTTGGGGACCCAGTACCATCCGGTCTTAGGTCCTCTGGACCCGAACCTTGGCACACATGTAGCCCCATTTCTCCTCTACAAGTGTGCAAAGTTTTTAGTCTTGGGGAGCTACGGCCGGGGAGCACTGATTTTTCAAAGCCGGGCTCCCCTTCCATAGACTCCCATGTTAAACGTCAGTCTAGTCAAGGACACAGTGAGGCATGGGCACAGTGAGGCATGGGCACAGTGAGGTATGGGCACAGTGAGGCATGGACATGGACACAGTGAGGAACAGTGAGGCATGCAGATGGACACCCTAGGCTTATACTCGAGTCAATACGTTTTCCCAGTTTTTTGTGGTAAAATTAGGTGCCTCGGCTTATATTCGGGTCGTCTTATACTCGAGTATATACAGTAATTACAATTCCTGATATAATAGTTCACAGCAGGGCGTTCCAGCGCCCACCAAGAGTAACTGTGAGGGCTTACAGTGTTGTGGCAATACCAACACCTAAGGGCCAAATTTCTGCAGAGTATATACGGCAGGCCCCTACTTTCAAACATCCAACTTACAAACGACTCCTACTTGCAAACGGAAGGAGACAACAGGAAGTGAAAGGATATCTATTCCTAGGAAGGGAAATTCTCTCCTGTAAGAGTTAATATGGGAAAAGGGTGTCTCCTCTCTACTGATGCTTTATCACCAATCCTAGTGTAGCGCGGTTCTAAAATATAGGGGGAAGTGTATGGGTGGTAGTATGATCCAATGCACCCTGTTTGCTAGAGAATTGGGAACTATTTATGGTCTGGAGGACTCTGGCGGTGTGAGGTTCCCTGTGGCCTACAGGTGGCGTTGTCGCCCTGGGCCGGGGCTGAACCCACACCACAAGACTGTGCCTTTTTGTCCTTTCCTGGCGCTGGTACAGCGGGGCGGGGAACCTGCTGTGATGCAAAGGGAGAGGAGATAAAAAGGGGCGGACGCCCTTACCACAGGGTTCAGAGTTCGGAGTCTGAGGATGTGGCCGCACCCAGGCACCCTCAGTCTGGGTGCTGGCGTTCCGGAGTTCCGGGCCCAGGTGCCCTTGACCTGGCCGGAGCGGGAGATGGAGTCCATCTCAGGCACCTTTAGCCTGGGGTGAGGTACTATAGCGGAGGCCTGGAGCTCAGTACCTTCGACTGAGTTCTGCGAGGGTGGAGGAATCCGAGGGGGCCCTAACTCCTTGGGTGCCCGTGTCTGAGACGAGGAGGCCGGTGAGCGGAACTTCTCCGGAGAGTCCAGCGCAGCATTGCTGGTGACGGAGAGGCCTCCGGTAACTGTCTTGGACGGATGTCTTTCCCCTGATAGGGGCTACGTTAGTGAAGGTAATCCATGTTCTGTTCAATATAGTCAGTGGCAGTGACTATCCGCCACTGGTGACACCACAGTGGTTAGCTCTATCTTAAAGGATTGTGCCTTGGCCTACTCCCGACAAATACTGAAGTGTTACATGGGTCTCAACCTGTCTGTGCTGTATGACTATTTATTGAGAAGAATAAATACGAGTTGGACCTTTTCAGTGTGTGGAACTCTGGTTACTAGGAGCAAGGGAAGTCACTTCGAGGAAAGGATTTGACTCTGGGACACACACACAAAACCCGATAGTTCTGGCCTTCACCTTTACACATTGGAGGACATGGGCCGTGGTGTATCTCATCTCTCCCCCCAGTACTAACCCCTAGACAAGACAAACCAGCCGTGAATGAGAAGGGGAGAGAGGGGTGAGGTCGCTACACGTGGGGGCATCGTGTCCGGGATGTGTGTTGTGTCTGAATTTGAACTTTGCTGCCCGGAGGAGTTCCGAGTAGGTCGGCCATATTGGCCAAAGCCCCACGAGGCAAACCATAGCTGCGCAGTTCGTGGGCGGGGAGAAGGAAAAGCCCGCGAACAAATGCAGAGTGTGGGAGGAGTCTGGCCATGTGGAAGGACACACGTGGAGATGCCGGTGTGAAGGGGTCAGTGCGCATTGGAGCAGCAAACAGTCAGGATGACTTCAAATACCCTGTGGATTTCTGCTTCTTCCATCACGGAGATGACTTCTTTTGCTGCCCAGATTACGGATACAGGAATAAGACTAAGGCCCCGGGGGTGGTTGGCTCTGTATACCTGCAGAGACATAGAGGCCCTCGGTGTGATCTGTCCCGGCTGTTCGGGACTGGTGGCTCATCTGAAGCTGTTCGGGAGATGTGAGGTCTGCAAAGAGTTTCTCTTCGAGGTGGAGCCATCCACAGAAAGGCCTCGTGCCTTCCATCTCAACTACCTCACAGGTACTGCCACTCCAGAGGGAGAGATCGATGCCTATGCGTTTCCTGCGCGCGCTGACCAGGGCGACGTGACAGCCCAAGCGGAGATAAAGAGAGAGAAATCCGAGGATGCTGCCTCGGTCACCACAAGCTCCCTGCTCCCACCGCCGAAGAGGAAAGTTGGCCTGGTGATGGCATCCTGTGGTCGTGGAAGAGCTTCGCCCGTCGCTTGCCTGGCCTGGATCGATCCGGAGGGAAGAGCCCTGGACATCCCTGTTCTTCAAAAGGCCAAGGTGAGCCAGGGGTTGACACTGTGTGTGTGGTTGGAGGTGTCGGGAGCCCAGAGTCGGTGGAGCCCATCGAGGGGGGTGATTCCGTGTCTACGGGAATTACCTGCCCGTAGAGTGTTATGACACCTCCGACCTAGAGTCGCTATCTGATGCCGGTGATGATGGGGAGATAGATGAAATCTTCCACAAGAAGGGATGGGACAAGATGAAGTTACCCTCGTCCCGTGTCTTAAGGGACCCACCTATGTCCGTTGGGGATAGTACACCCCGGGTGGAGGCCTCGGAGCCTAGGGAAGAATCTGGTTCCCTGTCTGTGATCCCATTTCTTGAGCCAGTGGCTGTTTCACCTGCTCCTGTTGCGGGAGTGCAACGTGCATGACAGCGGGCTCCTAGGCCCAAATCTACAGAGGTGGTGACTGTACCTCGCCATCCGGAGTCCATTTTTCTACCTGGAGTAGGAGACTGTACCACAATGCCATCTCTGGCTAGGCTGCAGCGTCTCTTTTGTCAGAAAGTTGCCCGAGAATATGGGTGGGAATACCCATATCTACCCCGAGAATTGCTCTACGAGGTGGAAGTTTTTTGGCAGCGGTGGTACAATGATTTAGTCTGGACAAAGCTGAAAGTACCTCATGCACGCCGATACCTCTCATGCTCACCTACGGTCACCAGAAAATTCAAGGACTGTAAGGCGGAGTGGATGGTGGAAAGGCACATCCATGCGGACAAAGTGGTAATTTTTCGGAAGGATGGAGGGAACATTGAGTACAATGTGGAGGCTTTTGACCAGCACTTAAAGCCTTTGTTCTTGCCGGATCCAAAATTCTATTTATAGGAGAAAGAGACTCCTTTTTCATTTCTTTTATTGCTACACTGCAGGGACTCTGCTCATGTTTTTTTTTTGGGATGTTTTACTCTTTGGAGAAATGGGAGCTGTTGTTGTTTTGTTCTCCCTCCTTCTCCTCCCATCAAGGAAAATAAATCCGTGACTTTGGGGCTTAGCCAGTATAGGGTCACAGCACAGAGAAGCAGAAGTTCATCTGGATCTGACAAGTGCCTTTGCCACCAGGTGGCGGTGTTGCGCAACGATTGTTTGCTTCACACTCTGCACTATACACATTGGAGCGAATGGGTTTCTTTGCGGATAGACGCATTCCTTCCAAGAAAACACATACATTATGTAAGGATGTGTGTTTCTTTGTTTTTTTTCCCTCTGCAGGAGATTTCATCTATCAAGGCTGCTGAGAATGGGGTGGTCCTTAGATAGCTAGGGGAAAGAGATAAATGTGTAATATCATTTAAAGTATTTTTTTTTTGTTTATGTCAAGCTCATTGTTTTATATTTTGTTCCTTTCCCATTTAGGTCCTGGCACAATTCCTGGTTAAATTGTTGAGTTGGTTTTATGTGAATGTTTGTCTCTGGGTCAAACTTATGTTACCACTCCTGGGGAGACATGGGTTTGCACCAGACACTGGGGACCAGTGTCAAATCACCAGGGGGAGAGTGTAGCGGGGTTCTAAAATATAGGGGGAAGTGCATGGGTGGTAGTATGATCCAATGCACCCTGATTGCTCGAGAATTGGGAACTATTTATGGTCTGGAGGACTCTGGTGGTGTGAGGTTCCCTGTGGCCTACAGGTGGCGTTGTCGCCCTGGGCCGGGGCTGAACCCACACCGCAAGACTGTGCCTTTTTGTCCTTTCCTGGCGCTGGTACAGCGGTGCGGGGAACCCGCTGTGACGCAAAGGGATAGGAGATAAAAGGGGCGGACGCCCTTACCACAGGGTTCAGAGTTCGGAGTCTGAGGATGTGGCCGCACCCAGGCACCCTCAGTCTGGGTACTGGCGTTCCGGAGTTCCGGGCCCAGGTGCCCTCGACCTGGCCGGAGCGGGAGATGGAGTCCATCTCAGGCACCTTTAGCCTGGGGTGAGGTACTATGGTGGAGGCCTGGAGCTCAGTACCTTTGACTGAGTTCCGCGAGGGTGGAGGAATCCGAGGGGGCCCTAACTCCTTGGGTGCCCGTGTCTGAGACGAGGAGGCCAGTGAGCGGAACTTCTCCGGAGAGTCCAGCGCAGCATTGCTGGTGATGGAGAGGCCTCCGGTAACTGTCTTGGACAGATGTCTTTCCCCTGATAGGGGCTACTTTAGCGAAGGTAATCCATGTTCTGTTCAATATAGTCAGTGGCAGTGACTATCCACCACTGGTGACACCACAGTGGTTAGCTCTATCTTAAAGGGTTGTGCCTTGGCCTACTCCCCACAAATACTGAAGTGTTACATGGGTCTCAACCTGTCTGTGCTGTATGACTATTTATTGAGAAGAATAAATACGAGTTGGACCTTTTTCAGTGTGTGGAACTCTGGTTACTAGGAGCAAGGGGAGTCACTTCGAGGAAAGGATTTGACTCTGGGACACACACACAAAACCCGATAGTTCTGGCCTTCACCTTTACACATTGGAGGACATGGGCCGTGGTGTATCTTATCTCTCCCCCCAGTACTAACCCCTAGACAAGACAAACCAGCCGTGAATGAGAAGGGGAGAGAGAGGTGAGGTCGCTACACTTGTTTTAATAAAAAAAAAAAAAAAATTCCAAAAACATTTGTCATTGGGACAGAAAGTGAGGTGAAATGTTCTAAACAGGTGCACAGACAGCAAAACAAATGGTACAGAGGTGATAACCCTTCCCTATGTTCTCCAAAAAGCTTAAAAATAGATTTTTTGGCTGGAGCTACACTTAAAAAATGTACCTGTTCCAAATTACAAGCAGATTCTACTTAAGAACAAACCTACAGTCCCTGTCTTGTTTGCACCGCCTGTATACTGCTGTTCAGAGTATGTAGGGCCTTTTTTTATTTTGGGTGCAGGGTTCCCCTTAATATCCATACAAGACCCAAAGGGGCTGGTAATAGGCTGGGGTAGGGGGGGGGGGTGATGGGGTAGCCATACCAGTTTTCTCAATGATTTTCATCCATATTGCCGGGACCGGACATTACATTAAAGCCGCAAGCAGTTCTAAATTACTTTTTTTCCTTTAGAATTGTCATTTTATGCAGGGACAGTTCTAAACACGGGAAACACGTGCCACTTCACAGGCATACTTTAGACACCCCCCAGGTACGATATTTAAAGGAATATGTCACTTTTTTTTTTTCACTTTATGCATCATTAAAATCACTGCTCCCGAAAAAACGTAAGTTTTTAAAAATTATTTTTGCATTGATACATGTCCCCTGGGGCAGGACCCGGGTCCCCAAACCCTTTTTAGGACAATAACTTGCATATTAGCCGTTATAATTAGCACTTTAGAATTCGAACGTTCGCGTCCATTGTATTTAATAGGGTTCTAAAGTTTGCGCGAACTTTCGGTCCGTTCGCAGGTTCTGGTGCGAATCGAACAGGGGGTGTTCGGCTCATCCCTAGTTACTAGTAGCAACCAAGCGCTACATTTAGAGGTTCCACCTTCACGGTTAACCTGCTTTCCGTCGCCCCTAGCAACCGCTAAAAAAAGGGGGAGACTTTGCCTGTTTTGCGAAGTTTGGAATATAATGAGGAAAAGGACTGTGTGTTTGCCTTTAAAAGTGACTTTTGCCACATGCCGTTGCCCATAGCAACCCCCTATTCCAGCTTGTTGCCCATAGCAACTGACCAGAATCAGTGCTACCATCATGCCCCTGCACTCAGTTGACTCATGGACACTCAACAGCGATAAGCCCTGCAACCAGTGACTGTAACCATGTGCTATCACCCGTGGCAACCACGGCGAGCGATCACACTCATTTGATTACAAATATGTCCAGCGCTCTGCATGGCGTGGGCATTACTCACTGCATTGCAAAATTTGAATGACTATTAATCCTGCTTAACACAGTGAAAATGAGTTTGTGAATATCTGCTGTTGCCCTTAGTAACAGAATGCAACAAGGGGTGTCCTTTGACAGGATCCTGCACAGACAGCCCCACACAGTAAGATATTGCAAGGGAGAGACTTTTTATTGTGTTAATGGTGACTATTGCAAAGTTTGCCTGCCATCAGTTCCAGTGCTGTGACGCAGTTTCCAAAACTAACATGCCTGGACAGTGCCTGCAGTTAATCGGCTCCTGCCACCAGGTGTCGCTACAGTGCGGACGGCCTCAAGCCTGCTTACAGTTCCTCGCACGCCGCGCCAACGAGTGTTTGGGCGGGGTCACGCCCCAGCGGAGGACAGTGACTGAGACCAGCGTGCTGCTCGCCAGACACGAGGCTGATGAAGATAGCGGAGGGTGGTCGGAGGACACCCGCTATGCAGTGGTCACCTGATAAGAGGGATCGGGTGCTGGTCAAAACTGGCATCCGGCTGGAGCTCACGGGAGGACTTGCCTTGGGGGTGATCAGAGGAGTGGAGTGGCTGTGCATGCTATGTCCCAGGTGCCACATACCTACAGCAGGAGTCAGCCCCTGGGCCCGGTGTGGACACTGTGGGGATCCACTAACCCACTTAGGGCCAGTGCAGCAGGAAACCAGATATTATTCCACGAGCCTGCTCACAGGACTATGCATGCCGCAGCTACAGGTGACTCGGAAGGCCGGAGAGGGCCATGCATCACCTACCCCAGCAGTGAAGGAATTGTCACCAGTTCAGGGACACAGAGGAGGAAGAGGATGTCGGGAAGACCTGTGGCCTGGCCAGGGGCCCGGGGGTTGCAAGTGCTATTGTGCGGCCTCCGGTTGATCTCCCCGAAGAGCCAGCTCCAAGTAAGACCCTTGCTGTGCCCATCCAGATGGAGCCCATGCTGCAGGAGGAGAAAGATCCTTCAGATGAGCTGGATGGGGTGAGCAAGGGCCGGGTCATAGATTGGGGTGAGCCCAGAGTGTTGGACAGGTTCGGTTCCATTGAGAACTTATTCTCTTGGTCCTCCCCGAAGGAGGCCTCCAGTGATGAAGAGCCATGGATCACAGAGGACTCTCCATCTACCGGAAATCCCATCTGAAGTAATGGAGGAACCACAACTACCATCACAAACCCCAGTTAAATCCCACAGACTTTTCACCAGTCGGCCCTCTACTACCCAGACCAGGGCACCCACCTATCGTCAATGGGTCATCAAGGCCCCAGATTCCTGTGTCCTGCCTGGCCGGGGGAAGCCCAAAGAGTTGCCCAGGCTTTCCCAGTTTCAGCAAGAGGTGTAAAGGAGGGTTGCCTTGGAGTGGGGCCTAGACTACCCCTATGTCCCATCTCGGATCATGAACATCATTGAGGACTCCTGGGAGAAGTGGGAGGATGACCTGATCTGGGACTATTTGCACATGCCCAAGCCAAAGCGGGTGCACGAAAGTGATGTTTGGGCCCGTTTCAAGGACATTCGAGAGGAGTGGAAGCTTGGCCGTGCTATATATATCGAGACAGGGTCCTAGTGGTAAAAGCTGTTCTGCCAACTGGGTGTCTGTCAGAGGGTAAGCAGATAGCCAGAGGAGGTTGCCGGATCCACACTTCTACTTGTAGTTGGACTACTGTGCTGTGTACCCGCAAGTAGGAGCGCCCACCAGGGCTGCAAGACCAGAGCAGGGTTTGGGTGGGTTTCCCCAAAGACAAACTGATGCAGAGGACAGTCAATGCCTGCCACCCAGGGTACCTGATGGAGAGTATCATGGACACTAGGGTGTACTGTCCCTGCCAAAACCTTTTTTGCTACCTACCCTTCAGGAGGGGCCCCTCCACCCAGGAGCAAACAGAAGGTTTTATTGCTCACTGGCATGTATGTTTTGACTGTGCCCACCAAGAGGCACCCTTAGATCCCTCAGGATAAAGTGACAGTGAAACAGAAAAAAAAAGAAAATGCCACCCTTTGTAAAGTTTTGAAGAAATGTGTTTTCTTCTGTCACCACGTAGAGGATTATAACCCCCTCTTCCTGGTGAAGTGTTGATGTACAGTTAGTTTGTATAGATAGGTTGTATGTTTGTTTGTGTCTTCTTTTAGGAACGCCCGGGATGTGACGGCTGTCCATCTCCACCACCGGAACAGATGAAGACCTGTGGTAGGCAGAGTATTCCTCCTGAGGGAGCAGTGCTCTGACTTCACTTGTATGTAAAGCTAGCTGCAGGGACCTGTAGTTAGGATGTATAAAATGTGCAATGTATGTATATGGTCACAGTGTACATGTCCTATTTTGTACTTTTATACAAAATTTCCTGTCCAAGTTTTGTCCCTTCCCCCATCCAACCAATTGATATGGGATGCCTTTACTCCTGGGCCCAGGAGGTATTTTGTTAAATAATTTTTCCACAGCTAAGGACAGCTGTGATTTTTGTGGGGGTGAACGTAGCACCCTCTACTATATGTAGGTGCTAGAATAGGATTTTTCTAGGTTAAACTGTCAGTGCAGGCAAATTTAGGCAGACTGAGAGTGGTTAGTGTAGCAGTGGGTGTGACCACCTGTGCTCTGGCTCTGGGGCGCCTCCCCTGCTTCCAGGGAGATTGTTCTGGAAAAAGGGGCTGCCCCTGAAGCTGGAGTGGCAGGCATTCGGTAAGGGGGAGGCCTCCCATATAAGCTGAGGTCACATGCTGCTGGAAAGGATGGCTGGCCTGGAGAAGTGGAGAATGGAATACTTATGCCGCGTACACACGATCATTATTCACGGCGGTTAAAAAACCGCCGTGAATAATGACAGGAAAAATGAGGGAACCGCTTGGTTCCCTACACACGGTCGTTTTTCCCGTCATTTTTTCTCTTGACGAGAAAAACGACCGTCTGTGGGCTCCGCGGCAGTGTCTCCCTATGGGAAAACTGCCGCGGAAAAAAATGCTGGAAAAAACGATGAGAACATTTTTCTAATTGTTCTAATTTTTCTCGTCGTTTTTTATGCCGTTTTTCTCAACGAGAAAAACGACATAAAGCCCACAGACGATCATTTTTCTCTGCGAAAAAAAAAAATGCAGTTTTTCTCGTCGAGAAAAGCGGTCGTGTGTACGCGGCATTAGAAGTTGCTGCAGGGCGTCCCCATCTGGGGGGGGGGGCGCGCCGAACGCGGAGGAGGGCCGGAGGGAGCTGTGAGCCTCATCCTTACACGGTCATAGATGAGGTCCGATTCTGTACACGGTCACAGATGAGGAATTCCATGACCAGAAGTGCCGGAGATGCTGCTGGAACATATTTACGGATAAAGTTCCCCATAATGGACTTGGTGCAGGAGAAGGTCAGTGTGAATACCCCAGTGGAGTGCTGGGTGAGGAGTTCTGGGACAGAGGAGAGACTGTGGGGTGTAGTGTCAAGCTTCTGTGGCCTGACGGCACAGGATTTGCAGTTCGGACTGGCTGGGAGCAGTAGTCCGTTTGTTGCCATGTGCTACTAAAACTGCTAGGCCGCCGGGGAGAGGTACTGTATACCTCTGGCCTAGTAAAGCGCTCAGGTAACACCATTCAAGAGATTTTACAACAGTAACTAAGTACAGCAAGCAAGCTGGGGTTATTCAGAGTGATCCCTTTTTGTCTTACTGGAAGTAATAAGACAGGAATCCAACAGTTTTGCAGCAAAGGATTTGTACAGGAGGAGAAAAGAACTGGGGAGTAGGGTAGGGTTGCCACCCATACGGGAATGACCCGTACAGTCCGGTTTTTGACACTTGTGCCCGGGTTTCTGTTCTCTTCTAACCCGGACACAGCAGTATGCCTGCAGTCCCAACCGTCTCCCTCACTTTGCTTTCTCCCCCGCAACTTGCCTGCTCCCCGCCACCCTGCCAGTCGGCCAGCCTGTAAATCCTTGCCGCCACTGCTGAGAGTGAGAGTTTTAGCAGCGCGGAGGACAGAGAGAGGAGTAGAAGCAGCAGTGACAGGCAGCCCGCCCAGAGCTCCTTCACAGACATCGGAGCTGTACGGGGATTTCCTCCTTATCTGCTACGGTGAGTCACCCCCTCCCCCTCTGCACTGTGACCAGAGCTGCTGTGTGTGTAACTCTGAATATCACTCACTAAACCATACCTCCCAACTGGCACGGATTCTGCGGGTTTTACCCGCATAGGCTCCTCCTTCCCGCAGTCCCGCGAGAGTGTCATCTTTCCCGCACAGCAGGAAGCATGAAGAGGAGGAAACAGCAACCAGCAGGTAAGCCCCCCCCCCAGATTGGTGGTCAAAACAGTGCTCGGACCCCCCCCCCCCCCGCTCAACAACTTTCATTAGCAGGGGAGAGGGGATCTGAAAGTCCCGCGGTGGGAGGTACGACTAAACTGTCATTCACCTTTTTAAGAGGGAGGAGGGGGCAGATGTCTGAATTCTTCCTGACAGGTGGTCCCCTTTTACCAGAGGGGGGTTAGCAATGTCCCCTCCCATCACCTCTCACATATTCCTGGATGGGGGTCCCCCTTATTACCCCCCCTGCAGTCCTATTGGCTGGGGGTCTTCTATAACTGGAGGGGGCAGGGAGGCAAATTCCTGTATATCTGGATGGGGGTCCCCTCTTATCACTCCCCCCCCAGCTGGGGATCATCTTTACTGGAGGGGGGGTCCTATGTTCCTGGATTGGGATCCCCTCTTACAGTGGTGGCTGGTGCTAAATAAAATCGGGGGGGGGGGCATGCAAACAAACAAACTGAAAAAAAAAAAAAACATCAATTGCAGCCACTGTGCCCATCAAACGCAGCTACTGTGCCCAGCAAATGCAGCCACTGTGCCCATCAGAAGCTGCCACTGTGCCCATCAAACACTGCCACTGTGCCCATCTAACACAGCGACTGTGCCCATCAAATGCAGCCACTGTGCCCATCAAATGCAGCCACTATGCCCTCAAACGCAGCCACTGTGCCCATCAAATGCAGCCACTGTGCCCATCAAATGCAGCCACTGTGCCCATCAATTGCCGCCACTGTGCCAGCAAATGCAGCCACTGTGCCATCAAACACAGCCACTCAGAGGCGTATCTAGTGAAAAAGGTGCCCATGGCAAGCACTGAAACTGCGCCCCTGTCAAAACATTTGAAACCCATCTTTCAGATAACCTTAACAAAAAAAAGCACCAGAACCCATAAATGCAGTAACATCAGCACCCATAAAACGGCCTTACCAGAATCCATAAATGCAGTAACATCAGCACTCATAATTGCAGTAATATCAGCACCCATAAATGCTGCCTTACCAAAACCCATAAATTCAGTAATATCAGCACCCATAAATGCGGTAACAGCACCCATAAATGCAGTAATATCAGCACTTATAAAAGCGGCCTTACCAGCACCCATAAATGCAGTAACATCAGCACCCATAATTGCAGTAATATCAGCACCCATAAATGCGGCCTTACCAGCACCTATTAATGCAGCCTTACCAGCACCCATAAATGCGGCATTACCAGCACCTATAAAAATGCAGCCTTACCAGCACCTATAAAAATGAAGCCTTACGAGAACCCATAAATGCAGTAATGAGAGAGAGCGGCCTCCATGGGGGCGGATCATGCGGTGGACGGGCACAGCACTGGGCAGAAAGGCAGAGTGGAATGGAACATCAGAAACAGTGACTGCGCGCAGTGGTACACAGACAGGTCACACTCACTGGCAGTGGCACGGTGATGATCAGGGACACGCAGCGGTACAGGGGATGTTTCCTCATAATGGATACAGTCCTCCGCCACTGCTGCTCCAGGACCTCTGACACTGTACAGAGGGAGTAGGATCACCAGCGGCCCTGTTTGCTTAGTACACACGCACAATCGCACATGATGAGGACTTTAAGGCCTCTTTCACACTGGGGGGGGTGGGGGCGTTGGCTTTACCGTAGTTTTCGCTGCGCTATTCAGCCGCTAGCGGGGCACTTTTAACCCCGGCTAGCAGCCGAGAAAGGGTTAAAAAACCGCCTGCAAAGCGCCGCTTTGATTTCAATGGGCAGGGGCGCTTTAGGAGCCACTCCTACAGCGTCTCAAAAGATGATGCTTTTTTTCAGGGCACTTTGCAGGCGCTATTTTTAGCATTATAGTGCCTGCAAAGCACCTCAGTGAGAAAGGGGTCTTAGGCTACTTTCACACTGAGGCACTTTGCTGGTGCTACAGCGCTACAAAATAGCGCCTGCAAAGCGACCTGAAAGAGCCTCTCTTCTCACTCCATTGTGAAAGCCCGAGGGCTTTCACACTGGAGCGGTGCGCTGGCAGGACGCTCAAAAAAGTCCTGCTAGCCGCATCTTTAAGTTACTGTAGGAGCGGTGTACACACTGCTTCTAAAGTGCCCCTGCCCATTGAAATCAATGGACAGCGCAACCGAACCGCCAGCAAAGCACTGCTGCAGCGGCGCTTTGCGGGCGGTTTTAACCCTTTTTGGACTGCTAGTGGTGCGCTGGCAGGACGCTCAAAAAAGTCCTGCCAGCCGCATCTTTGAGGCACCCTGCTAGCGCCGCAAAAAACGTCAGTAAAGCGCCGCTAAAATATCGGCTCTTTACCGCCGACGGCGCAACGCCCCAGTGTGAAAGTAGCCTAAGTCATCATGTGCCAGGCACAGACCCAAACAGAAGCAAGCAAGCAGCCAATCAAATATAGTGCTCAATATGGATTAAATAAATTTAATTATTCATAGCCATAGATATCATAAATAAAGTGATTTGTGCAACAGCAGGTACTACTTGCACAAATCACTTTATTTATGATATCTATGGCTATGAATAATTCAATTTATTTAATCCATATTGAGCACTATATTTGGCAGTTGGCACACATCATCATACTGTACACATGATGATAACATAACACAGTACACGTGTGACTATAGAATATAGTACCTGCTGCAGTGCTGTGCTGCCTGCCTGGCTGGGGGTTCCAGAGACTAGTCTCCTCTCTGTCAGACTCCGACTAGCCAGTTCTTCTTCCCCTCAGTGACCTCACCAAGTGACGACGGCGACATCACCGACCCGCTCGCGCTCGCTGCTCGGGGAGAAGATGAAGCTGTGATGCGCAGAGGACTAGAGGGTAGGCGGAGCTTTAGGAGGAGCCTCCGCAAGTTAGCCGAATGACTGTCTGGGCAGTGGGCGATCCCACTCATAGACAAGCATGGGGGCGCCCGCGGCCCGTGCCTATCACCCTCCTACATGCCAGCCAGGAAAACATTACTTTTAAGTGAATTGCCGTGCCGCCGCCGGCACCGGGACTATAGTGCAGGATGCGGCCGCAGGAGAACGGGTGGGAATTTTTTTTTCATGCAGGGAACGTTTTTTTGGCGCCCCCCCCCTACGGCGCCCATGGTTCTTGCCCTGCCTGCCATACCTTGGATACGCCACTGCAGCCACTGTGCCCATCAAATGCAGCCACTGTGCCATCAAACGCAGTCAGTGTGCCCATCAAACGCAGCCAGCGTGCCATCAAACGCAGCCACTGTGTCCATCAAACGCAGCCACTGTGTCCATCAAACGTAGCCACTGTGTCCATCAAATGCAGCCACTGTGCCCATCAAACGCTGCCACTGTGCCATCAAACGCAGCCACTATGCCCATCAAATGCAGCCACTGTGCCCATCAAATGCAGCCACTGTGCCCATCAATTGCCGCCACTGTGCCAGCAAATGCAGCCACTGTGCCATCAAACACAGCCACTGTGCCCATCAAATGCAGCCACTGTGCCATCAAACGCAATCAGTGTGCCCATCAAACGCAGCCAGCGTGCCATCAAACGCAGCCACTGTGTCCATCAAACGCAGCCACTGTGTCCATCAAACGTAGCCACTGTGTCCATCAAATGCAGCCACTGTGCCCATCAAACGCTGCCACTGTGCCATCAAACGCAGCCACTATGCCCTCAAACGCAGCCACTGTGCCCATCAAACGTAGCCACTGTGTCCATCAAACGCAGCCACTGTGTCCATCAAACGTAGCCACTGTGTCCATCAAATGCAGCCACTGTGCCCATCAAACGCTGCCACTGTGCCATCAAACGCAGCCACTATGCCCTCAAACACAGCCACTGTGCCCATCAAACGCAGCCACTGTGCCCATCAAATGCAGCCACTGTGTCCATCAAATGCAGCCACTGTGCCCATCAATTGCCGCCACTGTGCCAGCAAAAGCAGCCACTGTGCCATCAAACACAGCCACTGTGCCCATCAAATGCAGCCACTGTGCCATCAAACGCAGTCAGTGTGCCCATCAAACGCAGCCAGCGTGCCATCAAACGCAGCCACTGTGTCCATCAAACGCAGCCACTGTGTCCATCAAACATAGCCACTGTGCCCATCAATTGCTGACACTGTGCCCATCAAATGCTGCCAGTGTGCATCGCCCGCCCGGCACTTACCTTGTCTCGGTGGGGCAGTGGTGTCCACGCTCGATGTCTTCTCCCGTCGTCTCTTCCCGTCCTCTGTGATAGGCGTCCAATCACAGCGCCTGTCGCTTCAGCCAATCAGGTGACAGGTAACAGACCTAAACACCTGATTGGCTGAGAGGCGGTTCAGTGTTAGGAAAGCAAAAATTAATTTGCTTTGCTAACACAACGCTGAGTGAACAGCGAGCGCCCAGCATGGACACCTTTTTGGATGCCTATTGGAGCCTATGGCCCTAATCAGGTTCTTCCAAAAAATACACCGCCGCTGTAATTCAGGTGCCTGGTGCCCGACAAGGGGCCGGGTACCTGAATAGGGTGTTAGCGGCGACCATAGATAGATTCATGCAATGCATGAATCTATCTATGGTGATAGAGAGGTGGCAGGAGAGAGGGGGTGGCGCCCGTGCGCCCTTTATGGACGCACCACCACTGCCCTCTTATCACCTCCCCGCAGTCCTAGCTGGAGATCTACTTTAACTGGAGGGGAGATGGAGGGGGATTTCCTGATTTCCTGGATTAGGGTCTCCTCTCATCACCCTCCTGCAGTGCTCCCCACCTGGGGGTCTTCTTTAACTGGAGTGAGAAGGGAGTTCCTGGATGAGGGTCCCCTCTTATCACCCCCTGCAGTCCTCCTAGCTGGGGGTCTTCTTTATCTGGAGGGGGGAGTATTTGTCAGCATTCCTGTATGGGTGGAAGGGAGTCCCTTCTAATCACCCCCATGCACTCCTCCTGTTAAGGGGTCTCCTTCTCCTGGAGAGGGGTCAGTACGCCTGGAAGTGTGTATGAATGGGGGGGGGGGTCCCTGACTCCATTTGGGATTCTCATATTACTTCTTGCACTTCTGCATGTGGCTCCCTATACTTAGCTCTCAGATCATTGCCCTTGGGCAGTTGTACAGAGTCCTTCCGGCCCCTTTCACGCCAACCTCTGTCAGCATTAGCTGAGATTGGGGGGGGGGGATTACACTGGGGCACAGACTAACCTGGTGGGGATTACACTGGGGCACAGACTGACCTGGGGGGGATTACACTGGGGCACAGACTGACCTGGGGGGGATTACACTGGGCACAGACTGACCTGGGGGGGATTACACTGGGGCACAGACTGACCTGGGGGGGATTACACTGGGCACAGACTGATCTTGGGGGGGGATTTACACTGGGGCACAGACTGACCTGGGGGGGATTACACTGGGCACAGACTGATCTTGGGGGAGGATTTACACTGGGGCACAGACTGACCTGGGGGGGATTACACTAGGGCACAGACTGACCTTGGGGGGGGGGGATTTACACTGGGGCACAGACTGACCTTGGGAGGGGGGTACTGGGGAACAGACTGACCTTGGGGGGATTATACTGGGGGGAAAGACTGACCTTGGGGGGGATTATACTGGGGGCAGACCAACCATCTGGCCACACCTACTGTTCATCACGGCACTGCATTACTGCTCTTTTCGGGGCATCCAAAGGTGTCCCAAGTCTTTTACAATCCTATAATGTACACTGGAAAAAGAAATGAAAAAATTGCTGTGCGCCGCTAAAGTGTTCGGGTTTGGCTTAATGAAAAGGTGGCAACCCTAGAGTAGGGATGAGCCGAACACCCCCCGGTTCGCAAATTTTAAAGGCTAATATGCAAAGGGTTTGGGGACCCGGGTCCTGCCCCAGGGGACATGTATTAATGCAAAAAAAAGTTTTAAAAACTAAAGTTTTTTCGGGAGCAGTGATTTTAATGATGCTTAACCACTTAACGACCGCCGCATATACATATACGTCGGCAGAATGGCACGGACAGGCACATCAACGTACCTGTACGTGCCTGCCTTCCCGCGGGTGGGGGATCCGATCGCCCCCCTGGTATATGCGGCGGTCGTTTTCAGTTCAGGAGCGATCCGGGATGAGGGGGCGGCCATTGGTTTCTGGCCACCCCCTCGTGATCGCTCCCGGCGAATGAGATGCTTCCCCTGCCTGTGTAATGTAAACACAGGCAGGAGGAAGTGATGTCACTCTCCTCGCAGCGGTCTTTTCATCCGTTGCTCGAGGAGAGGAGACATCTAAAAGTGAGTTGCACCAACACAACACTTACACAGTACACAAAGGCACACTTTCACCCCCAGTACCCCCAGTCACAGTGTCACCCTTTGCAGTGGTAATTTTTTTACTGATCACTGCAATCAGTGTAATTTGTGACAGTAAAAAGTTTCAGGGCAAATAGCTTTAGGTCCCTTTAGGTCCAGGGTAGCCCCCTAATAAAGGTTTAACCCCTTGATTGCCCCCCAGGTAACCCTTTCACCCCCTATCGCCAGTGTCACTAAGCGATCGTTTTTCTGATCGCTGTATTAGTGTCGCTGGTGCCGCTAGGTGGCCAGTTATTTTTTTAGGTTCGCCGCCAGCTTTTTATAGCGTCAGTACCACCATATACAACCTAATAAAGGTTTTAACCCCCTGATTGCCCCTAGAGTTAACCCTTTCACCAGTGATCACCGTATAAGTGTTACGGTTGACGCTGGTTTGTTAGTTTGCTTTTTATAGCATCAGGGCACCCGCCGTATATAACCCAATAAAGGTTTAACTTCCTGATCGCCCGGCGAGTGATATCAATTAGGTTTTAGCGTCAGTTAGGGTCTGCGTCGCCCCAGGCAGCGTCAGGTTAGTGCCAGTAACACTAACACCCACGCGCAAAGCATACACCTCCATTAGTGGTATAGTATCTGAACAGATCAATATCTGATCTGATCAGATCTATACTAGCGTCCCCAGCAGTTTAGGGTTCCCAAAAACGCAGTGTTAGCGGGATCAGCCCAGATACCTGATAGCACCTGCGTTTAGCCCCTCCGCCCAGCCCACCCCAGCCCACCCAAGTGCAGTATCGATCGATCACTGTCACTTACAAAACACACATAACTGCAGTGTTCGCAGAGACAGGCCTGGTCCCTGTGATCGCTAACAGTTTTTTTGGAAGCGTTTGATACATTTGATGACAGTCAGGTGCTTTTTTACCTGTGAATCCTTACTAGTGTTCCACTAAATTTAGAGCCCAAAATGTTAAATCGAAAGTACACTAGTAAAGAGGCCTACAAGATTCTGAACATGACAGATAGTGATGAGGAGGTCACGCATCTGTCAGATTCAGGCTCAGAATACAACCCCGTAGAAGACAGTGGCTCCATGTCAGATAGCTCTGACGACAAAGGTGAGGTCCCTGCTAAGGTCAGGCGTACCCGATCCCGATCTTCTGATGTTGTTGAGGAGCAAGAACCGCAGGGCTCTCGTATTATGGAGCAGAGAAGTACTAGCGCCGCTATTCCTTCTGGTTAACTGGCAAGCACCAGCAGCCTAGTACACCCTGGACGTACATCCAGCACTGCAGTAACACTTGGTGACGTGGCGAGTCCCATAAGTGCAGTTCAAGCTGGCGAGGTGGCAAGCACAAGTAGTGTCCCACTGCCACCAAGAAGAATACAAAGGCAGGCCCATTATGCCCATAGTGCCCTTCCTGCAGAATTTGCCAATCCTGATTGGGTCCCCACCACTTCTGCAGCACCCGTACTTCCCCCAATCACTGACCAACCCGGTATTCAGGTGGAAACAGCTGATTTTACGCCACTTGATTATTATTCGCTGTTTTTCACGGAAGATCTCTATAGATCTATTGTGGACCAGAGTAATTTATATGCTGGTCTAATCCCCAGTTGCCTTCCATTGCCAGAGATTGGAAACCAATTACGGTTTCCGAATTTAAGACCTTTCTGGGCCTTTCCCTCAACATGGGCACACATAAATTCTCATCGTTGCGCACCTATTGGTCCACGCACTCAATTGACCATATGCCCGTGTTCTCTGCCTCCATGTCCAGGAAACGATACAAGCAGATCTTGCGGTTCATGAACTTCAACGACAATGAACTTTGTCGTCCTCGTGGAGACCCTGAATACGATCGGCTCTACAAAATTCGGCCCCTCATAAACCACTTCAACTAACAATTTGCAACCTTGTTTACTCCCGATCAAGTTGTCTGCGTTGATGTGTCCCTGATTAAATTTTCTGGCCGCTTGTCTTTCAAACAGTACCTTCCCAGCAAGCGTGCCAGATATGGGGTCAAGCTCTATAAGTTCTGTGACAGGGCAATAGGCTATGTATGGAGCTTTACGGTTTTTGAGGGAAAAGACAGTCACGTAGAGCCGGAGAACTGCCCAGATTACATAGGGAGCACTGGCAAGATAGTGTGGAACTTGGTGTCACCCTTATTCGGAAAGGGGTACCACTTGTATGTGGACAATTATTACACGAGCGTGCCACTTTTTTGTCACTTGTTTGATCATCAGATTGGAGCATGTGGCACCGTGCGACCTAATCGCCGGGGCTTTCCCCAAGGGCTTGTAGATTCTCGTCTTAGGCTGGGGGAGAGAGCCTGCTTGAAGTGTAATAATTTGCTCGCTGTGAAGTGGAGGGATAATAAGAATGTTTTCGCTCCCTTCACGCAGACACGACAGTCCAAATTCGTACGGCGACTGGTGTTGTGGAGAAACCCCTCTGTGTCCACGAATATAACCAAAATATGGGAGGGGTGGACCTCAACCACCACTTGTTGGTGCCGTATTACATTGCCCGTAAGGCGAGACGCTGGTACAAAAAAGTGTCTCTATACTTATTTCAATTGGCTTTGCTGAACGCTCATGTGCTATACAGAGCTTCAGGCGGGACTTTAGCCTTCCTTAAATTCCAGGATGAGATAGTCACAGACCTCCTGTATCCAGGCGGTTCTGCACCTCACCATTCCCAACCAAATGCAGTAAGCCGGCTGCAAGAGGCATTTTCTGTATGTCCTCGAGAGTACCCCTACCCAACAAGCTCCACAAAGAAGATGTCGTGTCTGTAGCAAGCGCGGATTTAGGCGTGACACCCGTTATTATTGTCCATGCTGTCCTGATGATCCTGGTCTTTGCATTGGTAAATGTTTTGAACGCTACCACACACTAGTAAAGTTTTAGCATAGGGTACAGCAATGCACAGGATAGGACACACTTACACAGGGTCTCCCAAGATGCCATCGCATTTTGAGAGACCCAAACCGTTGCAGTTGTTTCAGTTACAAAAAAAATTTGTAAAAACGTAAAAAAAATAAAAACACAAAAAAATATAAAAGAAAAAAACAAAAAATAGTTGTCGTTTTATTGTCTCTCTCTCTCTCTCTCTCTCTCTCTCTATTTTCTCTCTATTGTTCTGCTCTTTTTTACTGTATTCTATTCTGCAATGTTTTATTGTTATGTTTTATCATGCTTGCTTTTCAGGTATGTAATTTTTTTTTTCAGGTGCGCCATTCAGCTGCATCGCGGATTTATTTATCTTGACAGCAACAGCGTTTGCTCCCACAATACATAAAGCCATGACTCCAGTGCTGTAGGAGGTGATTTCACCACCACAGTTAAAAAAAAAGAGCGTCTTTAAGCTGCATAATGGTCCGGGGCTTAAGTGGTTAAAGTGAAAAAATAAAAGTTAAATATTCCTTCAAATATCGTACCTGGGGGGTGTCTATAGTATGCCTGTGAAGTGGGGCGTGTTTCCCATGTTTAGAACAGCCCCTGCACAAAATGACATTTCTAAAGGAAAAAAAGTCATTTAAAACTGCTTGCGGCTTTGGGTCTTGGATATTAAGGGGAACCCCGCACCCAAATTAAAAAAAGAAAAGGCGTGGGGCCCCCAGGCCCTATATACTCTTAAAGGGGTTGTAAAGGTAAATGTTTTTTCACCTTAATGCATCCTATGCATTAAGGTGAAAAAACATCCGACAATACCGCCCCCCCCGAGCCCCCGTTTTACTTACCTGACCCCTCGAAAGTCCCGCGCTCGGCCCCGACATCCTCCTCGCCGTTCAGCCTGGCCGTTGATTGGCTACAGTGGATGGATTGAAAGCAGTGCAGCCATTGGCTGGCGCTGCTGTCAATCACATCCAATGACGCGGCGCGCCGGGGGGCGGGAACGAGTGATACAGTGAGCGGCAATAGCCGCTGGCTGTATCACTGGAGCGCACCCGCAATCACTCACCACCATGCGAGATCGCTCGCATATAGGTGGTGAGTGATTACGGGGAGGAGCCGAGACAGCCGCCGAGGGACCCCAGAAGACGTGGATTGGGGCCACTCTGTTGAAAACGAGCTGCACAGTGGAGGCAAGTATAACATGTTTGTTATTTTTTTTTTTTTTTTTTTATTGTTTACAAACCCTTTAACAGCAGTATAGAGGCAGTCTCAAGAAAGACAGGGACTGTAGGTTTGTTCTTAAGTTGAATCTGTTTGTAATTTGGAACAGGTACATTTTGTAAGTGTAGCTCCTGCCAAAAACTCTACTTTTAAACTTTTTGGATATCCTAGGGAAGGGTTATCATCACCCCTGTAACATTTGTTTTGCTGTCTGTGCCCCTGTTGAGAAGATTTCACCTCACTTCTGGCCCAATTACAATTGGATTTTTAAAATTTTAGGATTTTAGGGAAACAAGGATTGGTGATAAATCATCAGTGGAGGAGACACCTTTTTCCCATATTAACTCTTAACAGGAGAGAATTTCCCTTCCCAGGGGTAGATTTCCTCTCACTTCCTGTTTTCCTCCCTTTGTAAGTAGGAGTCGTTTGTAAGTCGGATGTTTGAAAGTAGGGAACCGCCTGTCATATATACTATACGGCCTGCCCTATATACTCTGCATAAAATTGGGCCTTAGGTGTTGGTGGTACCAGAACACTGTAAGCCCTCACAGTTACTCTTGGTGGGCACTGGAACAGGCCCTGCTGTGAACTATTATATCAAGAATTGTAATTACATGCCCCTGTTGAACAGTGGCAGACAAACTGGGCCTTTGGTGGTGGTGGTGCCACAACACTGTAAGTCATCACAGTTACTTTTGATAGGCGCTGGAACGGGCCCTGCTGTGAAATATTATATCAAGAATTGTAATTACATGCCCCTGTTGAACAGGGGTACAAAAATTGGGCCTTTGGTGGTGGTGGTGCCACAACACTGTAAGCCATCACAGTAACTCTTGGTGGGCGCTGGAACAAGCCCTGCTGTGAAATATATCAAAAATTGTAATGACATGCCCCTGTTGAACAGGGGCAGAAAAATTGGGCCTTTGATGGTGGTGGTGGTGCCACAACACTGTAAGCCCTCACAGTTATGCCGCGTACACACGATCGATTTTTTCGACGGTGAAAACACCGTCGAGAAAATCGACGTGAAAAATGAGGAACAGCTTGTTCCCCCCACACACGGCTGTTTTAAATGACATTTTTTTTTTGGTCGAAAAAAACGACCGTGTGTGGGCTCCCCGGCAGTGTTTCCCTACGGGAAAACTGCCGCGGCAAAAAACGACGGGAATCACAACGAGAAAAATTAGAGCATGTTCTAATTTTTCTCGTCGTGATTAATGCAGTTTTTCCCATCGAGAAAAACGACAAAGCCCACAGACGATCGTTTTTCTCGTCCAAAGGGAAAAATTTTGTTTTTCTCGACGGGAAAAATGATCGTGTGTACGCGGCATTACTCTTGGTGGGCGCAGGAACGGGCCCTGCTGCGAAATATTAAAGAAAAAATTTAAATTATACACGCCCCTGTTAAACAGGGGCAGAAGAATTGGGCTTTAGGCACTGGTGCTGGTGCCACAACACTGCAACTCCTCACAGATACTCTATTTGAGCACAGGAATAAGCCCTGCTGCAAAATATTACAGCAAAAATTTAAATTATACACGTCCCTGTTAAACAGGGGCAGAAAAATTGGGCTTTAGGCACTGGTGCTGGTGCCCAGAACCAAAAATATCAACATGAACATTGAGGAGGAATAGGATAGTCACTCAGCATAACAGGATAGTCACTCAGCAATCAGCATCAGCATAGGCAGTCTTGAAGGGATCTCATTCATAAAAAAAATTAATCGGTTACATCAGCATCAGGTGCTTGGAAGCTGGTGATCCAAGACTGGTTCATTTTTATGAAGATGAGACGATCAACCGAGTCGGTGGACAGGCGCACTCTGTGATCGGTTACAAAGCCACCAGCAGCACTGAATGTGCGTTCCGAAAGAACGCTGGATGCAGGACAGGCCAGTAGCTCAATTGCATACTGTGCAAACTCTGGCCAGTGATCCATCCTCAAGACCCGGTAACCCAGTGGAATTTCGGTTGGAAACGTGTCCAAGTCTGATCTTGCCCCTAGGTATTCCTGCACCATGTAAATCAGACGCTGGCGATGGTTGCTGGAACTGATCATACCTTAGGGCTGCGGACTAAAAAATTGTCTGAACGCATCGGTCAGATGGCCACCTTCTCCACCGCTGTGACTGACCGAAGCCTCAGCAACACGTTGTCCAGGACCAGGAAATTGTAACCTCCCAGGCTCTGGAAACGCGTTGCACAAATCTTTCTGCAAGGCCTCCCAAAGATGTTTCATCATCTGTTCCCTCTGCGACAGCTGGATAAGTTCTGCAACCTTACCCTTGTATCGTGGCTCAAGGAGGGTTGCCAGCCAGTAATGCCTATCCTTGATCAATACCACAAATCCGAGGGTCCTTTCGCAGGCTTTGCAGGATCAGGGAGGCCATGCTGCGTAGGTTTGCTAAGGCATTCAGTCTGGAGTCCTCTGGGTCACTAAGGACGACATGATCCGCAGCCACCTCCTCCCAGCCACGTACAAGTCCATGGGTTTCTGGGGACTGTAAACGATCCCTTGAAGACTGCTGCTGATGCTGAGTGCTAGGCTCCACCTCCATGCTGACACAATTTTCCTCCTCCTCCTCCTCCTCGTCCTCTTCATGTGTGATCGGCGGGCCTGCAGGAACACTGTCTGGATAAAGGGGGCCTTGAGAGGTAAGGAAGTCCTCCTCTTCCTCCCTATGTTCTGCCTCAAGTGCCCTGTCTATTATTATTCCACGCAGCGTGTGCTCCAACAGGTAGACAAGAGGGACAGTATCACTGATGCATGCACTGTCACTGCTCACCATCCTTGTGGCCTCCTCAAATGATGACAGGACAGTGCATGCATCCCTGATCATGAACCACTGGCGTGGCAAAAAAAGGACAAGCTTCCCTGACCCTGTCCTGGTGCCATAGTCACTCGCCCTCTGCTGCGTGTGCAGACGCTGCAGCATTGCCAACGTTGAGTTCCATCTGGTGGGCATGTCACAGTTTAGGCGGTTCTTGGGCAGGTTGTATTCCTTTTGGAGGTCAGCCAGTCGAGCACTGGCATTAAATGCCCACAGACTTTCCTGGCCTGCCTCAGGAGATCCTGTAAGTAAGTGTACCTGCACAAGAACCACTGCACCACCAAATTAAGGACGTGAGCCAAACAGGGCACATGGGTCAGGTGTCCCTGTCGGAGGGCGGACAGGAGGTTGGTGCCATTGTCGCAAACCACCATTCCATCACCACCACCATACCATTCAACCACCTCTGAGCCTGCCCCTGCAGAGCTGACAGAATCTCTGACCCAGTGTGGCTCCTGTCCCCTAAGCACACCAGCTCAAGCACCGCATAACATCTTTTTGCCTGAGTGCTTGCGTAGCCCCTTAAATGCCTACGGAGCAGCGCTGGTTCCGATGACAAATCTATAGAGGAAGAGGCCACGGAGGAAGAAGAGGAGGGGGTGGAGGAGAGAGGTGTGTCAGAATCACCACTAGTAGCATTTTGGAGGCGTGGTGGCGGAACAACCTCCAGCAGAGTCACCCAGTGCGCTGTGAAAGATAGGTAACGTCCTTGTCCATGCCTGCTGGACCATGAGTCAGCGGCAAAATGCATCTTACCGCTGACCGCCCTGTCCAGCGAGGCCAAGACATTGCCTTCCACATGCCGGTAGAGAGCCGGAATGGCCTTCCGTGAAAAAAAGTGGCGTTTGGGAACCTGCCACTGAGGTACCACACATTCCACAAATTCACGAAAGGGGGCAGAGTCTACCAGCTGAACAGGCAGCAGTTGGAGTGCTAGCAATTTAGCCAAGCTATAAAAATTGCCGTGGTACCATATAAATTCAAAACACACTTTAGTGTACTGACAGTACTAAAAAAGTATTGCACAATAATATATTCTGAGAGTAAAGTGCAAGAATTCTTATGACATTGAATATTGAAGCAATCCAAAAAAACTGCCTGTATAGAGAAATTCTATAAATAACTTCCTGTGTCAGCAAGTGCTGAAGTAATGATAAAGTGCAACCGTGCAAAATGCTGTGGCATACAGTATAAATTAATCCAAAAAAAAACTTAATATACTGCCTGTATTAGTAAGGTGACTTGCTCTATCAGCAAGTACTGAAACAATGGTAAAAACGTGCAAAAAATTGGTGACAACACAAATAAAACGATGGGAACAAAGAAAATGGGATTTTTGATGGTGCAGAGATGACAAAGTATCAAGCAGATTATAATAAAATATTTTTATTTTGACACCAAAACAAAAACAATGGTAAAAAACGGTGTAGAAAGTGATTGTTACAAACAGTACAGTTGAATTGGACAGTTGGATGGCCTAACTCCTGACATGTTTCGCCCCTAAATCGGGCTTCTTCAAAGGGGAAGCACTGTCCAATAGGTGACATACACCTTCTACAAGATACAGAAAGAGACACACACAAATACATATACAATCCATTAATAATGATAACCAACAATAAAACATATATTATAATATTAGTGATAAAGAGGTCTATGCATGCACAATTCACCCCCCTAGGGTCAAGCCCCTTACCTCTCTATACACTCCAGCCAGCCCAGATGGCCGTGTCCCCAACGGTAGCACCGGAACCCCGCCCAGGGCACATCCAAGGATCACAGAGGGCAGCAAAAAAAACCGCAAGGGGAGAAAAGACGACCCGTAGCCTGGGTAATATCTAAAGTTGAAAATTAAAGATATGTCCAGTGAGAAGGAAATACACATGGACATACAGATCCCCATAAATACATATATATGTGGCCCAAGAAAACACATCGCCTAAGCAATGCGTCTCCCGGCAATAATGTTACCCAAAAATATAATAAATTATTGTTGATGATGGTAACTTACACAAGCTACAGAGGTAATTGACTTGATTCCTGGGACGGCAAGGACAAACGATTCACATATGTATAAGCAGTAGTTCCCAAGAAAAAGTAATTTGTGATATACGGTAAAAAAAGAGTTAATGAAGCTCCAACACAGATGTGAGAGCAGACTCGGAAGGAAATAGATTTAGTCACTAGACAGGATTTAAACAGGGGCAAACCATGCCTCCAAATCAGATTTCTCAAAAAGAGAGTACTACAACAAACATACTTAGATGAAGCAAAAAGGAACAGAAGGAAAATAAGCCTGCATACTATAGCAATGAGAAACGATTTACCTTGTGAACATATAGCGATCGTATGGTCCCAGGAGCTCAGCAGCATCTCTGCACTGAAATCCCTGGTCTATATATACCCCCCATCCGGTCACATGGACCGGAAGTGGACACAGGCTGTACTGCACATGCACCGGCGCCATTGTATGATGTCATTCCGCATCGCCACTCTGAATCAGAGTTAAAGTGGTTGTATACCCACAAATATGAAATGCACCTACAGGTAAGCCTACATTAAGGCTTACCTGTAGGTGCTTGCAATATCTCCGAGACCTACACGGTTTCGGAGATACTTCCAAAAAAGAGTGCACCGCTATCTACGGCGCATGTGCGCCGTAGATAACGGCGCAGGCGCACTGAGCGCGGCGGCTCTTTGAATGGCAGCCTGCCGGACACTGCCGGAATTCGCGCATGCGCGGGGATCGTGTCGTTCCCCGCGCATGCGCGGGAGTGACGTCATCGCCGCTCCGGCCAATCACAGCGCCGGAGCGGAGATACCCGGAAGTCACTCCGGGTATCATGGATGCGACGGAGGACGTGTCCGAGGACCGCTGAGGGGGCTTCGATCTAAGGTAAGTGATTGATAATGACCTAGTATGCTAGTCATACTAGCTCATTATGAGTTTGCCTTGCAGGTTGTGAAAAAAAAAAAACTTTTGCGGTATACAACCGCTTTAAGGAGAGCAAAGAGACAGGAAGCAGTGGAGCACTCATGTGGTGGAATTGGAGAAGACACCCCGAAGGGGCTTTTCAAGGAATGAATGTTACAGTGGAAAGCCTGCATGCCAGTCAGCAAAATGGGCGTCCAGTCGCAACTGTAACGCCCTTGGGTGTCCATATGATCTTGAAAAAGTGCTAAGCAGAGTCCGGGGCATCCACCAGGGACAACGCCACCCCAAGCAGTCCGATGCGTGAAGAGAGAGGCTTGGCACCAATAGCTGTACCCGGGTGGCAAAGAAGCATGCATATAATGAAAAACATTTATAATAAGATAATAACCAAAGTAAACAACAATGTACAAACAAGAAAAATTATTATAAATGTGTGTATAAGTGAATAGGTGATAATATAATAAATGAAAATTCTATAATATCTTCATATTTACAAAAAAGTACACATTACACAAAGACTCTTGATTACATATATAAAAAAAGATATACATGGTTTGTATATACGAAAAACATTATTTTTTATAAGGAAAGAGAGAACGTCTATATTTTTATATCTACAGATTTGTTGTCTCCATATATAGATCACTAAATGAAATATAGTCCATATGATTGGTCGACTAATGCGACCAATAAAACAGTGGACCATAGGTTTCACATAGACTTGTAGGCCAAAGGAAGGACTGAGTTGTTAAATTAGCCCTAAAGCTTGTGGGGGATAATAGAAAGGTAGGGAAGAGATGTTGTCCCAATTCAGTATTGACCAAAATATTAGAACAAGGGCGAAGAGAGAAAGAAAAGGGGGAAGAAGGGTGAAAAATGATAAGAGGAAGGGGGAAGGGAAAGGAGAAGAGGGGAAAAGAAAAGAAAAAGAAGAAATGGAAAGGAAAGAGGGAAAGAGCAGGAAGGAAAGAAAGGGAAAAGATTACTGAAAAGAGAAGGAGACAAGAAAAAAGAAAAACAAGCAAAGCTATAGCGCGGGTGGGGGAGGCAGCAAGGGAAACAATATGCAATGTTCATAAAAAAGGTTTATAACTCAACATTTCATTCAATCCAGGATACATTGTTGCTTTCAGCAAAAAAATCCATCGGGATTCCAATTGCAAAAGTTTCTGATCGTTGCTGCCTCCCCTAACATCCGGAGGAATATGTTCCAAGGCCATGAATTTGATGGTGTCCAATCTGAAGTCATGAAATAGACCAACATGGCGACTGATCAGAGTTTCCATTCTTAGTTTTTTTATCAAAGATATATGATCATTTATTCGTTTGAAAAAGGGATGTTTTGTTTTCCCTATATAGAAGGAACTACAGGTACATTGCATCATGTAAACAATGCCTGTGGTCTGGCATGTTACTCTGTGTTTTATCCTATGGATACATCCATTGGGCAGCATGACTTCATTACTGTTTAGCAAGAAACGACAGTTGTCACACCTCCTACATGGGAAAGACCCAGGACTTGTGACAGCTGTCGATGGAGTTTTATAATGACTCTGTGTTAGCCGATCCCCAAGGGATTTGGCTCGTCTGTAAGTAATTTGAGGTTCCTTCTCAATGTACTTACATGCTATGGGATCTGCCAGTAAGAGTGGCCAATATTTGTTGATGATCTGTCTCACCTGTTTGTGCTGCTTATTATAGGATGTTATAATTCTGACAGGTTGATTTGTACATTTGATTTTTTTCTGATGAATCAAAGTGTCCCTAACATGTGCTTTGGCTCTATTGAAGGCTTTTTTCAGGGTACTATGATTGTACCCCCTATCTCGAAGACGAGAATACAAAAGATTTGCTTATTTCAAAAAATCCTCATCCCTGCTGCAGTTTCGCCGCAGCCACAGATACAGGACCTCATGGAATTATGGGAGGATGATGGCGGGTCCATTGACTCACCATTTAATCCTCCCCTTTCATCAGAAACTGATCCTGCGATCAGATGTTTTCCTCCCCCACAACTTTTTAAGCCCAAATCAAGGAATTTTCCAACTTTGGGCAACAATCCCAATATTTGGGCGTTTGTACAACAAATATCAAGAGAAATCGAAGGAATGACATGGTCTCGGACTTATTCTAGTAATTTACCGTCTCGGTCTGCACGGGCTTTGTCGTCATTACAAAAAAACAAACAAATCGTAATCAAGCAGGCGGACAAAGGTGGAAACCTTGTAATTATGGATCGTGACAAATATGAATGTATGTGCCTACGCATTCTTTGCAACAAGGAATGGTATAGGCCCATTTCACGAACTGTTATTGACCATTATTGCATTAAATTCAGGAATATCATCTCTAGGGCAGCTATTTGAACCCACATGTCAAAGCCTTGTTTTCTTTTGTACAGGACACGATAGATTTGATCAAGATATTGGAGGGTATCACCATTCCCGACAATGCATGGTTGGTCACAGTCGACGTGGAAAGCCTCTATAACGCAATCCCCCACAATCGGGGATTATCGGTTGTGGCGGAACATCGTAGCCAATCAAGTGATTCATACAATGATTTTATTCTGGAACTATTGAAATTCGTATTGACTAGGAATGTGTTCATGTTCGGCCTCTCCCACTACCTCCAGATACAGGGCGTGGCAATGGGGACACGGTGTGCCCCATCCTACGCCAATCTGTATCTGGGGGGGTGGGAGAGGGACCAATTTTCCAGAGATGACATTCAGAATTACTTAGAATGTGTGCTAACATTCCATCGATATATCAATGATATCTTGATGGTCTGGACCGGCACGCATGATGAATTACTTGAGTTTATGGAGATACTTGGCAACAATCAGTTCAATCTTAAGTTTACAATGTCTTGTAATCAAAAATCTGTGAATTTTTTGGATATTGAGATTTTTGTAGAAAGTGATGGATCTTTGGGCACTTCACTATTTCGAAAACCGTCTGCAACTAATGCTATACTACATGCCTCCAGTTCTCATCCGAAACCCCTGATTAGCAGCATCCCCTACAGCCAATATCTGCGGCTGCGGCGAAACTGCAGCAGGGATGAGGATTTTTTGAAAGAAGCAAATCTTTTGTATTCTCGTCTTCGAGATAGGGGGTACAATCATAGTACCCTGAAAAAAGCCTTCAATAGAGCCAAAGCACATGTTAGGGACACTTTGATTCATCAGAAAAAAATCAAATGTACAAATCAACCTGTCAGAATTATAACATCCTATAATAAGCAGCACAAACAGGTGAGACAGATCATCAACAAATATTGGCCACTCTTACTGGCAGATCCCATAGCATGTAAGTACATTGAGAAGGAACCTCAAATTACTTACAGACGAGCCAAATCCCTTGGGGATCGGCTGACACAGAGTCATTATAAAACTCCATCGACAGCTGTCACAAGTCCTGGGTCTTTCCCATGTAGGAGGTGTGACAACTGTCGTTTCTTGCTAAACAGTAATGAAGTCATGCTGCCCAATGGATATATCCATAGGATAAAACACAGAGTAACATGCCAGACCACAGGCATTGTTTACATGATGCAATGTACCTGTAGTTCCTTCTATATAGGGAAAACAAAACATCCCTTTTTCAAACGAATAAATGATCATATATCTTTGATAAAAAAACGAAGAATGGAAACTCCGATCAGTCGCCATGTTGGTCTATTTCATGACTTCAGATTAGACACCATCAAATTCATGGCCTTGGAACATATTCCTCCGGATGTTAGGGGAGGCAGCAACGATCAGAAACTTTTGCAATTGGTATCCCGATGGATTTTTTTGCTGAAAGCAACAATTTATCCTGGATTAAATGAAATGTTGAGTTATAAACCTTTTTTATGAACATTGCATATTGTTTCCCTTGCTGCCTCCCCCACCCTCGCTATAGCTTTGCTTGTTTTTCTTTTTTCTTGTCTCCTTCTCTTTTCAGTAATCTTTTCCCTTTCTTTCCTTCCTGCTCTTTCCCTCTTTCCTTTCCATTTCTTCTTTTTCTTTTCTTTTCCCCTATTCTCCTTTCCCTTCCCCCTTCCTCTTATCATTTTTCACCCTTCTTACCCCTTTTCTTTCTCTCTTCGCCCTTGTTCTAATATTTTGGTCAATACTGAATTGGGACAACATCTCTTCCCTACCTTTCTATTATCCCCCACAAGCTTTAGGGCTAATTTAACAACGCAGTCCTTCCTTTGGCCCACAAGTCTATGTGAAATCTATGGTCTACTGTTTTATTGGTCGTATTAGTCGACCAATCATATGGACTATATTTCATTTAGTGATCTATATATGGAGACAACAAATCTGTAGATATAAAAATATAGACGTTCTCTCTTTCCTTATAAAAAATAATATTTTTCGTATATACAAACCATATATATCTTTTTTATATATATGTAATCAAGAGTCTTTGTGTAATGTGTACTTTTTTGTAAATATGAAGATATTATAGAATTTTCATTTATTATATTATCACCTATTCACTTATACACACATTTATAATAAATTTTCTTGTTTGTACATTGTTGTTTACTTTGGTTATTATGTTATTATAAATGTTTTTCATTATATGCATGCTTCTTCGCCACCCGGGTACAGCTAATGGTGCCAAGCCTCTCTCTTCACCCATCGGACTGCTCGGGGTGGCGTTGTCCCTGGTGGATGCCCCGGACTCTGCTTAGCACTTTTTCAAGATCATATGGACACCCAAGGGCGTTACAGTTGCGACTGGATGCCCATTTTGCTGACTGGCATGCAGGCTTTCCACTGTAACATTCATTCCTTGAAAAGCCCCTTCGGGGTGTCTTCTCCAATTCCACCACAAGAGTGCTCCACTGCTTCCTGTCTCTTTGCTCTCCTTAACTCTGATTCAGAGTGGCGATGCGGAATGACATCATACAATGGCGCCGGTGCATGTGCAGTACAGCCTGTGTCCACTTCCGGTCCATGTGACCGGATGGGGGGTATATATAGACCAGGGATTTCAGTGCAGAGATGCTGCTGAGCTCCTGGGACCATACGATCGCTATATGTTCACAAGGTAAATCGTTTCTCATTGCTATAGTATGCAGGCTTATTTTCCTTCTGTTTCTTTTTGCTTCATCTAAGTATGTTTGTTGTAGTACTCTCTTTTTGAGAAATCTGATTTGGAGGCATGGTTTGCCCCTGTTTAAATCCTGTCTAGTGACTAAATATATTTCCTTCCGAGTCTGCTCTCACATCTGTGTTGGAGCTTCATTAACTCTTTTCTTACCGTATATCACAAATTACTTTTTCAGCACTTGGGAACTACTGCTTATACATATGTGAATCGTTTGTCCTTGCTGTCCCAGGAATCAAGTCAATTACCCCTGTAGCATGTATAAGTTACCATCATCAACAATAATTTATTCTATTTTTGGGTAACATTATTGCCGGGAGACGCATTGCTTAGGCAATGTGTTTTCTGGGACCACATATATATGTATTTATGGGGATCTGTATGTCCATGTGTATTTCCTTCTCACTGGACATATCTTTAATTTTCAACTTTAGATATTACCCAGGCTACGGGTCGTCTTTTCTCCCCTTGCGGGTTTTTTTGCTGCCCTCTGTGATCCTTGGATGTGCCCTGGGCGGGGTTCCGGTGCTACCGTTGGGGACACGGCCATCTGGGCTGGCTGGAGTGTATAGAGAGGTAAGGGGCTTGACCCTAGGGGGGTGAATTGTGCATGCATAGACCTCTTTATTACTAATATTATAATATATGTTTTATTGTTGGTTATCATTATTAATGGATTGTATATGTATTTGTGTGTGTCTCTTTCTGTATCTTGTAGAAGGTGTATGTCACCTATTGGACAGTGTTTCCCCATTGAAGAAGCCAGATTTAGGGGCGAAACATGTCGGGAGTTAGGCCATCCAACTGTCCAATTCAACTGTACTGTTTGTAACAATCACTTTCTACACCGTTTTTTACCATTGTTTTTGTTTTGGTGTCAAAATAAAAATATTTTATTATAATCTGCTTGATACTTTGTCATCTCTGCACCATCAAAAATCCAATTTTCTTTGCTCCCATCTATTTACCAATTTAGGGATTTGGTGCCATATCTCATCAGTTGGTTATCCACAACCAAAACAAACGAAACACAAATAAAACCTTAATATAAAATTGCTTAAGCCATAATATTGTGCAAACATGCAAATTCCGGGCGGAAGAATTGATTCCTTGAGGGTATAATGGTGAACGTGCAAAGTTTGTGTAGTATTTTAAAGTCCAAAGAAATTAATAAGTGCTAGGTTTGAGTGCTGGGTGATGGTTTCTTCTGTGGTTTCCAGTGCTGTGTATATCCCGCTATTAGTGTGATTAGGTGGCCCCTTACCTCACTGCTGTGAGGTTACAGCATGTATATCAATCATATCTGGATCCTGGTGCTGCCTGGATGGTGCCTTGGAGCCTGGGGATGTAGGTTCTGGGTGTGTTTAGGCAAATCGTCTATCCGGGGGGTGTGTGGGGTCTCCAATTGTCAGGTATGAATTACCAGGGGAAGATAAAGGAATCTCAACATAGTGTAGTATTGTTTTTAAACCAGTAGATTTTTATTTAAACAATATATAAGTACTCACATTTAATAAAAGAAATGGTGCATGTAAAGATACGAGTGCCAAGCTCGTCCGCGTCACTTCCAGAGCTTGTTTGCATCCCTACGGGGCCCATGATGCGTCATCCGGTGGTGGAGCAGAGTCCGGAGGTAAGGTTGAGCAGGAGGGTGCGTCAATCCCGACCGCCTGAGCGTTTTCCCCCGGATCGCTACTCTGGGCCTCAGCGGCAGGCACTGCTGGGGGGCCCCTGGTGGGTCCTCTGGCTAAGCGATCGGCAGTAAGGGACAGTCCTGTGCAGATCCCCAGGAGCAGCAGCGGAACACTTGGGGGAACGATCCAAGGGTGGGGGGGCCGCGGTGCGGCCTAGCAGATGACGGGACCAGGAGTGTGGGCAGTGGATGGAGAGATGAGGCCTACCCCAGGGAGCGGAGCAGCGGTGATCCCCAGGCCTTCTTTGTCCGCGGCTGGGGAGGTGGTGAGGAGCGGGTCTGGACGAGCGGAGGTGACGGCTGTAAGAGCGGAGGCCTGCGGGACTGAGGCGGCCGACACTGGTCCCGGGAAGGCTGTCCGAAAGTCGGCAAGCGGGTTTACTCATCGGAGGAGGGGACGGATGTCTGCGGGTCCATCGGCAGCCTCGGCTGTTACGCCAGGTGGGATTTCATCTGACGAGGAGGAGGGATCTGGACCGGGATCGGTCGGAGACCAGTCGGTGTCGGAAGAGGAGGTCATCCTCCTTTCCAAGGTGTCGTGCGGACGTTCGGCTGGTGGGGCAGTGCCTGTACAGCCCAGTAAGTCACATTTATGTTTATCACCTGTGGTTTTGTCTGGCAGCTTAGTACAGGAGGGCCAAGCGGGGGTTGGTCCAGTCGGGGCAGGGGTTGCAGGTGCAAAGGGAGAGGCTGTGGGGTTTTTGGGTTTCCTGGTGGGAATCAAGGAATTGGTAAAGAAATTTGAGCAGGCAGAGATAGCGCCGGTTGGTCCGGTGGCAGCCTGGGTACAGCCGGCAGGGGGGGCTGGGGATGCCGGGGTAGTGCTGAGCGGTTCAGTGGCACGGGAGGCGACTACCCCAGTTACGGTGGCCCCGGCAGGGGAGGTTCCACAGAAAAAGGCCATGGCTGTGGTGGCTGGGGAAACGGCTGGCAGACAGGACATCGTGAGGCTGGCCGATTCAGGGAAATGTGAGGTGTATGTGTGCTATGAGGGGCCGTTGGGGGCGCATCTAAAGCCTGAAGTGCGGTAAAAACTGTGGAAAGGTGAGTATGTGGAGATGTTTTCCTTGCTGCCTTTGGAGAAGTTTAATTTGGATAGGGTTAAGCCAGATGATTATAAAAAGGAAGACGAGGAAAAGTGGAGGTACAGATTGATCCCTAGGACATTTGCCAATTGGCTGCAGGCGTTCACCATCATGGCAAGTGTAATTGGGGAGAAAAAAACGGAATGCTGTTCGGCGCTCTTTGGGTATCAGGATTAGATCAGGGAGGCGTATAGGGTCTCCGGGGGATATGATGAGCAGTTTCGGCAGCGTAGGGCAGTGAGGCCGGATTTGAGATGGGACCATAAGGATATCAGCCTGTGGATGCGCCTGATGACGACTGCGAGGGCCCCGAATCAGTTTTTTCAGGGAGGGGCCGGTGGACCTTCGGCCCAGGGACAATCGGACGGAAACAAAAAAAGGGTATGTTGGCAATATAATGCAGGGACCTGCAGGTTTGGGGCCGCGTGCAGGTATAAACATGAGTGTTCAGGGTGTGGTGGGTCACATCCGTCAGCCAGATGTTTCAAGCAAGGTAAGGGACGTGCTGGGGAGGCTGGAAACAAGTGGGAGGACTCCGGTGATGGTGGAAAGGATGCGGCCGTTCCTCGGTAGGTATCCGGATAGATAGGCTGCTGGTTTGTTGGAGGAAGGTTTCACGGTGGGCTTTAAGATTCCATGTTCATTACAGGTCATGGGTACGTCGGTACGGTAAGGGGGCCTTGATGGCTAAGGCAGATGTGGAATCAGCTTTCCGGCTACTTCCAGTTCACCCGGATAGTTTCCAGTTGCTGGGGTGTCAGTGGAATGATGAATTTTATGTCGACCAATGCCTAACAATGGGTTGTTCCATATCCTGCGCTTTATTTGAACAATTTAGCTCATTTGTGGAATGGGTCGTGCGGGATGTGTCGGGGGTGAATTCCATTATTCATTACCTGGACGACTTCCTTTGTATAGGCCCGGCGTGCTCCAGAACCTGCGGAGTGCTCCTGGCTACGTTGGAACACATTGCAGACATGTTCGGTATTCCATTGGCCCCAGAGAATACGGAGGGACCCCGTACGGTCATCACGTTTCTGGGCATTGTTCTGGACTCTGGGGCCATGGAGTGCCGGCTGCCTGAGGACAAATTATCGGATTTAAAACGGGTGGTGGCTGGTATGATGGGCTTACGCAAGGTCCAGCTTCGAGTGCTACAATCATTGTTGGGTAAGCTGAACTTTGCGTGTCACATTTTGCCAATGGGAAGGGTTTTCTGTCGTAGACTAGCGGTGAGTACATCAGGAATCCAGTCCCCGAGTCATTTTGTGCGTCTGGTGAGGGAGGATTTGAGGGTATGGCATACCTTCTTGGAATCGTTTAACGGGCGAGCTATGTGGATGTCGGGTCCAGTGAGCAATTATGACCTGGAATTGTACACAGATGCAGCAGGATCTGCTGGTTTTGGAGCATTCTTCCAAGGGCAGTGGAGTGCGGGTCCGTGGCCACGGTCTTGGGTGGAAGCGGGATTCGCAAAAAATTTGGTGTTGCATAAATTGTTTCCAGTGGTGTTGGTGGTAGAATTGTGGGGGGCATCGTTCAGAGATCTGAAGGTGCGTTTCCATGGTGATAATATGGGGGTGGTGCAGGTGATCAATAAGGTGTCGGCATCGTCTCCGCCAGTGATTAGATTGCTGCGACACTTGGTGCTGAGATGCTTGCAGCTTAACGTATTTATTCATTCAGTTCACCTCCCGGGGGTTGAGAATGTCATAGCTGATGCGTTATCTCGCTTCCAGTGGGACAGGTTCCGAGAGTTGGTGCCGGAGGCGGAGCAGCTGGGGATACCTTGTCCCGAGTGGTTGTGGGGGATAGCATTGGCCTAGTCGCAGGATGGATTCGGAAGTCGGTGAGTGAGGCTACGTAGGCGGCTTACGACAAGGTATGGAAGGAGTGGCTGTTGTTTGTGCAGGGTGCGGGCGAGGATCCGACTGGTGAGTTGGTTCGGCTGCTATTGCTGTATTACTTGGCGAGAATGATGGAGGAGGGGGTGTCTATATCTGGTCTGACAATAAATTAACTGGGTTGGCATTTTTATTCAAATTGCAAGGCCAACCGGATTTTACAAAAGATTTTTGGGTACGGCAGGCAGTGAAAGGGTATCGAAGGGGGGTGGTCCGGAGGGATACCAGGAGGCCTGTAACTTTTGACATAGTTGGGGGTATTGTTGCGCAGCTGGGAAGGTTGTGTTTTTCAGAATATGAAGGTGCCTTGTTCAAGACTACTTTTTTATTGGCGTTTTTGGGGCATTCAGGATAGGGGAGTTGGTCAGTCCGTCTAAGAAGGTTCAAGGGGGACAGGAGGTGGCATGTGGAGAGGAGGAATTATCCTTATTTTTGCGCAGGTCAAAGACAGATCAAATGGGAAAAGGAAGGTCAGTTCAAGTTTTTTCAGTGCCGGGTTTGCAGTTGTGCCCGGTTAGGGCGGTGCGGGAGTTTTTGGATATTCGTCCGCCAACGGGGGGGTCCTTTTTGGTGCACCGCGATGGGTCTCCTCTATCGCGTTTTCAATTCATTGCTGTCTTCAAGAAGTGTTTAAGAGCATTGGGTTTAGTTGAGACGGAATTCTCTTCTCACTCATTCAGGATAGGGGCTGTGACGGAGGCAGCCAGGAGTGGCATGGGTGTGGAGGCTGTGAAGCGTATTGGATGGTGGGAATCACGTAGGTTTCAATCATATGTTAGGCCACATTTAGTGGTTGGGTTGTGATATTTAGGTCAGGATGGTTGGAGGGGTTGCTGGTTTTTTCTTTGTTTTGCTTGTTGTATTTATAGCGTTGGTGGTCATGGCCTTTTTTTGTTTGTCATCTTCTATTACAGGTGCAGTGACGGGATTGGTCTGGATACTGGGCCATTCCTATGTGTGCTGGGGGGCCCGGAGGGGTGATATTAGGTACGATGGTAGGAAGTTGGGGTTTTCAAGACGGGAGGCCTGCATTAGGTGGTTGGGTGTCCCGGGTATGTTATGGGGTAGTGTGGTCTCTGAGGTGCAGCGGTATGCCCAAAGGGATAGGCCGCCTGACGTTCTGGTATTACACGTGGGCGGTAATGATCTAGGGGTTCGTTCACTTATTGACTTATTGACATTACCCGGGACATCAAGTGCAATCTGGGGAGGCTGGTGACGGAATTTCCGGGCATGGTCATTGTTTGGTCGGACATGGTGGCTGGCCAGGTCTGTGGAGGGAGTGAACAGGGCCCGGAAGAAAATCAATAGCGACGTGGCTGTTAGGCACCGGGACTTGGAATGAGAGACTTGGAGGTACTTGAAGAGGGATGGTGTGCATCTAAATGATGTGGGAATTGAGATGTGGGTGTTGGGATTGCAGGACGGAATTCAGAGAGCACTTCGGGTGTGGAGGGGCTCCTAAGGTTAAGGTGTTTACCTTGGTAGCTGTGGCGGGTGTTGATCTTTGCAGGGGATGGAAGAGATTTCAGAAGGAGGAGTTCAGCATCCATCGTTGGTATAGGTCCTGATAGTGGTATCCCAGCTAACGGAGGTTTAGCTGGGAATTGGTAATGGGGCACTGCGGTCAGGGATTGTCTCTGAGCCAGCTTGTCGGCTTGAGGCCTAGGATCCACGTTGGAGAGGTACCGCAGTGCAGTATGGTGTTCACAGAGGTTTATGGAAGAACCTGCAAAGATCAACTCTGTAGCCTGGGTTTAATAACTGTTTATTTTACGTTAATGTTACATTTATATTTATATATTTGATTAAATAAAGTGGGCTGCTACGGCCTGTGTTTTTACTCCAAAAATTGGTGTGGTCTCAATTAATATAGAGGATAAGAATTTTGGGTAGAAAATGGTGGTAGCAGTGGGTACTATGTTATACAATAGTCAAGCACCAGGATCCAGTTGGATTGATATACATGCTGTAACCTCACAGCAGTGAGGTAAGGGGCCACCTAATCACACTAATAGTGGGATATACACAGCACTGGAAACCACAGAAGAAACCATCACCCAGCACTCAAACCTAGCACTTATTAATTTCTTTGGACTTTAAAATACTACACAAACTTTGCACGTTCACCATTATACCTTCAAGGAATCAATTCTTCTGCCCGGAATTTGCATGTTTGCACAATATTATGGCTTTAGCAATTTTATATTAAGGTTTTATTTGTGTTGTCACCAATTTTTTGCACGTTTTGCACTTTACCATTGTTTCAGTACTTGCTGATAGAGCAAGTCACCTTACTAATACAGGCAGTATATTAAGTTTTTTTTGGATTCATTTATACTGTATGCCACAGCATTTTTCACGGTTGCACTTTATCATTACTTCAGCACTTTGACACAGGAAGTTATTTATAGAATTTCTCTATACAGGCAGTTTTTTTTGGATTGCTTCAATATTCAATGTCATAAGAATTCTTGCACTTTGCACTTTACTCTCAGGATATATTATTGTGCAATACTTTTTTAGTACTGTAAGTAAACTAAAGTGTGTTTTGAATTTATATGGTACCACAGTAATTTTTATAGCATTCTTTTAGAGTCACTCCAACTGCTCAGCACTACCTTTTATACATACTATTATTCAGGCTATGTTTTTTTGCCCTCCCAGTGCTTTGTAGCAGTTGATATATTATTAGCATAGTAGCGCGGCAATACCTTTTGTACACAATTTAGCCAAGCTAGCATTCAACCGCTGGGCATGTGGATGGCTGGGAGCGAATTTCTTTTGTTGGTTTAGCAGCTGGGGTAGGGGAAATTTGCCTGCTACAATCGGACGTTGGTGTAGCTATAGCAGATTGCCTGCAAGTACTTGCAGTGGCACACCTAATTCTATACCTTCATTCCTCTCAGTGCAGATTTCTGAGAGGGCTGAAGGTATAGTGGGGTTGAAGATCCCAGCTGATGAGGAGCAAGGAGAGGTCCGCTTTGTTCTTTGGTGTGGTTCTTTTAAGTGCGCTTTCCAATGGATTGCATGGCAGGTCGACATATGTCTGGTCAAGCATGTGGTGTCCAAGCGGCTTCTGTTTTGGCCACGCTTGATACGCTTCAGACATATGTTGCAAACAGCAATGGTGCGATCTGCTGCACACGTGTCAAAAAAGGCCCACACCAAAGAACTTTTGGAAAACTGCGCAGAGTCAGTAGCGCCCTGGACATGCGGAGCTCTGCAGTGTGATGCAGTCCTATCAGGCACCCATGTAGTGTCAGTGACCTCATCATCCCCTCCCTCCTCATCACTGGAGCAAACATGGCAGTATGCTGCAGCTGGGGGAACATGACTGCCAGTTTGTTGTCATTCTTGGGGACCCCCTCTCTCTGGGCTCATGTTACTGCCTTCCTCAAGCTGGGTACCATCATCGGAGCCTTCAAGACGCTGTGCATCCTCCTGCAGCATGTACCAAACACTGTGGTCGAACAGTTCGGGGGACTCCTCCGTGCATGATGGTGGGGCTAGGGAAGGAGTAACTGATGACCTTGAGGCGATGGAATAGGCCACTTTGGCAGCTGCATTGGCAGCCAAGGTACTCTGAGCCTGGGTGACAGAGGATGAGGAGAATGAGGACGGCTTGGTCATCCACTCTACCAACTCTTCTGCATGTTGTGGCTCAACGCGGCCAGCTGCCGTAAAAAAGGACAAGCATGCCGCACGGCCACGTGCTGAGGATGCACCGTGTCCACGACCAGCACTGTTGGCTCTAGACACAGAGCCTGCTTGCCCTTTTTTAGTGGCCTGTGAGTGTCTGCCTCTCCTTGTTGGCCTTCCAGACATACTGTATTTGATGTATTTGAATAGGTACATCAGGAATGGCCTGCAGTGAGATGTAGCTGCACAAAGCTGGGATGTATATACCTGTATATACTGAATATACTGCAGCTAACTGAAACAACTGCCTGCCTGTAGTATATTAGGAAGAGAACTACAGGAATGGTCTGCAGTGAGATCTAGCTGCACACTGTGCACAGGATACAGTACTGAATATACTGCAGCTAACTAAATCAACTGCCTGCCTGTAGTATATTAGGAGGAGAACAACAAGAATAGTCTGCAGTGAGATCTAGCTGCACACTGTGCACAGGATACAGTACTGAATATACTGCAGCTAACTGAATCAACTGCCTGCCTGTAGTATATTAGGATGAGAACAGGAATGGCCTGCAGTGAGATCTAGCTGCACACTGTGCACAGGATACAGTACTTTATATACTGTAGCTAACTGAATCAACTGCCTGCCTGTAGTATATTAGGAAGAGAACAGGAATGGTCTGCAGTGAGATCTAGCTGCACACTGTGCACAGGATACAGTACTGAATATACTGCAGCTAACTGAATCAACTGCCTGCCTGTAGTATATTAGGAGGAGAACAACAGGAATGGTCTGCAGTGAGATCTAGCTGCACACTATTCTCAGGATACAGTACTGAATATACTGAAGCTACCTGAATCAACTGCCTGCCTGTAGTTTATTAGCAAGAGAACAACAGGCATGGTCTGCAGTGAGATCTAGCTGCACACTGTGCACAGGATACAGTACTTTATATACTGCAGCTAACTAAATCAACTGCCTGCCTGTAGTATATTAGGAGGAGAACAACAAGTATAGTCTGCAGTGAGATCTAGCTGCACACTGTGCACAGGATACAGTACTGAATATACTGCAGCTAACTGAATCAACTGCCTGCCTGTAGTATATTAGGATGAGAACAGGAATGGCCTGCAGTGAGATCTAGCTGCACACTGTGCACAGGATACAGTACTGAATATACTGCAGCTAACTGGATCAACTGCCTGCCTGTAGTATATTAGGAAGAGAACAGGAATGGTCTGCAGTGAGATCTAGCTGCACACTGTGCACAGGATACAGTACTTTATATATTGCAGCTAACTGAATCAACTGCCTGCCTGTAGTATATTAGGAAGAGAACAGGAATGGTCTGCAGTGAGATCTAGCTGCACCCTGTGCTCAGGATACAGTACAGAATATACTGCAGCTAACTGAATCAACTGCCTGCCTGTAGTATATTAGGAAGAGAACAACAGGAATGGTCTGCAATGAGATCTAGCTGCACACTGTGCACAGGGTACAGTACTTTATATACTGCAGCTAACTGAATCAACTGCCTGCCTGTAGTATATTAGGACGAGAACAACAGGAATGGTCTGCAGTGAGATCTAGCTGCACACTGTGCACAGGATACAGTACTTTATATACTGCAGCTAACTGAATCAACTGCCTGCCTGTAGTATATTAGGAAGAGAACAACAGGAATGGTCTGCAGTGAGATCTAGCTGCACACTGTGCACAGGATACAGTACTGAATACACTGCAGCTAATGGAATCAACTGCCTGCCTGTAGTATATTAGGAAGAGAACAGGAATGGCCTGCAGTGAGATGTAGCTGAACACTGTGCACAGGATACAGTACTGAATACACTGCTGCTAACTGAATCAACTGCCTGCCTGTAGTATATTAGGAACAGTACACCAGGAACGCTCGGCAGTGAGATCTAGCTAAACTTTATACAGTGTATATATATAATATATATATATACACAAAGCCTTGAATGCAATATATATATATATATATATATATATATATATATATATATATATATATATACTGAATCAACTGCCTGCTCAATCTATCTAAATGAAAGTAAATGTCTCTCTCTCGCTCTCTCTCTCTCTCTCGCTCTCTCTCTCTCTCCGCTCTCTCTCTCTCTCTCTCTCTCTCTCAAAGCCGACGTGCAGGCTTGCTTATATAGTGTGGGGTGTGTACTTAATCCCCTGAGCCTGATTGGCCAAAGGCACCCTGCCTTTGCCCAATTATGGCTCTCTGTGCTGACGGCGCAATGATTGGCCAAAACATGCGGGTCATAGTGCATGCTTGGCCAATCATTAGCCAGCAATGCACTGCGATGACGCAGTGCATTATGGGCCGTGACGCGCAGCTCGAATTTGCCACGAACGACCCATAATGTTCGATCTTCGTCTAACGATCGATGTTCGAGTCGAAGTCATGTTCGACTCGAACTCGAAGCTCATCCCTACTGGGGAGTGATGTTCTGCAGGAGCTGGAGCAGAGGAGGAGGAGCAATAGTGCATGGAGATGTGCAGGGGAAGAGACTGTGAATGTTAGAAGTGCATCAGTTTCAGGGCTAAATTTACTAATCAATGTTTTCTAAATGTGATGGCAAATCAACAAGTGTTATGAGCATCTCATATCCCCCTTTACCCCAACCAAGTTAAATCCCTCAATAAACAAAAACAAAACAACGCAAATGACTGCTCATTGTTTTAGAAGTGATATATGGGGGTCTGCCAGCAGGGTGATTTGGTGGATGTTTGTTACTAGTAGCAACCAAGTGCTGCATATATATATAAAAACTAGTAAAATTTAAGTATTGTTGACTCTAGTAACCAGTCAGCACAAAATAATTGAGTTTTTAGAGAACACCGACGCTTTGTAATTTTTAGAAATTAATCCACTAAACAGTCGCACCAGGAACTTTATAGTTTGTAGCCAGTGTCTAAAATGCTGTAGCTTTTTTTTGTATATCTATGTTACAGATTGTTACATTTATAGCAAGAACTAGTTGTTTGCACAGCTTTTTCTCTATTTAGAAACTAGTTTTTAAGGTTACTGTCTTGAAAATGTAAATCTGAAATATTTAATCTCTATTGATAACAGACCAAAAACTCACCTCTGTTGGAGAAATATTAAATACCTCTGAAACTTTTGCATAAAGTTCCTTGACATTAGTGAAGCCTTGTATTCTTCCAGTATAGCTGCCATGGGCCAACTGAGTGTGAAAAAACAGTTTGGATTTGGCTCGTGTAGGGTGAAAAGCTGATGACTGGGCTTGTGGTGATTCATCTGGCATATTTGGTTTTGTTTCTTTCAACTTGCGAGTTGTTTGCCTTGGAGGACTGCAATCTTTTTGATCAGTATCCACTCTGTTCTCCATGAATCCACTTTCCAGGTGCTCTTTCTCTTTTGTTGCTCTTCTTGGTAGGTGCGACATCACCTCTTTGACAGAAAGGTATGTGATGGACACAGTTACACAGCTAAACCTGGATAAATAAATAATAGATTCTGCCTTCCTCACTTCAGATTGTACACCATGTAAAAAGATCCCAAGTTGAGAATAAAGTAGTAATTTAATCCCATGGTTCATATTGCTCAGCAAACTCTGTTGCATTTAAACTGAAGAGATAATAGAACACTGATGTATGGCTTAAGAAATTAAACTAGCAGGGGATGAACATGGAAACATGTTCTCTCTACAGACATATCATCTTATTATTAATTAGACAAACACTATGTAACTCTTTCAGTGGCAGAAACAGCTGCTGATGGTATGCCTCACATTGTATAGAACCCTTTGTGCATTTGTCTGTTCTGAAATGTGTCAGCGAAGTTTGACTGTGTGCAGAGCACACAGCCATTTCTCCTTGTGCTCATAATCGCAGATTTCATCTTAATGTAATAATGCTTCTTAAGCTAAAATTCACTCACCTTCCATTCGATCCCCATTCATACAAATCAAGAAGAATCACCAGACTGGTCTCATCATCAAGGCCTCCCAGCAAAGACTGCTCACCGATGCCCTAACAGCGTCCTTTTATTATCACAAAAGATCACAAACAGGAAGTGATGGCTGCAGCAGCCAATCACTCCCTCCGTGGGAGGGGACATCACAGGATGTTCCCTTCACACAGGAAATGTCCATATAAGTAGTTGACAACACAAGAAATATAGGTTAAAGGATACAATTCAATACAATAACCAATGAACACAGTTCCTGATGAGGGGAGCTTATCTGCAGGTGTATGCTCACGTCACCACCTCAATGTTGATCAGACACAGAGGTGACAAGAGCATATATCCGCTAAACCGATAATGCGTTTGCAGAGAGGCCTCACTCCACAAACACCCTTCTCCAAATCAGGAAGTTTATCTCAACCAGCCTCAGACTGCCCCAGTCAGCTCTTTAGAGCGTGTTGCGGAAGTACTAACACTGGGTGACACTATGACAATACATATTAAATACATCTTCATAAAATTTTCCACAACAGTCCTCCCTTTTTTTTTTTGTCATATGCCCCAACGTGTCCTTCGATGACTTCTTACACCTGGAAATTAATCAGTCCTTACAGTCCATACGAGTCCATAAAAAGGAAAACACGGCTTGACATGTAGACTCTGTTCTTCAGGAGCATGACTTATAAGGAGGACATGTGAACCTCTGTGTATTGTACGTGGGTCGGGCATCGGGGCGTCTCATCAAGGAAGCTCTGGTCACGCGTCCAATCAGGCAACAGGAGCACCTCGTCACGACATATAGAAAGAATAGAAATAAAAACGGCATGAGTATATATATTTCCACTTCCTTTAACCACGATCCGCTGTAAAATAAAAATTAGATCCCCAAAGATTCCCAGACCCTTAAAAGGATTCCCAACCTTCACTTAGCTACAGCTCTGGCTTCAACAGTTACCTTAACCATCCCATCCTCAAAGAATGAGAATTGTTCAATTGTTTCTTAAGCTCAAGCCCCCCCCCCCCCCACCTTGAACATGCAGGAAACCATGCCCAGACCTGGTCGGGGTTGGTGAACAATTCCCTTCTAGCTGTCCTTGCCATTCTTAATTTCTCGCGCCATCAGATCCTCACAATAGGCTGCGACATAAGATGCTGGGACAGCTTCACCGTCACGCATGAACCTCTTGCATTGGGGGAATTACCTTATAAGGTGCAGATCCGCATAAGCACCAAACTAAAGTTCAAACACACTTGTGGGCTACCAAGATACCCAAACCGACAAGAGGCAGAGCTATTAAAACTAACCAATTTTACCCTCTAAAAATGCATCGTTAGATTCCATTGACAAGTGTCTGTTCGGAGTCTTCACCAGTTTGTCAAAACTCCTCATACCCATAATAACCTCATAAATGGCATGTACCACTGTCATCGCTGGGGTACTAAAACTCGTGGAGACTCAGAACCGACCTAGCAATCGGTCCTGTTCGCTTTCTGAGCTAGTCAGGAAATACACTTTAAATAATAACTTGGGATGCTTTTCATCGTTACCCTTGCTAAAATTTACTAAACAAAAAAATATAAATAAACAAAGATACTACACATTCTTTGGTGTGGTTGAGCCGCTTCTTGCAGTGGCTGGCGTGGTCTCATCCCTCAAGCTTCTTTACTACGACCCAGTCACCTGGTTGGAAAAAATGTAAACCGAATATTGTGTCAGGCTCCAGGAGTGACTTGATACATAGCATATAGGGATGAGCTTCGTGTTCGAGTCGAACATACGTTCGACTCGAACATCGGCTGTTCGATCGTTCGCCGAAGATTGAACGTTATGGGCCGTTCGCGCCAAATTCGAGTGACGCAAATGGCCCACAATACACTGCGCCATCGCAGTGCAATCCCGGCGCTGTGATTGGCCAAGCATGCACTGTGACCCCGCATGCTTGGCCAATCACAGCGCCGGCAGCAAGGAGAGCCATAATTGGCCACAGGCAGGATGCCTGTGGCCAATCATAGCTCAGGGGGGTTTAGTACACGCCCCACACTATAAAAGGCCGCCAGCGCGGTGGCCTTGTGCAGTGTGTTCCGGCGTGCAGGGAAAGAGATACATAGGCAGGGACAGTGTGTTCTATGTTCTATTCTTTTCTCAGGCATCTGCAGGAGTTAGTGGGTGTTGTGTGCCTCCAGCACAGTATACACCTGGATCTACACTTTATTGCTGTTCTCTAAGCTAGATAGGCAGGCAGGGAAAGAGATACATAGGCAGGGACAGTGTGTTCTATGTTCTATTCTTTTCTCAGGCATCTGCAGGAGTTAGTGGGTGTTGTGTGCCCCCAGCACAGTATACACCTGTATATATCCGTCGTTGCTGTTCTCTAATACAGGCATCTGCAGGAGTTAGTGGCACAGTATACACCTGTATATACCCGTCATTGCTCTTCTCTAATACAGGCATCTGCAGGAGTTAGTGGCACAGTGTACACCTGTATATACCCGTCATTGCTGTTCTCTAATACAGGCATCTGCAGGAGTTAGTGGCACAGTATACACCTGTATATACCCATCATTGCTGTTCTCTAATACAGGCATCTGCAGGAGTTAGTGGCACAGTGTACACCTGTATATACCCGTCATTGCTGTTCTCTAATACAGGCATCTGCAGGAGTTAGTGGCACAGTGTACACCTGTATATACCCGTCATTGCTGTTCTCTAATACAGGCATCTGCAGGAGTTAGTGGCACAGTATACACCTGTATATACCCGTCATTGCTGTTCTCTAATACAGGCATCTGCAGGAGTTAGTGGCACAGTATACACCTGTATATACCCGTCATTGCTGTTCTCTAATACAGGCATCTGCAGGAGTTAGTGGCACAGTATATACCCGTCATTGCTGTTCTCTAATACAGGCATCTGCAGGAGTTAGTGGCACAGTATACACCTGTATATACCCATCATTGCTGTTCTCTAATACAGGCATCTGCAGGAGTTAGTGGCACAGTATACACCTGTATATACCCGTCATTGCTGTTCTCTAATACAGGCATCTGCAGGAGTTAGTGGCACAGTATACACCTGTTTATACCCGTCATTGCTGTTCTCTAATAAAGGCATCTGCTGGAGTTAGTGGGTGTTGTGTGCCTCCAGCACAATATACACTACCCAATTGCTGGTTTTCCCATCTCCCTGCAGGCCATTACTCTGTCTGGAAGGCCAACAAAGAGAGGCAGACAGTCACGAGCCAATAAAAGAGGGCAAGCAGGCTCTGTGTCTGGGGGCAACAGTGCTGGTCGTGGACGCGGTGCATTGTCATCAGCACGTGGCCATGGGACACGCTTGTCCTTATATTCAGCAGCTGGACGTGTTGAGCCGCATCATGCCGAAGACTTGGTAGAGTGGATGACCAAGCCCTCCTCATCCTCCTCATCCTCTCTCACCCAGGCTCAGGGTACTGGCAAAGCAGCTGCCAAAGCATCCTCTTCCCTCGTATCAATGTCATCATCAGTCACTCCTTCCCTAGACCCACCATGTCCTCCTGAGGAGTCCCCCGAACTGTTTGAGCACAGTGTTGGGTACATGCTCCAGGAGGATGCCCAGCGTTTTGAAGGGTCTGATGATGATACCCAGCTAGAGGAAGGCAGTAGCGTGAGCGCAGGGAGAGGGGATGCTCAAGAAGGACAGCAATCTGGCAGTCATGTTCCAGCAGCTGCAGCATACTGCCAGATTGGCTCCAGTGATGAGGAGGGAGGGGATGATGAGGTCACTGACTCCACGTGGGTGCCTGACAGGAGAGAGGAGGAGGAGGAGGAGGATGAGGAGGAGGCACATATCCAACGAGGCAGGATGCCCTCCGGGGGTCAGCCTAAGGGCAGCACACCGACTGAATCACACCGCAGAGCTCCGCCTGTGCAGGGCGCTGCCTCTGCCCGTTATTCCAAAAGTTCTTTGGTGTGGGCCTTTTTTGAGTCGAGTGCATCAGATCGCACCGCTGCTATTTGCAACATTTGTCTCAAGCGTATCTCGCATGGCCAAAACATCAGCCGCTTGGGCACCACTTGCTTGACTAGACATATGTTGACCTGCCATGCAGCTCGTTGGCAAGCGTACCTTAAAGACCCACACCAAAGAACAAAGCGGACCTCTCCTTGCTCCTCATCAGCTGGGATCTCCAACACCACTATACCTTCAGTCCTCTCTGAAACCTGCACTGAGAGGAATGAAGGTGTAGAATTAGGTGTGCCACAGCCAAGTACTTGCGGGCACTCTGCTAGCAGTACACCGACATCCGATTGTAGCAGGCAAATTTCCCTGCCCCAGCTGCTGGACCGTCGGAAGAAGTTCACTCCCAGCCATCCACATGCCCAGCGGTTGAATGCTAGCTTGGCTAAATTGCTAGCAATTCAACTGCTGCCTTTTCAGTTGGTAGACTCGGCCCCCTTCCGTGAGTTTATGCAATGTGCGGTTCCTCAGTGGCAGGTTCCCAAACGCCACTTTTTCTCACGGAAGGCGATTCCGGCTCTCTACCGGCATGTGGCCGGTAATGTCTTGGCCTCGCTGGACAGGGCGGTCAGCGGTAAGGTGCATATTACCGCTGATGCATGGTCCAGCATGGACAGGGACGTTACCTTTCTTTCACGGCCCATTGGGTCACTCTTTTGGCAGCTGGGAAGGATGCAGGACAAGGTGCAGTAGTGTTGGAGGTTGTTCCGCCGCCACGCCTCCAAAATGCTACTACTGGTTGTGACACACCTCTCTCCTCCACCCCCTCCTCTTCTTCCTCCATGGCCTCTTCCTGTGCTTTGTCCTCGGAACCAGCGGTGCTCCGTAGGCGTTCAAGGGGCTACACAAGTACGCAGGAAAAAAGATGCCATGCCGTGCTTGCGCTGGTGTGTTTGGGGGACAGAAGCCACACTGGGGCAGAGGTTCTGTCAGCTCTGCAGGGGCAGGCCGAGAGGTGGTTGACGCCACGCCAGCTTAAGCCAGGAATGGTGGTTTGCGACAATGGCACCAACCTCCTCTCCGCCCTCCGACAGGGACAACTGACCCATGTGCCCTGTGTGGCTCACGTCCTTAACCTGGTGGTGCAGCGGTTCTTGGGCAGGTACCCGGGCTTACAGGATGTCCTGAGGCAGGCCAGGAAAGTCTGTGTGCATTTCCGCAGATCTTATAATGCCAGTGCTCGCCTGGCTGAGCTGCAAAAGGAGTTGAACCTGCCCAAGAACCGTCTTATATGTGACATGCCCACCAGGTGGAACTCAACGTTGGCCATGCTGCAGCGGCTGCACACACAGTAGAGGGCCATCAATGAGTACCTGTGCGACTACGGCACCAGGACAGGGTCAGGGGAGCTCGGTTTTTTTTCACCATGACAGTGGGGCATGATCAGGGATGCATGCACTGTCCTGGCACCATTTGACAGTGACACTGTACCTCTTGTCCACCTGTTGGAGCATACGCTGCGTGGAATAATGGACAGGGCACTTGAGGCAGAACAGAGGCAGGAAGAGGAGGACTTCCTTGCCTCTCAAGGCCCCCTTTACCCAGACAGTGTTCCTTGTGTCCCACCCATCACACAGGAAAAGGAGGAGGAGGAGGATTGTGTCAGCATGGAGGTGGAGCATGGCACTCAGCATCAACAGCAGCAGTCTTTTAGGGATGATTTACAGTCCCAACAAACCCGTGGACTTGTTCGTGCCTGGGAGGAGGTGGCTGCGGATCATGTCGTCCTTAGTGACCCAGAGGACTCCGGACCTAATGCCTCAGCTAACCTACGCTGCCTGGCCTCCCTGATCCTGCAAAGTCTGCGGAAGGATCCTCGTAATCTTCGGATCAAGGAGAGGGACCATTACTGGCTGGCCACTCTCCTTGATCCACGGTACAAGGGTAAGGTTGCGGACCTTATCTTGCTGTCGCAGAGGGAGCAGAGGATGAGACAACTCCGGGAGGCCTGTGCAACGCGTTCCCAGAGACTGGGAGGTTACAAACTCCTGGTCCTGGACAACGAGTTGCTGAGGCTTCGGTCAGTAGCAGAAGGAGCGGTGGAGAAGGTGGCCGTCTGACCGATGCGTTCAGACAATTTTTTAGTTCGCAGCCCCAAGGTATGATCGGTTCCAGCAACCATCGCCAGCGTCTGATATACATGGTGCAGGAATACCTAGGGGCAAGGTCAGACTTAGACACCTTTCCCACCGAAAATCCTCTGGCTTACTGGGTCTTGAGGATGGATCACTGGCCAGAGCTTGCACAGTATGCAATTGAGCTACTGACCTGTCCTGCATCCAGCGTTCTTTCGGAACGCACATTCAGTGCTGCTGGAGGCTTTGTCACGGATCACAGGGTGCGCCTGTCCACCGACTCGGTTGATCGACTGACCTTCATAAAGATGAACCAGTCTTGGATCACCACCAGCTACCAAGCACCTTAATCTGATATAACAGAATAATTTATTTTCAAATGTCACATCCCTTCAAGACTGATGCTGAGTGACTGTCCTTTTATGTTGACTGACTATCCTCCTCCTCCTCAATGATCCGATTCTTGAACTTTTTTGTTTCTGGGTGCCACCACCAGTGGCTAAGGCCCAATTTTTCTGCCCCTGTTTAACAGGGGCGTGTAATTACAATTTTTGATGTAATACTTTGCAACAGGGCTCATTGCTGTGCTCCAAGTACAGTATCTGTGAGGGGTTGCAGTGTTGTAGCACCAGTGCCTAAGGCCCAATTTTTCTGCCCTTGTTCAACAGGGGCATGTAATTACAATTCTTGATCTAATAATTCACAGCAGGGCCCATTCCTGCGCCTACAAAGAGTAACTGTGAGGGCTTACAGTGTTGTGGCAACACCACCACCACCAAAGGCCCAATTTTTCTGCCCCTCTTCAACAGGGGCATGCAATTACAATTCTTGATCTAATAATTCACAGCAGGGCCCATTCCTGCGCCCACCAAGAATAACTGTGAGGGCTTACAGTGTTGTGGCAACACCACCACCAAAGGCCCAATTTTTCTGCCCCTCTTCAACAGGGGCATGCAATTACAATTCTTGATCTAATAATTTACAGTAGGGCCCATTCATGCGCCCACCAAGAGTAACTGTGAGGGCTGACAGTGTTATAGCACCAGCACCACCACCAAAGGCCCAATTTTTCCTATCACTGTTCAACAATGGCATGTAATTACAATTCCTGATATAATAGTTCACAGCAGGGCGTTCCAGCACCCACCAAGAGTAACTGTGAGGGCTCACAGTGTTGTGGCAACACCAACATGTAAGGGGCAAATTTCAGCAGAGTATATACGGCAGGCCCCTACTTTCAAACATCCAACTTACAAACGACTCCTTCTTGCAAACGGAAGGAGACAACAGGAAGTGAGAGGAAATCTACCCCTAGGAAGGGAAATTTCCTCCTGTAAGAGTTAATATGGGAAAAAGGTGTCTCCTCTCTACTGATGCTTTATCACCAATCCTTGTTTCAATAAAAACCCCACTTTTCAAAAACATTTGTCATTAGGACGGAAAGTGTGGTGAAATGTTCTGAACAGTTGCACAGACAGCAAAACAAATGTTACAGGGGTGATAACCCTTCCCTATGTTTTCCAAAAAGCTTTAAAATAGATTTTTTTGGCTGGAGCTACACTTAAACAATGTACCTGTTCAAAATTACAAGCAGATTCTACTTAAGAACAAACCTACAGTCCCTGTCTTGTTTGCACCGCCTGTATACTGCTGTTCAGAGTATATAGGGCCTTTTTTTGATTTGGGTGCGGGGTTCCCCTTAATATCCATACAAGACCCAAAGGGGCTGGTAATGGGCTAGGGGTAGGGGGGGGTGGGGTGATGGGGTAGCCATGCCATTTTTCTCAAAGATTTTCATCCAAATTAACGGGACCAGACATTACATTAAAGCCGCAAGCAGTTTTTAATGGCTTTTTTTCCTTTAGAAATTTCATTTTGTGCAGGGACAGATCTAAACACGGGAAACACATGCCACTTCACAGGCATACTTTAGACACCCCCCAGGTATGATATTTAAAGGAATATTTCACTTTTTTTTTTTTTCACTTTATGCATCATTAACCACTTAACGACCGCCCACTGTAAATATACGTCAGCAGAATGGCACCGACAGGCAGAATCACGTATATGTACGTGATTGCCTTTGTATAGTTGGGGGGTCCGATCGGACCCCCCTTCTTTACAGTGAGCGGTCGTTTTACCTTCGGGAGCGATCCGACATGAGGGGACGGCCGTTCGATTCCGGCCACCCCCTCTCGATCGCTCCCGGCGAATGAGAGAGCTTCCCCTGCCTGCCAGGAAGGAGGAAGTGATGTCATCTCTCCTGGGGCGCTCACATATACCGAGCGCCGTACAGGAGAAGATGCCAGGTTAGTACACAAAACAGCACACTGACACCAGGACACATAGGCACATAAATCGCCCCCCCAGGCCCCCCCAGACACCCCCAGATCACCCCCCAGCCCCCAGTCACAGTGTCACTGATTGCAGTGACCATTTATTTAGTGATCACTGCAATCAGTGACATTTGTGACTGTAAAAGTGTCACTACATTTAGTTTTAGGTCCAGTGTAGCCCCCTAACCCCCCCCCCTAATAAAGGTTTAACCCCCTGATCACCCCCCAGATAACCCTTTCACCCCCTATCACCACTGTCACTAAGCAATCATTTTTCTGATCGATGTCTTAGCGTCGGTGATGCTGATCGGTAGCCAGTAATTTTTTTTAGGTTCGCCGCAGGTTTTTATAGCGTCGGGTACCCCCATATATTACCTAATGAAGGTTTAACCCCCTTGATCGCCCCCCAGGTAACCCTTTCACCCCCTATCACCACTGTCACTAAGTTATAATTTTTCTGATCGATGTCTTAGCGTCGGTGATGCTGATCGGTAGCCAGTAATTTTTTTTAGGTTCGCCGCAGGTTTTTATAGTGTCGGGTACCCCCATATATTACCTAATAAAGGTTTAAACCCCTTGATCGCCCCCCCAGGTAACCCTTTCACCCCCTATCACCACTGTCACTAAGCCACTAAGCGATAATTTTTCTGATCGATGTCTTAGCGTCGGCGATGCTGATCGGTAGCCAGTAATTTTTTTAGGTTCGCCGCAGGTTTTTATAGCGTCGGGTACCCCCATATATTACCTAATAAAGGTGTAACCCCCTTGATCACCCCCCAGGTAACCCTTTCACCCCCTAGCACCGCCGTCACTATGCAATCATTTTTCTGATCGATGTCTTAGCGTCTGTGATGCTGATCGGTAGCCAGTAATTTTTTTTAGGTTCGCCGCAGGTTTTTATAGCGTCAGGTACCCCCATATATTATCTAATAAAGGTTTAACCCCCTGATCGCCCCCCAGGTAACCCTTTCACCCCCTATCACCACTGTCGCTAAGCAATCGTTTTTATGATCGTTGTCTTAGTGTCGGTGATGCCGATAGGTAGCCAGTAATTTTTTTTTAGGTTCGCCGTCAGGTTTTTATAGCGTCAGGTACCCCCATATATTACCTAATAAAGGTTTTAACCCCCTAATTGCCCCTAGTTAACCCTTTCACCAGTGATCATCATATAAGTGTTACGGGTGACGCTGGTTAGTTAGTTTGCTTTTTATAGTGTCAGGGCACCCGCCGTATATAACCCAATAAAGGTTTAACCCCCTGATCGCCCGGCGGGTGATATCAATTAGGTTTTAGCGTCAGAGAGGGTCTGCGTCACACCCCAGGCAGCGTCAGGTTAGTGCCAGTAGCGCTAACACCCACACGTGAAGCATACACCCCCCTTAGTGGTATAGTATCTGATCAGCTCAATATCTGATCTGATCAGATCTATACTAGCGTCCCCAGCAGTTTAGGGTTCCCAAAAATGCAGTGTTAGCGGGATCAGCCCAGATACCTGCTAGCACCTGCGTTTTGCCCCTCCGTCCAGCCCAGGCCACCCAAGTGTAGTATCGATCGATCACTGTCACTTGCAAAACACAACACACATAACTGCAGCGTTCGCAGAGACAGGCCTGATCCCTGCGACTCCAGTGCTGTAGGAGGTAATTTCACCACCACAGTTAAAAAAAAAAAGCATATATGCCGAAGCATTGGGGCAGCAGGAGCGGAGGAGCGATTTTGCTCCTAATGCCGCGTATATACGGTCGAAATTCCGACGGAGGCTTGCCCGTGGAAAAGTCTGACCATGTGTACGCGGCATAACTTTTGCGAGAAGATGCCCCCATGCTTCGGCATATATAAATGGTGCATGTATGCCCATCATTAGAAGTGGGTGGATGAAGGGCGGTATTCTAATGGTGGGCATACCCACCGATCAATCTTTTTTTTTCGTTCAGCCAACAGGCTGCATGAAAAAAAAGATTACAATACATGTCCAACAAGGACCAGCAACGTACTGGTATGTTGCTGGACTTTGAATGTTTATACCAGAATGATGCCTGCGGGTTTAGGTATCATCTTGGTATCATTCTTTTCAGCCAGCGGCCGGCTTTCATGTAAAATCAATCCTAGTGGCTAATTAGCCTCTGGACTGCTTTTACAAGCAGTGGGAGGGAATGTCCCCCCCCCCGGATATAAAAAGCGCCATTGGGAAATTGGGAAAGCATTTTATCACACCGATCTTGGTGTGGTCAGATGCTTTGAGGGCAGAGGAAAGATCTAGGGTCCAATAGACCCCAGTTTTTTCAAAAAAGAGTACCTGTCATTACCTATTGCTATCATAGGGGATATTTACATTCCCTGAGATAACAATAAAAGTGATAAAAATAAATAAATATGGAAGCAACAGTTTAAAAATAAAATAAAAAAGCAAAATTAATAATAAAAAAAAAAAAAAAAAAAAAAAAGCACCCCTGTCCTGCCCTGCTCTTGCCCAATGGCGAACGCAAGCGTCGGTCTGGCGTCATATGTAAACAGCAATTGCACCATGCATGTGAGGTATCACCGCGAAGGTCAGATCGAGGGCAGTAATTTTAGCAGTAGACCTCCTCTGTAAATCTAACGGGGTAACCTGTAAATGCTTTTAAAAATGTATGTAGTTTGTCGCCAATGCGCGTTTGTGCGAAATTTTAAAGCATGTCGTGTTTGGTATCTATGTACTCGGCCTAAGATCATCTTTTTTATTTCATCAAACATTTGGGCAATATAGTGTGTTTTAGTGCATTAAAATTAAAAAAAGTGTATTTTTTCCCAAAAAAATGCGTTTGAAAAATCGCTGCGCAAATACTGTGTAGAAAAAAAAATGCAACACCCACCATTTTATTCTGTAGGGCCTTTGCTTTAAAAATATATATAATGTTTGGGGGTTCAACATAATTTTCTTGCAAAAAAAAATATGTTTTCATGTAAACAAAAAGTGTCAAAAAGGGCTTTGTCTTCAAGTGGTTAGAAGAGTGGATGTAAGCTTCCTAATGTTGTGTATAAAATGCCAGAACAGTTCTAAACCCCCCCAAATGACCCCATTTTGGAAAGTAGACACCCCAAGCTATATACTGAGAGGCATGTCGAGTCCATGGAATATTTTATATGTTGACACAAGTTGCGGAAAAAATATATATATATATTTTTTTTTTGCACAAAGTTGTCACTAAATGATATATTGCTCAAACATGCCATGGGCATATGTGGAATTACACCCCAAAATACATTCTGTTGCTTCTTCTGAGTACGGGGATACCACATGTGTGAGACTTTTTGGGAGCCTAGCCACGTACGGGACCCCAAAAACCAAGCACCGCCTTCAGGCTTTCTAAGGGTGTCAATTTTTGATTTCACTTCTCACTGCCTATCACAGTTTCGGAGGCCATGGAATGCCCAGATGGCACAAAACCCCCCCCCAAATGACCCCATTTTGGAAAGTAGACACCCCAAGCTATTTGCTGAGAGGTATTGTGAGTATTTTGCAGATCTCGCTTTTTGTCACAAAGTTTTGAAATTTTAAAAAAAAAAGAAAAAAAAAAAAAAATGTTCTTTCTTCATTTTCAAAAACAAATGAGAGCTGTAAAATACTCACCATGCCTCTCAGCAAACAGCTTGGGGTGTCTACTTTCTAAAATGGGGTCATTTGGGGGGGTTTTGTGCTATTTTGGCATTTTATGGCCTTCAAAACTGTGATAGGTAGTGAGGAGTGAAATCAAAAATTTGCGCCCTTAGAAATCCTGGAGGCGGTGCTTGGTTTCCGGGGTCCCGTACGTGGCTAGGCTCCTAAAAAGTCCCACACATGTGGTATCCCCGTACTCAGGAGAAGCAGCAGAATGTATTTTGGGGTGCAATTCCACATATAACCATGGCATGTGTGAGCAATATATCATTTAGTGACAACTTTTTGTAATTTTTTTTTTTTTGTCATTATTCAATCACTTGGGACAAAAAAAAAATATTCAATGGGCTCAACAGGCCTCTCAGCAATTTCCTTGGGGTGTCTACTTTCTAAAATGGGGTCATTTGGGGGGGTTTTGTACTGCCCTGTCATTTTAGCACCTCAAGAAATGAGATAGGCAGTCATAAATTAAAAGCTGTGTAAATTCCAGAAAATGTACCCTAGTTTGTAAACGCTATAACTTTTGCGCAAACCGATAAATATACGCTTATTGACATTTTTTTTTACTAAAGACATGTGGCTGAATACATTTTGGCCTAAATGTATGACTAAAATTGAGTTTATTCGATTTTTCTTATAACAAAAAGTAGAAAATATCATTTTTTTTCAAAATTTTCGGTCTTTTTCCGTTTATATCGCAAAAAATAAAAATCGCAGAGGCAATCAAATACCATTAAAAGAAAGCTCTATTTGTGGGAAGAAAAGGACGCAAATTTTGTTTGGGTACAACATTGCATGTCCACACAATTTACAGTTAAAGCAGCGCAGTGCAAAATTCTGAATTCACCTCTGGTTCTTTAGCTACCAAATGGTCCGGGGCTTAAGTGGTTAACTGCACTTGGGTGGCCTGGGCTGGACGGAGGGGCAAAACGCAGGTGCCAGCAGGTATCTGGGCTGATCCCGCTAACACTGCGTTTTTGGGAACCCTAAACTGCTGGGGACGCTAGTATAGATCTGATCTGATCAGATATTGATCTCTTCAGATACTATACCACTAAGGGGGGTGTATGTTTCACGCGTGGGTGTTAGCATTACTGGCACTAACCTGACGCTGCCTGGGGTGTGACACAGACCCTCTCTGACGCTAAAACCTAATTGATATCACCCGCCGGGCGATCAGGGGGTTAAACCTTTATTGGGTTATATACACGGCGGGTGCCCTGACACTATAAAAAGCAAACTAACTAACCAGCGTCAGCCGTAACACTTATATGGTGATCACTGGTGAAAGGGTTAACTAGGGGCAATCAGGGGGTTAAAACCTTTATTAGATAATATATGGGGGTACCTGACGCTATAAAAACCTGCGGCGAACCTAAAAAATTTACCAGCTACCGATCTGCATCACCGACACTAAGACAGCGTTTAGAAAAACGATCGCTTAGTGACAGTGGTGATGGGGGTGAAAGGGTTACCTGGGGGGCGATCAAGGGGGTTAAACCTTTATTAGATAATATATTGGGGTACCTGACGCTATAAAAACATGCGGCGAACCTAAAAAAAATTACTGGCTACCGATCTGCATCACCGACACTAAGACAGTGTTTAGAAAAACGATTGCTTAGCGACAGTGGTGATAGGGGGTGAAAGGGTTACCTGGGGGGCGATCAAGGGGGTTAAACCTTTATTAGATAATATATTGGGGTACCTGACGCTATAAAAACCTGCGGCGAACCTAAAAATAATTACCAGCTACCGATCTGCATCACCGACACTAAGACAGCGTTTAGAAAAACGATCGCTTAGTGACAGTGGTGATGGGGGTGAAAGGGTTACCTGGGGGGCGATCAAGGGGGTTAAACCTTTATTAGATAATATATTGGGGTACCTGACGCTATAAAAACATGCGGCGAACCTAAAAAAAATTACTGGCTACCGATCTGCATCACCGACACTAAGACAGCGTTTAGAAAAACAATTGCTTAGCGACAGTGGTGATAGGGGGTGAAAGGGTTACCTGGGGGGCGATCAAGGGGGTTAAACCTTTATTAGATAATATATTGGGGTACCTGACGCTATAAAAACCTGCGGCGAACCTAAAAAAAATTACAGGCTACCGATCTGCATCACAGACACTAAGACAGCGTTTAGAAAAACGATCGCTTAGTGACAGTGGTGATAGGGGGTGAAAGGGTTACCTGGGGGGCGATCAAGGGGGTTAAACCTTTATTAGATAATATATTGGGGTACCTGACGCGATAAAAACATGCGGCGAACCTAAAAAAAATTACTGGCTGCCGATCGGCATCACTGACGCTAAGACAGCGATCAGAAAAATGATCGCTTAGCGACAGTGGTGATAGGGGGTGAAAGGGTTATCTGGGGGATGATCAGGGGGTTAAACCTTTATTAGGGGGGGTTAGGGGGCTACACTGGACCTAAGACTAAACTTTGGTGACACTTTTACAGTCACAAATGTCACTGATTGCAGTGATCACTAAATAAATGGTCACTGCAATCAGTGACACTGTGACTGGGGGCTGGGGGGGTGATCTGGGGGGTGATCTGGGGTGTCTGGGGGGGCCTGGGGGGGCGATTTATGTCCCTATGTGTCCTGGTGTCAGTGTAGTGTTGTGTGCACTGACCTGATGTCTTCTCTTGTACGGCGCTCGGTATATGTGAGCGCCGCACCAGAGATGACATCACTTCCTCCTGCTCCCTCTGTCTGACACAGACAGAGGGGGCATTTCCATTCGCCGGGAGCGATCGCGAGGGGGTGGCCAGAAACGAATGGCTGCCCCCTCATCCCGGAACGCTCCCGGACACTTAGCCACCGCTCACTGTATAGGAGGGGGGTCCGATTGGACCCCCCAACTGTACAAAGGCAATCACGTACACTCTACGTGATTGTGCCTGTCGGTGCCATTCTGCCGACGTATATATACAGTGAGCGGTCGTTAAGTGGTTAAAATAACTGCTCCCGAAAAACTGCCGTTTTTAAAACTTCGTTTTGCATTGATACATGTTCCCTGGGGCAGAACCCGGGTCCCCAAACCCTTTTTAGGACAATAACATGCATATTAGTCGTTATAATCAGCACTTTAGATTTCGAACGTTCGCGTCCATTGTATTTAATAGGGTTCTAACGTTCGTGCGAACTTTCGGTCCGTTCGATTCTGGTGTTCGGCTCATCCCTAATAGCATATAGTACAGAAGAAAATATTGATAAAAAACAATTAATCAAACAGATAACTTGGCCGCTGATGTTCCCAAATAGAGTATAAAGGTGGTCGGGTAAAATGTAGTATCCCAATATATTTCGCCAATCTTGGCTTCCTCAGGGGAGTACGCTATGACCACCAGACTTTATACAGCCAGCTCTATCAGAGGATCAAAAGAAAAAGGTACAATTACATACAGCATTTACACATATGTAAAAAAGTGCACTGCCAAAGTCACCTAGAGGAACCAACCTTCGCTCAATCCGGGCAAGAGGAACCTACATGTGGAGCCCCACATGGAGTAAGTAGAAAGTTCCAGACACTTGGGACCATGCAGAGAGCAAAGTTCAGCCGTAGCGGGCAGAAAAAGGACCCAGCTATAAGGAACAGAGAACCTAATGAATGCTGAGTTCCAAATGTAGAATCATTGGAAAAAAGAAAAACATGGAATTGGGAGGCCAAAAGGCTCACAAAGGACTTACTCTGTTCAATATGTTTGAATATGAGCAATGGCGGGGCGGACAAAAACTGATTGTATGGTACATATGCCACAAGATAGTTGGTCGTGAGCCAGTCTAACAGATCAGCAAACACTGAAAGAGATAGATACAGATAATAATTTTATATTTTAGAAAGGGAGAGAAAAAAAAGGGAGCTAATTTGAAGGTAGAGAAAAGGTATATATATTCCAAAAGAAAAACAAATGTAACCCATGTTTAGCATCCAAATATGAATACAAAGTGAATTAATGATCAGTAAATATAATTCATGTCAATTGTCCATATACAGGCTCAAAATTTAATTGATTAAAGATGCCTGGCATGGTGAAACAAATGCAAGAAAGTAGTTAAAAGGTAGTAAAGCAAATATAGGAGAGTAGTCAAACTGAATATAGATGAATGGTAAGTAGAAAGTCTTCTACAGAGTTGGCCCCATAGATTTGATGTATTACCTGTATCAAAGTTGCATAGAGTAAGGTCGCCCCCGTATTCCAGCTTGATGGAGCAGCTGGAGTGCTGGCCATTTAAACCCCCCGTTTGTTCGGGCGTCTGACGTCACCGAGCGAGCACGGACACAGAGGGTGCACCATTGCGCATGTACCAGATGGTAACGCACCTCGGGGCTACAAACTCCATAGTGCTGTGCGACATACACAAGCGTTGTGGTGACGTCAATGAAGGACGTCTGACGCCGGTATCGTTCGCAGGCCGCTGAGTGGAGTGGGCGGTGATGGATAGGGCGAGTGACGCCCTAGGATGGCACAAGAGGTGGGGCACAGATGGAGAGGGCGGACCAGTGATGGTATGGAGGCTGGACATGTGCATGGCAGCACGAATCGGGCTTCAAAGGAAATTGAAGCCCTTGGGTGTCCATACGGCGAAACAAAAAGCCCTATAGCATGGAATCCCACAGTGCAAGGAAAGACAGGGAACATGGGGATGAACACCAATGTTTGCCAGTTGTTCCCATTGCTCAGCTGAGGGAGTCCTCCTCCTTGTGTGACATGGGAGGTGAGCTAACAACCTCTAACATGTACAGGGGAAGATGATACAGAGGGCAGGTTCCAAGAGCGATAGGGACATAAGGCAGTACACCAAAAACACATAATACAACTATAAATTCATTATTAAAAATCGAATTGTGTATTAAACAACAAAAGATAAGCTTATATAAACGATTGAATCCTTATACATAAAATGCATCTAATTGTTTTTATATACAAAATAATGAGAAGATTGTAGAAAGTTTGTTTAAGACATATAATATACTATTCAACAACCAAAAGTAAGAGAAGGAGGGGAGGGAAAGGGAAAGAAAAAGGATAGGGCATAGATAGAACATGGCCTGATGCCCCAGTTGGAAATACAGTGAGAAGAGAGGAGGCTAGGAAAAGAGCAGTTATTGTGTAAACGAATGGTCCACCAACTATATAAATATTAGAATGAATTCTAAATGCGTATGTAGCGCTACCCTCAGTTAAGAGAGCCGCTGGATTTGTTTCGGGCCCTGAATACAACCCCCGGCAATCTACTCGACCCACTCTGGCACAGTTAGTCTAAGGGTTGTTATCTTATCACTAGGGTTGTCCCGATACCACTTTTTTAAGACAAGTACCGATCCTTTTTTTCAAGTACTCGCCGATACCGATTATCGATACTTTTTTTAAATCTCATGTGACAGTGGCACATGTGTCAGTAGTTTTTTTTTATTTTGACAATTTTATTTTTTTTTTACAATTTTTTTTATTTATCTATTTTTAATTTTTTACAATGCTTTCTCTTTTTAATGAGGGGGGGGGGGGATGGACAGTGTCAGTGTGTGTTTTATTTTATTTTTTTATTATGTTTTACAATTAATTTTTATTTTATTTTTTTTATTTTTTTATCAGCCCTGTTGGGGGGCTATGGTGAGATATCAGGGGTCTTAACAGACTTCTGACATCTCCCCTTTGAGACAGAGAAAGGGACTAGGGACACAGATTCCCCAGTCCCTTTCTCAGCAGCCTCAGCTGCGCTGAAAATGAATGGAGAGAAGACAGCAGCTCCTTTCCATTCATAAACTGAAACATTGTAAACACAGTTTACGATGTTTCAGTTATGTGAATGGACAGTCAGTGATCACTGACTCTGTACATTCCGAACAGTAAGGAGCCAGATTTACCGGCTCCTACCTCCGCTCTCCCTCCTGACAGATCGAGGGGGTGGAGGAGGAGAACGGAGGGGGACGGCAGCACGGAGGGGGACACAGAGGGGGACGGCGGCATGGAGGGGGACACGGAGGGATAGAGCAGCACGGAGACAGCAGCAAAACGGAGGGGGCTGGAGGAGGATACAGGGACAATCAGCGGTGATCGTGTGTGGGGGAGTTACAAGCACCGATCACTGCTGAGTTTAAAGCAGCTGAAAGCCGCGCGAGGGGTGGAGAGAGAAGCGGAGAAACTACTTTTAAATATATACAGCAGTGATCGGTGCTTGTAACTCCCCCACCGGACTGATCACCGCTGACTATACAAGTATCGGGTGAAGCATCGGGAGCATTTGCCCGAGTACAAGTACTCAGGCAAATGCTTGGTATCGGTACCGATACTAGTATCGGTATCGGGACAACCCTACTTATCACAATCTAGCAATATATGCACAATGATAACACACTGAGGGCGAAGTGTTAAAGTATAACTAGTTTACTTCTGTGGAAAAGGCATAGGTTAACACATAACACATATATTGTCTGCAGAGCCCTACAACGGTGAATATAGTACACACTGAGGATGCTGGCGATTACACGCCAAGTGCAGCTATTCCTATCTATGCGCCCATATGGCGCAGCAACAAAAAGTTCTAACTCCTGGTCAGGCCTGACTCAGATATAACTTAGTCTCTTGGGGAACAATTTCTTTGCATGCAGCTTGAACGGTGGTGCACATATAGAAAGAAACAGTATTTGTATTCCACACGATAGGTAATAGAAGAACACTTCACCGGAGACTACACGACCCAGTTCTGCTACTAGTCTCCAGTGGAACAACAGATAAAACTTGGTGGGCCAAGGCACTCTCTAGGCCTAATCAGAGTAAAGTATTTTTTTGGATTGAGCAGGTGCTCGCTCACCACTCCGGACACGATCCCAGTCCGGGACTTCCACCGGCTGTGTCTCCGCACACAGCGTCTGCAACGGCCGGGTCCCCGGTCCAACTGATGTCAGCAACTTGGAGAAGCTGGATGCCACCCAGGCTCGCAGTGGGGTAGAAGGCTCTCTGGAAGTTGTGCAAGGCCCTGGCTTCAGGCCCTGCACTGCAGCAGATCCGCACGGGAAGACCTGTTGATAGCAGCGCGGTGTCCAAAGAGGCCGAACTCAGCCTCGCCCTCCTCTTATATAGTCCCACCCATGAGTCTCTGCGTGGCAAAAATGCACCCTGGATGCCAAACGGAGTTATGGGTAACGTAGTCCAGGGGCCTTAAAGGAGACCCCGCTACACACTCCCCCCACTTAAACTCTTTGGTCCCCAAAGATAACTGTTAACACATACTACGCACAACATGAGACAAAGATGCGTATGACGTCGGCAAAGGAAGTTCCCACCAAAAATGAGGGGGTGGACTTCCTTGCCCACAGGTCACACTACCATTAGTGGCCTGCCTAGCTGTGCCAGCGGGTGAGTTGGGGTTGCCCCCTGTGACATGGGGGTCACTTTGGACACAGGGTGAGCCAGGAAACAATGGACATTGAGAATATGGCTTGGATTGCTTAAAATGGGTCTGTAATATTTATCCACCATATTCCCCAGGATATCTGTAAAGAACTATCTACTGTTTTATGAACTCAACAGGTTAAATTAAGAGAGGCTGATATGTCTCCTGTCTCCTTGTGTAATGCTAATGAGCCTCACCTATGCTACAGGTCCTTTCATTGTGATGATGTGGATTGGAGCTTAGTAAACCGTCTGGCTCCATATTATGGGATGTGGAAGTGTCTTCTGTGAGGAGGGGGGGGGAATCAACCCCCCTGCCTAAGACTGTTTATCAAAGGAGAAGTTTGAACACACCTGACCTGTATCACCATTGTCATTGGACAGTTTAACCCGCCCTGTTCCCCAAGGATGGGAGGGAAGGGTTTTGAAGAGAAATGTGTTACCATGTGTTTTGAAAATAAAGTCATTCCCTGTTTTGGAACTTGAATACAGAGCGTTGTCTCGTATCTGGGGGGAGAATCATTTGTATGGGGTCTTATTCGGCTGGTTGGAGTGTCTGGTGGCTGTCGTGTGGTTGACGGTGTTAACCCCTTTCATACTTGGGGTTCCGTTACACCCCCACCAAATGAACAGTGGAGGGATCAGGGTCTTCCATACTCCTCCTGGCAGTGACCACAGTGTCTTCCGAGCTCTTCCCCATCTGTGGGTAAGTGTCACGTACCTGGTGATGAGCCTGGGATGCAGGGAGTGGCCTGTTTTGCACCTCTTACTCCGGAACCCCTGATGGTGGGAACAGGGAGCTCGGGAGTGCAGAGTCGCACAAGTGCCTGTCAGGAACACTGGTGCAGAGATGGAGCTGGACTTCAGGAAGCTCTGTGCAGGTTTCAGCGGCAGCAGGGAAGCTGGAACGGCAGGCAGGCTAGGCACACAGGGAACTGAGGAGAGAGACAGCAGACAGCGGGGAGGTGTCTTGTAGTACCGGGCACAGGCAAGTCCAAACAGGCCGGGTAATCCACTGGCTGGCAGATCAGGTGCAGTCCAAGAGGCAGAGGCAGAGTTGTTGTACAGTCCGGGTTGGCAACGGGCAGGCAGCAGAAGGAGCAGGCGGAAGCAAGGTCAACAAGCCGGGGATCAGCGGGCAGGCAGAAGGCAAGAAGCGTCAGGAACAAGCCGGGCCACAGGAACAGATCGGTCGGGAACTATCAGATAGCAGGTGGGTCTAGGGAACGCTGTAGACCAGACAGCAAGGAGCCCCAGCACAAGCCCCTTTAAATAGCCCCAGATTGGTGCCAGGAAGTGTCACTGCGCGCTCCGGCGAGCACCCGCGCACGCCCGCGCGCCGTTACCGTGCATGCGCGTACGCGCGAACGCCGATTCGACCCGAAATTGCGCAGACGCGAACGTGCTAACGCCGATTCGCCGCTATAGCGCAGGCGCGCACCCGCCGAAGCGTCGCCAGCTTGCAGGTGAGGTTGCCCTTCATGACATTGCCCCCCTCCAATGGGCAGCCTCCGGATGCCCAACTGGGCCACCTTAACTGGATGAGAGTCTTTGAAGGACTGAACCAATCTTTTGGCATGGATGTTGCACTCAGGTTCCCATGAGTTCTCCTCAGGGCCATATCCCTTCCATTTTACAAGAAATTGGACTTGGTTGCGCCTTTTTCTACAATCCACGATGGATTCCACCTCAAACTCTTCTTCACCGTCGACCAAGATTGGTTCAGGAGGGCCGGTGTCACGTCCCGAGAAGGGATCAGGACCAGTAGGCTTAAGTAGGGCAACATGGAAAACCGGGTGGATCCGGAATGATTCTGGTAGCTCCAGTTCATAGGCCACACTGTTAATCCGTCTCCTGACGGGAAAAGGACCCACAAACTTGGGACCCAATTTCTTTGAGGAACAGGCAAGTCTAAGGTTCAGTGTAGATAACCACACCTGCTCTCCGGGTTCCAGATTGAGTTATTTTCTTCTTTTTTTGTCGAACACTTCTTTATTATATTTTTGTGTCTTAGTCATCGTGTCTCGTAATAATTCATTGTTTGTTCTGAAAAAATCCAATGTCTCCTGGACAGCAGGTACAGCAGACTCCGGGATACAGTTGGACAAGAATGAGGGATGAAAGCCGTAGTTAGCATAGAATGGGGATTGCTTTGTGGCAGAGTGGACCGAATTATTGTATGCGAATTCGGCCAGCGGCAGCAGAGGTACCCAATCTTCCTGCGAGAACGAAGAAAAGCAGCGTAGGTATTGCTCAAGTGTCTGATTCGTCCGTTCAGTCTGGCCATTTGATTGTGGATGGTAGGCAGACGAGAAGGACAAGTTAATCCCGAGGGCTTCACACAGGGCCTTCCAGAACCTGGAGGTGAATTGCACCCCTCGGTCCGACACAATGTTCGCAGGGATGCCATGGAGCCTTACGATTTCTTTGACAAAATTTTTAGCTGTCTCAGGAGCGGAAGGCATACACCTCATGGGCAAGAAGTGTGCCATTTTTGATAGTCTATCCACAACCACGAAGATAGTGGTGAAAAGCTCCGAGGGCGGAAGTTCTACGATGAAGTCCATGGAAATCATCTTCCATGGCCTCTCGGGTACGGGCAATGGTTTCAACAGACCCCAGGCTCTGGACTTACTTCCCTTGTTCTTGATACATGTGCTGCAAGACTCCACGTAGCTCCTACAGTCCTTTGACAGTTGCGGCCACCAGAACATGCGTTGTAGAAGTTCGGAGGTCTTGAGTACCCCGAAGTGCCCAGCCAGTTTGTTATCGTGGCAGGAACTAAGGACCGTGACTCGCAGGTCCTCTGGTACAAAGATTTTGTCCTTGTACCATAAAAGTCCATCCTTGAACCGTAACTCTGTCCCAGGTGAGGGAGAGATCCCCTTGGATGCTTGCTTGATCCGAGATAGCAGGTCCTCTTGAAGCAAGAGGAAGTTTCCTGGTGACAAGATGGTATCCGGAGGAGCAGGTGTTTTAGGGTCACAGAACATTCGTGAGAGAGCATCAGGTTTAGTATTCTTCGATCCTGGTCTATACGTTATATGGAAAGAGAAACGTGTGAAGAAAAGTGCCCACCTGGCCTGCCGGGGTTTCAGTCTCTTTGCCACTCTCAGATACTCCAGATTCTTGTGGTCCGTATAGACCAGGATCGGATGCACTGCTCCTTCCAGGGCGGCTTTGATTGCCAGTAGTTCCTGGTCTCCCACATCATAGTTCTTCTCCGAATCTGACAGCTTACGGGAGAAAAAGGCTACCGGATGTAAGAGAGCCTTGGGCCCCTGTCTTTGGGAGAGAACCGCCCCAACTGCTGTTTCCGAGGCGTCCACCTCCAGTATGTATGGTAGGGCCGCATCTGGGTGCCTCAGAACGGATGCAGAGGTAAATAATTTCTTAAGGGTCTCGAAGGCCGTTTGGGCTTCTGAAGACCACTGGAACTGGACAGTCTGTTTGGTTAGGTTGGTTAATGGGGTGATGATGGAAGAGAACCCCCTGATGAACTTCCTATAAAAGTTTGCGAATCCGATGAAGCGCTGTATGCCTTTCCTATCTACGGGCACCGACCAGTCAAGGATTGCAGCCACTTTCTGGGAGTCCATCGTGATACCCTCCACCGAGATGACAAGTCCAAGGAATTGGATGCTTTGGCGTTCGAATTCGCATTTTTCTGGTTTTGCGTATAACCCGTGCATTCGAAGCCGTGCGAGCACATTCTGAACGTGTTCCCGGTGTTTCTCCAAAGAGGGGGAAAAGATGAGGATGTCGTCCAGGTAAATGATAACAAAAAGGTCAAGGTAGTCTCTAAAAATGTCGTTCACAAAATGCTGGAACGTAGCCGGGGCATTGCAAAGTCCGAAGGGCATGACTAAGTATTCGAAGTGCCCGAAGCGAGTGCGAAAGGCAGTTTTCCACTCATCCCCGCTTCTGATCCGCACCAGGTTATAGGCCCCATGGAGGTCCAGTTTTGTGAAAATGACTGCGGATCCCAGTCTTTGAAACAATTCAGGTACTAAAGGAAGGGGGTACCGGTTCTTTATCGTCACTTTGTTGAGCTCTCTGTAATCCACACAAGGGCAGAGGGAATGGTCCTTTTTCTCAACAAAGAAAATCCCTGCCCCTGCCGGTGACGTAGAAGGACGGATGAACCCTTTCATAAGATTATCATCAACATAAGTCTTGAGGGTCTCGAGTTCAAGTTCCGTCAGAGGAAAAATCCTGCCAAAGGGGATTTCAGCCCCGGGGAGAAGCTCAATCGGGCAGTCGTAACGCCTGTGTGGAGGGAGAGTCTCAGCCCCTTTCTTGCTAAAAACGTCCAGGAAGCTGTGATATGCTTCAGGAACAGACTGGCGGACCTCAGCATCAGAGTCCATGCAAAGCAAGGGAGAAGGGGTACTCGAAACTTCCTGCAGACAATGTTGACGGCAGTAGGGGGAACAGAAACTGACTTCTCCTGATGTCCAATTAATTTGCGGGTTATTGGCCTGTAACCAGGGCATGCCCAGAATGATGGGGAACAGAGGAGACTTGATGACATCTAGGCATAGTAACTCCTGATGAGTACTGGCAATGGTTGTGGCCAGCGGTAGGGTCTCCTGTGTGACTGGTCCGGATTTAAGGGTCGACCCATCAGCGAGGTATACTGAAAGCCCTTTAGCTCTAGGGCGCAAAGGAATGTGATGTGTGGTGGCAAAAGCTAAGTCCAGAAAGCAACTGCAGGCCCCGGAGTCAATGATAGCGCTGACTTGAATATTCCCTCCTGGGAGCTGCAAAAGAATGGGAATCGCCAGGTGAGCAGAATTACTGGGTATAACGGGTACATGCACAGACGACATGGAGAGGCACTTACGGATTTTCACAGGGCAGGTCCGTACATAATGTCCGGGTTCTCCGCAGTATAGACATAGGTTAAGGGTTCGCCTGCATTGACGTTCCTCAGGGGTGAGTGAGGGACGGAGAAGTCCCAGCTGCATGGGTTCTGGGTTGTCAGAGGAGGCTGTAACTGGGAATGCAGGAGCTGGGTTGGCAGAGCTGGGTACCCGGGGCAACATCCAAACCGGGCGAGATGGCCCGGTGGCTCGTTCAGTCCTACATTCTTGTAGGCGTCGGTCAATCTGGATGGTCAGGTTGATCAGAGCATCCAAAGTTCCGGGCACACCTACACGTGCCAGTTCATCTTTGAGCGGTTCAGAGAGTCCCAATCGGAATTGATAACAAAGAGCAGCATCATTCCAATTAGTGTCTGAGCTCCATCTCCTGAATTCGGAAACATAATCCTCGGCCGGTCTGCGGCCTTGCTGAAGGGCATGCAGGGTTGCTTCGGCAGTGGCAGCCTGGTGCGGATCCTCGTGAAGTTGGGACATGGTTTAGAAGAAGGTGTCCAAGGTATTAAGTAAAACGTCTTTATGCTCCAAGAGGCGGTGAGCCCAGGCTTGAGGCTCACCAGACAGGAGGGAAATGACGAACCCCACTTTGGTGGATTCTAGTGAAAAGGTCCGTGGTTGCAAGGCAAAAAAGAGCTCGCAGGCATTCAGAAAGGCTCTGTATTTGCTCCGCTCCCCTGAGAATCGCTCAGGCGTGGGTACCTTTGGTTCAGGCGGCATCATGACCACCGAAGGAGAAGTGGAAGTCCCAGTGGAGGAGGAAGCTGAGGAGGATAGGGCCTGGACTCGGCCCTCCAGTTGGGTATAACCCTCTTGCAGGCTTCTGACGGCCTGGGTTAGCCCATCCAGGTGTCGGCAAAGTTCCTCCATTGGGTTCGCTCCCTGCGCAGGCTCGGACATGGCTGTATGGTACTGTCACGTACCTGGTGATGAGCCTGGGATGCAGGGAGCGGCCTCTTTTGCACCTCTTACTCCGGAACCCCTGATGGTGGGAACAGGGAGCTCGGGAGTGCAGAGTTGCACAAGTGCCTGTCAGGAACACTGGTGCAGAGATGAAGCTGGACTTCAGGAAGCTCTGTGCAGGTTTCAGCGGCAGCAGGGAAGCTGGAACGGCAGGCAGGCTAGGCACACAGGGAACTGAGGAGAGAGACAGCAGACAGCGGGGAGGTGTCTTGTAGTACCGGGCACAGGCAAGTCCAAACAGGCCGGGTAATCCACTGGCTGGCAGATCAGGTGCAGTCCAAGAGGCAGAGGCAGAGTCGTTGTACAGTCCGGGTTGGCAACGGGCAGGCAGCAGGTAGCAGAAGGAGCAGGCGGAAGCAAGGTCAACAAGCCGGGGGTCAGCGGGCAGGCAGAAGGCAAGAAGCGTCAGGAACAAACCGGGCCACAGGAACAGATCGGTCGGGAACTATCAGATAGCAGGTGGGTCTAGGGAACGCTGTAGACCAGACAGCAAGGAGCCCCAGCACAAGCCCCTTTAAATAGCCCCAGATTGGCGCCAGGAAGTGCCACTGCATGCTCCCGCGAGCACCCACGCACGCTCGCGCGCCGTTACCGCGCATGCGCGTACGCGCGAACGCCGATTCGCCGCTATTGCGCAGACGCGAACGTGCTAACGCCGATTCGGCGCTATTGCGCAGGCGCGCAGGCACGCACCTGCGCGCAGTGAAGTGTCGCCAGCTTGCAGGTGAGGTTGCCCTTAATGACAGTAAGTCAATTTTCGGGGGGGCCTTGTGGTCCTTCTCATCCTTCGCTCTCTCTGGATTTCTGGTTCAGACAATACAGGTTCCTCTTCTGGAACCGACTTGGGAGTTTCCACTGGTTCTGGGACACTTGACTAAGGAGCATGGAGATACATGGAATCTCTTGGATCCTCCTCTAAGAGTAAGTCACAGGCATCTTCCCAAGAATCTGACAAAGGACTGGACGGGATGAACTCAGCTTCTGCATTCAGTGTACTGTCTATGGTGTCTTCATCAGGTGGAAGATCAATAGCAGAAGTTTCTGGGGCCTGGGAAGGCCAAAGCCAATCAAGTTCTTCTCCCTCATCTTCACTTAGCTCCGAGGTCTCTGTATCCCCAATCTGAGGGGTCTGGGACCGAGTGTTCGGCCTGGGAGTACCCAGGATGGAAGTTGGCTCAGGGGAACCCATCGCAGGGGGAATCCGAACTGCTTTAGCTAGTGGGAGTAGGTGGTTCCGATGCCAAGTCTTTAAGGGCCCCACCTTCCCTTCTGGCTTTAGTCTGTAAACAGGTAGGCCCGGTAGTTTCTTGCAAATAACATAGGGTTCAGGTCTCCATCTGTCTGCAAGCTTGTGTTTTCCAGGGACCCCCAAGTTCCGTAGCAACACTCTGTCTCCAGGTTGTAAATCTTGAATCCGAACTTTCAGATCAAAGTTTTTCTTGTTGCGAGCCCCCCTTTGTTCTGAGGCTGCTTGGGCCTGCTCATAGGCCAATTTTAAATTGTGTCTGAGTCTATCTACATATCCTTTGTGAGAAGTGGCAGAACAATGGTCTATGGAGGTGCCAAAGGCCAGATCTACCGGTAGTCTTGCTTCTCTTCCAAACATAAGTCGATAGGGTGAGTACCCTGTAGCGTCACTTGTGGTGCTGTTGTATGCATGCACAACTGCTGCTATGTGGTTGCTCCAATGCTGCTTCTTTTCACTGCTTAAGGTCCCCAGCATGTTTAGCAGGGTTTGGTTGAACCTCTCCGGCTGAGCATCACCTTGTGGATGGTAGGGGGTAGTTCGTGTCTTCTTGATCCCCAAGGAATCCAGGAGCTTCCGGATCAGCCGACTTTCAAAGTCCCTTCCCTGATCTGAGTGAAGCCGTTGTGGTAGCCCGTAGTGTACGAAGTATTTCTCCATAAGTACTTTGGCTACAGTGGAAGCCTTCTGGTCTTTGGTTGGGAAGGCCTGGGCATACCGGGTGAAATGGTCGGTTACTACTAGAACATTTCCTAGCCCACTCAAGTTGGGTTCGAGGCAGAGAAGATCAATGCATACCAAATCTAGTGGGCCTTGACTTTGCAGATGGCCCATTGGGGCAGCTTGATGGGGTAAAGTCTTTCTCTGGATGCAGCGTGCACATGAGTGGCAGTATTCTTCAACTTCGGCCCTCATGCAGGGCCAATAGAAACGGTCCCTAACGAGTTGGAAGGTCCTTTCCGGCCCCAGGTGGCCATGGTTGTCATGCAGAGCAACCAAGACAGTCTCTCGGTGTTTCTCGGGCAGAAACAATTGCCATTTGTCTTCCAGGTCATCAGAGGCGCCCCTTCGGTAGACCACTTCCTGATGCACCTGCAACCTCTCTCACTCTTTCCTCAACAGGCGAGCTTCCTTTGAAGAGTGACGCAAGAGTCTATCTGGGTCCTGCCTCTCCAAGGCTTCCAAGACCAATCTCCCCATCGGGTCTTCTAATTGGTCACATCTCAACTCCCTCTTTGACAGTTTTGGCAAGTTATCTTCCTCCAACTGGGTTACCCCACAGTACTGTTTGGGGACCCCTACTATAGTGACCCCTATTTCTTCTGCTCTTGAGCCGCCACCGGCCTGGAGTTCAGCCCCTTGACAGAGGGCCCGCACCCCATCGGGTGCCACTTGGGTCCAGTCTTCTGTACTGCTGATGGGGACATGAGATCTTCTAGACAAAGCGTCTGCATCTCGATTTCCAGCCTCAGGCCTGTATTTTAGGCTGAAATTGAAGGCAGACAGTGCCGCCAGCCACCTATGTCCTGTGGCATCCAGCTTTGCTGTGGTGAAAAGATAGGTAAGAGGGTTGTTGTCGGTTTTCACGGTGAACTCTGCCCCATACAGATAGTCTCGGAGTTTGTCAACTACCGCCCACTTGAGGGCCAGGAACTCCAACTTATGAGTAGGGTAGTTTTTTCAGAGGTAGTCAGACTTCTGCTCACATATGCAACAGGTCTCAGTTGCCCTTTGTGCTCCTGATAAAGCACTCCTCCCAGACCATCATGACTGGCATCTACGTGGAGTTCATAAGGCTTCTTTGGGTCTGCGTAGGCCAGGACAGGGGCAGTGGTTAGACTTTTCTTCAACATCTGGAAGGCCTCTTCACACTTCTCGTTCCACTGGTCCTTGACTGACTCCCCTGGCTTCCTGGGGCCCGAGTCATCCTCTTCCCCCTCCGTCTTGAGCAGTTCATTCAGAGGCCTTGCTATCCGAGCAAACCCTTCCACGAACCTCCTATAATAAGAACAAAATCCCAAAAAGGATCTGAGTTCTGTCACAGTGGTGGGCCTTGGCCAGGAGGTGACTGCCTCCAACTTTTCGGGGTCTGTGGCTACCCCATCCCAGATAGTTAACTGATGACTGATAGAACTGGCACTTTTCAGGTGAGAGCTTGAGTCCCTCCTCACTGAGTCTTCTCAAAACTTTCTCCAGCCTCTCTTCATGTTCTTCCAAGGTTCTCCCGAAGACAATGATGTCATCCAAGTATACAAGGACTTCGATGAGGTTCATGTCTCCTACAGTCTTTTCCATGAGACGTTGGAAGGTGGCCGGGGCTCCAGACAGACCTTGGGGCATCCGGTTGAATTCAAAGAACCCCACTGGGGTTATGAAAGCTGTCTTCTCCTTGTCTTCTGGATGCATAGGGATCTGATAGTACCCGCTCTTGAGGTCCATGACGCTGAACCACTTGGCTCCAGACAAGCTCTGTAGGGCATCCTCTATCCTCGGAGTGGTGTACTGGTCGGGTATGGTCCTCCTGTTGAGGGTCCTGTAGTCTATGCACAGCCTCAACGACCCATTCTTCTTCCTTACCACCACTATCGGGGAGGCATAGGGGCTTCTAGATTCTCGAATCACACCAGTTCGCTTGAGCTCGGCGAGCTGTTCCCTCAAGTCTTTGAGGTCTGCTAGCGGAACTCGCCTAACCCTCTCCCTGAAGGGCTTGTCTTCCTGGAGGCGGATCCGATGGGTGGCACTCTTTGCACACCGCACATCAAACTCATTTTGGGAGAAGATGTTTTTCCACCTGGTCAACTGGGCCTTGGCTCTCTCTTTCCAAGCCCTGGGCAGGTTTGGGTTCTTCATGGAAAGTTTCTCCCACACAGTCCTTTCTCCCTCTGCCTTCTCCATGTCCGACAAAGCAACTGGGGTAGCAGGGCTCACCTGGCCCAGCAACATCCTGGCTGGGATCTCCATGGGGCCATCCGTAGTATTCCTGACACTCACAGGTACTTTACAGTGAGCCTTCTTCAGGGCCCTCAACGGGACCACTTCTGGGACTACTTCTAAGCCCGAGTGTTCTCCCCCTGGGTCGGGTTCCAACATGACAAAGGGCCCAGGCTGCTCCCAAGTGAGTTTCACAGTGGCTTTTAAACAGGCAACTTCACCGGGCTGCAGCACTATTCCCCTTCTTCCCAGCCTCCAGACCTTCCCTACCCCCTCTTCTGGGGCCTTCTGTTCCAAGATCAGTCGCTAATAGGCTGTCTTCAGCATTGGGTGGATCTCGGTGACTGTGGGGTCTTTTCTTCTTCTTGTCAGAGGGGCCAAGAGTCTTCGGACCAGATCCGTGTTGGTCCCTATTATTAGGGAACTCTTGTTAGCTCCAGGCGGTCGGGGGCATACCACAGCCAAGGTATCGAACACTTCGGCCTTCCCGACTATGGACGGGTCAAAAGTCAGTTTTATAGGCAGATAGCCATCATAAGGGAAAATCTCTGTCCCAATCCCCCATATTTCCAGCTCTTCAATCTTCTGGATGGGTAGGTGACTTAGATGCTTGTCATAAAAGTCCCGGTACAACAGGGTCACTTGTGCCCCAGTATCCAATATGGCTCTGGTGTAGACTCCCTCCACTTGGACAGGTACTATCGGGGAGGGGCCTACCAGCTTCTCTGGATACCGCTTCGAAGGGGTCTCTTTCTTTGGATCTTTGCGTTTCCCTTTTGGACTCTCTTTATTCCATTTCTCTTTGGACTTAAAGTGGTTGTAAACCCTGTCGATAATTTTTTTTTTTTTATCTAACCTGCAAGACAAAGCTATAATGAGCTAGTATGACTAGCATACTAGCTCATTATGTACCACTTACCTTAGATCGGGGGCCCCCGAAGTCGTCCGTGTCCCTCCTCTAGCCGCATCCATCGCTGCGGCGATAGCCGGAATGTTACTTCCGGGTATCGTCGCTGCAGCCAATCACAGTGCCGCTCAGGTGATTGGCCGGAGCGGCGAAGACGTGACTCCGCGCATACGCGCGTGATCCGTCAAATTCGGCTACGTCGTCGAATGTTGCGACCTAGCCGAATTTGTGAATGGGGTTAACCCCATGCGCATGCGCGTGATGTCAGCGTCGCCGCATTTAAATGCAAATATCTCCTTAACCGTGTAGGTTAAGGAGATATTTCATGCACCTACAGGTAAGCCTTAATCTAGGCTTACCTGTAGGTGTTTGTTTATAAAGTGGGTTTACAACCACTTTAAGTCTCTCTTGGGCCTGGTATGCATTGATCTCCCTCCTTTTAATGGGTGGAACTACCCGTTGAGGGACATTATTCTCTTTCTTTGGTGTACGTTCCCACTGAGGAACCCTGTGCTTCTTCTGAGGGGTTTTGTCCACTCTTTTCCTGTGCTTCTCATTCAGTTTGGAGCTCACTGGAGATGATGGGCACCCGGTTGACTCCTTCACCGGGGCCCTCTGAAGTTTTCCGCCGGCTTGCGGTTATTCATCTTTTTTTTCTTTGGGCTGGAACACACTTTGGCGAAATGGCCAGCTCCTCCACAGTTGATCACATCCCCCCAATCTTGCAGGGATGCGGGCGCTGATATGTTTGGAAACAGTTCCTTCTTTGGGTTTTCCCTCTCTGGTACCCCTTGATCCTTGGCCATCATAGAGGTCAGCATCCCCAATACTTGGGACATCTGTGACTTCAAGGTATCCACCTCTGAGTCTCTCTCCAGGGTCATGGCCGTCCTGATTATCACTGCCGGAGGATTGGTTGGCTCGACTGATTGGTTCCTCCTTTTGTCTTCCAACATAGCCTCTTCTTCTCTGACCACTCGGATTAAGTCGGGGTACTTCAGGCTCTTCCTGTCCTGTCGAGTGCATAACGCCAATGCGATGGGGTCCAGGGGCTGTGCTCCCCTCAACACCTGCTGAACACGGGCCTCATCCACCTTCCTTGGGTCGATACCCTTCTTCAGTATAATTTTATGTAGGATCTTATCCAGACACCTCATGAACTCTGACAGTTTCTCTCCTGTCTTCTGATAGCAGTGCTCCAGCTGGTAAGTGAGCTCAGTGACTTTTTCTGTTCCACCGAACACATTCTGCAGAATGTCCAGATAATCCTGTGCATCACAGTCTTTCTTGCTCAGCTTGAGGTTGCGTATGGCCTCTAAGGCAGGCCCCTTCAGACTCAGTGATTCTCCGTTTCTTTCGGTGTTCTGGGACCTCCCATTCTTCTAAAGCCTGGGTGGTGCCGTCTAGCCACTCCTCAAATCCCTCTTCTCCCGAAGGTACAGGTTTCCTTCCAGAAAACATCCTGAGTTTTCTGTATCCCGACATCGGGTAGTCTGTAGGATCCTTCTTACACTGGGGTAAATTAAAGCTCTCTGCACAGAGAAGTTGGAGGCTAATTAGTATATCTGAACTGTTTTTAGACCAGCACTGTGATCTGTGCCCAGCGGTCTTCATGTCCACTGCCAGTGCCAGATTCATATGAACACTGGTACGTTTGTATAACTAGGATTGGAACAGTGGTGAACTGTGTGTTTGCAGGCCAGAACTGTGATCTGTGGGCAGCGGTCCCTATACTCACTGCCAGTGCCAGATTTGTGTGAACATTTGTGCATCTGCATAACTAAGAACTGAAACTGAACAGCGGTGAGCTGTATGTTTGTAGACCAGAACTGTGATCTGTGTCAGCGGTCCTTATATCTGCTGTCAGAGCCAGATGTTAATGAACACTTGTGCGTTTATATAATTTAAGAACTGAATTGTGGTGAACTGTGGTGCTGTCAGAAAGTGCAAACCTAGCCTAGCCCGGCCCAGTCCAGTCCTCTACCTCCTCAAAGCTGTTTGCTTGGCTAAATAACAGGACATAAGTGGAGAGAGGGAAGGCTTTAAAAAAACTTTGAACTTTGAACTTTAAAAGTGGCAACTGCAATTTTTTTTTTTTTTGATGTTTCACTTTCATTACTGTTTTATCATTTGCCTTTGCTAAAAAATAGCTTTTTAGAGTGCTGCGCCCCCTCAGATCTCAATTCCTGAAGGCCCCTGTGGGTGGAATATATAGGTATAGCTATCTACAGCTATTTCAATAGAGCAAACCAGAAATATTTATAGTACTTTTAAGAGGGCTAAAAGGCTAAGAGAGGAGGAGGATAATACATAAAAGTATTCAACTTGGAAAAGATCCAGGTAACGGAAACAGCAGTTATAATATCTATATCTATATGAATAATAAAAAATAAAAAATTATTTTCTCTGTGACATCTTACTATGCCCGGGAAACGGGGGACGGAGGAGCAGTTAAACCAACACCAGCCACAACAGGTTGGAGCCCAGGTTACATGCTCTGCAAAGAGCCAGGCAAATCAAGCAAAAGCGGCAGCGGCAGCAGTAGCAGCAGCAACAAAGCTTGAGTGATTTGCCCGAACTACCTTTCACCAGCAAAGTCTCAACAGCCAGCTCAAGCAGGAACTTCGGCGGCCAGGAAAAGTCAAGGTAGTGGCCAGGCAATAGCTTCGGCGAGCCCCGCAGTAGCCCTGAGCACAAAAACAGTGAGTACAAAAGGGCAAGGGGCGGGAAAACCCAATACTATAACTGCTGTAGCTGCTGTAGCTGCTGTAACAAACTTTGCCAATACAGCTGAGGTGAACATCGAGGGGGACCCTAAAGGAAGGGAGGTAGAGCCCACAATGAGGGATCTTCTGCATGCTATAAATGCATGTAAGGAATCGATAACCGGCTTGCATACCCAGTTGAAGGGTATTAAGGAGGAATTAGTGGTAATGGGGGGCAAGCTGAAAGACAGTTGAAAGAACTACAGTTTTGGAGGAAAGGCTAAGTGCAGCTGAAGACGAGTTACTCCCGCTTAGGCAAGACAATGCCGGGATGAAGAAACAAATAGACACTCAAGCCGCTAAAATCGACAAACTAGAAAACAGGAACCGTAGAAGCAATGTCAGAATAATGGGCATGCCTGAACGGAGCGAGGGATCAGATCCTATAGCATTTCTAGAGGGGTGGTTTAAGGAGACATTTGGGGCTGCAACTTTTTCCCCTTTTTTTGGCATTGAACGTGCCCATCGAGTCCCCTTTAAGCCCCGTCATGGAAGCGAGCATCCAAGATCCTTACTTATAAAAATGCTCAACTATGGAAATAAAGTAACCCTGCTCCGGAAGGCAAGAGAAAAGGGGGAAATACTCTATAGAGGGATAAAAATCTCATTTTATCAGGACTTCTCTCCAGATCTTCAAAGGCGGCGAGCGGCCTTTATGCCGATCAAACGTATTTTACAGCAGAAAATGATGGAGTACGCATTGCTATACCCTGCCCGCTTGCGGATGTCTACAATGAATGGTATACATTTTTTTTTATTCCCCAATGAATGTCGAGAGGTGGTTGGAAGATAATGGGAAAACCCCACGGAATACTGCTGGACAAGGGACTGGAGACTAACCAGCCTTTTTTTTTTTTTCTTTTTTTGCTTGATGATTTTTTATTTAAGGACATTTTTTTAAGCACCAGGCCATAGGAGAGGGGGGAGGGAAAGGGAGAGGGGAAAATAATTAAAACACTAGTTGAAGCACCAAGGGAAAAGGGAGAGAAAAGTACACATTAACTAGATTAAATGGGGCTGGCCTGATAAATGTATTTAAATAGTAGACACAAGGACTAAAGCACATGAAATAGCACTAAAAGGTTGTTGGAGGGGGGGGGGTATAGGACACCTGGAGTAGGGGTGTAAAGAGATGTATGGTAGAGGGGATGTGTGTAGTGAGGAGGTCATAGGCAAAGCCCCTAGGGTAGGCCCAGCTGGGCTAAGAGGGATGGGGGTGGGTAGGGGGGGTAAGGGATGGGGGGTAGAGGTAAAAGGGGGGGAGGGGTTTAGAGAGGGAGGATGGGAAGAGAGAGAAGGAGGAGGTAGGGTAAGGGAGGGGGAGGGAGGTACATCAAAATTAATTATTAGAAGATCTCACAAACACAAGTTATGTTATATATGTTTTTTATGTTTTTTTATGCTCCGCCATTGATTGGCGGGTAAAAATAGGGAATCTATATGGATATATATCCCATTTCGGTCTGCTAGGTATGTTCAGGGGGGCAGATGCCATTCAGAAGGGTAAATGTGCTTTGGCCCATTTTTTTCTTATTTTCTCTCTGGCGATATATGCACAGTTCCTCTATGGTTTCTTGCAAGGGTTAAGGTGAAGAATAGGGGCATAGTACTAATGACATGAAATGTGAGGGGTTTGGGGGATAAGGATAAAAGAAATGCAATGTTTAAATATTTTGATAAAATGAAACCCCAGATAATCTGCCTACAGGAAACGCATATGCGGCCCGACTCTGTCCACCTTTTGTATACACGTAAATACCCTATACAGTTTCATTCTATGCACAACTCATATTCAAGGGGAGTCAGTGTAATGGTCTCCACCGAAGTTTCCTTTGAGTGCATACAACAGAAGGTGGACAGAGAGGGTAAATTCGTTTTTTTGCTTTGTAAGCTTAATGGGCTAGTATGTATTATTGCCTCAATTTATATCCCTCCACCGTTTTCAATGACCACTCTTAGGAGTTTAGCGCAATTCATGGCCCAATTCCCGGACGTTCCGGTATTAGCGCTGGGAGATTATAATAATACTTTGGATTTAGGCGAGGATAGAATGTCCTTGACTCCCAGAGTGGTGAGACAGATAACTGGCAAGACGGCTTTTGCCTCCCTACTCCTGGAACTGGGACTCCGTGATGTTTGGCGAGAGAGGCATGAAGAGGACAGATGTTATTCGTGCTACTCTGCTACACATGACGGACTCTCCCGTATTGACCTGGGTTTATGGAATGAGGCACTTATGCAGCGGGTGAGGGACTCGGCCTATGAGCCACGTCTACTATCAGATCACTCTCCATTTTGGGTACGGCTGGATGTCACCGTTGCCTCGGGCCGCCTACTGTGGAAAGTGAACCCTTTTTGGTTAACCCTGTTCCCAACCCCGGACAGAACGAGGGGGGCACTGCGGGAATTCTTGCACTTTAATAAGGGATCTGCTAGTGCAGCGGTAGTATGGGATACACTAAAGGCATTCTTAGCCTTATTAGAGAGATTACGGGAATTAAAACTCGGTCCAGGGAATGGGAGAATAGGGTACGGGACAAAATGAAAGTGAGAGAACAGGCCTTAATAGCCGACCCCTCCCAATCTAACCATGACTTATGGATGGAGGCACAAGCAATGTACAATTCGGTTTTGCTGTCCGCAGCGGAGAAGAGGAGATATTTTCAGCAGCAGAGCTATTTTGAAGAGGGGGAAAACACTGGCCGCCTTCTTGCCCTCATAGCTAGAGAGCAGCGGGAATCCGCTAATATCTCGGCGGTAAGGGCAGAATCCGGGGAGAAGTATACCCTTTGCTCGGACATTTTAGATAACTTTCAGCGGTTCTATAAGGAATTTTACTCCTCTAAAACTAGCTATAATACATCTAATTTGGCTCTGTTTCTACAAGCCTGCCCTTTTCCACAGCTATCCGAGGTGGACAGGGAAATGTTGAATTCTCCAATCACACTGGTGGAACTGGCAGATGCATTGGAGAGAGCACCACATCATAAATCCCCAGGCCCGGATGGGATACCGGTGGAGGTGTATTCCCATTATGGGGAGGACCTTCTACCACCCCTGTTACAGGCTATAACGGAGGCAGAGGAAATAGGCAGCCTACCAGATAACAACATGGCCTGGGGAATGCCCAGGGAAAAACCAAGCCTACTTACCGACCAGCTCGCTGACAACCAATTAACCTGTCTAACAGTATGCGTTAAAAACAGGGGTTTGTCCGCACGCATTTGCAAACGCATGCGTGAGCCACAGAGCCACGCCAAGGCCCCCTGGAGTCTGTGGTCCTACACTAACATTGAGTGTCCCCACAATGGAGGCACATGCATTCTGATGGTTAGATGAGGGCAGGTGGACTGAAGGGGAGCCACCCCTCCTTAAAGGTACAGGAGCACACCAAACACCCAGCGTAGCACAATGGCAGCAAAGGTGTTGGTGCACTGCTGGACCAATACAAGCACCATAGGTGAAAACAAAAACATGTCCACCGCCCCCATCTATAGCTGGCTATCAGGGTAAGTAGCATTGGAAGGCTAAAGCAGATAACAACATGGCCTGGGGAATGCCCAGGGAAAAACCAAGCCTACTTACCGACCAGCTCGCTGACAACCAATTAACCTGTCTAACAGTATGCGTTAAAAACAGGGGTTTGTCCGCACGCATTTGCAAACGCATGCGTGAGCCACAGAGCCACGCCAAGGCCCCCTGGAGTCTGTGGTCCTACACTAACATTGAGTGTCCCCACAATGGAGGCACATGCATTCTGATGGTTAGATGAGGGCAGGTGGACTGAAGGGGAGCCACCCCTCCTTAAAGGTACAGGAGCACACCAAACACCCAGCGTAGCACAATGGCAGCAAAGGTGTTGGTGCACTGCTGGACCAATACAAGCACCATAGGTGAAAACAAAAACATGTCCACCGCCCCCATCTATAGCTGGCTATCACGGTAAGTAGCATTGGAAGGCTAAAGCAGATAACAACATGGCCTGGGGAATGCCCAGGGAAAAACCAAGCCTACTTACCGACCAGCTCGCTGACAACCAATTAACCTGTCTAACAGTATGCGTTAAAAACAGGGGTTTGTCCGCGCGCATTTGCAAACGCATGCGTGAGCCACAGAGCCACGCCAAGGCCCCCTGGAGTCTGTGGTCCTACACTAACATTGAGTGTCCCCACAATGGAGGCACATGCATTCTGATGGTTAGATGAGGGCAGGTGGACTGAAGGGGAGCCACCCCTCCTTAAAGGTACAGGAGCACACCAAACACCCAGCGTAGCACAATGGCAGCAAAGGTGTTGGTGCACTGCTGGACCAATACAAGCACCATAGGTGAAAACAAAAACATGTCCACCGCCCCCATCTATAGCTGGCTATCAGGGTAAGTAGCATTGGAAGGCTAAAGCAGATAACAACATGGCCTGGGGAATGCCCAGGGAAAAACCAAGCCTACTTACCGACCAGCTCGCTGACAACCAATTAACCTGTCTAACAGTATGCGTTAAAAACAGGGGTTTGTCCGCACGCATTTGCAAACGCATGCGTGAGCCACAGAGCCACGCCAAGGCCCCCTGGAGTCTGTGGTCCTACACTAACATTGAGTGTCCCCACAATGGAGGCACATGCATTCTGATGGTTAGATGAGGGCAGGTGGACTGAAGGGGAGCCACCCCTCCTTAAAGGTACAGGAGCACACCAAACACCCAGCGTAGCACAATGGCAGCAAAGGTGTTGGTGCACTGCTGGACCAATACAAGCACCATAGGTGAAAACAAAAACATGTCCACCGCCCCCATCTATAGCTGGCTATCACGGTAAGTAGCATTGGAAAGCTAAAGCAGATAACAACATGGCCTGGGGAATGCCCAGGGAAAAACCAAGCCTACTTACCGACCAGCTCACTGACAACCAATTAACCTGTCTAACAGTATGCGTTAAAAACAGGGGTTTGTCCGCACGCATTTGCAAACGCATGCGTGAGCCACAGAGCCACGCCAAGGCCCCCTGGAGTCTGTGGTCTGTGGTCCTACACTAACAGACTCCAGGGGGCCTACCAGATAGTATGCAAGAGGCAATAATAACAGTGCTCCCAAAGCCAGGAAAGGATAAGCTCCTATTGGACTCTTATCGCCCAATATCCTTACTAAATGCGGATGTCAAGCTCTTTGCTAGAGTCTTGGCTAAGAGGCTATCCCAAGTAATTGGCAGGTTGGTCCATCATGACCAGTCTGGCTTTATACCCACCCGTTCTACGGCCGATAACATTAGGCGACTATACATGAATCTTCAGGTGCCGGTGGATAATCCGGGGGGTAGGGCCATTCTGTCACTGGACGCTGCAAAGGCGTTTGATAGTGTGGAGTGGCCCTACCTCTTGGAAATCCTGGCAAGATTTGGAGTAGGGAATAAATTTATAGCGTGGGTAAAGGTGCTTTATTCTAAGCCAAGAGCCAGACTGCGTATTAATAAAAACCTTTCCTCTCCATTTGAGTTATATAGAAGTACCCGACAGGGATGCCCATTGTCCCCACTGCTGTTCGCCCTGGCGGTAGAGCCTCTGGCCATCTTGATCCGCAATGCCCCAGAAGTGATAGGGTTCCGCAGGGGTCAGAGGGAAGAAAAGATATCTTTATATGCGGACGATGCGCTTATATATCTAGGCGATACAGCCGCCTCGTTGCGAGCAGTGATAGAGATAATAGGGGAGTTTGGAAGTTTTTCAGGTTTTACCATCAACTGGTCAAAATCAACCTTAATGCCCATAGATCAGTTGAAGGAAAAGTTACCAGAGGGGGCAGAACAAATAGTTATAGCCAATAGCTTTAAATATCTGGGAGTGGTGGTATTCCCAGATCCGGCTGAGTACCTTCAGCTGAATCTGGGACCATTGTTGGTTAAACAGAAAGCGAAATGTAACAGTTGGTGTAAGCTTCCACTGTCAGTAATAGGACGGGCAAATTTAATAAAAATGGTATGGGCCCCGCAGCAATTGTATGTTTTCCATTATTCCCCTATGTGGATCCCGAACAAATGGTTCAAACAGATTGATATGTTGATGAGGGAATTAATATGGAAAAAAAAAGGCAGTCAGGATTTGTCTAGCCACACTGCAATATGGAAAGGACAGAGGAGGACTGGCAGTACCCCATCCCAAAATGTACTTTTTGGCTTCACAGTTCCAGCAGATGGCAGGGTGGGGGCGGGAAGGAAATGAGGACCCTATATGTAAATTGGTGACCGCATCAGCCCCCGCATTAGAGGCGGCCTCTCATATGGAGATGGACCTTCCAAGAATGCCAGGCTCGGCACCTACGTGTGTCCTCCTCAAAAGGGTATGGGGGGGGTCCGGAAAGCTCTGAAGATATCGGGTTTGTTGCCTTTTACCCCGATTTGGCACAATCAGAGATAACCAGAGGTACAGGAATTGCAGGGCTTTACCCCCTGGAAAGAGAGGGGGATCTGTTTTTTTGCACAGCTATATGAGGGGGAGGTGTTGAAGACGTATGAACAGCTATGTGGGGAATTCCAGTTAAACCCCAGGAGCTTCTAGCAATATCTCCAACTTCGTCATGCGTTGCAGGCACAACAAACAACACACTCTTTGACAGTGTCAACATCAACTTTGTTGAGAGAAGTTCTTGGGGCGGACACTAGGAAAGGACTAACATCAAAAATCTATAGTGAATTGCTGTCCTCAGTACAGGACTATGCCTCTCTAAAATGCCGAAGTAAATGGGTGGAAGACATAGGGGAGATAGATGGAAACCAGTGGGAAATGGCCCTTGAATCTATTCCAGCGGTATCGGTATCCGCATCCCATAGATTGTCGCAATTATTTATTTTGCATAGGGCATATAGAACATCAGTGCAGTTATACAAATGGGGAGGAAGAGACTCCCCCCTGTGCCCAAAATGTAAAGTACATAAGGGGGACTTCATACACCTAATCTGGAGGTGCCCAAAACTACACAGGTACTGGGAGGAAGTCTCCCAGTGCATTACTAGATTAGCACAGGTTCCTGTCCCTCTAAACCCTGTAGTGTACTTGCTTGGAGCCATAGATGTAGAAATGTTCCCAAGAGGAATGTACTACATGTTAACTAGACTAATGTAACTAGCTAGAAAACTAAAATACTGGATGGCACCAGCGGTACCCACAGGGAAGCAGTGGATCTCCTATGTAAACTCCTTGCTTCTTAGAGAGCGATTGACGTACAGTCGTAGAAGAGAAGTGGGTAAATTTGATACTATATGGCAACCATGGCTGGGGGATGCTGATTTAGCGCCATCTCAACTGGTAGTGGAAAGACTCCAGATGTAGAGACCCTGGGGAGGTGTAGGGGAGGGAGGGGCAGAGAAGAGAAGGAAAGAACGGCCTGAAGGAGCAAAGGTTGAACATCTAGATAGGAGAGAACATCGGTGGTGGAAAAGGAAAGGAAAGGGGAAGGGAAAAAATAAGAAAACGACTTGTGGTGATCAGATACTAGGAGGCATAGATGATGGACGTAGGGGGGTTAGGGGGGAGGTGGAAAGGGAGAAGAGGGGAAAAGAGGATAGAGATGCAAATACACAAGACTGACACAAAATATTATATGGATGTAAGATTAGATATGTCTTTTTTTGTAATGTTTTACTGAAATAAATGCACGAATTGTATGTATTATGAGAATAATTTTCTAAAATAATAATAAAAAAAAAAAACACACAAAATATATTTAAAGAAAAGATTTAAAACGAATATATTTATTCAAGCCAGGGTAACAAGTGGCATTTAATTGATGGATCCATTTAGTCTCGAGTTGCAGTAGCGTACGGTCAATACCACCGCCTCTTACATGTGTGGGTACATGCTCGAGAGCCATAAATTTAATCATTCCTGCCTCAAAATCATGTTCACAGCCCACATAACGGCTGATGGCAGTAGTCATCAATCGTTTGTGAATTGGACCAATATGATCTTTAATACGCTTAAAGAAAGGCCTTTTTGTTTTACCTATGTAAAAACTGCCACAAAGGCATTTGGCTAGATAAACAACTCCAATTGTTTGGCACGATATTCTATGATGAATAGAGTGTGTAGAGCCGTTGGGAAGGGCAGTTGAACCGTTCAAAATAAATTGACAGACATCACATCTATTGCATGAAAAAGTCCCTGTCTGTAATTCACTTTTAATACCCACAGGGTCAAAGTGGCTCTGAACCAGTCTGTCCCTAAGGGAGGGGGCGTGTCGATATGTGATGTCAGGATGCTTGTTTATATATTTCATGGCAGAACTGTCAGCTAGCAACAAAGGCCAAAACTGAGTCAAAATATCCCTGAAGTATACATGATGTTTAGAATACTGCGTAATTAATCGAATGGGTTGTAAAGAGGTTTTGGTATTTGTGGAAAAGACTAGATCATTTCTGTTACGTTTAGAGGCCCTATTATAGGCTTGTTTCAAGGTTCTATGGCTATAGTCTCTTTCTTTCAATCTGTGGTAAAGATCTTTTGCTGCTTTTTCATAGTCCTCATCGTGAGCACAATTTATTTTTAGTCTCACATACTGACTGTATGGGATACTTTTTATAAGAGATTGAGGGTGCCCACTCGATGCATGAAGGATCGTATTATCAGAGGATGGTTTGCGATATAAAGGTGAATATAGAAGACCATCCTTGTCAATGGAAATTTTCAGATCAAGAAAATTAATACACAGCTGGCTACATTCCATGGTAAATTTTAAATTATAGGTGTTTGTAGCTAAAATGGCCATAAACTGCCGGACCATAGAAGTAGGACGTCATTGATGTACCTGTACCACGATATAACGTGGGACAGGCACATCGACACGTCCTTTCGTGAAAAAAGTTACTTCTCCCACCCCCCCAGGTACAGGTTGGCATACGATGGGGCACACTTAGTCCCCATCGCAACCCCCTGCACCTGGAGGTAATGGGAGAGTCCAAAGAGAAAACCATTTTGGGTTTGGATGAAATTTAAAAGTTCCAAAATAAAGGTATTGTATGGATGTGCAGAACTGCCTCTGTCCTTCAAAAGATGGCCCACAACCTCAATTCCCCTGGCATGGGGAATTGCGTTGTACAGGCTTTCTATATCGATGGCGACTAGCCATGTATCAGGGGGGACACACATGCCTTCAATCGTTTGCAATAAATCAATAGTGTCTTTGATATATGAAGTCAAAGTGGTTACATGAGGGTGAAGGTATCGGTCAATCGGGGCACTCGCATTTTCTGTTCGGCTCTGGCATCCAGACACAATAGGTCTGCCGGGTGGATTAGAAATGGACTTGTGCAGTTTGGGAAGAGCATACATAGTGGGTATTCTTGGTTCTTTGGTGTTTAAATAATTCCACGTATCTTTGTCAATGAGTTCACCCTGAAAGGCTTTGGTGATTAGGGAATAGTATTCCAAATTGAAATGATTGATTGCAGTTTTTGATATAGGACGGTACCATTCTTTATTTTTAAGAATTTTATGACACATAGTTTCATAGTCGGCCGTGTTCATAACTACTACATTTCCACCTTTATCGGCCGGCTTAATTACAATTTGGCTGTTATTTTGAAGGGACTTAAGAGCTTTTTTTTTATTGTAAGAGAGGTTGTTGCTAGGATTATCTGAATCCAGATCCAATTTCTCTATCTCTCTGGTGGTTTGTTCCACAAAGGACCATATACTGGCATTTTTATTCAAAAGAGGAAAATTCATGGATTTTGGTTTGTATGATGGAGGTGGAGGGAAGGTTACACCAGAGGCGCATATACCCTCTAGGGACGTGGCAATAGAGGCACCAATGTCGGTGTGATCCTCCTCCCATAGTTCCATCAAATCTTCTATTGCCTGAATTTCATCTGCATCATATTTACGTTGTTCAAAAGAAATGGCGGAAGAATTTAAAGAGTCAGTTAATGGCCTGTCGTATATGACTTTGAACATAAGCTCACGTGCAAAGAGGTGTATGTCTTTGATCATTTGAAATTTATCACCACTGGTCAAAGGGCAAAAAGTTAAGCCTAGCTTTAAGACATCAATTTCATCCTTAGTTAAAGAGATGGATGAAAGGTTAACAACTTCCAATTCAGCTATGGAATCTGATTTTGAGGTTGTGCCGTTGGTTAGATTGGAGTGGAGGGATGATCCGGGGTCTTGGCTAAAAAAATGGGGGCCAATTTCGGATCAAGAGATGCAGTGCTCTGTGGAAATAAAGTTGAAAGATTGGGTTCACTTACCCTTCTGGTGGGTGTTGTTCTAGGTGAAAGGGAGAAAGGTAGGGCCAATGCCCGAGCAGGTTGTGCAGAATGTGAAACCGGTGCGTATGGTGTATCAGCTCGTGAAGATCGCATAAGTGAAGAAGGGCGAGTAATATCAAATGTTGAAGAGCTCGCTTGAGGACGTCGAGTAATAGTAGAGCCAGTGCGTGAGAGTGAATCCGATGACGCTGAATTCCGATCGCCTTTGCGTTTTTTGGGGAGTCGATCATGAGTCAGATCCCGATATACCGTGGATTGGCTGGATACTGCTGAGGAAACAGAAGACATGTTAGGCACATCTGGAATGTTTTGAGGTGCTGTACGGGTAGAGGGATAAGTGGTTGATCTATTAAATACAGGTTGATTCCATTTATATGCATAATTATTGTCATATGCAGATTTGTCTTTCAGGAATTTGCCTTCTTTAATATTAATAATATCAGAGGTATATTCCTCCAGGTGTTCGCGCAGAACTTTTTCTCTCTGTATAAACAGAGGGGTAAGAGCTGCGAGAACCATTTCTTCATACCATGCATTAATTTGTGTATCTAGATCTTCAATTTCATTTTAATATTGATGACATAAAATGGCCATTTCAAACGAACAATTTTGCAGATTATGTTCCCACTTAGATTTAAGTGAATCATCAACTTTTTTAAGATTTGGAAATATCTGTATTCTGAGTCCCCAAGGGGTGATTTTGTTTTCAGAATATTTTTCAAAATAATGTATATGCCAAAACACTCTGACCTTTTTCTCCAGTAAGCATTGTAGTCTTAGAAATGCCTTGTCCAATTCAGGCTCGGACAGTTCTGTTGTGTTTTTTTTTGGATTGAATTTTATACATAAAGCCTTCCCACGCTTCTCCACAGAAGCTGGCCATGATCAAAACTAAGTCCTGTCAACAGTGGGAGAAATGGGGGAAGGGGGAAAGGGGAAAAAATAAAATAATAAACTGAAAAATAAATAAATATAAAAAAGAGGGTAAGAGGGGAGGGATTGAAGGATTGTTGATAAAGTTAGCAAAGATACTATAGTACACTTACATAGATACAATTTCAACAATTAGTATATAACAATAATATTAGAAAACATTTTAATTCATAACACGTTATAATAGGAAACTAATCGGGTCGAGATAGTGTATTGAAACACCTGGTAGATATGGATGTATAGAGAAAGTTATATCGTGGTACAGGTACATCGATGACGTCCTACTTCTATGGTCCGGCAGCAGGGCTGAACTTACCCAGTTTATGGCCATTTTAGCTACAAACACCTATAATTTAAAATTTACCATGGAATGTAGCCAGCAGTGTATTCATTTTCTTGATCTGAAAATTTCCATTGACAAGGATGGTCTTTTATATTCATCTTTATATCGCAAACCATCCTCTGGTAACACAATCCTTCATGCATCGAGTGGGCACCCTCAATCTCTTATAAAAAGTATCCCATACAGTCAGTATGTGAGACTAAAAAGAAATTGTGCTCACGATGAGGACTATGAAAAAGAAGCAAAAGATCTTTACCACAGATTGAAAGAAAGAGGCTATGGCCATAGAACCTTGAAACGAGCCTATAATAGGGCCTCTAAACGTAACCAAAATGATCTAGTCTTTTCCACAAAGACTAAAACCTCTTTACAACCCATTCGATTAATTACGCAGTATTCTAAACATGTATACTTCGGGGATATTTTGACTCAATTTTGGCCTTTGTTGCTAGCTGACAATTATGCCATGAAATATATAAACAAGCATCCTGACATCACATATCGACGCGCCCCCTCCCTTAGGGACAGACTGGTTCAGAGCCACTTTGACCCTGTGGGTATTAAAAGTGAATTACAGACAGGGACTTTTTCATGCAATAGATGTGATGTCTGTCAATTTATTTTGAACGGTTCAACTGTCCTTCTTCCCAATGGCTCTACACACTCTATTCATCATAGAGTATCGTGCCAAACAATTGGAGTTGTTTATCTAGCCAAATGCCTTTGTGGCAGTTTTTACATAGGTAAAACAAAAAGGCCTTTCTTTAACCACTTAAGCCCCAGACCATTTGGTAGCTAGAGGACCAGAGGTGATTTCAGAATTTTGCACTGCGCTGCTTTAACTGTAAATTGTGCGGACATGCAATGTTGTACCCAAACGAAATTTGCATCCTTTTCTTCCCACAAATAGAGCTTTCTTTTAATGGTATTTGATTGCCTCTGCGATTTTTATTTTTTGCGATATAAACGGAAATAGACCGAAAATTTTGAAAAAAAATGATCTTTTCTACTTTTTGTTATAAGAAAAATCGAATAAACTCAATTTTAGTCATACATTTAGGCCAAAATGTATTCAGCCACATGTCTTTAGTAAAAAAAATGTCAATAAGCGTATATTTATTGGTTTGCGCAAAAGTTATAGCGTCTACAAACTAGGGTACATTTTCTGGAATTTACACAGCTTTTAGTTTATGACTGCCTATCTCATTTCTTGAGGTGCTAAATTGGCAGGGCAGTACAAAACCCCCCCAAATGACCCCATTTTGGAAAGTAGACATCCCAAGGAAATTGCTGAGAGGCATGTTGAGCCCATTGAATATTTTTTTTTTTTGTCTCAAGTGATTGAATAATGACAAAAAAAAAAAATTACAAAAAGTTGTCACTAAATGATATATTGCTCACACATGCCATGGTTATATGTGGAATTGCACCCCAAAATACATTTTGCTGCTTCTCCTGAGTACGGGGATACCACATGTGTGGGACTTTTTGGGAGCCTAGCCACGTACGGGCCCCCGGAAACCAAGCACCGCCTTCAGGATTTCTAAGGGCGCAAATTTTTGATTTCACTCCTCACTACCTATCACAGTTTTGAAGGCCATAAAATGCCAAAATAGCACAAAACCCCCCCAAATGACCCCATTTTAGAAAGTAGACATCCCAAGGAAATTGCTGAGAGGCATGTTGAGCCCATTGAATATTTTTTTTTTTTGTTTCAAGTGATTGAATAATGACAAAAAAAAAAAATTACAAAAAGTTGTCACTAAATGATATATTGCTCACACATGCCATGGTTATATGTGGAATTGCACCCCAAAATACATTTTGCTGCTTCTCCTGAGTACGGGGATACCACATGTGTGGGACTTTTTGGGAGCCTAGCCACGTACGGGCCCCCGGAAACCAAGCACCGCCTTCAGGATTTCTAAGGGCGCAAATTTTTGATTTCACTCCTCACTACCTATCACAGTTTTGAAGGCCATAAAATGCCAAAATAGCACAAAACCCCCCCAAATGACCCCATTTTAGAAAGTAGACACCCCAAGGAAATTGCTGAGAGGCCTGTTGAGCCCATTGAATATTTTTTTTGTCCCAAGTGATTGAATAATGACAATAAAAATTAAAAAAAAAATACAAAAAGTTGTCACTAAATGATATATTGCTCACACATGCCATGTTTATGTGTGGAATTACACCCCAAAATACATTTTGCTGCTTCTCCTGAGTACGGGAATACCACGTGTGGGACTTTTTAGGAGCCTAGCCGCGTACGGGACCCCGAAAACCAAGCACCGCCTTCAGGATTTCTAGGCACAAATTTTTGATTTCCCTCCTCACTACCTATCACAGTTTCGAAGGCCATAAAATGCCAAAATAGCACAAACCCCCCCCCCAAATGACCCCATTTTGGAAAGTAGACACCCCAAGCTATTTGCTGAGAGGCATGGTGAGTATTTTACAGCTCTCATTTGTTTTTGAAAATGAAGAAAGAAAATTTTTTTTTTTTTTCAATTTTCAAAACTTTGTGACAAAAAGCGAGATCTGCAAAATACTCACAATACCTCTCAGCAAATAGCTTGGGGTGTCTACTTTCCAAAATGGGGTCATTTGGGGGGATTTTGTGCCATCTGGGCATTCCATGGCCTCCGAAACTGTGATAGTCAGTGAGAAGTGAAATCAAAAATTTACACCCTTAGAAAGCCTGAAGGCGGTGCTTGGATTTTGGGGTCCCGTACGCGGCTAGGCTCCCAAAAAGTCTCACACATGTGGTATCCCCGTACTCAGGAGAAGCAGCAGAATGTATTTTGGGGTGTAATTCCACATATACCCATGGCATGTTTGAGCAATATATCATTTAGTGACAACTTTGTGCAAAAAAAAAATAGAAAAAAAATAAATTGTCTTTTTTCTGCAACTTGTGTCAACATATAAAATATTCCATGGACTCGACATGCCTCTCGGTATATAGCTTGGGGTGTCTACTTTCCAAAATGGGGTCATTTGGGGGGGTTTTGAACTGTTCTGGCATTTTATACACAACATTAGGAAGCTTACATCCATTCTTCTAACCACTTGAAGACAAAGCCCTTTTTGACACTTTTTGTTTACATGAAATCATATTTTTTTTTTGCAAGAAAATTATGTTGAACCCCCAAACATTATATATATTTTTAAAGCAAAGGCCCTACAGATTAAAATGGTGGGTGTTGCATTTTTTTTTTCTACACAGTATTTGCGCAGCGATTTTTCAAACGCATTTTTTGGGGAAAAAATACACTTTTTTAAATTTGAATGCACTAAAACACACTATATTGCCCAAATGTTTGATGAAATAAAAAAGATGATCTTAGGCCGAGTACATAGATACCAAACACGACATGCTTTAAAATTTCGCACAAACGCGCATTGGCGACAAACTACATACATTTTTAAAAGCCTTTACAGGTTACCCCGTTAGATTTACAGAGGAGGTCTACTGCTAAAATTACTGCCCTCGATCTGACCTTCGCGGTGATACCTCACATGCATGGTGCAATTGCTGTTTACATATGACGCCAGACCGACGCTTGCGTTCGCCATTGGGCAAGAGCAGGGCAGGACAGGGGTGCTTTTTTTTTATTTTTTATTATTAATTTTGTTTTTTTATTTTATTTTTAAATTGTTCCTTCCATATTTTTTTTTTTAATCATTTTTATTGTTATCTCAGGGAATGTAAATATCCCCTATGATAGCAATAGGTAGTGACAGGTACTCTTTTTTGAAAAAACTGGGGTCTTCTAGACCCTAGATCTTTCCTCTGCCCTCAAAGCATCTGACCACACCAAGATCGGTGTGATAAAATGCTTTCCCAATTTCCCAATGGCGCTTTTTATATCCGGGGGGGGGGGGACATTCCTTCCCACTGCTTGTAAAAGCAGTCCAGAGGCTAATTAGCCACTAGGATTGCTTTTACATGAAAGCCGGCCGCTGGCTGAAAAGAATGATACCAAGATGATACCTAAACCCGCAGGCATCATTCTGGTATAAACATTCAAAGTCCAGCAACATACCAGTACGTTGCTGGTCCTTGTTGGACATGTATTGTAATCTTTTTTTTTCATGCAGCTAGTTGGCTGAACGAAAAAAGAGATTGATCGGTGGGTATGCCCACCATTAGAATACCGCCCTTCATCCACCCACTTCTAATGATGGGCATACATGCACCATTTATATATGCCGAAGCATGGGGGCATCCTCCCGCAAAAAAGTTATGCCGCACACACATGGTCGGACTTTTCCACGGGCAAGCCTCCGTCTGAATTTCGACCGTATGTACGCGGCATTAGGAGCAAAATCGCTCCTCCGCTCCTCTGCCCCTGCTGCCCCAATGCTTCGGCATATATGCTTTTTTTTTTAACTGTGGTGGTGAAATCACCTCCTACAGCACTGGAGTCGCAGGGATCAGGCCTGTCTCTGCGAACGCTGCAGTTATGTGTGTTGTGTTTTGTAAGTGACAGTGATCGATCGATACTGCACTTGGGTGGCCTGGGCTGGACGAAGGGGCAAAACGCAGGTGCTAGCAGGTATCTGGGCTGATCCCGCTAACACTGCGTTTTTGGGAACCCTAAACTGCTGGGGACGCTAGTATAGATCTGATCAGATACTATACCACTAAGTGGGGTGTATGCTTCACGCGTGGGTGTTAGCGTTACTGGCACTAACCTGATGCTGCCTGGGGTGTGACGCAGACCCTCTCTGACGCTAAAACCTAATTGATATCACCCGCCGGGCGATCAGGGGGTTAAACCTTTATTGGGTTATATACGGCGGGTGCCCTGACACTATAAAAAGCAAACTAACTAACCAGCGTCACCCGTAACACTTATATGGTGATCACTGGTGAAAGGGTTAACTAGGGGCAATTAGGGGGTTAAAACCTTTATTAGATAATATATGGGGGTACCTGACGCTATAAAAACCTGCGCCGAACCTAAAAAAAATTACTGGCTACCTATCTGCATCACCGACACTAAGACAGCGATCAGAAAAACGATCGCTTAGCGACAGTGGTGATAGGGGGTGAAAGGGTTACCTGGGGGGCGATCAAGGGGGTTAAACCTTTATTAGGTAATATATGAGGGTACCTGACGCTATAAAAACCTGCGGCAAACCTAAAAAAATAACTGGCTACCTATCGGCATCACCGACAATAAGACAGCGATCAGAAAATGATCGCTTAGCGACAGTGGTGATAGGGGGTGAAAGGGTTACCCTGGGGGGGCGATCAAGGGGGTTAAACCTTTATTAAATAATGTATGGGGGTACCCGACGCTATAAAAACCTGCGGCGAACCTAAAAAAAATGACTGGCTACCGATCGGCATCACCGACGCTAAGACGGCGATCAGAAAAATGATCGCTTAGCGACAGTGGTGATAGGGGGTGAAAGGGTTATCTGGGGGGCGATCAGGGGGTTAAACCTTTATTAGGGGGGGTTAGGGGGCTACACTGGACCTAAAACTAAACTTTGGTGACACTTTTACAGTCACAAATGTCACTGATTGCAGTGATCAGTAAATAAATGGTCACTGCAATCAGTGACACTGTGGCTGGGGGCTGGGGGGTGATCTGGGGGGCGATTTATGTACCTATGTGTCCTGGTGTCAGTGTAGTGTTTTGTGCACTAACCTGGCATCTTCTCCTGTACGGCGCTCGGTATATGTGAGCGCCGCAGGAGAGATGACATCACTTCCTCTGCCTGTGTTTACATTACACAGGCAAGGGAAGCTCTCTCATTCGCCGGGAGCGATCGAGAGGGGGTGGCCGGAATCGAACGGCCGTCCCCTCATGCCTGATCGCTCCCGATCAGTTAACCACCGCTCACTTTAAAGAAGGGGGGTCCGATCGGACCCCCCAACTATACAAAGGCAGTCACGTAGATATACGTGATTCTGCCTGTCAGTGCCATTCTGCCGGCGTATATTTACAGTGGGCGGTCGTTAAGTGGTTAAGCGTATTAAAGATCACATTGGTCCAATTCACAAACGATTGATGACTACTGCCATCAGCCGTCATGTGGGCTGTGAACATGATTTTGAGGCAGGTATGATTAAATGTATGGCTCTCGAGCATGTACCCACACATGTAAGAGGCGGTGGTATTGACCGTACGCTCCTGCAACTCGAGACTAAATGGATCTATCAATTAAATGCCACTCGTTACCCTGGCTTGAATGAATATATTAGTTTTAAATCTTTTCTTTAAATATATTTTGTGTGTTTGACAAATATTATAGTTTAATTTGATAATGTATGCATTTAGAATTCATTCTAATATTTATATAATTGGTGGACCATTTGTTTACACAATAACTGCTCTTTTCCTAGCCTCCTCTCTTCTCCTTGTATTTCCAACTGGGGCATCAGGCCGTGTTCTATCTATGCCCTATCCCTTTTCTTTCCCTTTCCCTCCCCTCCTTCTCTTACTTTTGGTTGTTGAATGGTATATTATATGTATTAAACAAACTTTCTACAATCTTCTCATTATTTTGTATATAAAAACAATTAGATGCATTTTATGTATAAGGATTCAATAGTTTATGTAAGCTTATCTTTTGTTGTTTAAATTCATTATTAAAAATCGAATTGTGTATTATGTGTATTTGGTGTACTGCCTAATGTCCCTGTCACTCTTGGAACCTGCCCTCTGTATCATCTTCCCCTGTACATGTTAGAGGTGGTTAGCTCACCTCCCATGTCACACGAGGAGGACTCCCTCAGCTGAGCAATGGGAACAACTGGCAAACATTGGTGTTCATCCCCATGTTCCCTGTCTTTCCTTGCACTGTGGGATTCCATGCTATAGGGCTTTTTGTTTCGCCGTATGGACACCCAAGGGCTTCAATTTCCTTTGAAACCCGATTCGTGCTGCCATGCACATGTCCAGCCTCCATACCATCACTGGTCCGCCCTCTCCATCTGTGCCCCACCTCTTGTGCCATCCTAGGGCGTCGCTCACCCTAGCCATCACCGCCCACTCCACTCAGCGGCCTGCGAACAATACCGGCGTCAGACGTTCTTCATTGACGTCACCACGACGCTTGTGTATGTCGCACAGCACTATGGGGTTTGTAGGCCCGAGGTGCGTTACCATCTGGTACATGCGCAATGGTGCACCCTCTGTGTCCGCGCTCACTCGGTGACGTCAGACGCCCGAACGAGCGGGGGGTTTAAATGGCCAGCACTCCAGCTGCTCCATCAAGCTGGAATACGGGGGCGACCTTACTCTATGCAACTTTGATACAGGTAATACATCAAATCTATGGGGCCAACTCTGTAGAAGACTTTCTATATTCAGTTTGACTACTCTCCTATATTTGCTTTACTACCTTTTAACTACTTTCTTGCATTTGTTTCACCATGCCTGGCATCTTTAATCAATGAAATGTTGAGCCTGTATATGGACAATTGACATGAATTATATTTACTGATGATTAATTCACTTTGTATTCATATTTGGATGCTAGACATGGGTTACATTTGTTTTTCTTTTGGAATATATACCTTTTCTCTACCTTCAAATTAGCTCCCCTTTTTTTTCTCTCCCTTTTTAAAATATTAAATTCTTATCTGTATCCATCTCTTTCAGTGTTTGCTGATCTGTTAGACTGGCTCACGACCAACTATCTTGTGGTAAAGGTATGTGTAAACTAAGTGAAAAGGAGTAAAAACTCCAAATCAAAAAAAGATATAAGATATATATGTGACTGCTTATTGCAGGACAAGTGCTTTGAAACATTTGTTTTATCTATAACGTGAACAACTATATATGACACGTGTATGGTGCATCCAAAATAGGGATGCTATAATGGAATAAAGAACAAAAACAAAACACAACAAAGCCCCTAAGGTGCATGAGTAGTGTAAATTGAAAATAGTGGAAACTGGTCGAAACCAAAAAAAGGTGAGCTGTACATAAATCTTAATATTGGCATTGAATTCATAATAAATAAAATAGATATGAATATAAATATCTAAAATCATAAATAATGAAAAAGATGAAAACAATAATAATAATTCTTTTTGTGTACAAAAACCTAAATATTCCAAAAACTAAATACAACTAGATACTAAACATAAAACCACAAGGAGTTAATGTTGTTGAGATGTATGTTAAAAATATGTGTGTAATTGTTATTGCACTATAGATAAAAAAAAAAAAATTCCACCGCACTCGCTGTCCGCTGCAGCCACCTTTTTGTAAATCACCTAAGGTGTTTATTCTTGTATACAAGGCTCATTGCGCATTCCACAGTTTTACAGTATTTAAATGCCACACCAGTTTCATACACTTATGATATTATGCATATGACAGTCATATAGACTATGGTCGTGGCATTTCTATCCTGTTACTTTGTTGTGTTGGAGCTCACTGCATCACCTGATTGAAGTGATGAGGCCCATGTGTGGATTTTTTTCCACACCTGGGCTCCACCCTTGAATCCATGCCCTGCTTAAAAACTCTTATTCAATTAAGTATAAAATTGAACCATATTAAAATTAAGAATTAAAATATTGGTACTAATTAATTGATTTACTAATACAGGACATTACCATCGTTTTAGTTTTTCCTTCTGTTGTTTTCCATTTTTTGCCTAATCCTCATATACAGTGGAATCCTCCTCTCTCTCTCTCTCTCTTTTTTCTTGTTTTTTCAATATGGCTTTGGTTATAGCTGATCCCAGCCATTTAACACACACAATACTGTATATGTATTTTTGATACATTTTGCCACTGGATAGGCATGTTATAAACTAAAAAAGTTCATATACAATATTTACGTGTGTGTTCAAAACCAAAACAATAAATAATAAATAAAAAGTAACAATAAAATCTAAAAATAAAAACAAAATTAAATGAGAATTAAATAATCTAATCAAATTTGAATTTTATTAAATAGAACAAGTAAACGATAACTTGCACATATACAAAAATATATGCGTGTGTTTCGATTCAATCATCTACATGTATGTACATTGCTAGTAGGGTTCGCCTCCATATTCATCCACTACATCTGCATGCCTTTTTGGAGGTTAGCATAATTTATGTCTTATAGCATCAATACCAGATACATATATTAATCAACATACACACTTTAATAATTTTGCCCCTCCTCAAATAGACATGCAGAATGGTTACATAGGATGAATAAATTTTTATCTATAGTGCAATAACAATTACACACATTTTTAACATGCATCTCAACAACATTAACTCCTTGTGGTTTTATGTTTAGTATCTAGTTGTATTTAGGTTTTTGTACACAAAAAGAATTATTATTATTGTTTTCATCTTTTTCATTATTTATGATTTTAGATATTTATATTCATATCTATTTTATTTATTATGAATTCAATGCCAATATTAAGATTTATGTACAGCTCACCTTTTTTTGGTTTCGACCAGTTTCCACTATTTTCAATTTACACTACTCATGCACCTTAGGGGCTTTGTTGTGTTTTTGTTTTGTTTTTGTTCTTTATTCCATTATAGCATCCCTATTTTGGATGCACCATACACGTGTCATAGTTGTTCACGTTATAGATAAAACAAATGTTTCAAAGCACTTGTCCTGCGATAAGCAGTCACATATATATCTTATATCTTTTTTTTGATTTGGAGTTTTTACTCCTTTTCACTTAGTTTACACATACCTTTATGCATTTTACACATATGTGTAAGATCTTACGTGCCAATTCTCATTAATGGTTTTGGCATTTAACAGGTGCTTCACAAACACGGAGTGTAATAGACCTAAATTAGTGCCTAATATTCTACCACTGTGTTCAACAGCTCTCATTGGTTGAGAGGTTTTTCAGATCACTTTATATACACAGTTTTGGTCATTTACACTTTAGCTATGAGTAAGCATCACACCCTGATGTGAAACGCATTAGCTGTCACCCTGCATGTCCCTTCACCTTCGATTGTCTTTGGATGGATTGTTTATTTATTTTTTTTTGGATTTTTTTTTTTTTTTTTGGCATTTTAATTTTCTTCATTAAATAAAACGTTTAACCAGAGTGCGGCAGTCCAGATCACTTCTTCTCCTCAAGCACTAGAGCATAGCCAGCACCTGGAAGTGGAGCAGGGCGGGAGCTAATTGAATGAACCTGGAACCTTCGAGCGGTACATTTTCCCTTCATTACTATTTTCTGGATATTGCATTTACCAGTACCAGCTCAGCGTTACCACGTTCCGCACCGGGATCTTTTCATTGTGAATTCTTCACACTATGGATTACCCTGCTTCCACAACGTCTATTGAACCTACATCCATCACAGCAATCTCAGAAGTGGACGCAGGTTTTAGCCGAACCCTCACAGCTCCAGCTGACAACCCCCTTCGCTCTAGTCAACAGCAATTTTCTCAAACTTCGGACACAAATGGTCTTACTCTAAGACGTACTTTCCGTAAGCTTGAAAGCCTTATGGCAAAAGAAATTAGAGCTTTTTGGGATGTCAACACTTTAACAGAATACATGTCGATTGAACAGATTCCACGGGGATTACGCATCAAAAAGTTTCCTACTTTTGACTTTCCAAATGATAGCAAACTGGAGTGGACCAACACTCTTTCTGCATGTTCCTTTAACCTGATGAAAATTATCATTGATTTCAAACAAAAGGAACTGGACAGAGTCCAAAGTGAAATGGCAGTGGTTCAAGGAGATCTCAAAGAACAACAAGCACTACCTGGCTACAATGAATTGGATTTACAATTAAATAAAAGACTGGACAAATTAGAGAAGAGCGTGATATTGACAAAGAAAGAAAAAAGGAATAGAGATCAATTGGACTATGATTCCAATAAAGTCTATATGTGGAAAAAACCTACCTTTCATACCAATCGCACGCGCAGGACTCCAAGCAAAAAACAAGTCAGTTTTTCAGACACAGAAGGAGAGATCTGCAATGACACACTTGCAGCCTCCACATCTGATTCTTCTCCGGACAACAGCTCCAGAAATAGGTCTACACGCAAAGATAATACGGCACCTTTAAACCATGGCGGCCAAGGTTGCACAAGGAAGGCAAAGAAAAAGAGAACAAAACGAGGAGAGGAGGAAAGAAACACAGACGAACAAAATGGAAATCGCTACCCGCTACGGGGTCGAAAATAACCAACGGATCCAATGTCATGAATTTATCAGCATATACTCTTACTGATGCAGATATTTCTCTACTATCCAGAGGCCTGAATTTTTGCCCTTCGAATCATTTTAACTTGTTTAATACCATTTTGGATGTGAACAAACTTGCCCGGACCCTCACGCTACAGAAACATTACTTTACCATCGAGCAGGAAAATGCATCATCTTCCTCCACAGACAACACGTCAATGGGTGAGTCCGTTCCATTTTCTTGTGCTTTTCCCGATGTATGTGCATTAATAGATTTGACAGACCTTGCCATAGAATCAGATGTCAATTGTGCAACCTTGTCAAGTGACAATACCGGCTGTCGCCCTGTCTCCTTCAAGACTAGATCAGATTTTTACCCCATTAATTCCAGGGGCAAGGATATGGATTTATATCAGAAATTAGTTGAAAGAGACTTGTCACTCCTGGCCAAATGTTCGTTAAATAAAAGCAGGGAAAACTTGTCTGTAGAAGAAAAAACCTCACTTGAAAAACTGCATAAAAACCCTTCTATAGTGATAAAGAATGCAGATAAAGGTGGAGTTGTGGTGGTTATGGATGCCAGCACATATAAACAAGAAGCTTTGAGACAGTTGTCTGATTCTAAGACCTACTTTAAACTCAAAAGCGACCCCACTGATCCTTTCAGGAAAGAACTTTCTTCCCTGTTAGACAGAGCGGTTACCATAGGCATTTTCTTTCTCGTACATCACGGGACACAGAGCGACATAGTCATTACTAATGGGTTATATAGATACCGTCAGGTGCTGGCACTGGCAACTTCCAAAACCGGAAGTACCCTCCCCTATATAAGCCCCTCCCATCCGGGAGCACCTCAGTTTTTTGCCAGTGTCTAAGGTGTTGGCCAAGAAGAAACATGTGTTTTTCACTGAGCTTGCGTACAGGTTCTTTTGGGCCTCAGTAAGCTATTCCGGATCCGACCAAAAAAGCTTCATAGCTAAACGGTCGGTACCCGGGCCTTGCAGAGAAGAGCAAGGTTCTGCCTGTAATGCTTCTCTTAGGAGAGCTGGACCCTGGGATCCAGAGCTCTGGTCATACCCACGACCAAGATGTTTTCTGTGCAGGGTGCTATACAGGTCCAGGGGAGTGGAATCCTTGGGAACCCGGTCCCTGAAGGTTTGATTACAATGCCTGCCGTGATAGGTGAAGTTTGGGCTTTTGTGGACCAAACAAAGTCCTGCGGCGGGGAACAGGTAAGTGGGGGCCCCCAGGAACTTGGTTCTATTGGGGGACCCCCAAGCCTAATTTGTCTTTCTGTCTGTTACCTAACGGTATTCCCGCTAATATCTGTGCATGCCTGTAACTACTAAAAAAATGTAATAATTTTTAATGGTGGTCAAGAAAAAAAAAAAAAAGATTTTTTTTTTATATATGTTTAGTATATTAAACTGCGGTACCTGTGTTTGTCCACTAGAGGCCGCTGTGGAATGTTTTTCTTGTCATATGGACTAGTTTCTTCTCAGAGAGCAAAGTCCAGGCAGCTGGTGAGTTCTCCTACAGGAAACTGTTTCCTCTGCCATGTTGCAGTGTTCGTCTATCCCCCGGCCTGCGGCAAAGGGGGCCCTGGCTCCTGTCCCTGGTTTCCATGTTTGAAAATTAGCGCCGAGGCGCACGTGGCCGCGCGCGTGCGCGTGCACGCGCCTCTATATATAGAGGTGGCCGGAAAAAGGGGCGGGGCCTGGGGGATGACGCTCTGTGCGCGCCGCAGCGCTTCTGCGCATGTGCGGGCGTCCCAGCAGGTTTTTAAAAAGCCACATTATTGCAGTAAGCTGGCTATGAAGTACAGAGACAGAGCTGGCAACATTTAAAGGCATACAGCAAGCGGTTGATACAGGCATCCCCTAGAAAGGCACATTAGTAGACACCAAATGTTTATTATAGCAGCATTTATGCTAGACTATTATCAGTAACTGGTGTATTTTCGGCTGGAATACCTCAGCTTTGTGGCTTAGGAATATGCCGTCTAAAAACTCCGGGACTAGAAATTCCAGGAGGAATAGGGGGTCTCCATCGGGCTCTGAGGATCTTGGGCATGCTTTGGCTGCACCAGTCTCCCCTGAAGAATCAGAGGTTAGTGACCGTAGGGCACCCCCAGGAGTACCTGGTACTGTGGCTGTCCCCAGTTCACCTGCTCCTGTGTATGTAACAGAGGAGGTTTTTTCCTCAGCTCTGGGAGGGCTGGAAGAGAGATTGTCAGCACTAATTGCTGCTTCCCTGTCACAGGAGAAAAGCGCTCGATCTCCGTCTCCTCCCTCAGAGTGCCTGTTAACAGAGCAACAGTCCCATACAGAGAACGACCTACCTGAGGGGGGATCAGGATGAGGTTGATTCAGTTGTAGAGGAATCAACAGTGGAGGAGCCGTTCTCAGCATCACATGCTGAGAGGTTATGGGTGCAGTCCCTGACTAATATGGTCCGATCAGCATTTAAAATGCCACTTGCGGAGCCATCCTCCTCTTCTGTCTCCTCGTTGGGGTCGCTAAAAGCTCCCCAGACTGTTTGTTCTTTTCCGATCCATCCTTTACTGGAGGGGCTCATTTACCAGGATTGGGAGCATCCTGACAAAATATTTACTCCCCCCAAGAGATTTCCGGTGGTCTATCCTATGGAGGATAAGTTCGTCAGAAAATAGAAGGTCCCTACAGTGGACGCAGCCATCTCTTGTGTGAATAAATCACTGACATGTCCGGTGGAAAATGTCCAAATGTTCAAGGACCCAATAGATAAAAAATTGGAGTCCTTATTGAAATCTGCTTTTTCTACAGCAGGATTGGTGACACAACCAGCAGTGGCAGCTATAGGGGTCTGCCAAGCAGTGAAGGATCAGTTGAAACAGGTCTTAAGGGACGTGCCAGATCAGCAGGCTCTTGCTCTAGCTGATCTACCTAGAGCCTTATGCTTTGCGGTGGACGCTATAAAGGATTCAATCCATCAGGCCTCCCGCCTTACGCTGTCTGTAGTACATATGCGCAGGCTTCTATGGCTCAAAAACTGGTCTGCTGAAGCTCCCTGTAAAAAATTGCTGGTCAGCTTCCCATTTCATGGGGAGCGCTTATTCGGGGAAGACCTGGACAAGTATATCCAGAGAATTTCCAGCGGTAAAAGTACACTCTTGCCGGTCAAAAATAGTTAGAGGTCCCTCTTTTAAGAGGCCGGCTTCTCCAGTCCCTAGGACATCGGCTGTGAAACAGTTCCGACGGCCTCCCCGGTCAAATCCCGGAGGTAAAAATCAGGGACAGTTGCAGGGTAACAAGAAGCCCTGGAGCAGGAGAGGTACAAAACCTCCCCCAAAGTCAAATGCATGAAGGGTTGCCCCCACCCAATCGGGTGGGGGGAAGACTTCAGTTGTTCACAGAAACCTGGCGGGACACGATCCGAGACAGATGGGTGCTCTCCGCAGTAAATCTGGGATACAAATTGGAGTTAAACTCCCCTCCTTCCCGCTTTATAAGGTCGAACGTGCCAAGGGATCCCCAGAAGAGAGGATCCCTCCTGTTGGCACTGGAACAATTATTGCTTCAAGCAGTAATTATAGAGGTCCCCCTGGAAGAATGGGGGTTCGGGTTTTACTCAAACCTCTTTACAGTTCCAAAGCCAAACGGGGACGTGAGGCCCATATTAAATCTAAAAGGGCTAAACAAATTCCTACATATCAGGACTTTCCGGATGGAGTCGATCCGATCGGTAGCCACTGCCCTACAAGGGGAGGAATGGTTAGCCTCGATCGACATCAAAGATGCGTATTTGCACATCCCCATCTTTCCAGCCCACCAAAAATTTCTACGCTTTGCGATAGAAGGGCGCCATTTTCAGTTCAGAGCCTTACCCTTCGGTCTGGCCACAGCACCAAGAGTGTTCACAAAAATTCTGGCCCCATTATTGGCCAATCTAAGAACACGAGGTGTAACGATAATGGCATATCTAGACGACTTGTTGCTGATAGACCACTCAGTGGAAAAACTAGAAGTGGTTGTTCACGAGACAATCAAGTATCTGGAATATCACGGTTGGATTATCAACCGAGACAAGTCAGCCCTAAAACCAGTCAAAAGTCTGGAATACTTGGGGCTAAGGCTGGATTCAGACCAGAGAAAAATTTTCTTGCCTCGAGAAAAGGGGTCGTCTTTGAGAGATTTGATCCACTTAGTGGGTTCAAAAAGACAGCCATCCATACGCCTGTGCATGAGGCTGCTGGGAAAAATGGTGGCATCATTCGAAGCAGTACCCTACGGTCAATTCCATTCAAGGAAGTTGCAAAGGGCCATACTGTCAGCCTGGAACAAAAAAGTTCAGGCTCTGGACGTACCAATGTCCTTGTCCCCTTCCGTTCGCAGAAGCCTCCGTTGGTGGTTGGTTCCCCGGAATCTGGAAAGAGGGAAATCCTTCAGTCCGATTTCTTGGAAGGTGGTCACTACAGATGCCAGCCTTTTAGGCTGGGGAGCAGTACTGGAGCAATGGTCTCTCCAGGGCAGATGGTCGGATGCGGAAAAGGCCCTGCCCATCAATCTCTTAGAGATACGAGCAGCCCGGTATGCCCTAGTAGCATGGACATCCAAACTCCAAGGGTCCCCTGTCAGAGTTCAGTCAGACAATGCCACAGCAGTGGCATATATCAATCGTCAGGGGGGCACCAGGAGTCGTGCAGCCCAAAGGGAAGTAAATTACATCCTGAGATGGGCAGAAAGATATGTCCCAGCCATATCTGCGGTATTCATTCCAGGGGTGGAGAATTGGAAGGCGGACTTTCTAAGTCGCCAACAATTATGCCCAGGGGAATGGTCCCTTCATCCCGAGGTTTTCCGGACAATATGTCAGCGGTGGGGAACACCGGATGTAGATCTGCTAGCATCCAGGTTCAACACGAAAGTGGACAGGTTTGTCTCTTGGACAAGGGATCCCCTAGCGTGCGGCTCGGATGCCCTAGTGTTCCCTTGGGATCAGTTCAAGCTGATATATGCATTCCCACCGCCACAATTGTTACCTCGATTACTCCGCAGAATCAGGGTAGAAAAGAAACCAGTGATTCTGGTGGCTCCAGCGTGGCCCCGAAGAGCATGGTACGCGGAGATTGTAAAAATGTCTGTGGGGAGTCCTTGGACCCTCCCACATCGTCCGGACCTGCTTTCGCAGGGACCGATATACCACCCTTCCTTACCAGCCCTAGGTTTGACGGCCTGGCTATTGAAGCCCACATTCTAAAAAGGAGAGGGCACTCTAATGCTGTGGTGTCTACCATGATCAATGCCAGGAAACCGGTATCCAGGCAGATCTACTATAGAATCTGGAAGGCGTACATCGCCTGGTGTGAGGCCAGGAAATGGCATCCACGTAAATACGTAATAGGTAGAATTCTGGACTTCCTACAATGGGCTGTAGATAGGAAGCTTGCCTTGAGTACTATCAAAGGTCAGATTTCGGCCTTGTCAATATTTTTTCAAAGGCCCTTGGCTTCGCATTCACTAGTCAAAGCCTTTATACAAGGAGTGATGCGTATTAGTCCTCCGGTTAATATTCCCATATGTCCATGGGATCTAAACTTGGTTCTGTCGGTTCTACAGAAACAACCATTTGAACCATTACAGCATATTTCCTTGGTGCTTCTCACCAGGAAATTGATTTTTCTAGTAGCCATTTGTTCGGCTAAAAGAGTATCGGAATTAGCAGCTATGTCCTGTAAGGAGCCATATCTGGTTATCCATAAGGACAGAGTAGTGTTACGTCCTCATCCAGCCTTTCTTCCTAAGGTGGTATCGAGTTTTCATTTGAACCAAGATGTGGTTCTTCCTTCTTTTTTCCCCAAGCCTACTTCGGTAGAGGAAAAGTTATTGCATTCTTTGGATGTAGTAAGAGCAGTTAAAGCTTATCTAAAAGCCACTGCTCAGATTCGCAGAACGGATACTTTGTTTATTCTGCCGGAAGGCCCCAGAAAGGGTCAGGCAGCGTCAAAATCTACTTTAGCCAAGTGGATTCGACAGGTCATAATACAAGCCTATAGCTTGAGAAGTAGACCGCCTCCGTTCAAAGTTAGGGCGCACTCCACGAGAGCAGTTGGAACTTCATGGGCAGTGCATCACCAGGCCTCCCTGGCTCAAGTCTGTAAGGCCGCAACATGGTCTTCAGTACACACGTTTACTAGGTTCTACCAGGTGGACGTTAGAAGTCAGGAGGATGTCGCCTTTGGGCGCAGTGTGTTGCAGGCCGCAAAAGATCCTCATGTCTGATAGCGCTCAGCTTATATATGGTGTATCCCCCCCTCATTTGGCATTGCTTTAGGACATCCCATTAGTAATGACTATGTCGCTCTGTGTCCCGTGATGTACGAGAAAGAAAATAGGATTTTTATAACAGCTTACCTGTAAAATCCTTTTCTTGGAGTACATCACGGGACACAACTGAGGTGCTCCCGGATGGGAGGGGCTTATATAGGGGAGGGTACTTCCGGTTTTGGAAGTTGCCAGTGCCAACACCTGACGGTATCTATATAACCCATTAGTAATGACTATGTCGCTCTGTGTCCCGTGATGTACTCCAAGAAAAGGATTTTACAGGTAAGCTGTTATAAAAATCCTATTTTTACGGACAAGGACAAAGAGACTCTAATACCTAGGTTTCCTGTTATGCCCATTTTTCATCACCTCCCCAAACTACACAAGGGCCTTTCACCGTTAACGGGCAGACCTATTGTCACAGGAATAGACTCTTTGAATGAACGTTTGGGACAATGGGTGGATGAACAGCTACAACCACTGGTTCTGGATCTGGATGGAGTGTAATGGACCTAAATTAGTGCCTAATATTCTACCACTGTGTTCAACAGCTCTCATTGGTTGAGAGGTTTTTCAGATGACTTTATATACACAGTTTTGGTCATTTACACTTTAGCTATGAGTAAGCATCACACCCTGATGTGAAACGCGTTAGCTGTCACCCTGCATGTCCCTTCACCTTCGATTGTCTTTGGATGGATTGTTTATTTTTTTTTGGATTTTTTTTTTTTTTGGCATTTTAATTTTCTTCATTAAATAAAACGTTTAACCAGAGTGCGGCAGTCCAGATCACTTCTTCTCCTCAGGTGCCACTGATTGGCACCAGTGGTGGCCATTGATAGGTGGCACTGGCAGGGGCTACTAATTGTCACAGATGACGCAGAATTGCCTCTTCCTCTTCGGGCCCCATGTCCCTTGCACATAAGCCGGTGATTGCCTTTTTTTATGCTCACGCTGTCAGCACAAGGAGAAAACAAAAACCATTACCCAGCTTTTGTTTACATCACGTGATCAGCTGTCATTGGCTGACAGCTGATCACATGGTAAAAGGCAGGGATCGGCCCCTTACTCGGATCTGTCATCACCCGAGTCTCAGTGACTCTGTGACCACAGCGCGTGCAAAGGGGAGGACGTTTACTGACGGACTCCCGGCAATTGAGGACCGTGCTGTGGCCGTCGATCAGTTATAGTGCTGATCTCAAGTGATTAAAGAGGGCCTAAATGGGCCATTAACATGCATCACAATTCAACTTAGGAATGTGTCTTTGAAAAGTTAAACTAAATAATTTGGCCACTTTATCCTTCCAAATAATTCACTTCCTGTCACATAGCCACACAGGATGTGAGGGAAAATCCCTAACAATGTCTTTCCTTGGGGACACACAGGTCAGTCTAAATACTTTCCCCATTATGCACATTGCACTCCAGCATATTGCGGGGTACACCACAAATTATTAGGTAGTTTGGACTTTGGGGTTTATTTACTAAAGGCAAATCTACTTTGCACTACAAGTGCACTTGCTGTATATCTGAGGGGGACATGCAAGCAAAAAAAAAACACCATCTTTGCTTTTACATGATTGTAACATCCAATCACCAGTACTTTCCCTCAGATTTTCAGCAGCTACACTTTTACTGCAGAGTGGATTTGTCTTTACTAAACCCCAAACTATACAATGATTTGGGGTGTACACAACAAAGTGTTAGAGTGCAATTTGCTTAATGGGGACACTAGTTAGATTGATCTGTGTGTCCCCAAGAAAAGACATTGGTAGGGTTTTATCTTCACTTCCTGTTTAGCTGTGTGACAGGAAGTGAAGCCAATTTTAAGAAAAAGGAGACAAAGCCCAAACTTTCAAAAAAAAAAAAAAAAACACGCAATTAGAATTGTATTGCCTTGAGCTATTTTTAAGTGCAGTGCTCTAAATCAGTGCTTCTCAAGTACCCCCAACAGGCCATGTTTGCAGGTTTTCCTTCATGTTGCACATGTGCTTTAAATCACAGTCAATGGTTTTGAATTTTGGACAGCAATTCTCGATAAGATAAATTCACAAAACATGTCCTGTTGGGGGTACTTGAGGACTGAGGCTGAGAACCACTGCAGTAAAAAAGGAAAATTGAATACTTACCGCTCTGTATTTAATTTCCTGGTGACGCTCCATGGCAGCACACAATACATGCATATGCTAGCATGAAGGCACCAGATTAGACAAATCACACCTATTTTGTTTTGACATGCCAATCAGCTGTCACATTTGTTGCAAAGAAAACACAAAACAAACATCAAAACTTTGCATCAAATTTTATTGGTCAACAAAACAAAAGGGAAGGCAAAATAAAAAACATGGTCAATTTGAAACAGTTACAGACTCAACGTCTTGAGAAATTTTTGGCCAAAAATAAAATGCAGCACAGACAATTAAATCAAAGTGAACAAACAACACACATTAACAACATCAGAATTATTTCAGGGGAACATTTCCCCCACACAAAAAAATCAAATCCACAAAAGTTAACCAATCACCTGTTTTGCAAAGACATAACAAATAAAATACATGTTACAAACTCGATAAGGACACCAACATGTACATTTTGACACACACACACACACACACGTTGTGTGCTAATGAGGCAATTGAAAACACATGCGCACAGTCCATGAAACACCCAAAATGCAAGTTCACTCAATGTAGAGACTGAAATTCAAAGTGGCTACACCTGTTAAGGATGTCCTTCAATTACTAACCCATAAAAACACTCTCTGAGTGAGCATGCCCAGAAATATCCAGGTGCTGTTCACACACAAAAAGCACGCAAAAAAAACTAACTGTCTGGGCATGTGCAGAACAACACCAATGCAGCTAGCAAAAAATAACGCCCCCCCCCCCCGTCCAAAATTAAGCACATCATCCAGCATGCTACAAAATTAGAGATGGGACAATCACCCCTCCCCCACCAACAAATACCATTGCAGTCTATGGGAACTGACTTGTTAATTTTGCTAGTCCCCACTTGGCTGGCTTATCTTCTACTTATTGGCCTTAAAATGGGGGCCAAGGTCCCACCCTAAGGGACATATATCAATGTCACCAATTTGGAAAACAACAAAAACAAAACAAGGAGAAGTGCCTTCAAATATGCCAAATTGCTTAAGGGCCATTTCACACCACATGCAGTGCATTGCGTTTTTTAAGCATCCAAAATGCATGGGAAGTTGGTTATATGGTTCTAAATGGCAGTGTTTGTTCCAGTGCGTTCCAGTTCCACCAAAAAAAGTAGAACATGCTGCATTTTACCTGCACTGGACTGTACTGGAACGCAGCAAAACGCATCATAAACGCACTGGAACGCACCGGAACACACCTAAATGCACCAAAAACGCACTGGAACACACTTGTCCTTATCTATGGTTAATAAAAAAGAGGGGTGAAAAAAAAGCACTGGACTGCATCAAAAACGTACCAAAAATGCACTGGAACGCATGAAAAACGTGCATGCAGAAAAGCACCTGGAACGCATCCGGATTGCATTTCTATGGTGTGAACTGGCCCTAGTTCATACTATAGAAACGCAGTCTGGGTGCGTTCCAGGTGCTTTTCTGCATGCGCGTTTTTGACACATTCCAGTGCATTTTTGATGCGTTTTTGATGCAGTCCAGTGTTTTTTTCCCCCTCTTTTCACTTAGGACAAGTGTGTTGCAGTGCGTCTTTGGTGCATTTAGGTGCGTTCCGGTGCATTCCAGTGCATTTTTGGTACGTTCCGTTGCGTTTTTGATGTGTTTTACTGGGGTCCAGTACAGTTTTGTACCAAAAAAAATGCAGCATGACCAATTATTTTTTTGCTTTCTAAAACGCACTGGAACGGACTGCAGTGGTGTGAACTATGCCATTGGCATTAATGTGATCAACTTTCTTTGCGTTTTTCATGCATCAAAAAAACGCACTGCACTGCATCCGGTGTGAACTGGCCCTAAATACCATACCTGGGGGTGTCTATAGTATGCCTGTAAAGTAGCACATGTTTTCCATGTTTATAACAGTTGGAGAGCAAAATGACATTTCTAAAGTAAAATAATAGTCATTTAAAAGTCCTTGCGGCTGTAATGAATTGCTGGTTCCCATCAATACAGATAAAAGTCATTGAAAGTCTTTGATTACACAAAAAACAAAAGCGTGGGGGTCCCCCAAATTCCATTACCAGGCCCTTCAGGTCTGGAATGGATATTTAGGGGAACCCCGCTGCAATTTTTTTTTTAAAATGGCGTGCGGTTCCCCCCAAATATCCATACCAGGCCCTTCAGATCTGGTGTGGATTTTAAGGGGAACTCCACCCCAAATTAAAAAAAAAATGGCGTGGAGTCCCCCCAAAAATCCACACCAGACCCTTTATCCAAGCACATAACCTGGCCGGCCGCAGGGGAAGAGGGGGGGACGAGAGAGCACCCCCCCTCCTGAACCGTACCAGGCCACATGCCCTCAACATGGGGAGGATGTCCCCATGTTGATGGGGACAAGGGCCTCATCCCCACAACCCTTGCCCGTCTGCGGGCGGGGGGCTTATCGGAATCTGGAAGACCCCTTTAACAAAGGTGACCCCCAGATCCCGCCCCCCCTATGTGAATTGGTAAGGGGTACTTACCATTTCACAAAGAAAGTGTCAAAAATGTAAAAAATGACAAGAGCCGGTTTTTGACAATTCCTTTATTAATGTCTTTTCTTTTCTTCCATCTTCTTCTTCCATCTTCTTCTTCCATCTTCTTCTTCCATCTTCTTCTTCCATCTTCTTCTTCCATCTTCTTCCATCTTCTTCTTCCATCCTCTTCTTTTCTCCATTCGGGTTTCTTTCTCCATCTTCATCTTCCTCTTCCTCTTTATCTTTATCTTCATCTTCCTTCTTCCTTTGGTCTTCTCGTCCGCATCTTGCTCCGGCGTCTTCCCTTCTTCTTTCTTCTCCGGCCGCTCCGTTTGAATTGGAGGTTCCCGCTGTGCGACGCTTCAGTTCTTCAGTTCCCCTCTGGGTCCGCTTACACCCGGTGACCCCGCCAACCTCTGACGCACATGGATTTCACGGGACTTTCCCCGTGGTGTCAGAGTGGGCGGAGCCACCGGGTGGCAGCGGACCAAGTGGAGAACTGAAGCGTCGCACAGCGGGAACCTCCAATTCAAACGAAGCGGCCGAAGAAGAAAGAAGGGAAGACGCCGGAGCAAGATGCGGACGAGAAGACCGAAGGAAGATGAAGATGAAGATGCAGATAAAGATGAAGAGGAAGAAACCCGAATGGAGAAAAGAAGAAGATGGAAGAAGAAGGAAGAAGATGGAAGAAAGGAAAAGACATTAATAAAGGAATTTTCAAAAACCGGCTCTTGTCATTTTTTACATTTTGACACTTTCTTTGTGAAATGGTAGGGGTACATTTGTACCCCATTACCATTTCACACAGGGGGGGCCGGGATCTGGGGGTCCCCTTTGTTAAAGGGGTCTTCCAGATTCCGATAAGCCCCCCGCCCGCAGACGGGCAAGGGTTGTGGGGATGAGGCCCTTGTCCCCATCAACATGGGGACATCCTCCCCATGTTGAGGGCATGTGGCCTGGTACGGTTCAGGAGGGGGGGTGCTCTCTCGTCCCCCCCTCTTCCCCTGCGGCCGGCCAGGTTATGTGCTTGGATAAAGGGTCTGGTGTGGATTTTTGGGGGGACTCCACGCCATTTTTTTTTTTCATTTGGGGTGGAGTTCCCCTTAAAATCCACACCAGATCTGAAGGGCCTGGTATGGATATTTGGGGGGAACCGCACGCCATTTAAAAAAAAAATTGCAGCGGGGTTCCCCTTAATATCCATTCCAGACCTCAAGGGCCTGGTAATGGAATTTGGGGGACCCCCACGCTTTTTTTTTTGGTTAGCAAAGACTTTCAATGACTTTTCTCTATATTGCCGGGAGCCGACAATTCATTGTAGCCGCGGTGCTTTTAAATGCCTTTTTTTTCCTTTAGAAATGTCATTTTCCTGGCGCACTGGGAAGTTTAGAGCTGCGCCTGTTCAACTTATGCAAATTAGTTTACGTGACTTGACATTTACTAAGATTTTGCCGGCGCAGTGTCTTGGCGTGTTTGAACCATTGAAATTCCGCGCTGAACTCAAACAAACCTCCCGCAGCTCGAATCGTACTTGCCGGCGCAGCGGGCTGGTTTTGAAAAAGTTACTTTCTCACACTATTTTGGGCATGTTTGTTATTTGGGCAGGTGTCACTACACTTCCTCACATCACCCCATGTCACCCCCATTATATTCTCACTTCCAGCTTCTTTATATTTAGTGTTTAACTGAGCGCCTCCTCCCGTCCGCCGACAACACTATAGTAAATGGCAAATAGGGCTGCGCTACAGGCGCTAATGTTTTGTAAATACCCGAAACAGCCATTGCGCACGCAGATGCGCCAATACTCATGGCGCAAACGTTTCGTAAATCAGCCTCACTGTGTCCTGAGGGAAAGACAACACAGCCAACCTCCATGTCACAACAATTTGTGATACAGAAACTCCCCTCTGAGCTGTGTGGGAGGAGCTATAGGTCCCTCAGCGTTGCCAAGGAAACCAATGTTTGTTTATGCAGGCTCTAACCACAGGTCACACACTATAAATCCTACAGCGAAGAGCTTTATATTGTGAGATTCACAAGACCCAGACCTACATTTTGATATATAGTATGTCTCTGAAATATTAAAATTAAAGGCACAGTCGCAGTTTAAAAATGTGGCATGAGTTGCAAACAAATCATCATATTGTGAAAACTGTAAGGACTATGGCTTATCTGTGGACATGTGTAGTGGCAGCAGGGATAGTTGAACGTTTTGATATAAAATTTGTGTAGGTGGGCTTAAAAATGAGGGAGCGGTGGCAGGTTAGAAATCATGTCCTGATTTTTCAGATTTTGTCAGCTCACACTCCAGTTTCACCATTCATTCCTATGGGACAAATTTCGCCGCAAAAACGACGATATTTCGTGAACGATCTGGCGAAACGTTCCACAAAGTAAAAGCACACCATTCGGGAACAATCCGCACGTTTCGGTATATTACTTGTCTATGTAGTGTAAAAACTGTGGGAGGAGTTAGGGTGGTAAAATTTGGCTATAATAAGAATAAGAACTAGAAAAGCTACAATTTCTGGGGAAATTGTGTGACGTGTTCTTGCCTCCACCAGTAGTCTACAACTGGAGTGGGCGGAGTAACTGTGTGGAGTGGTTTGAGCAACTGTTGTGTGGTTGGAGTGGCTGGAGTAACTGTGAAAAGTGTTAAAAAGCTTAATATTTTAAAAAGTAGAAATAGTAGAACAAAAATGAAGAAGTCCCATCATTAGCTGAAAGAGCGGAACATTTAAAAAAAATTTTTTTTTTTTTTTTAATTTCAAAAATTATAATTTTTTTAATTTTTAAATGATTTTTTTCACATTTTTTTTCACATTTTTTTTCAAAATTATTTTTTTTCCTTTCAAAAAAAAAATTTCAGATATTTTTTTTTTCAAAAATGATTTTTTTTTCAAAATGATTTTTGTTTTAAAAAATTTCATTTTTTTAATTGTTTTTTTTTTAAATCTTTATTTTTTTCAAAAATTATATTTTTTTCACTTTTTTTTTTTAATTTATTTTTATTTTTCAAAAATTACTTTTTATTTTTTCATGGGGGGGTCATAAACAGCGGAAAACAGTATCCGTCGTATTACAGTACATAGTAGAGGTACATAGTATTTCATTTACAGATAACAGAATGAAAAAAGTAAGCAAAGTTGAACATTAGAAATGCCTTAGAGAAATAAGAGGCGACGTGCATTGTCTTTCCCCCCCAGACACCCCAACTGGGAACATACTGTGTCCTGAGGGAAAGACAACACAGCCAACCTCCATGTTACAACAATTTGTGATTCAGAAACTCCCCTCAGAGCTGTGTGGGAGGAGCTATAGGTCCCTCAGCGTTGCCAAGGAAACCAATGTTTGGCTATAATAAGAATAAGAATAATAATATATATGTGAGATAAAAATAAGTGCTCTTGCTAGGCAAGAACACTTAACTAGAAAAGCTACAATTTCTGGGGAAATTGTGTGACGTGTTCTTGCCTCCACCAGTAGTCTACAACTGGAGTGGGCGGAGTAACTGGGTGGAGTGGCTTGAGCAACTGTTGTGTGGTTGGAGTGGCTGGAGTAACTGTGAAAAGTGTTAAACTAAATATTTTAAAAAGTAGAAATAGTAGGAAAGAAATGTAAGTCCCATCATTAGCTGAAAGAGTGGACCTTTTTTTCAAAAATGTTTTTTTTTTTCAAAATGATTTTTGTTTTCAAAAAATATATATATTTTTTTTTTAAATTATGTTTTTTTCAAAAATATTTATTTTTGTCAAAAATTATTTTTTTTCACTTTTTTTTTTAAATTTATTTTATTTTTCAAAAATTGCTTTTTATTTTTTCATGGGGGGGGGGGGTCATAAACAGCGGAAAACAGTATCCGTTGTATTACAGTACATAGTAGAGGTACATAGTAATTAATTTACAGATATCAGAATCAAAAGAGTAAGCAAAGTTGAACATTAGAAATGCCTTTGAGAAATAAGAGGCGACGTGCATTGTCTTTCCTCCCAGACACCCCAACTGGGGAACATACTGTGTCCTGAGGGAAAGACAACACAGCCGACCTCCATGTTACAACAATTTGTGATTCAGAAACTCCCCTCAGAGCTGTGTGGGAGGAGCTACAATTCCCATCAGAGCTGTGTGGGAGGAGCTATAATTCCCCCAGCGTTGCCAAGGAAACCAATGTTTGTTTATGCAGGCTCTAACCACAGGTCACAGTATTTTCAGCCTCTCCTGAATTCTTGCCATTCTTCAAACGGTCGTATTTTAAAAACTATCTTACAGCGAAGAGCTTTATATTGTGAGAATCACAAGACCCAGACCTACATTTTGATATATAGTATGTCTCTGAAATATTAAAATTAAAGACACAGTAGCAGTTTAGATATTGCCCTTCAAATTTGAAGTGGCTGGAGGGAAGTTTCAATGAATGTCAATGGGTGGCGTGAGTTGCAAACAAATCATCATACTGTGAAAACTGTGATGACTATGGCTTAGCCGTGGACACGTGTAGTGGCAGCAGGGATAGCTGAACGTTTTGATATAAAATTTGTGTAGGTGGGCTTAAAAATGAGGGAGTGGTGGCAGGTTAGAAATCATGTCCTCATCTTTCAGATTTTGTCAGCTCACACTCTAGTTTCGCCATTCATTCCTATGGGACAAATTTCGCCGCAAAAACTACGATATTTTGTGAACGATTTGGCGAAACGTTCCACAAAGTAAAAGCACACCAATCGGGAACAATCCGCACGTTTCGGTATATTACTTGTCTATGTAGTGTAAAAACTGTGGGAGGAGTTAGGGTGGTAACATTTGGCTATAATAAGAATAATAACTAGAAAAGCTACAATTTCAGGGGAAATTGTGTGACGTGTTCTTGCCTCCATCAGTAGTCTACAACTGGAGTGGGCGAAGTAACTGGGTGGAGTGGCTTGAGCAACTGTTGTGTGGCTGGAGTAACTGTGAAAAGTGTTAAAAAGCTAAATATTTTAAAAAGTAGAAATAGTAGAAAAAAAATGTAAGTCCCATTAGCTGAAAGAGTGGAACATTTTTTTCAAAAATGTTTTTTTTTTCAAAAATGATTTATTTTTTTTCACATTTTTTTTAAATTTATTATTTTTATTTTTCAAAAATTACTTTTTATTTTTTCATGGGGGGGGGGGGGGGTCATAAACAGCGGAAAACAGTATCCGTCGTATTACAGTACATAGTAGAGGTACATAGTAATTAATTTACAGATAACAGAATCAAAAGAGTAAGCAAAGTTGAACATTAGAAATGCCTTCGAGAAATAAGAGGCGACGTGCATTGTCTTTCCTCCCAGACACCCCAACTGGGAACATACTGTGTCCTGAGGGAAAGTGTCAGAGAACGTACCTTGCCGGGCGTGTTGGTGTGCGTTCGCGCGCGCGCCGATGCGCGCTGATGTTGGGCATGTTCCTGTCCGCGCTGGTGCACTTCCCAGACCGCGGGCGCGCGTGCATGTGCGCGTTGGTGTGCCTGTGCGTGCGGGTGCATGTGCGCGCATTGCGGGCACGCGCATGCGCCGTGGCGCACGCCGATGCGCCATTGCATGCCGGTTTGCCTACTTAAACTCCTGGAACACTTCAGACCGGTGCTGTCTGATCTACAGTCCCCTGTGTATCCTGCTCCTGTTGTTTGCCCGAAACCTGATCTTCTGACCACCCGGCTTGTTACTGGACTTTCCCTACTATCCGCCCGCACCCGACCTCGGCCTGTCTTTGACCCTGAACCTGCCTACCCCGCTGTACCATATTGCCTGAACGTTACCGAACCCTGCCTGTCTGACCGCTCCTTCTGCACCTGCCCAGCTGCGCTGCTCTATACACCTGCCTGCCTACCTGCCAGCCTGCAGCCTGCCTGGCTCAGCTACCCTCCTGAACCCAGGATCCGGAGCCGCCTTCCAGGAACCACTCTCAGGCTCTCTTACCCTTCCGCACTCCCGTGCCTACTGTCTGCACTACCAGGGGCCCGCGAGTCGGATCCGTACGGGTGACCTCTCTCTGCTCCAACGGACTCGCTGATCAGGTGCGTATCCCCCTGACAGTATCAGACAGCCATGTCCGAGTCCGAGCAGGGGAGGGATCCCATGGAGGAATTGTGCAGACACCTGAACGGGCTGACGCAAGCCGTGAAAGACCTCCAAGCCGGCTATACCAGGTTGGAGGAAAGAGTTCAAGTCCTGTCCACACCTGCCAGCCCGCAAGGCACCGCATCCACGGGATACCCGGCTACACCTTCTGTCGTCATGCTTCCTCCGGAACCCAGGGTCCCTACACCCGAGAAGTTTGCGGGCGATCGCAGCAAATATCGTGCGTTCCGCAACGCCTGCGAACTTTTCTTCGCCCTGCAACCCCGCACCTTTTCTCTGGAAGTAACCAAGGTGGGCTTCGTCATCTCCCTGCTGACCGACGAGCCGCAGGCCTGGGCTCACCGCCTTCTAGAGCAGAAGGATGCCTCCTTGGAGACCCTTGCCACGTTCTTTGCCTCTATGTCCCAACTCTACGAGGACCCGCAACAAGCGGCTACTGCAGAATCCGTTCTTCACTCTCTCCTGCAAGGCCGCAGAGCGGCCGAGGACTATGCGGCAGAGTTCAAACGATGGAGTTCCGACACAGAGTGGAATGACGCTGCTTTGCGCTACCAATTCCGGATGGGTTTGTCGGATCAGCTCAAGGACGAGCTAGCATGTGTCGGAGTTCCTCAAACCCTGGACAAGCTAATAGATCTGTCAATTCAGATCGACCGGCGCCTGAGAGAGCGCCGCTCCGAGAGGACCTCCAGTCAATTCCGACCTACCTAGTTGCTCCCCAAGGTCTCAAACCCAGTCCGTCTTGCACCACTGGCTTCCCCGTCACCGGCCTTAGATGACCCGGAACCCATGCAACTGGGCTTACTGCGCCCTTCTCTCTCTCCCGAAGAACGCCAGCACAGGCGTAGCAACAATCTGTGCATGTACTGTGGCGAACCAGGACACTACGTGAGATCCTACCCGGCCAAGATGCGTAAGTGCCTGCCTGTTTCTTCTACTTGTGCTTCTTTGTTGACTAACCCAACTTCTCACTTGGCTCTCTCCATCTCTTTACAGCCCCCCGGAAGGACTTCCGCAATCCTAGTACCCGCCATAATTGATTCGGGGGCATGCAGCTGCTTTATCGATTTGACATTTGCTGCCAGTCATCACATTCCCCTGCAGCTGAAATCCCGGGGACTTGCAGTACACCTCGCTGACGGCTCCATTATCAAATCCGGCCCTGTCACTCAGGAAACCGTTCCCTTGTTGGCCTCTGTGGCAACCCACCATCAGGAGTTCCTAAGTCTGGATACCATCTCCTCTCCGCTATTCCCCGTCATTCTGGGCATGCCCTGGCTGCAAGCCCATAACCCCAATATTGACTGGACTACAGGGAGGGTTAAATTCCTCTCAGATTATTGCCAGCAACACTGCCTGCAACAAACCTCTTCCGACCATCCTCATCTGCTCTGTCTGGACACAGACCCTGACCTTCAGAAAACCATCCCTGAGCCCTACCATGACTTTCTGGACGTGTTCAGTAAGAAGGGGGCAGAAACCCTTCCTCCTCACAGACCATATGATTGCCCTATAAAACTTTTGCCTGGGACCGAAGTACCTTTTGGGAGGATCTTCCCGTTGACCGAGCAGGAATTGGGCACCCTGAAGGTCTACATCGACGACAACCTAAAAAAAGGGTTCATCCGCCCGTCCACCTCGCCTGCAGGTGCGGGCATCTTTTTTGTCGAAAAAAAGGACCATTCCCTACGCCCCTGTATTGATTATCGGGAGTTGAACAAGATCACCATTAAAAACCGTTATCCCTTACCTCTCGTGCCGGAACTTTTCCAGAGGCTGGGAACGGCGGTCATATTCACCAAGCTTGACCTCCGAGGAGCGTACAACCTGATCCGCATTCGAGAGGGGGATGAGTGGAAGACGGCCTTCCGCACGCGGTTCGGGCACTACGAGTACCTAGTTATGCCGTTCGGACTGTGTAACGCTCCGGCTACCTTCCAACATTTTGTCAACGACATCTTCCGTGACTACCTGGACTTGTACGTCATAGTATACCTGGACGATATCTTGATATTCTCCTCCTCTGTAGACGACCATCGCAGGCATGTCCGGAATGTCCTTGTTCGGCTCAGACAACATGGGCTTTACGCCAAGCCGGAGAAATGTGAGTTCGAGCGGCAAAGCATCCAGTTTCTCGGGTTGATCATTTCGATTGAGGGCATTAAAATGGCCCCTCAGAAGGTGTCGGCTATCCTGGACTGGCCTGCCCCCACAGATAAAAAAGGGGTCCAGCGCTTCATCGGATTTTCCAACTTTTACCGGAAGTTCATCAGAAGTTTCTCTGCAATTGTCGCCCCTCTTACCGAACTGACCAAACAAGGAAACCGATTCTATTGGTCCCCTAGAGCCCAAGCTGCCTTTGACAAACTGAAGGAATTATTTGTCTCTGCCTCCATCCTGAAGCACCCTGACCCTGCATTACCTTTCGTCCTGGAAGTGGACGCTTCCGAAAATGCAGTGGGGGCTGTGCTATCCCAGCGTCAGGGGGCTAAAGCCTTACTTTTTCCAGTGGCCTTCTTCTCGCGCAAGCTTTCCACTGCGGAACGGAACTATGACGTGGGTGACCGGGAACTCCTGGCTATCAAGGCCGCACTAGAAGAATGGCGTTACCTGCTTGAGGGGGCGGCACACCCCATTTTGGTCTACACGGACCACAAGAACCTCGAGTACCTGAGAACAGCTAAGAGGTTGAAACCAAGGCAGGCAAGGTGGGCACTTTTTTTCTCAAGGTTTCTGTTCCACATCACCTACCAGCCTGGCTCAAAAAACATTAAACCGGACGCACTGTCCCGAATGTTCAGCATTCCTGAAGAGAACTTACCTGTTGACACCATCCTCCCTGCCGGGAACTTCCTGCTGCTTCAAGAAGACCTCATGTTCCGTATTAAGCGGGCGTCTGCCGGCTTGACCTCTCTTCCGGAGAACTGTGTCAGGGCACAAGATGGTCTGGTCAGGCACGAGGGCAAAATTCTGGTCCCTGAGGGTCTTCGGATAGCTGTTCTGGAACTTTGCCATGACCACAAGTTGGCCGGACATTTCGGTACCTTGAAAACGGCCGAGCTAATCAAGCGCACGTTCTGGTGGCCGCAGCTGGGTAGCGACTGCAAGAGCTACGTGGACTCATGCAACACCTGCTCCCGGAACAAGAATAGCCGGATGAGGGCCTGGGGTCTATTAAAACCTTTACCTGTCCCTGAAAGACCCTGGAAGATGGTGTCGATGGACTTCATAGTGGAGCTCCCTCTGTCCGAAGGATTCTCCACGGTCTTTGTTGTCGTCGACAGGCTGTCCAAGATGGCTCATTTTTTGCCCATGAAAGGTACGCCTTCCGCCATGGAGACGGCGAGGGTCTTTATCAGAGAGATAGTGAGGCTCCATGGAGTTCCGGCAAGTATTGTCTCAGACCGAGGTGTCCAGTTCACCTCCAGATTTTGGAAGGCTCTTTGTGGTTCTCTGGAAATTGAGTTGGCATTCTCTTCGGCGTACCACCCTCAGACGAATGGTCAAACAGAGAGAACCAACCAAACATTAGAACAGTACCTCCGTTGTTTTTCCTCCTTTTCCCAGGATGATTGGGTCTCCCTGCTCCCCATCGCTGAATTTGCTTACAACAACTCCCTGCACTCTGCCACTAAGCAAACCCCATTCTTTGCCAACTATGGGTTCCATCCTTCCTTTTTGCCAAGCACCATACCCGAATGCACCATCTCTGCAGTGTCCGAAACAATGGATTTCTTCATCTCCAATAACAAACTTCTACAGGAGACCATGTCTAAGACCCAGGAGTACAACAAGAGGATGTTTGATAGGAAAAGGAGGGGGGAACTCATTCTGAAGCCTGGCAACCAGGTGTGGTTATCCACAATTAACCTAAAGATGGCCTGTCCGTCCAGGAAGTTGGGCCCTAAGTTCATGGGACCTTTCTCGGTAAAGAGGAGAATCAACAATGTGGCATATGAGCTCGACTTGCCTAACTCCCTGAAGGTCCATCCAGTCTTTCATGTGACTCTGTTAAAGACGGTTGTCCCTAACCCCTTCGCTGGCCGTAACACTGGCCCACCGGAACCTGTTTTGATTGACAACGAGGAGGAGTTTGAGGTGGAGGCAATCCTGGACTGTAGGAAGAGACACAACCAGGTGCAATATCTAATTAAGTGGAGGGGTTACGGCCCAGAAGATAACTCCTGGGAACCCGAAAGTGGCATACATGCGGAGGAACTCATGCAAGCTTTCAGGAGGTCTCATGCCGCGAAGATCGCTCAATTGGGCATCCGGAGGCTGCCCTAAAGGGGGGGCACTGTCAGAGAACGTACCTTGCCGGGCGTGTTGGTGGTCGCTTTGGTGTGCGTTCGCGCGCGCCGATGCGCGCTGATGTTGGGCATGTTCCTGTCCGCGCTGGTGCACTTCCCAGACCCCGGGCGAGCGTGCCTGTGCGCGTTGGTGTGCCTGTGCGGGTGCATGTGCGCGCATTGCGGGCGCGCGCGCGCATGCGCCGTGGCGCACGCCGATGCGCCATTGCACGCGCCGGCGCATGCCCGTTTGCCTACTTAAACTCCTGGAACACTTCAGACCGGTGCTGTCTGATCTACAGTCCCCTGTGTATCCTGCTCCTGTTGTTTGCCCGAAACCTGATCTTCTGACCACCCGGCTTGTTACTGGACTTTCCCTACTATCCGCCCGCACCCGACCTCGGCCTGTCTTTGACCCTGAACCTGCCTACCCCGCTGTACCATATTGCCTGAACGTTGCCGAACCCTGCCTGTCTGACCGCTCCTTCTGCACCTGCCCAGCTGTGCTGCTCTATACACCTGCCTGCCTACCTGCCAGCCTGCAGCCTGCCTGGCTCAGCTACCCTCCTGAACCCAGGATCCGGAGCCGCCTTCCAGGAACCACTCTCAGGCTCTCTTACCCTTCCGCACTCCCGTGCCTCCTGTCTGCACTACCAGGGGCCCGCGAGTCGGATCCGTACGGGTGACCTCTCTCTGCTCCAACGGACTCGCTGATCAGGTGCGTATCCCCCTGACAGAAAGACAACACAGCCAACCTCCATGTTACAACAATTTGTGATTCAGAAACTCCCCTCAGAGCTGTGTGGGAGGAGGTACAATTCCCCTCAGAGCTGTGTGGGAGGATCTATAGGTCCCTCAGCGTTGCCAAGGAAACCAATGTTTGTTTATGCAGGCTCTAACCACAGGTCACAGTATTTTCAGCCTCTCCTGAATTCTTGCCATTCTTCAAACGGTTGTATTTTAAAAACTAAATCCTACAGCGAAGAGCTTTATATTGTGAGAATCACAAGACCCAGACCTACATTTTGATATATAGTATGTCTCTGAAATATTAAAATTAAAGGCGCAGTCGGAGTTTCAATGAAAGTCAATGGGTGGCGTGAGTTGCAAACAAATCATCATATTGTGAAAACTGTAAGGACTATGGCTTAGCTGTGGACACGTGTAGTGGCAGCAGGGGAAGCTGAACGTTTTGATATAAAGTTTGTGTAGGTGGGCTTAAAAATGAGGGAGTGGTGGCAGGTTAGAAATCATGTCCTGATTTTTCAGATTTTGTCAGCTCACACTCTAGTTTCGCCATTCATTCCTATGGGACACATTTTGCCGCAAAAACGACAATATTTTGTGAACGATTTGGCGAAACGTTCCACAAAGTAATAGCAC